>CM075066.1:56942852-58228352 GCA_037428765.1 Rubia yunnanensis
CGTCTTTCAAGAGACGGACTATAAAATAAGTGTCGGGCAAACACCCTTAAATTTTGACTCCATCCTGACTGTTTTGCCTCCAAATGACTAATCGCTATGTGGAAGCATAGCCGGTATTGGCCTACTTTGATAATTGTGATTAAGGTCAAAGAGGGAGTCTCCTCATAAGTGGATGTATGTTCAAAAGTAAATAGACAGGTGAACGGCCAACTTGCAATTAAATGTAACTAATATCTCGGGTCAATCCGATTGAAAAAGCTAGTAATAAACACTAGTAGAAATGCTTTGATTAAAGGCACCAATCAAAGGCGGTTCCTGAGGTTTGGACGAGGTTCCGACTATGGAAGTGTTTTGGGGACTGATTAAAGGCGGGTCAAAATTAATTAAAGGCGGTTCTTGATCGGATGAGGTTTCAACTTCGGAAGTGTTTTTGGGCTCGATTATAGGCGGTTCAAAATTGATCAAAGGAAGTTCTTGAGGAACCTCCTTTGATGGACATCAATTAAAGGCGGTTCTATTGTAGAACCGTCTTTTATTAAGGTTCTGATATCGGAAGTGTTTTTAGGTTCACCTTTAATGGGTTGCATTTAACTTGGGCTATAAAAATAAATTTCCAGCCCTAGGATTTTCTCTCCTCGTACTATTTTCACTAACACCCTAGCCTCTCATCTCCCTATCGCCTCTCCCTCCCTGAAAACCCACTCCCTTCTTGAAATTTTGCTAATATTGTCCAAGATATGAATTTTTCACATCCGATTGAGCTTATATTGTTGAATTGCATTCAATCTGAATGAAACTGTTGTTGAAACTTATGAATGTATGAATTATGTTGCTATGAACATGTATGAACACATGAAAGCATTAGCACCATAAAATAGATGTTGTTGAAACTATTCGTATAGCTTGTGCATTTATTAGCTTAAAACATGTGTTGTTTACCATAAAACATGAATTAGATTGGATACTGTGAAATTCATTCTTTAATTACAAAATTCTGTCAAAATTAGTTTATAACTTAGATTATAAATTGTTTCTGTGTCATTAAAAGGTGCATACACTAGTGCATGATTGGGCAATTAAAGGTGATGAAAGGAGCCATTGGAAAGCGTTTACAAGTTATCATCCCTGGCACTGCCGCAGATCCAACCCTTAGTTGAACGGTGGTGTAATACAACCGTATAAAATTCTATAGCACGGATTTTGTAATGTCGTGTTATCAATTATTTTAACCATCTTCTTATGTTTTCGATATCGAAAATAGAAAAAATACTCATCCGTATAAAACACTTCAGCTATCAAAAGTTTATCCTCGAGATACGTCATCGAAGTTATCAAGGCAGAATAGATATTGGTAGAAGGACTTTCAATTTCAGAAACAAAGTCTGTTCTGGTAACCCATTAGCGTTGCAAGATGTTGCAATTAAGGATCATGTGTCAGGAGTAGGTACGTTTGCAAGATTGGAGTTTAATTAGACTTTGTGTTTGTTGTGTTCCTTTGTCGGTTGACCTTCGGAATAGTTGTGTTCCATATTAATCCATTAATGTAATGAGTTCCGATATCAGAATTGCAATCAACCCCTACAAGCTGACATTGCGATATAACATACGCAATCTATAAATGTGACTATCAGCAACAGAAATGTGTTCTTAAATACACTTCATGTCTACAATGATAAACACAGGTTAGTAGCATCTGAAACTATACAAATTTTGATTGCAAGACAAAATAAGAAAAACATACTAAACTTAAATATAGTGCATTCAAACTTTTTTGATGAATAATGGTATATTAAATGAAGATCAAAACCAAAGTCAATTTTAGGCTATCCCCCTAAGCCCATACAAAATACTCACCATGCATCCTTTTCGGCCCAACTACCCTTACAGCCCAAACTATACAACTTTAATACACAAACAAATTACAAAAGAAATCGGAACAGTAAATTAATGTTGCTGCTACAGATTAGAACATTTCTTCAGTTCTTATACTCTCAGACAAATTCATTTGCATCTAACATATCCTTTTCAATCATTTTTAGTCTGTTCTTCCATTATTTTCTCTCCCTCCAATCACACTCTATAGCTGTCTGATAACTGATAACTTAAGCCTTCAAACTTTGCTACATAAAGGTCCTTCTGTTCCTCTCTAATTAGATGTACAAAATAGTAGTTAACATCCCAATCTTCTTCCTGGCTTTCTACTTTGATAGCATATAACAATGCTCTTCATTTCCCTTATTGAGCTATATTGTTTCAGACTCAATCTATTCATCACTTCCTTTGTGTAACTGCAGTTCACAAAAAGGTGAGAAATTGTTTCATGCTTCGAATCAAAAAACAGCAATTGGTTTGTGTATTGATAGCCCCAAATCTCTGCAGTCTGTCATAAGTTGTCAGTTTCCAATTTATAAGAATCCATAAGAACAGTTTTTGTTTTGGATGCATTTTCTTGTGCCAAACAATTGTTGTTGCTGCCTTCACTGAACCTCTACCTCTCATACAGACATAAACCTCCCTGATCTTCAGTTTTCCCCTTCTATCCACACATTCCTCTAATACTTCATGCATCCTGTTTCTGAGATTCTACAGAACTTTCCATGGCAAACTTTGTGAATCATTTCTCATGCAATCTTTCAATTTTTTCCCTTTCAAGTAGTAAGCATTCAACCACTTATCCCACGATATACCTTTCTTTTTCTCAATGTCCCATAAATGCTGACAGAGAACAGCTATATTCCACGTACCAGGATCCCTAATTCCCATTCCACCTTGCGTCTTGCCTCTGCATATTATATCCATCGAGACTGCGGTAAAGCCTCTTTGTTCTTCTTTTCTTCCCCACAAGTAACTTATACAAATTTTCACAATTCTCTCATGAACACTTTCAGGGATGGTTGAGTGAATACTCTTTAAAGTTTGCTGAATTTCAGCTGCACTCACAGGTTTTACATTATGGCTTGCTGCTCCAAGTTCGGGACTCCACCATACTCTGCAAGCTTTTTATCTAGTTGCACTATCTAAACCATACTCCCCAACTGGCTTTTAGAATGCCTGACCAGTTCAACCCCAATCCCATCATGATCAGTAATTTGAACTCCTCCAGCATTCAAGGCTACAATATTGTTTTTATACTGCCTTTGTTTAACAGCATCATAAATTCTTTGATGGTGTTATACTCAATAAGACAGAATTAATCAACTGCAACTTTCCAGCATATGATAAATTCTTCGAGCTTTTGACCTTTTGTCTAACCTTTTCAATAAGACATTCACAATCCTCTTTATCCCAATTTACAGTAGATAAAGGAAGGCCCAAGAATATAACTAGAAAATTCATTTCTTAACCTGCAAACCCGAGGCTAGCACAATCTGATCTACCTCCTCCATTTTGGAAAAAATCACCTTTGATTAGTCTTTGTTTACACCTAAACTAGAAACTTCCTGAAATTCCTCCAGCACCAGCCTCATTCCATGTATTGACTTTTCGTTAGCACAATAAAAAAATGCTAGCACATCATCAGCAAACAACAAAGAATGCACCCCAGCCTTACTACACCTCTAATGATAATCAATGAGTTTATAACTAAAAGCTCTATTCTGCATCCTAATCATATGCTTCATGCAAATAACAAAAAGTAAGGGAGACATAGGGTCACCTTGCTTAACCCCTTTTATTGCTTTAAACCTCATAGTATAACTTCCATTAACAGATAGATAGAAGCTTGAAGCCTTTATACATCTCATAATTCAGTCCACCACCCTTTCAGGGAATCTTATTGCAAACAACCAGTCATTCAAAAAATTCCAGCTAATGTAGTCAAAAAGCCTTACAGGTATCCAGCTACAACACACAACTAGGCTTCATATTCTCATTCTTATACCTATGAAAACGTTCTTATGCCAACAACAAATTATGTGCTATGTACCTACCTTTTATAAAAGCACTTTGTTTAGTGCTGATAATATCAGGCAATACACTTTTTACTCTAGCACATATAACTTTTTTGATTAGCTTGTATACTACAAAACAACATGAGATTGGTCTGAAGTCAAGGGCTACCCTGGGGTAAACTCACCTTTAGAAGTAAAACAATGACTATTCTTTTAAAACTTTCAGGAATCTCCTCCCCCTCCAAGAAACATTTTACAGATTTGATCATGTCATCTCCTACAATGCTCCACAAATCCTTGAAGAAATGGCTGGTAAAACCAATTTTTTCCTGGGCTCTTGGTTGAGTGAATACTCTTTAAAGTTTGCTGAATTTCAGCTGCACTCACAGGTTTTATCATTATGGCTTGCTGCTCCAAGTTCAGGATTCCACCATACTCTGCAAGCTTTTTATCTAGTTTCACTATCTAAACCATACTCCCCAACTGGCTTTTAGAATGCCTGACCAGTTCAACCTCAATCCCATCATGATCAGTAATTTGAACACCTCCAGCATTCAAGGCTACAATATTGTTTTTATACTGCCTTTGTTTAACAGCATCATAAAACAGTTTTGTAGGCCTATCACCTTCACATAGCCATTGCAGTTTTGCCTTTTGCTGTAAATACTTATATTCTGCCTCCTGCATTTTTTTCTAGCTCCTTTCTAGCCATACTTTCAGTCTCTTGCTTACTACTTGATAATGGATTTTCATTTAACTAATCTTGGGTTTTTTTTCCAGTGTCTTATCCTTTCTTACTTTCTTTGTTCCCAATAGAACCAAACTCCCTTCTGTTTAATGAGCTTAGTGGCTTCTCCAGAGCTTTCAACATAACAGCCAATTCAGCCAAGTTAGATACTCTTCTACTCCTCCAAATATGCTTTATGGTAAACTCAAAATGTGGGGATAATGAAAGCATATTGTAATACTTACATGGCATTTTAAATTTTTTCCTGTTTGCATCAAATCTGGCCATTATAGGCATATGATCAAACATTACTTCACTTCTAAGCTCACAAAAAAACATCAGTCATCTCATTCCACCATTGTTCATTAATCAAATCCCTATCCAACATGCCCATAACTCTTTCTGAACCTTCCTTTCTATTGCACCGTGTAGAAAGTTTGCCAGTAGTTTACATTTCCAACAGCTCCTTTTTTTTAATAAAAACACCCTAGGGTAGAGGATTATATATAAGGATCCTCAAACCTTTGAGAAGAAGAGTTAGTTACAGAGAAGTATATTTACAGACTTTCTACTGAGGCAACATCATTGCCTCCAAAAGAATAGCTAGCATGTAGAGCCTATAGTTTGTAGTTAAAATTACATGTGTGATAATTAGTAGTGTTAGAGCTGTCCTAAGGCTGTACTACAGCTGTATATTTTGTGTGTTATATATAGGATGTATTTGTGCTTATCTGTTTATAATTAGGGGATATAGTTTCCTAGAATAGACCATAGGATGTGTATAAATCAAGGCTTTCCTGTGAATAGAAGGATTGAATTCTCTCTGCATTATCTATGGTTTACATGGTATCAGTGCTCTGAAATTCAGAACCTTAGAACTTTAGATTCAAAGCTTCCGAAATTCAGATTCAACCCTTGGCCCCCAGTACAAGTCATTAACTTCCTTAGACTGTGAGTCATGTCAGTATGCCAAACATCATCGTATTAGCTCAAGCCCTAGAGTCAATAAACGTGCAAGTACACCCTTTGAATTAGTCCATTCTGATGTTTGGGGTCCCTGCCCGGTTTTGTCTAAACTTGGATTTTGGTATTTTGTTACTTTTGTGGATGATCATTCTCGTGTAACTTGGCTATATTTAATGAAAAGTCGTTCTGAATTGTTTTCACTATTTTGTACATCTTGTACTGAAGTTAAAACTCAGTTTAATACTTCGGTTCGTACTTTACGTAGTGATAATGCTAAAGAATACACATCTGGTGCATTTCAAACTTTTCTAGCTAAGAATGGAATTATTCATGAAACTTCTTGTGTTGACACTCCCTCGCAAAACGGGGTGGCAGAACGGAAGAATAGACATCTTTTAGAAACTGCCCGTGCTCTCCTTTTTCAAATGAATGTTCCTAAATCGTTTTGGGCTGATGCAGTTTCTACCGCATGTTTTCTCATTAATCGTATGCCATCCTCTGTTCTTAATGGTGATATTCCCTACAAAATTCTTTTTCCAAAGAAATCTTTGTTTCCTATTGATGCGAAAATATTTGGAAGTACGTGTTTTGTTAGAGATGTTCGTCCACAGGTCACTAAATTAGATCCTAAGTCCTTAAAATGTGTCTTTCTTGGCTATTCTCGAGTTCAGAAAGGTTATCGGTGTTATTGTCCTAAACTTAACAAATATTTGGTCTCTATTGATGTTATTTTCTTGGAAGACACACCTTACTTTCCATCTTCATCCACTCTTCCTAGTCGAGAGGATGATAATCTATTAGCATATTCAATCACTACTCTTACATCAGAACCAGCTCATCCTACCCCAGGTCTTACCCCTACATCAGAACCAGCTCATCCCCCTACATCAGAAGAAACTCTTGTCCAACCTGACCCACCCAGCTTCCACCCTCCTATTACCCAGGTTTACACTAGACGCAAGCCGGCATCATGTCCTTCACCAATACCTGCTTCGTCATCTGATCCAGCTTCAAGCGATGATCTTCCAATTGCTTTACGCAAAGATAAACGAGAATGCACTTATCCTATTTCTACCTTTGTTTCTTATGACCATTTATCATCCTCTTCTCGCTCTTTTGTTGCTTCACTTAGTTCTGTTTCTATTCCTAAAACCGTCCGTGAAGCTACTTCACATCCTGGTTGGCACGAAGCTATGATTGAGGAGATGAATGCTTTAGATGATAATGGTACATGGGATTTGGTTGATTTACCTACAGGGAAACGGGCTATAGGTTGCAAATGGGTGTTTTCTGTGAAGTTTAATCCAGATGGGTCAGTTGCTCGATTGAAAGCACGCCTAGCTGCTAAGGGTTATGCTCAAACTTATGGTGTCGATTATTCTGAGACATTTTCTCCTGTTGCCAAGTTGACGTCTATTAGATTGTTCATTTCCTTGGCAGCAACTAATAATTGGCCCTTACACCAACTTGACATTAAAAAAGCTTTTCTCCATGGTGATCTTCTGGAAGAAGTGTATATGGAGCAACCACCTGGTTTTGTTGCTCAGGGGGAGTCCGGGCGAGTGTGTCGCCTTCGAAAATCTCTGTATGGTTTGAAACAAAGCCCTCGTGCTTGGTTTGGAAAGTTTAGTCAGGCTATTGAGAGATTTGGCATGATGAAAAGCAAGTCTGACCATTCTGTATTTTTTAGACACTCAAAGGCTGGATTGATTATACTGGTAGTATATGTAGATGATATTGTTATCACTGGAAGTGATGCTGGAGGAATTTCAGGGCTGAAATCTCATCTTCATAATCAATTTCACACGAAGGATTTGGGGTTTCTAAAGTATTTTCTAGGTGTTGAGGTGACTCGGAGTAAACAAGGTATATTTCTATCTCAGAGAAAATATGTCCTTGACTTACTTAGTGAGACTGGCAAATTGGGGGCCAAGCCTTGTCATGCTCCAATGATTCCTAATGTGCAGCTTACACAGGATGGAGAATTATTTGAAGATCCTGAAAGGTATCGAAGATTGGTTGGGAAGTTGAATTATCTTACTTTGACTCGTCCAGATATTGCATATTCGGTTAGTGTTGTTAGCCAATTTATGTCATCTCCTACCGTTCATCATTGGGCAGCATTGTTATTTGAAAGGAGCACCAGGAAGAGGTATTGTGCATGCTAATCATGGGCATAACTGAATTGAGTGTTTTTTAGATGCTGATTGGGCTGGCTCGAAGATTGATAGAAGGTCTATTTCTGGTTACTGCGTATTTGTTGGGGGAAATTTGGTCTCATGGAAAAGTAAGAAACAGTCAGTTGTGTCACGGTCTAGTGCGGAATCTGAATATAGGGCTATGGCACAGGCTGTTTGTGAGATTACATGGATAAAACAATTGTTGACTGAAGTAGGGATTACAACTTCAGTTCCAGTTAAGCTGTGGTGTGATAACCAAGCTGCTATTCATATTTCAACTAATCCCGTATTTCATGAGCGGACCAAACACATTGAAATAGACTGTCACTTTGTTCGTGAGAAGATTCAACAAGGCTTGATTGTTACCTGTTATGTCAAGACTGGAGAACAACTAGGGGATATCTTCACAAAGGCTTTGAATGGTGCTCGAATAAACTACCTATGTAACAAGTTGGGCATGATTAACATCTATGCTCCAGCTTGAGGGGGAGTGTTAGAGCTGTCCTAAGGCTGTACTACAGCTGTATATTTTGTGTGTTATATATAGGATGTATTTGTGCTTATCTGTTTATAATTAGGGGATATAGTTTCCTAGAATAGACCATAGGATGTGTATAAATCAAGGCTTTCCTGTGAATAGAAGGATTGAATTCTCTCTGCATTATCTATGGTTTACATGGTATCAGTGCTCTGAAATTCAGAACCTTAGAACTTTAGATTCAAAGCTTCCGAAATTCAGATTCAACCCTTGGCCCCCAGTACAAGTCATTAACTTCCTTAGACTGTGAGTCATGTCAGTATGCCAAACATCATCGTATTAGCTCAAGCCCTAGAGTCAATAAACGTGCAAGTACACCCTTTGAATTAGTCCATTCTGATGTTTGGGGTCCCTGCCCGGTTTTGTCTAAACTTGGATTTTGGTATTTTGTTACTTTTGTGGATGATCATTCTCGTGTAACTTGGCTATATTTAATGAAAAGTCGTTCTGAATTGTTTTCACTATTTTGTACATCTTGTACTGAAGTTAAAACTCAGTTTAATACTTCGGTTCGTACTTTACGTAGTGATAATGCTAAAGAATACACATCTGGTGCATTTCAAACTTTTCTAGCTAAGAATGGAATTATTCATGAAACTTCTTGTGTTGACACTCCCTCGCAAAACGGGGTGGCAGAACGGAAGAATAGACATCTTTTAGAAACTGCCCGTGCTCTCCTTTTTCAAATGAATGTTCCTAAATCGTTTTGGGCTGATGCAGTTTCTACCGCATGTTTTCTCATTAATCGTATGCCATCCTCTGTTCTTAATGGTGATATTCCCTACAAAATTCTTTTTCCAAAGAAATCTTTGTTTCCTATTGATGCGAAAATATTTGGAAGTACGTGTTTTGTTAGAGATGTTCGTCCACAGGTCACTAAATTAGATCCTAAGTCCTTAAAATGTGTCTTTCTTGGCTATTCTCGAGTTCAGAAAGGTTATCGGTGTTATTGTCCTAAACTTAACAAATATTTGGTCTCTATTGATGTTATTTTCTTGGAAGACACACCTTACTTTCCATCTTCATCCACTCTTCCTAGTCGAGAGGATGATAATCTATTAGCATATTCAATCACTACTCTTACATCAGAACCAGCTCATCCTACCCCAGGTCTTACCCCTACATCAGAACCAGCTCATCCCCCTACATCAGAAGAAACTCTTGTCCAACCTGACCCACCCAGCTTCCACCCTCCTATTACCCAGGTTTACACTAGACGCAAGCCGGCATCATGTCCTTCACCAATACCTGCTTCGTCATCTGATCCAGCTTCAAGCGATGATCTTCCAATTGCTTTACGCAAAGATAAACGAGAATGCACTTATCCTATTTCTACCTTTGTTTCTTATGACCATTTATCATCCTCTTCTCGCTCTTTTGTTGCTTCACTTAGTTCTGTTTCTATTCCTAAAACCGTCCGTGAAGCTACTTCACATCCTGGTTGGCACGAAGCTATGATTGAGGAGATGAATGCTTTAGATGATAATGGTACATGGGATTTGGTTGATTTACCTACAGGGAAACGGGCTATAGGTTGCAAATGGGTGTTTTCTGTGAAGTTTAATCCAGATGGGTCAGTTGCTCGATTGAAAGCACGCCTAGCTGCTAAGGGTTATGCTCAAACTTATGGTGTCGATTATTCTGAGACATTTTCTCCTGTTGCCAAGTTGACGTCTATTAGATTGTTCATTTCCTTGGCAGCAACTAATAATTGGCCCTTACACCAACTTGACATTAAAAACGCTTTTCTCCATGGTGATCTTCTGGAAGAAGTGTATATGGAGCAACCACCTGGTTTTGTTGCTCAGGGGGAGTCCGGGCGAGTGTGTCGCCTTCGAAAATCTCTGTATGGTTTGAAACAAAGCCCTCGTGCTTGGTTTGGAAAGTTTAGTCAGGCTATTGAGAGATTTGGCATGATGAAAAGCAAGTCTGACCATTCTGTATTTTTTAGACACTCAAAGGCTGGATTGATTATACTGGTAGTATATGTAGATGATATTGTTATCACTGGAAGTGATGCTGGAGGAATTTCAGGGCTGAAATCTCATCTTCATAATCAATTTCACACGAAGGATTTGGGGTTTCTAAAGTATTTTCTAGGTGTTGAGGTGACTCGGAGTAAACAAGGTATATTTCTATCTCAGAGAAAATATGTCCTTGACTTACTTAGTGAGACTGGCAAATTGGGGGCCAAGCCTTGTCATGCTCCAATGATTCCTAATGTGCAGCTTACACAGGATGGAGAATTATTTGAAGATCCTGAAAGGTATCGAAGATTGGTTGGGAAGTTGAATTATCTTACTTTGACTCGTCCAGATATTGCATATTCGGTTAGTGTTGTTAGCCAATTTATGTCATCTCCTACCGTTCATCATTGGGCAGCATTGTTATTTGAAAGGAGCACCAGGAAGAGGTATTGTGCATGCTAATCATGGGCATAACTGAATTGAGTGTTTTTTAGATGCTGATTGGGCTGGCTCGAAGATTGATAGAAGGTCTATTTCTGGTTACTGCGTATTTGTTGGGGGAAATTTGGTCTCATGGAAAAGTAAGAAACAGTCAGTTGTGTCACGGTCTAGTGCGGAATCTGAATATAGGGCTATGGCACAGGCTGTTTGTGAGATTACATGGATAAAACAATTGTTGACTGAAGTAGGGATTACAACTTCAGTTCCAGTTAAGCTGTGGTGTGATAACCAAGCTGCTATTCATATTTCAACTAATCCCGTATTTCATGAGCGGACCAAACACATTGAAATAGACTGTCACTTTGTTCGTGAGAAGATTCAACAAGGCTTGATTGTTACCTGTTATGTCAAGACTGGAGAACAACTAGGGGATATCTTCACAAAGGCTTTGAATGGTGCTCGAATAAACTACCTATGTAACAAGTTGGGCATGATTAACATCTATGCTCCAGCTTGAGGGGGAGTGTTAGAGCTGTCCTAAGGCTGTACTACAGCTGTATATTTTGTGTGTTATATATAGGATGTATTTGTGCTTATCTGTTTATAATTAGGGGATATAGTTTCCTAGAATAGACCATAGGATGTGTATAAATCAAGGCTTTCCTGTGAATAGAAGGATTGAATTCTCTCTGCATTATCTATGGTTTACAAGTAGAGATAGTAGCTACGATTCCAAAGTAAATAATCTCCACCCCATGTGTTAATTCTTTACTTTGGCTAGGCAACTACCATTCTGGCATTTCAAAATACAATCCAGGAAAACAAAGGAGGTGGACAGATGGATGATATTGTTTGAGGGGTAGTGCAATCATCAACCGCTTTTGTTTAAAAAAACAAGAACTGGATCACTGGAGTGGTTCCGGAGACAAAGAAACTACAGTGGAGTACTGGTATGAAGAATTGGAGTACTGATGTGAAGAAACTGCAGTGGTACCTGAGACAGAGAAATAAAAATCAGCAGTATCAATCGTCCTTAGTGGCATGCATATGAGTTCTAATGTAGGGTGTATGATCCCTATCTAGATTAATAAGGCCTTTGATGTTTGCAGGGATGTTAGAAAGGTTCAAACTGAATTCCACAAGGTGTGTGGATTTGTGCTTAGCAATGGCATCAGCAACAGAGTTGCACTCTCTGAAAACATGTTTGAGGGTGGTATATTTTAATAAGGAGTGAACTTGAAAAGGTAGTGTATAGAGAGACCATTTAGCACCATTTGGATTGTTAATCATATTCACTGCAAGCAGTGAGTCAGATTCAATAATGAAATTGCAATCCAATGATGGAAAAACCTGACAAGCAAATAAAATGGCTTTCATTTCAGCTTCAAGTGATGATTTGGCAGAGGTGTTTGTGGACTTGATTAGGCATGGAATTCCATTATTGTCTCTAGCTATAAGGCAAAGTGTTGAGTTAGTAGAAGACCAAGAAGCATCCACATTGACTATTATAGTATTAGGTTCCAGCCTTTCCCAATAGACAATGGAGGTGGAAGGTTTTGGAGGTGGTATGAGGGGTGGGATCACTGAGGAGATGGGAAGGCTCATAATAGGGTGTTTGTTTGAGAAACAAGGCTTAGCTGAAAGGGATAGAAAGATTAGCTCTATTACTTCTTTGCATATATGTACTGTTGAAAAATTTTTGCTATCAAAATAGAAAGCATTTCTGGCTTTCCATAGAGACCAACAAATCAAAGAGGGCAGCAATCTACAAATAACTCTATGCATTCTAGGAAGGTCATTGCAGTTCCAGTATGCAAAGAATCTATCAGTTAATTTGTCTAAGGTATGTAGGTTAAGTCCCATGAAAGCAGCAGTATCACTCCATATAGTTCGAGCCAAGTGACATGAGATGAAAAAATGTTCAAGAGAATCAACTTGGTTACATGCTGGGCATTTAGAAGCTAAGCTAAAACCACATTTAATTAAAACATCATCAAAAGGCAAAAAGGAGTTTAGCATTTTCCAGGTGAAAATTGAGATTTTTTTCTGCAACTTGGGGTTCCATATGAGTTTAGTAGCAGGAAAGGTACCTGGTGAATGGGTGAGTGCCTTGTATGCTGATCTGAATGTAAAAACTCCAGTCTCCTCTGGTTTCCAGATAAGTTTATCCTCTCTTTCCTTGTTAATATATGCATCTTGCAAGAAGGACAGAGTATCATGTTCTAAAAAAGGGGAAATCAGAGTTAAGATATAACTTTTATTATTGATGAAGTCAGCTATTGAGCAAGAGGAAAGTGTAGAAAGGGCAGAGGGAGGGACACAGTTAATGAGTGGTCCATTTGGGCACCAATTAGCAGTCCAGAAGTTACAGTTACCTTGGCCATGAATAACCATAGAGTTATTTTCAGCAAAAGAGTTTATGGTGTATATTCTCTTCCAAGTTTGGGATTTTCTGTGTGTTTGAGGTAATGACCATATCAGTTTAGCCCACATGGTGGTACCCTGTTGGCTTTTCCACCACAGTTTAAGGGAACACGAGTCAATTATTTCCTGTACTAATCTGAACCCTAATCCATTCTGAAATCTATGTGCAGCTAGGTCAGACCACTTTCTCCAAACTTTGTTCAATTTTGCCCTCAGTTTCTCCTTAAATTAATCTGGATATTTTCCTTTCCAGTGTCTTAATTATCTGTTTAGGGGGCTTTAGGACAGTCCATATATGTTATGGAAGGGAATATATGCATGATTGAATGAGAACCATTTTACCTCCTATACTTAACCACTTGTTTTTCCAATTCATCAATTTCTTATCTATAAGTTCAAACAGTGGTTGAAAATATGTGTTGAGTGTTCTTCCCTTAAAAATTGGGCAACCTAGGTATTTAAATGGAAAAGACCTTTTTTTTTTCATTCCTAAGATTTTCCTAATCTGATTTATCCTTGTAGATGTAGCTCTTTTACTAATATAGAAATCAGACTTTTCATAATTAATTTTCTGGCCTGAGGTAAATTCAAAAGTTTCTAAGAAAGCTTTGATCCTTATTAGGTTAGATTTTGAGGCATGCATAAAAATGATGGTGTCATCAGCATAACTTAAATGTGAGGCTGGTGTGATGGCAGAGGGTAGCTAATAGTATTTAAGTCTGTTGTTCAGGAAAATGAAAGATAGACTTCTAGAGAAAGCATCAGTGAAAATGTTAAAGAGAAAGGGAGATAAGGGATCACCTTGTTTGATGCCTCGGGTAGCTTTAAAAAAGCCAACCGGGTTACCATTCATGAGCACTGAGAAGTGTGCCTGAGAGAGATTGTTCATCATAGCATTCAAAAAGTTACCTGTAAAACCAAATCTACAAAGTATGCTTTTTAAAAAGTTCCAATTAACCCTATCAAAAGCTTTCCTAAGGTCTAGCTTAAGTATACAATTAGGTACTCTATTTTTTTTAATCTAAAAACCTTATCATTTCATGAAGATAAAGTATATTATCATAAATGTCCTTGTTTTTCATGAAAGCGGTTTGATTTGGTGAAATTAATTTTTCCATATAGGGTTTCAACCTTTCCATTAGCACCTTAGAGCATATCTTGTTTGCTACATTTGAAATACTGATTGGCCTGTAATCATCAAAAGAGGAAGGGGTTTGTTTTTTGGGGGATTAAAGCTATTCAAGTGCTAGTGATGTCTCTTGGCATATCTGAGCCTAAGAGGAAATCATTAACTGCAGGTTTCAGATCCTCTTTAATGAAATCCCAGCATTTGGTATAGAATTTACATGAGAAACCATCAGGCTCTGGGCTACTGTTTTCATTCAATCTCATAACCACTAGTTTAAGTTCTTCTTCTGATACTGGTTTAGACAGAGAGAAATTATCATGTTCAGAGATTATGGTAGGTATTTGGCTGAGAAAATGAGGGCAGTAGGTGTTGTTAGCTGGTAGGTTAGACTCAGATAGGAGTTCAGAGAAGTAGGCAATGGCTTCTTTTTGGATTTTTGTGCAATTATTTAGCCATTGTCCCTGTCTATTTTTAATTTTTGAGATATGTAGCCTGCAGTTTTTTTCCTTTACAGTTTTATGGAAAAAATGTGTATTGTTATCTCCAAGTTTAATCCAATTAGTTCTTGATTTTTGTTTCCAGAATTTTTCTGTTTCCTTTAAAGTTCTAATTAATAAGGGCATTTTCTCATTGAGTTTGATTAGGTCTGATTCTGAGTGGGTGGAGTCATAGGTAGCTTCCTGTAATCTCAGATTTTCCTCAGCAGTGATTACATTAGAGTCAATATTACCAAAACATTCCTTATTCCAAGTCTTAATTATTTTCTTAAGTCTAATCAATTTCAGATATAGTCCTATCATTCCTGACTGGGGAATAGGGGTGGTCCAGTTGTCTTTTATTAGGTTTATGAACTCTGGTCTATTAAACCAGGTGTTTATGAACCTAAAAGGCTTAGGGTGAGAGGGGACTAAGGTTGAAACATGTAGGAAAAGAGGGCAATGATCAGAGGATTTCCTATTGAGGATTTGGATAGAGGATGCTGGGAATTTGGTGCTCCACTGAATATTGCATAGTCCTTTATCTAATCTCTTAGAGGTGGGGTTTCTTAGCCTAGAGTTTGTCCAAGTGAATAAATTTCCCACAGTGTTAATTTCCTAAATTCCTTTAGAGTTAATCCAGTTATTGAAGTCCCTGATACTACCTAAATTGGGGGAGCTAGGGCCTTCATACTCTGTAAGTGAGGTGATTGTGTTAAAATCTCTTATGTAAATAGTATCATTATTTGGTAGGAGACTAAGGTCATTCCATAAAGTTTTCCTACCTTCCCTAGTTCTAAGGCCATAAACAAAAACAGCTTCCATGTTAGTATTTGAGCATGGGTGAATGATTTTAACTTATAGAAACTGGTCATGATGAGAAATCAGAGAAACAGATATAGAGTCATTCCACATTAGCCAAATTTTGCCATTATGTAGAGGAAGATTATGTGAGTAATTAAGTTTTTCCATATAGGAATGACATTGACTGTTATCATGCATAGGTTCAATGATACATAAGAGTTGAATTTTCTTCTGTTTGATTAGATTTTTCAATCCGAGCATTGAAGATTCCATACCTCTTAGGTTCCAAACTAAAAAATTAATGGTAAAGGTGTGTATCATTGTTCACATGATTTATGACTTTTAGTAGCTGATCTTAACATCATCTTGTTCAGCTGGCTAAGATAATTATTCTTTTTATGTTTAGACTTACCTTGGCAGTCTTTGTTACCTGTTGATTGTGTTTGTTCAGACAATAAAACTGAGTGAGGGTGGGGAGTATCTGAGTGTGTTCTATCCTCCTCCTCTGTATCTTGCAGTTCCTGATCAAGGCAATCTTCTGTTTGTGATAGGGGTTCCATATCCTGCAATAAAGAGAATCTATTTTCCATCTTTCTTTATTGAGAAAGTGAGGGGTTAGTAGATGAAATCTGATGGAGAGTAAGCTTGTGGGAACCAATCTGTATATCATCCTTTGCATAAATCATAGAGCCATGTTTGGGGTAGTTAGAGCTGTTGCATTTAACAGTTTTGTGAGTGGTGATTGAGGGTCTGCAGGGGGTGAGTTAGTTAGGATCTGGGTTGGAGGGGATTGGAATGGTTGTGGGGTATTTTTGTCAGGCCGTACATCTAAAAGCTGGGGTAGATAGGAGGATGGATTTAGGGTAGGGTTTGTTGTGCCTAGCTGGTGTTCTAGTTGGCCTTTATTGTGAGAATTGTTAGGGGGTTGGTTTTCTGTAATCATAATTGGTGCCTTATTGAACTTGTTCCCAGTGGCTTGCCACTGAGGCAGGGTGTGATTCTGGGGGATAGCTCTGCATTGGCTGAGTGAATGTCCTAGCTTAGCACAATGGGCACAGTACAGAGGAATGTCCTCATATTCAACGGAGTATTTTCTGTTATTAGATACTGAACCTAATCTGATGAAGTTGTTTAGTGGTTTCTGAAGGTCAATTTCCACACATAGTTTAATAGCAGTGGGTCTAGTTTAACATTTCAATGGCTAGATCTTTCTTAATGAAGTTTCCTATACTATTGCTAATAGCCTCAATCGACGAAGTATTGTAATAGTAAAGTGGAACTTCCCTGATTATGCACCAGATTGGGACGATTGGCGATTCCCTATGTGTGGAGAAGTCAGGTGACCATTTGAGCACCTTCATTTGGATACCATTGAAGCTCCATAAGCCCTTGATCCAGCATCGTTGGTAATCGTTTACTTGGTCGAACCTGATCAGTACATGCTTGTAATCTAGTGAGCCCAGTTGGTACTTCCCAGCAAACCCTACCGTCTTGAAGGTTGCCTCCAGTTGATCCATTGTGAGCCGGCCTTTGGTGAATTTTCCAACTAGGGCATTGGCATAGTGGGCAGAGAGCTTAGTGATTTCTTCATCTGAGTAAAGGCATGCCGGTTCCCCTAGGTATTCTGATTTTGGGGTAAGCTCAGGGTTATTTGGTAGGGATGAACTGAGGGGAGGAGATTTGGATTGCAGGGCAGCCATGAAGGATTTTGAATTACCCAAAGAGTTGTCCGCTATAGTGACCGGCGGGGGGCGAGCCGTAACTGGCAAAGGAAAGCCGTTACCGGCGAAAGAGAGCCGTTAACGGTGGAGGGGAGGCCATTTCCGGCAGGTGCATGAGGATTCAGAAGAGGGGAAAGGTTAGGAGAGAGAAGAGAGCGTTTCTATAAGAAAGATTATTGTCCACAACGTTGTGGTTTTCCAACAGCTCCAAATCATCAACCACCTCCTAAAAGTCCTTCAACTCTTTTTCATCCACAAGGATGCCTGCAATTCTATCCTAAA
The DNA here is from genome assembly GCA_037428765.1 of Rubia yunnanensis. Lineage (NCBI taxonomy): Eukaryota > Viridiplantae > Streptophyta > Magnoliopsida > Gentianales > Rubiaceae > Rubia > Rubia yunnanensis. The sequence goes on from CM075066.1 coordinate 56,960,398, forward strand.
AAATAAGTGGAGAGTTAAAATCTCCCACTATTAACCATGGTTTACTCCTATTTCCACAGCTTTTCAAAAATTGCCATATTTTCCACACCAATATTGTAGCCATAAACAAATATGCAGCCGCAAGACTTTTTTGAGCTTTTAAAATTGATCTCTAAATCCACCCATTTTTCACCTTTTGTTATAGTAACAACCTCTAGCAGATCCCTCCTCCACATTACCCAGATTCTTCCGCCAACCACCAAATCTATATTACTTAACATTTCTCAATCCAATTGAAGACTTTTCCAAACCTCCTTTTCTTTTTCCCTTTTATTTTTTGTTTCTAGCAAACCAATGGTGTTCTGTAAACAGACCCTCCTGACTATACAATGCTTGCTACAGTCCACACTACCCAATTACAATCCATCAGGGGGAATTCCTTCAGACTAACATTCCCCTTCAATCCACCCCCCCCCCCCCCCCCCCCCCACAATCAATACAGATTTCTGATTCACTTCCTGCAAACACCATCTTTCCTTAATGTTCCCCATCCTTCCCAGTAATTTCCTTCAGACTACCATTCCACTTCTTCACTCCCACCTCTGTCCTCTCAGAATTCAAATCACTTCTTGCAATCACCATCTTTCCTAATTGTTCCCCATCCTTCCCAGTCGCCTTATTCTCTTTTTCCTTCCTGGTCACATTCTTCTGAATCTGATTCAAGGGAACAAAAACCTTCCATCCCTGTTTTCCTCCATTAGTTTTAGCCTCCATTTTTGTCCACATTCATTCTGATTATGCCCAAGCAAACAACATCAACTGCATCTTATGGGTTTCCACTCAAACACATTTTTTGCTGCATAATTACCTTATGCTCATTCAAGTACGACACCTTATTAGGCGCACTTTCTCCAATTTCAACCTCCACTTTAACCCTAGCATATGCAAGCCTATCTTTCTTTTGAGTAGCCCTATCTAAGCAAATAGGAGTACCTATTGGACTTACAATCTTACTGATCAATTTTGGCAACCAATGAGCATTAGAAAGATTAGGCAATTGTATCCAAACAGAAATATGTTTTGGCGCAGAGTAATCAAAATCAACCGACCAGGGTTTTACTACAATCGGTTTACCATAAAAAATATAATACCAGCATCAACAACCTCATCCCTAATATCCATAGTCATAAATTTAACCATGAAAACACCCTAGTTCATCATCCATAATTTGCAAAAAAAGTTTACTCCATATTCTGTAAAAATAACCTTCGTTTACCTTGAAGGGAGGGTTGCATCCAAGAGTTTTGCACATTGTTGTTGAGCTTCATTGCTTTGCACTCTCCTCCACATCCTCCATCGTTATTTCCCTTATTGTCATCCCTTCTACAACTGTTGGTTCAGAGAATTTGACCTCCTCTTCCTCATCTTTGAACAGCTTACTCCAATTTTTCTCCTCCTCCACTTCCACACTTTCTCCCCATGATAGAGGCTTTCCATCTCTATTTTAATCTTCCCCCAATTCAAGCTTAATCGGCTTGTTTTTTATTGGAGGCACCAGACCCAGAGACTCCACATCTTCAATTGACCTCTTTGTCATCCCCTCCATTATCACAACCGATTTTGGTGGTGAACTACTTTCACCCACTTCATTGCCAAGAACCCCTCTCAAACCCTCCTTATTACCAGGTTGAACGCATTATACTATGATCTTCTCACCTCTTTCATTGTTAAACAGTCTAACCATGTTTTTCTTGGTCAATTTCTCCCCCCTGATCTACCCATGGTGGCAGGGTTGATGAACTCAACGAATCAAAACATTAAAAAAATCGGTTTCAAAAAACATAGTAGAAGGTGTATTTGGCCTGCACTATCAGAGATTCTCTTAGTAGCCCTGAACTTAAATGTATTAAACTTGAAAAACGTACCAAACTTGAATGTAATGAAGTAGACAAAGCAAATGTTATTAAACTTGAATATAGCAAGACTTAATGTACAAAAGTAAACAAAGAAAATGTAAAATAAATGTGAAAGTACTTTGGGGGTTTTTATACTCTAATGCTACTAAAGGTTGGTATGCAGTGCCTTAACTTGAACTAGTTATAACGGTTTGGTTTAGTTGAAAGTCATGAGCCTAAACTATTAGATGACTTGGGATGTATGTCTACCTAAAGCCACCACTAGTATTTATCTAGGGAAAAATAGCCCTTCCAATACTCAATGCCATTCCTCTCTAAACCTTGTTCACCCGAAGGTGGATGGAAAAATATTGACTTCTCTAGCAACTTCTATTTTACAAAGAAAACCTCAAAGTTGTACCGAACACTTTGTTGATCCACAATGTGTTGAATGATATTAATATTAAAAAAATTTAAGCGATAACATGGTGGAGGCAGTCTCCCAGTCATCCACATCAAGTAGATGACTTCTTGTGGATTCTCAAGCGTTATCTTTACAACCTTGGCCGCAGTTTGCAGACATTGGTGATTTAAAAACCTTTAACAAAACAAGAACTTTAACTAAACAAGAACTTTGGGAAGCCATTAAGGATATGAAAGCATGATCAGCACCAGAAATGGATGTCTTTCTACATGGGTTCTATTTAAAGCATTAGGAATCTATTAAGAAACCACTACTGAAGTGCATACCATATATCCAAAAAAATCAATTAATAAATAAGGACAGAAGTCATACACTTATTGTTTTCATTCCAAAAATCAAGAATCCAGTCTATGCCAAAGATTTCAGGCCTATCAGTCTCTGTAGTACCAACTACAAAATCATTGCAATGATTTTACATGCAAGATTAAAGAAGGCCATGCAAATCTCATCTGAGAAAACAAAAGCGTTTTTGTTCCAAGCAGGCAAATAGGAGAAAGTTCTCTATTAGATCATGAAATCATTGATCTTATCAAAAAGATGAAAGCAAGAAGTCAATGTCGGCAAAAAAAGCTTGGCGTGGACAAGGCCTATGAGAGAGTCATGTGAAACATTTTAGATGCAGTTTTAGAAAGAATGGAATTTCCGAGTAGTTGGAGACATAAGATCCAACAATGTGTTTTTACAGTTTCCTGTTCTAATTTTGTAAATGGGAAAGTTTCACATTCATTCTGTCTAAATAAATGACTTGGGCAAGGTTTTCCCCTGTCACCCTACCTCTTTATATACTGTGCCAATAGGTGTTCTCATCAGCTCTTAAGCTCTACAAGTGATTGGTGACAAAATTGGGGAGATATTTCTAGCAGAGACGAAAAGATATCTCATTTTATGTATGCTAATAACTATATCATTTTCCTGGAAAACGGTGAGAAAATGTTAGATTCTTGGCTCTGAGGATAGATTCGTATGCTAAACATTCAGGGTATTGTATAAGTTTCGAAAAATCCTCATTATTATTTAGCCCTAACACTCAACCTGGCTGCAGATGTGGGCTAAATATAGCCTAAACATTCATAGAGAAGGCCTTCTTGACAGGAGCCTGGGAATTAACATTTTGACTCTAAAAAAGAAGACACGTGTTTGAGGATCTCATTTTGAAAGTAAAGAGAAAATGGGAAAATGGAAATAAAATGGCCGATATGTCAATGGAAGAATTCCTCTAGCAAAATCAGCTCTCCATACGGTAGACACGATGACAGTATACAAACTTCCATGGTCTATATGTGACGTATTGGATAGTAAAATCAGAAGATTCACATAGAAAGGAAATCCTTTGGTTAAGGGGAATACATTGGAAGGATCGGAATACACTTTGCAGATCTAAACATGAGGGAAGAATGAGGTTGAAAAAACAAAAGCTTATGAACCATGCTTTACTAGCAGAACATGCTTGGAAGACTCTCTCGGTTCCTGACTCCCTGTTCTCAAGAATTCTTTCATCAAAGTACAAAGCCTCCTCACTAATGGAAAATAAACCTTTTGAGCCAAATGCTTCTTGGGGATGGAAATCTATACATTGGGGAGCTAAACTAATGCAAGATAAAATTTAATGGAGAATCAGAAGTGGGAATCAAGTTAGAATCTCAAAAAATTGGATCCCTGATACACATAATCCTCTCTCCGATGATAACTCCTGGGTTATGCATACAGATTTAAGAATCCCCCATCTCATCGACCGAGATGGGAAACCACTCGTTAGTGCTATTTTCCCCTCACATATAGCCCAAAAACTCTTCTGGATTAGAATTCTGAAGCACATCCAGGCTCAAGAAGGGATAAAATCATTTGGTTAGGATCTAACTATTGGGATAATACAGTAATGCAAGGGTACAGGCAAGGGCTTATTTATAACAACAATTCACCGCTGCCTAAATCTTCAATAAATGCATCTCTAAATCAGGCAAAGATGTGGAAAAGATTATGGAGAGCTGCATTACCAGTAACATTCAAGTTACTAATCTGGAGAATCAAATCTGTATCTATTCCAACAGCAGCAGAACTCTTCAAGAGAAACTCTCTCCAATCTCCTAGATGTTTGGTGTGTCATTCTTATAGAAAAATGATTTAAAAGGTTTAAATTCGTCAACTTTTTTGCCTTCGTTTTGAGTGGGACCCAAGTAGATTTTGGGTAATAGATGTCATTTTTGGGTTCTCCTCCGCGAGTACTATAAAATCGACTATTCAAACTCTCAAAACGGATCAAGAGTGAATGAGATATGAATGTTTGAAATATCATTCTTGAAAGAGGAAAAAATGGGCAAAAATTGGCCCGAGTAATTTTCTCTGGACTGTCCAAAATGCGTATGGACTGCGTGGAAGTCTCTGGAAGGCCCAACCGCATAGAAAAAAATAAAATACTTCCATATTTTGTGAGATATCTTGTCTTAAATAAATATGTGGTTTACCATGTTTAATACACTAAAGAATATTTGTGCAAATATTTCTTCTTTTTCCAGCAGATTTGATTCGAGTATTCATGGAATGTCTCAGATTTGATGAGTTGGTGATTGGAGAATATTCTTCTCTAATTACAGAAAATCAGAATATCATGTTTCCATGATTAGGGTCTCTTAGAGTAGTATAAATAGAGTCTCTAAGTCAGTCAGAAAATACGGACAATTCTCAAGTTCCTCATTTATTCTAAACTTGAGTCTCACTTCTGTCTTTCTCTGTCGGTGATAGTCCTTTGGGCCTTGTGTGAATCCCAGGTAACTCTTAAATGTTAATTGTTACATGTGATGGTTTTATCCTAGGGAACAATGTCCACAATGAGACTAATTTGTTTCAAGGGCATCGAGTGTTACTCGTGACTCCATCATTACTTGAAACATGATTTATACTTTAATTATTAGTAATTTAAGTTTTTCGATTTTATGCTTGAATAATTAATAAAATTTTATTATTCTTGCATATGTTAATTGCTCATTCAATTTTTGTTATTTGATTTTTCGCATGATATAATCAATATATGTCCAACAGTCTTGAAACGAATGATTTTTAGTTGACTTATATTGATTCGTAAATTTGCACGCTTAATCATGCCTTACGTTAAATATTGCATGCTTACGTGATTATATGATTAATCTGCATGTGGTTACCATATTTTTGCATGCCATATTTATTTGTAATCCGAAGCTCTGATTGCATGCCATATTTATTTGTAATCCAAAGCTCTGATTGCATACCATATACCTTGCATGCCATCTATTTGGATGCTATACCATGCATGCCATCTATACCGTGCATGCCACTTTATGGAAATTGTATGTATGCAAAAATATGCATGCTAATGGTTTTGGTTATTTACAAGAAAATCATATTGTGCAATTTGTTATGTATAATTATTTAAAATATTATACTACGATATTTGATGTGTACTTACATTTAATAATGAATAATTTTGTATGTACACATTGATGAATCCCATAACCATGTCGAGCAATGATGCTGCGAAGACTACCCCTGGGGCGATGCCTCTTGTGCCTGTTCCTCATGCTGAGAAACCCGAGAAGTTCAATAATGGTATGAACTTCAAGATGTGGCAACAGAAGATGCTCTTATACTTGTCCACTATGGGTTTGGAACGTTACGTTCACGAAGATCGTCCCGCTGTGGATGAGAAAAGTACTAAGGAAGTTCAAGATGCTGCGGTGGAGTGGAACTCTAAGGAGTATATCTGCCGCAACGTCATTTTGAATAGCCTTCACGATGCCATTTGGAATGTGTATCAGGTGAAGGAGCCTTCTAAGGTGTTGTGGGAAACTCTTGACCAAGAGTACATGGGTGAGGAAATTGGATCCAAGAAGTGGGTCGTCAGCAAGTTCCTCGACTACAAGATGGTTGATGCCAAGTCTATGGTTAGTTAAGCTCAAGAGCTTCAAATGATGATCAATGAGCTGATAGCCGAGAAGATGACAATGTACGAGACTCTCCAAGTCTATTGCATCATTGATAAGCTGCCTCCAAGTTGGAAGGACTTCAAGAGTTATCTGAAACACAAGCGAAAGGTGATGACCATGAGGGATCTGATCCAAAAGCTTCGTGTTGAGGAGGATAACCGCATCTCTAAAAATAGGATGAATGGATCTGTGCCTGTGGCAAGGGCCAATCTCGTGGAGGTTGGTGGGAGCTCCAAGTCAAAGAAGGCCAAGGCAAAGAAGGGATCCAAGTTGGGAGCTAAGGGTGGAGTTTCGAAGAAGTCGAAGTTCACTGGCAAGTGCTACAACTGCAACCTCGTTGGCCACAAGTCCTCCGAGTGTAAGAAGCCAAAGAATGCCAAGAATAAGGCCAACATGGTTGGAAATCTTGCACACGATGTGAATAACATCGATCTGGGTGCTATGATTTCTGAAGTCAACATGGTGAACTCCAATCCAAAGGAATGGTGGATTGACACTAGTGCTACTGAGCACATATGCTTTGTCAAGGAAGTGTTCTCAAACTTCAAGGCAATTGAAGATGGAGAGACCATTTACATGGGCAACTCTGCAACTTCCATGGTGAAGGGTCATGGCACTTTGGTGCTGGAGATGACGTCTGGGAAGGAGTTGACTTTGAAGAATGTTTTGTATGTGCCAGACATTCGCAAGAACCTTGTGTCTGGTACTGTGTTGATCAAGCATGGCTTTAAGCTAGTGTTTGAGTTTGATAAGTTAGTCTTGTCAAAGCAAGGTATGTTTGTAGGCAAAGGTTATGAGCTAGATGGTATGTTCAAGTTGAACACTATAGTTGTACCTCCTAATAAAGATGAAATGAATGCTTCTTCTTCTGCTTACATGATTGAGTCTTCCAATTTATGGCATGGTAGACTAGGACACGTTAATTATGATTCGATAAGAAGATTAATTAAAATGGAGAATATACCTAACATGGAAATTGATGCAAATCATAAGTGAAACTTGTGTTGAAGCTAAGATGACTCGAACATCTTTCAAACAAGTTAAATGAAACACGAAACCTCTTAAGTTGATACATACCGATATCTTTGATCTCAAGTTCATGCAAACAAGAGGAGGTAACAAGTATTGCATCACCTTTGTGGATGATTACACGAAATACTGTTATGTGTACTTGTAGAAAAGCAAAGATGAGACGATTGAGAAATTCGTTCTCTACAAAACGGAAGTTGAAAATCAACTTGATAAGAAGATCAAGGTGATTAGAAGTGACCGTGGAGGTGAATATGTAGAGCCATTTAGGGAAAATTGATGGTTAAAAGGTTGAAATTCATCAACTTTGTGGGCTTCATTTTGAGTGGGACCCAAATAGATTTTGGGTCAATGGATGTCATTTTTGGGTTCTCCTCCGCGAGTACTATAAAATCGACTATTTAAACTCTCAAAATGGATCAAGGGTGAATGAGATATGAATGTTTGAAATATCACTCTTGAAAGAGGAAAAAAATGGGCGAAAATTGGCCTGAGTAATTTTCTGTGGATTGTCCAAAATACGTATGGACTGCGTGGAAGTCTCTGGAAGGCCCAACCGCATAGTATATATGGAATTGCTTGCGTGTAATTCTTAAGATAAGAACCAAATACCTCCATATTTTGTGAGATATCTTGTCTTAAATAAATATGCGGTTTACCATGTTTAATACGCTAAAGAATATTTGTGCAAATATTTCTTCTTTTTCCAGCAGATTTGATTCGAGTATTCATGGAATGTCTTGGATTTGATGAGTTGGTGATTTAAGAATATTCTTCTCTAATTACAGAAAATCAGAATATCATTTTCCATGATTAGGGCCTCTTTGAGTAGTATAAATAGAGCCTCTAAGTCAGTTAAAAAATTCAGACCATTCTCAAGTTCCTCATTTATTCTAAACTTGAGTCTCACTTCTGTCTTTCTCTGTCGGTGATAGTCCTTCGGGCCTTGCGTGAATCCTAGGTAACTCTTAAATGTTAATTGTTACCTGGATGGTTTTATCCTAGGGAACGATGTTCACAACGGGACTAATTTGTTTCAAGGGCAGCGAGTGTTACTTGTGACTCCAGCATTACTTGAAACATGATTTATGCTTTGATTATTAGTAATTTAAACTTTTCGATTGTATGCTTGAATAATTAATAAAAGTTTATTATTCTTGCATATGTTAATTGCTCATTCAATTTTTGTTATTTGATTTTTTGCATGATATAATCAATATATGTTCAACACATTCATCCCTAGAAATAATCCACTATATGTTCGGGGATTGTGAAACAAGTAATACAACTTGGAGAATTAGTACCTTAGGCTTTGATTTTTCCTCACCTGGTGGTTTTCAGACTGGGTCAAACAATGGATTCTTCAAGCACCATCATAGGATGACATAGCACTATCATACAGTATTATACTCCCTCGTCTCACTCTAAATTACTTACTCCCTCCGTCCCGGAATAAACTGCATACTTTTTATTTCTGGTTGTCCCCAATTACATTGCAATGGCTCAGAAAATTCCATTTTCAGCCAAGTTGACCAAATGTGAAAAGACTAAAATGCCCTTTGAAGTAGGCAAAATTACATGGGTTAAGGCTGATTAATTAGTTGTTGGGATGCGTGTCGAGGCATGCATTTGTATTTTGAAAAGCGGTCAGATTAATCATGCGTAACTTTTGATCTTCCCGAACTCCATTATTGTTTCTCAACGCTCCCATTTACTCCTGAACGCTTACATTTACTCTCTCATTTCTCTATTTTCACTCTTCAAACTCACAGCTCCTCTTTCTCAACTCTCTGAAACATAGAAAACCCTAGCCGCTCCCCATCTGATTTCTATTTGTTCCTTGGTCTATCTCTCTCAATTTTATGATGCTTACTGCATGATTATAATCTCAGGCTGTTGTTATCATAGCCTTATGGGTTCCCAAACTAGGGTTTTCTTCGGTTGTTTGAGGATTTTCAAAATTAACACGGATATGTTAATGTTTGTCACAACATTTTGAGTCCTGATCTGTGTTGTGCTCGCTCATTTATTGGTTTTGAACTCATCCTGTGGGTTTTTGAGTTCTGGGTTCTGGATTCATTGTGTTTTATATGTTTAATATGATGAAATATACATTTTCTTGAGTTTTGTTGAAGAAAACTAGTTGCATGTGAAGATTTCAAGAGTTTTAGACATTTTTTACATGAATTGCTTGTTTATTTTATGATTATTGTTGGATTTGTTGTGGCTTTAGGGCTGATCTGTGACTGAAATACCCCTATTAGTGGTGTTTGCTGTTCTAGGTTTTTTAAGTTCATGCTTTCTTGTGTTTTTGAGTTTTTTTGACAAGAAGAAGATGTCTATTTTGTGACTATTGGCTGATTTGTTGAACCTTGTTGCTGGATCTGTGACCGAAATACCCCTGTCTGTGGTGTCCATGTTATATTGAGTTTTTCAAATCCTAGATTTGACTCGATTAGAGTTTCCAATGATATTTGGACCTCTTTTTAAAACACGTATGATATGAAATATGTTTGCATGCGATGTATATTTGGTTGTTTGATTCTTTCAGATGCTCAATCATGATATAGTTGTGAAATGCATGCTTCTTCCTGTTCTTCCTATTCTGAGCTTTTTAATTCTGATGTGGTGTTCGATTAGGGTTTTTTGAAACTGTCTATGCTCATTCATGTTCATCTGTGATGTCTTAAGCCCTCGTATATTGTTGTTCTTAATTTTCTGAGAGTTTAGTTGTGTCTGACTTTCCCCTTACTAATACTATATTGTTTCTCCCTAGTGCATGTTTGCATCGGAAACCCTAGTCTCACCTCTTGTCATAGAGTACTGATTTTTTTTCCCTTGTCATTCTTTGCATCTGAAACCCAATCGCCACCCATTGTGTCTACCCTTACTTGATGGATTATAGTAGACACAATGGATTGGGATGGGGTTTCAGATGCAAACAATGACAAGGGAAAAAATCAGTACTCTATGACAAGGGGTGGGACTAAGGTTTCCGATGCAAACATGCACTAGGGAGAAACAATATGGTGGGCCCAGTTTCTGGGTAATGAATTCCCTAAGTATTGTGAGCCCAGTTTCTGGGAAACTGGGGATTGTCTGTATCCTGTTAACTGGACTGGATATGTTCTTCATAGAGATTCTGATGCTGGAAAATAGTTTTATTACTCACAGATTTGTAATAAATGATCCCTTTCAATTCTGTTGTAGCTTTGCAATTTAATATTATTGAGTACTTACTAACAGTTTACCTTTTACTGCAGGTTTTCTTTTTATAGCAACTACTTGGTGTTGTGTTTGTCTGTGATATCTTGTGTGCTACTTGTCTGTGATAGCATGTGTGCTACTTTTTTATGTTGGGTAGTTGAATCTGTGTGTTGTTTATGATCAAATGTGCAACCACTCAGCTTTTGACCTAGATTCAGTTGAAACCTGGGTGGTTGTTCCCCATTTTTCATCTGAACCTGAGTCAGACAAGGCATGTTTCATATCAGGGGCAATAATGGAGCAGTAAAAGTTATGCATGTGTATGTGTTTGTGGTTCTTATATGCAGCCATGCAGTGTTGTTTCCCAAACTGCCTGACCTTGGCTGGGCATATATTAACTGTGTTTTATATGAGATATCATAGCTTTTGAAATTGTTTGTGATGGCATGTTTATGTGCTAGTTGAACCCATGATTAATGATGTAGCTGTGATGAACGAATAAAACATGCAGCCATGCATATCAGCCTCGAAACTGATTTGATCTTGGCGGGGCATGATGTTTTTAAACCCAGCTCTAAATTTATTTACCTACTTGACCATGTATTAGTTGTTGGCCACCTATGATGATATTGTTTGTTCACACTTAGGCAGCAACCGTGTTTGTTAAAAACACATTGATGTAAGCCTTGTAGTGTTTGTTGCCTCAAAATGACTTTGTGTGTCATATCATCCATTACAATCTGGTTAATGTTTGTTTGTCTCAGTTCTGAAACCTAAATTTCAAAAACACGGCTTTTCAAATTTCATGCATACAGAAGGGATTTTAGCCCTCCCAGCTTTTACAAGGTTGCCCTATAAACATACCTTTACCAAAACTAACTGGTATGTTTACCCCAGACCTGAATCTAGAAGAACAACCCTAAAAACGTACATATCCCTTGCACATCAAAACCAAATCCATACTGATCAGCAGGTCTTGAATGTGCCTTGTTCTCCCAATAGCCATCATGTGTTCCAAACAACCCCTAACTAGCTCAGGGTCCACAATTAAATTGTGGGGCAGCATACCAAACCTTCTTAGCCTGTCTTTTCCTATATGTGGTAGTTTAAACTCATTCTCAACTCTGTATTTCATGATTTAAACCATGACACATTGTAGACTTCGGAAAATATTGTCAATAAGTCTAGGATCATATCTCCGAAATGCATCATACACAACCTCTAGTTACTCATCTAGGTTTTGACTAGGGTTTTGCTGCTGTAAACTTTGAATTGATGCAAAAAAACTCCAAATCTAGAATGTTTAGATCGGGTGATTTTTTATGATTGGCACACTAACTGTATATCAAATCCATTTGAGGTGGCTACAGCTAGAAATTCAGAGTCATCTGCAAATATGTGGCAAGGACATTATCTAGTTGTATGAAAATGTTTTTGCTTGCCCTAACTGGCCATTTTGCATTGATTGCTGGTATGAGCTCATGAATCAGCTTGTGTCTTATGATGTCTCTAGTTATGGATGATATGGGTGTGAGCATCATGGTTCCCCTAGGTCTATTTACAGTCGTGTACTTGGCTGCTACATAATCCATGTATGGAAACACCCCTATTTTCCCATCAAACATTACATTACCCTCAAGTAAAGTAATGGCCTACACACAGTACATAAAAACATGAGTTTTGGAATGTAATGCTTGCTTTGAGTGATTCTATAAGGTTCAGGTTCATTGGGACCTAGATTGTTATTGCCTCTGTCAAGTAGAACCGCTTTTCATCGATGTGTATGACATTTTCCATAGGCTTGAACTTCATGTTGCACTCCAGTTTACTTAGGCACCATTCTAGCCTTGATTCTTTGCATTCCAATGTTAGTTGTGGATGTACTGCATTAGTGTGGCTTCTGATCTCCTTGCTTGCTATAGCCCTTTGTATGGTGATTTTTCCAACATGCATTTGTGCTGCTATGCTCCTGAGGTTCACCGGTAGTGGCACTGCCATAAAGGCCTCCAGGTCGATCGATTTCTTGCTTCTACCACACCGTCCATTTCTTTTTGAATGGGCATTGACAGCTTCTCCATTTTGAAGCTGCTGATTCACCTACTGCCAGATTGTAGAGATGGTTCGTGCTGAACATGACCATCTCTGTGTTGCCTCGACTCTCTACTGCCGCTTAATTTGCCCATTCTTGACGTGTTGAAGCAAAAAATTGGCTATGTCCTGCCTCTGATCATCTGTCAGGTTTTCCCCAACCATCACAGCATTGCTCGATGATGAATAAAAATTGAAGGAGGGAATATGGTTCTTGTATCTGGCCAGTTCTTCAAGAACTAGCCAAAAAATTCTGAGAGCTTTTCTTTGGATTTTGTTTGATTTGTTTGGGTGCTATAATAAATGCATATATTCATAGATGTAATGGTGAATTTTTCAACATCATGAACAGTAGCTACAATTGGCTCCAAAAGTGAAATTTTGGAGCCAAAAGTTAGAAAAAGGGAGGGAATTTTTACTGTTTCCTTCAGGGATAATCAGCATTTAAACCCATTATGTACAGTATTTTTTCTGTCCCATCAAAGGACAAGTTTAAGCTTTTCGTACTGAAAAGCTGACCATTTTTTATTGTTCAATTTTGCAGCCAAGTTTCTCTTTCATGCAATTTATTTTGGGACACAGGGGGTATTTACTTTTTCATAGTCAAATTTTGTAAACTTTGACCCTGAATAAAAATTAATATATAAATAATAAATATATCAGATGAGATATTGTTATATTTGTCTTAACATCTATTTTCTAAATATTATTTTTCATGCAAAATTATTATACATAACTCCCTGAATAAAAATAAATAAATAATAAATATATCAGATGAGATATTGTTAGATTTGTCTTAACATCTATTTTCTAAATATTATTTTTCATGCAAAATTATTATATGTAACTAGAGATATTTATGGTCAAACATGCTCATTGAAAATCGTAAAAAATAAATAAGAAATTTAGAGTGAGATGAAGTGAGTATAGACCATCTGATGTAACAGAAATGTTGTAACTTGAAAGGGTCACCAACCAAATTTTTCTGACTCAATGAACATCTGGCATCAAGCGAAATCAAGTCAAATATTCTACATCTAGGGTTTAGAGGAAGAAGGGATATACTACATGACCTAGATAATAGGTGTGATGCGTCTTCGACCACCAACCAGTTCGTGGGCCTGGGTTCTTCTCATTCTAACCTGCAATTAAATTGTCCTTGGGATTCTAGGGGTCAGCACTCCGATGCTTAAGTTAGTCCAAGAGTCCAAATATGATTATGACAGAATGAATCATAAGTAAATGCGTACCTTGTATTTATACTCCATGTCCTAAATAACGTTCTCCATAATTATTGACCTTAATTACCCACGAATGCGGTAATAAAGTTAGAGTATTAAATATTCCCCTAACCGAGCTGCCCTACCTTTGGCCCAATATCCTTCTGGGGCTTAACCCCTAGAAAAGCTGGTTCTCTACCTTAGAATGCTAGAACACCACGAAGATCTTTGAGTTCTTGAATGCATGGGTCAGTTCGAGGACTTTGAAGACTCGAAATGAACCTTTCACTTCGTTGCTCCTGCCTTTGAGGGTGAAAACCTAGTTTTCTAATCAACTCCGTCATTTAGGATTCCAAAAGGGGGTGCGTGTGCTGTACAACCGTGCGTGTGCTGTACAACCGTGCGTGTCACTGCTCCCCAAACATCGCATTGTCAGAAGGCATAAAAGCAATTACGTCTTTCCATAACTTTTATATTTCCAAAGCAGTTAAAATTACCCATCACTTCAGCCCCCATAATTACCTCACAGCCGCTCTTCCTTATCACTTTTCTCATTTTCAGGCATCTTCTTACAAGCATTCTTTCTGTATTTCTCTATCGAGCGACCCAATTTTCATCACCTTTCCTAGAAAATCAGTAAGTTCTTTCATCCCTACTCTCATTCTAATCTTTTCGTTTCCTCCCCTTTCAATCATGGCCCACTCTGATGAGGGTTTGGCTTCCGAGAAAATTTCTGATAAAGTTAGGGCTGGCGAGACAGGGGTTAGTATGCTTGAGAGAACCGTTAACAACCTGGAATGTACTCATTCTGAAGAACTCCAGTACGATTCAAATGCTGGAGAGGGCGTATCTGATCAAATTACTAACAGTCCTGGGGAAGAGAGGGTTTTGCCTATAAGTGATATGCCTCCTAGAGATGCCTTTGAAAATTGGCCTCCTGGCATGGGAAAGCCCTACATAAAGAGGCCCATACAAGTGGCAAGGCTAGTTTTTACCCTTATCCAAATCAAGAGCTCGAAGCTATAAAGGAGGAAGATGCACCTCTCTTGAGGGAGAAGACAATCCTCGATGGGGAGGAAGCACCCTCGAGAGCACTTCAGGTATCTCCTCTAGTTGGGTCATCTCAAAAGAAGAAAAAGGGGACTTATCGAAGGTTAAGGCTAAAGAACTCAGGGAGGGAGCCCCCAGTTCTAGTAGTGTGGGCCGCTATGTCCAAAATTTTGGACTCAATCCCTCTTGGTCAGCGAATAGCCCCAGATGCTGATTTTTAACCCTTTTGAGAGGGTGATACCCCCATAACCTTCCTAAAGGAAGATCATCCATCTCTCTCAAACACCTTTGTTGCGAGCTCACCTTTCCCTTTCCGCCCCATTTGTTTCAAACTCCTTAGAAATTTCCAAATGAGCCCTGCACAAGTCTATCCAAACATTTTGGTGATCATTATGATGTTCTTGACTAGGTGTGATGAGTTCAATATTAAACCCAATTATAAGCTGTTTTGCTCGCTATACTTCGTGTCCTATAGTGGGCGGTTTACCGATATGATCGTTACGTTTGTCAACCGAGAAGAACATCATAAGGTTTTTAGTGTTCCTGGAAATTTGGGCAACTGGAAGAGCTGGAAGAAAGGTATTTCATTCGATAGTAGGAGATATCGAGTTTCTCTGTGGAATTGGGACATACAAGTCGAGTCATCTTAACCTAGGGAATATATCTACCTGGATGCCCTCGAGAGGGATAGGCAAAAATGGTTTTCCAGCTCCCTCGACTACAGCCTCTTCAACAACCCCAACCCCTGGATTGGTGTCTTTCCGTTCCTGCCCAGAGTCTACGAAGAATATGTGTATAACCTACTCCGGAAGGATACAAGAAAAAGGAGAAGAGAACTTGAGGGCCCCAGAGATTACCCTCCCCTCGAGACCATCGTTAGTGACTTTAGACCCTCACAAGCTGCAACAGCTCGAGGCCTTCAAACACAAGCTATTGAATAGCCCTGAACTACTTCAGCTCTTCCTAGAACTTCTTGGGTTGTCCAAGCAAATCGACTATAGTGAATTAGCTGAGGACTTTCTCAAGCCACAAGTGTCTGCCTCTCTATCTGAATATCTGACCAAGCAGGTGGACGAACTAGTTAATCCAGAGCTCGAAGCCACTTTGGATGCGAAATGGGATGAAGCCATCCAGTACAACGGCCTTCGTTTTACCCTGCTAGATTTCATCAAGTCCAAGGGGCAGTTCTTCACTGCTGAGGAGATTCAAGCTATCCCCTTCCAGAGGCTATAGATGCCTCTCCTGATCAGGATTCCCCCACCGGCCAAGTAGAAGAAATGATTGCTTCCACATCAAAGGAATATGATTCTAGGGTTGGAGTAACACCCCCAAACCCAACCGCAAGTATCGGGTCCGGTCTGGGCATGCTACCAAAAATGCCAGCAGTAAAGAGCAGATAAATTTATGTGGAAGCGATTTAAATAACTCAAAAACCTAACGTTACTATTGTAGTGATGGGATTAGTACAAGTGTTAAACAAAAGTTTTAACTAACTATTACAGATTCAAAGTTTACTTCAAAATCCTAACAGTTCTCCGAGGATCTTTCTCAAAAGAAGTAAAGACAGCAAGATCTTTTCTCTTACTATTCTTCTTCACCTGAAAAATGGTTATTTAACTAGGGTAAGCTCCTTGCCTAGTGAGGTTCCATCGCCAGTATTTACCCAGTTGAGTTCAGTGATCACAGAATAACAATTAACAACTAGCCACATAGGTCCTAACACACAGTAAAAGGATATAGGTGGTTGATGTCGAATTGCTGCCAAGTGCCTATATGGCAACTCAGACTAACATACACGACATAACCCAGTCAGTTATGCCCAAAGGCTATTAGTTCAGAATTCACTTTCCCCAATCACACCGGTGTTCAATTACGAGCTTGTATCAGTCAGGTGTTTATGCTAGCATACCAGACTCCATGTGTAGCCGGTCTAATCAGACGGTCCAATCTCTACCGTTCCCCGTCAATTTTGACCAAACTACAATTGCGTCGGGGTCCCCAAAATCACAGACAGGTAATCAGGTAGCAGGTAATTCAAGTTTGACACGGCAAGATAAAGTACAAGCTGGTCATCAGAGCAGTATATGATTCAAGTTTGACACGGAAAAATAAAGTACAAGACGGTCTTTCAATGAAATTATTAGAACAGTTCAGGAGTTCAGTTTCACGATAATCCAGTATAGTATGATAAAATACATACTTAATTCAACAGTCAGTAAATACCATCATTTGAGTGTAACCATCATATCTCTCTCATGGTTCGAGTATCGAGTAGAAAGGTTTGAGTATCATGTTTCAAGTACCGGGGTTCGAGTAGATGAGTTCGAGCATAGGGGTTCGAGTACTCACAGTGCGATTAGTTAGGTTCGAGTACAGGAGGTTCGAGTACAGGAGGTTTGAGTACAGAATTCGAGTGGAGAAGGTTCAAGTGGTATGGGTATCAGATGGTACTGGTTTGAGTGGTAAGTGGTACCTGTTCGAGTGGTGAGGTTCAATTGGAGAGGTAAGGTTTGAGAGGTGAGTCCGTGAAGGTTTCAGCGGTACTAGTTTGAGAGGTAAGGTTCTAGAGGTTACTTCAAGAGGTAGTGGTTTCTGTGGTATGAGTTCGAGAGGTGAATTCAGGAGGTACAGTTCAAGAGGTATGGTTCAAGGGGTAAAGTTCAGGAAGTTTGGTTCGAGAGGTACATTTTTAAGTGAGGGATTCGAGAGGTACAGTTTTAAGTGAGGGGTTTGAGAGATATTCTCTGGTTCAATGGGTGAGGTTCTCGAGGTACGATTTCAGATGGTAAGGTTCAAGAGGTAAGGGTTCGGTGGTATTAGTTCAAGAAGTATAGGTTCAAGAGGTAAAGGGTTAAGTGGTAAGGTTCGAGAGGTACAGTTCAAGTGGTAAAGGTTTCAGTGGCACAAGTTTGAGGGGTGAGGTCGAGAAGTAAAGTTCTAGTAGTGAGGGTTCCGTTGAAAAAGTTTCTAGAGGTGAAGATATCGAGGTTACTAGTACGAGGGGTAAGTTCGAGATATATTGTTTGAGAAGTAAAGGTATCAGTGGTACTAGTTCGAGACATAGGTTTGAGGTGTACTGTTCCATAGGTAAAGGTATTAGTGGTACTATTTCGAGAGATATAGGTTTCCAGTGGCGGTTCGAGAGGTGAGGTTTTCAGAGGGGGTTCGAGAGGTGAAGTCTTTCAGTGGGTTTGATAGGTGAAGTTTTCAGTAGAGTTCCGAGAGGTGAAGGGTTCAGTAGGGATTCGATAGGTGAGGTTTTCAGTGAGGTTCGAGAGGAGAAGTTTCTCAGTGGGGGTTCGAGAGGTGATGGTTTCAGTAGGGGTTTGAGAGGTGGAATTTTTAGTAGGGGTTCGAGAGATAAAGTTTCGTCAGAGGTTCGAGAGTAAAGGTTTCAGCAGGAGTTCGAGAGGTAGTAGGGTTTCGAGAGGTAGAGTTTCGACAGGGGTTCGAGAGGTAGAGTTTCAGCAGGGGTTCGAGAGGTAGAGTTTCAACAGGGGTTTGAGAGGTGGAGTTTCAGCAGGGGTTCGAGAGGTAGTAGGGTTTTGAGAGGTAGAGTTTTGGCAGGGGTTTGAGAGGTAGAGTTTCAGCAGGGGTTCGAGAGGTAGAGTTTCAACAGGGGTTCGAGGGGTGGAGTTAGAGGTAGATTTTTTCAATAGGGGTTCGAGAGGTAGAGTTTCGGCAGGGGTTTGAGAGGTAGAGTTTTGGCAGGGGTTTGAGAGGTAGAGCTTTTCAGTAGGTGTTCGAGAGGTAGAGCTTTTCAGTAGGTGTTCGAGAGGTAGAGTTTTTTAGTAGGAGTTCGAGAGGTAGAGTTTCTACAAGGATTCGAGAGGTAGAGTTTTGGCAGGGGTTTGAGAAGTAGAGTTTTTACAGGGGTTCGAGAGGTAGAGTTTTTCAGGAGGGATTCGAGAGGTAGAGTTTTGGCAGGGTTTCGACAGGTAGATTTTTGGCAGGGTTTCGAGAGGTAGAGCTTTTCAGTAGGGGTTCGAGAGGTAGAGTTTCAGAAGGGGTTCGAGAGGTAGAGTTTTGGCAGGGGTTCGAGAGGTGGAGGGTTCGGTTTGAGAGAGAGTCAGGTTCTGATGGCATCATATGTATACATACGTAAACATAAACCCAATTTAACTCAATTTGTGCTAAGGCGAAGCAACACTCACCTTAGTTAAACTTGGCTTGGCAACCTCCACTTCTACTTCACTGCTTAACCTCTGAATTTTGGTACTCAAAATATCTTAAGGCTATGAGTTTTGGGAGGATATCACTGCTATTTATACTAGGTAAAATATAGTGTTCTGACACATAGAATTTTGTCCCTTTAACTCTATATTTGGATAAGTCTCTACGCCCACTTGCCAAATTCACCTTTGGATGAAATTTCACGTCCGCCGTCTGCTCCCTCTTTCATGGCAATTTCTTGCATTTGTTTATTCATTTGTTTATTTATTTATTTGCTTATTATTACTATTACTATATTATATAATATATATATATACACATGTATAAATATGTATATTCTCTTCTCGGTAATTTCTCTTATTTATTTATCGTTATTAGTATTATTATTATTATATGTGTGTATATATATATACATAACGATCCATTTCGGTAGGGGTTTTCACAGAGGCAGTGGTTGTCATTTATACTAGATGAGGACATAGGTTTCTGACACCTACCACCTAAAACTTATCATTTAGCCTACGTTCACTTTACGAAAAATTACTTTGGATAAATTTCTCACGTCCACCGACCTGTATTTCTCTCCCCTATATTTTATTATTTTATTTATTTTAATTCTTTCTTTGTTTTCTCCTGTACCCTAATATTTCCTTATGACACCACATTCCAGCGTACTACTTATTTTCCTTTTTGGTACGTATTTTAATTTGTTTATTTACTTATTGTCTTATTTATTGGCTTTTCTTCTTTTTAATTTAAAATACTTGTAATCAATTTATATATATACGCACAATTATATTCTTTGAAATCAAAACAATACTAGAAATGATAACTTATTTATTTATTCTTATTTGTAATTACATATGAAAATGACTATTACATATAGTTGTGATAAGTATGAAAAATATTAGGAAGTTATAAAATTAGTGTTCCTCAATAATTTAAAGGAATATTCGTTTTAGAGGAAGGTACAAGGTAAACTATTGGTGATGCTTTTATAAAAATCTAGAAAATTATTAACAACTCAATTTATCATTTCTTACTTAACTCTTTTAAAATGTGCAATTTGTATATCGCGTTTCCATTCTGATTCGACGTACTATTATTTCCTTCCTCTTTCTTAAGTGAAACCTATACTAAACACCAATACTTTATCATCGGTTGATACTAATTAATATATATTTTTCAATAATGAAGATTATTAATTCAAATTTACTTCGTCCGAGATTAACATTTACGTTAATCCATAATTATTTTTCCAAATTTATACTTTATAATTAGCACATCGTTCAAAATTTATATATATATATATATATATATATATTCCATTTAGAGTGATATTAAAAGGTTCAAGTCAGATAACATGATTTGTATCGGAGGTATTTTATTTATTAATCTAATTGGGTTCAGGGTTTCACAGTTGGTCCCTGATTGTAAATTTTTTATTTAGGGCCCCCAATTGTAACCCCCCCTTCTTTTTAATTTTGAGTATCAATAAACATACATTTTTCGCCACAACTTATTGATTTTACCTTTGTTTTCTTTTCGTAGTATAATTAGTTGAAAATGGTGTTAGAAGGCGCTTGTGAGGAGCTCTCGACTGCCCAAAAAGAGTCGAATGAGATACACAAAAAGTTGTTGATAACCCTTTGAGATCTTTCTAAGTGTAATCAAGAGAATGACTCCTTGAAGGACAAGCTCTATCTACTCGAAGCTGAGATGAAGCTGTGGCAATCTAAAGATCATCCCACTTTTAAGGGGTCTGTTAAGGATTTCCTTAGCAAGAATTTAATGGTACTTATCCCTAACAAGTGGTCCAGGGTCACGATCCTACTGATGAAGAACTATAAGAACTAATGCGTCAAATTTATTTGAAGTTTGGTTCTCAGAAGTCCTGCCTTGCCACTGCGACTAGGCTTCCAGTAGTGGAAGGGCACCTACTTGGTTGCTTGGGTGAAAATTGCAGACTGATAGCCCAGAGGGAATTACTTGTCAAACAACATCTATTAGCTCAATGCAGAGTAGCTAGCCTTGAAAAGGACTTGCTCACTTGGAAGATAGCCAACGAGGATCCCCCTTCTTCAAGCGAACCTCCTCCGGCCCCTCAAGAGAGCCCCTTAGGTGAAGATAACTCTTTGGTGGTGCAAACATTGTTAGGGAGATCAAGGCCTGGAAGATACAAACCACAGAAGTGGAGCAGCATTTTACTGATTTCGAAGAAAAAATCACCGCACACGTAGTAATCCTTCGTGTCCACATGTTTTCCCACGGCATTCCCCCCTCCTACTTAATCATCAATGATCATCTTTCTAATTTTCTACTTAAAACTGGTCAATACTGGATGGAATAAGTCAATGTTCATGAGAATGGGACTCCTCGGCAGAAAAAGGCCTTTGACCTCATTCTCGATTGGCTGGGAGAGCTAAAGGTGAAGGGATTCACCTCCTCGAGCTTTTGCTCTGCCCCTCGGTCACAGAAGTCTGCCACTAAGGAAGCTGAATGGAATCTTATCCCTTTGAGCAAAGTTACCCAAGGATCTTCCTCAAAATGTCGCAAAAGCGCTGGATCATCCTCGAATGTCACATTTGAATATTCCATAAAGAAGCGGTGTAAGACCATCGTCGTCGCTCCCTCAGAATATCCTGTGGAGGAACAAATGAAGGATATCCGAAGGGCAGCTGGTATAAAACGTGAAGGAGTTAGGAAGACCTACCTCCACCGAAGAATTGTTTCAAGCGGGATTTCCTCTCACTAGATAAATACATTTCAATTAATAAACTTAGATAGTTATTGGTATCAATATGGTATTCCTAATATATTTGTTGATGTTTGAATAAAAATCAATATTCTTTCCATCTCATATACTTTACCCCTCGAATATGAGCGCTCTGTCCAATTTCCTTAGGCGGAGCAAAGTACGAATATGTTTGGTAAGTAGAAATTAAGTAATTTAGAGACACAAACATTTTACTCAGGTTCAGTGTTTCCACCTGCATTGATGTGTCCATTTTAGATGGTAATTTTAGGCTTTTTAGGATTAGGTTTTGTGCAATTTTGTGCTCTACATGTGGCATTTTGCCTTGAAATCATCTAAGGAGGGATAAAGACGGCTTTGACGTTTTTATCACTTTTTAGATGATTTTGTGTGACAAGGTGATTTGTTTGAAAACTTTGAAGATTTGAAGACTTTGAAGATTTATCTTTGAAGATTTGAAGATTTGAAGACCTTTACATTTGAGCTTTGTGAAGATTTGAAGAAGTGAAGAGATGAAGAAAGGAGAGCAAAGCAACGGATGAATGATGATCCGGGGTTCTCAGAATTTTCCGAGAAGAATCAGCCTTCAAGAGTGGCACCATTGGATTCCTCTTCTCGAGCACTATAAAATCGACTGCAAGAACTCCCGAAACGGATCAACGGTTCACCCGGAGGAAGCAAAACAAAACAGGGCAGCAGTTTACTGATTTGGTCGCGACTCGCGACGAAGCTCGTCGCGACGACAGCTTAAAATCACCCCTGCAGCAGCGTTTTCTCCCCTTTTTCTTCCCCCTATAAATACCTCTTCACCCCTTCTTCTCCACAGCTTTTGGCCCCTGTTTTGGGCCAAAACCCTAGCTTTTCTCTTCTTGTTTTCTTAGTTTCTATGTCTTTTGTTGTTCTAGAGTAGTTTTTGTACTTGGGAGCAAGGATTGAAGCTTCCATTTCTATGTAGTAAGGATCATTTATATCTATCTATTTGGTGTTTTTGCTATTGTGCTATTATTGTGCTTTGAATGTTAATTGTTGATGCCATTGATATTGTTGAAAGCTTGAATGAAATACTTGTATGAATTGCTAGCTAGGGTTTGGGGGATTTGGGTTAATTTCCCCCCTTTTCTTGTTAGGAATGTATGAGTATGATTTAGGGCTTTTGATTGTGTTGATGGATTGATAATGTGCTAGACGAATGTGATTGATGTCGAACTCTTCGTCATGTTCGTTTGTGTAGCAAACGAGAGAGTTATATGCTCTTGGATGAATGTGCGTTGCACGTTCATCCAATCTCGTGTAATTGCATGAATTGGTTAAATGCTTAGTCACGGTGTAGTGGTCATAAGCATTGCCAAGCTTGTTGGTTCTTCGTGATTAAATGCCACCAATGATACCTTGAGTCGTGGTCGCGACAACGGGAGTCATTGGTGAGGTTTGACGAGAGATGTCGAACTCACTCTTGCAAACTACGAACTAAGAAGGATAGGAGTTTAGTCTCTACAACAAGTAGTTGAAGTATTGAATAGATGATTTTAACTCATCCTTGAAGCATTTGTTATTTAGCATTTGTGTATTCTTGATGGTGTGTTTCACTTCACTTGTGCCATGAGTTGTTTGAGCATAGGGAGTGCTTGTATGATTTAATTGGTTAGGTGTTAGGAACGTGACGAATTCCGTAGCTCCTTAGCATGAAAATCTATGAGCGTGAACTTAGAACTTCTTGTGATTTATGTGTTGTGATTCTTGCTAGATGGGTATGTTGATGTTGAGTCATGTAATGCTACATGATAGAATGAGTGAATGATTCAATGACCTACATTAGATTTGGAAGTGGATATCCCTTGCCCCCAAGGCTCTTTATCTTTGTAGTTTAAATCCCCTTTTCCTTAGTTTTGTTTGATGATTAGCATAGTCACTTGACCTTGCTAGTTATCTTGTCTTTTTACTTTTGTAACTTAGGAAAACCAACCAACCAACCCCCCCTTTTTACTTGCTTTTATGTGTGTGTATATATTTCTACTTCTAGCCGAATATCAACCATTGTGTGCTTAGACGCTTAGGAAGATCCCTCTTCTCTTTGGACGACCCCGATTTGCCGCTATCTACCTAGTTGTAGAAAGTAAGCAAAAAGGGCTTATAAATTATCTTTTGCACGGAGGGCACAACGACCGCCCGCCTGTCAAAATGGCGCCGTTGCAGGGGAAGAGGCGTTTATTTTTAAGTATTTAGGTGTATTTGGTTGTGTATTGGCTAGTTGTTTTTATTTTCCACTACTTGGTGGTTGTTTTTGTTCGGAGTAGGTATTGCTTGTGTTCTTGTAATTTATTTTGTCGAGAATCCTTGCACTATGATTCCGAACTTTTGAAAAAAAAAACGAAAAAAAAATTAATGGAGCGTCTCACCTTGAGGGAACTCATGATGAGAAGAGAAGCTCAACAAGCAAGGTTTTGTAGGATGTGTCGTTCCGACCATCCTACCGAATCTTGCCCTTTGTTGAGGGAAAAGCACGATGACCGAGAAAGAACCCTTGGTTTTCAAAACCATGGGTACTATGAAGAGTGCTATCAAGAGGTTGGAGATGTTGGTTTTCAAGGGCAAGAATCTCATGAATGCTATCCATACCACGACTCTTACAATCCGGAATGGAGTGGTAGTCCGGATTGGGGGTATGAGAATGAGCCGGAAAACCAACACTACGAGCAACCTAGTTGGCCATCACCACCCTATACCATACCCCAAAACCAAGCCCAACAAGGAAGTTCAA
Organism: Rubia yunnanensis; assembly: GCA_037428765.1. NCBI lineage: Eukaryota > Viridiplantae > Streptophyta > Magnoliopsida > Gentianales > Rubiaceae > Rubia > Rubia yunnanensis. Next base: position 56,984,992 of record CM075066.1, read on the forward strand.
GTTTGACACGTGAGGATGTCTTAAATACCATAGCAAACTTGAACTCCTTTACTAGTGAGGAGCCAGATACCCAGCTCTCCTCTACTGTTGAGGCCATTGAGGGGCATGCGAGGAACATATTAGAGGTATTGGCCCGCATGGAAGCTCGTGATTCCAAAAATACACCATCCCAACTTGAACTCGATGACTCGGTGAGTGAGGTCACCAATAAAAATGATTTTGAGTTTGAAAGGGATGAGGAGTTGGTTGTAGAGGATAGAAAAATGGAGGAAGAGGTGATAGTGCTACATCCATTAGCATCGTCACCCCTTCTCCCACCTAGTGAACCAACTCCACCATTTTTGGAAGTTTTGAGGGAAACGAAAGAGGAGCCGAAAGATTATCCCAAGCTCCCTAACCACTCAATTCCCTTTGAACCATCTCCACCTCCACAAAACTTTCCTCTTGAAAGTTTTGTACCCCCACCTCTCGACTTTTGGAAGCTCATGGTGAAGGGGTTCAAGCCTTCACCATATGGATAACATTAGGGTCGTGCCGACGACCTTAAAAATACGGAGCTTCTTCGTACCGACGACGTTAAATAAATTTGGCATTTCTTTTAGTTTTTGTTTCTTAGTTTGTGTTTCTTAGTTTGTTTTTGTTGTTGTTTTGTTTTGTTCTTTTTATGGCATGTTTTTCTGTGATTTTGTAGCAACATGAAGTGCATTGCAATGAAGGAGATGAAGGAACGAGATCAATGAACGAGGGAAGAAAGCTTGGACAGTTGGTAAGAAAACGAAAAAAATTTTAAGCCTGGGATACCCTGCCGTCGCGAATCGCGATGAACTTCGTCGCGAGTCGCGACGAACAGGGGAGAAAAATCCACTCCCAGCACCAACTTTCCGCGAGTCGCAATGACCTCGCGATGCTCGTCGCGAGTCGCGACGAGCTCAGAATTTTTGGGCTCTCGGGACCAACTTTCCGCGAGTCGCGACAGACTCGCGATGGGCCATCGCAAATCGCGACGAAGAGGTCGCGAGTCGCGATGTGATCAGAATATTTTCCCAAAAATTATGCTCCCGGCCTCTACTTTTCGCGAGTCGCGACGAACCCGTCGCGAGTCGCGATAAAGTCCGTCGCGAGTCGCGACCACTTCAGTCGCGAGTCGCGATGAAAATTCCAAGTTTTCATTTGTTCTTAAACATTGCATGATTCTTCCTTCTTCTCCACCCAACACTCCCAAGAACCACCACATCTCCACTCATTCTCAACCATCCGACATATATTGGCATATGAACATTCTTGCATCTTTATAGTACATTTGTTGATTGTAGTATGCCGACTACATCATTGTGATCGTAAGTGCATATCCTATAATGATGCTTGTATACATGTCAATATATGTTGGATATTTTTCATGATTATTCTTATAGTGTTGGTTGAGTGTGATTTGGTTGTTCTTTGAAAATACTATGGTTATTAACTCTTGATGCTAAACCTAGTATTACATATCCTTATGTACTTGTGAGTTTAATGTGTTCTTCGTGGTGTTAGTCTTGATCAAACGGCGCCATGGAGACAATGCTTTTCTCGAGGGGTGAGTTCTTCTACGGCATCTTTGCTCACCCGTCCAGTTCCGACACCTATTTCGGGACCATACAAGTGCTTGGATTGCGCCATATCACCGGCGAATTGCGGAGACACGGGTGTCATTCTACCTCCTTACCTTGATTTTTATTATTCTTGCCTTATATGTTTACATTGAGGGCAATGTAATGTTTTAAGTGTGGGGAGGGATTAGAGGATTCAATGCATGCTAGCTTGTTTTGGAATGCTTTTTGCTACTTTTCATTGGAAAAACATGAGAAAAAGAAAAAAATAGAAAAACAAAAAGAAAAAAAAAATAGAAAAACAAAAAAGAAAAAAAAAGAAAACCCGCTAGGTTGAAAACCCGAGAGGGCAACTTAGACAACATTGGGGGCCCGGATAGGTCGAAAACCCTTAAAGGGCAGCCTAGGCAAAAAATGAGAGGCTAAAATGTGCAGAAAAAGGTGAGATGTGAGCTAAAGAAACATGATGTGTGGCTAGGATGAAAAATCGAAAGAGCTCCTAGGCAAAATGAGAGAAATTGAGAGAAATTGAAAAATGATATGATTTCACTCATTTGCCGGCGTTGGAGTCATAAGGTTGCGGTTGTCACACGGATGGATCGGTTAGCTCAACATCTATAGACCTCTTGGGATTGGGTAGCTTAGTGGGTTAGGAAAACGAAGCGTGGTTATGAAATTCCTTATCTTTTTCTACTTCGTTTTTGGTTGATATATTGGCATTAGGTGTAGTATGTGCTTAAACCTCTTCAATGGTTTTAACTTCATCTTGTGTCATTGGACTTTGGGAATATCAATTCGGGGCTTTGAAATATTTTTATGGGTAGTGAATTGATAAGTGGTAGGTTTGGTTGGATTTAGGATTGGGGATGTGTGTGTGAAAAATTCTCATGTGAGCTTTTATTTTGGGATTTATGATATTGAGAGCTTTGTGAGGCTTTGATTGGGGGATTAGTAGTTAGGATAGGGCTATATCATTTCTTCCGTGTGCTTAGATCTTTTCTTACTCGAGGGCGAGTAAGGTTTAAGTGTGGGGAGTTTTGATGTGGCCATTTTATGCGGGTATTTTAGGGTTTTTAGGATGTGGATATGTCATTTCATCCGTGTGCTTGAATCTTTTCTTACTCGAGAGCGAGTAAGGTTTAAGTGTGGGGAGGTTTCATGTGTCCATTTTAGATGGTTATTTTAGGCTTTTTAGGATTAGGTTTTGTGCCATTTTGTGCTCTACATGTGGCATTTTGCCTTGAAATCATCTGAGGGATAAAGACGGCTTTGACGTTTTTATCACTTTTTAGATGATTTTGTGTGACAAGGTGATTTGTTTGAAGACTTTGAAGATTTGAAGACTTTGAAGATTTATCTTTGAAGATTTGAAGATTTGAAAACCTTTACATTTGAGCTTTGTGAAGATTTGAAGAAGTGAAGAGATGAAGAAAGGAGAGCAAAGCAACGGATGAATGATGATCCGGGGTTCTCAGAATTTTCCGAGAAGAATCAGCCTTCAAGAGTGGCACCATTGGATTCCTTTTCTCGAGCACTATAAAATCCACTACAAGAACTCCCGAAACGGATCAACGGTTCACCCGGAGGAAGCAAAACAAAATAGGGCTGCAGTTTACTTATTTGGTCGCGACTCGCGACGAAGCTCGTCGCGACTCGCGACGACAGCTTAAAATCACCCCTGCAGCAGCGTTTTCTCCCCTTTTTCTTCCCCCTATAAATACCTCTTCACCCCTTCTTCTCCACAGCTTTTGGCCCCTGTTTTGGGCCAAAACCCTAGCTTTTCTCTTCTTGTTTTCTTAGTTTCTATGTCTTTTGTTGTTCTAGAGTAGTTTTTGTACTTGGGAGCAAGGATTGAAGCTTCCATTTCTATGTAGTAAGGATCATTTATATCTATCTATTTGGTGTTTTTGCTATTGTGCTATTATTGTGCTTTGAATGTTAATTGTTGATGCCATTGATATTGTTGAAAGCTTGAATGAAAACTTGTATGAATTGCTAGCTAGGGTTTGGGGATTTGGGTTAATTTCCCCCCTTTTCTTGTTAGGAATGTATGAGTATGATTTAGGGCTTTTGATTGTGTTGATGGATTGATAATGTGCTAGACGAATGTGATTGATGTCGAACTCTTCGTCATGTTCGTTTGTGTAGCAAACGAGAGAGTTATATGCTCTTGGATGAATGTGCGTTGCACGTTCATCCAATCTCGTGTAATTGCATGAATTTGTTAAATGCTTAGTCACGGTGTAGTGGTCATAAGCATTGCCAAGCTTGTTGGTTCTTCGTGATTAAATGCCACCAATGATACCTTGAGTCGTGGTCGCGACAACGGGAGTCATTGGTGAGGTTTGACGAGAGATGTCGAACTCACTCTTGCAAACTACGAACTAAGAAGGATAGGAGTTTAGTCTCCACAACAAGTAGTTGAAGTATTGAATAGATGATTTTAACTCATCCTTGAAGCATTTGTTATTTAGCATTTGTGTATTCTTGATGGTGTGTTTCACTTCACTTGTGCCATGAGTTGTTTGAGCATAGGGAGTGCTTGTATGATTGAATTGGTTAGGTGTTAGAAACGTGACGAATTCCGTAGCTCCTTAGCATGAAAATCTATGAGCGTGAACTTAGAACTTCTTGTGATTTATGTGTTGTGATTCTTGCTAGATGGGTATGTTGATGTTGAGTCATGTAATGCTATATGATAGAATGAGTGAATGATTCAATGACCTACATTAGATTTGGAAGTGGATATCCCTTGCCCCCAAGGCTCTTTATCTTTGTAGTTTAAAACCCCTTTTCCTTAGTTTTGTTTGATGATTAGCATAGTCACTTGACCTTGCTAGTTATCTTGTCTTTTTACTTTTGTAACTTAGGAAAACCAACCAACCAACCCCTCCTTTTTACTTGCTTTTATGTGTGTGTATATATTTCTACTTCTAGCCGAATATCAACCATTGTGTGCTTAGACGCTTAGGAAGATCCCTCTTCTCTTTGGACGACCCCGATTTGCCGCTATCTACCTAGTTGTAGAAAGTAAGCAAAAAGGGCTTATAAATTATCTTTTGCACGGAGGGCGCGACGACCGCCCGCCTGTCATGTATCCTGCTAATCTAGCCTACTAATTTACCATTTCAAGATTACAAGATAGCCTTCGAGTGCCGCTTTAGAGCAAATCACTCGAACATCAACTAGAGTGCCATTTTAGAGCAAACCACTCGAACCTCAGCCATAGCTGGAAATGTCATCTAGAACGCCACTTTAAAGCAAGCCGCTCGAACATCAACCAGAGTGCCGTTTTAGAGCAAACCACTCAAATATCAGCCATAGTTGGAAACGCCATCTAGAGCACCGCTTTAAAGCAACCCACTCAAACATCAACTAGAGTGTCACTTTAGAGAAAACCACTCGAACATCAACTAGAGTGCCACTTTAGAGCAAACCACTCAAACATCAACTAGAGTGCCGCTTTAGAGCAAACCACTCAAACATCAACTAGAGTGCCGCTTTAGAGAATACCACTCGAACATCAACTAGAGTGCCGCTTTAGACCAAACCACTCGATCATCAACTAGAGTTCTACTTTAGAGAAAACCACTCGGAAATCATAGCTAGTGGTATTTTCTCAAGTTGGTAATGTTCCACCTTCTTGGCACTCGGACCCCGTTCATATGTTCGAGAACATAGCTTCCCCCTGGGTGCGATTCGATCACTTTATAAGGCCATTCCTAATTTTCAGCTAACTTCCCCTCGGGTTCCTTTATGATTTTCTTGTTTTTCCTCAATACTAAGTCTCCCGGGTTAAACAACACCTTCTTTACCCTTCTATCATGGTATATTCCCATTCCTTGACTTTAGCCTCGTGTAGAGAAGCTAACTCTCTCTTTTCCTCCACTATATCCAAATCTAAACATCGGTTTTGTTGATTGATTGTCTCATCTGTAGCAGCCAACATCCTTGGGCTAGGAACTCCTATTTCCACAGGAATTACTACTTCTAAGCCATATACGAGACTATAAGGCATTTCCCCAGTAGTGGAAGACTCGGCTATCCGATATGCCCACAACACATAGGGTAATTCCCATATCCAGTTACCTTTTTCCCCCTCGAGGCGTGCTCATATTCCATTTACTATTGTTCTGTTGGTAACCTTCTTTTGGCTTGGGGGTGGTAAAAAGATGTCAACTTTTGCTTAATCTGATATTCCTCGCACCACTTTCTGAAGGGATCCTGAGCAAACTGTGTTCTGTTGTCCGTAATGATCGTTCTTAGGATTCCGAAATGGCATACAATATTCTTCTAGCAAAAGGAGATAACTGTTTTTCCTCTTATGTTTGTCAAGGGCTCGGCCTCTACCCACTTTGTGAAATAATCAACAGCTGCTATTAGGTATCTAAATTTTCCTGGCACTTCAGGAAAAAGACCTACCAAATCAATCCCCCGTTTGTCAAATGGTCATGAACTATAGATGTTTCTCATTTCTTCCTATGGAACATGTGTTATAGGTGCATGTCTCTGATTATGAAATAATCAGCTTCACGAGGGTTAACGCATCGAACTACGGGCTGTAAATGACCCCTTCTATACAACCCTTCTTCCTGCAAAACATACATTGGAGCCTTCAACCTTATCTCTCTAGCATCCACTTCATTTTTTGAAAGGAATCTCTCTCGAAGATATGCCACGAACAGTGTCATCCAAGAGTCTTAGACTTGAATCTCCATCACGACAGATTCTTCAAAACTTCACTTGCTTAGAGTTTCCATGAGGAGTTGCTGAAGAAGTGAGCTTACTTAGAGCGTCTGCTTTATGGTTGCTTTCCCTCGAAGCCTGCATCAACGTATAAGATTTGAAAATTTTTAACAAGTTCTTCACTACCTCGAGGTATCTCTGTAGGTTACTCTCTCTGGCCTCGTACTCTCCATTCAGCCGCTGAACCACAATTTGAGAGTCACTGAAAACCTCCAGTTCCTCCACATGCAGCTCATTTGCAAGACGCAACCCAGTGATCAGTGCTTCATACTCAGCTTCATTGTTAGTTGGTTTAAATGCAAAATTCAAAGCATAAGGATAATATCTGCCATTGGGGCTAGTTTGTAGGACCCCGACTCCACTTCCTCCTGAATGTGACAAACCATCCACATACAACTTTCGTATCTGTCTTTGCCTTGTTTCCTCATCCTTAATGGGATCCAAACACACATCGAGGGGCTATGTAGTTTCCACTATAAATTCTGCCAGTGCCTGCCCCTTAATCGCAACTCGAGGTTGATAATGGATATCATGTTCTCTCAATTACACTGCCAACTTCACCATTCTTCCTAAAATCTCTGGCTTTAGCGGGATCTGTTGAATGGGGTGGTTTGTGAGCACCACTATCTTATGCCCCTGGAAGTAAGGTCTCAACCTTTAGGCTGCATGTACGAGGGCCAGAATTAACCTTTTGAGAACTGTATACCTTGTCTCCGGCCCTTGCATGACACGACTAACAAAGTAAATCGGATGTTGAACCTTTTCTTTTTCTTTTACCAGAGCCACACTGATTGCTAGCAGCAATGCAAAAATATACAAGTACAGCGTCTCATTCTTGTCTAGTTTCATTAAGGTAGGCAATGTCCCCAAATGTTCTTTCAACTGCTCAAATGCCTCATTGCACTTTCCATTCCACTCAAACTTCTTTGCCCTTAGAAGCACATCAAAGAAGGGTAAGTGCTTCTCCGCCCCTTTCGATAAGAACCTGCTTAATGCTGCTAGAGGCCCTGTAAGCTTCTGCACATCCTTTATCAATTGTGGGGTTTTCATTGTCCTCAGAGCTTCAACCTTTTCTGGGTTTACATCGATCCCCTTCTCTGAGACCATAAATCTGAGAAACTTCCCTTCCCTCACACCACTAACACACTTAGACGGGTTCAACTTCAAGTTAGCTTCTTGAAGCCTACCAAAATTTTCTTCCAGTTCTTTTAATAATTCTTCATAAATATTTATTTTGACCATCATTTCATCCGCATATATTTCCATATTCTTCCAAATCTATCCCCTGAACAGTCTATCCACCAGCCTCTGGTATGTAGCTCCATCCTTCTTAAACCCAAAGGGCATCTTCTTATAGAAATACATGCCATCATTTGTAATAAATGATGAATTTTCCTTGTCTTACTCCGCCATGAGGATTTGATGATACCCCTTATGAGCATCAAAGAATGCCAAAATTCAATATCTAGTGATGGCTTCCACTAGCTTGTCGATTGGTGGCAACGGGTAACTATCTTTGGGGCAGCACTGATTTAAGTCAGTAAAGTCTATACACATCCTCCATGCTCCATAATGCTTTGGAACCATGACTGGGTTAGCAATCCAATCAGGATAGAATACATCCTCGATTACATCCGCCCTCAATAACTTCTCCACCTCTTCTTTAATTGCCTCAGCTCTTTTGGGAACACTCTTCTCTTCTGCTTCACTGGCTTAATCAAAGGATTGATGTTCAGTCTATGTAGCGCGAGACTTGAAGGAACCCCCGTCAGATCAGATGTATCCCACGAGAACACATCTACGTACTTTCCTAACAAGTCTTTCAGTCTTCCTTTCACATCTGCAGGAATTAGTTTCCCAACAGCTACTGACCCTTTATCCCGAATAGGCATCTGTATTGTATCGGCCAATCATGTATCTGCGTGTACTGTCGCTACATCCTTTCATTTCCTCGCTTCCCGTACTACCGTGAGGTTACATTTTTAGGCCACAGTCTGATCCCCTCGAATGGATGCCACCCCCTTTTTCAATTGGGAACTTCATCATTAGGTGATAGGGTGACCAGACCGCCCGAGCCTGGCACATCCATGGCCTTCCTAGAATCACATTATAAGGTGAAGGTGCATCCACAACAACAAAATTACACCTGATGGTCACTCCCTCGTCGCCATCTGCTACTCAAACGGGCAATGTTATCTCTCCTATAGGGAATATCAGGTTTCCCGTGAATCATGATAAAGGGGAAGTAGATTTTTTCAAGTTTTCTCGCCCTATGTCAAACTGGTCAAAACACTCAGCAAGCATCACTTCTACCCCACTTCCATCATCAACAAACACCCTTCTAATCAAGGAAGTTCCAATAATGGCTTAAATGACCATAGGATCCGCATGGGGCATTTGGTCCGGCACAGCATCTGCTTTCGAGAAAGTAATTGTCTCATCCGGTCGAAACCTCTTATGACTGGGCTCTTCTGCGTGAACCCTCCAAGCCTCAGCTCTTAAAACAGCATTCAAAGATCTCTCTCCCACAATGCCATTCATGACGTTAATTATCCTTTGGACGGGTGGGTTTTCTCCATTTTAATTTTCCCCCTGTTGCTCTTGGGGTCTATCCTGCATTCATTCATGCCCCCTATCTTGAATCACCTATTCTTGAGGTCTTCTATCTCATCTCCCCCCTAAATTTTTTTAATTGTTTCTTCTATAAGGCTGCCACTAGTTCATCCAGGGCCTCGAAGGGGCAGCCTGGTTCTTATATCCCTGTTCTCGAAACCGTCATTCCCGTTCACACATGTCAATCTCCATCCTTAACTGCATGCAATCATTTGTGTCATGGCCGTAATCCCTATGATAATCACAAAACCAATTTGTAGCTCTCTGGGATGCAACCGAGTTGTGCAAACTCTACAAGGGTGGGGGTGTCCAGAACAACCCTCCATGTATGCTTAAAATATGTGCAGAGGTTCTTCCTCCAAGCGTTGAAGGCAATGGATTATTCCTCTCGAATGGTGTTCTTATGGGTTCGACCGATCTTTTTCCTCTATGCTCTACATCTCTTCCTACTTTCTCTGCAAGGCTATCTCTTTTCTTTCTTGTTGCCTCATCTACCCTCAAATACTGTTCTATGACCTCCTGAAGTTTTTGCAAAGTTCTAGGGGTATTGGTGCTCAACTTCTTGTATAATTCCAGGTCTTGCATCCCCAGCAGGTACCCCTAGATTACCTTATTCTCTACTATTTCTATAATCCCAAACTCTCGTCTACATACCAGTGATAGAAGGTTTCCATGCTTTCTCCTGCCTTTTGCTTCGTCTGGTAGAGTTTTAACAAGGTTTTGGTAAACTTCTTCTTCTATGCATACTGGCTCAACAATGCTCCACTGCAGTCTCGATATGATCGAAGCGAGCCCCTTGGAAACTTATTAAACCACTCCTGTGCCTTTCCCCGCAAGTAGCTACCTACCAGCTTGCATGTCAATTTCTCATCGAAGTCCCTCGAACTCATCAATCCCATGAACGTCTGTATGAACTCTCAAGGGACAGTTTCACTACTGTACCTGGGAAATCCTTCCAGGGGCTTCACTTCTATTGGCCATCGAACCCCAGTGATTACCGAGCTGAAAGGAGACCCCGCATCCTGGCCCAAGGGGCCGATCAACCTATCCAATTCCTTTCTTAACGATTCACTTGCATCTGAGGGGGGGTCATACTGCCCCCCAGGCAGGTTCAGCCCCCTATCATGACCACCCAACTGTGGAATATAGAGAGGTTGGGTTCCTCCATATCCCAGGTTCATCCAATGTTGTCCGAGATTCAGGTATGGTGGTGGTGGGGGTGGTTGGATATAAGAATTGTACAGCCTCTGACTAATTCCCATACTCCCATATGCTTGCATGCCAGAAGAGGCCATTATTCCATATGTTGTTCCTGGACCGGCCAAGTCGAGGTTAGGAGCAGATAGGGCTAGCGGAGGTAGCGCATCTACGGGACTTTGGGAGTAACTAGGAATAGAATGTTGGGGCCTAGCCTGTGGCGGTTCTCCAGCATATCCCTGATAAGGGTAGGCTATCGAGGGTTGAGAAACCCACCCCGTAGTTATTCCCAGAGGTGAGGGCGGTAATACCCCCATCGTGACCCTATTATCCCTCAGAGAAGGGGTGATTCGATAACCGGCAGCAACCACAACCTGAGCTGCTCATTCCACATCTTGATTCGGGGTCGCCCTCCCCACGTTCTGATTTCCTTGCCCATGTTGACCATAAGCTTCCATATATGAATCTTCGAAAACCTCTATAAACCTTCCATCCCTCGAATCAGCCACCCTTTCGAACAAGGAATCGGTGTTTCCTTGTCTTTGCTCTCGTTCTGGACTGGCGCCAGGGGATTTGCGCCAACCGCCACTGAGGTTTCCTCTCTCCCCTCATGGTTTACACCTGTATTAGGCTCCGCTCGCAACTCTGTTCCCATCGTTTGAATGTTAGCCATTTTGTTGTCTTCGATGCGGGCGCTGTTTTCTCCTCCTGGATTCTCCGATGTTAACCTTGGTGGAGATCCAGCCCCCATACCTATTGACCTCAACCTTTCACTCCTTCGAACTACAGTGGACATAAAATCTTAAAACCCTTGATCCGGCTTAGTCGTCCCCACAGACGGCGCCACTTGATGCGTCTTCGACCACCAACCGGTTCGTGGGCCTGGGTTCTTCTCGTTCTAACCTACAATTAAACTGTCTCTGGGATTCCAGGGGTCAGTACTCCGATGCTTAAGTTAGTCTAAGAGTCCAAATATGATTAAGACAGAATGAATCATAAGTAAATGCGTACCTTGTATTTATACTCCATGTGCTAAATAACGTTCTCCTTAATTATCATGCTTAATTACCCACGAATGCGATAATTAAGTTAAAATATTTAATATTCTCCTAACCAGGTTGCCCTACTTTCGGTCCAGTAGCCTTCTTGGGCTTAACCTCGAAATCCCCAACTCTTAAATCTACAATTACATCATTAGATCCAGACGAATCTGAATTGGTGGACAATAATTTCCTAATTTATATCACATGTGCCGCCTTTTGCAAGGAGAAGAAAGTCTCAGTGGAAGCGTGGATCAACAAGAATAATATACATAAGCTATCCGATTCATTCAGAATCACAGCTGCATCCTCACCACTTCAAGTAGAAATCATTTTAATTATCAACTATCAGGAACATCTGAAGAAGAAGGGAATTATGCAAGCAAACAGACTCTCTTCTAACATTAAATCCAATACCGAAGAATCATGCACCACCTTCTCGAGTTGTAATCGAAGTTGAGGAAGCAAGGCATCTATTGTCTTTTTTCAGACACATTTTGATTGTCAAAGTTCAAGGGAAACAGTTGCAGTGACCCATTTTTAGGATAAATCAAAATACTGATTAGATTATAATTTATTATAATTAGACTTCTTTCCTTATTACACCTCTATTGTAGACTCTTTATATTCAGTCATTAATAATACAATTCATAACGGAAAATCATTCTCTTATGGTATCAGAGCCTCTTCTGATCCAGAACTTCAAAACTTAAAATTCTCATCGTTGTCGGTCGCCAGCGGCTCCTCTTCCAGCAAGCTCCGTCACGCTCTCCCCCTCCGCGCTCCGCTCTGCTCCCCTCCGATGCGTGGCTCCCTTCGATGCTCGCGGCTCCCCTTTGACTCTCCGCTCCGTTGCTTTTCCTCTCCAGTTATGGCTCAAGAAAAAATCTCCTACAACACTCTACTCCAGATGATGCGGATTAAACTCACTCCATCAAATTATCTTCTCTGGAAGTGTCAAGCAGGCTATGTCCTTCGTCCTCAAGGTCTGTACGGTTTCATTGATGGCACTAGACCTCGTCCCACTCTCCCACCACCACCACCACCGCAGACCCTGTCCTTTGTTGCCACCGTCACAACTCCTTCGCGTGGCAGCAAAGTTGATCTCCAGGAGGCTTATTTGCAAGCAAAAGAAGAGTATGATCAATGGGTTGGTGAAGATTAACGTCTCTGCAATCTCCTGTTTTCCTCTATCACTACTGAAGTTCTCGCGGAACTCCCAGATTGTGCCACTTCCAAAGATATCTGGGATAATCTTGCTCTCATCTATCAGAATAGCAGTGCCTCCACTATTCCCCTTCTTCGCGTAGATGCGCACGGTATTCGTAAGTCTGGTACTGTTCATGAACTTCATCTCAAATTTAAGGAGATTTTTGAACAACTGTATGTCATGGGTAATCCAGTTTCAAATGTTGATCAAATTGTCTGGTTCTTGACTGCTCTTGGTCCCTATTACAAATATTTTTCTGTTCCTTTGACTAATGCTGTTCCAACTCCACTTTATGCGGATGTTCTTGCCCATGCCAAAACCACGAGGCCTTTTTAATGAATTTACAGGAACAATCAGGACCAACCACAGGATAGGTTGCACGTGGGATAAAATGCCAACTCGAGGTGGTAGCGTGTGGCCTTCCCGTTGTGGTGCGGTGGTTGCGGCGGTTGCGGCGGTCGCTTCAGTGGCAGGCTCAGTGGTGATCAACAGTCCTTTTCTAGTTCTCATGTGGCTGGTCCAGTCCCTAGTCACAGTCGTCCTCACTATTCCCGATGCGGACGCCTCGGTCACTATGCTATGATGTGTTACTAGATACAAGCACAGATTGGTCGCCCGCCAAGCACTCATTTGGAAGAAAATCATCACTCTTCTCAATAGTCTGATACTTCTTCTCATCTGTCAGATTGGTAGCTTAATTCCGGTGCTACTAGTCATATGGCGACTTCCACCTCAGGCCTAGACAGTTTCACTCCTTATACTGGTAAATTGCGTGTTCTTGTTTGTAATGGTGCTCCAGTTATGATATCTTATAATTATAATTCTAAAGTTTTTGAGACCTTGCATTTGTCTGGTGTTTTGGTTGTGCCCGATATTACTAAGAATTTACATTCCATTAGTCAGTTAACCAGAGATATGGGTGTCCTAATTATATTTAATGACCAAAATTTTTTTGTTCAGAACAAAGTAACTAGGGTCATCATGGGCCGAAGGCAAAGTGAGGATGGATTGTACATTTTGGACCGGGGAGATGCATCATTTGTTTCAGTTTTATAGCAAAATAAGAGTTGAGCTTTATATGAGTTGTGGCATGAACGCCTTGTTCATGTTCCTAGTGCAGTGATTACTAGTTTACATAAGTCTGGTTTACTTTCAGTTTCTTCTTTGTTGCATAAACCGCATACATGCGCCCCCTGTGTTATGCAGAAGGTCAACGGTTGGCATTTGTTGAGAACCCTAAATGCGCTGACAATGTTCTTGATTTAGTACATTATGATTTGTGAGGGCCTTTCCCAGTTTTATCTACAAATGGTTTTTGTATTCTGCATTATCTATGGATAATTTTTGGAGATTCACTTGGTTGTACCCCCTTCGTTGCAAATCATATTTTGTTGACACTTATTTACAGTTTGAGGTACTTGTTGAGAATCAATTTTCAGCAAAAATTAAAGTTTTTTGAAGTGATGGTGGCACTAAATTTTTGAACACCAGACTCATATCACAATTTGCGTCAAAAGGTATTCATTATCAGGTTTCTTGTCCAACCACTCCGGAACAGAATGGGTGCACTAAACGCAAGCATCATCATGTTGTTGAAATGGGTCTCGTGATGCTTTTTCACTCACATTCTTCCAATTTCTCATTGGGATTATGCATTCACCCTTGCTGTCTACATTATCAATCGTTTACCTACTCCAGCTCTGCAAGGATCGACATCTTATGGTCTTCTTCATCATTGGGATCCTATTTATGGTAACTTTTATCCTTTTGGTTGCCGGGTTTTTCCTTTTGTTCATGCTTTGCTGATCATAAGCTATCTCCCCATAGTATTCCATGTATATTTATCGGTTACAGCTCGCAGTATAAGGAGTTTCGGTGCCTTGACCCTTTTATTGGAAAGGTTCATGTTACTCAACATGCTTAATTTGAAAAGTCTTATTTTCCTCTTTCTTCAGCATTGGGAACTAGGTCTCCCTCATCAAGTTTAGATGTCTCAACCTTTACTGATCTGGATCATGGGATGGCACCGTCATCAGCCTCGGCTCCATCCTCACCTTAATTCCGATTTCCTGATGATGAGTCGTCTCTCCCAGCAGACTTGTGTCCACCGTCTCGTCTCACATCTGGCTGCGGTGGCTTCATGCCTGCGGCCAGCCGCGGTGGTCTCCTGCCCACTCCCGGTCATGGTGGTCTCAGGCCTGCGCTCAGTCGTGATGGCCTGCGCACAGTAGTCACGGCCTACCACGGATGGATGGCCACAGCTATGGCATGCCACAGACGGCCTCCTCCTCTCTGCCTCGGTCACAGCCACGGGTGGCTCCACGGATACGGACGATCTCTTTCCTGCCTTGAACATAACCACGGACGGTCATGGCTCCACCATCTCAACCACGTCCCAGGTTGATATCTCATATTGATGATTCTAAAGTTTCTGAGACCTTGCATTTGTCTGGTGTTTTAGTTGTGCCTGATATTACTAAGAATTTACATTCCATTAGTCGGTTAACAAGAGATATGGGTGTCCTAATTATATTTGATGACCAAAATTTTGTTGTTCAGAACAAAGTAACCAGGTTCATCATGGGGCGAGGGCACGGTGAGGATGGATTGTACGTTTTGGATTGGGGAGATGCAGTATTTGTTTGAGTTTTTTTAGAAAAATAAGAGTTGAGCTTCATATGAGTTGTGGCATGCACGCCTTGTTCATGTTCCTAGTGTAGTGATTACTAGTTTACATAAGTCTGGTTTACTTTCAGTTTCTTCTTTGTTGCCTAAACCGCATACCTGCGCCCCCTGTGTTATGCAGAAGGTCAACGGTTGGCATTTGTTGAGAACCCTAAACGCGCTGACAATGTTCTTGATTTAGTACATTATGATTTGTGGAGGCCTTTCCCAGTTTTATCTACAAATGGTTTTTGTATTATGCATTATCTGTGGATTATTTTTGGAGATTCACTTGGTTGTACCCCCTTCGTCGCAAATAATATTTTGTTGACACTTATTTACAGTTTGAGGTACTTGTTGAGAATCAATTTTCAGCAAAAATTAAAGTTTTTCGAAGTGATGGTGGCACTGAATTTTTGAACACCAGACTCAGATCACATTTTGCGGCAAAAGGTATTCATTATCAGGTTCCTTGTCCGGCCACTCCGGAATAGAATGGGTGCACTGAACGCAAGCATCATCATGTTGTTGAAATGGGTCTCACGATGCGTTTTCACTCACATTCTTCCCATTTCTCATTGGGATTATGCATTCACCATTGGTGTCTACATTATCAATCATTTACATGCTCCAGTTCTGCAAGAATCGACACCTTATGGTCTTCTTCATCATTGGGATCCTATTTATGGTAAGTTTTATCCTTTTGGTTGCCGGGTTTTTCCTTTTGTTCGTGCCTTTGCTAATCATAAGCTATCTCCCCATAGTATTCCATGTATATTTATCGGTTATAGCTTACAATATAAGGGGTTTCGGTGCCTTGACCCTTCCATTGGAAAGGTTCATGTTACTCGCCATGCTTGATTTGACAAGTCTTATTTTCCTCTTGCTCCGGCATTGGGAACTAGGTCTCCCTCATCAATTTTAGAAGTCTCAGCCTTTACTAATCTGGATCATGGGATGGCACCGTCATCAGCCTCGGCTCCATCCTCACCTTAATTCCAATTTCCTGATGATGAGTCGTCTCTCCCAGCAGACTTGTGTCCACCGTCTCGTCTCACATCCGGCCGCGGTGGCTCCTTGCCTGTGGCCAGTCGCAGTGGTCTCTTACCCACTCTCGGTCATGGTGGTCTCTGGCTCGCGCTCAGCCTTGATGGCCCGCGCTCAGCAGCCACAAGCTCATGCGCCCCGATCGGCCACGGCCATAGATGGCTATGGCCTACCACAGATGGATGGCCACGGTTATGGCCTGCCACAGACGGCCTCCTCCCTACCTCGGTCACAGCCATGAGTGGCTCCACGGCCACGAACGATCTCTTTCCCACCTCGACGTTGACCACGGACGGTCACGGCTCCACCATCTCAACCACGTCCCAGGTTTATTCATGGCTAGCACCTTCTCGCATGGTTACGCGCTTTTCCAGCAGAGTTATTCAACGTCGAGATTATTCAAATATTCATGCTCATGGTCTTCTTGCGCTCTTCTTACTCAAAAAGAACCAACTGATTATCATTCCGCAAAATAAGATCCTTCTTGGGTTTCTGCCATGGATGAGGAGATGGCCAATCTTTATGGTCAACATACTTGGGATCTTTTATCGCACCCTCTGGACGTCAACGTTGTTGGGTATAAATGGGTTTATCGGCTGAAGTACAAACTTAATGGTTCGGTTGATTGCCATAAGGCATGTTTGGTGGCTCAGAGTTTCTCTCAGATTCTTGGTTTTGACTTTGACCATACTTTCATCCATGTAGTTAAAGCATCTACAGTTTGGACAATTCTTGATATTGCTACTATGCGTGCTTGGTCTCTACTTTAGTTGGACGTTAAGAATGCCTTTCTTAACAGTTTTCTTGATTCTCCAGATTTTATGGCTCAACACGTTGGATATAAACATCCCACTCATCCGGACTATGTTTTTCATCTACGGAAGGCCATTTATGGTCTGAAGCAGGCGCCTCGAGCATGGTTTCAGTGTTCCAGTGCTTATCTTTTACATCTTGGGTTTCGTTGCAGTTCTTCTGATACTTCATTATTTGTGTTGTCTTGTGGCTCATCATTGTTGTATCTTTTGGTCTATGTTGATGATATCATTTTGACTGGGAAGGATTCCACTCTTATTCGGCAGTTCATTGGTCACACCCATCAGGAGTTTGGCATTAAAGATTTGGGTATCTTACACTACTTTCTTAGCTTAGAGGTCACGCCCAATGCCTCAGGACTTCTTCTGGGATAGGCGAAGTATGCTCGGGACATTCTTTCTCAGGCTGGTATGTTAGATGTAGTGCCAGTCTCTACACCATTTCTGCCAAATTCTCAGCTTCACAGCAGTACGAGTTCATAGTTCAAGAATCCGACGTTGTATTTCTCTTTGGTTGGTGCGCTTCAGTTTCTAACCATCACTTGTCCAGAGTTAGCATTTGCCATTAATTCTGTCAGTCAGTATCTTCAGGACCCTCAGGAAGATTATTTTTCAGCTACCACTCAGATTCTCCGCTATGTTCGGGGGACTCTACATTTTGGTCTCAATTTTCATGCAACTTCTTCTCCAGAGGTCGGTTATTCTAATGCAGATTGGGCTAGGTTTTTGGAGACCCGTCATTTTACTTATGGCTATGTTGTATTCTTAGGCGGTAACTTGGTTTCTTGTAGTGCGAAGAAACAACCCACTGTGTCTAGGTCCAGCACCGAATCAGAGTATCGTGCTTTGGCCAACACTGCTTCTGAGGTCATCTGGATGACTCATTTGCTTTGTGATCTTTATGTTCCTCTTTCTGGTACACCTCTTCTGCTTTGTGACAACAACAGTGCCATCTTCTTGGCTCAGAATCCGGTGGCGCATAAGCGGGCTAAGCACATTGACATTGATTATCATTTTGTTCAAAAGTTGGTATCTTTGGCCAAGCTTCGTGTTGCTCATGTTCCTACATCTCTACAAGTTGCAGATATCTTTACCAAGGGTCTTTCTCGTCCCTTGTTTGAGTTCTTTAGGTCCAAACATTGCGTCTCTGAGAATCTGACGCTTCGCTTGTGGAGGGTGTTAGGATAAATCATATTACTGATTAGATTATGATTTATTATGATTACACTTCTATTGTACTCTCTATATATTATACTTCTATTGTACTCTCTATATATTAAGTCATTAATAATACAACTCCTTACGGAAAATCATTCTCTCACCCATAATCTGGGTCAGGTAGTATTAAATTTTATCTGCATTATTAATAAAATAATAAAATATTTATAAGGATGATCTTGAAAGGGGATATCGGGCATCCAATCAATAAATCCAACGTAGAATTTACTTAACGTATTTCATTTATTTACTATAACTTCAAACCATTATCGCTCTGATTTTGACTATTTTATACTCATGTGCATATCAATCTCCATGGTACCACTCACGTTTCTTCACCACCGTCTGTCACATTCTTCTCAACGTTTCTTTGTCTGTTATATTCTCCCATGGCCAACTACCTACCCCATCTAATCCCTCGTTTTACATTTTTTTCTCATTTTAGACTTACTTTCGAAGTTTATGTGTTGTTTTAAATTGTGATTTATTTTGTTTGTGTTATTGGTTTTTTTTTTAAGAAACCATCATTAGATGGGGGAAATTGTATTAGGCCTTCCCAAGCCATAAAATAGACGAAAAAATGAAGGACAGAATAAAAAAAAGCCGTAGCTAAGTGATGATATACAGTAGTGAGCACTAGGCTCGTGAAACAGCACTAGTTGCTTCCAAAAGCTCTTAGACTATGATGAAGATGATTAAAACTTATTAGTGAATCAGAAGGAGACACAAGGCAGTCCAAATTATCTCACCATAGTGAAGAAGCATATCCTCTAGTGATCAAGAATGCAAAATAGATGATCTAAAGCTATTTGCAAGGCAGCAGCCATTCTATGCAGAAGAAACTATGTACAGATTTATGAACTATGAACAAATCAGGAGCACCATCGTATCCCGTTCAGGTGAGCTTGAGATGAGGAGGATTGAGCCACCCATCGTGAGTTGAGTCCCAAGTAATCCCCAGTAACAGCAGAAACCACCTAGAACCTGCAACCAAAGGATTGAATTTAGTAGCATTCGAGCTAGTTTAAGATATCCGTAAGGAAGGAGTACCAATTTGGTCCAGCCTAATAAGCCGCTGGACCAGATTAGGAAGCTCCGAGAATCTATGGAAGGAAACGTGATCCTTAGATTGCAAACATTTCTTAGACAAGGTGTGAGCCACCAAATTAGCCTGCCTGAAGATGTGAGCTAGATTAAATAGACTCAGGGATTGATGGATGTCATCCGATAGATTGTACAGTTGCCAGTGAGCTCTTAATGGATCCTTGGAAAAATTAACTGCATTCAGGCAATCCGATTCAAGAAAAATAGGAGAGGGTAGGACAGTAGCATGTTTAATTGCGAACTGAATTGCCTTTAATTCAGCTTCAAGAGGGGAATATGCATACGTATATAGAGTATGTGCCCCCCTGAAACCACCCCTACAGTCTCTAATAATCAAACCAATACCACACATATTTGTATTGCTGCACCAAGAAGCATCCATATTAAACTTAAGCCCTGAGAGAGGTCTTTGCCATGCAATTCTAAAAATTTTAGGCTTAGGTGGAGTTTTTATCAGAGGTAAGAAGGAGTGATCCGCAATACTGAAATCAATAGCAGAAACTATGTAAACAGGATTGGCACAGAAAGACTGAAAAATCTGATCTCTGATCTGCTTTAAGATTAGAACTATGGAAGGTTTGATAGAGTCAAATAAGAAGTTGTTTCTCAATTTCCATAGGTTCCAACAAGTGATAATAAAAGCAGTTCGGATTATAGTGGCATGTAAAGTGCTTAGGGCAGGAAAAGTAGTATAAACTGATAATCTTTCCCAAATAGATGGGAAAGCCCTATCCCTAATTCCCATGAACTGATGAACAGACTTCCAGACCTTAACAGCAAATTCACAGGAGTTAAAAAAATGATCAATGGAGTCTTCCTGTACATTACACATGCAGCATTTGGAAGCTAAACAGTATCTCATATTTCTGAGTATGTTATCAAAGGGCAGGAGAGAGTTAGTCATCCTCCACATGAAGACAGACATTTTCTTCTCTATTCTAGAGTTCCAAAAATGTTGTAAGGATGCAATGGAACCTATGTTGCTGCTAAGTGTAAGGTATGTAGATTTGAAGGAGAAATCACCTGATATACCTGGTTTCCAGATTAGCCTATCTTCCCTATGTATAGCCAGCTTGGCCACCTGCAGAAGATAAATAACTTCAGTTGACAGGAAGGGAGAAATTTTGGGGAGAAGAGTGGATCTATTGGATATGAAATCAGAAACTGTACAGTCACCATCTATCTCCACCAAGTTCTGATCACACAGGTTATCAAGGCAACTTATATCTAGCCAATTAGATCTCCAGAAGTTACAATTTCCTCTTCCTATGATAACTCTAGAGTTTACTTCAGCCCAGGAGTTGATATTACAAATTCTTTTCCAGTTAGGTGAAGTTCTATATGAAGGTGGGAGGCTAGCTAGTAATTGTGTCCACAAAGCCATAGCTATCTGGTACTTCCACCATAATTTAACAGAGCAAGTGTCAATAATAGTGGCAATAGATCTAAATCCTAACCCATTTTAGCCAGTTGGAAAGCAAAGAGCTGACCATTTTCTCCAGCTTCTTTTGGGATTCAGATCAGAGTCACCCCAAAAGAAATTACTTAATCTCCTTTCAATGGTTTTAATGATCATTTTCGTGGGTTTAATAACTGACCATATGTGTTGTGGAAGAGAATAGATACAGGACTCAATTAATATCATTTTGCCACCTTTGGAGATCCATCTGTTTTTCCAATTTCCTAATCTGTTATCAATTTGTTCAAGAAGGGGTTGAAAGTAGACTTTCTTTGCTTTCCCAGTGAAAATTGGCACCCCCAGGTATGTGAAAGGAAATTTACCCAGTTTCATCCCCAATATCCTCTTAATGGAGTTAACTTTTTGGGCTGAAGCATGTTTACTTATGAAGAAATCACTTTTATTATAATTAATTTTCTGGCCAGAGACTTCTTCAAAAGTAGACAAAAAGGCTTTTAATCTGATCAAAGTAAGTCTAGTTGCCTTGAAAAAAACAATTGTATCATCAGCATACGATAAATGAGAAATTTGAGGAGGATTACCTGGAAGATCAAAGTATGACAGTTTACCACTCTGAAAAATGAAAACCAAGCTCCTAGAGAAGGCCTCAGAAAAAATATTGAACAAGAAAGGAGATAAGGGGTCTCCCTGCTTAATACCTCGAGTGGCTTGAAAGAAGCCAACAGGCTTGCCATTAATCAAAACAGAAAACCAGGACTGGGACAGATTTTTCATGATGTAATATATGAATCTAGCATGGAAGCCAAATTTGGCTAAGACACTATATAAAAAAGACCATCTAACACGATCAAAAGCCTTTTGAAGGTCCAGTTTCACAATACAATTAGAATCCCTTTTTTTTTGTTCAGAAACCTGATCATTTCCTGTAAATAAATTACATTGTCCGAGATGTCTCTACCCCTTAGGAAGGCTGTTTGATTTTGGGAAATGATCCTAGGCATTACAGATTTCAACCTCTCCATAAGCACTTTAGAACATATCTTGTTAATCACATTTGAGAGGCTTATAGGTCTATAATCATCAAAGGAGGTAGGAGTATTCTTTTTTGGGATTATTGTGATCCAAGTACTACCTATACCTCTAGGCATAACATTAGCAAAAAGGAAATCATGAACAGCTAAAAGAAGATCATTAGCAATGATATCCCATGACTTAATATAGAACTTAGCTGTGAAACCATCTGGGCCTGGAGTGCTTGACTTATTTAGACTGAAAACAATGTTTTTAAGCTCAGTTAATGTAACAGTTTGGAGAAGTTTATCATTATCATCCTGATTAACCAGTTTGGGAATGTGATTTAAAAAGTGAGATTGAAAGAAGGAGCTATTTGTGGAACTGTCATCAGTTAGCAGATTATGGTAGTACTGAATAGCATCCCTTTCAATATCATTTATATCATCAAGCCATTGACCATTCCCATTTTTAATCTTTGTTATTTTCAGTCTATTTGTTCTTTCTATAACAGAGTTATGAAAGAACTTTGTGTTGTTATCCCCTTCTCTTATCCATTTCAATTTTGCCTTATGTTTCCAGAAATGCTTTTGTTCAGCCAAAGCCCTAACTAGCCTAGATTTAGCAAGTTTGAGTTTAACCACTTCAGTTTGAGAGTCATTCTGATCAGAAATTAGTTCCTGTGCCTGTAGAGCCAACTCAGCTTGCACTACATTGTCATGTATGTTGCCAAACTTATCCCTATTCCAAATTTTTAATTCTTTCTTGAGCCTGACAAGTTTAAGGTAAAAGGCTAACATACCAGACTTATTTAGAGGAACTTCCCAATTCTGTTTGATTATGTCATTGAAATATTTCCTCTTGTACCATGTATTTAGGAATCTAAATGGCCTAGGGTTAGTTGGGATAGCACTACCAACAGCTAACAGCAAGGGATTATGATCAGAACTTGTCCTATTTAAAATCTGGATTGAAGAATTAGGGAAAGATTGGGACCAAGTGGGAGTGCATAAGCCCCTATCTAATCTTTTTAATGTTGGGGATCTTAATCTGTTATTAGTCCGTGTGAAAAGGTTGCCAACAGTGTTCAGTTCCTCTAAGGCTATTAGGTGAATGAAATCATTGAAATCTTTGATACTTCCCAGATTTGGGGAAGCAGGACCCCTATATTCATTTATAGATGTGATGCAATTAAAGTCTCCTATGAAAAGGGATTCAGAGTGAGTAAAAGAGCTAAGATCATACCACAGAGATTTCCTGCCAGCTCTATTCCTTAGGCCATAAACAAAGAAAATATCCATAGTCTTAAGAAGGTTAATACTGTTTAGGTGGATTCCCAGGAACTGAAGATTATCATGGTTAACAGTTAGGAGTAAATTAGAATTCCAAAAAAGCCAAATTTGTCCATTATTAGCTGAGATGCAATTTTCATATTTCAGCAATTTCCTATATGAATCACACTGGGAGTTATCATGTTTAGGTTCAATTAAACAGACAAGCTCAAAGTTATGTCTTTTGATCAGATCACAGAGTCTTAACATGGAGGTGTCCATACCCCTAATGTTCCAAACTAGCATTTTAATCTTAATTGTTGTGTTATTCATAAGGAAACATTGCTAGAGCTTTTTGATCTGGTCATGATTGTGTTTTTCTGGGAGAAAAAAGACTCATTTTTTAGTTTGGATTTAATCCTTAACTCCTTGTCTTTTTTCTGGTTGCTAGGATTAGAAGCTGATTTTGGAGAACTAACCTTACTTACCTGATCATCTCCTTCAGCAGCAGATTCCTGGGTAGCAGAGATGTCCTGTGCATCAGAAGGTGCTTGGAGTCCTGTAAGATTATCCTGGGAGGTTTCCTCACTTGAAAATTCTTCATCAGCCAGAGCTAGAAAATGATTGCCTTTGTGTTTCTGCTGAGAAAAGATGTAATTTTTTGCAGAAATAATAGAGTGAAAAGGTGAGAAGGACCTGCCCTTTTTGCTAGGTAAATCATCTTTAGCAAAGGGTGGAGGAGCAGACAGTGAGTGTCTATTTAATTGTATTGAACCATCGAGATCAGGAGAAGGAGAATGGGAGCCCATAGCATTATGCTGGTTTTGTTCAGATTCCAGAGGCTGGGGATGAGGGAGGGCTACCCATTCCTTGTGACTATCCTTAGGGGTAAGGGGGACAGAGGGAGGGGGATTTTTATTTATACCCGAGGTAGGATGATCATCCTTGTTTGTTTCAACATGATCTTGAACAACAATCAGGTCAGGGGCATGATCATCAGGGGTACCATCCGGGGTCACATGATCAGTTTGAGGATCTTCCTCAAGTAATATGGTCTTATTGATTTCATGGTCATTCATTGTCACAGTAACATTCTGTTTTTTAGGAACATATTTGAATTTTTGTCCATAGAATGTTTTTTGTTTTTCCAACACAGAAAAACCTGAGCTCCCAGCAATAGTATTAACAGTCTGGTTAAGATTTGTAATCACATTTCCATCCTGTTTGCCAATTTGTGTATCATCAGAACGATCCCCTAGATTAACTGCTACTTTATCATTTTTCTGGGATTTGATTCTTTTGAGCTCAGGGTGTAGATAAACACAGCAGTTTTCATTATGTCCTATACATTTACAATGGTGACAGTAAGGAGGGATATTTTCAAATTCAAGTGGTAATTTGATCACATTATATTCATTCCCATCTTCCTCAATACCGACCCTTATAAATGAAGGAAGTTTTTTTTGTCAAATCAACCTCAACGCACATCTTAACACAAGAAGGCCTAGAGAGGACAGTAGTAGCAGCGTCTACTTTTATAAAATTGCCAATTTGATTTCCCATGATTTGGAGCATAGCAGTATTATAAAAGTATATAGGGACATGAGGAATAGAAACCCATACCGGGACGATAGATGATTCAGCCATAGGGGAGAAATTTGAGGTCCATTTAAGTACCTTCATCTGAGTATTGTAGAAGCTCCATTGACCCTTTAGCCAGAATCTATGGTAATCCTCTTTCTCTTCAAATCTTATCAGCACATGTCGGGAATCAATTGATCCGAGCTGGAATTTTCCTTTGAAGCCCACGGAGAGGAAAGAGTCATTTAGCTGATTCATGGATGGCTTGCCCCTAGCGAACTTTCCGACGAGAGCATTGTTGTAGTGAGAGGCTAGGGTGTCGGCATCTTTGCGACTGACAATACAGGCTATATCCCCTTTGTATTGAGTTTTGGGAATGATCTCTGGGTTCGAAGGAAGGGAGTCAGATAGTGGAGGGGGACGCTTTGCTAGAGCTTGAAGGAAGGATTTTCCACCACCGTATGAACCACAGCTGGGCGGAGGAGCCGCCATGGCGGCGATGGAAACGCGGTCAGTGACCGTTATCAGTTGAATATCAGAGAATGAACAAGAGAGAGGAGGAAGGGAAAGCTGAAAACGACCAGTAGTGTAGTCATTTTTGTCAAATCGCACCTTAATTCGCATAGTATCGCACACAGTTATCAGAGGATGACATTGTTTTTTTTTATTTTATGACATGTGTTATTGGTTTTGATGATTAAGATATTTTGTGGGGTTATGCAATTGAATTTTGATAACCCATAACACATGTCTTAGAAGAATTGTGTTTGGCTTATGTATTCATCGGCGAATTAGTCTTTTTTATTATTATTAAACCATCCTGAGATGGAGGAAATTATATTAGGCCTTCCCAAGCCATAAAATAGACAAGACAATCAAAAGAAGCCGTAGCTAAGTCGAGATATACATTGTTGAGCACTAAGCTCTGGAATCAACACTTGTTGCTTCCAAAAGAATGAAAATACAACCGGCAAATCGTTATAGGATTCCAAAAGCTCTTAGACTATGTTGGAGATGATCAAACTTATTAGTGAATCTAATCAAAGAAACACAAGTCAGTCCAATTTTCTCCACATAGCTAAGAAACGAAGCCTCTACTAACAGAGAAAACAATTATTTCCAAACATGAAATCCCACCAATGGGGATTATGTGCAGAAGAGTGCGCCAAAAATGGAAAAATATGAAATCCAAGCTTGCGTTTTCCCTCTTGGATGAGCAAATCCAGCAGTAGGGTATCCAATTTGTATCTATGAACATGACAAGTTTTGTCGAGTAGCTGAGCAGCTGTAGCAATTAATGTCTTCCTCTGTAATCAACAAGTCCAGCCACAGCAAAAAACTCCTTGCATCATCAAACCTGCAATATACAGTAATCAGTAGCATCCATTCGAAAAAACAGTTCTTATATGAGGTACAATCAGTAACATCATTCAATTAGCAAACCGGATTGAAGGTGTACCCATTTGATCTAATCTAATCAATCCTTGCACAACATTTGATAAACTCTGAAAAACGAAGGTAAGAATAGGATGACAAACTTCTCAAACAATCTTTAGCCAAAGTATCTGCAACCAAGTTTGCCTGCCTATGCACATGTAGTATAGAAATTTCTCCTAGCAGAGCATGGATCTCATCAGCTAATTGGTATATTTTCCATGGGGCATTATCAGGATCCACTACATACCTAACAGCATTCAGGCAATCAGATTCTACAACGTAAGAAAAACCTAGATTTAAACCAGTTTGTAAGGCAAACTTAATTGCCATCATCTCTGGCTCCAAAGGAGAATATGCAGGAGAGATCTTAGTATGAGCAGCATAGAAACCACCCCTGCAATCTCTAATAATCAAACTCAATCCACTCATGTTTGTTTGACAGCACCAAGCAGCATCCACATTAAATTTAAAACCCATACATGGTTTTGTCCAAGCAATTTTGAAAACCTTTGGTTTAGGAGGTTGTTTGATCAGTGGCAGAAAAGAATGATCAGCAATAGTCTTATCTATCCTAGAGATTATATACACTGGTTTAGCAGTGAACATGTAAAAAATGTGGGTCCTTATGTTATTTAGAGCTACACTGGTCACAGGATTAGTAGAATCATATAAGCACTTATTCCTGACTTTCCACAGATTCCAACAAGATATAAATGCTGAAGTATGAATCATTTCTAAATGTAACTTACTGATACCAGTATAAGTAAGATAAAACGAGAGTCTATCCCATATGGATGTAAATCCCCTGTCCCTAATTCCCATGAAGGAATGAATCTGTTTCCATATATACACTGCAAATGTACATGTGTTAAAAAAATGGTCCAGATAATCCACATGATTTTGACACATACAGCATTTGGAAGCCATTGAGATTCTCAAGGATATCAAGACATTATCAAATGGGAGCAAGCAGTTCATCAGTCTCCACATGAATACTGATATTTTTTTTTCTATTCTAGGGCTCCATAAGTGTTTAAAGGAAGCAACAGTACCTCTTTGATCCCTTAGCAAAAGGTAGGTTGATTTGAAAGAAAATTCTCCCTTGATACCTGGTTTCCATATCAGTCTGTCCTTCCTGTGAGGAGATAATTTAGCATCCTGCAAAAGAGAGGAGGCATAAGTAGGAAGAAATGGATAGATTTTAGCAGACAGGACAGCTTTATTGTTCATGAACTCAGACACACTACAACTATCTGGTATATCAACATTTGAATGATCACAGAGATCCTGCAGGGGACCTATGTCCAACCAGTTAGCAGTCCAGAAATTACACTCCCCACTTCCTATTATGACTCTAGATTGGGATTCTGCCCAGGCATTAATGAAGCAAATCCTTTTCCAATTTGGTGAGGATCTGTAGGAGGGTGGAAGAGATGCAACAAAATGTGTCCAAGGTGCTTCAGCCTTTTGGTATTTCCACCAGAGTTTAACAGAGCATGTATTTATAATGGTGGTAATTGATCTAAATCCTAGTCCATTTTGTGTGGTAGGATAACATATTTCTTCCCATTTTCTCCATGCTCTTTTAGGATTCAGATCATTGTATCCCCAGAAGAAATTACTCATTTTTTTTCTCTATAGCTACTATGACTTGCCTACCAGGTTTGATTACTGACCAAATGTGCTGTGGAACTGCATATATACATGAATGTATGAGAGTAAGTTTCCCTTCAGTTGAGAGCCACTTATTTTTCCAGCTTCCTAATCTACTGTCAATTTGCTCAATTAAAGGCTGGAAATATATGTTCTTTGCTCTACCAGTGAAAATGGGAACCCCTAGATATGAGAAAGGAAACTTTCCTACTTTCACACCTAAAGTTCTCCTTATTCTATTTACCCTATTTACAGTAGCATGCTTTCCTATGTACAGATCACTTTTACTGTAGTTAATTTGCTGTCCAGTAACTTCCTCAAAAGTAGCCAAAAATGCCTTAAATCTGATCAGAGTATTATTATTGGCTTTAAGGAATACTATAGTATCATCAGCATAAGATAAGTGAGAAATTTGGATTGCATTACCTGGCACACCAAAGTATGACAAGCTACCATTCTGAAAAATAAAGGACAGACTTCTGGTGAAAGCCTCTGAAAAAATATTGAAAAGAAAAGGTGATAGGGGATCACCCTGTTTGATTCCCCTAGTAGATTGGAAGAAACCAACTGGCTTACCATTTATAAGGATAGAAAACCAAGCCTGAGACAGATTCTTCATAACAAGAAAAATAAATCTAGCATGAAATCCAAATTTAGCAAGCACAGAATAGAGAAAAGACCACCTAACTCTATCAAAGGCTTTCTTAAGATCCAATTTAACAATGCAATTAGGTTCTCTTTGTTTCTTGTTTAAATATCTGACCATTTCCTGAAGGTAGATAACATTATCAGCAATGTCTCTACCTTTGAGGAATGCAGTTTGGTGATTTGAGATGATTTTATCCATTAAAGGCTTTAGTCTCTCCATTAATAACTTAGAGAAAATCTTGTTTATGACATTAGAGAGACTAATTAGTCTGTAGTCCTCAAAGGTGGTTGGTGTACTTTTTTTTGGTATGATTGTAATCCAGGTACTACCAATCCCCCTTGGGATATTGTTCACACTCAGAAAATCTTGTACAGCAGATAACAGATCATTTGCTATTATATCCCAAGACTTAATATAGAACTTAGCAGTAAATCCATCTGGACCAGGGCTACTCCTATGATTAAGTCCAAAAACAATGTTTTTAAGTTCTGAAATAGACACAGGTTCCAATAATCTATCATTATCCTCCCTAGTGATTACATTCGGGATTTGGCTTAGGAAATGAGGCTTAAAAGAATCACTGTGGGGGGAAATTTGTTCAGTTAAAAGTCACTGGAAATATTGGATGGACTCATTCTCAATATCTTGTGAATTATCTATCCACTGTCCATTTCCACCCTTGATTTTTGAGATTTTTAACCTACTTTTTCTTTCCCTAACTGAGTTATGAAAGAAACTGGTGTTGTCATCACCCTCCCTTAACCATTTTACTTTAGCTTTATGTTTCCAGAAGCTCTTTTGTTCCACTAAAGCTCTCACTACATTAGCCTTGGCCTTTTTCATGTTAACCATATTTTCAGCTGTATCACTCAGATCATACAATCCTTCCTTTTCTTTCAGAATTGATTCAGCCTTTATCACATTATCATTTATATTTCCAAACACTTCTCTGTTCCATATTTTTAAAGTTTTTTTCAGCCTCAACAGTTTTAGAAAAAAACCACTCATTCCTGTTTGGTGAACCTGACCCTCCCAGCATTGCCTAACTACCTCATTAAAACCATCCCTTTTATACCAGGTATTAATGAATCGAAATGGTCTAGGGGTGGATGAAGTGTCACTTCCTATGGTGAGGAGCAGTGGATTATGATCTGAAGAGATTCTATTTAGTATGTGAACAGAGGAGTTAGGAAAATTATTTGACCAGGAAGCAGTACATAAACCTCTGTCTAACCTCTGAACCGTTGGCTTTCTTAATCTATTATTACTCCATGTAAACAGATTACCTACGGTACTTATCTCTTCCAAAGCCATAGTATTGATAAATTCATTAAAATCCCTTATACTACCAAGCTTCGGAGTGGAAGGTCCTCTATACTCATTGACCGATGTTATGGCATTAAAATCACCAATGAATATAGAATCAGATTGAGAAAATGCTTTAAGATCAGACCAGAGATCTTTCCTACCAATCCTAGTCCTAAGCCCATATACAAAAATAGCATCCATACATTTATTCAGCTTAACGCTATTCAAAGAAACAGCCAGAAACTGAAGATTATCAGTTTTGCATACTATGGAGACACTATTTTTCCAGAAAAGCCAAATCTGACCATTATTAGCATACATGCAATTATTAAACTGCAATAATTGTCTGTAATGGTCACATTGATTATTATCATGTTTAGGTTCAATTAGACAGATGAGCTCAAAATGATGTCTGTTTATTAAATTATTGAGTCTAATCATAGAAGTGTCCATCCCCCTAAGATTCCAAACTAGTAGCTTAATCTGCATTGTTGTGCTATTCATAAGGAAACATTATTAGAGCTTTTTGATCTAGTCATGATTGTATTTAACTGGGTTAAATAAGTCTCACTACTATGTGCTTTACCATTATGTTTCTGTTGCCCCTTTTTTATTTCTCCTAATTCTGATTGGGGAGATACAGGAATTACCTGACTTACCTCATCTGATACAGGAGGAGCAGGAGTGACAGTGCTAGATTCCATGTTTACAACTGGGGTATTTGTATTTTCGTTGAGACTATCTTCATGGTCAGATAGCTCTTCAACCTCGAGTGGTAAGAACCTGTTCTGCCTATCTAACTGCTGAGAGAATATGAAACTTTTAGCAGCCAAAATAGGATTAAAAGGTGAGAAAAGCTTACCCCTTTTACTAGGAATGTCATCCTTAGCAAAACCTGTCCTTGTGGTGAGATTAGGTGGAGCAGAAAGTGACTGAGAATAGTTAATCAAAACATCTGAAGATCTATCCTTAGGGGCAGTTTTGTTTTCATTATTACTATCACTCTGCTGAGTACCTTTGTTCAAATCTGGTGATAAAGCCTGAAATTCCAGTAAATCACCCTCTTTATCCACTGGCTCAAAACCTGAGTCTGGAGACTGGTCATTTATGTGATGGATTTCATAATTACTATCCACCCCCAGTTTAGGGGAAATAGGACTCTCTAATTGTTCCCCTTCCACATTTGATACAGCCTTTTGTTTGGGAACATATTTAAACTTCTGTACAGTCTTAAGTTTTTCCTTATCAGAGAGTCCTGACCCCCCAGCTTTATTCTGTCCCTCTTGTGATTGATTAATTCCATCTGTAGGCATAATTACCATCCCAGTTTGCTGATCCTTGTTTCCAGTTAATTTCATTTGCTCATTTGTGGACAGATTAACATTCTTTGATTTATCTGCCTTATTGTATCTCGGTTTCTTCAATTCTGGGTGTAAATAGATACATAGACTGTCATCATGTCCTAAGGTTTTGCAATGGTTACAGTAGAGTGGAATCTCCTCAAATTCAATGGGCAATTTAACCACATTATACTCTATTCCATCCTCTTCAATACCAACCCTAATACTAGATGGCTGTTTCTTTTTTAGATCAATTTCAATGCACATCTTAACAGCTGAGGGCCTAGATAGTGCTGCAGTTGCTGCATCCATTTTGATATAATTGCCTATTTGGTTTCCAATTGATTCTATCATGGCAATATTGTAAAAGAAAACTGGGACACAGGGGATTGTAACCCAAACCGGTACAATAGAGGATTCAATTTCAGGATTAAAATCAGTATTCCATTTCAGAACTTTCATAGGAGCTTGGTTAAAAACCCACTGACCTTTAATCCAAAGTCTCTGGTAATCTTCCTTATCCTGAAATCGGATCAGAATGTGTCTGAAATCAATAGACCCTAATTGAAACTTACCTTTGAATCTGACCGAATTGAAAGCCTCATTTAGGGCGGTCATGGATGGCTTCCCTCTGGCAAACTTCCCCACGAGGGCATTACTATAGTGTGCAGCAAGTGTTTCCGCTTCCTTCCGAGTCACTAGACAGGAGATTTCTCCTTTGTATTGAGTTTTGGGAACTATCTCGGGATTTGATGGAAGGGTAGTGTTGAGAGGGAGTGGTCTATTACCTAAAGCTTGGAGAAAGGTTTTGGCCGCGGTCGAGCCACCGCGACCAGGCGGAGGAGCCGCCATGGAAGTTTGAGAAAACTACAGAGGAAATTACCGTTACGCAGCAAAGAGAAACGAAGGAGTAGTTTCGAAGGTTGAAAAAAAAACGGTTAGTGCGTATTTCGCACCTAAATTTCGCACCTAGAAGAGCGAAAGTTTACTCGTTGTGAGGAAAAACCTTTACTCAACGAATTAGTCATCATTATTGAGTAGAATTTATTTTTGATATAAATGAATGTTACCAATTCATTATTTTAGTACTCATTGAGTTTTTCATTTCTATTATCACTCTGATTTATTTTACCCGCAAAAACTTTTGTTTGAATAAAACGTTTATGATAGCCTAAGTTCTTGTAGCACGGTTGAGCATCCTCTACATCATCAAAATTCATACATTTATATAATTCTACCAGAATTTTTGTACAAAATTGTGTATATTCAAAACTAGTTGTGTTTTGATATATTCAAAGTGAAATGCATTTCTTGAACTCTGTAGCTTAAGAAAAAAACTAAAGTGATAATGTGAATTAAGAAATCAAAACTATATCATTGCTAACTACCAAGCTCTTACTCCTTTTATTAAAAAAATAATATAAATAAAACAAGAAACAATTTGTATATAATATTACAGGGTTACGATCCAGATAGTATCCCCAACAATTATTTAAAATATAAACACACTAGTGGAGAAGGCTTCATTAAAGTCACCAAATGGAAGGTGGTTCCGCCAAAATTTTGTAAAACCGCCTTCCATGGGCAGTTCCGAGCTCAGAACTCATGTCTGACGGACCCCCTTCATTTTGAAAGGCGGTTGGTGCATGTTCAAAGGCGGTTTGTTTATAACAACCTTTGAATGATGGGGATGGAAGACGGTTCTGCCGGTGTGACTTTGATCAATCATGTTACGAAGTTGGAACATGGTCCGAAAGATTATCCGGATCCAGAACAAGGATCCAGATTTATGCTCCACACTCAGAACTCGTATGTATCCTGTGTTTCTGTAACAACGATTTGAGTTCCTAATTCTTAACGTATGTCGTTAAGTTGTTCCGAGTTTGGAACTTTGTCTAACTTAAAGTACGATTAATTTTTTAAGATACGAATGTTGTTCCGAGATCGGAACACTTTGTAGGTAGCAATAAATACTGACACCCAATTTCATTTTCATTTGGAGAAATAAGCTGCAATTCAGGGCACTCTTTGGGAGTAAAAGGCTAAGGTAATTGTACGTATACAAATATTCTTACCATATCGAACTAATTATTCTCTTACTGAAGTAAGTTTTGTAATACTTTAAAAAATAGGGTTTTAATTTGATATGTTGCTCATTTGAATTTTGTTGCATATTTGATTGAATGTGTGTTGACGTTATTTTCATATAGTTAATGGATAGAATCAGAATCATCAAGAGTGACATTAGGACATCAGTCTATTATATTCGTTTAGTAGATTCATTTATTGTGTTGGCTTTGAACATGCAGCTAAAAATGGGATTGTGCGGTCACGTTCACCCTATAAGGATTGCAGGAATGATGCTTATTTAGGGTGGAAGAAGTTGTGTGAACACCTTATTATTTGAGGTTTCCAAACAAGTTACACTTGTTGGGTGTGGCACAACGAGGTACCGACGGGGATTGGTGGAAATGCTGGGTAGAAGGAATGGGTTAATTTAGATTGTGACGATCGATCTGATCAGATGGTGGAGGATGTTGCCAGAGAATTCCATGGTAAACCCGAGGTTCTAGAGTTTTTACTTAATGACAAGAATTGCCCATTATACGTGGGCTTAAAATATTTCATTTTGAGCGCAACTTTGAAAATTATGAATTTGAAGGCCAAATTTGGTTGGACTGAAAAAGGGATTACTAAAACTTTGCAGTTAGTTCAAGAGTTGCTTCCCGAACAAAATAGTATGCCTGAGAAATCCTATGCGGCGAAAAGAGTTCTTTGTCCTATGGGTTAAGAATTAGACAATATCCATGTATGC
Source organism: Rubia yunnanensis (assembly GCA_037428765.1). NCBI lineage: Eukaryota > Viridiplantae > Streptophyta > Magnoliopsida > Gentianales > Rubiaceae > Rubia > Rubia yunnanensis. The sequence goes on from CM075066.1 coordinate 57,018,717, forward strand.
CCGAATGACTGCATGTTGTTTAGGGGAAAGGAGGATGAGAAACTTGAAACATATCGGGTATACGGTGAATCTCGCTACAATTTAAAAGCATGGTGAAATTGCAGTGTGTGCGGATGTAGGGACCATTTCGAAGAAGAAGACACCCGCTAAGGTCTTATGGTATCTTCCGATAATTCAACGGTTGCAGAAGTTGTTTGCTTCCAAAAAAGATGCAAAATTACTATAATGGCATGCAGAGAGAGATCGTTCGGCGGATGATGTCATAAGGCATACGTCCAATGGTGAGCAATGGAAAAAGCTTGATGGCATATATTTGGAGTTTGGATCGGATTCTTGACATATAAGGTTAGGATTATCAACTGATGGAATGAATCCATTTGGCAACATAACTAGCACATATAGTTGTTGGCCTGTAATGTTGGTGATCTACAATCTACCGTCGAGGCTGATAATGAAGAGAAAATACCTTAGCCCTAGTGCTGAGGATTTGCGCACTTCTCATTTGTATGTTCGTCATAACCACGAGGATGTTATCCCATACATTGAGATTCACATGGATGAAATTAGATTGTTCAATACCACTTTCAATGAAGCACGAGTTCTTCAACTACACACCAGAACTTTTGCTCTGTGGCTACAATCTCACGTCGCCACTAGTCCACATCCAGATACAATCAAATGGTTATCTCAGAGACCGCAAACTATGATTGTAGAATTATTATGCCAAATGGAGATGTACTTCCCACCTTCATTCTTTGACATAATGGTTCATCTGATAACTTGCTTGGTTAGCGAGATTAAGCTCTATGGTCCTGTGTTTTTAAGATTGATGTATTCCTTTGAGTGGTACATGAAAATATTCAAGCATTTTATGAAGAATATACATATGACTGATGCAAGTATTGTGCAACGATATTATGCTAAGGAATTTATTGAATTTTATACCGAATATATTTATGAGGTTGAATTTGTTGGTGTTCCCAGATCCAGACATGAAGGGTGGTTGGATGGAGTAGGGGTTCGACAGGGTAAACTATTTAGCTCTAGTGCTGAGGATTTGCGCACTGCTCATTTGTATGTTCGTCATAACCACGAGGATGTTATCCCATACATTGAGATTCACATGGATGAAATTAGATTGTTCAATCCCACTTTCAATGAAGCATGAGTTCTTCAACTACACACCAGAACTTTTGCTTCGTGGCTACAATCTCACGTCGCCACTGGTCCACATCCATACAATCAAATGGTTATCTCAGAGACCGTTAGTTACTGTTCTATCTTTCAGAGGTTATAACATCAACGGTTTCACGTTTGGTACAAAATCAATGGATGATAAAGGAGTCTCTCATAATAGTGGAGTTTCACTTGTTCCAAAGCTTTGCATGTTGGTAGTATAGCTGACAACAATCTTAGGTACGCACATACTTGCTACTTTGGTAAGATTACAGAATTTGGGAGCTTGATTATGTTACAATGAGAGTTCTAGTTTTCAAATGTAATTGGGTTGGTGTCAACAATGGTTAGAGAATGGAATACTTGGGTTTAACACTGGTTGATCGTAGTTGGGCGGGTTGGAGAGAAGATCCATTCATATTGGCTGGACAAGCTCATCAAGTTTTTTACGTAAAAAATCCTATTAATTCCTAGTGGGAGATAGTGATTGAGGGTAAAAGGTCTTTCATGGAAGATTTTGAACAGTAGGATGTAATTGGTTTTGGTACAAATGCTAGGATTGGGTCAAGTGAAGAAGTTTATCTACTCCAAGAGGATGATGCTAGTTTTTCCAAGTTTATGGGTTGCATAGACCACAATGAGGTTGTGTGGTTCGATAACCATGAAAAGATGACTAAATGGCGGAAGGCACCAAAAGGCAAGTTGAAAAAAAGGACGTGTAAGGTAAACATTTAGCCCTATTTTCTATTTTAATGTTGACCATTGGAAAATAACAACTTCCGAGCTCGGAAGATCGTCTGGACCTATGGTCAAATTCAATTTTATCCTTCATTCAAAGCAAGCTAACATTTTCATTACATTGCCATTCAAACCACACATATATGTTTCATAATACATTACAAATACAAGTTTGTAAATGGTAAATACTAATCAAAATAGCTCGGAGTGCCAACATGTTTAGGATTCAAAACCTAGTGTTTAACAAATTCAACATCCAAATATTTAAGCTAGCGTATGATAAAATTTAACAAGCACGTTTAGAGGTCCTAGAGTAGAAATCAAACATATGACATTACAAGGAATAGTTTCACTTAAGCTTTGGCTTCTTGAATCCTTTGAGGGCCTTCTCATGTGCTCTTTGCTTCCGCTCAAGTGTCCACACACGCTCTCTCAATATGGGCACCTCATCACAAACCCATTTGTAAACCCTCTTCATGGCCTTCATAAATTGAGGACCAAAATCATCTACAAAAGATTCAAAGACAAGCTCGTAAGGAAAACATAACAACTAATGATGTAGTGAAGTTTTTTTCATGAATGTGGTGTAGTTATATTACCTTTTTTATTTTGCACCCCTTGCTCGGTTCAGCAGCTTCCGGTGCCTTGTGGTGCTATTTGTTATCCAACAACACCCACTTTTTCTTCATAAAATATTTGTTATCCAACAACACCAACCCCTCCATGCTTTTCAAAACAGAGGTAATCAAGTTCCCATATAGGAGACTCTTGATCACCTTCTTTGAGTTACCAATCGATTTCATATGTGACAGAATAGCCTACCCGGGATTAATTCAATGCCCCTCCATTATGTAGTAGAACAACATAAGTGTAGCATAGGTAGGTTCGGTAATGTGGCCAGATTTGGGAAGTATTGACCTAGTTATGAAGTCCCACACAATATGATCATTCGAAACAAGGTGATCCAAAGAAAATAATTTGGGCTTTCCTAGATCATGCGCATTTTGGCGAAAATACTGCACACTACATGCCAAGGGGTCTATCCTAGGGTACTCATCATCCAAAGACCACTCACCCCTGTGGTGAACATCATGTAACAGACCATTCTCTTGTTGTGGATAACAATCCTTGAGACCTTTATAGGGACAATCTATTATCTTATTTATAATCCACGGGCTAAGCTCCACATGAAACCATTGACCTTAGTCCAATACACACACACATACACACACACGCACATACACCCCCCAATCTCATGAAAGTTGCTATAAAATTGGCATACTTCATCTAAGTATGACTATTCATTTATAGTCAATAGTTTTAAAACGTGTCGGCCTTCTAACTTTTGTAACGGGTCGGCTAAACCTATGGCATGGTGAACATTAAGGTTTACGATATAGCAATTTATCAATTTTCCACAACTTCTTAAGGCATTGCACTCATTCTTATAATGTAGAGAAACAAACCTTGTGGTATCATACTCATGGGTCGTACCACGTCCACGTCCACCTCTAGTTTTTTTCAACCTCCTTCCACAAATAGGAGCACCGGCATTTGAGCTAGACATGTTTACCTTCCAAATAGTGAATATAAAATTCCTCCCCTTTTTGCAGGTTCCTCCACCGGAAGTTGTAGCTAGGGTTTGAAATTTGGGAACAATCATAATCCTTTTTTTAATAGGGGACAATGTTTCGAATCCAGACTCTGTCTTACCGGTGTAAATTAATTTTGATATTGGGATTAGACATATGCATAGAAATCAGAACATTAGTTCCGTGCTCAGAAGGTATTCTGAAAGTTTTGAAAAAAGTGAAAACCAATCGTCATTATCACAGTGTAGGATCATATAAAGGATAAGATTTTTGAAGATGTGTTCTGAGCTCGGAGTCTGTGACAAAAAAATGATCAACAATTCAAGCATTACAGTGTAAGGTTAGAAGGAAGATCGGATTCTGGAAGACGTGTTCCACACTCGGAACATTATCTGTGAAAAAAAAATAAAATGATCAACGAGTCAAGCACTACAATGTAGGATCAGAAAGAAGATCAAATTTTGGAAGACGTGCTCTGTACTCTGAACACTATCTGTGAAAAAAATGATCAACGGGTTAAGCATTACAGTGTATGATCGGAAAGAAGATCAGATTCCGGAAGACGTGTTCCACACTCGAAACACTATCTGTGAAAAATAAAATAAAACGAGCAATAGGTCAAGCAATAGAGGTTAGGATCAGATAGATGATAAGATTTTGGAACTCTTGTTCCGATCTTGAAAGCATTTCTGTGCCAGAAAAAAATAAAAAGTCAAACAAAGTTCGGGCATACAGATTTAGTACAGAAACAATAAAAAATTACAGATCAGCCGTTCCAAGTCCGGAACAGGTTAAGTCTCAAAGTGGACCAAATGGAAAGACACATTTCTGATCTCTAAACTATGTCTTTCCTCTTCACTTTCCAAGAGAAGATTAGGTTCCTCACTCCGAACTTGGTCGGAATGTATGGTCACTTTTAAGGATTTTCCATTACAATTAGTACTAAGCCACACTCAAAAAGCATTCAACTTATTGACACCAATAAATGCTCTAAATAAAATATAAATAACATACTAATGACCACATATGAAACTTGACAAAGTAAAAACTTAATTCAAATCCGTCAATTAAAAGTAGTACAAGTTCGTAAAAGTTAGCTTTAACATTTCAACAATTATGTGTTCATCACGCTATCACATTACAAACTATTCTTCATCATCTTCAAACTCAAAGTCCATCCCACCAATTTGAGAATTAGAGGGCTTGTCACCATCGCCACCATAATCATCTGCCTCACTCTCCTCCTCACCATCACTATCACCGCTAGGGTACTCTGGCTTGAAATTCGACATGGACTCACCGTCGCTTAGTTAAATGTGGAGGCCTTGAGAATCACCAAATTTTGAGTGGCATGCTTCCGCTGCTGCAACTTCATTTTTGGCCAAACTTACATCCTCCTTGATTTTGGCAAAATATTTTTTAAAAGTTGCCATCCAACCTTTATTCTCACCTGCAACAATAAATGTATGAGTTCAAAAACAATATTTTTACAAACATATAACTAATATAAAGTGTATAAACAAGTTAATAGAATGACTTATGTTTAAAGTACTTACGTGATGAAGATCCATCGGCCTTATCCCTTGATGCTTCTCTTGCTCGCTTGGCGAATTTGGTGGCTTTCCCTAGAATGTTTCGAACTCGCCACTTGTTGAGTTCATCCAACTCCAAATTCTTGTGATCAAACCAAGCTTCATCATAGTATTCCAAATGAAGTGGCTTGTCGATAGGGATGACTTTCTATTTGTTAATCAAAGCGGTTATCAAACCGCCATATGGATACTTTCTTCTTCATCGCTGCCGCCTTAAGCATATACATCAAAATAGTATACCCAGGATTTAAATTCACCCCCTCTAAGACATAGTAAACAAGCATAAAGTTCCCTATGGTCGGCTCACATGCCTAACCACCTGATGGGAGGATATTCTGGCAAATCCATCCATATACTAACCTATGCTCAACACTCAAAACCCCCACATCGTACTCATCAGCTCTCCCTGCCACTTCCCCCGTACGACCAAAATACTTGCGAGTCATTTCAACTGTGCATAAGGGGGTCAACTCGGTAACAATGAACCAACTTTGTTGGTGGAATAGCTCAAGTGGACCCTTACTCCCATCTTCCGGAACTAGTTTGATTTGGTCAGCATACTCTCAACCTAAAGCATCTTTTATGCTAAATTTTGTAATAGGAATCGTTATGCCATTTACCATATTGAGATCTCTATTGTTCCTACTCTTCCCTAAATTGGCGTAGGTTTGCACAACCTCTTCATAATAAACCGGTTCATCCAAATTCACTAACTTATCAAACCTAGAGGGTTTCAAATATTCAAGAAAATATCCAAGCTCAAGGGGTATAATGTCTGCACTAGAAATAACCCTAGGATTGCTACATTTCCTGATTTGAAATTGCACAAACCTTACTTCCTCATCAGTATTGAAGAATAGGGATGATTGCCCCCAACTCTTCATTTGGATTATGACTCTGTGTTGAAGCATCCCCATATCTACCGCTGGAACGTCCACCTCTATACCTTGGCATGATTGAATTAGGTTTATTGGCCGATAGAAACTCTAGGGTTTGGGTGAAAAAGGTTTTGTGGATTTTCAGTTGGGAAAATTGAAATGATTTGCTTGTTGTTGAATTTTTTTTATATAGTCAAATCAGGTTCCGAGTCCAGAACTTGATCTTTTCCTGGTATAAAAGGTTTGAACCAGTTCAGATTGTGTAACCCTATTCTGAACTTGGAACATCTAATCAGGCACAGCTTCTACAGTGCATTAAAGGTAGTTTTCAAATGGGAATTTAATACTCATTCCACAAATCGCAAACTCCCTCTCTGTTTTCCCTAAAAAACCCTCCTCCATTCTTCCATCTTTCATTCCTTCAAAAACTCTTCCCCCAATCTTCATCTTTTGATCCTAACTACATAAAACCCTACTAAATGTGTGATAATCACATCCAAAGGCCTAGAGTTTTACAATACCAAAGGCAATTTATGAGTTAGGATTTTTGGAGTTCATGATTGTTCATGTATTTTCAAAGAAAAAGTCACTTCCAACTTTGAATTGTTTAGTTGGGAAGGTAAACATGATGAATTCTAGCTAGGGTTATCATATCTTCAAATGTCAATCTATTTTTTTTAAGTGTAGGTATATGTTTTAAGCATAAAAGTTAGATTTCCATTTGTTAAAATTTAAACCCTAGTTTTTTTATTTTCATGTATGTTGTTAGGTAGTTTAATGTTACAGAAGAGGACTTGTGATGAACATGTGGGTCCAATAGGTGGAGATTCACAAAACCTAGGTGGTGATGACGATGAGGAGGAGGGGGTCAGAGGTGGGTTCTTTTGCTAGAACTCATTGTAGAATATTAGAAAGGAGAATGGCTAGAAAAGAATTAACTTTATTGATTTTCAACAAAGTCGGAACGTGTATATCAGAGGAATGAGCTAAATGGTCTAGTTAGGTAGAGAAGGTTGGAAGAACAAGGGTAGACATCAAGTACGATACTTGGCATGAGGTTCCAAAAGAATATAAAGATGTCATTTGGCTTGAGTGCAAGGTAACTATGGTATTTGAAATTATTTAACTACAAACGTAACTAAATTATATCGTAGATTAATATTTAGTCATTAACTTTGATTAATAATCCACATAGAGACCATTTGAGTTCGATGCCCCAGATATGGATGAGAAAAAAAGGGCAACGGCCCTGATGACAAAGAGTTGGAGGGAGCACAAATATACCCTATCGCGAGATTACATTTTCTCTAATAGGAAGGGAGATCGTCCATGGTTGACTTATACACATATTCAACCCAAAAGTTGGGAGATCCACAAAAGGCGGGCTTGGGAGAATGATGAAAATGCGAGCCCAAAGTAAACCTTGCTTATTTTTATTTTGATATAATGTATTTGATTTATTTTTAAATTTAAACTATTTCCTGTGAATGTAGGGTACGAGGAGTGAAAAATGATGTTTTTCAAAGGAAAACAAAACACCTCATTGTAAGAACCGTGGTGGATATGGATTGGCGGTCTTGCAGTTAATTAAAGACCATTTTGAAATGGATGTCCACATAGAAATTAACAGGGGTAAGAACGAGGAGGAGGAAAGATCATCGGTGATACCTATGGATGAGGAAGAGATTGATCGGTGTGATCTATTTCTGATTAGCCGTTAAAACAGTAAAGGTAAATACGATAAGGAACCCGCGCGTGAAATTGTTGAATGAGTTGTAAGCACCGTTATTCTCTAATGCTTTTAATAAAAGATGTAATTCACCATACTACAATGTTTTATTTAAAATTGTTTCTTAGGATAAAATAAAGATCGAGTAATTAGAAGGGTGTTTCATTGCCTAGGGTAAGCACGACATCCTCCGCGAGACTACAGAAAAACCAAAACACCCGGGTCATACAAGAGGTGCTGAATCAATCTTGTGTCAAAGAGATGCGTTTGAAAATCTCCGGTAGTACAAGAAGGATAAACATTCTCGGGTTCACATCTTGCAAGCGGAAGTGCTTGCACGAGACAAAAATATTGGGCAACAAGATATATTATTTGCAAGTTAATTGAACACACCAGACTCCCCATACCCAAAACTTTAGCTGATTTAACACCAGGTTAGACTCCACCTTCTAGAGGTTCCCGCCACTCACCGGGGGATGAGGTTAACCACATACCTATTCTACCTCCGCGAGGGGATGAAGTCAACAATGTTGACCTTGCTATCATGCCAGCCGAAAAAAAGTTCAAATTATTACATTTATGATAGTATTTTTTTCATTTACCTTCATTTTTTTACTTCCTTATTTTGTTTTACGGTATAGACATCACATTTGTGTGATTTGTACATTATTCATGTGGAGAATGGTAGGCCAATCCATGTTGCCAATGGTATTTTGCACAAGTCAATGCTACAACATCACTCTGTTCCAATTTGGGAAGGGATATGTAGAGTCTCACTGGAGAAGCTACTAGTCATCAATGCCCTATTTCCAATTCCAGATGGTCAATTCAAGCATGTGGGAACCGCCAAAAGAATTTTTCTCATATGGCACCGTCGCCTAACCTATGTGGACCCTATAAAGGATGGTCATTTGAAGGTCAAGCCTAAAACGGCACCCGGAATAGTTCACAAAAATGAAGAAGGCTAAGCCCACACTAACAAGGTGGAAGTTTTGAAGGATTCGTCAAACTTTGTTAGAGTCTTGTATGATTTGATTGGCGGACACCAAGTTAACTCAACCAACATATTTTTGGGCAATTAATGCGTATTTGGTCAAAAGAGGGAATTAATTGCCGCATGGAGTGTCTTCAAAGACTTGTGAAGGTGTGACCAAGTCAATCAAACCATAATGTCCTTATACGTATTGTAAGTAATACATACTTTCATAGTTTGAAGGAAAACTTTATTATTTTTACAAATAAGGTTTTCTCATTCTATTGCAGAGGTACACGTATTATTTTGCTAACCAAAGGGAGGAAGAGTGGATATGGTATTTGTGCCCGGTGATGACACAAGAAATCGAAAACACAGTTAAAGAGTGGGTCGACTACATCCGTAAGAGTCTTGGATGAACGAATAAGAAAATATTCGTCTCCCTATACATTGAGAGGTGATGGTCAATTATCAAATCAACTAAAAACATACCTTTATTTTGGATCATTTTAATGTATCATATTCTTGTAGGGATCATTGGAGATTAATGTTTATTGTCCCGGAGAACAACTGCATCTATTGGATGGATCCTCTACTAATGATATCATAAAATTAAGTAACCGTAAATTATATGATACCCCCAGTGTATCTTTCCCACATTATCCTCGGTAGTATAAAACTTACCGTGGTAATCAATTCCTAAAATTATGGGTAATAGTTACAATTTTTTTAATTTTTTTAAAAATACTGAAATTCCTAGTTGATTAACTACCTTGTTCATGCATTCACATATACTAATACGGTCTCTCTCGGAACCTCCCACTGATAACGGTCTCTTAACGGCTAATCCTAGCCGGAATTTTCGTCCCATGGCGGAACCTCCACCGCCGGGGGGTTCTAAAACCTTCCTATCTGCTCTCACCTCTCGTTCTGCTCCCCTCTGCTCACTTCCTAATAACCCCAATCTTAATCCGAAAAGGGAATACCTGGGTGATATGGCTTGTCTATACACTGAAGAACAGGTCCAGTTGCTGTCCTATCACTACTCAAACGCACTGATTGGCAAATTTACTAGAGGTCGCCCAACGATGGAGCAACTGGAATTGGCCTTCAGGACTGTGGGTTTTCAAGGGCGATACCAATTAGGTTCAATTGATTACAAGCATGTGCTGATTCATTTCGAGAAGATGGACGATTTTCAGCGATGCTGGATAAAAAGGATGTGGCTACTCAATGGTCGTCCGATGAAGGTTCTCCGGTGGACTCCAGACTTTTCTCCGAACACTAAACCCTCCATTGTTCCACTCTGGGTAATTGTTCGTGACATTCCTATTTTTTTTATAACATAGGTACAATTGAGGATGTAGGTAACACAATTGGATCATATATTAAAATGGATGCAGCCACTGAAGGAATTACCCGACAAAATTTGTGTTGAATTTGATCTCCTAAAACCTCTGAAACCTATTATCAGACTTGGTACTGAAAGGAACCATGTTAAATGTAGGGTGGAATATGAAAATGTCCCATCCTACTGTAGTTATTGTTCTAGGATTGGCCACTCTGATAGATATTGTAATTTTAACCCTAGTGTGCAGATCCAAAAATCCTCCTGTTAGACACCAAGACCCCCCCCCCCCTTGTCACCTCTCCTAAATGGAAACCTACTGGTAACAAGCTACCTCATCCCCCATCCATTCTTGGAGAAATGGAGACTGAGAAAATCTCACTACAGATTACTGATCTGCCATCAGTTAATGTGACCACCAACCCCCTATCCAACCCTACACTTTATAGACCTGTTACACCTCCGGTAAAGGTCCCTGTCACTGCTACAACTCTGAGTGCAGGACTTTCTGATGATGCGCCTATGGTAGCCAATGTTGCTGAGGAGGTTGTTATTGTTTCTGATGACAATGTTTTTGATATGAAGTCTGGGGAGGTCTTAGAGGAGGCTCTCATTTTTTCTGACAACGCAGTTTCTACTGTGGGTTATGTACCTAGACTCTCGGTGATCTCAACCCCTGCCACTCCCTCTAAAAATACTGACGAAGGTTAGTTTGTGGAGGCTCAAACTATACAGAAAGAGTGTATTCCCTCTCAAGTAACAGATGTTTCACTTATGGGTTTTTCTGATCCTGTGGGAAGAAGGAAACCAAGATATGCTGTTGATGATATTCAAGTTCCCAGCAATGAGAGTTACCCCCCTACAGGCCTTTTGTTGCTGCTCAGAAACTCTTCTACTCTCAGCAGAGGTCCTCATACAATAGATTCCTGCTACTTAATGACACAACTGAGAGCATGGAGACTTAAGATGACCCACAGGAAACTCCTATCATTTATGAGTTACCAGCAGGTATTACAGTACCCCCTTTACAAAAGAATGACCGGGTCACTCAGGTCACACGGGTAAGTCTTCCTGAACCCCCTCAAAATCCTGTTAAAAAACCTGCTCAGAAGAGAAAAAAACCCTCAGCCTGATACCTTTTTAACTCAGTTAAATAGGATTATGACTAGGTCAAAAAGCTGCTCCAATGTTTCTGATGATTAATACAACTATGAAACTTAAATTCTTAGTGTGGAATATTAGAGGCATGGACTCTTCTATGAAGAGGCTATCCATTTTAATAAATACACACAGATTTGATCTTCTCTGTTTAATTGAGCCTATGCATGATAATTTGCAATGTGATTTGTATAGGTCTCTATCACACTTTGAAAACTGTATGCAGGTGAACACTGGTCAGATTTGGTTATTCTGGAATAATGATTTAACTTTATCTTCTATCACTGATAATCAGCAGTTTCTTTCAGTCCTTATTCATAGCCAAAAAATAAATATTGCAATGGAAGCAATTTTCATTTATGGGTTGAGAACTAGGAAAGGTAGACAAAACTTGTGGTCTGATCTTAAGTCTAGAACTAGTAATGCTACAATCTACATTGGTGATTTCAATGCTATAACCTCTGTAAATGAGTATAAAGGCCCTTGTACTAGGTAGTATTAAAGACTTTAATGAGTTTATTGAAGTTATGGAACTGGAAGAAATTAACACAGTTGGTAATTCTTTTACATGGAGCAATAACAGATTAAAAAGGCCAACCACCCAGAGGCTAGATAGAGGTCTGTGCTCTGTTGAGTGGGGCTCTAGGTTCCCTTCCTCCTCCATTCAAGTGCTTAATAGAAGCACTTCTGATCATAACCCTCTATTTCTAACAGTAGGTAGCTCTGTACAATCCATCCCTAGGCCTTTCAGATTTCTCAATGCATGATACAAAATGCATGATTTTAATGAATTTGTTAGACAAAATTGGATTCCTCCTATCTCAGAGTCAGGGATGCTAGGTTTTTTCCTTAAAATGATCAGGCTTAAAAAAGCTCTAAACATTTGGAATAGAGATCATTTTGGAAATGTACATGACAATGTACGAAAGGCTGAGGAAGAACTACGTGTTCAGGAGGTACAATATGATTTGAACAGCTCCCCTACTGAGCTTCTTAAGCTTAAAAAAACCAAAGCAAGCCTTCTTAGATCCATAAATGAGCAAAATAGTTTCTGGAAACAGAAGTCAAAAATAAAATGATTAAAAGAAGGGGATGATAACACTCTTTTCTTCCATAATTTTGTCAAGGAAAGGAGAGGCAGATTGAACATTACTAAAATCAAAAGTAGTGATGGTAGATGGCTAGATGAACCTGCTAAAATTGAAAATGAGGCCATTCACTATTATGAAAATTTGTTAACTGAAGAAAATCATGGGCCTGGTCTTTTCCAATCTCATTTTCTTAGCCAGATTCCCAGTCTTATTGATGAAAGTGATAATGCCAGTCTCATTAGATTAGCATCTTTACAAGAACTGAGGAGTGTAGTTTTTAATCTTAATAAGAATAGTAGTCCTGGTCCAGATGGATTCACTTCAAAATTTTTCATAAAATCCTGGGAAATCATTGCCACTGACCTTCTCTCTGCTGTAAGTAATTTTCTTTCTGGTCATGATATTCCCAGAGGTGTTGCAAGTACCTGGATCACTATTATTCCTAAAAAGGATATACCTATCTCTTTTGATGATTTTAGACCTATAAGTCTTTCCAATGTTTTGAACAAGATTTGCTCCAAATTATTGTTTTTTTAATTGTAAACACCATAAAGGTGGGGGATTATATAAGGTTCCCCAAGCCTGTATAGAATAAATAGTTCATTACAAAAAAAGCGATCAGTGAGGCAACATTGTTTCTTCCAAAAGAAAACCTAGCAGCCGAAAAATATGTCTAATCGAGTAGTTAGAAACAAACGATTTGATATGGTAGTTGCGATTCCAAAAGAAAGAATCTCCACCCCATGTGTTAATTCTTTCCCTTGGCCAGGCAACTACACACTATCACTTCAAGATTAACAAGGAACCTACATCGTAGCATAGTTACATCAAATTTGCAATGAAGCCTTTTGTTTTGAAAGCATCCTTCCCGGCCGATAAGTAGCTAAATTCTGGATAGTCTTCACCAGCCGAAAATTTGAAAAATGGATCTTGTGAACCTGTAAAAGCCAAAGAAAAGACATCAGCAGTATCTATCCTTTTTTGAACTCAAGCATATCATAAATAGTTCTCAGCAATGTATATATGAGTGACAGTGGTGGTTTTTGATCTGGATGGGTGCTAGTTCATGATCTGGATTCGTGATCGTGATTGCTGGTTCGAGTACTCGAACATTTTGAACTCTCGAGGGGCGGGAGTGATTTGAGAATTCGAGGAGTATTATCATCGAGACTTCGATGATAATTGTCTTAGTGTTCAAGTGAGGGATCTCGAGGGGGATAGCAGTTCGAATGCTCAAAGGGCGGCAAAGTGGTCTCGAGGGGAGGTAGTGATTCGGGGCCTCGAGGGTGCTAATTCGAGACAACGAATGGAACTAGTTCGAGACTTCGAGGGGCTGTTGTCGCTCGAGACCTCAATGAGGCCCCACCCTCGACCTCGAAGGGGTGGTTCAAATGGGAGTTCGAGACCTCGAAGGGGACTGTTCATCTCAATACAGCCTCGAGGGTGCTAATTCGAGACCTCGAATAGAACTAGTTCGAGACTTTGAAGGGCTGTTGTCGCTCGAGACCTCGACGGGGCTAGTTCGAGACCTCAAAGGGGTGGTTCTAGGCTCGAATGAGAGTTCGAGACCTCGAAGGGAACTATTCATCTCAATTTTTAAAAAAAAAAACTGCATTACATTTGAGATGAATAGTCTGATATGTGTCAGAAAAAGGAGTAAGAGATAGTAAAATTTCAAGCACCTACTCTAATCACAGGAAAACTACTGCTATCAAGAGTTAGTAGTCCCCTAAGAAAGAGGGGGGCTGCCTGAAAGTCTATGTCACCATGGTGGTTATTTTCTAAAGCATATTTTGCCAGGAAGTCAGGAGCACTATTTGCCTCCCTAGGGATATGTTGAATTGGGTATTTGTGGTGTTTTAAATTAAGGGAGCTGCAGGTGGAATAAATTCTCCGTGGGGAACTCATGGGGTTTTGAATACCCTGAACAGCCATTAAACAATCTAATTCCAACACACAAATATTTAGAGCTAGTTCAGAGCAAATATCATATCCACATTGAATAGCGAAGAGTTCAGCATGTAAAGGAGACGGAGAATGGAAAGTATTTACTCTCATTTTAACCACATTCCCATTCCATTTCCTAACTATCACAGCAAAGGAAGAAAGATCACCTTTAATCCATGTAGCATCAGTATTAATTTTATATCCGTATTGTGGTTTCTTCCAAATCACTGCAGATACTGATTTTTTTTTCTTTTGAAAATTTTGAGGAATAATATTTGCCTGAGTCCAGCACCTATGCTTGTCTAAACTGCCTATCAAATGGTGGACTGTGAAAATTTGATAGATCATGCCTTTAATTTCATGAAAGCAAGCTGCTTGGGAGAAAACTTCATTTTCAAAAAAAAAAAATTGTTCCTTTTAATCCAAAGAAACCAGATTGTGACAAGAAGGGCAGTACTTGCAATGTTTGACTGAATCTTGGATTCAGCCTTAAAAGAGAGATAATACTCAACTCTACCCTTCAAATTTCCAAAAACTGATTGTTGTAGCTTTAAAAGGTCATTAACACATTGCCATACAGCAATAGAGGATGGGCACGAGTTAAAAAAATGTTCCAAAGTATCAGAATGATTCTGACAGAGGGGACATTTGGAGGCAAAAGAAAAACCTAACCTATATAAAATATTATCAAAAGGAAGTAATCCATTCAGGGCTCTCCACAGGAGAACTGACATTTTTTGGGGATGAAAGAGGACCAAACCTTATCGAAGTGCCTGATTTTTGCCCTTTTCTGTCTGAGGATATTGTATGCAGACCGTATGGAGAAATTTCCGTCAGTGGCTGGCATCCAGACGAGCTTATCCTCATGAGAGTATTCCAGCTTCGCATCCTACAAAAGGGCACATAGATTGGTAGCCAAATATGGCTCCAGTATTGGGAGAAGAGAAGCTTTGTTATTGATAAAAGACCTGAGTGAAATATCCTCGAAGGGAATATTCCTCTCATGAGGCCACTTATAAAACAGAGCTCCCTCTCCTGTCCAATTAGCATTTCAGAAAGAGCAATCACCATTACCATAGATTACTCTGGAATAGTTGTTTGCCTTAGTTGTGATATAACATATTCTGGACCATGTGTGAGATTTTTTATAAGAGATAGGAAGCGACCATAATAGAGAGGACCATTGAGTAGAGTTTTTTTTGCAGTTTCCACCACAATTTACGTGAGAAAGCATTAACAATGGTCTTTAAATCCCTGAAACCTACTCCATTTTCTTCTACAAGTAGACTCATTTTTTTCCAAGACCTCCACTTTTTCCTATCAGAGTTATCTGAACTCCCCCAAAATAGACTGGATGCCATTTTCTCCATTTTTTTAAAACTATCTTTGGAGGACTCAAAATAGCAAAAATATGCGTGGGAATTGAAATAAAACAGTGATTTATCAATATAATCTTACCCGCAGTGTTGAGCCATCTGTTTTTCCAGTTATTGATTGATTTCTCCATTCTTTCCAGCAGAGGTTGGTAGTGTACCTGTAGATTGCGACCAGAAAAAATAGGGACACCTAGATATTTGAATGGGAATGAACCTTTTTCCATTCCCAGTATCCTCTTTACAGATTGAACTGTTGCTAAAGGAGTGTTGTGAGCTACAAAAAATTCAGATTTTGCAAAATTGACCTTTTGACCTGAAGTTGGTTCATATGCTAGCAGAAAATTTTTAAACCTCTTCAAGTTTGTAGGTTTAGTATTTAGAAAAACTGTTGTATCATCAGCATACATTAAGTGGGAAACGGGGGAACAGGAATGAGGGAGACCAAAATTTTGAAGGTATCCTATGTTAAAAATTTTCTTTAAACCTCTAGAGAAGGCTTCGGAGAGTAAATTATACAGAAAGGGTGAAAGTGGATCTCCTTGTTTAATGCCCCTAGAAGATGCAAAGAAACCTGAGGTTACTCCATTTATTAAAACAGAGAAATGAGCAGCAGCTATATTATGCATGATTATTTTAACAAACTTCCCTTGAAAACCAAAATGAAGAAGGATGGAGTTCAGGAAAGACCATGAGACTCTATCAAAAGCCTTTTGCATATCAAGTTTTACTATCAAGTTAGAGCCCTTTGATTTCCTAGACAAAATTCGGGTCATCTCCTGCATTAGTATGACATTATCAGTTATATCCCTACCTTTGATAAAGGCACTCTGCTCAGGAGAAATCAGAATATGCATAAGTGGTTTGATCCTTTCCATTAGCATTTTTAGAACACTTTATTAACAAAATTAGATAGACTAATGGGTCTGAAATCTGAGAAAGAGGTTGGGATTGGTTTTTTGGGGATTAAGGTGAGCCAAGTGCTTGAGATGGCTTTTGGGATATTACCATTACATATGAAATCATTTGCAGCTTCTAAAAGGTCATCTTTAATGGTTTCCCAGAAAGTGGTGCAGAACTCACCGGAGAATCCATCTGATCCAGGGGCACTAGATTTGTTTAAATTGAATACTGCATATTTGAGTTCCTGGATATTGAAAGGTTGAAGGGGGAGTTGGTTTTGTTTCTCTGTAATTACTTTAGGTATTTCCCTTAGAAAATAGTTCAGGTAAGCTCCTATTTTTTGAGGGGCATCCTCATTAAGTAATTCCTTAAAAAATTGAACTCCTTCTTCTTTAATCTGCTCCAAATTATTAATGGAAATACTTAAACCCCTGATGTCTAAAATCATCTCTCCCCATCAGACTGCTTTTATGAAAGATAGGGACATCTCTGACAATGTCATCTATCTACAAGAAATGGTGAGATTTTTAGATAGGAAGACTAGGGATCATAACTGTATAGTTAAATTAGATCTGAGGAAGGCTTTTGATAGGGTGAAATGGTCCTTTCTATCTAGTGTTCTTTTCAAATTTGGCTTCCATGGACAGTTTGTGTATAACATAATGAAAAATCTGTCCCAAGCATGGTTTTCAGTGTTATTAAATGGAAAAGCGGTAGGTTTTTTTCAGGCATCAAGAGGTATTAAACAAGTTGACCTCCTCTCTCCTTTTCTCTTTAATATCTTCACTGAAGATTTTACAAGGAGTCTTGCCTTTATCTTTGAAACTGGTAAGCTTCAGTACTATGATCTCCTTTCTAGTGCTCTCAAAATTTCCCATCTTAGCTATGCTGATGAAACTGTGGTATTCCTTAAATCCAACACCAATACTCTTGTCAGACTTAAAGCCTTTTTGGTTACATTTGAGGAAACCACTGTACAGAAAATCAATTTTGAAAAAAGTGATGTTTTCATTAGCAAGCATGCTTCTGTTTCACACATTTCTCACATCAAACGGATTTTAGGTATGAAATCTGGCTGTTTTCCTTTCAAATACCTTGGTGTTCCTATTTTTAAAGGTGCTGTGAAAAACATTTATTTTCGACCACTATTGGAGCAACTTGATAAAAGACTCAATAATTGGAAAAATAAATGGCTTTCTACGGGAGGTAAGATTACTCTTATTCAATCTTGTATCTATTCATTGCCTCAGCACATTTGGTCTGTCCTCAAACCTCCAAAACAGATCATTAAACAAATTGAAAGGAGGTTAAGTATTTTTTTTCTGGGGTCAGACTGAGTTCAGGCCTAAAAAATCCTGGAAAAATGGGATGCTTTATGTTTCCCTCTTGACCAGAATGGATTAGGTTTTAGGTCAATTCATACCATTATTAATGCATGTTCTGTAAAACTATGGTGGAAATTTCAAGCTGCAAAGGCCCTATGGACTCATTTTATAGCATCTCTGCCTAGATCTTTTCAATGCTCCCAAACCTGGAAGAGAATTTATTTTGTTAACTCCTGGGATGAATCTCATACCAGAGTTATTCATGGTGTGGGTAGCTATAATTTTTGGACTTCAAATTGGTTGGATAAAGGCCCTATCATGGATCATTGTAACCCTGATTTAACTTCCATTCCTAAGGATTGTATAGTAGCCTCTTTCTATCACAACGGAGGCAATTTTTTACCCCAACTTATACCTTTTCTTAATGCTGACATTATTATTCTTCTGCAGGAATTCAGTTTGTCTCCTTGCAGAGAAGATAGACTTATTTGGAAGCCTGACATTCACGGATCTTTCTCCTTTAAATCTGCCTACAGATTGCTCAAGGAACAAAGAGGTAGTATTTCCTCAATTAATCATATTTGGAATCCAAGACATGAGAAGAAGGTTTCAGTGTTTATGTGGCGAATGATTAACTCCCTCCTGCCTTTTGATAATATTCTGAAATCTATGAAATTCAATCTTCCTTCCAAATGTTGTATGTGTGACAACGAGAATTCCCTAAATCATTTTTTTAACTCTTGTATCTTTGCTGTGAAAGTGTGGAAGGTCATACATAATTTTATGGGAATTGTTGATAGACTTTTTTCCTCACTTTGGGAAAGATTATCTTTCTACTTTACTGTTCATGGCCCGTCTAGTTTCCATAACTTGCTCCTGCGTTTGACTCCTTCAATCACATGTTGGTTTCTCTGGAAAGTTGGGAATAGCTGGTTGTATGATAATGTTAAACCTCACACATCATCAGTTCTTAAACAGATTAAGGAGTATCTTTTTTATCTTTTCTCCGCAAAGCCTTTTTTCATTTCAAATCAGATTGATGCTGAAATTGTAGACCACAGTTTTCTCCCCACTGCAAAAAAACCACCCAAACCCAGGTTTGTCAAAGTTGTTTGGTCTAAACCCTGTTCTGGTCTAAAACTAAATGTTAATGCCTCTTGGTGTAAATTATCTCAGAGGGAAGGGATTAGTGTTGTAGTGAGGAATAACATGGGTGCTTTCATTTCAGCTCAAGGTTCTTATATTCATGCCAACTCTCCTTTAGAAGCTGAGCTGAAAGCTATCAAATTAGGACTCCAAGTTGCTTGTTTTTACTCTAATCCTATCATTATAGAATCTGACTGTCTTAATGCTATCTCTCATGTCTTGAATCCTATAACAGCTCACTGGAAACTTTTTCAGTTAGCTGATGAAATACATCACATGCTCAAAACTTGCTCTTTAGTTCATATCTGCAGAGAAGCAAATAAAACAGCGGATGCACTTGCTAAGTCTATTTTGTCATCAAAATCCTCAAGGATCTTTTCTTTTCAGTCTCTTCCCATACCTGTCCAGGGTATAATTAGACTAGATCAAATGATGACTCCCTCACTGAGAATAATTCAGAATGGATGCTACTGATTATACTTGTTTTTCCACAGGTGCTCATTCTATTCTGAAGTTCCCATCAATGGTGACCTCTAAGCATATGAGTATAAACTCGTCTGGAAGCAAAGCAGCACAAGGATCTTCACAACGTTACCTATCTTAACCAGGAGATTTTTCTGGAAGCCGAGGACAGAGAAGGCCACCTTTTATAACTGCATGCAGCAACGTCAAGCTTACCTGTCCGGCCAGCAGTGTAGGCAAGTCTGAGAGTCTTCAAGGGGGACTTCGAGTCCTCGAGGGGGCTTCGAGTCCTCGAGGGGGATTAGAGTCCTCGAGGGAGCTTTGAGTCCTCGAGGGGGCTTCGAGTCTTCGAGGGGGCCTCGTGTCCTCGAGGGGGTTTCGAGTACTCGAGGGGGCTTCTAGTCCGCGAGGGGGCTTCGAGTTCTCGAGGGGGCTTCGAGTCCTCGAGGAGGTTTCGGGTCCCCGAGGGGGCTTCGATTCCTCGAGGGGGCTTCGAGTCCTCGAAAGGATTTCGAGTCCTAGAGGGGGCTTCGAGTCCCCGAGAGGGCTTCGAGTCTTCGAGGGGGCTTCGAGTCCTCGAGAGGGCTTCGAGTCCTTGAGGGGGATTAGAGTCCTCGAGGGAGTTTCGAGTCCTCGAGGGGGCTTCGAGTCTTCGAGGGGGCCTCGTGTCCTCGAGGGGGCTTCGAGTCCTCGAGGGGGTTTCGAGTCCTCAAGGGGGCTTCTAGTCCTCGAGGGGGCTTCGAGTCCTCGAGGAGGGTTTGGGTCCCCGAGGGGGCTTCCAGTCCTCGAGGGGGCTTCCAGTCCTCCAGAGGACTTCGAGTCCCTGAGAGGGCTTCCAGTCCTCGAGGGGGCCTTCGAGTCCCTGAGAGGGCTTCCAGTCCTCGAGGGGGCCTTCGAGTCCCTGAGAGGGCTTCGAGTCCTCGAGGTGGTTTCGAGTCCTCAAGTATTTCAAACTGCCACTCAACAGCACCAAGATGACATACTGAACAATGGATTTTGGAGCTTTACTTGTTCCTTGGGACTTACCATCAAATACCATCCGGTTAATATGCCATTGACAAACTGGGGTTTCGTTTTTTCGATTCGCCGATCTGTTCGGGGTATTACAGCCAGATGGTATATAAACAAAGTCCCCTGCTGGATCATCGATGTACATTAACATGGTTTAGTCGTGTTTTTAGGTGGAAACACCACTTTTGGAAGCAAGTGCTACTTTGCCTCAAGAGCTTATTAAGGCTCTTGGATCATAAATTTGGATGATCTTTTGTGTATCGAACTATGCCTTCGAGGCCAGTTTATTTTTTATTTTCTTTCGGTTTGGGGGGCTAATATATTCCCTCCATCCTCGGATGGTTTTAATTTTTTTAAAAAAAACTACCTTTTTATTACTGGGGATACGAAAAACATGATATCTCCAATGTCATATAAGAATTGGGAAGGAACTACTCTATATTTCAAGGAGTTGTATTACATATAAAATTACTTCAAAATTTTTATAGAGGCTAAATAGTACATGGGGATATCGTAAGCCTCGTATCCCCAGGATAGAGTATAATTTGCCAACAAGAAAAACTTGGATAGTTTGCTCACCATTCGGCCGCGATGCGGTTTATGGTATTCAACGCACAGTTTTCTTATACAGAATATGAATCAAGAGCTAAAAAATTATTTTAAACCCAAAAAAAGGGATTTATAGTGCAAAAACGTGAGTGACACTACGGATATTGATAAATTACGACTGTGGGAAAGAAAGTTATCAATATCAGAGCAATAAAAGGATGGCTAAAAGGGATAGTAAATAAATTAGGAAAAATACAAAACTAACACTATTATTTTTTAAAACTGTCAATCTAACCATGTAAAATCTGAAAGTGCGATTCTAACCCTATGTTTTTGAACAATTGTGCCAATACACCCAAATTGCACTATTCTGGTGTTGACTGAACAAAATCAGGCGTTGACCTAATTTGAAAAGACCAAAATACCCCCATTGGCTTAAAACTAAATTTGTGTGGATAGTTTTACCATTACCCACCGTTGCTGCTCCACCGCACACCACCGCTGCACCACCACTCGCCACCGCCCACCACTGCCCACCACCATCCCGTCACCAAATCAAAAACTCTCAGTCGTCTCTCGCCACCAATCGCCAGAAAATTAGAAATCCTAGAACCTCGACTCCACTGCCCACCACCATCTCATATAACCCCTATCACTCAAGGTCATCCTAGCTTTGTCTTCATCTCACCGCTCGCCACCATCCACTACCAAATCAGAAACCCTAGCCACCTCGACTCCAGTACCCCCATAAAATCAAAAAAGAATTGCGCTTAAGCTCATCCTCGGCTTCCCAGCTTCGTCTTCATTTTGCTTCGCCAGAAAACCGATGCCTTCACCAAACTAGAAAACCCACGCCGCTCTGATGTAATGGTGTCGCTTCATCTCAAAACCCCCCAAATGAAAACTATTGAAAATCCCCCGATTTCATCTTGCTTCATCTTCATCTTCACCAAATCAAAACAAATGCTGCTTTGACTGTATGGCGTCGCGGTGGGAGTGGAGAAAGTGCTTCCACTGCCACCTCTGCTACGAATGGTGTCACGGCTGGCAATCGTAGTATGTTGGAGCCAAGTTTGGGTTGTGGTACGTACATCTCCAAGGGTGAATAAGAATTTGAAGCCGACAGAGAAGAAAAGAAAAGGAAGAAGAAAGGTAATATCTTCTTTTCCTGTTTTTCAATTTTCATTTTTTTAAAGGGGTATAATGGTCACTTTAAAGAATTCCGGCCACAATTCAGTTGTCAGGGTTAGATTAGCACTTTTAACCAAATAATAGGGTTAGATTTGCACTTTCATATTTTACAAGGTTAGATTGGCACTTTCGACCTAAACATAGGGTTATTTTAGCGTTCAACTCAATAAATTAATTGTTGTTCCGTAAATATTACATGGTAGTAATTGATTGGATGTCTAATGTCCCCTCTGTTAAGATCATTCGTATAAATATTTTCTTGAAATAAAATTGGTTTTTCGAATAGATAAATCCTTAATTTTTATGGTTAGATAGATTTTGTGTAAATTTCAACATTATTGACTAATTCCAACTTTACGTAGTATTATTCTTCTGTCTAATTGAAACAGCACTGGTTATATTTTTCAATTGATCAAAAAATGTTTTCTTCTTTGTCGTCCTTACTTTTTTAAAAATTAAAATCATCGAATGACAGAGCCTTTAGAGAACTCGACCGTTTATATTAATTATTGGATTAGTCAAGTCCATTTACAATTAATTGGACATATTACTATGAGTTGGGATTAACTTGATATACTAAAGGGCAAAATATTATAAAGTACATACCCAAATCATTTGTGACCACTTGATAACTACACTAAGATCAAATTGGTGTAGCATAGTCTTACTATGTTGCTCATCACACTTTGAATTGATTCGACCCATATTTACAAGCCCAAATCGGTCCAAACATGACCGAATAAAAAATAATAGATACTGGAGTTGATTCTCCTCTTCTAACGAGTTGTGAGACTCTTCGGAGTCAAACCTTGACCAAATCAGTAAACCATTAAAACAAACCAACTTTAGTAGATAAAATATTCTACATTGAGGTCTCAAATCTGCACCCACCATAGCTCTGTCCTTGTGAGAATATGGCTAGAGAGATTTCGCTAGAGTTTGTGATAGGATTTTTCCATTAAGCTTGCAGAATATATCTGGTCGTGTAGTAAAAATAGGGGTTGTTCGGTGGTTTTGACACAAAAAAGGAGAAAAACACTATCGAATCGAAAAGCAAAGAAAAACGTTATGAAAAAACCTCCACCCTCATATACACAGATGTTGACCAGTTTCACCGTGACCAAATTGTTGACCAACGAACTCTCCATTAAAGACCACCGGAATTGACATGGACCTTCTGCTAGATTTGCTACTATTGACCTTCCGAGACCTAATATGACGAAGTTTTTGGTCGATCGCGTGTATTTTGATGTGCCATCCACCCAAGTAAGAATCCATCGTGGCTTCCATGTGGCTTCCGTGGTTGTAGCCAGTCGCGGTGGAGAGGCCGGAAAATAGCGGACATCAGCAAAGAGGTAGGTGGCTAGTGTTGGTATAGGGATGGTCGATGTTTAATCTTAAGGCTGAGAAAAAGAAGAAAGGAGAAGCTAAACTAAATTTTTCTGCATCGAGGAAGGAGAGGCAATGGGAAGGCCGCCGAATCTAGTGGCGTTGGCAGACTCCCCTAAACTAGGATTTTGATAGGGAAGAAGAAATCGGGACAAAGGGGAAGGATTATTCTAGAGGGTAAGCGAAAATTTGAAACTGCCTAAACATTTTTTTACAACTCTTTCATTCATGGTATCTCACACAAAGGGGGTGAGACTCCCTTTTGGCCCACACAACAAAGTGGGGGTGAGTCTTCCACTGCTGCTACACATTTGTGGAGGCTCCCCATACCTAACATAGAGTATTGGAAGCTTTGAAGCCATAATAATGCAACTCCAAAGGAAAGGGGAGATTGAACCCAGGTTGCACCTGGCCTGGTGCCCAAGCGGATACTGCTTAAACATTGATACAAGTTTATGTTCTCTCTACATGAAACTTTCTTATGTTGTTTTGAATTTTTTTAAAGTTAGAGTTTGAATTTGGTTTTGAGAATTTGAGGTTATAAAATATGTTTATGGTAATATAATTGTTTAAAATGGTTTAAAATAAAGTATTGAGTATGAATTATTATAATGGAGTTTTAAAATATAATTTGGATAGATGTTGTCAAGTACTTATCGAAAATGTTAGTCGAGTTTTATAAAATCTTAGAGTCTGTCTCCTATGAGATCATCTCATGGTGAGACCAAAGGGATAATACAAATAATAATAATATTAGAGTGGGTCTCCTAACAGGTGGCCTGTTCATAAGCTTATGGATAGGTCAGGGACCTGTTTGAAATTAACAAAACTTTGATTATTTTTCAGGTCATAATGTTCCAGCAAAAGGTAAATTGCCATCGGTCTCTTTCATCTCTGCAAGTCACCGGAGCTGATTCCTCATAGATCCACGCTGGAGCCGATTCCTCCTCTTCCGGCGCTAGTTCCATGTCCAACACTCCGCTGTGTCCAGATGACGAAAGAAGGTGGAGAGCATGACGTCGACGGAGTGGATTGAGACCTTCGCTTCTCCAAATTTTGAGATTTTGTTTCTTCTTCATCATCAATGGGAGCGGAAGGCTGTGAGTGACGGTTTGAAGAAGCTCGAGTACTGATATGAGAACGCAGTTGTTATTCTCAATGACATTGAATCTGACTGCTCTGTAATTTGTAGATTTAGTAGCTTGGCGGAGGAAGGAACTGAAAAATTGGCGAAAACATGGTGGATACAGTGGTGGAGGGCAAATTTGTTTTGGAGAATTTCAATGGCGGAAACAGTAATTTCGATGGAGAAGGTGAAGGCTTTCTGGCACTCCTAGGTTCACGACGACAAGAATTGGGCCGCGAACGTGGTATGGTTACATCCAATTTTTCAAATTTGCGATTTCAGTTATTGTTTGATCCGTTGGTATCTAATGTTAGAACAATCTGGAAGCAAATTCATTAGGATTTGTTCTTGATTCAGGGTGTAATATTTGAATTTATCTAAATATGCTAAGATTATGTTATGAGTAGTTTTCTGTGTTTATTTTATTGAAGAAGTTATGTATTTTGACAGCAGAAAGTAAGCTAAATGCCCTGTTTTTTTTTTTGCTCTTTTAGAAAGTATTTGTAGTTGTTCTTTGCCTCGTGTATCGAGATTCATAGTAATACGATGATCATTAGTGAACTTTTCCATTTGGTTGGTAAGTAGTATAGTGTGTAATATGCTTGAGAGGCGGTGTTGCTCTCAGCGCTCTTGACGATCTCTCTATTTATCATGCATGTAGTAGGTATTGTATTTCAATGTTTCTGTCGATTGTTCCTTTTTCAATTTTATAATCAATGTTGCATTGCTAGTTGCTACTACATTTTCATTTACTTTCAGTTTTTGGTAGGATTTTATTATCGATGCTGATTGTTCTGAACGTGGTGTTTGGAGTGCATTACATGCAGCTTAGGTTAGAGCATGACTACCTAAAGAACACTCTCTGATATCTGGTCAGCAAAGTTATGGAATGGCCATGATGTGAAGCTGATGAGGACGAATTTCACGAATAATGTTGAATTTGTTGAAGGGGATAGCTCTCCCAGGGTTTCCACTGTGAGATGCTCTGAGCACTGGAGGAGTGTCACTATCGTCAGCCTCTACGGTCTCGGATCATCGGTATTCATTCATTCTTGGTTTGTTGTTGCCATGTTGGATGCTTTTAACATAACTATAATTTTTTTAGATTGTGAATTTGTTGAAAATTTTGGCTTTTAATGAATAGAAAATGATCATTGGAAACCTTTTCAGGTCTTGCCAGTGGAGGTATAACCCAACTGCCTCTACTTGAGAAGCTATATCTTGGCAACAATAAGCTGACCAATTTGCCTCCTGAGCTTGGTGAGTTGAAAAACTTGAAAGTTCTGGAAGTCGATTACAACCTACTAGTCTCTATACCTGGTAAGCTTTCAGCTGCTCTGTGAATTTCATATTGATTGTTCTTGCGGAGCAGTGTTGGCTTATGTGATTATTTTGCTGGTTCTTCTTCTCTGTATGTATAATGACATTGGTATTACCTTCTTGTCTTTGTGTGCATTCCTAAATAGTTGAGCTAAGACAGTGATGCACTAGTTGAATTGTCTTTGGAACGCAACAAATTGGTCATGTTTGTTGGCCAACTGCAAATTGGTGACGGGGGAGGTTGACTCCAATAAGTAAAGCAGCCAACTAGATTGCATTTCTTTAATTCTTTAATTCGTACAGAATATCTTATTGCGGATACTTTTGTTGTTTTTTTAATTATACCATTCTTCACAGCAACAGTGTCACTTGCTCTAATTGTGCTTAACTTGCGAGTTACAACTAGTGTTGTTTTGTTCAGCTGATTTGATTTAGTGCTTCTTGAATAGCCTTTTCATTATGTTTGATTGGAAATATCCATTTCGAATTTAGCTTCTACAAAGAGATGTGATAGAGTAGGGATAAAATTGGTTTCAGATTATAGACTGTCTCCTTTGTGTTTGTGTTCATGGTATTGGATCAGAAAATTCTTAGTATTGGTTTGAACTTTGAAGTCATTATCGATCGTCTGAGATAGGTTGTTTTTTCTCTAATTATAGTATTGCATTTTTTGTTACTTTGTGCATCCCGGTTGGTTGGAGTTTCACTGATAATATTTTCAGTATACATTGTCAATGTACTCTTTGAGAAACACATACAAATAACTCTTAACAAAGTGTTTTCATCTCAACAAATTCGACGATGTATCATTACATGAGATAGCAAGTGCAACTCTAGGATCCCCTACTATATCTCAAGGACAAAATTTTCATTACTAAAGAATCATAAATTATGCTTTCTGAATCTCTCTTCTAGCTGACATTATGGTAAGAATCGATAATTGCATCTGCAGATATTCACAGTTTGCTGAAGATAATCCGGCCAAAGATATCCTCCCATCTTTTGTCATGTACACATGCCACTTGTTAGTCATGTTGTCACTCTACATAGAACGACATGAAAATCATCAGTATACTTTTCCCTAAACATTGCTAACTAGATATAAAATTCCATCTACAAGCATACGGTAAAGCTTTTATACAGTATCACCTACCTGTGTTTTATTCACACCTATGAAGGAGAACATCCCAATCTTATTGAGAATAAATTACCAATCCTATTGACATCCCAATACTAACAAATGCAACATATTAATAAACAAATGCAGTTCCTAATTCAAAATGAACAATTAAGAACAAATGAAAATAAATAACATACACAGTACAACTAACTAGTACATACTGAATACTACAACTGCAACATATAACTAAACAAATGCAGTTCCTAATTCAAAATGAACAATCCACAACAACTGAAAATAAAAGAAAAGCCATATACAACCAACTAGTGCTAGCTTAATACTAACAAATTCAACATTTAAGTAAACAAACGCAGTTCCTAATTCAAAATGAACGATCAACAACAACTAAAAAAAAATTTCATATACAACTAACTAATACCAACTAAATACTAACGAATTCAACATTTAAGTAAACAAACGCAGTTCTAATTCAAAATGAATGATTCACAACTTAAAATAAAAGGTCATATACAACTAACAAGTACCAACTGAATACTAACAAATTCAATATTTAAGTAAACAAATGCAGTTCCTAATTTAAAATGAACGATCCACAACAACAGAAAATAACAAGTCATATACAATTAACCAGTACCAACTGAATACTAACGAATTCAACATTTAAGTAAAGAAACGCAGATCCTAATTCCAAATGAACGATTCACAACAACTGAAAATAAAAAGTCATATACAACTAACTAGTACATACATAATGCTAACGAATGCAACATTTAAGTAAAAAGAATGCAGTTTCTAGTTCTAATTGAACGATACATAATACAACTAACAAGTACACACTGAATACTAACGAATTCAACATTTGAGTAAACAAAAACAGTTCCTAATTCAAAATGAACAATCAACAACAAATGAAAATAAAAAGTCATATACAACTAACTAGTACATACATAATACTAACAAATGCAACATTTAAGTAAAAGAATTCAGTTTCTAATTCGAATTGGATGATACACAGTACAACTAACAAGTACACACTGAATACTAACAAATGCAATATGTAAGTTAACAAATGCAGTTCCTAATTCAAACTGAACAATCAACAACAAATGAAAATAAAAAGTCATATACAACTATCTAGTACATACATAATACTAACGAATGCAACATTTAAGTAAAAGAATACAGTTTCTAATTCATAGCAACATATCATACAGAAAGAAAGATACGACAACTGAAGATGAGATAATTGCTGCAGCAAAATAAGCGAATGCACATGATTTCATATCAGCATTGCCTGAGGGATATGATGCTTGGGTAGGGAAACATGAGTAAAAGCACTATCAGGTTGTCAAAAGCAAAGAATCGCCATTGCAAGAGCGAGTACCATATGCATGAGATAAATTCTCAGCTGCAGCAGTGGTAACAATGCAATTCAGATTTTAAGCTATAGTTATACCGTATAAAAGTCATTCATAAGCATGTTATGATGATCTAATTATATTTACCACCAAAGCGGGAACCAAAACCTTCTCCAGACCAGAGAAATGGACAGTGAAACGTAGACCATGGCCCGTATTCTTTTGGAACCATATCAACATCTTCATAGTCCTAGATGAGAGGAGGGGAGAGGAAACTTAGAGCTGGATCTTACAATGACCGATATGGTATCCAGTGTGTGCGCTTATAGATGAGAAAACTTACTAGCTAGTTGTGTTTCCCGTCATAGAACTAAGCATTATTTGATGACTTGAAGGTTTCTAAAAATTATTTGCCCTTCTTTAGTTCTTGATTCTGCCTTAATTCATCCCACTTGTGCTCTACAACTAGTATCTCAATCACTCTGGTTAGTGCCCAGTTTGCAGCATCAGTATCAAGGAAGCGAGGCGAGATCTTCACAGCAGATTCACAATATTCTTGCCGGGCACAGTATAAAAACTCGGTTGTGGAATAACACAGATACCAGTACAAAGTTTAAACAACAGGTATACTCCATTCTGAATTACAGATGCAGAATCAGCCAGTTAGAGCTGGAATGGATTAATATCTCCAAATCCTCCAAATCAACCAATAATTACGAGTAAACATGGCATGCAAATACTCAACAATACCTCAATGAGTGTCGGAAGACCTTTCTAGCCAGCTTAAAATTCATAATTGTCAGAAAAATAAAGCAACTTCGACAGCAGAAAAATTAATAGAAGCAATCAAATTCCACAATACAACTACAGAGTACAAACACAATTCATCAGAGTTACACAAGCGTAGATAAAAATTATACAAGCATAGAAGAAAAGAGAGGAAGAAGTTAGATTTAGGATATACCTGATCCGAGGGGTTATACCGTGATGGTTGTGCCGGCAACGGACATAGTCGGCGGCGGTCATAGTCTTTAGTGAGGGGTTATTTTCACTTGAAAGGATATATATAATGCATCAAAACTCCAATTCAATATTAGCACAGAGTAACACACATGCAATTAGACAATAGTTGCAAATAACATCAGACAAAAACTTCCAACAGTTCACCTTGGTGCCGCCAGCTAGAGAAGCAGCCATGATACGCTGCCGCCTACAAATCATCTCCAAGCTGTAACATGTTGTAGAGATGACGGTGGCCTTCTTCCACAGCTATGGCGTGTGGAGATTTTTTGTCTGAATCAATGGCATACTTGGAAAGCTTGGAGTGTTCCCGGACGAGCGACACTGCTTTGCGGTTGCCTTTTCCTTTGCGTAGTGGAGTGACACCAGAAGCTTACAGTCTAGGAGGTTGGGATCTGACCTCAACCATCGCCTGAATCTTCGGCATCTATCTCTAGTCATTCTTCTCTCCCAGATCAATTTTATTTTGGGGAATAAGGGCATAACCCACGAATTTTGCAATTCATCCCACAAATTTTGTTTAATTTGTGTTAATTGCAAACAGGTCACCTTTCCTGAGACTTTCTCATAATATTAAACATGATTTTGTAAAATTCAGGGGCTAAAACACAAATACTATTTTTTTGAGGTCTTATTTTAAAATTCTGCTGAAACCCAGGGACATATATGCAATTCATTAAAAAGAATTGAAACCCTTGGGGCTCCATCCTGAAACTATCCTCGCCAACTGGTTTTCCGCTGCACCAAATGGTTTACCGGCATTTCCTTAACGAAGCGGTCATTTTGTGTCTCACCGTCAATTTGACGCACTGGCTTTCGATGTGCCAGGTAGAGTCTGGAGCTCGAGGCAATTCCGACGCAAGCTTCACCGGTGACCTACTTGAAAACTGCTGGGAAATTAAACAGGATTGACTGGGAAATGGGAAACAAATGGTGAAACCTCTGAAATCAAACGCCTCACCTTCTTCATCGTGTGAAACCTCCGTCGGCGGAGGAGGTTAAAATTTTCTCATTGTAGTTCGACAATCCCCAGCAATGCTGGTTGCAGAACGACATTTTTGCAGGATTTCGACAACCGTGTCAGAGAAGAACAACGTTTTAGCTTGATTTCATAGCACGGGAAAAGGTGATTTCCCCAAACAGAAGACACGATTCCGGCAGCACAATTCTGGTCGTCAGCATTGCAGCGGTAGGATGATCCGGATGTCACGAAATTAACTTTGAGTAAGGGTATAAATGGTATCTTATTCACTCTTCTAAATTGTTACAGCAGAAAGAGAAGAAACACAAAAACGAAGAGGAAGTCGAAGAGCTTAGAGAAAGGGAGGTTGCAGAGGAAGAGAATTTGGGAAGAAGAAAAAGGTAACGGTTTCTGTTACAGGAATGCCAAATTGATACCCTATCCTACTGACTCCTCTCCTTTTATACAGCTTTGCCTCCTTCTCTGATTGAGCTGCAGATCCCAACTGTTGCAGCCGTTGCAACCATTTCGCCCACCACGGCCGTTGCTTCTTCTGTTGGCCGTTGCTTCTTCTGTTATCAGCTTCCTGCTCCAGGTATTTCCTCTTTTGCCCTCTCTTAAGGTTTGCATTCATGAAAATCCCTCCCTGTTTAAACCACACTTGTCCTCGAGTGAGCTAGGATTAGTTAGTGTGGAAAGGTAGGAAATTGTTGTGTGATGAATGTACTGTCTTCCCAAGAAGCCTCCTCCTCTGATAATCCTTCCCAAATGATGAGTCATTGTACTATCGATTGACCATGTATGTCAATCAATTGCCTGTGTTTGATATATTTCGGATACAGTTTAGGATGTTCATAGGCGTCGTCCGAAGGGAGTTGTGTGATGGTGCTTGGTTCAGGTCCCTCGTGCTTCTTTAGTAATGAGATATGAAATACTGGGTGAATTCTTGAACCTTCCGGTAGCTGTAGTTTATATGCAACAGCTCCAACTCTTAACTGAATCTGAAATGGACCATAAAACTTTGGAGAAAGTTTGTGGTTGTTCTGATTCATTAGAGTGGTTTGCCTATACTTTTGAAGTTTAAGATATACCAAATCTCCCACCTGAAACACCCTTTCTGTTCTGTGCTTATTGGCAAAATATTGCATTCTTTCTTGGGCTTTCATAAGATACTGTTGTAGTAGAGCTTGGACTTTTTCCCTCTGTTGAACTATATCAACTGTTGCTGGAATGATAATGTCCGTGAAAGGTCCCATAGGCATCATAATTGGCTTAGTACTATAAACTGCTTCATAGGGCGTCATCTTAATACTTGAGTGATACGATGTATTGTACCACCATTCTGCTGCACCTATCCAAGCCTTCCACGTATCTGGTTTATCACCACAAAAACAACGGAGATATGTCACCAATACTTGGTTTACGCATTCAGTTTTCCCATCTGTTTAGGGGTGATAAGTTGTACTAAACTGGAGTTTAACTCCAAGCTGTTCAAACAGTTCCTTCCAAAAATGGCTCAAAAATATTTTATCTCTGTCACTTGTAATGGATTCTGGTAGACCGTGTAGCTTATAAAACTCAGAAAGGAATAGAGTAGCTACGGATGGAGTTGTAAAGGGATGAGATATGGGTAATAAATGAGCATACTTAGATAACCTGTCCACAATTACTAAAACGGTGTCACACCCTTGAGACTGAGGCAAACTTTCAATAAAATCCATCGTTATTTGCATCCATACTTGTGTAGGAATAGGAAGTGGTTGTAGTAATCCTGGGGGATGAAAATGCTCCCCTTTATTCCGTTGGCAAACCACACATTTCTTGATATATTCTTCCACGTCCTTTCTAATTCCTGGCCAATAAAATATGGTTTCAACCCTCTTCTGAGTAGTATTCTGGCCTGAATGCCCTCCTAAAGCTGATGAATGCATGGTATCAATAATATGTCGTCTAATATTCTCACTGTTGCCCACATAGATCCTTTTTCCTTTCTCGACTATACCCTTTATAAACTGGTACTGAGCAGGTGCTCTTGCTGGGCAGCTAGATGACAACTCCACAATTATTTGTTGAGCTTCCTGATCATTAACATAGCTGTTACTGATCTGTCTAATCCATTCTGGTCTAGCTGAAGTAATGGTATAAACCGTTGCCCGTTGTTGACCTGAGATCATAGTAGGGAGATCCTTCTTGTTAGACCTCTTTGTGGATCCCTTACCATCCTGGAGATCCCTTTCCTTATCTGTAGCATTCTGTGTTACCTCTGTTACAGTCTTCCTTCTCACATTATCCTACTCAATTCCATACATCTGTTTGTTACATCCATCACATTTACCTTCCTCCTTCAGTTCTGGAATTACCCCTACCATTTGTCTAGAGAGAGCATCAGCAGCTGTATTTTCTGACCCTTTCTTATACTGAATCTCGAAGCTATACCCCAGTAATTTAGTGATCCATTTGTGCTGCAATGCGCTGGTCAGTTTCTGATCTAGCAAATACTTAAGTGACCGATGATCAGTTCGTATCACGAAGTGGCTTCCCATGAGATAATGCTTCCATTTCCCTACTGCTAGGACTAAGGCTAACAGTTCCTTTTCATATGTAGAAAGAGTTCCATTTTTGGCACAAAAAGATTTATTTAAAAATGCAATGGGCTGTTGTTCTTGCATCAATACTGCACCCATGCCACAGTCACTTGCATTTGTTTCAACCACAAAAGGTTTGCTAAAGTCTGGAAGTCTGAGTACAGGAGCTGCTGTGATGGCCACCTTAAGTCTTTCAAAAGCAGTAGTAGCTTGCTCATTCCATTTAAAAGAATCCTTTCTCAATAGATCATGTAAGGGTCTGCAAATATCTCCGTATGAAGCAATAAATCTCCTATAATAGCCTGTTAAACCCAGAAGTCCTCTAAGTTTCTTGACTGAATCTGGTTTAGGCCAATTTAGTATAAATTCTATTTTTTGCTTATCCATTGACACTCCTTCTCTTGATATAGTATGTCCCAGATATTCTATTTTATCATGGGCAAACACACACTTAGATTGCTTAGCAAACAGTTGATGGATTCTCATTTGCTTCATGACTTGTTCTAGGTGCATACTATGCTCTTCAAGTGTCTTACTGTAGATTAGTATGTCATCAAAAAACACTAACACGTACTTCCTCATATAGTCTTTAAAAACTGAATTCATTAATGACTGAAATGTTGCTGGAGCATTAGTGAGGCCAAAAGGCATTACAAGGAATTCATAGTGTCCATGGTGAGTTTGAAATGCTGTCTTGTGAACATCCTCAGGTTTCACTCTTATTTGATGGTATCCTGACCTTAAGTCAAGTTTAGTAAAGTACCTTGCTCCATGAAGTTCGTCCATTAACTCATCAATGATAGGAATAGGGAACTTGTCCTTGATTGTGAGCTCATTTAGCTTTCGATAATCAATGCACATCCTCCACATGCCATCTTTTTTCTTTACTAGAATCACTGGTGATGAAAAATGACTGCTACTGTCACGGATGATTTGGTTCTTCTTCATTTCCTCCACTTGTTTTTCGATTTCCTCTTTGTGAGCATGAGCATATCTGTAAGGCTTGCTCCTGAATGATTCAGCCTCATTCTTTAAAAAGATTTGATAATCCGTGGCTCTTATAGGGGGTAGAGAATTTGGAAAAGAAAACACATCCGCATATTCCTTAATCACCCTTTGCACATTTGCAGGCAAACTGCTGTGATCAAATTCACCTTCCCTCTGATCTTGTTCTGAGTTTGATTCTCTTATCACCCTACACTCCAGCTCCTTTGTTGTGTTTTCCTTTAATTCCAGATGAAATAGCCTTCTCTTCTTCATTTCACTCATTTGTCTAGCCTCATAACCCCGGATCAGTTTCATGAATACTTCATCATCATCTCCCTGTAATGTCCACCAGTTCCCTTCACTTTTGAATGAAATACTTTTTTCTGCAAAATCAAATGTGATTGGACTGTAAATTCTCATCCAATCGACCCAAATATCATATCCAATTCTCCCAAAGGCATCACTCTGAAATCATAACAGAATTTGTGTCCCTGTAATTTCCACAAAACCGTAGGACAGAAGGTAGTTCCTCTGTGCTGTGATCCATCTACCACCGTTACTACAAATGGTCGAGTAGGGACCTGCTTTAACCCTACCTCTCTCACAATATTAGGATCAATAAAAGAATCATTGCTCCCTGTATCCAACAATACACTGACTTTTCTACCCTCCACCCATCCATACACTATTATAGAATAAATTTTGTCTCGATTATCAATAGACTTCAAACACAGTAGTTCAGGTTCTTCTTCTGTCATTTCTTCATCTTGTTCCATCTCAACCACATATATGTCATCATCCTCGGCCACTTCCTGTGAGTTAATGAGACTTACTTGCTTGAATTTACACCTGTGGCCTAGACCAAATCTTTCTCCACATCTGAAGCAGAGTTGATTATCCATCCTGTACTTTAATTCTTGAGGAGTTAACCTCTTAATGTTTCCAAACGTCTTCCTTCTTTCCTTGCTATCAATTCCTGCTGGATCAGTAACCTTCCCTGACATTTTCTCATCTCTTCTAGGCAGAATTCACAGGGTTCCCAAACATCCTATGCTTCCTATTACTGGCTTCCACATTTTGTTCTTGTAAAATATCCAACTCCATTGTTCCTTGCAGTGTGTTTGGTCTGAGCATCCTTATCATAGGTTTGATCTCTTCTTTTAATCCACTAACAAAACTGGAAATGAAGTAATGCTCAGAAAGGTAGGGATCCTTACCTATGATGATTGCTCGTAATTCCTCAAATGGCTCCTGATAGCTTCTTACATTGCCTTTCTGATAGAGTTTATTAAACTCCTCCACTGGATCCTTGTTTCCCAATTCTGAAAACCACCTCATTACAGCTTCTTCAAAATCCTTCCAATTCCAAAATCTTCTAGTTCTTTTGATACTCTGAAACCACACCTCAGCCCTTCCTTCCAGATAAATCTCTACCGCCTCCACCCTTTGCAGATCATCGATCTGAAAGTAGTTGAAGAATCTCTCACAATGCCTCAACCATACTTTAGGTCGATCACCAGAAAACATAGTTAACTCTATTTTTGGTTGATATAAACCAGTACTCTTCCCTACCTTATCTCTCCAGTTGCCTGTTTCTTCCATATCAGGATTGAATCTGTCTTTCTTGAACTGAAATCATGTGCCTCTTCTGTGTTCATTTCAGGAGAGTTGCGCCTATGCTCCATCTCAGGTGAAAAGTACTAACTTCCATTCCTGCGCATCACTTTCGGCGATCGATTGCGCCTTTCCACAGTTATATTTTCCTCCTCCCTAACCATTGATTTCTACTTGTAATCCCCCTGCATGAACTGAGACATTATTTCCCTCATAATTGTGATTTCCTTCTTTTGCTCTTCCTGACTATGCATAAATTTCTCCAAATGATTGTTCATCTGTCTCTGAATTTTGTTTTCAATATCAGAACTCAAAATCTTGTACTTCTCCTCTATGGCTTCGTAAACTTGAGCGTTGTTGCGATTCAACTGCTCCTTGTTCGTTTCAAACTGAAGCTTCACCTCTTGTAGAATGTCGTTGACCCTAGATTCTAGAGCCTTCATCCGAGTATTATCCGCCATTTTTCTTTTTCCGAGGACTGTCCGGCTATGATACCACTTGTCACGAGCTTAACTTTGAGTAAGGGTATAAATGGTATCTTATTCACTCTTCTAAATTGTTACAGCAGAAAGAGAAGAAACACAGAAACGAAGAGGAAGGCGAAGAGCTTGAAGAAAGGGAGGTTGCAGAGGAAGAGAATTTGGGAAGAAGAAGAAGGTAACGGTTTCTGTTACAGGAATGCCAAATTGATACCCTATCCTACTGACTCCTCTCCTTTTATACAGCTTTGCCTCCTTCTCCGATTGAGCTGCAGATCCCAGCTGCTGCAGCCGTTGAAACCGTTTCGCCCACCACGGTCGTTGCTTCTTCTGTTGGCCGTTGCTTCTTCTGTTGGCCGTTGCTTCTTCTGTTATCAGCTTCCTGCTCTAGGTATTTCCTCTTTTTCCCTTTTTTAAGGTCTGCATTCGTGACACTGGATTCAAGTGAAGAACACGGGTGATGATACGGGTTGGGTCAATTTTGGGCTGAAAACATGAGTTTTTATTGGGCTGATATGTATTTTGATTTAGAGTGGGTTTCTGTCAAGATCCGAAATAGCAAAGTAAAATGGACGAATATGCTCAGAATTAGAAAAGGAAGAAAGAGCTGTAAACGGCTTTGAGTTCCACAAAATAAGATCAATGTTCCATCGAGACTTCCTATGAATTCCTCTCCTTCCTTATATGCTACTCTCCTCCATCTAACCACCCAATTACAGCAGATTAACTACTAACAACTTGTGTCAGTTATCAACTACCTCACCTCCAAACTTCCATATTCTTCATTTTATTTACTGACTACTAAAGATGATTCCGGGCTACTGCTAAAAAGACCGTCCGATCCTCTCTATCATTTGTATTCATAACAATCCTCCTTCCTTAAACTGAGCTTGTCCTCAAGCTCGAAATCCTGGAAATTGTGTCTTAATGATTTGTGCATCCTCCCATGGGTTTTCTTCAATCGGCAAATTTTTTCATTGTATTAACCACTAAACCACTTGTTCATCTCCACGCTGTTGCAGCCTACGTTGGACTATTTTTAAAGGTTCCAATACTGTGATTTCATCATCATCCTAATCAGGGATATCTGTCCTATGTTGATGTAGATATCCCGTACATTTTTTTAACAAATATACGTGGAAAAAAGGGTGTATACGTGGTGCTAGGCAAATCCAATTTGTGTGCCACTTCGCCAATCTCCTGAGCCACCTGGTATGGTCCATAGAATTTAGGAGCCAACTTCATTGAATCTCTTTGAACCAACGAATTCTATCTGTACTTTTTAAGTTTTAAAAGTACCCAATCCCCCACAACTAGTGTCCTCTCAGATCTTCTCCTGTCTGCAAAACATTTCATTCGTGTCTGAGCTTCTTGTAGGCGTTTCTTTAACAATTGATTCACTTGATCCCTTTGCTGCATTACATTCGCTGATACGGGAATAAGGCTTTCCCGGAATGTCCGTAATGGTACTGATAATGGCTTTACCCCATACAATGCTTCATATGGTGTCATATGTATACTTGTATGATGTGACGTATTATACCATCATTCCGCCGATGCTAACCAACTATTCCATGAATTGGGTTTGTCTCCGCAAAAATAGCATAAATAACTTTGCAAAACCTGGTTCAACCTTTCCGTCTGACCATCAGTTTGAGGATGGTACACTTAGCTGAAATTGAACTTAACCCCCATTAAAGCCATCAGTTCTTTTCAAAAATAGCTTGTAAACAATCTGTCTCTGTCTGATATAATTGATTATGGAATCCCATGCAATCGGCAAACCTCTTTGTGGAACATTTTAGCTATGTCAGGAGTTGAGAAAGGGTGTGACAAAGCTATGAAATGGCCATACTTTATGAGTAGATCAACCACAACTAATATTGTATTCTTCCCTTCAGATTCTGGAAGTTTCTCCACGAAATCCATTTTGATCTACGCCCAGGGATATGTAGGAATAGGAATGGGTTGTAGCAAACCTGGTGCTAATCAGTGTTCTACTTTAAGAGCTCTCTTCAACCTGCTCATGGCTAGATCGATCGGTTTCGGGTCAAATAGGAAGAACTAGAAGATTTTAACTCTGGAAAAATCCCAAGACGGAAGAGTTCCGTTCCCTCTCTGCTTTCGGCCAGTTCTTGAATTCTCTGTCGCCGGAAAATTCCAAGATTACTAGCGCCGCATGGAAACTGCCATCGCCGGTGAATAATTCTGACACTCTGCCGCCTCTCCATCGATCATTCTCGGATCCCACTGCCACATTAGAGTTCCAGCCGCCACTCCGCCAAGCCCTCTCTGACATGCATCACATTTTTTGATAAAATCCACCACTTCTTCTTTTATTTTTGGCAAATGAAATAAAGAAAGAATCCTTCAAACTGTTGCAGATTGGCCTGAGTGTCCACCAATAGTTGAAGTGTGCATTGCTTGCACTATGTCATTTCTGATCTGATTAGAAGCTTCCACATAGATCTTGTTGTTCTTCTTTAAAATTCCCTTGACATAGGTACACTCTGCTGAACTGTTTGCATTATTTTTAGCAAAAATGGCTGCAGCAATTAACTCTTGACTAACCATATCTCCTTTATAGCTTCTCTCAATTTGACTCATCCATGTAGGTATCATAGAAGTTACCGCTCTAACCTTGCAAGGTACTCTCCCAACCTCTTTTTCTTCTTCATTAATGAGCACACGTGGTTTTCTTGAAAGAGCATCCGCAACTCTATTAGCATTGCTTGGTTTGTACTGTATCTCAAAACTCATCCCCAAGAGCTTTTTCACCCATTTATGTTATAAAGCATGAGTTAATTTTTTCTCTATCAAGTATCTCAGATTTCTATGGTTGGTTCTAATAATAAAATGGTTCCCCACAAGGTAATGTCTCCATTTATCAACTGCCATCACCACTGCTAAAAGCTCCTTTTCGTACGTTGATAACCCTTTATTTCTTTGATAGAATGCCTTGCTTAGAAATGCAATTGGTATGTGATCTTGCATCAAAACTGCACCCATTCCTTCCTCGCATGCATCTGTTTCAATTATAAATGGATCTTTAAAATTTGGTAATCTCAAAACTAGAGTAGAAGTCATGGTTTTCTTCAATTGTTCAAAAGCTCTTGTAGCTTCTTCACCCCACTTGAATGAATCTTTTTTAAGCAACGGATGCAGAGGCTTACAGATAATACTATAATGAGCTATAAACCGTTGATAATATTCTGTTAAGCCCAAGAAACCTCTCAGTTCTTTCACAGTTTTAGGCACTGGCCAATTCAAAATACTTTCAATCTTGTTGCTATCCATTTCAACTCCCTTTCCTGATATTATGTGCCCCAAGTATTCAACCTAATTCTTTGCAAACAAACACTTAGAAAATTTAGCATAAAGCTTGTGTTGATGAAGAACCTTTAAAACTGACTCCAAATGATCTGTATGTTCCTCTAACGTTTTACTGTAAACCAGGATGTCATCGAAGAAAACTAGTACATATTTTCGTAGATAAGCACAAAAAATTTGGTTCATCGAACTTTGAAACGTAGCTGGTGTGTTAGTCAAACCAAAAGTTATCACAATGAATTCAAAATGACCACAGTGAGTCTGAAATGTAGTTTTATCAATATCACTTTTTCTAACACGAATCTGATGGTATCCAGCTCTCAAATCGAGCTTAGAAAAATACCTAGCTCCATCTAACCCATCAAGAAGTTCATCGATTATAGGAATCGGAAAACAATCCTTTACTGTCAAATCATTCAATTTCTTATAATCTATACACATCCTCCATGTAGAGTCCTTTTTCTTCACTAAAACCACCGGAGATGCAAAGGGGCTGTTGCTCAACTGAATCACCTTGTTATCCAGCATCTCTTTTACTTGTTTCTCTATTTCAGCCCTGTATGCATAAGGATACCTATAAGGTTATATTTTAAATGGCTGTGAGTTAGGCTTCAAAACAATTTGGTGATCAATTGCTCTTTGTGGTGGTAACTTTGTAGGAATAGCA
Source organism: Rubia yunnanensis (assembly GCA_037428765.1). NCBI lineage: Eukaryota > Viridiplantae > Streptophyta > Magnoliopsida > Gentianales > Rubiaceae > Rubia > Rubia yunnanensis. Next base: position 57,058,876 of record CM075066.1, read on the forward strand.
AAAATGTCTCGGAAACAAAATAGAACCTGCTTAATGTTTGTAGGCACTTTAAGTTCTACAATGATTTTATCATTCTCAGTGCCAAATTGCTTCTGGCCATGCTCAAGATCCTCTCACATTAACCCAGCTTCAATATTCCCAGAATTTGTTCCGTGATTCATTCTTGCAACCTCAACTTCACTTATCAGTTTTGCATCAGTATTTCTATTATTACTCAGTCTTGCCATGCATAATCTTCCTGCGGTATTCACTTCTATTTTTTGTGAACCATTTTCAGAAACTAAAAAGTAATCCCCATTTTCTTGTTTTACTTGAACCATGAACAACATCCTTTTCCTGGACTCTTTCTTCTTAATCTGCTTTATCATATTAATTTCCATCTGCTTCGTAGTCCCTTGTAGAATCCAATGATATATGTCTTTGTACACTGGAACATGTTGCTTGCCGAAATCAAAGGTGATAGGACTAAAGCGCTTCATCCAATCAACACCTAGAATATTATCAACACTGCCTAATTCCATCACTTTCAGATCGAAGGTAAACTCACAACTTCCGATTCATTGAGCTACCCTTGGACTTAAACCAGTACCATACACCTTGCTACTATCTGTAACAGTAATTAGAAAAGGTTGGGTTCTAATCATTTGCAAATTCAGATACTCAGTTACGTCAATAAAACTATCTGTTGATCTTGTATCTAATAAGATACTGACCTTCACCCCTCTTATCACTCCATACATGGTTAAAGTGTTGATCCTAGAATTCATATCACCTCCAATAGTGTTTAGTGATATCAACTCAGGTTCTTCACTGCCCATTCCCTCTTCATCTTCCTCTTGTTCTTTAATTAAAATCTCACCTGGAGCAAGTGAATCCCAACCAACTATCTGATGGACCTGTCTAAATTTACACTGATGACCTGGGGTAAATTTTTCCCCACATTTGAAACAAAGATTATGATCTCTCCTAAACTGCAATTCTTGAGGTGAAATCCTCTGAAATTTATCATTTCCAACTTTCGTGTCCCCGGTATTACTTCTCCAGTTTGTTTTATCTAAAATCTGCTTATCACTACCAACAGTAGTCCATTTAGGACTCTTTGTTCCTACTTTAATTTGATTTCCACCCTGGTCTATAGAAGCAGCTCCTTTATGTCTCCTATTCTGCACATCTATGTTCATTTCTTGAAGACATGCTATCTCTTTTGTATCATGCAAGGTTTCAAGCTTAAAGAGTTTAATCATAGGCTTCAATTCCTCCCTAAGTCCACTAACAAAACTTGACATGAAATATTGCTCAGAGAGATAGGGGTGTTTACCGAGAACCTGCAAGCGAAGTTCCTCAAAGATCCTTGATACTCACAAACTGATCCGGTTTGATATAATTTTTTGTATTCCTCTACCACGTCTCGTCCTCCGATTTCTGCAAATCTTCTCAAAACTGTTTCAGAAAACTCATTCCATGTGGTTATTCTTTTGATGTTTTTCTCATTTTGGTACCACACTTCTGCTCTCCCATCCAGATAAATTTTGATCGCCTCAACTCGTTGCAGATCACAGATCTAAAAGTAATTGAAGAATTTTCTGGATTTTCTCAACCACTCAACCGGTTTTGCACCGTTGAATACACTCAGCTCAATCTTTGGTTGGTTGTTTCCAGAACTAAAATCGATCTTGTTTCTCCATTCTTCCCCTAAATCATTCATAATATGAGAATTGTTAATGATATGAACATTACCTCGATGTTGAGATCCTTGCAGTTCAATCGATTCTCCACTGTTGATTTACTCTGAGTAGCACTCCGATTAGCATTGCTCTGATCTCTTGCATCATAACTCCTGTGTTCTTCGCATCTACTTTGATTTCTTTGATTGAAATCTCCAACTCCGCTTGATTCTTGCATCTAACTTCTAGATTCCGTCGGAACTCCTCAACTTCGCTGGCAAAATGAGCTTCCATTTCTTTCAAATTGTTCTCCAAAGACTTAGAACGCTTGTTCTCTACCATTAATGCCAAGAATCAACGTTATCTGATACCAATTGTCAAGATCCAAAATAGCAAAGTAAAACGAACGAATATGCTCAGAATTAGAAAAGAAAGAAAGAGTTGTAAACAGCTTTGAGTTCCACAAATCAAGATCAATATTCCATCGATACCTCCTATGAATTCCTCTCCTTCCTTATATGCTACTCTCCTCCAGCTAACCACCCTATTACAACAGATTAACTACTAACAACTTGTGTCAGTTATCAACTACCTCACCTCCCAACTTCCATATTCTTCATTTTATTTACTGACTACTGAAGATGATTTCGTGCTACTACTGAAAAGACCATCCGACCCTCTATCCTTTGTATTCATGATAGTTTCCTGACAGGCCAGGGATCAAATTGCAACTAACACAAATTATAGAAAATTTGTGGGTTAAATTACAAGTATCCAACCATGCCCTTCTTCTCGTCTTACACAAATTCACGCTTAATTCCAACTGGAGAAAACATGGCGACGGAAAAAGGTGGCGGCAAAGAGATTTGTAGTTATGGGCAAAATGTGGCTATTTCGACAAGCAGAAGGATGCCAACATTTTCGACGATGATGCCTTTGCTTGGCTCTACTCCGCTATCGAATCTGACATTGAAATCGCTCTTCAAGCCCTTCGCTACTACTTTGAATTCGACTCCGTATGTATTTCTAGGGTTGCTTTCATGAATTATATTTTTGAAAAATTGCTCCGCGATTTCTGAGTTCAGAAAGTTGGATCCGCTTCGAATGAGAAGAGTATGGCATCAGTAGTAGCGATTAATTCCAAGATTTTTCTAATGAAGGCTAGGTTGCTTGAAGAAGTCCCCAAATTTCAGAGATTGGCAATCAAAAAGGTTACTAGAATTGTCTTCTATTCTGATTTAACCTTGGGTTTCTATTTGGGAAGAAATTATGCCTTAGATGTTTGAGTTGTTTGATTGATTATTATGCGGAAAATAGTTCCTCAATATAGCCTGAAGGTTGGTATTAGAAACTGATTAATACTAGCAGGAGTCCCACCGCGCGTTGCGTGGTATTTTTTATTAATATATTTGATTTGAATAAAAAATTATTTTTGAATTTCAGAGATTAAGTATAAACTAAAATTAAATTCTAAATATAATGAGTTCAACTCTTGAAAGACGGTATTTCCAGAAGGTATGGAAAGACCAAGGTTTAAAGTGCAAATTAGAATAAATAAACTTTTTTAGTCAGTCTAACATGAAACATTGTCTTTTATTTTTATTATAATAATCCGTGTATGAATTTCTCAAATAAATCAAGTAGTACTTGATTAAGTTAAAAGAATGATAAAAAAAAGGTAAAAATTATAGTAATTAAGAAGAAATTTATTCTCTAACTAATGCAATCAATACATATCTCATCATTTTGTTAGTAAAAAATATGTATATCATTATTCATTATAAAAAACTAAAATTTAAAAGATAATATGATTCAAATTAAACTCAAAACAATAAACTAAAATGGAATAGAGAAATATGAAATAGAGAAATATAATAGAATAAGGATCATCCTTGATAATGGATAAATTTTGAAACCTATGTCATCCTTCTTGTCTTTGAGTTTGGTTGCTCCTCATCTTTAATTTCAAGTTTATCTTCACTTTCAAGGCTTGACATCAAATTAAGTTGGACCTTTTTATTTCTTCCTCTTAAGTTTTTGATTGTGTAACAATAAAGAAACAAACTATTAGCTTATTAAAAAGAAATTTGTATAGCATATTGGTTTAAGAATTTACCTTTATAGATCCAACTAACATTAATCAATAAACTTACGTTTATCAAATCATACAAAAAACAATAGCTCGTGAAGTAAGGAAATTGTTACGTGAGTAGAGAGGTTCGAGTGCAGAGGGTTCGAGTGGTAATGAGTTTGAGTGAAGAGGGATCGAGTGGTACTGGTTCAAGTGGTATTGGTCTGAGTGGTGAGAGTTCAAGTGGAGACGGTTCGAGTAGTACTGGATTCGAGTAGAGAGGGTTCGAGTAGTACTGGATTCGAGTAGAGAGGGTTCGAGTAGTACTGGATTCTAGTGTTACTGGGTTTGAGTGAAGAGGGTTCGGGTTGTGAGGGTTCAAGTGGAGAGAGTTCGGGTGGTGAGTGTACGAGTGGAGAGAGTTTGACTCAAGATTTGAGTGGAGAGGTTCGAGTGGTACTGGGTTCAAGTGGAGAGGGTTCGAGTGGTACTGGGATCGAGTAGAGAGGGTTCGAGTGGTACTGGGTTCGAGTGGACTGGGTTCGACCGGAGAGGTTTGAGTGGTACTGGTTTTGAGTTGAGAGGTTTGATTCGAGGCGGATGGTTGATATTCATGGGATGGATGGTTTGAGTGGTGGCGAGGCGGATGGTTGATGGATTGAGGGGTGATGACTCGAGGAGGATAGTTGATAGTTCCAGGACCTCGAGGGTTAATGAATCGATAGAGAGGTTGGAGTGGTAATGGGTTCGAGTAAAGAGGTTTGAGTGATACTGGGTTCAGGTGGAGAGGGTTCGAGTGGTGAGGGGTCGAGTGGAGAGGGTTCAAATAGAGGATTCGAATGGAAAGGGTTCGAGTGGTACAGTTCGAGTGGTGAGGGTTCGAGTAGAGGTTTGAGTGAAGAGGTTTGAGTCGAGGGGTGATGCCTCGAGGGGGATTGTTGATGGTTCCAGGGCCTCGAGGGTTAATGAATCGAGTGGAGATGCCTCAAATCAACACCCCTCAAGGTGAATGGTTGATATTCAAAGAGTGGATGGTTCGAGTGGTAGGGAGGTCTCGAGGCGGCGTGGTGGATGTTTAAGAACCAATGGTTCAGGAGGTGATAGTTCCAGGAATGGATGGTTGTTGTTCGAGCGATAGGTGGTTCGAATGGTGGTGTCGTGGATGGTTCGAGGGGTATATGCCTTGAGTGGGTCATGGTTCGGAGCTAATGTGGATGGTTTGACGCTCTCAGTGGTATACTCTGTCGAGGGCTAGTGCACTTTAAAGGGGTGGATGTGTGACCTCTCGAGGTGTGGTGTACCCTCGAGGGCTGGTACACCTCTCTCGAGATGTTGATGGCGTACCCTTGAGGGATAGAAGGTGTACTCTCTCCAGTGGTGGGTGGTTTTCCCTCTCGAGAGGTAGATGGTGTACCCTCGAAGGGTGGTTGACAAACTTCTTGAGGGGTGGATAATACTCTCTCCAGTGGTGGATGGTATACCCCTCTCGAGGGGTGGATATTACTCTCTCCAATGGTGGATGGTACTCTCACCACTCGACTCTCACCACTCGAACCCTCACCACTCAAACTTCTCCACTCGGACCTTTCCACTTGAACCCTCGAACCTCCTCTACTCGAACTCTTTCCACTCGAACCCAGTACCACTCGAACATAGTATCACTCGAACCTCTCTACTCGAACCCTCTTCACTAGAACCTCTCCACTCGATTCCTCATCACTCGAACCTCACCACTGGAACCTCTTCACTCGAACCTCTCCACTCAAACTTCTCCACTCGAACCCAGTATTACTCAAACCCTCTCAACTCGAACCCAATATCACTCGAACCTCTTTCAGACCCACTCTACTCGACTCCACTCGAACTCTCTCCACTCGAACTCTCTCCACTCAAACCCTCTATTCTAATCCTCTCCACTCAAACCATCTCCACTCAAACCCAGTACCACTCGAACTCCTATTACTCGAACCGCTCGACTTAAACCATCTCCACTCGAACCCTCTCCTTTCAAACCCTCTCCATTCGAACCTCTCTACTCACGTAACAATAGCATGAGCAATTCAAAATGGTCCCATGTTTAACATACGAGGGACCCTTGATGAGGTTCAGTGGTCCAAACTTTAGTGGAAAAAAATGATCATGTATGAACTTTAGTAACAGATGTAGATTCAATTAATAGATATTTTGAGCATATTGCCCTTGGCCTTTATATCTTCAGCCAACTTGTAAACCTGGAAAACATGAGTAAACAACACAGTAATGAGTCAAGAAACCTGATGCACGTTAAATAACACAAAGTAATCCCATCAATTGTTTAGTAGTTACTCACATCTAGGGTTGCAATCGAAAAATGGCCAAAAAGAAAACAAAACATACCCTTAATCTCTTGAACTTTTCAGGGACCAAAAACCGGGTGAAAGGATCATCTAAAGTGGCAGTCATGAGACATCTAAGTCCTTTTCTTGTAATTCACTGTCACTAAAAATTTCAGCGAAAACTATATTTTTGGTTCTGTTATCCAATCTTGTTTCTTCAAATGTTGGTGGAGTTAAGAGCACTTTCACTGCTTCTGATGTTTTAGCTCGCGACAGAGCAACATAAAGCTGGCCATGTGAGAACACTGGTTGTTCCAAATAAAGTCCAACAAAATCCAACGTTTGACCTTGTGACTTATTTATAGTCATTACAAAACAAAGCCTCACTGGAAATTGGAATCTCTTAAACGGAATAGTGTATTTCGTCCCTTCATTATATATGAAGGGTATTCTTGGGATAAAAACATGTTTACCGTTAAACGATCCAAAAGCTATTTTAGAATTTATAGTGGATTGACAAAGCTCTCGACAAATCAGTCTTGTCCCATTACATAAACCTTCTGTTGGATTCAAATTTCTTATGAGCATTATAGGAAAATTTGGCTTCAATATGAGTTTATGAGAAGGCAAACCTTTTGGATTTGGGGTATTGAAGAAATACTCATAATCACTTTGATGTTTCTCATTTAGAGTCCTATCAGTGCTGATTTATACAACGGGTTCACCTGGAAAGCATTTATCATGTCCACACAAGAATTGGTTGCTGCTAAAATACACCTTCCGACCATTTCCATTGGATTTATAGCATAGCTATTTAAATCAAGAAAAACACATTCAATTAACCTGTAAAAAATTATATGAAAATGCATCATTAAATTGATTAGTTAAATAATACACCATAATTTTTATAAAAAATAAATAAGACTTACTTCGCTAATGATTCCTCTTTTCCAACATATGAAATGACAATATTAGATGGAAATTCAACTTTTTTCATTATCATCAATAGCTTATGTCCCCTCACCAATCTGCAATAAATATGAACAGAATTTAGGATCATTGATTGCTCTCATATTTTGTTGTAGCTTTATTTTTTCTAGTTATGGCCACATGTTTGAATAAACAATATATGACAACACCATTTTTTCTCTAGATGCTTCAGGTATAACTGGAAAAGTTTGCCTAAAATCACCTCCAAATAGAACAACTTTGCCTCCAAAAGGAACCTCTGAATCCATGAGATCTTTTAACAACATGTCAATTGCCTCTATAGATTCTCGTCGTGCTATAGTTGCTTCATCCCAGAGTATTATTTTGCCTCAATAATCAATCTTGCTAGTCCACTCTGCTTGTTAAAATACAAATTTGCTTGTCTGCTAAATTAAGAGGCAATTTGAATCTCTAATGGGCAGTTCTTCCTCCAGGTAAAACTGAAGCTGCTACACCGGATGATGCTACAACTAATGCAATATGACCTTCTGATCTTATCTTTGCCAACAAAGCTCTGTATAGAAAATTCTTTCCCGTGCCTCTAGGACCATCGATAAAAAAACATTTTCCAATTTCACTAGCAACACTTTCAAGTATTCGATCATATGCAATTTGTTGGTTGTCATTTAACTGCGTACACAGCAACAATTCTACTGGAGAAACATGAATACTTTTTTCACTTAATATTTCACGAGTCATTAGTGCATCATCTGGTTCCAAATCAATATCATCTAATATTCCATAAAATCGAAGATCCTTGTTCATTTCAACCAAAAATTCATTAATAATACAAAGCACTTTCTTTTCTATCAACGATTCTTGTATATGATTGAGAGTTTCATCATTCTTCTTAAAATCTGAACATAATTCAGTTTTATATTTTTGCCACAATTTATTTGGATTTTGTGGAGCACAAAATGCTAATAAAATGGAAAATAAAGACCTTAAGGTACCTGAAACAAATAAAAGAGAATGTTTAAACAAATTCATATATAAGTGAACAAATAGTCATATATAGGGCTACAATTTGTTCACTTATATCATATTTTATAATTCATATATTATTCTAAGGAGAATCACGATATACTTTTTCTTTGTAGGATTTTTATCAAGAAAATGGGGCTCTTTTTGCAAAGTGAGTGGACGTTAAAGTAATCTAAATAGTCAGGTTTCATGATGACAATCTTTATGACTATATTCGTACAATCATTTATTTATTATCTAGCGGGAGTTTTTAGAATGAATTTGAGGTCAAAAGAAAATCATAGGGCGATACTTTGTACATTTTCTTATTCCCAATTTTAATATCACATGTGTTAAGGAAACTAAATCGTTTTATAGGAAAAAGAGGTTGGTGTAGCCTAGTAACTCTGTGTACTTTTCTCCCCATTATCTTGCTACAATGTTCTCATTGGATAGCATTAGAAAATGCTGGAGGGCAATTATGAGCTATTGCATAAGTTATGAAATGAGCAACTGATTCTATAATCAGGAAAATAATCAACCAAAGTATACAGCATAGAAAACCATAGGAAAATTATGAGCTACTACAGCCCTACACATGATGGTCTCATTTTTCGGTAAGGTATAATAGTATGATCAGAAACCACTGTAAAATGCACCCTTGTAGATTTAAAGTAATATTTGTTTTTTAGTTTATATATCCAGTTCCTTCAAACCCAAATAAAGGTACCTAACGCTAGATTTATTTAATGACACATTTAAAAATTACCACGCATTCAAATTTAGTACAAAATTCAGCTAAATAGAAAAACAATTTGTAAAATCAAGAATGCAAATTGTAAATGAACGCATACGTAGTAAATTGTCTACCAAAAACCCAATACTTAAATAACTCATTTGCTAAGTCCAAATCTTTGCTAATTAACAAAAACACACCTTTTAAACAAATTAATCATACACATTAAACATTGGTAAAAATATGCGTTAAATAGTAAAACATGACTAAGTAAAAATCTTAAGGTACCTGGCATGTGGAAAGTACAAGCTTCATCCAACGCCTCTTCTATATAATCATCTGAACTAAGCAATCCAAGCGCAATCGCTGCTTCTCTGTATGAAGGATGCTCTATACCATGAACCATTTTAAAATCTTCATACGACTCTGGACATCTCATATGAAATAGTAACAACCTTAAATAATATCTTTCACCTTCCCTTGGGCTGACAGCAACTAATCTTCTAATAACTTCTTTACCTTTTCTCCTTGACCAAGACCGCTTGTTAGGGGACCACAAAAAATGTTTTAGAAACTCTTTGTAAAGTAGCTTCATCCTTTTTTCTTCGGAATTGTTCTTATTCATCCAAAAGAAACCCGCCAGTGTTGTTCCCTTTAAGATATCATTAGCAGCAATAGTTTCAAGAGTTGCATTTTTGTTGAAGGTAATAATTTTTTGTCCAAAAAGATGCACTTGCAATGTATATACAGCTGGTTTCATGTAATTTAGTTTAAAACCAAAGATTTTCCAAACGGCTTCTGACGGTCCAACCCAACGACCATCTTGGTAAAGCTTAATCTCATCAACTATCTCATCTTCAGAGTCACCTTGAAATGCAAAACCAACTTTGTCACTGCATTTAAAAATATACTTATGTACATATTTGATGAGTTGAATAGTGGAACATATCCCAACATTAATGTGACAACCATATGTTGCTGCTAAATAGCGATTATGGCCTACTAGCCAATTGTTTCCCATGTCAACTTTTTTGTATTCTAATTGTTCTACCATCATCCCTCCTTCTATATAATGGATAACCATCTTCAGCATAACAAGTTGGTTTCCTGAAAGGTTTAGGAAAGCCAAATTTACATTTCCCAATCTTCATGCATGCGCAATTTGGATTCAACTTACCACATGGCCCGTGCATCATATTTTTTGTTACCACCTCAAATAGATGAGGGTCTTTGTTAGGATCAGGTAACTCCACACACACAATACGATCATACCCATCTGGACCCAATGATTTACTACCTAGTTTCAAAATGATCAACATATGAACATGAGGTAAACCTCTTTTCTGATATTCAGTGGCATATATCAAAGATTGCACAACACATAAAACTTCTTTTTTCACTAAGTCCTCATTTGAAGCTTGTAGCAATAGTACTCTCTTGGAGTAACAGCTTCTTTATTTCCTTTTTCCATTTCTAACAACTAAATACAAATTAAAAAATATATAAATAAATTTTGTAAGTAATATACTATAAGTAAAATAAGTAAAATACCTTTACTTTCTGCATCAAGGAGGGACTCCGGTGAATCAAATTGTAATATTTGTTGCCCATTGTCATTACGCAGCAACTGTCTTTTTCTAATCCTCTTGATATTTAGGTGAAATCCAGGCTGCCCACCTGGAAACATAAGAGGATATTTCATAGGATCACAACAACCATAGTAATGCTTTACAGTATACGATTTACCCTCTACGCCATAAACCTGAACCAGAATTGTTCTATCACAGTCTTCATCTCCACTTTCTACATATATCGCTGCAACCTGAGAAACACTGGGAAGATTGTACCTTCTTTGGTCTAGATTTGGGTTTGCACTAAGAACTATTCTTTTTGTTTCGAGATCGGGAATAGTTTTCAATTAACACTCTGAGATCGGGATCGAGAATACTCTGAGAATCTCCATTAACACTTTCATAGTTTCCTCTTCAATTTATTCCATTTCTTAAGTCGTGCACATAGTTTTTCATGATCAGTGTCAAAGAAATAAAGTTGAACTCCCAATAACTTATGTTTTCCCATTCTATTCAAAGGATTCAAAAAATGGTGTATTTGACCATGCACTTTAAAAGCATATACACCATTAGAATTTGCTGTCAGGTTTGGGTCATAACTTCCACTAAAAGTTGTAAAGGCGAGATTGTTGTTGTGCGTCCTAATATTATCCCTAAAATGTGTGGATTGTGGTGTTTTTCCAACTAATAGTGATCGCAACTTGTCAGGCATTTGAATGGGTTCAAAATATATTTCACCTCCAGAACAACAAAAATGATTAGATTCTCCTTTGAACCGTTTAGCTTGACAATGCCTACAATCCTCAATAGTAGGCAAGACGGTAGCACAATTTGGAACAGTATCAAATAATCCAAGATGTTTCCTTTTCCTTTTCGGTCGACCTACATAATTTTTATTTAAAACTATACAAAAAATATACTTGCAATACATTATGAAAAGAGAAAATTGATCAAAAGCCCATGTAATCAAAAAAAGGATGATATTAAATTGTGAAATTTAAAGTCATACAATAAGGATAAATCGAATCATCTTCACGCCTAATATATTATAATTGCACGGGTGTATTATATATATGATTTGGAAAATAAAATAAGCATGCTAATATTAAATTTTATTCAAAAAATGAAAAATACAAATGAAAAAATTGCAGGTATGTATTGAAACTTACCAGCTGTATTGTGGGAACTTGGATCCAATTGTGAGCATCTCGCATCTAATGTTGAAGTCAATAATTTTTTCCTCAGTGCATAATGTTCTCTCTTTTGAAGTAAAAGTTCATGTTCCTTTTCAGGTGGCATCTCAGAATAAGTTTTTCTTCTTTTAGCCTTCTTGTCACTTTCATCAACTGGTTTCATAGGAGGATGAAAAAGAAGAGTATAGTTTAATGCAATTTAAAAACCCCAGAAAAGGCCCATCTATGTCAAGAAATAAGAACATGTTTATGGTTCTAGATTCTACTCTCATAGAAAGGAAATGTACCTGGCCTTTGGTTGGAATCCATGCTTCTCTCGAAAAAAAAGGTTTCTTTTGTCTAAATATTCTCCAAGTATGATGGGTACGTCTCTTTTACTGTAGATACAGCTAAGTTAATTTCCTCTTGTGTAGTCAGATACCACTTCTTGGGTCTTAAAGAATGATTAAAAATCACCTCAGTATCTGATATATGCTTGTATTTTAAAATTTTGAGATAAAAGCGAGGAGTAAGAGACAATGAAAGCTTCATATATAAATATATTATAAGCAAACTGAACTTTACATAGATATGCAACACATCAATGCAGCATGTGCAAACTATCTATGATATTTCCAGACATTAATTTAGACCAACTAGCTAAAATAGAAAGAAATTTCACTACATGATATCCTACAACAAAAACAATAAACAGAGAATAATACACAAAACAATAAACCGAGAAACAAAAAAATATTATCGTACATCTACAGATTCTGATGATTGGGAATCTTCAAATTTTCCACCGATCAAGTTGGAAATCCTCTGGTACGGAAGCAACAAATACACAAAATAGTCAACACATATAAAGTATCGCACTGCATGAGCACTCCAAGAAAGTTGAGGTATAGTAGATCGAAGAGAAGGAAAATCACGAGATATAGAATGCCTCATAACATAGGGTTTCACCCTTGACAATCAAAATACATACTGTATAGAAGAATTCCAGATCTACAAACTTCATAATACACAGAGCAAAGAAGTAACAAAGACAAAACAGCCCACAAAAGCACAAAACCAGAGTAAACAGCCAATTCCAACAAGAGAACTTCAACCAAATTCAGCACCAAGAAATAAACATGTGAATGGTTTAGAGATAGAGACTCACAATCTCAAAGAAACCATCTTTCTTCATTAAGTAAGCAATATATATATTCCCTCTTAAATTGATAACAGTTGAATGGAAACAACTGACACACATAACAAAGATTTCCCTTTACTACCATCGAAACTTTAACAGCACATGATAGTTCTAATGGTACAAAGCTACAACCAAACAGAAAATTGAAAGATCTTTATCCATACTACAGAATTCAAACTCATATGATTGGACAACATAATCATATATAAATCGAATTCCAATAGAAAAATGCAACGAGGAAATGCATCCTCAAAGGCGCATTACCCGCTAGGTGTAACACGCAGGAAAAACTGTGGGGAGGCACAGACTTGGGAGCAACAAAAGCCACCTTAGCAATGTGACTCTCACAAGGCAATGCACCAAGAAGTTCTTCATCACATGGGGTTCGGAAACTCCCTTCCCTTAGAATAGCACTCTTTGATTCCCACAGAGTTTTCCAGACGGGATCAACCATCGGTGGAGGCCAATTTGTGCCTTCGACAGACGGAAACCACTGGTTTATCATTCTCTCCAGAAGATCAATCTTAGTTTTGCCCCATCCTCTAGAAAAAAATGGTGGCCTTATCCTAGTTCTATGCACAAACACACCATATACATGGTCCAACACATAATGTAGCATTCCTAGATTTACAGACACCAGTTATAAAACAAACCCACAAAATCTAAACACCGAGAATTCATTTGGAAACTTAATATTACTATGATCGAATTTAAAGTACTAAACCAAAGCTCGAATAGGAAAAAATAAAAAGTTTCGAATGAGCGAGTGATGCATGTGTGTCATGATGCAGAAAGTATGATGAGGATGTATGTGTTTAGTTATCTGGCCATGCCAAAGAAAATATAATGGTAATGGTAATGGTGATACAAGTCTTGGACTATAAATATATGATTACTGCTATAGTCTTATGTGACATTGTTTGCTAGTGGTATTGAAATTAATTCAAACACAAAGGACTCAAAAACATAAACTCCTGACATATGAATTGGTTAGTTCATTTATAATTTATCATAATACAACAAACAAAATTAATTCTTACAATGACTCTTCGGAATCCATTCAATCCGTTCTCCTTTTGATTCCAAACAAGGGAAAGCATAAATGTCACTCCCAGTAACCATTATTTGTGGTTTTACAAGGTACATTGCATATTAATACAAATGAAAAAAAGGTGTTTGAAGGTTCACCAGCAGAAGCTAGAACTATTGCATGCACCTTAAGATTTGAGATACATTCTCTTAAATCTACTTTATCATTAATTGAAAATATAAAAGAGAACTGCTAAAACATAACCTAAAATCTACTTTGTTATTAACAGTTAAGAAAAAAGAGAACAGCTAAACAAAAACTCATAAAGCAAGTAGAACATACCCTCATGAACTTAATGGTTCTTGGCTACAAGCCTGGGGCGACACTCATGTGTAATGAGAGCTTTTGATTAAAATAAAATAAAAAAGGTGTAATTAGTTGCGAAGCATGAGAATGTTGTGGGGGGGAATGTAAGCATGAGAATGTTGTGGGGGGGAATGTAAGCATGAGAATGTTGTAGCCATTGCGTCTTTGTAGTTTTAGTATCTGAAACATGAAAACAAAATATTAGTTGCTATAAAATATTCTACAACGTATGCAAAAAAATTTGAAATAAAGATTTATTTCACCTTTAATAGTATAAAAATCGAATTTTGTGATTTTTATGTTTTTAACTGCTGGTATTTATATACTTTGGAATGGAATATTTATGGTTTTAAATATATTTTTAGAAGTTATATATATTTTAAGAAGTCATTATTGAATATATATATATATATATATATATTCATATTTATATTTATATTTTGTTTCCTAAAATGTATCTTTTAAACCAAAAATAGTGTAGTAATTAAATGAAATCCATACCATGTAATGATTTTGATTAAGTTATTTTTAACAATAAATGTAGCATTAATTATTTTTCAACTTACCATAGTTTATATATTTATTTTTTGAGATAAAAATATACTTTGATATTTTACTTGATTTTTTTTTACCAAATATGAAAGTTGCTTATCAAAATTAATTGGTACTTCCATAAATTTAATATTATTAGAATGTTATTCATATATAGTACTTCCAACTACCTAATTTCTTTACCACACGGGTTCGAGTGGAGAGAGTTCGAATGGAGAGGGTTCGAGTGAAGATGGTTCGAGTCGAGCAGTTCGAGTAATAGAAGTTCGAGCGGTACTAGGTTTGAGTGGAGAGGGTTTGACTGGAGAGGGTTCGAATAGAGGGTTCGAGTGGAGATGGTTCGAGTGGAGAAGTTCGAGTGGAGAGGTTCAAGCGAAGAGGTTCCAGTGGTGAGGTTCGAATGATGAGAAATCAAGTTGAGAGGGTTTAAGTGGAAAGGGTTTGAGTAGAGAGGTTCGAGTGATACTATGTTCGAGTGGTACTGGGTTTGTGAAGAAAGAGTTCGAGTAGAGGAGGTTCGAAGGTTAGAGTGGAAAGGTCCTAGTGGAGAAGTTCGAGTTGAGAAGTTTGAGTGGTGAGGTTTCAAGTGGTGAGAGTGAGTGGTGAGGGTACCATCCACCACTGGAGAGAGTACTATCCACCCCTCGAGGGGAGTATACCATCCACTACTAGAGAGAGTATTATCCACCCCTCAAGAAGTTTTTCAACCACCCTTCGAGGGTACACCATCTACCTCTCGAGAGGGTAAATTATCACTGAAAAGAGTACACCTTCCACCCCTCGAGGGTATGCCATCAACATCTCGAGAGAGAGGTGTACCAGCCCTCGAGGGTACACCACCCCTTGAGAGAGTATACCACTGAGAGCGTCAAACCATCCACATTAGCTCTCGAACCATGACCCACTCGAGGCATATAACCCTCGAACCATCCACGACACCACCATTCAAACCACCTATCTCTCGAACACCAACCATTCATGCCTGGAACCATCACCCCTCGAACCATCAGTTCTTGAACATCCACCACGCCACCACTGGAACCATCCATCTCTCGAACATCAACCATTTGCCTCGAGGTCTCCCTACCACTTAAACCATCCACCCTTTGAACATCAACCATCTTCCTTGAGGGGTGTTGATTCGAGGCATCTCCACTAGATTCATTAGCCCTCGAGGCCTAGGAACCATCAACCATCCCCCTCGAGGCATCACCTCTCGACTCAAACCTCTTCACTCTAACCTCTACTCAAACTCTCACCACTTGAACCAGTACCACTCAAACCCTTTCCATTCGAATTCTCTATTCGAACCCTCTCCACTCGACCCTCACCACTCGAACGCTCACCACTCTACCCCTCACCACTCGAACCCTCTCCACTCAAACCCTCTCCACTCAAACCCAGTACTGCTTGAACCTCTTTACTCAAACCCATTACCACTTGGACCTCTCCATCGATTCATTAACCCTCGAGGTCCTGGAACCATCAACCATCCTAATCGAGGCATCCCCCCTCGATCCATCAACCATCTGCCTTGCCACCTCTCAAACCTTCACCCCTCGAACATCAACCATCTGCCTCGACTAAAACCTCTCCACTCAAACCCAGTACCACTCAAACCCAGTACCACTCAAACCTCTCCGCTCAAACCCAGTTCACTCAAACCCAGTCCGCTCAAACCCAGTAGCACTCGAACCCAGTACCACTCAAACCCTGTACCACTCAAACCCTCTCCAGTCGAACCCAGTACCACGCAAACCCTCTCCACTTGAACCCAGTACTACTCAAACCCTCTCCACTCAAACCCTTTCCACTCGAAACTCTCCACTCGAACCCTCTATACTCGAACCCAGTACCACTCGAACCTCTCAACTCAAATCTTGACTCGAACTCTCTCCACTCGAACCCTCACCACCCAAACTCTCTCCACTCAAACCCTCACCACTTGAACCCTCACCACTTAAACCAAGTACCACTCAAACATCTCCACTCGAACCTCTCGAACCTCAAACCTCGAACCTCTCCACTGTGGGGAGGCACGGACTTGGGAGCAACAAAATCCACCCTAGAAATGTGACTCTCACATGGCAATGCACCAAGAATTTCTTCATCACACGGGGTCCGAAAACTCCCTTCCCTTAGAACAGCACTCTTTGATTCCCATACAGTTTTCTAGACGGGATCAACCATCGGCTGAGGCCAATTCATGACTTCGACAAATGAAAAACACTGGTTTATCATTCTCTCTAGAAGATCAAGCTTAGTTTTACCCCATCCTCTGGAAAAAGAATGGTGGCCTTATCCTAGTTCTGTGCACATACACACCATATACATGGTCCAACACATAATGTAGCATTCCTGGATTTACATGTGTTCGAAAATGGAGGAAACTTATATTTAATGAAAATAAAAATGCAAAGAGCAAAGAATAGATTCAGTAGCTTATTCTGATCTAAGTTAAAAAGTCTAGTAAGTCTCGACTATTATTTGAAAATTTCCATCACACCTGGGAGGTCATCGTCGTACCTCTCAAAGTTAATGTTTATAAGCCCTAAATGCTTACTATCTACAACTAAGTAGATAGCGGCAAGTTGGGGCCGTCCACAAAGAATGGGGGATTTTCTCAAGCGTTTAAGCACAAAAGGTTGCTATTAGGCTAGGAGTAGATATATATATATATACATATAAAAGCATGTAAATGAGGGGGATTTGTTTGGTGGTCCCAAGTTATGAAAGTTAAAAGACAATACAACTAGCAAAGTCAAGAAACTATGCTAAATCATCAAACAAAACTAAGAAAATGGGTTTAAAAACTATAAAAGATAAAACCTTGGAGGCAATCGATATCCACTTCCAAATCTAATGTAGATCATTGAACCATTCACTCATTCTATCACAATTGTTATCTATGGGGAATGCCAATTGAAGATCAACATTCATTCCTTCTTAAGAGTAATTTGCAAAGACAAACAACAACCATTTGCAAACCTCATTGATGATCACCCTAGACAAACAACGACCATAGGGGTATTTCATCAATGGCATTATACACGAACAACCATAGATTTGACAACAACAAGCCTTCTACCAAAGACATAGCCATTTAACCAAACATAGCATTCATTAGGCCAAACCTAGAACAAACCACATTCAAAGTTCAACCTTTCATTGCATCTATAGGATAAATATGAGAACAATCCACATTAACATACTTATCTAGCAAGAATCACAACACGTTATGCACAAGAAGTTCTAAGTTCATGTTCCTAGATTTTCATGCAAAGGAGCTAAGGAATTCATCACTTTCCTAACACCCTAACACTTCAATCATACAAACACTTCCTATTCTCAAACAACACATGGTATAAATGAAGTGAAACATAGCATTAAGAACACACGAATGCTAAATAACAAAGGCTTCAAGAACGAGTGACAAAATCTATACACTACTTCCATTAATCATGCATTTACACATGATTAGCCAAGAACAATCAACATTCATTGACTTCTCTCATTTGCTACCTAAAAGAAACATGACAATGAATTCAGCATCATCACATTCATCTAGCAATAATCAACACATCAACATCATTAAGAAGATCTAACTCATGCTTTTGGATTTCACATTAAAAGAGGGGAGAATTAGCTACTTTCTCCCAACCCTAACAAGTAATCATACAAGAAATTCATATATACTCAAGCTTCCAACAACATCAATGCCATTAACAATTCACACTCAAAGCTCAATAAATGCACAATAGCAAAAGCACCAATAGATATATGTGTGTGTGTGTGTGTGTGGTTCTTACTACATAGAAATGGAAGCTTCAATCCATTGCTCCCAAGATAAAAACTAAGGTGGACAATTAAAAGACATGATTAACCTACAAAAACTAAGAAAAGAAAGAAAGAAAAACTGGGGCTTGAACCCAGAAAAATGCAAGAAGAAGAGGCTGGATTCGAGTCCAAAAGAGGAGAGGATAAGGTGATATTTATAGTGAAAAAAAAAGAAAGAAGAGTTTCTGACCCCTCATCTGTCGTGAGTCGCGACGACCTCGCGATGGAATCCAAGTCTAGCACCATTTCTTCTTTCTCCTTTTTGTTTCGTATCCTCCTTTGCTCTTCACTTCTTCAATTCTTTAAATCTTCAAAATCTCAATTACAAGTCTTCAAATCTTCAAAGGTATTCTTCAAAGTCTTCAAAGTCTTCAAACAAATTACCTTGTCACACCAAATTCTCTAGAAAAGTAATAAAAGCGTAAAAGTCGATTTTAATCCTCCTTAGAGAACTTCAAGGCAAAATGTCTCATTTAGAACACAAAAGTATACAAAAGTGAATCCTAAAAGTCCTAATATAACCTTATAAAATGGGCACATTAACACCTCTAACACCCAGTAATTTGAAGTCAAATCTCGAACTCAAGCATAATTCTACAAACTCTCATCTTCCGAGACAACACAAAAAGTTAAAAAAACATATCATAACCTAACACCCAAACTATTTGTATAGGAGATTTAACCAATGATGTGTGGATATGACTAATACTCTTATCAGACAAATATAATCATAACGTTAACATAATCCATTTCAGTTTAAAGTTTTGCAAAGAGAAATGCCTACTTCGTAATACCAAGAGAAAGAAGTTCACCTTATATTCTCTTCTTATGCGCTCTACATAAATGTCTAGATGCAGTTCTCCCATACTAGAAATGATAGTCTAATCATAAACCAAAAAAAGGACTCAACATTAGGCCTTACACTCCCCACCCATATGCTATTCTCCCTTTATTTCAACTTCAAATCAATGTGACCATAAAAATTTCAAAAAGTGGGGGTGCCAAACCTTACCACTTTCAAGATCTAAACTGACACGGAAGGTGGGATCTTCTCTCTAAAATTGATTTAATGCTTTGGAGAAATGCTAGAGATCATGTATAGCTAAGAATAAAGTTGAGAAAAACGAAACCAAAACTAAGACTTAGACACGGTAGCTTTCCTTTCATTCATTCAGAAACAAAACCATGCAAACATATATAAAATAAACCATTAGATAACTCCAGTATATTCTTCTGGCATAAACCTGCAGCTGAGTTTTTTCCATTAATCCTCCAATTTGTCCACAACTTCATCTCAGTAAGTCTAAACTGCAAACTCTAAATAACACAAGTGATTTTCCTTATCTAGAAAATTCTATCTAATAAGCAGCTATGAACTCCAACATTCTCAAGCTCCCTATACGACCCAAATTAATCAGCAACATATCACCCAGGCACCTTTCATGTTAAAGAACAAACTGATGTCATAGATATAAAGAAAAAGGTTATTTGAGTGGGTTGTCATCATAGAATATCTACACATCTGCACTTGGATTTTGAACACATAACCTAAACTCAGATAGAAGCTTAACCCAAATTCAGATCGTTCTAAACTCTGAGAATTAAAATGCTGAATAAGATCTAATATCAACAATATTAACAATATCCACCAGCAATAAAGAGAAAACAAATGTTTGTATTACCTGAATGTGAATAGGCGAAGCACTGACGTTGAAGGAAATAGAGAGTGACGAAAATGACGCCGGAGAGAAATAGTGAGCGGCGATAAACAAAGAAACATCTAAGATCATCATTAGATGCATTACCAATTTAAAAGATAATCAATCATTCATACAAGCGCATTTTTTAATGTTGTTCCATGCTTTTAAACAGACACAAATTAGAAACCAAAATGGATCATCTAAACTGAATGCTCTCTGTATTCCTCTGGGAATTGCCTACTTGAGCAACAACCATTGACAAAAACTATTAAAGAAAAAAAAATATGGATCATCTAAACTGAATGCTAACTGCATTCCTCTAGGAATGGCCTACTTGAGCAACAACTAATGACAAAAACTATTAAAGAACAAAAAAAATAACTAATGCAATTGAATGGGCTTTAATGAAAATCTTAGAAAAGCTAATAAGTTGCTCAGAAGGACATATGCAAATCCATCATGGGCTCGAACACTTGAATATTTTTATCATCTCATCGATAAGGAACCAATAACTCATAACAGTATGTGATGCACTCGTGGAAAAACAAGTTTGTAATTAGGAGCAATTATTAGCACAGAGCAGAGAGTCAAAATATACCTACTGTACTCTTCTTTCGAAGAGGAGGGATGAAAACCCCCTTGTACTTCTGAAAAATTCGATCCCGTAACCAGAGAAAATAATTGTATCTTCTGATAACAATCTTCTCCGAACCTTGATACTAAGGAAGATTAGTCTGCAAGACCAACTTCAAAATTATCACCCACCCAACCGATCCACTCATTGAGATAATTAATATAAATTCGAGAAGCAAAACATACAAATAAAACCAGTATTCGAACAAAAAAATCTGTATAAAAAAATGGCAATGGCAGTGGAGGAGACAATGGCAGAGAGGTCGATGTTGGGTGAAGATGAGTTAATGGGAATAGTCATGAAGGAAACAGAGGTTGGCCTTGGGTGTGGAGGAGATAGGGGGAATAGCTAATCGATGTAGATGTGATTGGGAAAAATGGTACGGCCACGTGATTGGGCAAAATGGTACGGGCACGAGGGAATGCGGTGGAGAGGTTGAAACGGTGAGGCGGAAGAAGTGGAGGAAAGAATTGTGCAAAAGAAGAGGAAAGAATTGTGTGACGAAGAAGATGAACAAACAGTAAGTTAGAAGTTGGGAAAACGGTGTCATTTTTGCAAGGTAAGGAAGTCAAATAATTACTCAAATACGGTTGACAGACAAAAGGCAAACAATATCTATTATAGGATCCTTGGGGAAAATAGCAATGGCAGTAGAGGAGACAATGGTAGAGAGGTTGACGTTGGGTGAGGAGGAGACAATGGGAATTTCCTTGGAGGAAATAGAGGTCGACATTGGGTGTGGAGGAGATAGGGGGACTAGCCAATCGACTTAGATGTGATTGGGTAAAACGGTATGGCCACGTGATTGGGCAAAATGGTACGCGCACGAGGGAATGCGGTGGACAGGTTGAAACGGTGAGGCACAAGAAGTGAAGGAAATAATTGTGCGAAAGAAGAGAAAAGAATTGTGCGATGAAGAAGGTGAACAAACAGTAAGTTAGAAGTTGGAAAAACGGTGTCATTTTTGCAAGGTGAGGAAGTCAAATAATTACTCAAATACCCCCAGTAGACAGACAAAAAGCAAACAATATCTATTATAGGGTGCTTGGGATAAGCTGAATTTTGCATAGTTGTTAGAAAAATAAGGAGAGGTGTCTCTACTATTTTCGAATTCCATACATGATTCTCTTCTAGTTAATATAAGCATGAAACAATTCTCTAATGTGTTACTGATGATCTTTGATTCAGGTTAAAGGACTTTTGGGCAAAGAACTTACTGTCCGTAATGATTTGGTTCTTGAACTACCTGATAGAATTAAAGTCATACCTGATGGGGGAGCCTCAGCTCCACCCAAGCAAGCAATACGGAGGTTGGGGAGCTTCTGCTTCCCGAGCAGAAATCAAATTTGATTCAGGTTGACATTTGAAGACTATGTTATCCAAAAAAAATGATAAGCTTGTTCAACAGGTAAGTGATACTTCTTGGTTCAGTATTATGTCTAATTAAAGGTCTAATATCATTCTCACTTGGCAACGGTTTTACCAGGTGATTGCTGAAATGACTGATGGGGGAGTGAACTGCAGTGCCGAGTGCACTGGAAATATCACTGCTATGATCTCTGCATTCGAATGCGTTCATGATGTAATTGTTGTAGTATCTAATTCTATTCCATGGTTTATCCAACATAGTTTTTAGCACTTGGAATTATCCGACATTCGTATCATTTTTAGGCTTAAGGAGTTGTTGTACTAGTTGGAGTGGCGAGTAAGGACGACGTGTTAAAAACTAATCCCAGCTAAATGAGAGGACTCTCAAGGGTACCTTCTATGGAAACTAAAAGCCCCACAGTGACATTCCAGGTGTGGTCAAAAAGTACATGAACAAGGTATAATCTACATTTTTTATCAGGAATCATAAATCCCATTTTGCATTTTCCTTGCCAACAAAATGTGTTCTTCGTGTTCGTGTTTCATCAACTCTGTGTACCTTGTTGTTTTGCAGGAGATGGAGCTTGACAAGTTCATCACACACCAAGTTCCATTCTTTGAGATCAACAAGGCATTTGATTACATGCTCAAAGGCCTTCAGCTCTGCTTATCCCTTTTGATTCTCTACCATGTTGTTGGGCTTGCTACAATAACATCCTTGATAGTAACATTTCTTACTATCCTTTCTAACACCCCACTTTCAAAGTCACAGCATAAGATGTTAATATAGATGAAGCTGCACATGAGAGCATAAGATGTTAACATTAGAGTAAATTTAGTACTCTACTCGTTCTTACCATAGTTGATGCTGCACATGAGAGCATAAGATATTAACATTAGAGTAAATTTAGTACTCTACTCGTTCTTACCATAGTTGAAGCTGCACATGGGAGCATAAGATGTTGATATACAGGTTTTCCTACCTTTTTCGTCTAGTTTATGTTTTTTCTGAATATAACATGTTATTTATCTTCTGCTATGGTTTTATTACATATATAGAATCTAATGTGGTTGTTATGATAGTCACTATACTATTTTATGGTGCTTTGTGTCAATTATCTCTTAATTGCAACTTTAGTATATATCTTTTGCAATTTTCTTGAACATGTCAGTTCACTTTCAGTGCTGAGATGATTTCGTGGGTAGTGGCTGGGCTGATTATTGTAATCAATGGATATCTCCTGGTCGATTTCACTTCATCAGAAGTGAGCGGAGTTATGCGTACAACTTCAATTTTCATATTCATCATTGGATATGTGGCATTCAAAATATACCTCGGGGCACGGGGTTCAACAATCTCCAATTTTCCAGCAAAGAGGCTATCAAACAGCGTTAGCTGATGAGATCCTATGGACTATATTTCGCCACTGTTATCTATACTCTTTTTAGCTGGGATATTCTGATAAACATATTTAATGATCTATTTTGCATCCTTGGGAATATGAGAGTTGTCATTACATTAGTTGTAGTAACATTAGCTTTCACCTGCTACTTGTAGAAAAAATGTACTACTAGTTTATTTGTACTCTTGGAATACTGATTCCTCTTGTATATCAAAGATGAGAAAGCCTGATAAATTCATCTTCACAAAGTCGAGATTTGAGCTTATGAGTTTGTGCTGCTTATATTCCCATCGATTAAATGAAATTGTTGTTATAACTCCTGAATGTCTGAATTTTGCTACCATGAACATGTAAAAAACATGGGGCAAATATTTGAAAAATGAACTAAATGCTGCTGAAAATTTTCTTATATACTATGCACTTGTTACCTTACAATATGCATCGCTTGTATTAAAACATGCACTTGTTACCTTACAGTACGCATCGCTTGTATTAAAACATGCACCTGTTTTAAAAGCTCTAAATATGGCTTATGAAACTTTTCCAATATATCGTGTATAAGTTAAGTTATGAATCATTTATTTTTTGTTAAAACATGCATATGTTAGTCTACAACTAGTATATGTTATAGTTTATACAAACAGGGGAGACTAAAATTTGAAATTTTCACATTGTCATATTGACTCTGCATTAATTACTTTACAACATGTATTGTTCAAATAAAAACACGCATATGATTCCTTAAAATTTCAGTGCCATCTTTGTCTGAATCCTCCCCGTTTCTGAACTTCTTGTGTAGTCCAATGTTCAATATTGTCTGATTCCTTAAAAGTTAAAACCAAAAAAAGTATAGATCCAACTCCTAAAAAAAGTCATACATACTGGATATTAATAGTTACAGCATATAAGCAAACATGTACAGTTTCTAATTCAAAACGACAGTAATCAACAATGAAAGTAAAAGTCAAACACAATGAAACTAACAAGTACATATTGGATACTAACAGATGTAATACATAAGTAAACCGATGCAGTTCCTAATTCAAAATAAACAACCAACAACTTTTTTTTTCAAAAAAAAAAAAGAAAAGGCATACACAACACACAACTAACAAGTACACACTTGATACTAACAAATGCAACACATAAGTAAACAAATGCAACTCATTATTCAAAATGCACAACCAACAACAAATGAAAATAAAAGGACATGGACATTACAACTAACAAGTACACATTGAATACTAACATGTGCAACATATAAGTAAACAAATGCAACTCGGAATTCAAAATGTACAACTAACAACATATTAAAACAAAAGGTTATAAAAAACACAACTAACAAGTACACATTGAATACTAACAGGTGCAACATATAGGTAAACAGATACAAATCATAATTCAAAACGAACGATTAGCAGAAAAGAGAAGAAAAAAAGTTATTCACAAAAGGTCATGGACAGTACAACT
Organism: Rubia yunnanensis; assembly: GCA_037428765.1. Lineage (NCBI taxonomy): Eukaryota > Viridiplantae > Streptophyta > Magnoliopsida > Gentianales > Rubiaceae > Rubia > Rubia yunnanensis. The sequence continues at coordinate 57,083,919 of CM075066.1, forward strand.
AACAAATACACATTAAATACTAACATGTGTAACATATAAGTAAACAGATGCAGCTCGTAATTCAAAACAAACAATCAGTATCACCTGGTTTTCAACGAAAAATGAAAATAAAAAGTCATACACAGTACAACAAACTAGTACACACTGAATACTAACAAATGCAATATGTAACAAAACAAATACAACTTCTAACTTAAAATGATCAATCAACCACAAAAGAAAGGAAAAGGTCATACTCAGTACAACTAATTTGTACACACTGAATACTAATAAATGCAACATATAAATGAACAAATGTTGTTCCTAATTCTAAATGAACAATCAACGACAAATGAAAACAAAAGGTCATACACAATACAACAAACTAATACACACTGAATAGTAACAAATGCAATATGTAACTAAACAAATACGTCGTCTAATTAAAATGAATAATCAACCACAAATGAAAAGGAAAAGGTCATACTCAGTACAACTAATTAGCATACACGGAATACTAATAAATGCAACATACAACTGAACAATCGCAGTTTATAATTCAAAATGAACAGTCAACAATAAATGAAAAGAAAAGGTCATACACAATAAAACTAACTAGTACACACTAAATATTAACAACTGCAACATATAACTAAACAAATGTATACTATAATGTCTCAACAACACAAATGCATACTATAATGTCTCAACCACTATAGGATCCCGGCGACATTTCTGGTGCTTGTTCGTCAATCCTTTCCCAGCACATTTCTCCAGGTTGGGTGAGACCTAAGAAAATATGTATAAGGCATCAAGCTTCTATCATCCTTACCTGCAGGGACAATTAAAATAAATTTCTTCAATTTAGTGAGTTGAGGAAATGCAGCTTCAGTGGCATCCTATTGACCATGAATTTCTTGTGATACTTTTACTGTAAGGGCCTCTAGATTCAATAGGCATCTGCAAGCAATGTATTATCCCTTGACAAACTTATTATTTCCCTCACAAGAAACCAACATGTCATTTACAAACAAAACACTGTGTATACCAATTTTCTTTCACATCTTATGATACTTAATAGCTCTTCTTCTAAAATCCATTTTCAGTTTTCTAGTGAAGTACCCAATCACTAAAACAAACAGCATTGGTGAGAGAGAATCAATAAGGATGTATTTGCACCAGAAAATAACTGAACCAGAAGTGACAATTAATAATGATGCATTTGAACCAGAAATTAAACACATAATTTCTTAGTTGAGTGAATACACATATCCAACAAAGCACTCCCGACATTAGATCAAGAGGAATTCCCTAACTTTGTGTGCTAACTAGCATTTTTCCATGACCTATGTACAGCCGTATAAACATAGTTTTCACAACATAGCACTCTCAACATTTGATCAAAAGAGGAAGCACATAAATCTGCACATTCATTAGCATACTTTATCTACATATAAGAATGAATCTCCACACCCATCTTGTTCAACACGCACTCTTCCACAATAAAGCATCGTAAAATTTAATTTCATCTAACCTAAACACATATTTACAAAGTGACAATGCAGATACTCAAAGATCAAGAACTTACAGATGATGCTTAAAAAAATTTGTGGAGGCACTAATTTCTATAACACATGAAATTCGAAGCTCTACACAGGATAGTTAGCACTTATCACCATTGTTGCAGTGAGACTCTAGATTTCGTTCATTCAAAAAACAAGCACACTGATCATTGAACAACAAAATAAAAATTAGTAAGGGGTGTGTTGATACCTAAAGGAGAAGATGACCGGATTGAGCTTCTCGGAGGAGAAGGAGACGACGGGTTCCGACCAAAGGAGAAGAGCGAGGAGACAAAGAATACCAACCTTGCCAAACACTAATCTTAAGCGCCTTTTTGCTAAGCCCCCGGACATGGTTCCCCAAGTACCTCTGCAGCATATACGCTACTTGATTCTCCAACATCCTTTCGAATTCGCCAACAACCGCAGCTGCGCAATCAAACCCCTGCTAAACCCTCTGATCACGAGAATTTCGTTCACACCGACATCGATATTTACAAGAATTTTCTATCCTCAGCTTTCGCATCCAATTGGTGCAAGAAACTCTTCAAACTAGAGCTCAATAAATAGATTTTACTACACATAATGAGTTGAACTGTTGAATCTTCGGTACGAGGCGGAGAAGAGTGAGATAAAGAGAAGATGAAAATTGAAGAAGAATAGATTCGGGAGACTTTCTAATTAGTATGCAATTTTTTATTAATTATAAATGAACCCATTTTTTAAAATGGTCTCTAGCTTGTCCATAAGCTTATGGATAGTTCGCCTTCCTGAGACTTTTCCTTTGATTTAATACTTATAAATCACATCCAACTAATAAAATATCAAACTAAAAGTAAATGATATCAAATGAAAGTTTTAAATCTTCAAATTAAATAATTTTATATCAAATAAAATAATTAAACATATATATTAAATTAAAATTGTAAAATATGTAATAAAAAAATTATTACATACTAAATAAAAATATTCAAACATCAAATAGAATTACTAAAAATATTTAAACATCAATATTAAAATAGTTGAACATCAATATAAAATTTTAAAAATCAATTCACACTATTGAAACATCAAGAATATACAAATAAAAATCTAATATTTATAAATAAGAAACATCAATATCAATTTTTAAAATGACATGCAAAAAAACTAACATATCAATAAAAAACTGAGTTAAATGATATTCTAACCCGACTGAAAGTGTCAATATACCATGTAAAATGAAAAAGTGTCAAACAAACCCTAAATTTATGATAAAATTTGCCGATATAACCTCTAGGCCTAAATCTGGCGTTGACTGACAAATTGAATTGTTGACTAAAAGTAAAGTGACAAAAATATCATCCTCCTTAAATCTGATTGTTTTTTCCAGTTTACCCTTCTTAAAAACATAAAACATAAAAAATAAAAGAAAAACATGTCTTCTCCCTAATACCCCCTTGCCCGCCACCCACTTCCAACCGCTACCACTCCACCTCCGCCCAGCAACCATCCCACCTCCGCCCAGCAACCACCCCACCTCCGCCCAATAATCACCCACCTCTGCTCAGCCACCACCACACCGCCGTCCAGCCACGAACCACAGTCGCCCAGCCATAAGAACTCACCGTCGCACCAATTCCGCTATCTCTGCCCCACCTCCGAATCTCACACCTCCATCTCCACGGCCACCATTGCGTCTCCCTCCTGTTTAACTTTCTCCAAACATTTCCCCTGTTTAACTTTCACCGCCACAACTGTGAGCAGAGGAAAAGCAAATAATCGCCCTCTCCTTCCTTGCACTCACCGACAATAATACAATTACAAGTCCTAATACCATACCTACATAAATAAACCATTCACATATAAAGCTTAAATTTGGCCAATTGAGGTGACACATGGAAATAGCACCACCCCTGACAGTAGCAAAATCGATACCGCTGCGTCCAACCTCAATCATCTACCCCCTAAACCTTAAAGTAAAACTCTTCCGGCGTTACCCCACCACCATTCCCCGGCTGCCACTCTGTTACACGGAAAGATTTGGAATAAAAATATTCATCGGAGAAAGAAAAGAAAGGAGGTCGCGGATGAATAGAGAAGAAAGAAGAAACGAGAGAACAAGGGATGGGTTTTTTGTCTTTTTATTTATTATTTATTTCTTTTTTAAAATTTCATGAGTAAAATTGTCATTTCATTATATTCCGGCCAAAATTTCTGTCTATAATCGAAGTCAACAGCGTCCAGGGTTAGATTGGCACATACATCTAAAAGTTGGGGTTATTTTAGAACTTTCTCATTTTACAAGGTTAAATTGGCACTTACAGCCTAAAGTTAGAGTTATTTTAGCACTTTCCCATTTTACAAGGTTAAATTGGCACTTTCAGCCTAAAGTTAGGGTCATTTTAGCACTTTACTCAAGAAAAAATCTCCAGCTAGTGTTGAAAATATACATTCCTCTGTTGCATTTGAAAAAACTATCTTGACGTTCCAAATCCACTGATGTTATTCTTTTTTTACATGATAATTTACAAATGTAAAATGATATGTATAACTTCATGTATATTATAGATGAACAAGATATAAAACATCATACACTAACAACTCAAACTCGAAGGAATTCAATGAATCATCACTGGCACAACAAAAACATATAAAATTAGCATATGAAAGTGGCAAACTTTAATTTGAAATTTTACATTAGCATATGAAAACGCCAATCGCCATAATTATCGAATCATCAAACATCATTCATTACAAAAGGGTTCAAATGCCCTAAAAATTTGCTAACATAAAAACTGGAGATTTCAAATGAAACTAAAACATCAATAACTATCAAGCGCCTCAACACTAATAATCAACCATCAGAACCAAAAAATCATTGTCAAACAATACATCCTAAAAAATCAAATTCTATTATTCCCTGACTTGTTTCCCTTTGCCGATGACTTTTTCATAAACTTGTCTTCTCCTGCTGGTTTTGAAGATGATGACTCTCATGCTCCATCAATGCACAGATAAAAGCCTACTACGGTTCTCTGTTCTAAGGAACACCTTCAAAGTATGGTTCTTCATACCATTTTTTTATTAACTCATCAATAACATCGTAGAGCTCTAACATGGAAAGTATTCCTGTGAAATAATATGGGATAAGTGTCAATATAACCCTATCTACTTGAGTAAGTTCCAATATAACCCTATGATAATTTTTAGTGCAAATATAACCCTAATAGTTAATGAAAGTGCCAATAAAACCCTCAGACCCCATTTCCGGCATTGACCTCAATTTTCCATCGTTGACTCTATGTAAATTCACCAAAATACTCGTTGGACTAACTCTGAAACTAGGTGGACAATTTTACCCTCATAGATCGTCGGACCGCCGCCGGAACAGTTAGGCTTATATCAGCACATTATGAAATTGTATTGGGTTATATCAGCACATCCCTAATGTTTGTAGGGTCATATCAGCACATTTCTAATGTTTGTAGGGTTATATCAGCACATTCTTAAACCTTATAGGGTTATATGAGCACATATTATAAATATTAAGAGTGTGGTACTCGACTGGCCTTAACGGACGACCACATCATCATATACACCATTATAACATCATAACAATATCTTATACAACATAAAATTTGACATCATGACACCATCATTAATATTAAACACCATTATCACATACCATAGCCTCATTTCAAAACTTATCAACATTAAAAACCCTAGGTCGAAGAACACAGCAAAATAACAATCACACACAACACCAAAGGTCATCCAATCATCAATCCGGACTAAACACAACAGAATAAATAAAATATCATTAAAATCCCTATATTCTATAGTATGTGCTAATATGACCCTTCATTTTTTACTAATGTGCTGAGATAACCCTATAAATTTTAGGAATGTGCTAATTTAACCCTACTAGTTTTCATAATGTGCTGATATAACCCGGTCCGGTGGCGGTTCGGCAGCGGCCCGGTGGCGGTTCGGCAGCGGCCCGGTGGCGGTTCGGCAGCGGCCCGGTGGCGGTTCGGCAGCGGCCCGGTGGCGGTTCGGCAGCGGCCCGGTGGCGGTTCGGCAGCGGCCCGGTGGCGGTTCGGCAGCGGCCCGGTGGCGGTTCGGCAGCAGTCCGGCGACGGTCCAGCAGCAGTCCGGCGGCGGTCCGACAGCGGTCCGACGGCAATCTGGCGGAAGTCTAGCGGCATTCTAATGTCATTTCCTTTTTTGTATTTTAATTTTTTTAGAAGGGCAAACATGTAATTTTTTAAAATTTTGCCTAAAAGTTGTCGGAGAGGGTTATATTGGCTTTTTCACTAACTAGATAGGGTTATATTGGCACTTTCGAATATTGAAAGGTTATATTGACACTAATGTCAACTAGGTAGGGTTATAAAAGTATTTTTTTCTAATATAAAAAATCACATACAGTAACAAAAACATCAACATCTGAAATTAAAACATCACAATAGCACACGTAACATCACTAACAACTACATTGAGAAACCTCAAATACAATATTTAAAACATCAATATCAAAATTTAAAAACATTAAAAGCGCACACTAAAATATCAAAAGAACAAAATTGAACATCAGTCGCATACTTAAATATGAAAACACCACATGCATCAAACACTGAAATTATAGCATTACACCATCACACATAAAAAAAATACTTAGAGCTTAAACATGAAAGATCAAAGATAGAACTAGAAACATCAACAACAGTATCTAAAACATCACAACTAGAAAAAAAAATTGCAGTTCTTACTTCTTTCTCGATTGCAGCAACAGTGGTCAAGTGTTCTTAGACATCTAAGAAACAACAACACAAGATTTGAACATATAGTAACAAAACCCTAAGATATCACACACAATCAAAACAACAAAACCGAACATCAATTGCACACTTAAAACACTACAAGCATCAAATACTAAAATTAAGACATCACACCAGCATAGATAACAGTACTTAAAACCTAAACATTAAACATAAAACCAGAAACGGCAACAACAATATTTAAAACATCACATCTGAAAAATAACAAAATTTACAGATTATCCTTCCTTATCGATTGCAGCAACAGTGGGTAAGCGTTCTTAGACATCTAAGAAACGGCAACATCACAAAAATTAACACAATTTGTAACCAAACCCTAAGATGTCACACACAATCAAGATTGGACATCAATTGCACATTTAAGTATGAAAACACCACAAGCATCAAAAGCTGAAATTAAAATATTACACCAGCACAGACAACAATACTTAAACCTAAAACATCAAACAAAAAATGAGAAACATCAACAACAATATCTAAAATATCACTGCTGCAAAATAATAAAACTTACAGATCCTCATTTCTTCTCGATTGCAACAGCAGTGAGGCAAGTCTTCTTAGAGATCTAAGAAATAATAGCAGTAACACAAAAATTAGCACAAATCCATAAGAACAATTCACCAAACACAAAAGAAGAGAGAGAGAGAGAGGGAGAGAGATAAACCCCCAAATATTAACACAATGAACAACATAAACCCTAGAAAGTCACATGAACCCAAAAAAAATTAAACAAAAATCAGAAGAAAAAAAAACAAAATATGCATAAAAAATCAGAGCGAAAACATTACCTTCGAAGATAAACACAAAACGAAGGTCGGATTGTGTTAGATCATCAAAAATTGAAGCTAAAACTAGAAAATTTGCCGAAAAATTCCAAACATCTCAACAAACCACTACTCGCAAGAAAGGAGGAAGAAAAATAGAGAGCATGTGCATTTAATTGGAAGGAAATGAGCATGTATGCGGTTGAGATTTAGAGCTCAAAGAAAATGGAGAGAGAATTTGGTTCAGGCGTCTCCGCCGTCATGAAAAGTGAGGGGAAAGTGAGAGAAGAAGGTGTTGAGTTTATTATTTAGAGTAAGTCTCAGAAAATGCGTTCTTTCCATAAGCATATGGACAGTCCACGGGGCTGTTACCTTAAATGTTGTATTTTTTAAAAAAAATTAAATATTGTATTTTATAAGTTAAAATAAGTAATAATATGTATTTTAAGGTGAAAACATAAAAATATATGATATAAAAAATATTTTCAAAAATGAGTGGGTCTCCTGACAGGCGGCCTGTCCATAAGCTTATAGACAGGGAGGGGCCACTTTGCAAATAAGGCAAACTTAAGTAAAAATATAACGCAAAACCACAAACACAATTTTCACACACTAACACATAGTACTCTGTTCTTCTTCTCTGGAAAGCTCCCAACGCGTTTTCCGATCTCCTTGCCAGCACGTTTTCGATCTCTCATCAATAACGCATTTCCGATGAACTCCGACAACAACAACCAGTGCGATTACGACTCTTTTCGTCCTCCGGAATCCTCTCAACGCCTATCAATTCTTCCTCACCAGTCCGCCGATTTGTTTTCAATTCCTCTCGTCCTATCCGTTGACGGCGCCTTTTCGATGTCCTCCGACAACAACTGCTGTGATTCCGACGGAATTGAACGACAAAATTTGTCTCTAGATCTTATTGAAGCAGATGAAATTTCAGATGCTTTAATCGTAACCACTACTGCTATCGAATTGGAATCTGCAAGAGAAAACACGATTCTAAACACCAGGATTCAAATTCAAGGAGAAGAAATTCAGTTGCAAGAAGCTGAAATACTACTCAATTCCTATGAAGGTATGATTTTCTCTCATCAAACTGAAATTATTGTGTTCAAATGCAATCGATATAAATATAGTCGTTTTTTAAAATTCTGAACACTGATATTCGACTGCTATGAACATGTATGAACACGTGGAAACATTAGCAATTTAAACTACATGCTGCACAGAAATTTAGTATAGTTTATGCATTTGTTAACATAAATCACGTATATGTTACAAATAAACATGCATTAGATTAAAATGAACAAAACACAGAAAATGCATTTGTCAATTCCAACTTTTAAGAAACTTGTGCGTTGTTCAGATTATAACATGTAAAAAATACACTACACTCTGCATATGTTACACTACAAGTAGTATTTCTTATGCTTATCATAACAGAGCTTACATTAGAAATTTTATTCTTTATTATTACAGATACAAATTTTCCAAATTTAAATGATATTGAGGCCACTGAAAATCTTACTGGCGTAAAAGCAAAAACATTGGAAGCATTTCATGCTATGTACAAGAAGCATGCAAATGCTATTGGTTTCAGCTACAGGAAGGACTGCCAACGTCGAAATAGCAAAGGCCAAATTCGTGAAAAGTACTACAAGTGCTCTGCTGGAGGCCAATTGAAAAGATTAAAAACCAGTACTACCAGCCCTGTTCTTTGCATGGATAATGGAAATCATTCTGAAAAGAAGAAGAATAGGAAGAGAAAGGACCTGATTACAAAAACAGGATGCCTAGCTGAAATTAGAGTGAAGCTAGAGCAGGATTATTACATCGTGGCACATCACAATACCGTACACAATCATGAGTTAACAAGACTAGCCTGGCAGTATCTCAGTAGGAGTGAACGGAGAATTACAGAAGACAAAGGAAAAGCCATCAGAACAATGGAACAAGCAGGTTTAAGACCTACTATAGGATATAAATACATGTCTTTTGAAGCTGGTGGAGAAGAGAATCTAGGACATACAATGAAAGACCACCTCAACTTTGTGTGTCGACTTCGGATGAAAGAAATAGAAAGTGGAGATGCTCAAAAACTTGTTGACACACTTATGGAAATCAATGCCAAGGACAAAGATTTCTTCTTCAAAGTCAAGTTCGACGAGGAAACAAAACTATCAGCAGTGTTTTGGAGGGATTCAATGATGTTGGAGGACTACAAACTCTATGGAGATGTCACCATATTTGACACTACATACAGAACAAACAAGTATAACTTGATTTGTGCGCCAATAGTTGGAATCAACAATCACTGGAACATAACAATGTTTGCTTGTACTTTTATAGCAAATGAGTTGGCTGAAACTTTTGTGTGGCTCCTCAACACTTTCAGAAAATCAATGGAAGGAATGGAACCTGTCACAATATTCACAGATCAAGATCCCGCAATGGGCAAAGCAATAAATGAGGTATGTTCTGAAAATTTGTTGCATACAGCTCTGATCACTGAATATGCACTCGTAGACATTGAACCTCTTACCTTACAGTATGCATTACATAGATTATAAGTTGCATTTGTTACTTTAGAAATCAGGTTTCCTGAAAATGCTGCAACTTCAGAAATTCCATTTCTTAGACCTGAAACTGAGTAGGAAATGTTAACTTCTGCACGTGTCAGCTTACAATATGTATACTGATCAACATCCATTTCTTGTTGCAACTCCCAGGTCTTCCAAAACACAAAACACAGGTTGTGTCTGTGGCATATAAAACAAAATGCAATACAACATTATGGGAGATTAAAGAAAGATGAATCCTTCAAAAGCGATCTAGACTACTGTATGAAAAGATGCCATAATCCTACAGAATTTGAAGAAAAATGGACCTCCATGATCGGCACATACAATCTGGAAAGTAGCACCTGGTTTCAACGCCTGTACAGCATCCGTGAAAAATGGAACACGGCATTCAGCAAAAATATTTTCTCAGCAGGCATCTTATCATCACAACGAAGTGAAAGCACAAACCACGCACTATGCTTCAATGCAAACAAAACAACAACACTGACACACTTCTATGAGCTCTTCAACCAAACAATCAGAAAGTGGAGGAGAGATGAAGCAGAAAAGGAAAATGCATGTACAAAAGCAAAGCCAAATTATCAAAACAAAGCAGGTATGTTCACATTTGAAAATATGTATTACTTAGTCTAGAACACGAATTTGTTGACTTACAGTATGCATTTATTTCCCACTACTGGGCTTGTACAGGTTTGGTAAAATATGCTGCTCAGGTTTACACACTTGAATTATACAAAGGATTCAAAAAGGAATTTTCCCTAGCAATGGTAACTAAGGTCAAGGAACTTTTCTCAGAACCACCGACAAAAAAATATGAGGTCATCCTAGAACATGATGAATCCAAATACGAGACAGTTGAGTTCAAAAATGAAGATGGGCTGGTTGAAGTACAATGCACATGCAAGTCCTTCGAGGTGTCAGGTATGCTTTGCTTTCATACCCTCAGGATATTGCACCTTCATCCTCAAAAGGTGGACAAAAAAGGCCAAAACAGAAGTTTGGGATAGGATTCTTGGCCAAGAAAAACATCAATCAGAAAGCATCAACAGTGTACTCTCATGGAGGAACCATATGTCAAGCAGATTCTACAATCTGGTTCTAAAGAGCGAAGGAAACACAGAAGCTAGAAGCACTCTTCAAGAGATGTTTGACACCTGCTCGGTAAGAATAGAAGACTTGTTGGCATCAAAAACAAATGCCATTGAACAATCAACCACAAGTAGCCAAAGCAACTCAACCATAACAAGTGCACCTAAGATACTCGATCCAGCCCAAGTGAAGACAAAAGGAAGAGGAAAATGCTAAAATCAGGCATGCAAAAGAAAAAACCAAGGAAGAAAACTACTGAATTCGGCACAAAAACACCAGATGTGAAGACACTGTAAAAAGTAGCACTCTTTATGATACAAGTTGCATTTGTTTAGCTATATATTGTATTTGTTTTCCAGGATCATACTGTATGCCACTGATTTTTATGTACCTAAGATTTTTATACATTCAATAACATACTGTATTTTTTAGCTTCGTATTAATAAGCATACAAATATTACTTCTTAACATTCGACATGAACTTGTTTCCCTAAAAGGGACCTGTATTATATTTCACATAATTTTAGTGATACGAAAACCACTGAATACATGTAGAACTACTTAGCTTACGCATGTAGTTTATTAACCTACCAATTGCATTTGTTTTCCTATAAGCTCATAAAAACAACACAATAAACCCCATCAAATAATTCAAAAATCAACCTGGAATTAAAAGCATACAAATAGTACTTCTTAAAACTAAACATGCATTTGTTTCATTAAACCTGCAACCTTACAAACAAATCCTAAAACAGCGTCTCAAATGCGCTCAACGTATCACCCACAAAACAGTTAGTCACAAATCATCCAAATACACCTTCAACCTTAAAAACAACTCCTAAAACAGCGTTTCAATTGTGCTTAACATACCACCAACAAAAAAATCAGTCACAAAATAAGCTGATTACAGATCCTCCAAAAACAATCCAAAGATACTAAAGCTACAAATTATCAAGTCCTTCAATCCCAAGGGAGAATGAAGGAATCATAGAACGAGCTTTCCTCATGTATTCTTCAACTATCTTATCAACCCACTCATGTGTGGCTGGGTCTTCCATAATTTCTTGTGTTGTCTTCGCATGAACAGCATCCTCATTGGCTGTGGTTGTTCCTTTTTCCTGAGGTTCTGATTGTGGCTGCGGCTGCGGTTGTGGTCGCACAATCGGGCTAGCATTTGCCCTCTCAAGGGTTTGAACCAATACACGTGTAATGACCTCCATGTATCGTTTGAAAACGAGGCAAGCCCTATTAAGAGGCTGACACAGAAGAACAAATATCAGTCCAATAAAAAATCAGAATCTATCTAAAAAGGAAATATGAACTACAAACTGCATTAGATTAACTAACATCTGCATTAGTTTTAAAACAACATGCACTAATTTTTTACAAACTATATAAAAAAAAGACAAAAAATACTTACATTGTTGGTAGCTTTGTCAATGTCTTCATTGCTCATCACACCGTTCGATATTCGATAAGAAATAAATCCTGGCTCCTAAGCAATACCATCACATGCAGCAGTAGGTGTATGAAGCCCGTCGTGGCTATTACGAGTTCCCTTAGATTGTTGTTGGCCACTTGTGTTGTCTTTAACCCTCACATCCTTTGTCAAAGGAAAACCAGCAACTACCATAACACCCTTATCATAACCTATTTTTTCCAGATGATGAGCCCTGTCGAGCAAAGATTTGTTCGACCAATGCATGTATAAGGGAAGTCTAGTAGGGTCAGGCTGACCTCTAAAGGGAAACCTATAAATATAAGCTAGCAGCAATACAAACACACAACCGCCAACACAAGACACGTCTCTTTTACTTGAATCAAATTTGAAACTCCTAACACCCTCACAGAGACGATCAAGCACAAAGCCACACCAATCAAGACTCTTGATGGCCCCAACATTTTCTAGAGCACTAACCAGCTTAAAATCAACCAAATTTCTGGTAGTTGGGGCCAAAAAAGTACACATGACATACATAACAAAATATCTCTTAAAGCGCTCACCACCATCACTTAGTCTACCCAGCTCCTCAAAAAGATTAACATGAGAAATATTGCCATATTTATCAGCACCCAACTCTTCTCTCCAATTATTCCTAATGTCCACATCCCTTGACAAACCCCTACCATTATTCCTAACCAAACCAACGGCACAGCCTGGAATCCTAGGGATACAGAATATATCAAACACATCATCAGGTGTAATAATGTACCTTGAGCTTGATATTTCTTGCACACAGCCAACAGGATCAAACCTAAAACAAAACAAAAAAAGGTCAGCCTAGAACAATTTGTAGTCAGCATTAAACAATATGAAATCAGCCCACATAATCAAACCTGTCAACCAGCCAAGGCACAATTCCAGTAGGAATGGATGAGATGTCGAACGAAAGAAGTCCACCAAAACCTATATCTTCCACGCCAATCTTCTGGGAGGGAGTGAGTGAGGCAATTAACGATTTCAGTTTTGAAGGACAACAACTGGTTGAGAATTTCTTAGAAAACCTAAAATAAAATAAAATATGAAGATTGTAAGTTTATTTCAGACTGTGAATAACAAATGAACACTGAATCTTATCAAATGCAGCATCTTATTAATCAAGTACAATTTATAACACATTAAAATACACTTACGTGTTACCCTCCTCATCAGTACGTTGGACCACCTGCTTCTTCTGACGGTTGCGCTGTTGTTTCACAGCTCCTTCTTCACCAGCAACCATTTTTCCTGACCTAGAAGCTTCACCAACAGTACTCTCCGTTTTCCTCTTCAAACCAGTTTTTTTGGCCACTTCAACAACTTTCTTCACCTTCTCAGCAGACTCCTTCAAACCAGTTTCTTTCGCTACTTCAACAACTTCCTTCACCTTCTCAACAGACTCCTTCAAAACCCCACCAAATTTCTTCGCCTTCACAGCACCTTTCTTCACAACAACTTTTTTAGTCTTTGTCTTCATCGCCTTCTCAACAGGCGACTTTGCAGCAACTTCTTCTGCCTTCCTTTTATTCTGTCCAGTAGAAGTCTCACATTGTTTACCCTTCTCCTTGCTCAACAAACGAGGTGACAACCTCTCCTTCTCTCCTTCAAATGAGACCACCACAGTAGGCCGAGCTTCAACACTCTCCCCCAATTCCACATCAGCTTCACCACCCTCACTTTCCCTCTCACACGCAGCCGCAGCAGCTTGCGCCGCCTCCGCCTTCGCAACTGCTCCCAAAATCCACTAATTTTCATTAATATAGTCTTTTATCATATTGTCCATACTGTCACCATCATCATTGGACCCCCTTCACCATTATTCTCAACAGGTACAGCTACATCAACGCCAGGTACAGCTTCATCAACACCAGATACTTCTCTACTAATTCTAACAACATCATTCACCAGTGTGTCATAATCAAAATCTTCACGTGATCCCCCTTCACCTGCAGCTGATTCGCCTTCATCATCTTTCAACTGCTCAACAACTACATTCATCTGTTTCTTCTTTCCCGGCTTAGGAACAATAGGAACTGGAATCTGTGGTGTAGAACCACCAATCCTGGCAGACCTACGTGCCAATACAACTACTACAAAAAAATGAAAAACAAAAAAACTGTATAAGCACATATTTAAAAAAATAAACATAATCACACAAATAAAATGCAACATGTAAATAAAAACCTCCAGAAGCATAAGACTCCAGAAGAAAAAGGCTGACACAACTTCTCAGCTTTAGAAAAACATATTTTAATGCATACCCTGACAGCCAATAAGAAACCTGATCTAGGAAAAAAACAATATAACTAACTATTTAACATGCTATACTAATATATGCAACCTGTAATGAAACAAAATGCATACATAGTCTGACAGTCAGTAAACAACATAATCTGACATACACATTCTGACTAACTTATGCATATAGTAAACTAACATGAGCAACTTGTAATGAAACAAAAATACATACTACCAAATCAGAAAGAATAACAATAACTAACTAACAATCGGTGAAACTAAAACACAACCTAAGTAACTAATACATAAGTTATATTAACATTTGAACATTCTAAGAAAACAAGTACACAATATAACAATCAGTCAACAACAAAAATAAGTAACTCGAAAAACACATTACCTAACTTCTAAGAAAATGCAGACCTGACATACAAATCAAAAGAATAGGATGACTAACTAATACAGCTGTTAACCTAACATATGCAACTCCTAAGAAAAAAAATGCACATTATAACTAATAACATGCCGGGAAAAACAGAGCAACTAACTAGTACATATCTTACAATAACAAATGCAACTTCTAAACAATCAAATGCATGTTATATAAAAAAACTCAAAACATACAGATCTGACTAACAAAAAAGTCAACATCAACAACTCATATGCAGATCTGACTTACGAATAAAATTCTAAAAAAAGTCAACACCAACAAGACTGAAAAAACACATACACACACAACAAGAACAAAAAAAGCGCGAAACTACAAATATTCAAAACAGAAAAAAGGAAGAATACGAACCAGGAAAAGAAGAAGGCTGAGACAACTTCTCAGCTTCAGGAAGAACAGCTTTCCCCTTCGCCTTACCCATCACTAGGTTAAATACACAAAAAAAACTCAAATCAGATTCGCGTACAACTATAAAGCAAAAATGGAAAAGAACGGCAACGAAATTTCAAAACCTAGAATATCAAGATCAACAACTCATATGCAGATCTGACTTACGAAGAAAATTCAAAAAAAATTCAACATCAACAACACCAAAAAAACACATACACACACAACAATAACAAAAAAAAGTGCAAAACAGAAAACATATGAACCAGGAGAAGAAGAAGGCTGGGACAACTTCTCAGCTTCAGGAAGAATAGTTTTCCCCTTCGCCCTACCCATCACTAGGTCAAATACACAAAAAAAACTCACATCAGAATCGCGTACAACTATAAAGAAAAAAAGGAAACGAATAGCAACGAAATTTCAAAACCTAGAATATCAATATTACCGAATCCAGGCAATTCCGGCGCAACCTTTAGCAACACGATTCCGGCAAAATTTTGTGTGATAAAGGAGAATGAAGAGTGAATTTGAAATTTCTTGTACAGAGAAATTGAAAAACGAAGAGAGGAGAAGAAAGGGTAAAACGAGAACACGCGTGATAAATGATTACACTTCCCAAAAATTACACTGCTGATTAGGCACAATTTATGATTCCGCACAAATAATTTTTAGGCACCCCATTTTTAAAATAATTATAATATGACCCCATTTTACATATCAGTCCCTGGCCTGTCCATAAGCTTATGGACAGGCCGCCTTTCCTGAGACTTTCTCTTCAAAAATTTTAAATTTTGTATGTAATTTAACAAATGCAGTATATAAGGTAAGAAATAAGTGGCATGTCCATAAGCTTATGGACAGGCCGCCTGTTAGGAGACTCTTTTTTTTAAATGAAAACACTCGAGGGTGGGGGATTATATATTAAGGTTCCCCAAGCCTTAGTCGAAAATCCAAAAAGATGTACATAAAGTGTAGCTTGTTCATAGAGAGCGGTGAAGCAACATCGTTGCCTCCAAAAGTCCTAACTATCTATAACTAGGATGTATAAACATTTATCCAAAAAAGTAAAGGATAGATATTGAGGTTGCGATCCAAAAGAAAGAACCTCCACCCCTTGTGTTAATTCTTTCCTTTGGCCAGGCAACATCAATCCCAAAATTTCGAAGCCTAATCTAAAGAGCTTCCAAACCAGAAGTTAGATTAATGAGTAAACTGACTTGCAGCTGAAGTGTACTTGTTATCAGCTCCAGATTTAGTACTTTGCAAAATCTTGAGTTAGTTAGTCCAAGAGTATGTTGTTGAGTTGAGCTTCAGGTCAATACCTTCTACCAAGCCCAAGAGCTAAAAGGAATACAAACCAGTAAATGGAGATTTCTATAGGTTTTCCTTTGGAGGACATCAATAGGCACAGGCCGCTTCAGTAATCACCAAAGTACTTGATAAACAGCAATTTGATCAGAAACCTGCATAAAAACAAACCACATTCTACACATTTGCATTTTTAAGTACTCGAATATGTGGTGTGTATTCTTTGTCTAAGGTAATAAGGCCTCTAATATACATGGGGATATTAGTTAGGTGGAGGCATTGATTTTGATTGGAATGGTGCTTGGCTATAGCATTAGCTACAGAATTGCACTCTCTAAATGCATGTTTGAGTTCAGCTCTGCCAAGGAGGGATTTTACATTAAAAGCCATTCCGAAAACTTGCCAATGTGCAGAATAAGGGTCATTAATCATCTAAACCGCCAGTTTTGAATCAGATTCAATTATGAAAGTATGATCAAGATCTGGAAAAATATGGCAGGCATGTAAAATTGCTTTGATTTCAGCATGTAATGAGGATGCCGCAGAAATGGTTGCTGAACTAATCTGTATAGGGTGACCAGAGTTATCCCTTGCTATAAGACCAACTGATGCTTTGTTAGAACACCAAGATGCATCCACATTAATTTTTATAAATCCAGTCTTAGGCCTTTCCCAGAAAACTGTCATTATGTTTGGCTTAGGGGGAGGTCTAAGTAGAGGCGTGAGATGCCTAAAAGATGGTGGGATAGATGCAGAAGATAGCAATTTAGGAGGACAAACATTTAGTGTTAATTTAATCAGGTCATGCACCTCTTTACAAATAAAATCCGAAGAGAGAGGCTTGTGGTCAAATATGAAGCTATTTCTAGCTTTCCAGAGACTCCAACACACCAGAGAAGGTAGAATCTTACAGTAGATTTGGTGAAAACTAGGAAGGTCATGGCAATTCCAGAATAAATAGAATCGATCATGAATGGATTGTTGAGCATTAAGGTTAAACTGAATTAAAGAAGCCATATTCGACCAAACAGCATGAGCAATGTGACAGGAGATGAAAAAATGTTAGATCGAGTCCGACTGGTAACAGGCTGGACATTTAGAGGCTAAACTAAATCCACATGTAATGAGCACATCATCAAAAGGAAGAAATGCATTCAACAGTTTCCAGGTAAATATAGAGATCTTTTTCTGAAGTAGAGTGTTCCATAAGAATTTACTTACAGGGAAATTTCTTGATGAATAAGTGAGGGCCCTATAGGCTGACTTAAATGAAAAACTACCTGTGGGTTCCGGTTTCCAAATCAGTCTATCCTCCATGTCCAATGTGAGTTCTGCAACCTGTAGAAATGAGAGCGTATCATGTTCCAAAAAAGATGAAATCTGGTCTAAAATACTATTTCTGTTGCTGATGAAATCTGCCACAGAGATATCAGACATAGCAGAGGATATGTTATCTGGAACATAGTTGAGAAGAGGGCCATGTGGACACCAATTGGCAGACCAAAAATTACAACTGCCTTTACCATGAATAATGGTAGAATTATTTTCAGCAAAAGAGTTTATAAAACAGATTCTGTTCCATGTTACTGATTTTCTGTGGGATGGTGGGAGAGACCATAATAGTTTAGACCACAGAGAAATACCCAGTTGGCTCTTCCACCAAAGTTTAATCGAGCAGGAGTCTATAATAGCTTTGATAGATCTAAAACCTAGACCATTCAGTTTTGTAGGTGTTGCTAGATCTGCCCATCTTTTCCAGACTCTATTGTTTTTACCATCTGATTGTCCCCAGAAAAAGTGAGACAGTTTTTTCTCAAATAATTTTATTATGCCTTTAGGGGGGTTGGTTACAGACCAGAGGCGCTGAGGTATTGAGTACAAGCATGACTGGATAAGGATCATTTTCCCTCCTCCACTAAGCCATTTGTTTTTCCAATTTTGAAGCTTATGATCAACATTAGCCAGCAGAGGATGGAAGTAACTATTTAAAGTTCTTCCTTTAAAAATGGGGCAGCCTAGATACTTGAAAGGGAAAGATCCTTTTTTCATTTTTAAGATCGCTTTTACCTGGTTCAGCTTAGCCTGTGTAGCTCTTCTACTTAGGTAAAAGTCAGATTTGTCAAAATTAAACTTTTGGCCCGAGGTATATTCAAAGATTTCTAGGAAAGCTTTGGTCCTAATGAGGTTCGGCCTTGATGCTTGCATAAAAATGATCGTGTCATCCGCATACATAAGGTGGGAAACTGCAGAAATTGAAGCCAAAATCTGGTAACTAGCCAGACTTCTATTGAGGAATATAAAAGATAAACTCCTAGAAAAGGCTTCTGAGAATATATTAAAAAGAAAGGGGGATAGAGGATCACCTTGTTTAATATCCCTTGTGGCCTTGAAGAAACCTACTGGATTGCCATTAACAAGTACTGAAAAGTAAGCTTGTGACAAATTATTCATTACAACACTTAGAAAATTACCATTAAAACCGAACTTTATCAGAATCTGTCTAAGAAAATTCCAGTTAATTCTATCAAAAGCTTTTCTTAGATCCAGTTTAAGAATACAATTTGGTGTTCTATATTTTTTATCCAGAAATCTAATCATTTCCTGTAAGTACAGAATGTTATCTGAGATATCTCTGTTTTTCATGAAAGCAGTTTGGTTAGGAGAGATCAGATTCTCCATATGAGGTTTCAACCTTTCCATTAACACTTTAGAACAGATTTTATTCAGCACATTTGATAAGCTAATTGGCCTGAAGTCCTCAAATGAACATGGAGTGGATTTTTTTGGTATTAGGGTAATCCAGGTACTGGATATTCCCCGAGGCATTTCAGAACCAGCAATGAAGCCATTGACTGCAGAAATCAGGTCCTGTTTTATGATAGGCCAGCATTTGCCTGTTAGGAAACTCACTCTATTATTTACATAGATTTAAATGTGAATTAACTATATTACACACCTAAACCCTGAACTTTTAAAACTTCAATTTGAAACTCAATACTAAATTCTTTACAATTTAACCCTTGATCTCGTTGTAACATCGTCTCGTACAAGACTTTATAAAAACCTTATATTAAACCTTGTTTTCTAACTCACTTTCTGACCCAAAACTATACTGAAGTTGCAATACATTCATTTTAACAAAATTTTAATTTCACTTTCAATCTAAATTTAATTCGAGATAATGTACATGACCTTAATTAGTAATAATTTAATTATTAATGATAAAAATTAATATTTTAGATATATACAGTATAACCAATCTCATAAAATACTGCATAATAATGTCAGTTTTGGGAAAAATCGGTTTTTCTAGCCATATGGAAAGGTCGGGTTGAATTAAAATTATAGAAAAGTAAAAAATTTTAGTTGCAATATTATAAATTTATTATGTAACGTGCAGTATTATAAATTTATGACCCAATTAATGTAACCTAAAAATGTTATCTTGATTTCTTCAAATTTACAGTTTAAACCTTATTTTTTCATAATTTATGAGAAAAATGTCTTTCAAAAGACGCACTCTAATAATATTTTGTTAATTTTTCATTTAATTTTAGGATAAAAATTAACTAATTATTACATAGTTTCAACTAGTATCCTTTCACGTAAATTATACCGTACCCTATCCCTAGAGCCGCGTTTAAATAAATGCAAGTTATACCGATATGGTAAATATGGTATCTCCGGAGTAATATTACTACGATTGATTAGTGGGGATACAATAATTAATAATACACTCATGGATATCATATCCGAATTGGTGAATAAAATACATTTTCAATTTCCCCATATTTTCTCCTTTAATTGTGGATGATAGATAACTATTTAATTGCCTGATTGATTGATTAGTGGGGATGCGGTAAGTATAGCAACCACCGTATCCGAATCGATCCTTTCAACTAGTAAATCCGGAACAGAAAGGAATGCAAATGGAGCAGGATTAAAAATATAAAGCATGCTAATGTGGTGTATTAAAAAACATAAACTGACATGCCACTTATTTCTTTCCTTATACACTGCATTTTTTAAATTACATACAAAATTTAAAATTTTTAAAAATATTTTTTTATATTATATTTTTTTTTATTTTCACCTTCAAATACGTATTAACTTATAAAATGTAATATTTAAATTTTACAAAAAAAATTAAACTGTCTTTCCTGAGACTTTCCTTTTTTTTTAAGTCGTGCACAATAAATATTTAGAAACTAAAACTATACTGTAAAATTCAAATTTCCATAGCAAAATAAGTTTCAAGAGTATTGGCTATCCCTAGAGCAATAAGGACTATTGCTACTCAGCAGTAAGGACTTGAGAAAGGTGCTCAAGAGATAAGTTTCTCTAGAGCAGTAAAGCTAACCATTGCTACTCAGCAGTAAGGACTTAAGAAAGGTTCTCAAGAGATAAGTTTCAACCATCAAATTTTTAGCCAATACTCTAAATCTAAGCTGTTCTACTCTAAGTTCAACTCACCAATAATAACAAAATAAGACCGCAAAGTTTGTAATTAGCACACCCAGGGTAGAATGTATGAGTGACAAAATGAACAGCTTTTAACAAAAGACATCCTAAATAAACTGTCTGTAATCAGCACCGATGCAGTCATCTTACATTTGCTTAGCCTTCTTGCTTCTGGTTTTGACACCACCATCTGAGCTGGTAGACAAAACACCTTCAGCAGCAATCTTCCGCTTGCTCTTCCTCTTGCACTCATCTGCAGCCACAGAAGCTTCATCAGCCTTCGACATCTTGGATTTGGCACGGGCACTTCTGGTAGTTGCAGGCTTATCAGCAGACTCATCAGCAGCAGCAACGTTGGTGGCCATTTTCTTCAATGCCTCAGAGGAATTTTCAGAATCCAGAGAGTGCACCACACCTTCAGTCTTATCCATGGGCTCAACCGCAGGTCCTGAATTGACATCCAGGTTCTCTTTGTCTCCACTGTCTGCCTCTTCTACAGCAACCTCTGCCTCTTCTTCAGAATCTTCAGCTTTATCAGCAGAATCAGCTTCAGGCTCCTCAGCTCCATTTTCTTCCTCTATCTTGCGTTGAACAGACTCTATCAAACTCATCAGCTCCCTGTTTACCTGCAAAAGGAACAATTCATGGTAAGTATAGAATTATTTATTAATCAATACCAGCGAATGGAAGAAATCAGAAGTAGGATCTAACCATAAGGAGACACAGAACTGAATACATCACATAAGAACAATGTATCTGTGTAGTACCTGTGGATCAGCAAGAAAGTCAGACACATCTGTTTTGCAGTGAGGGCATGCCATAATATTCTTTGTTGCCCGTAAAGACCGTCCACCTTCACATGTCCTCTCTCTTACAGAAGATTTACCTGCAAAGGCACCTTGCAGGCATGCCTTGCAGAAGTTGTGTCCACATGGTGTAGAAAGAGGAAGCTCCATAACCTTTTTGCATATAAGACAACCAAATTCTGCACAGAAAGTCACCCTCTTTAGCTATATGTACATTTAAAACCAGGACGAAACCAATTTACAATTATACTGAATGACCTGAGATCATGTCGTTATACGCAAATGTGATGTTAACATTCAGAACAAACAGGCCAGTATACCTTTCAGAAGCTTTTCCTTGCTAGACAATTTCTTCTGACGCTTTACTCTTCGAGTATTACCCTCTTCATCACAGTCATCTGCAGCACTGAGTCTGCTTTCTGGTGGTGACTTCTTCCACATCCAGCTACTCGTTTCCTCCTACATTTGAAAAAGAAAAATAAACCCACGAGGAAGTCTGCCACGTTTGCAAGATGGAGTCCAGAAGTTTAGACTACTCGGAAATTCACAACATGTTTCAACAGATAATAGAAGGATTTAAGACAAGGAGTATATAGCTTTCTCACATCAAAATCCCAGGCAGCAGACGCCTTTCTAGTGGTCACATCAGTAGCATTCTTCAACTCTTTTATATCAGGTAGAGGCCTAGGGCAATCCCCTTGGGTGTCACTACAATTGTCATCAGAAAGCTTAAACAGTGAGCCGCAAGCCACATAAAAAACACTCAGAGAGCTTAATTGAGTAAGGGAAAGAGCAGGAGTACGTTGTCCACGGAGCAGGATCATTGTCACAGCGAACAAACAAGTACCTACACATCTTGAAACCCTGTGAAAGTATGCAGCATTAGATAAGAGGCCAGAAGGTGAAAAAACACATCTGAAAACCTAGGGCTGGTCACTTACTTGCTTTCCACCTTTGCGCCAGCATTTTTCTATCCTGTAAATTCCGTCATATCTCACCCCCTTCTCTGGCGCATAGGAGGAGCGCTTCTCCTTGTGGGATCTACTCAGCACAGACAGTAGTTAAATAACGTAGGGTAAAATAAATAGTAATCGACAAAGAAGGTGAAGACTTTAAAGTTTCAAGAATGACCAGGTTCATCATATGTATAAAAGAGAAGAAAACAAAAACCGATTGCATTCCTAAACCAACATAATAACGACAACGTTTACTTTAACTAGAATTCACGGCCATAATAAACGAACATAGATCACCAGCAACCGTTACATTTATTGTCAAAGCACACGTTCTCAATATTCAGAATGATTTATGCACCGAACAGTTGGAGAAGCTCAAACGACAATTACCTTACAACTCGAACTGGGTAGCCTTTGAGGCAGCTGACACGCAGTGCAGCGTTGGACTTCTCAAACTTCTGGTCAAAGGACTGAAACTTGCTGGTTCTCTTATTGCCACTGAGATCTCTCCCTCCGCTACACAAACAGGTACAAACAAAATCACACATAAGTGTACGGTCTAAACTGTGAAGACAAGGGAAATTAGTTGTGTACAAACTGGTTATCAGAACACTATACACAAAGAAAGTAGTATCATTCATAAAGGCAACCTTCCAGTGTAGAGGAACCATTCACCATGGTCTTCGTCATCCTCGTATCCTCCAGACAGTGCTACAGACTGAGCACCATGTTCCGACTGACCAGCAATTCCAGCAACGTGCGGGAAATGAGCACCCCACTGCCTACACTCCATCCTATCCTCCCAACTATCTCCAACCACAACACCACGGTTCCTTGTAGGATCATTGTGAGCCAGAATGGGTCCAAAATGATCACTTGGAATTGTCACAAAAATCTTTCCACTACAAGCATTCGCCTTCCCAGTCTTCTTGGCTCGCTCGGTAACAAACGCCTTATCAGGCCGACTCTGGTTGTGAATAAAATGGACCTGCTTTGGCGGACCCCCTGAAACATTAGAGTTACACATCTTCGCCGCTCGAATTGCAGCAACAAGCGTGTCATTGATCCTGGGCTCCTTGGCCATCTTGGGTGGAATTGGTTTCCGACAATTCGCACATGTGTGCTTTCCTTGAGCAACCAATTTTTGAAAGCATTTCAAGCAGAAGTTGTGGCCACAGGGCGTCTGTCAAAACAGAAACACAGCAGATCAATCAAAAGGGACTTGAAGAAAATGCACAACATCTAAAACAAGATGCACAATCCATTAATAAGCATAATCAATACATCAACACCTGAACCAAATTAGGATTAAACAAACCAATCGAAACATTCAATTCTACACAAAACGCACCGTGACGGGCCTCTCGGGGAGCTGCATGCAGATGGAGCAGTTGATCTGGTCACCGAGAAGATCAAGGACCTGGCTGTTCCGCCTCTTCTCCTCCTCGCCGTTGACCTCAGACTTTCCGGCCAGGAGCTGCTGCCTCCGGCGGGCCTTCTCTTCGTCGGAGAGGGAATCGTCATTTTCGATGAGGCGAACGGCGTCCAGCAGCTGTGAGTGCGGCCCGGGAGCAGCAGCCGCAGTGGGCCCGTCATCGGGGACGCAATCAGGGCATTCCCAGTTGGCGGTGCCGGAGAGCGTCTGCGGGCGGCGCCTCTGGGAGAGGCACGGCACATGCCAGGGGGTGGCGCAGACGTTGCAGCTGAGGGTCTCCTCCGGCGAGGGGGTGGTTTTGCAGACCATGCAGAGGCCGTCGCCGTCGCAGGGGAGGTCCATTTCTGAGTGGGAGTGTGAGTGTGAGTGGTTGGGCGAAGGGAGGAAATGGGAGCGTTGAAATGCGGGATTGATTGACGATTGCCCTTTCTCACTCTCTCTCTCCTTCTCTCTCTCTCCTCGCCCTCGGGGGTGCTTTTAAAATTATAATATTTTCCTGGTTTTGTGGGTGCGTTTTCAAAATTGTGGAGGGGAAACAATCGCCCAAATTGCGAATTTTTTGGGAAATTTTCAAAATTTTCATTTTCCCTCTCTGTTTTCAATTTCCCAAATCTTTACATGCCCTTTTTCTCCAGATTTCATGCTATTCTTCCTTATTCTCTGCACCAACGGTTCATAATCCTAGGATTAGAATTGTAATCAGGAATCATGATAGAGTTTTAATCAAACTGAGACTGGGAATTTTTCGTAAAATCTCAATTAATTATTTATATTTTAAATTGAGTGCGTCTCTTGAAAGACGGTCTTTCCATAAGTCATGGAAATACCAAGGTTTAAAGTGTAAATTAGAAGAAATTAAGATAAAATTTTCGGGTTGCATGAACCGGGTTATAAATTTTATAACTATTACATGTTGCATACTAAAATTTTAATGTTGCAACTAAGAGTTTTTACCTTTTATTATTCGAATTAAACCTCGTCTTTTCATAAGCATATGGAAAGACCGTCTTTCCCAAGACTTTGCCTTTTAAATTAGTCCCGGAACAATTACAATTTGATATTGGTATATATCTTAAGAGTGGGTCTCCTGGCATGCGGTCTGTCCATAAGCTTATGGATATACCACTTATTTTTTACCTTATATACTGCATTTATTATTGAGTGCGTCTCTTGAAAGACGGTCTTTTCATAAGTCATGGAAAGACCAAGGTTTAAAGTGTAAATTAGAAGAAATTAAGATAAACTTTTTGGGTTGCATGAATCGAGTTATAAATGTTATAACTACTACATGTTGCATACTAAATTTTTAATGTTGCAACTAAGACCTTTTACCTTTTATTATTTGAATTAAACCCTATCTTTCCATAAGCCTATGGAAAGACCGTCTTTCCTAAGACTTTGCCTTTATTAAATTACATACAAAATTTTGAAAATATTTTTATATCATTTATTTTTATATTTTCACATTCAAATATATATTAGAGTCTGTCTCTTGACAGACGGTATTTCCACAAGTCATGGAAAGACCAAGGTTTAAAGTGTAAATTAGAAGAAATGAAGATATAATTTTCGAGTTGCATGAACCAAGTTATAAATTTTATAACTACTAAATGTTGTATACTCAAATTTTAATATTGCAACTAAAATCCTTTACCTTTTATTATTCTAATTAAACTCTGTCTTTCCATAAGTCTATAGAAAAATTGTCTTTCCCAAGATTTTGCTTACATATTATTACTTGTTTTAACTTATAAAATGCAATATTTGAATTTTATAAAAAAATTATAACATTTAAGGTAAATGCCCCTGTAAACTGCCCATAACCTTATAGAAAGACCGTCTTTCCTAACACTTTCCCATATCTTAATACTCCCTCTGGTCCACTAATAATGGTTCACTTTCCTTTTTTGGATGATTTTTTTATATTGGCTCCTTCCCCTTTTAGTAAATCCTAGATTGTTTTTATCCACATATTTTACTTTTTATACTTTCAATACAATCTCTACCATTCATTTATTTTTTTGAAAAGTTTGTACCCAAAAATTGGGACCATAATAAAAGAACCAGAGGGAGTACTTCGTTTATATCGAAGTTTAATTAATTAGTATATATAATTGGTTGGCAGAGAAAAAAATGGTACATGTTCAAAGACGTAAAAAAAATAGTTGGCAGAAACGCCAACAGCTTAGTCAAATCTAGCAGAGGCCAAACTGAGTAGTTTTTTAATTAGTATTTGGCTGTCCTGCTCACTAATTATTTTTTATCCTTTTATTTTCTTAATGAGAAAAGTGCATACTCCCTCTGGTTCACTAAGTTTGGCCGCAAGTTTTTGACACTCTTTTTTAAAAAATGTACTTTTTTCTGAAAATGGAGAATGAAGTGATTGACAAGCTTTAATGGACACATGATTATTCTTGAAAATCACAAAAGCAAACCTCCAATTTTCCCTTAAACTTTCCCTCTAAAACAGCCTGGTCACATGTACCACATCATGATTTTGGAGGGAAAACCTGTTGTTCTCACAAATATAGAGGTGAAATTTACATTTCCAACACATTTTAGAGGGGGGAGAAATTGAAATTCAACATGGGATACAGCAGCCCTATCCTCCAACACTTTGTAAATGAGCAGGGTCCCTATAAATACCATTGCTTGCACCAGGTATACTCCAAACCTGTTGAATTACAAACTATAACAGTCCTTTTAAAAGCCACTGGACCAGAGGTTTGCATTGCAGGAATTGTGAAGCTCGGATAATGGATGGTGTTGGGGATGTTGGTGACATGGAGGCTGTGGAGGAAGTAGAACTCAGTCCACCGGTAAGGCGAAGGCTATCGGAGGTAGAGCGCACCCACATCAGTGTTTTCATTGGGCAGAATGAGGAAAATGGTAAGCTCTCGTGGAAGAAGCGCATTGAGGCAGCAACTCGGTGGAACATTTCTACAAGGACAGTGACAAGGCTTGCTGGTCTGCAAAGAAAACAGGAAAGATTAGGGCTGAAAGTAGATTTGCAGACAAAAGTGAAGGGCAAAAAAGGGAGGCCATCAATTGAAATAGATAGAGAGCAGGTTCTTGCCACTCCTCTTCCCAAAAGAACAACAGAAAGATCATTTGCTGCAGCCATGAGTGTAAGTAAATCAACAATGCATAGATGGATTCATGAAAAGCAATTGAGAAGCCACTCGAATGCAATAAAACCACAAATCTCAGAAGTCAATCAATTGAAAAGGGTACAATTTTGTGTTAGTCATTTGAAGCACAACAGTTTGAGTAAGAAAACAAGTTTCAAGGACATGCATCACACTATTCACATTGACGAGAAGTGGTTTTTTATGACAAGAGTTGCTGAAAGGTATTATCTATTGCCTGAAGAAATGGAGCCACATCGGACTATACAAAATAAGAGGTACATTACAAAAGTTATGTTTTTATGTGCTGTTTCAAGGCCTATGTACAGCGAAGATGGTGACCTAATATTTGATGGTAAAATTGGCATTTGGCCAATCGTGACAAAGGAGGCTGCAAAAAATAGAAGCAAGAATCGCCCAGCTGGAACACTACTTACAGTACCCGAAAAATCAGTCAATCAGGAGGTAACGAAGAGGTACATGTTGGAAAAATTAGTTCCCGCAATCAAGCAGAAATGGCCATTACTTGCTAGCACAAACATTCTTATTCAACAGGACAATGCACGACCACATATTTGTGATGATGATGCTGATTTCAGAAAAGTAGCCCGAGCGGATGGTTTTGACATCAGATTGGGTTTCCAACCACCTACTTCACCTGATCTAAATGTGTTGGATCTAGGTTTTTTTAGGTCTATTCAATCTTTGCAACACCAAACAACGTCAAAAACTATTGACGACTTAATTTCAGCAACTGAGCATGCATTTTTTGAATTGAATGCAAGGACACTCGATAGTGTGTTCCTAACTCTACAAGGATGCATGGTGGAGATAATGAAATGTAGTGGTTCAAATAGGTACAAGTTGCCACACATGAGCAAAGCACGGTTAGCTAACAGTGGTGCATTGCCTATGGACCTAGAGGTGGATGACGCATTGGTAAGAACTTGTGTCGCTTATTTGCAGGAAAGAAATGTAACGAGTGGGCTACATAGGCTGATCCAAGATCTACAGGAAGATGACATTCAACCAGCCTAGAAATGTTATTAATGTATTTTCCATCAGCTTTCATTAGGATGGTTGCAGTGATTTTCTAGAAATGGGTAAGATTATGTAAACATGCTAACACATTTTTGCAATAGCTTGTTTAAATGCAACCATATTGAATGAAAGCTTTCCAACCAGCCTCTTGTTTGAATGCATTCGTTACAATTACTTGCACCCCAGTCAAAAACAACATGGAATCGAAACTTAAGAGTGGCAAGTGTAGTTATCCATAAGCGATGGAATCTTATAGTAAGCTAATAACAACATACCAGATACTAGCCAGCTGAAAAAACATCATTCAACTATATGACCAGCCATGTTTTTCCATTGCAATGTCGAATCCCATGTAAATAATCCTACGTGATACAAACAGGTCATTCGCGAGAACAGATACAAATAAAAGCATACTCCAAGAAAAAATATTAGAGCAATCTCCAACTGGTCAAAATCCAACCTCCTTTTTGTATCTTCAAGAAAAGACTACAAATAAAAAACCAACATCTTCAAACTGTAACGACAAGGTAAAGATAGAACGAATAATCAATCAAGGAGACCTTTAATGCTAGCACGCCCATGTCAACGTTTGCAGATTGCTTGTCAATAGCTGCTTGCTGAGCCTTCGGAGCTCCCCCCGCAGCAGATTGCTCAAACTGCACCTGAATGCAGTAAAGACACGAATTCATCAGAGCTTCAAATGCGGGAAATACATGCACCTACGTGGCTCTCTTTTCAGACAGGAAAAGAAAAGAAAAGCAGAGACATTGCCTTTCCTTTCGAGCCTCAGTGGCTGTAGTTCGAGCTTCCTGTGACGCTAATTGCTCCTCCGCCGCCGCTGCTTACGGATAGACGTAGCAAAACACAAGTTTCTCCCTCCACCGCTAACTACAGCATGTCGAAAGAAGCATAATGAAGACAAGAAGAAAGTTTTATTCTCATTAAGCATAATAAAGGACTGACTTACCTGTACAGGGAAATGGCCAACGTCAAATTTAACGACACACGAAGAAACAAATGTATTAGCCAGGAGTTGTCGAAAGTAAACAAGTTATGGTCATCACATGTTCATAAAGTTTTAGAGTTTGTGAGTAGATTGGGGAACATAATCAAACTTACGACATCATTCGGAACAGACTCCCCAAGGACCAGAGCGTAGAGATTGATGTCAGTTCCGAGCTCTTAAAACGTAAGTACATTACAACTGGATACTTACCGCCAAATATCCCAACACTTTTCCAGCGGGTGCATTCAGCAATGTTTGCTGTCGCAGAATATGGTCCTCAGCTTCCATATCTTGAATTCTTTCAGCAAGCCTACAAACAAGGCTAACATCAACTGAAATAAGCAACTATAGTACAGAGTTGAATATTCAGTATCTGAAGAATAGGATAAGAATCAATGGTCAAAAAGTCTGAGGAAGAGCGTGACATGAAGAGAGGAAAAGAAGCTTTGAACAAATAAAGATTTAAAAGTTCATCTCACCATTCTGTGATTTCCTAGTTCCCTAACAGCCAATTTCCTTCTCCGGGCACATTAAGTGACTATTGCAACTCACTTTCCCTTCAGGAAGTGTTTCCGTGGCAAGTATTTACGACAATGGCTCTACCAAAAGAATCATCTGCAAGACCATCACAATGTAAATAACCCCTTCAGTTTAAAGTAGAAGTCAGCTGTCAAGCAAGAGACTGGTTAACAAATTTAAGGGTTAGAAAAAGAACTGATGTATCGCTACAACTAACCACATATACAGAGAGTAACAGCATGTTACCTCGAAAGTTGACAAATCAACTGCACAATTTGCAAGCTGCAATCTTGGAGTAACTCTGTCAACTATATTTTCAGCTTCACGAGCATCAGTTGTTTTATACTTGGAAAGAGCATCCAAAATAAAAACTTGAACCCACCTGCACTCATTCAGAATTACAAGGTATAAGAGCTAGAAAACATTTCTAATGTTGCAGAAAAAAAATTACACAAAATAGTTTAAAGCCAGTAACTTATGGCAGGTGTAACTTTTACTTATTTACCACTATTTTAATTATATTTTACAATACACAATGAGGGACATATGTGAGGAAGCAATATGTATTTTTACATTTAAAAAAATGTCCTACATTTAATTAGATTGTAATTTATAATTCACTCTGTTGATTCGATACAAATAGCAGCTTCTTGAAAGCTTCTAGAAAGCCCTATCTTCAACCAATTCAGCATTGATGTCATAAAGTTTAGCAACACAAATAGTGGTCCGAGGAAGAGTATATATCAAAGATGGAACAGCATAACTATGGTATCCCAGCGAACGTATTGTGGTTCTGTGGCACTGAGTGTCTCGAGCAACAGTTGAAGTTGCAGCTGAAAGGAAGAATGTTAGTGCAATTCATCCAACTCTTCGTGCAGCAAAAAAAAAGTAAAGTTATACATACCTTACATTGCGCGCCAAAGGACAAGAACTTTGATTTTTGAGATGTTTCTTCAGGTAAGGGTGGGAAGAGCCCTGCTACGAATGTACAATTCGAAGCAGAAAGGAGTGCGTCATGTTCCGCAACAACATAGTCCTTATTCTTAGCCAGGAAAAGGTCTGTCTGATATGCACAATATTCACCACTACAATATTCTACTACAACATACAGTATTTGCACAATACATAAAAAACAACAGCCTTCGAACCAACAATTCACGAGAATTACAAACCAACGTCAAATTATTAGCAACATGAGTTTCATAACAGTTATTATTACAGCACATATTTGCCCAACTCATTCATTTTCACGTCTTGGACATAAATAAATCCAGCTGTTGATACGGGCCTCTGTCGGTGCTTCATTCACTCATTTTCCAAGAAGCATTGGTACGAATTTCGGGTTTACCTTTTGAAGAAGCCGTCTCTTCTCCTCCGTCCACACCGAGAATGACCTCTGCCGATTTCCTACAGACGGCTGCTCATCATGGGATTCCTGCAGCTGCTTCGTCAATCGATAGTTTGATTTTTCCTTCCCCGAAGAGGGGGCCGAATCACCTAGAAACAGGGTCCACTGGAAGAGTTAATTACACAACATAAAGAAGTAGTCTAAAGAATCAGCACAGGGAAGATGTAAAAACATATAACGCACCCAAGCTCGGCGACCATTCACCAGTCCCCCAGGTTGAAGGCGTCTGGGAGTCTGAACTCACAAAAAGCACAGATGGCCATGCCGACTCCCTGTAATCGCCTTCATTTTTTCTGGCCGGAGGTGGTTTACAAGGGCGAACATCTTGCTTGATGCTCTGACACAGCTCGTCGGGAGTCTCCTCCACGTAGGAATTGTAGTCGAGGGGAGCGGCAGATCCAAACTGGTCCGGATCGGTGTCTGGAGGTAGAGAAAAGGTAGGTGAGTATGGATCCGCGGTGGAAGGTGGCGGTGACTGCATGTCTGAACCCTAAGACGAGGGTGCGACGAGCCCGAGAGGTAATGGAGTTCAGAGGAGTGGCGAGAGAAAATGGATTTCAGTGGAATGAAGAGTGGCTAGGGTTTCTGCCTATTAAACGTTTGTTGGATTGGGTTGAAGAATGGATTGGGTTCAGGAAATGTTAGGGTAGAAATTTTGAATTGGGCTTGAAGACCCAAGAAGAGAAAGTGAGGGAATGATTAAGGATTTGGGTTTTACACCCAATTCCGATGGATTATGGTTGGGTCAGCAAAATTAATGATGGATTAGAGGCTGTAAAATTATGGAAACTGGAGAGACGAAAATGGAAATCTGAAAGTTGGTCCCCTCTTAAAATGGAAATTGTGTAAGTGAGCCATTTAAAAAAAACCATCCATTTTAGGAAAGTAGGCCAAACTTAGTGGACCAGAGGGAGTATAAACCTTACATAACTCATATAAGTGCAAATATAACCGTGTGATAATTTAAAATGAAAATATAATCCTAGATAGTTAGTGTGTGTGTAAATATAACATTTTCTGACAGTTTAAGGCAGGATTATGTTAAAAAGACAAATTTATCCCTAGGCAATTTATGTTTAAAAAATTAAAAAAACTATCAACTTGTTGATGACAATGTTGCCCCCAAACTCGCGTCCATATCCCCGAACCCTTTCCCCTAATCTCCCATTTGTTCTGCCTCTGTTTCACGCCACAGCCTTTCATGGGAATATCTATCCTCATAAGGTTTTGGTGACTCTGTCACCAGCTTTGCCAACTCTGGCGGCCGCAATGGGTGCAACCAGATATTGTAGTTGCGATGGAGAACTTGGGTTTCGTGTTGGGTTTGTTGAAGCGCATAAACTGGAGAAATCACATTGTTTGATGTCATCTCCCATGTTAAATAACATAAAGGAATTTGTCAGTTGGGAGGATAAGTGTCATTTTCCCCATCCAATACCAAAAGAAAGTCGGCTTCAACGGAAGAATGATAGGAATGAAATGGGTTTACGCCATGTTCCACGGTGGTTATCGAAAATGCCTGCTATTAGTAGAAATGAGGGGCGTTGGAGATGGAAATTGGAGAGGACAAGAAGCATGTGGAAGAGGAAAGAATGGTGCAAAAGAATAGAAGGAAGGGATGTGATTTGCCTGAAAAGAGAGGGAAGGTGAAGTTTAAGATTGGGGGTAGGCCTGCAAACATTGAGATGAGGAATGGTGGGGTGTTTAGAAGTGGGAACGGGAAGATAATTTTGTGCCACGGTGGTGGTCGGGTTGGAAGGTGGTGATGGATCGGTGGCGGCGGAGTAGCGAAGGGGTGGTCTGGTGGTGGTGGATCGGTGGCGGCGGAGTAGCGAAGGGGTGGTCTGGTGGTGGTGTTCAACGGCTAGGGGTGGTAAGTGGAGGGCATTTTTATCTTTCAAGTTTTTACTTTAGGCTGAAAGGGCATTTTGGTCATTTCCATATGGAAAATGGTTGAAAATGATCAGTCAATGCTGGAATATAGTCTTTAGGGTTATATTTGCACTTATGTAAAGTAGTTAGGGTTATTTATGCACTAAAAATTATCTTAGGGTTATATGTGCACTTACTAAAGTTATGTAGGGTTATATTTGTATATCTCCCTTTCTTAATCCTTTCTAGGTAGATCTGTTTATCATCTTCCCTAACTAAAGCACCATGTAGAATAAAATTTTCTCCAAATTACAAGTTCGCTAATTAAAAAGAGTAAAGTGCGTTCATGCCTCCCCCCAGTTCCTTGTTTAGTGCACATATACCCTTCAGTTTTTCGAAAGTACAAATATACTCATGTTCCTTGTTTAGTTCACATATGCCCCTTAGTTTTACAAACTCCAGTCTCTGACTATAGGGGTATATGTGCACTTTCAAAAAACATGGAGGAGTATATGTGCACTTTCAAAAAACTGGAGAGGTATATGTGCACTATTGAAAAATTGGGGGTATATGTGCACTAGACAAAAAACTCGGGGGTATAAGTGTATTTATGCCTACTAAATTATCTTTAAATAATAATGATGTATATATTCAATTGGTATATATGAGGCCAAGACATCAGGCTCAATCCATATTGGAGACGACTTAGCAAAACTAGCAAAGTCTTTACAGCGTGAACAACGAAGACGCACTGAGAAGTACTCGCCTCGTGACCGCCACTTGAGCCATGATCATGAGATCGTGACCTACACTACCTATATGGAGGAAAGCCGCGCAGCCACCACGATGACCATGACCAGCACGATCCTTGCATCAGACACTACTCCGATAACAAAGGCCCAAGAGGTCAATAAGTACACAATAGCTTGAGATGTCAAGGTAAGCACCAACTAGCAATTACACAGATTATATGCGGTAAAGGAAAATACTTACTAAAGCATCAGAGCCCTTACCCCGAATCCAATATGGGACGTTAGTTTCAAGATTCAGGTATGACGGTACGGGCTTGGCGTGCATTTAGATCACCACTGTTGTTTGGGAGAAACCAACCACATTATTGGCATTGTCTATGGGAACGAATTTTTCACCGTTCCTTTAAGTCACGGTGGTGAGATATAGAAATACAACAAGTCAAGTAGAAAAAACGCAGGTGTGCAGCCCAATCCTTTGCTACGCTCACAACCCCGCCAACCAAAACAATAACGGGAGGGCGAGGAACACCACGAGGATAGGAATGAAGAATAAGTGGAACCCCGTTCCCCCACTCGATGAAGAAAAACTAGTTTTTGCAACATTCTTTGAGGCTAACAGCGAGAAGATCTACGTGGAATTTGCTAACGCAACAAAGAAAGACCTAAAAAAACCTCCGAGAAATTAAGAGGAATATATAACCTCACATAGAAGAGAAAAGTAGCAAACAAAAGGACAACATGGGAACATCGATGAAACCTGAGACTACATAGTAGAGGAAGAAATTGAGCACTCCGTATTGGTGGGAAAGTTTCATAATTAATGCCAAAAGGCTTCAAAACACCTACTCAATTGAAGGTTTACGATGGGAGAACAAACCCAAGGTAGTTTTTGCACTCTTACATGACCAACATGAGGTTCTGCAATGCACTTATCCAACTAGTGTGTAAGCCTTTTACCATTTTCTGGCAGGAACGACAATCGTATGGTACAAAAGCTTTCTTAATAAAAGCATCAGGATCTAGGCCTAATCCGTGGATCAACTCATGGGTAGATTCTACCAAAAGTATACATTCACAGAGATATTTGTAGATATGATGAACGTGGCGCAACAACGTGGGTAAAGCATTGTGGAACATAACAATTGCTTTGTTTTGGAAAGCCTGGAAGTGAAAGAACTCATTTATCATATGTCCTTAGGGGCATTCATGAATGGTATGAGGTCCAGGGAATTTTTACAACAACTCATAGCAGACATGTTGGACAACCTATGATATCTACAGAAGATGGTAGAAAAATTCATTCATATGGAGGAAACCAACATCAAGAAGCTAGAAAATGAACAAGAGGAGAAAAGATATTGGAAAGGGGAACGATGAAAAAAGGGAAGAGCGCTACACTCACAAAAGGTAAAGAGACAACGACCAACAGAAATACGTAATCCAGAAACACCCCTCACAAAATCAAGAAAGTAAATGTAGTAGAACAACAAGGAGCTCTTTTGAGAACCAGCACCCATGAGAGCACCAACAAATAAAATATCAAAAGAATATTAATGTGAGTTCCATGGAGACCATGGTCACGACACAAATATTTGTAATGACCTCAGGCGAAAAATAAAAGAACAACAGCCAAGAACGGTTATTCAGTATAAAAGGAGAAGTAGTCACCAATAAAGTCAAACAGTTATGGTGTAGAAAAAATAAAACCATAACCCAACCTCAAGAAAGGATAAAGCAGGAGATTGTAGCTACAATCGAGTTGTGGGTGTGATGGACAACGCCTTAAATAGAGTGATATTATACATCCACTAATAAATAGAGTTCCCTTCCAACAAAGCGTGGAAAGCGAGGGCAAGGTACTTGCCACCACAAAAGCCTACTGAAAAAAGATGCATGTTAGCAAAGCTAGTGCCTTTAGCAAATGAGATGCAGTCCCAAATGCATCTCCATGTAATGATCCCTAGTGATAATGCAAATATAGGAAATTCGAAGGTGCACAAAGTCTTTATGGATGACAGTATCGCTAAAGAGATATTTTTTGTTGATTGTTTCGACAAATTGGGATTCAAACCATCATATCTGAAGAAAGCAACATCATGTATAGTATAGTTCACAAGGAAGTCAGAGATGCCCCTAGAAAACATACAGTTACCAGTGGCTTTCAGGAAAAAGGAAGAGTTTGCACAGTCTTATGAGACTTCGCTGTAATGGATGCCCCTAGCCCTCTCAACGCTATGATTGGAACATTGTGGATGAACTTAGACAAGGCTATCTGGTCCCCATATCATCTGGTCATGAAATTTCCCACACCAATTGGAGTAGCAACAATAACAATATACCAACAAACAACAAGGAAATGCATGGCTATAGCAATGAAGGTGATGAGACAGTATTTGTACATTTTATTAGCACAACTAACACCCATTTTTACCTTTTTTTATTGGCGGATGGTTAAATTATTAGGTGTTTTACATGATAGAGGGTTAAAATCAACTTTTGTGATTATTTGCCATAATTTCCCTATTTTGTAACCATTTAGTGTCTAACGTGTTTTACCTCTATGATTTGATCGATTTCTACTTATTTTTTGAGCTTATTTATAAGCCATCGTGGAGAAGACCATTCGCAAGGATGGTAGAAGATTGAAGAGGGTGATTAGTAAGAATGGTAGAAGAAGGAATGTGACTCACACATTGGTAGAAGATAAAGTGAAGAAGGAAAGCAAAGTAACGGGTGAAGAGTTCATTTGAGCTTTGAATATGAGTTTAGGGAATGGTCTGAGACAAATTGGTGTCCGTGGATAGCGTCATTGGATTTGTATTTGGGATTAATCTAAAATCGACTACAAGAACTCTCAAAATAGATCAATGGTTCATTAGTAGCGATGAAAACAAGTTGGGGTAAAAAATGAAGAACGATCTGTGAAAAAACCACGGTTCACCCCCTAGGTATATAATTTCGCGGTTCCATCACTTCTGATATGGACAGACCGGTAAATTCACACGGTCCATTCCTCGTGAACCATAAAATTGTGTGTTTCAATGGCACAGACTGTGACACATTTTACACGATCAATCCCTTGCATTATTGAAACGTGTATTTTCTTGGCTTTCCCCTCATTTTCTCTCTTTTCCACCTATTAAAAGCCTCAATCTTCCTCCCTTCACTTTGATCATGACTTGGGCCTCCAAAACCCTTGTTCTTCTTCATCTTTTCATAGTTTTTACATCTTTTCCATGGGTTGTTATAGATCTATGATGGGTTTTCATTATCTAGTGATTTGCACAATTATGCATGTGTTAACTAATGCATTCGACACACTTGTTAGTATGTTTTTTTTGGTTGATTGCTAGTTTTAGTTAGGTTTCCACGACAAATGGTTTAGATGACCATTGTTGGCTTTCTTATCTAAACCTCGTATTTTGTAGATTTTATTGGAACTAATGGATACATTATATTCATGGGCATCTAGATCTTCCTCTATGATCTCACTCATAGGTTTCTCGTGAGTATTTTGTCAGGATTTTGTAGAAGGCCACTCGCAAGAGTGGTAAAAGATATTAGAAGGCCGTCTGCAAGGGCAGTAGTAGACAAGAAGGCCACGAACTTAAGCATGGTAGCAGATGGAAAGAAGCCGAAAAAAGAGTGGAGTCAAAGTCCTAGATCTCAAAATAAAGGTCGGACGCACTGGCCGACACGGTCCATGCCAGTTGACACGTCCGTGCTAGGAGACACCAGGCTCTGCATGGCCTATGCCAGTCGGCCTTGGCACGAGGCATCTGTCTCTCATGGCTCGTGCCAGAGATCCTTAACACGGGGCCTTTCTAGCACGACACATGCCAGCCTCCCTTGGCATGATCCGTTGGCCTTTGCACGACCGTGTTGCTCACCATTCAAAAAATTGGGTAAGTATACATGCATTTTGTTTCCCTTAAAATTGCCCGCATTGTTTCAACTAAAGATTTGAAGACCAGCAGATGGGGTGTGGCATTCTCAATGGCTCATGCCATCGTTTTGCTCAGAAAGTGACTCACAGTCAACACCCCATGTCATTCAGTTGGTCAAAAAACCACTCACAACCAATGACTCACGCCAAACGATACGGGCGTGCATGATCAGAAGGCCAAGATCGAGCACCCAGCCGACGGTTTGTGTCAGCCGACACGGTCCATGCCAAGGGTGCCCAGCACGACCGTGCCTGCCAGTACGACCTATGCTAGAAGATTCCAACACGCATGTGCCACACTGAATGACCCGTGCCAACAATTTCCATAATGGGCGAGCCACACGAGGCATCCAATCCCATTTGCGGCTACTAGGTTTTTTGGCCTATTTTGGGCCTTTTTCAAGGCTCATTTCCCTACTACTACAAATATAAGCCTATGTCTACTAGGGTAGAAGTTTGGCTTAGTTTGGAACATTATTCTACACTTTTGGAGAGCATTCTAGAGAGAGAAAGAGAATAACTTTTCTCTCTAATTTCTTTTCTTCTTGATTTTGCCCAAGGGCATTGAATAAAATGAAATACTTAGGTTCAATGCTTAGGGTAATTTGCTTGGGGTAGTGTTTTTATTCATGAAATGATGTTGGTTTTTTGATTTTTGTAGATTCTCCTATCTCTATGTCCTATGAATATTTGTGCTTGATTTATGCTTTCCATTCTCGTGACATTTATTTTATGCCATTGTTATGATGCATTCATACATTCATGGTAGTGTAATATCATGCTAGTCTTTATTACTATCTTGAGAGTGTTAGATTATGGAGTAGGTTCAAGAACACCGGGGAGATTCTACACTTTCAAAGAGATTCATAGCACTATCCAATTAGGAAAACACGAGGTTTTATTCTGTCCAAGAACATCGGTCAAATGACAGATTTTGGTAGATTTCCTAGGAGAAATGCCAGAGGAATAACCATTTTAACTAAAGGATAAAGAATCCACAAAGTTTATACAATGTAAGTGAAAGGATGAATTCAAGCACATAACATGAACACTTTTTATCAATGGAGCTTCAAGCTCTTCTTTGTGGAGCAGGACTCATTCTGGTCAGCCCCGAAGGTGACAAACACATATATGCACTACCATTCGAGTTCTCTCTCACTAATAATGAGTCAGAATCTGAAGCCCTAGTAGGAGGACAAAACCTTGCCACACAGATGAACATCTGAAGCATTCAGGTTCAAAGTGACTCATAGATGGTAGTACACCAGTTCCTGGGAGAATACATGGTCAAATAAAGACAATTGATAAAATACATTGAGAAACGAGGCAACTCATGCAAAAATTCAATCACTTCAAAATTACACATTCCACGATCAAAGAACACCAAAGTAGATGCCCTAAGCAAGCTAGCAGCCTCCGGATACCGCATATTTCAACGATAAAAAGACGTAATTGTCGTACTCGTTCCAATCTGAAATACATTGACCACAACTGTGGCCTAAGTCCAAGATGAAAACTTATGCTGGATGGGGCTAATTATTTAATACTTGGAACATAGACTCCTACCAATAGACAAGATTGAGGCACGAAAAGTTGAGCTTAAAGCACCATCAAATAGTTATGTTCAAGGAGTACTTTACAAGAAAGGTTACCTGACACCTTGGCTGAGATGCGTTAGACCTAGCCAAACCACCCACATCATTCAAGGTATGCATGAGAGATGGTGCATTTCACACCAATGAGCCTGCATCTTAGCCAAAAAGATACTACGCTTTAGCTATTATTGACATCTAGTGTATGATGACGACCACAACTTCGTGCAAAAAATGCAACGATGGCCAGATTAATGCAGTCATATAAAGGAAACCACAATAATAAGTACGAGTGTACGATGCATATCCATTCGATAAATGAGGAATCGACATCATGGGACCATTCCCAACTGGGACATGTGGTGAAAAATTCCTCATCGTGGTAATTTATTAATTTACCCAATGGGTCGAAGCGAAGCCCATGGCCAAGATTACCACCAAAGTAGCAATCTTGCACGTCTGGCAGAATATAATATGCCAATTTTGAAATGCCAAAGCCATTACTATTAGATAATGGCACACATTTTCAAGTGGAGCATTCAAATAATGGTGTGAAAATTTGATCATTGTCGAAAAATTCACATCAATCACACACCCACATGCCAATGGCTAGGGCGAAGGGACGAACCATACTCTCATCCAAAAATTCACATTGTAGGTTATAATTTTCCATTGAATACGTCCCCTGTCACTTTCTGAGTATGCTGTTGGATGAATGGATAGTTGACCGACATCGGCTACATGTGTCCCTCAAGAATTTGTTATATACCGACACATCTGCAATGTTGAGCTTATGCTGCTGGTATACCCGACAACATGGGTAATTATTGATTGATGTCGCATATGGCCTATTTTCTGCCAAACTAAGTATAATTTGTTAAATCCCAATGACTCAATTTACTCAGCCAACTTCTATTAATATCTTCTTCTTTTTTTAAATATCATTGCTATAGCATTTAAGATTAATTGCGAGCAATGGTGAATCATGTGGTGCTCCGTGTGAGGTATGCCAATTATTTGCATTTATTTAACAATTTCTTATTATTAGATTATTGGTGCAAGGTTTCTAATTTTATTTATTTTCTACAGCAGGTGGGAGTACTCAGAACAATCCCCTAGTGTTGACACCTACACCATTTCCCTCGACAAGCCACGTTTTAGCTGCATTGTATTGCACCCGAATTTTGGGACTATTCCCAATATGATTAATACACTTGATACATTTAATTTAACACACACACACATATTGTTATCTTGTTTGTTAATCATTATGTAGTAACTTAACTTTTCTTTATGATTTAGTTCATCCCCAGGGCCATGGTTGCACGCCTGCTGGAGAAGAAGGTCTTTATCATTCTTTGGTGCAGTGGTGAGGAATGACACATGCACTATTCAGGTTACTAGAAGAACAAGGCTCTTTCCCCAAAGGATGTGGAAAGTTTCACGTGGACAACATGCCGTTTCACGGGGATGCAATTTCCTTTGAGATGTTTGAGGTGACTGACACCCGCATCGTGTTCAAAGTTATTTATTCGATAGCATGTGGAGGCGTAGATGAATGATCTTCTAAGACATTCACTTGAATTTGAAT
The DNA here is from genome assembly GCA_037428765.1 of Rubia yunnanensis. Lineage (NCBI taxonomy): Eukaryota > Viridiplantae > Streptophyta > Magnoliopsida > Gentianales > Rubiaceae > Rubia > Rubia yunnanensis. Next base: position 57,125,095 of record CM075066.1, read on the forward strand.
AGTATGAATGATATGTATTTTGGATATTTTCAATGAGATTAAATTTAATGAACTACATATTTGGATAATTTTAAGTATTTCACATCTCATTCTTTAAGACTTGTAATTAAAAGTTTAATATTTCAATCATTTAAAAGGTCGAAATAATTTTTTTAGATTTCCAATCAAAATTCATATATTACAATAATTATGAAACAAGATATCATTGTTATAACCTTGCATTTTGATCAAATTCGTATATTTTAATTATTTTGAAACACAAAATCAATCTTTTAGAGTTGCGGTTGAAATTTGTTTCTTTCAATGAATTAAAAACAAGAAATCAGTTATTTTGACTTCCAATTTAAATTCATTTATTTCAATAATTTTGAATCACGAAATCAATTTTTTTAGGTGGATAATGTTTTTTCGTAGCCATCATTTTGCGCATATAACCGACGCGGTCGCCCGTCAGTTTTGTTGTCAATCACACCGACAAAAAGATGCAATGTTGGTAGGGCAAAACAAAGCGTCGTCATGGCTTAATATAGCACATCTGGTGTCAAATATTGGTCGGTGACAATATTTATTTCGAAATTCCTGGCTTCTTACCTCGATTAAATCACCTTTAAATGTAATTTCCTTTTTTACTTTGTTTTGAAAAATTGAGATAAAAGAACTTTTTGCCTTGGTTATTGGTAAAAAATTTAGATAAAAGTTATGAAGGAAAAAGTCATTTTTCTTTTAATGCGTACATCGCACGAACTAAATCTAGCAATTATACTTTTCAAACCCAAAAATTGTGAATATTTACGTCTCACAAGGTAGCCCAATTCGTTATTTAAATAGCTTTGATAAGAAATGTAGAATCATTTATAATATTTTTGCAAGACGAATATTCTTACACTTCTAATTATGTTTATCTTTACATTAAATTATGTAAACATAGAAACTGTATGATTTACCAGAAAAGGTAAAAGTGTTAGTAACTCATGAAGATAAATATTTGTATTACGTTCATAAATTCAGGAATAGAATGATATATGATAATGAAAATTTTGACAGAAATCAATTGATAAGGAATATCATAATTCAGTACAATGACATACTGTTTGGATGAAATTGAATTTAGAAAATAAAAAATAGAATGAGTGGATGAAATTGAAGAAATCTTGCTAAAAATGGAAAGAGTGCCAAATAAAAGAAAACATACATTTGTAGTAAGTGTGTCATAAATAATCAAATGGGTGGAGTATGAAGACTGGCCTAAACGGGTGATAAGTAGGACTTTGGTTACAAAAAGACTGTTCATAGCACTAATACTATAACCTAAAAGATTGTTATCTATAAAAAAAATCCAGTGAATCTACCCCCAGAGACTGCAATCCCCCAACAAACTCCTCCTTTGTAAACTCACACGTGGTAGCAGCCTTCATGTACTAGGAAAGAGCCAACATAACAATATCATAATGATTAACCTCAAGTTCAGTGAATAAAACTATCCAAAATAAAGACTGCTTTGAAATCAAATCTGCGGGATTGGATTATAGCAGATTATATAGTTGCGTATCACGTAGAAATACGATTTCTCTTGCCTGAACAACACGATTTCAGTTGCCCTAAAGAAGATTTCACGGTGAAAATAAATTCAAAAAGTGCATGTAAGCAAATAACACTACTATGCAATTGCGACTTTTTTTCCAGCTTTAACCTTCAGTTCTTAGCTAATCATTTCAGATAGATTCATACCATGGAGGTTGCCTAAAAAGTTCCACCATCTCATAGCACACAAACTATTTTTAAAAATTATGCAAAAACAAATGTCCCATCCAAGAAGCGCCTAGGATCCACACATCTATCAGTTCTGATTTAGACGTCCAATTAAATCTTATAAAATGCGTTTGAGTTACAATGAATAGCTATCAGTGTTGTGCTTAACTCAATATTTTATGAAGAAGAAATTAAGAGGTAAAGCTGGTCTATTTGGTGCCATCGAGGTATCTTCACTCTCACGATTTCTTGATTCGGGTTCGTCTCTAATTTTAAATGCCAGATCTCCAACTCTATGCTTTTTTTACTTGTAATGCCCAAATCTACAATAAACCATGAATGGAAGACAACTAGTTTTAAAAATTCAGAACTGGTCAAACTTGCAAATGAAATAAAACACACCAAAATTTGTGAACTTATCATCTTTCTCATTCATTGTAAGAAAGTTGCAAAGAGCTATAAGCATGAAAGTTGCTAAGTCTTGGCTTGTTTCCTACAAAATAGAGTGAGTAAATGAACCAAACTCGTCTTCTATCTTCCACAACACAAAGAGGAGAAGCTGTCAAATGTCTCAAGACGGTGGTAAAGGTGAGAGACTACACAGAACTCCAGTCTAGAAGAAATTGCATTCCTACAAAAAGATATCCATGTTTGGTTTAGAAGAACAGAGGTTCAACATTAGCTGAACATGACTAATCAGTCACATTTGGTCCTCATGGACCGTGTACCTTCTAATTTTGCACTCACATACAGACACATTTGCATTCAAATTCAGGATTTGGAAAATGCATATTTTCTCAACAAGTTAAAATTGGAAAGACAATGATTGAAGAAGAGGTCGAGATGTGTGAGGGGTGTGGGGGAACAGAGAAGAGAAGAAAGCAATTGAGATTACAAATTAAATTTTATTTCTACCTGATCAGTTCATAAGTAAATACATAACCTTTTTAAAGGCTACAGGGAACATTTATCAACACATTCATTTATCTACAACTTGGATTGACATGCTTATAATATTTCAACCCTTGTCACTTTAGACCAGACCAAATGCTGTTAGAAGTTTTCATTAATAAGTAGCAAGATATATCAAAAAGTGTATTTTCACGTATTTGGTTCTTGAGTAAAACCAACCAATAGCAAAAACAAGGACATCAATCCTCATTAGTGTGGATATCAGATTCTTAAAAACACAATCAAACTACAGTTCAGAAGAGTTCACTGAAATGATGGGTTTAAATGAACTACAGTTCAGAAGTGAGTATTTCCAATTTCAGCTAAGGGAGACGGTAAGAATAGTAATCCGCCTGGGCATTATAAAGAAATTACAATCATTATGAAAGATACACTCTTGTTTCCAACATGAAAACGATGAATAACAAATTATGATAAGTATGACTAGGAGAAGAGATTCTGACTGCTATGAGATGTACCATATAACTAATCCTCTACCATTTGGGAAAGGTTTCTTTGCTGTAACCCTATAACTATGATTTTACATCTCAGATTGAAGAGATTAATAAAAGGTTGATCTGTTTTAGCTGCACTATTTTAATGTTAATCTATTTCATTATGTTTTATTTATTGCATAAATGTCAGCAGAAAGCAAACTCCTTATCTGTATGTTACAGCATGTACCTAATTTCCTTAAAGAATGAGTTTTTGCAAGTAATTAAGCAAGAAAACTGGTCAAAAGATTAAAAAACAAATGCTCTCTTAATAAAACAAAAATTACTCTTAATTTTGTAGGTTTATTTGCATGATTGTAGCCTTAATTATATGGATGCAAGCATGCACATGGTTAGGTAATCAGTGAAAGTTAATGATTGTAACAAAATGGAATAATGATTAATTTAATTATTGAAGCATTAGTGTTAATTAACTACAGATTAATGTATATGAATGAATGGACTAAGAAGAGGGAGAATGGTGCATGAGAAAAATGTTGTTTTACTTATACTGCCAGAGTTGCTCCTTTCATCAGATATCTCAGAAAACCCTCTTTAGCTGCCATTTTTTGCCCCTTTTTTGGCATTCACAAGACAATCTCTAAACACCATATAATATTGAACTTTTGTTACAAATTCCTAACACGGCTATTGATGATCAGCTACTACCTAAGTCCACAGAATATACCTTCAACATCTCCTACACCTTGACGAGCATATTGGTATCGTTTTTTTAAAGGCATTCTATGGTTGCTAAAAAGACATACTGGGTAATGCAAGGTTATGACGTTCAACTTTGTTTAAAAGCATGTTATTATCATTTCATAACAAATTGCAGTTGCAGAAATAAAAGATTTCCCATTTCACCAGGTTTATGTAGATAAAGAATTTGCAGCAATCAAGATACAAACTTTGCAGCCCTTCCAAAATCATCCTAACAAGGTGAAATTTGACTACCCAGTTGATCTATGCACACAAAAATAGATCAAAGTTTTTTGTACATACATTCAGTTACTCAAGCCAAAGATTAATGCAAACCTGATCATTTTATGACAATATTTTCTCTTCATTAGTTACTCAAGCCAAACAATATGTTAAATATTTTCATTATCTGTAACACAAAAGTGAAAGAGCAGGGAGCAACATACAAATATATTAATTACAACAACCTTCATCCATCAATAAATTTAGGACAACGTAGTAGAAGTCCCAAAGAAAGGTTTGCCAGGTACCTGGGGTAAAGTCACATTTTTTATGAATTAATTGCATAAAAAATAAGATTTAAATATTAGGGTGATAGTTTAATTCTTATGGAAAGATGCATGGTGATAAAATGCACACATCTGAATTTAGAATACATAATAGTTGAAATTTTGTATAAGACAAGCCGCTGCATAGTGAGCACAAAGCGAACTATTCTTTCGTCTTTTACTAAAGAATACCGTGTGCGCGCTGCATCAAGCAGCATACTCATATTTTTGCAGAGGCCTTCCTTAAAGAAAGGGCTCTACAATGTCAGTAAAATTATTTAACATATTGTTTTCTGAGTGAAAATTAAAGCTTCAAACATTAGTTAAGCAATTGCACAAACAACAAATTCGTTCAAAAAAAGTGCAGCATTTCAGAAGCATGAGAAAAAAGCCTGATTAACAAAGGAAGCAAACAATATTCATGGAAAAGATAGGCTACAACAACAAAAAAAAAAGGAAAAAAACAATCAAACTACAAATGCAAGTCGTTAGATAACATCTAAAACCAAATTCGGACATCACTGTTGGGAGCTTTTTGAGATAAGTAAATTTGTCTATGTGTTTTAATAGTTAGTGTTGAATGTATAATCTGGTAATTTAGAGTGTTAGATTACTTTTGTGTTTTTAAGGCTAATTTATATTAAGATGCAGAATACAGAATGATTTTCAAGCTAAAGGTGTGAAGAGAAGCTATCTTGAGCTTCATCATTTGCAGAAAAAGCTAGTTTATTTAGGTTTGGTGGATGGTTCAGAAAGGAGGGGAGGGGTGATGGTCGATCTTAGAGGACCGTGTGGTTAATTAAGTAGTCTCAGACATTAAAACCAAACTAAGATAACCTTAAAAATCTATAGCAGACCAGCTCTTGAAGTAAACACAAGTGGCCAGGGAGATGATTCCATCAGGTGTACACTACATTTTAATGACACAATACATTCTTCATTTTGCTCATGCACGTTTTTCTCTTTACATACTATGCCAATTGCAGGCTTGTCCCATAAAACAAATCTCGTTTCTGATACTTCAAAGATTACTAGAAAGCCAATTTGTTTTTCCAACCAATCCACATGTCTTTCAAGCAGTAGTAGTAGTATAAATTTCAAGAGATATAAAGCAAACACATCAACGTTTTGTACCAGCAACCTATGCAGTCAAAGAATTAAGAGCACCCCAAGTCCCAACCTTACACTAAAAGTAATCCTAATAATTATGAAGCTCAAATGGTCTGCTACTCAACTGTCCATTCACACACTCACTCGTTATCCTACTATGCCTCCCTAAACACACATGATTAGGAATCAGTGACATCCTACTATGCCTCCCTAAACACACATTATTAAGAATCAGTGACAACAACACCGCTGCCACGACCACTACTATCACTATTCACTTCAGAGCAACCCCGACTAACACTGAAGGATATGCTTAGCTTGAAAATTTAAGAAGGCGAGGCTTGCATAATGAAACTCAGATGAATTTGCAGCTGTCTTATCCTATGTTAATGCATAATTCAAACTTCCAGATTCACCTGGTTCCTCTTATGTAGCCCTAACATTATTATAGACCTGTGAACCTGCAATTAAACTAGTTATGCCCCCAAATATTAATGTCCCAATTAAGCTGATCAAAACAGGAAATAAATTGGATTCACACAACTAATTAATCCAAATCATAAGTCGATCAAAACATACCACAGAGTGTTCGCGAAGGGTTTCGGAGCAAAGGAGCGAGATCGACCAATGAGGCGGGAACGCTAGATTTCTTCGAGAGAGAAGAGGTTGACTTCAAGCATATTATTAATTGAGTCGAACACGTTCAGAGCTTCCTTCGGAATGGGAGAACTCACGTACTGATGAACATGCCTGGGAAGAACAAAACGGGGCGGGATTAATTTTTCAACCAAATTTTTTATCCTTTTAAATATTTTTTTAAGGTTAAAGAGGCAGCAAATAATTTCATAGTTCTAATTTTCACTAAAGTAATGAATTTTTTTGATCTGGGCGCAAGAACAATTAGAAAAAAAGAAAGTCAGTTATTTTTAATAAGAATTAAACATCTTTTACAACGGACAAAATGGTAGCAAAAGTGTGTTACAAATACTCTGGGTGACAAAGACGGTTTTAGAACCAATTACAACCATATATTTTACTTTTCGTAAAAAGATTTAGGGCTATTACTACAAATTCTGTCTCTTGAAAGACGGTCTTTCCATAAGTTACGGAAAGACGGGTTTAAAGTGTAAATTAGAAGAAATTAAAATAAAATTTTTGGGTTGCATGAACCGGGTTATAAATTTTATAACTATTACATATTTCATACTAAAACTTTAATATTGCAACTAAGACTTTTTACCTTTTATTATTCTAATCAAACCCCGTCTTTTCATAAGCCTATGAAAAGACCGTGTTTCCCAAGACTTTGCCATTACTACAACTTCTCAAGTATCGTTTTAAATACATGTATTTTACAACCATTTTATCCCCCTTTTGTAAAAATTGGTTTTTTGTGTGTGGGGGGTGGGGGGTTGCTTATGATTTCCAGTTTTGACGATTATGTTAATGATTTACAATTTTTTTAATTTTATTTTTATTTTTTCTTTGATATTTTTTGCAGCTTGCAGCAGGAGTGGATATGTGGAGAAGAATTGAAGAAAGGTCATTGCCTAAATTTTAGATTGCATCACAAGAGACCATCTCAAAGATCGAAATAAAAGTTTAAAACATGTATTTTTAGTGAAAAAAAGGATTATGAAAAAATATCACAAGGTTTAGTTGAAACATCAAGTGCTGAAAATGAAACATCAAGTCTAGTAGTAAAAACTTGTGCATTGCGCGAAAATTAGGGGAAAAAATTGATCTGTGAATTTCTTTGCCCGCGAGATTCTTATGACCCAGAATTATTCATTCCCCTACTATTTAGTACACCTAGCACCCTCCAAAAATAGTATTTCCACCCATATCCCTCCACACTCTCCCAAACTTTCTTTAGTTATATTTGGAACCACATTCCTGATTAAACTCCATTATATTACATATTAATCTATGGCCTCAGTATGAGATGGTGTTATACAAGACTTTTTCATTTTAACTTGTATCATCGGTAACATTGCCTCTTGATTCAGCTATTAAAGTTGAAGCATTCTGAAAATCTTGATGCAAGCTTACTCTCTTCTCCTGTCTACATTGACATAATTTTGTTAACAACCATCTCCATATCCAATTACTCACTTCTATCTACATTGACATAAATTTTATTCTCATAGAACTTAATCCTCCAGATACCTGTACATAATTCGGTGTTCTCGTCTTTGTAATCAGATACTTCCTGAGAAGTGCATATATGATGTGCTTATCACAAAAAATGATATTCACATTGAAAAAGACGAATCTATAAAATGGAAGTCTCTTGATAGCAAAGACAATTCGGTAGTCTAGAGGGTGAGTGTCTATAAGATATATCTTGTTAAAAAATGTTAATGTTCATTAGTAGTTTAGTATGAAACTATTCAAGTCAATGAGAAGTGCATATATGATGTGCTTATCACAAAAAATGATATTCTCATTGCAAAAGACGAATCTATACAATGGAAGTCTCTTGATAGCAACGACAATTCGGTAGTCCAGAGAGTGAGTGTCTCATCAGATATATCTTGTTCAAAATGTTAATGTTCATTAGTAGTTTAGTATGAAACTATTTAAGTCAATGTTTAGAAATGGTCAAAGGGCCAAGTTTATAAGGGATGGGGGGGGGGGGGGGTTGTTGTTTGGTTTGAAAGCCTATAATTAGTTCCAACTAAAACAAGTATGTTAAAACAAAAAAGTTGACACACGGGACTTGGTTACGCAGTTCGGTGAATTCACCTACATCTGTGGGGCCTTACCCAGTTAAGAATAAATCAACTAATCATGAAGAAACAATACACAATACATATACAATAATACATGTCTTTACTAATTACAACTGTGAGTTTTACACGCTTGCTACAGATATGCCTTGATTAGACTCCGTCTGATCTCGAAACTCATCGACGTTGGATCTCCTCCTCCCGAGGAATTAAGGTATATGATATTAAACTTGATCAACAGTTTAATCTCATGTTGGAACACAGACGGATGTCTCAAGAGTACTCTCAAAATATATGAAAACCTGGATGCATATTTTCTTCAATTAAATCCATGAGTAGCACAACCTTCATGTCTATCAATATATTGACCATTAGCAGATTGAAATTCTCCACATTTTTTTGTTGTAAAATATTCCAATTCCAAAACTACCTCTGAAATATATCAAATCCCTTGAATATAGGGATTTCCTTATCAAACCATATCCCTTAAAGGATAAAGTTTTTCCATAAATTCAATTCCCAAATAATAGAGATTTTACAAAAGTCCAATATGCTTCAATCACAAGCATAAACATATATTGTTGAATCCCCAATCTTCCATATTTCAACATTCACGCAATATTCTTCAATCTGCTAAATCCTCTCAGCTCCAGCTTTTCGTATGTTCCAACATGGAAAGTTGTTAGGATAAATCAGATTACTGATTAGATTATGATTTATTATGATTAGAGTTCTTTCCTTATTACACATCTATTGTACCCTCTATATTCAGTTATCAATAATAAAATTCCTTACGGTAAATCATTCTATCATGGTATCAGAGCAAGTTCTGATCCTAACCTAATATTTTATTTTATTTTCATTTTTCCGACCAAATTACCGCCATTTCCCGACAAAATTCCGGTCAGGTTCCGGTCAGATTCCGGCTAACTTTCAGTGGTCCCGATCAGTTCCCATAGCAGATTCTCGGCATCCTCTCCAAAGGTTTTTTTCTTTGGTGTCAGTAGCAGCCATCTCTGGCCCACGACGTCCTCCGTGGCGTCCGATTTAGCTTCTGGCTCCCTTCAAACTCATCTCCAGCGTTATCGATTTTTTTCGACACCTTCAAATTTATGCATCATCTTCGATGTCTCCGACATCAGGTCTTCCTCCGGCCCGCAACAGCTTCTCTGGCAGTCTCCATCTACGACCAGCTTTGCTCTTCGCGTCCCCATCCAGCAATCACCATTAGCGCGTAAGATCCACGCGCGCAAGTCCATATCCATGCGCTTCAGCATCCGCGCGTGAGGAACACACACGTTAGCAATCACTGTGCGTGACGTCCACGCGCTCCAGCTGTTCTCTCCACCTGAAATCCACACGCCCAACAGCTTTTGGCATTTTTTTTATCCTTTTGGCCTGATTTCTTTACATATTCTATTTCAGCTCCTCCTGTGGTTTATTTGGTGCCTTTATCTCGAGAAGATTATTCTACTAATTGGTTTACAGACAAAGCTTTGTTTCAGGCCAGTTTGAATGGTTCCAACCGTCATCATTCGTCAAATTAGTGGATCATTGATTCCGGTGCTACATCTCATATCACTGCTCATACCAGTCATCTTGATAAGGTACAATTATCGTGGTTCTGATGTTATTCTTGTTAGAAATGGTGAATCATTATCTATTTCTCACATCAATCGGTGTCATTTCTCTAGTTTTTCTGTTAATGATGTTCTTGTGGTCCCTAAGATTACTAGAAGCTTATTGTCCATTAGTACTCGTGAAGTGAAAATGATTTACTATAAATGTCAAAAAAAAGTTTCTCCTAACTGTTACATCATCAAAATTCACATTAAAATTCAAATAGCCAGGATCTTTCTCAAAAGAAGTAAAGACATCAAGCACTTTTCTCTTACTGTTCTTCTTCACCTGAAAAAGGGTTGTTTAACTAGGGCATGCTCCTTGCATAGTGAGGTTCCATCGCCAGTATTTACCCAGTTGAATTTTTAGTGATCACAGTATAACAATTAACAATTAACAACTAGCCACGTAGGTCCTAGCACACAGTAAAAGGATACGAGTGGTTAATGCTGAATTGCTGCCAAGTGCCTATATGGCAACTCTGACTAACATGCCTAAAATAACCCAGTCAGTGATGCCCGAAGGCTATCAGTTCAGAATTCACTTTCCCCATTCACACTAGTGTTCAGTTACGAGCTCGTATCAGTCAGGTGGTTATGCTCGCATACCAAAATCCACGTGTAGCCGGTCTAATCAGATGGTCCAGTCTGTACCATTCCCCACCAACTTTGACCAAACTACAATCGCGTTGGGGCACCCAAAATCATAGACATGATCAGATAACAGATAATTTAAGTTTAACACGACAAGATAAAGTAAAAGCCGGTCATTAGAGCAGTATATGATTCAATTTTGACATGAAAAGATAAAGTACAAGCCGTTCTTTCACAGAAATTATCAGAGCAGTTCAGGAGTTCAGTTTCATGATAATCTAGTATAGTATGATAAAATACACACTTAATTCAACAGTCAATAAATACCATCATTTGAGTGTAACCGTCATATCTCTCTCTCTCTCATGGTTCCAGTATCGAGTAGAAAGGTTCGTGTATCATGTTTCAAGTACCTGGTTCGATCAGATGAGTTCGAGTACAGGGGTTCAAGTACTCACGGTGCGAGTAGTTGGGTTCGAGTACAGGAGGTTCGAGTGCAGAATTCGAGTGGAGAAGGTTCAAGTGGTACTGGTTCGAGTGGTAAGTGGTACCAGTTCGAGTGGTGAGGTTCTAGTGGCACTAGTTCGAGAGGTAAGGTTTGAGAGGTGAGTCTGTAAAGGTTTAAACAATACTAGTTAAAGAGGTAAGGTGTGAGAGGTAAGTTCGAGAGGTAAAGGTTTCAGTAGCACTAGTTCGAGAGGTAGTGGTTTCAGTGGTATGAGTTTGAGAGGTACAGGTTCGAGAGGTGAATTCAGGAGGTACAGTTCAAGAGGTACGGTTTGAGGGGTACAGTTCAGGAGGTTTGGTTCCAGAGGTACAGTTTTCAGTGAGGGGTTCGAGAGATATTCTCTGGTTCAATGGGTGAGGTTCTCGAGGTACGGTTTCAGACAGTGAGGTTCAAGAGGTAATGGTTCAGTGGTATTAGTTCAAGAAGTATAGGTTCGAGAGGTAAAGGGTTCAATGGTAAGGTTTGAGAGGTACAATTCGAGGGATAAAGGTTTCAGTGGCAATAGGTTGAGAGGTGAGGTCGAAAAGTAAAGGTTCTATTAGTGAGGGTTCCAGTGAAAAGGTTTCTAGAGGTGAAGATATCTAGGTTACTAGTTCAAGGGGTAGGTTTGAGATATATTGTTCGAGAAGTAAAGGTATCAGTGGTACTAGTTCGACACATAGGTTCGAGGTGTACTGTTCCATAGGTAAAGGTATTAGTAATACTAGTTTGAGAGATACAGGTTTCCAGTGGCGGTTTGAGAGGTGAGGTTTTCAGGGGGGGGGTTTGAGAGATGAAGTCTTTTAGTGGGTTCGATAGGTGAAGTTTTCAGTAGAGGTTTGAGAGGTGAAGGGTTCAGTAAGGATTTGATAGGTGAGGTTTTCAGTGAGGTTCGAGAGGAGAATTTTCTCAGTGGGGTTTGAGAGGTGATGGTTTAAGTAGGGGTTCGAGAGGTGGGATTTTCAGTAGGGGTTCGAGAGGTAGAGTTTTTCTATAGGGGTTAGAGAGGTAGAGTTTCGGTAGGGGTTTGAGAGGTAGAGTTTTTCAGTAGGGGTTCAAGAGGTAGAGTTTTGGTAGGGGTTCAAGAGGTAGATTTTTTTAGTAGGGGTTTGAGAGGTAGAGTTTCGGTAGGGGTTCGAGAGGTAGAGTTTTTTAGTAGGGGTTCAAGAGGTAGAGTTTTTCAGTAGGGGTTCGAGAGGTAGAGTTTCGGCAGGGGTTCGAGAGGTAGAGTTTCGATAGGGGTTCGAGAGGTAGAGTTTCGGTAGGGGTTCGAGAGGTAGAGTTTCAGTAGGGGTTCGAGAGGTAGAGTTTTGGCAGGGGTTCGAGATGTAGAGTTTTTCAGTAGGGGTTCGAGAGGTTGAGTTTTGGCAGGGGTTCGAGAGGTAGATTTTTTCAGTAGGGGTTCGAGAGGTAGAGTTTTGGTAGGGGTTCAAGAGGTAAAGTTTCGGTAGGGGTTCGAGAGGTAGAGTTTCGGTAGGGGTTTGAGAGGTAGAGTTATGGCAGGGGTTCGAGAGCTAGAGTTTTTTAGCAGGGGTTCGAGAGGTGAAGAGTTCAGTTTGAGAGAGAGTCGGGTTCTGATGGCATCATGTGTATACATACGTAAACATAAACCCAATTTAACTCTGTTCGTGCTAGGGCGATGCAACACTCACCTTAGTTAAACTTGGCATGACAACCTCCGCTTGTACTTCACAGCTTAACCATTGAAGTTTGGTACTCAAAGTATCTTAAGGCTGTAACTTTTGGGGAGGATATCATTGGTATTTATACTATGTAAAATATAGTGTTCTGACACCTACTTAACCTAAAATTTTATCCTGTAAACCTCAAGCCCAAAATTACTTTGGACAAACTTCTCACGTCCGCCGTCCGATTATTCTTCCCGGTAATTCCACTTACCCAAAAATTACCTTGGATAATTGTTTTCACATCCGCTGCCAGCTTCTCCTTCATGGTAATTTCTTGCATTTATTTATTCATTTGCTTATTATTACTATTATCATATAATATATATATGTATGTATAATTATGTATATTTTCTTCTCGGTAATTTCTCTTACTTATTTATTTATTTACTTATTGTTATTAGTATTATTATTATATATATATATTTTTTATTTATTAATATATATACATATATATTTTTCAGAAAAATTAAAGGAAAGATTGGAATATTTGATAAAATTTAATTATTACATGTAATCTAATTCCATTTCGGTAGGGGTTTTCACAGGTACTATGTTTAGGTATGTCTCCAAAGGTTTTCGTTTAATTTTATGTTGTTAAACCTTCATTTTTTCCGGGTTTATGTGTTTCTTCCCGTATATTGCTCTGATACGTGCGACGTCGGTAACATGTCTGTCACAATTTGGTTTATGCGATTAGCGTGCGAGGTTGCACATTCAAATTTCACGTTCAGTAAGGGATGTCGCACTTATGTTGGAGTGTCCTTCGGTTTGATCGAATAGTGACTGACATCGCATGTTGGTTTTTAAGTATACTTTGGAATTTAATATGTGACCTCATTTTTGTGTCAGTCGATTTTTCTTTTATACCGACTACTTAGTGAGGTCGCTGGTACATGTCATACAAACCATTGCTTTGGACCGACATGTATCTGCGATGCGTTGCCGACTTTGCACCTTGTATTTCATAGGAAATTAAGTTCGCATTTAACATTTTCATTTTTGATTCAGGACTTAGGGACGGCGAAGGGTCGTCTAATTACCCTTTTTTCCGGTCTTCTACAAATTTACATATATATTTACTAACACATTTTCACACTTTACATATAAAAACCAATAATTTTTGTTTTCGTATAGTTTTCCACACAACGTGGCAACCCAGGGCTGGTTGTCTTCCACATTGAACATCATACAATGTCTTATGAAGTTTCACATTTCGACTGCACTCTGAAGCAGCAGAATTTTGGGAGAAACCCAACTTTGGTAAGGCATTTCAAATTAATATTATTTGTTGCTACTTTCTTATATATATATATATATCTATATTTTAAAATATTTTTAATAAATATATTTTTTGTTGACTTAGTACATCCCGAGGGAAATTGTACCACTACTACTAAATGACAAGACCCCCGTGGCGCTGAGGTGCTACGAGACTGAGTGACGCATGAACTACTCGGGGGGTAGGAAGATCAAGGCCCTATCCCCAAAGGGTTTTGGCGAGTTCCTCTTCGGAAACTGCATGCGCATTGGGAACACCTTGTTCTTCGAGGTTATAGAAGTTGCGGGCCGATTGTCTTCAAGGTCATCATAATCCGAACTGATTCAATAAAATTATGTTATATTAATGGAAGTCAACCAATTATTAATCGAATTTATGTAGTAACTTTAAGGATATTTTCATGACCAGTACTATTTTTATATTAATTTAACTACCTTATTTGAACAGTATATGATTGACTGTATGTGCGATTTGATATAACATGGTTCTAATAAATATTTTCAAGCGTACCATATAAATTCAGCGACGTTATCCACAATCATTTAAAAAACAATTGAAAAAACTTTTGCAGACATAGTCAATCCCTTTCAAATAACTATAACTTATAAAAGTTAAACGAGGTAAAACAAAACGAAAACATCAATCAAGCAGGAAAAACATGAGAACTTATTGTGTCACTGTGGGAAGGAATCAGTCTGGTATGAGTGAGTGGAGTGGAATGTGTATTATTGTTTTTGGTTGTTGGTTGTTGTGGTTTTCCCTCTCATTTCACCGTTTTCAATTGTAAAATAACAAAACTAACCTATTCAAATATTTAAATAAAACTTCCTCTTTTTTCAAAGTCAACTCACATAAGTGCGACATTGCTTCTGCATCACATTTCATTGCAGTGAAAAGGACTTCCAATGCGACATCGCCAAGCGTTTGTTAACAATATATGCGACGTCGCATACTATTCGGTAGACGGCGCATACTATTCGGTAGTATTATTTACTTCATTTCTTTAACATTTTACTTCGGTTACAATGTTAACCGATGTTAAAAACATATTAATTACCTCTGTTATTTTTTAACCGAGGTAAAAATATTATTTACTTCAAAAAATAAAGCGTTCTTCTTTGGATCATAACTTATTTGATATAGCTCCAATTAAATCCATTCAAATTGCATTTTCTTCTTTATTCTCTTAATAATATGGAATTCCAATTCATAGAGCCAATTTTGGAGTTTATAGGTTTGTAACATTCGAAATGAATATTGTTGTACTCATTACATGTTTTGCTTTGAACTGTTGTGAATTGACTGATTGCACTTATCATAGCCATAGCCTTGTGAGTTGTGAGTGTTATACACTTGGTGAGCGACCTACTAAACAATTGGGAAAGGGGGAGACATTTTCTACTAATTGTTTTGTTTTCCTTAGCAGTTCATAGCAGGAATGGTGAACAAGAATCCATTCGTCCCATCTTTTTTTGGCAGTCCCAACAATCTACCATTAACAACTGATCTTGATTGTAGACATGGCAATCAACCATGTGAGGAACCACCAGAAAATTGGGCGGAATAACTGATAAACTAAATGAACCTCTTGATCCAGATCGGTTTATTATTGCAATAAATATGCTCATGAGAGAAGTGCAATGATTGGCAAAGAAAGTTGACGACATAGCCCTTATGATGCCTCCACCATCCACTAAGAAAGACTATCTCAATCGTGTTGTTCACAGTTTCCATGGTTACACCAGTTCGGAGGAAGACTCTGTACATGCTTCGGAAAGACGATCGCACCGAGAGTTTTCTAGGAAGCATTGCAAAAGCAGATGCCATTCTCGAAGGATGCCAAGTTATAATTTAGGCGAGAGTTTAGATTCTTCCCGTGACATCAAGGGTTTAAAATATGACATCCTTAGATTTAATGGTCAACACAATCCGGCGAGGTATCTTAATGAAATTCAGTTTGATCTCAGCAATCATAGGGAGAAAGAAAAAGTGAAAGTGGTGCAGTATTCCTTCACGAACTATGTGGCAGAATGGTGGTAAAAATTGAAAGAAAGAAGATCATATGCCGGGAAGAAGCCAATTACAACTTGGGAGAGATTAAAGTTGGCGCTTCACTTATATCATGTTCCACCTGTATATCTGATAGAACAACATTCTTACTTGAGCAATATGAAGCAAGGGAGTTGATATATGTAGGAATATTGACAAGATCTTGAATTCACCATGAGAAGGGTTGGAATGAAGGAATACGATGCATTTATAAAGAATCATTTTATAGAAGGCTTACGGGAAAATCTCCAATTATCGGTTAAGCTTCAACATCATGTGTTGATGGGAGACTTATTGGTGAAAGCAAGATTGGTTGAAAGCACCTTGAGGCCAAAAAAAACCCAGTTCAATTTTTCCAATCAATAGGCAGGTTTTGATTCGGGAAACCCCTTGATCAGCCAAGGAAGATGGAGTACTATGGGCAGCGCGGTTCTACACAGTTCTATTCAAATCTAACTTATATTGCCAATGAACGAAGGATGGAGACTTCTACCCAAAAATCTAGCAGAAATCCAAGTAAGTCTAATTCTTCTTCACCAAATACAGTTTCTTCTAATGCTCCTACTTGTTTTAATTGTAAATAATGAGGACATGTGCACAATAACTGTCCTCGTGCTTGAATAATGACTACAATGGAGGAGGGAGAAGAAAATATGAATATGCTGATATGCCAGCACTGTATGAAAGTGAGGAGGAACAGGTAGATGAAGAGATCATCAGAAATGATCAAGGTGAACAAGGTCCAGAAACACAAGGTAATTTCGTGTCATTAAGACTTATCAACTCTCAAATGGCCAAAACAAAGGTACATAGAATTTTCCGGTCGGGTTGGCCGGAAAAACACTTTTTTCGGTGGGTTATAATGCTTATCATGCCTTGAAGGTTTCAGATTCGTTTGGTTAAGCAACATCCGATCGGAAAATATTTGGGAAATTTTGGATTTGAAGTTAATTTGGAGGTTGGTTTTTTGGATTTTTCGATCGGAGGTCGCCGGAAAAGCGCTATTCTGGCAAGGATAGTGCATGAAATAGCCTCGTTTCTTCGTCCCTAGACTCGGATTCATAGTTTTTCAAGCTTGGGGAGAATTACACGGCTGGAAAAGGGATTCATGGAATGTTTAAAAGTTGGGTTATTCTCGCCAGAAAAATTCGTTTCCGGTGAGGTGAATGGTAATTTTTCGGCCGGAAAATGCATGCTCGGATTTGGAGGTGAAATTTTTTGGTTATAGGTGCTAAATCCGGCCGGAATTACATAAGGGAAGAGTGCCCAGATTTGGATGGAATTTTTTGCCAATTATTTGCAGATTCTGGCATTTTTTTTCCAGTCTCCGACGGTTCTTGGCTGTCGGAAAAATGCGAGTCCGGCATGGATCCAGTTTGGATGCTGCCGGTCATTGTACCCAGATGGTGAAAATGGGCCAAGACCTAACTAGGGTTTCGACCCGATATGTGGAGGCGCGGGTCACATGACCCGCTAAGGAGGCGGCCGGGTCAATAAAAGTGAAACCCTAGTGGTTATGATATTGGGCCGAACGGATGGGTTGAAAAGAAAAATCTGCTGCTGGGCTGAAAAGGGAAAAATGGGCGGAAGTTGAGGACTCGGGCGGGTCATGTTATAACCCGGTTTCTTAACCCATTCAATGGCGGCTGGGTCAAGGAGAAACCCTAACGGCTAGGGTCTGGGCCAAGCTACTTGACCGAAAAAAAGAGAGCTGTTGGGCCGAAAGAAATAACCAAGCATGTGGGCTAAATTCAAGTTATCTTGGGCTTAATTAAATGAAGTATTTTTCAGCTTACATGCATTATTCTTGGGCTGAATTTCCTTCATTTTTGGGCTCTAATTTGTGGATTATTGTGGAGTTTTGGCCTTCTCTTTGGGCTAAAATTTTATTGGGTGAATAATTGCATATTTCCCACTTGGAGGGTGGGAGAGCAGCCTTTCTACATTTGGTTGCTTGACCATAGGAGTTGGGTAGTGGGCTAAATAATTAGCGTACGCGAAATTAATTAACTCACTGCTAGTAGTTACTTGGACTTGACGGTCATTACGCGCTCTATGCTCGTGCTACACTTTTTTGTGTTAAATTAGCATAAAGCTGTCCATTTGCTCAAAATGGAGTGGGCGATTACGTAATCGCCAGGCTTGACGCAGGCCGTATAAGTTGTGTCCGTTCTCTCCATCCTTAGGAGGACTACTTTTAGAGGGATTACAAGAGCTATTGGCATGGCCTACGAGCACTCTTGCCCTCTAAATTAGCCTCGGTTCATATCACGAGAACTTTTGAAGGCCAATAACACCCCTCTTTCCTCACCTTAGGGGTGTATATGGTAGAAGCTGCTCCTCCTTTGGCGGTACTAGCTTCATTCAGATTCAGCAATACCAGCACACCATAGCGACCATTCAAGACCCGAATACACCACACTCGGCTGCGCTTTTTGTCTACCACTGGCGTCTTCTTCATTATTCTTTTCAAAACCCGAGACCCGAGTCTCGGCTGCGATGAGGTTTTCATATGAAGAGCCAGTACACATTTATGGTTGCTATGTATAGGTCTAGATTCACACATCTGGACTTGCATTTATTTTTCCCTAGGCTTAGCACTCTCTAGCTTAGGGTTTGCATTTCTTTAAACCCCCCCTCCCCCGCATTTTTTCCCTAGGTTCTATCCTAAGGTTGGATTCTTTTTGTATTTGGTAGGGCTCTTTTAGGGCTCTACCATGGGTTCCACCGTCTATACTATTTACCTATTTACTCGAAAGAGCTCTCAATAATAGAATCTTGAAAGATCTCTTAATGCTCTGAGGCAAAAATAAGAAGAAAAAAGGCGCAGCCTTTCTTCCATCTCTTTGGAGGCCGATTTCTTCAATTGCAATCACTGTTCACTGATGAATTATGGTTTAACGGATTCTTCTCTAAATTCTGCATAAAATCATATGAAATCTGTGAAGGGTTTTTTATGTAATTCGGCCTTAGAGTTAGGGTTTTATTCAAAATTTTGAGTTCTATTGCGGATCTTGCTCGTGGTATTATTTTTGTGATTGCGGATTCGGATCCAGTATTGGATTTGCAATCGGATCTTGTTTGTGCATTGGATCCTTGGCTGGGTTGGAGATTGTGCTTAAAAATCCATTCTTTGGTTGGTTTTGGTTTCGGCAAGGCTTTAAAAGGGTTTGATTACGAGTTTCAGCACAACTTTTATTCAAACTTTTTGCATCTACATCGGAACTGCTTGAAGGAGTTGGCGGATTTGAAGCAAAACATTCGAAGGATTCAAACCCTTCCGATCGGAATTCGTGGTGCTACGGTTTCCAGGTTATGCTATTTAAATTCAACACGGGTTGTTTGTTTCCGATTTGATGCATTGCGTGCATGGTGTGATGCTTCTGATTTGTTAACTAGATTTTGTTTATTCGGTGGTGATTTGAAGCATTGTGGTGTATCGTACTGATGGTTATTTTGGTGTGGTGACTCTGATTTCATTATTGGATCTTTGTTCACTTGGCTGGTGATTCCAATCTGCTTATCGGAATTTGTGTCTGTGTTGGATTGATCTAGTGATTACAATGGTGGTGAATGGAGATGCTTCTTCGGGTAGAAAGCACAAGAACAAGCCTAAGAATCAGGGGCACGCCGATGGAGCTAATCAAACACGACAACCCTAAAAAGTTCATCCGAGGGAATGGAACGATCCTATGCTTGAGAGGAGGAGGTTGTGGGATGATCCTGACATCCTCATGAACAAGTCGAATATCGAGATTGTTGATAACAATGGAGATAATATCAACTTTGTTCTCACGGAATAAGAGATTCATAAGGATCTCTACAAACCCTTCTAAGGTTTTTTGGGTGTTTTTCCAGGATTTTTTCCTGGAATGTTTGCTATTCGTACTCTCCTGGTGGCGAAGTGGAAAGTTTCATGTATTGTCCAGAGTAAGCTCAATGGATATGTCATGTTTAAGTTCAACAGTGCCGAGGACAGAGACTTGGTGATGAATGGTCCTGACCATTATCTCCATGGCAAGAAGTTATTTATGTTGAAAATTGAGGAATCTGGACAGTATGACTCGAAGATTCAAGCTATTAAGCCAGTATGGGTATGAATGGAGCACTTGCCCAAGACTTACTGGCATAAGAAAGCTTTAGAAAAAATTGCAACCTCGATTGGAGATCCAATCCTTATGGACAATGGTACTCTCGAGCTGAGGGGATACTATGCACGTCTCTTGTTATGGATTGATACTTCAAAATAGCTGAAGGAAAAGGTGAGCTTTAGGGTTCCAACTGGTGCAGTACACACGCAAAAAATCATCTACGATTACTGTCGCCCTTGGTGTCCAAATTGCGGAGAAAACACCCATCTAGTGGAGGAGTGTGAGGAATTCTGGAATTCAAAGGAAGAGGTACGGAATAATCATACGTGAATGAAGGATAATATTGGTGAGAATGTAAAGGGGAAGAAAAATTGGAGAGCTCGAAACAAGGACAAAATTTGGGTAAAAAAGATGCAATTAGCAAACATTGGCGATAGTCCAAGTGTAGGCTCTGCAAGAGGCGAGGAAAATGTTATCATCAAAGATGCATCTTCGGATAATGAAGACTTGGAGAGGCAAAGGAAAGGCAAAGGTAAAGTTGTTGAAGGCATGGACAAGAGCAGCGTTGGGGCGGGAGTTGGAACTCAAGGATCTGGTATTGTTATTGGTGTTTCACGTATTGAGGTTAATCAGACAGCAGTAGCACTCCCAGCAACTACGGCACTGCCAGCAAACAAGGCAGCCCCAGTGCCTAAAAATCGTGGCACTGGAGAGCACACTAAATACGCCAGTTATGCGCAGGCAGTGCGCCGAGGCAGAAGTGTTCAGCGCTCAAAGTCCAGCAAAAATTGTGACGCTAAATTAGCAACTCCAGTGCCTGTTCTTGTTCTCGATAGGCAGCTGCAGCTAGCTTTTGGTAATGATGATCATCTGATTGCTGGAGCTGGAAAATGCCTCAGCAAATGATTCATCCTGAAGCTCGTGGTTCAAAAATTCTGAGGCTAACTAGGAGCAAGAGCAAGAGTAGACCTCCCCCTACTTCAGGGGCTTTGACTAGATCTCGGAGCAAAAGCTGAACTCACATTCATGAACATGGGAAGGCAATTCAGAAGCCCTTCCAGCGCATGTTATCTGCCGCAAGGAGTAATTCATATAGTTCTGGTAATAAAAGTTTGGAAGGCGGCGGTCAGAAGCCTAAAGGGACCTCCGGTTCCCAATGAATGCCGCAACAATGAATGTTAGGGGTCTCTCGGCCCCTGTACGGAGGAGGTGGGTAAAAAATATCATCTCCACTAATAGGGTAGGATTATGTGGCTTGTTGGAAACTAAGATGGAGGATAAGGTGCTAAGTATTTTCTTGAAGAGTTTTAAGGGGTGGAAATTCACGCATAACTTTGAACTGTGGTAGAATTCGAGGATTCTTATTATCTGGGATCGGAAAGGTTTCTTGGTAGATGTTCTCGGCAAGTCTCCACAATGTATCCATCTCAAGGTTCGTAATCTTTCTTCAGGAATTGAGTTTTTCTGTACATTTGTGTATGGTCATAGTGAGGGAAGAGTGGCGCGATTGCCACTTTGAGCGTATTTGAAGACTTTTGATGTTGACCTGAATTCCCCCTGGATGGTTCTTGGTGATTTTAATGCTATACTCAGTGTTGATGATCATTATGGAGCCACGGTGCCTAGTTTATATCCCATGAAGGAATTTCCGGATGTTTGTTTGAAGTGTGGTTTGGAAGACGTGCCTTCCATTGGGGAGCATTTAACATGGCATAGTGCCGATTGGAAAATTTGGAGGAAATTGGATCGAGTTCTACTCAATCATGGATGGGATGGTGATGCTTGTCGAACCACTTTTCTCCCAATCTCAGCTCAATCGGACCACTCTCCCATGGTGGTTGATATGGCGCAAGAAATTGATGATAAGAAGAGACCTTTTCGATTCCAGAACATGTGGTTAAACCATCCGAATTGTAATCAAGTTGTGGAGGTTTACTGGAACTCATCGGTGGAAAGGTCCAAGCAATATTCGGTGGCTAGAAAATTGCTAAGGATGAAGTGCCCATTGAAAGATTTGGGTAGCATCGACTTTAATCATGTTTCGGAAAAGGCTCGGATTGCAGATAGGGAATATAGCAAAGCATTTGATCAATTTGATGCCATGAATGCCTCGGCCGAGGAGATTGCGGCATTGAAGGTGTTAAAGAAGAAGGCTATGCTGTACTATATTGCGGAGTCATCTTTTCTTGCTCAGAAGGGTAGAATAAATCATATTACTTTGGCGGATAAGGGATCAAAGTATTTTCATACTATGGTCTCGGAAAGAAAAGGTGGGGGTATACCAGAGATTATTGATAGTCACAATCGTATTGTAACATCTAATATTCGAAAAGAGATAGAGTCTCCATCGATCCTGGTATTATCAGTTCAGGTAACACTCTCTCGGACATTGATAGGGCTTTCTTGAACCAGGAAGTTGAGAGTATTGAAATAAAACAAGCCTTATTTGCAATGGCGGATGACAAGTCTCCAGGTCCAGATGGTTATACTGCTGGCTTCTTTAAAAAGCAGTGGGATACAGTAGGAGTAGAAGTGACAGCTGCAGTATTGGCGTTCTTCTGGACAGGTGAACTTTTGGCCCAATTAAATCATACATCGGTTGCTCTAATATCGAAGAAGCCTGATAATTTAAAAGTGAGTGACTTTAGACCAATAGCGTGCTGCAACGTGGTTTATAAGACTATCACTAAGATTATCGCAAACAGGCTAGAAGGGATTTTGCCAGGGATTATAGACCCGTGCCAGGGTGCGTTTTTGAAGAGTAGAAACATTTCAGATAATGTCATGTTAGCCCAGGAATTTGTACGGGGTTATGGAAGGGTTCATAATTCCCCTAGATGCATGATCATGGTGGATTTACAGAAAGCTTTCGATATAGTCTCTTGGGATTTCTTGGAAGAAGTTCTACTTGGCCTTGGATTTCCGGAAAGACTTAAAGATCGAATCATGACGTGCATCTGCACTTCTTCATTCTCGATTGCGGTTAATGGTAAGCTTTGTGATCACTTTCAGGGACAACGTGGAATTCGTCAAAGGGATCCATTGTCGCCTCTTCTGTTTGTCATATGCATGGAGTACTTTTCGCGACTGTTGAAAAGGAGGACGGATTCAAGACACTTCACTTATCATCCGAGATGTGAAATGTTAATAATCACACACTTGGCCTTTGCGGATGACCTTATGCTCTTCTCTAAGGCGAATACGAGTTCAGTACATATACTCATGGATGCCTTGAATCAGTTTGAGAGCACTTCTGGATTAGGCATCAATGCGGCTAAGTCTAAGTTTTTTGGAGTCGGCATAAAGGAGGATCTAAGTTTCACAGGTATTCTATGGGCAACTTTTCCAGTTCGGTATCTAGGCGTGCCACTTGATTCCAGCAAGTTAAAGGTAACTCAATTTGGTACTCTACTTGGTAAGGTTGACTCGGAAATTGTAAAATGGAAGGGACATACTCTCTCTTATGCTGGTAAGTTGGAGCTTGTACGATCAATTGTAGGAGGTATTGCAGGATTATGGATTCAGAATTTCATTATACAATCCTCGGTTTTTGATACTCTAGAACAAAAATGCAAACGCTTCTTGTGGGGTGGAAAGTACAAGAATAAAGTGGCGTGGAAGAAGTTATGTGCTCCTAAATCGTATGGGGGTCTTGGCTTGCGAGACTTTATTACTTGGAATCGTGCTTCAATGGCTCAAAGGCTATGGGATATCCACATGAAGAAGGACAGTTTGTGGGTAAAGTGGATTCATTCGTTCTATCTTCAGGGTGATGGTTTCTGGGAAATCAATCCTAGGATCCAAAACAGAAGATTGGGTGAAAGATACTCGAGCTATTTTGGTGATCTATGTAAGCTTCGGGATGAATTGAGTGTTATGTTTCATGGAGATATCCAAGCGGTTCAAGACCATCTTTGTTCTTAGGCAAGTTCGGGTAGATTCACAAGCGCAGCTTATGTCTTCATGCATCGCCATAAGTATCCAAGATTATATGAAGAGAGCGGCCAAACGGGTGAGAAGGTCTTAAATTCCATATGGCGTGGCTTTATACCTCCAAAGTTCTCTTTCATTGCATGGTTAGCTGCGATTAAAAGGCTTTATACCAAGGATAAGCATCGAGCACAAGAGGAAGTTGATAGTATGGATAAAATTTGTTCATTATGTCATCTAGAAGAGGAGACCAATGAGCATTTATTTTTCAGATGTGAGTTTTCAGAAGTGGTTTGGAGTCGAATACGGAATTGGTTGGATTATAGAGAAGAACAAATACGATAGAAAGCTCTATGAATTGGTTGAAAAGGCAAATCAAGGGTTCCAAAATTCGCAAGAAACTTGGTATACTAGCTTTGATTACTACAATTTATCGTATTTGGAGAGAACGAAACAATGTTGTTATGGATGGTGCTCTACCTAGTTCTGAGCGAGTTGTGAAGATAATCATGAAGGATTGCTACATGGTTATAAATCGGATATTCCCAGATGAGCACTTATTTTAAAACTTCGGATGGATTCTTGGTGCTGGAACATAGGTGCTGGAATCTGGGATTCTTAATTTTGATGGATTCACTGACTTTGACTGCTCGAATAGGAATTTGTGGCAGAGGTACTCGAGTGCTGAAGGTGTTCGAGTACGCTTGAGGGGCGTTCAACTGATGGAGGTGTTCGTGTGCTGGACGTATTCGAGTGCTAGGGAGGGACTTTCGTGGGCTGGAGGTCTGCGAGTGCTCCTGGGGGCACTCGAAGGATGGAGGTGTTTGTGTGCTGGAGGTGTTCGACTGCTGGAGGGGGGCGTTCCACTGTTGGAGGTCTTCGAGTGCTCCAGGTGGTCTTCGAGTGCTCGAGGAGGTTTTCGAACTCAGGAGGTGTTCGAGTGCTCAAGGGGGCATTCGAGTCATGGATGTTTTTGAGTGATCAAATGGGACATTCAACATATGGTTCTGTTCGAGTGCTAGAGGGGAGCATTCAAGTGTTGGAGGCCTTCAAGTGCTTCAGGAGGTCTTCGAGTGCTCGAGGAGGTTTTCGAGCGAAGGAGGTATTGAGTGCTCGAGGAGGTTTTCGAGCTAAGGAGACGTTCGAGTGCTCGAGGGGGCATTCGAGTCATGGAGGTGGTGCTCGAGTACTCGAGGGGTCATTTGAGTCATGGAGGTGTTACGAGGAGGTTTTCGAGCGTAGGAGGTGTTTGAGTGCTCGAGGAGGGTTTCGAGCGTAGGATGAGTTCGAGTGCTTGAGGGGGCGATCGAGTCATTGATGTGCTCGAGTACTCGTAGGGGCATTCGAATCATGGAGGTGTTCGAGTACTCGATGAGAGCTATCGAGTGTTGGAGGTCTTTGAGTATTCCAGGAGGTCTTTGAGAGCTCGAGGAGGTTTTCGAGCGTAGAAGGCGTTCGAGCGCTCGAGGGGGTATTCGAGTCATAAAGGCGTGCGAGAGCTTGAACGGAACACAATTACTCGAGGGGGCATTTGAGTCCTTGGTGCCTGGGCGCTACCCTCGGATGCATACTCAAGGGATTGCGGTGTTTGTGTGCTGGAGGTGTTCGAGTGCTGGAGGGAAGCATTCGAGAATTGGAGGTCTTCGAGTGCTCCAGGGGGTCTACGAATGCTCGAGGAGGTTTTTCGAGCGTAGGAAGCTTGAGTGCTCGAGGGGGCATTGGAGTCATGAAGGTGTTTGAGTGCTCGAATGGGACATTTGATATATGGAATTTTGTTTTGCATGCTGAATGGTGCTATTTTCCATGCCAAGAGGTGGTTGCAGGGGCCCAATAGAGTCAAGGATTATTCCCAGATATTCTTGGTTTTTTTTTGGCCTTTGCAACTCAGTTTCCAGGATGAGGCAATAGGTTTAAGAGTAAGGACTTTGTTCCGATGCTTTTTCTCCTAAGGCTAGTTTTTACTTATGATTTAACGGTTACTTATGCGCTCTATGCCCGCGCTACACTATGTGTTAAATTGGCATAAAGCTGTCCATTTGCTCAAAATGGAGTGGGCGATTACATAATCGCCACGCTTGATGCACGCGGCATAAGTGTATCCATTCTCTCATCTTTAGGAGATTGATTCCACTGGGATTCACAAGGATATGAGGCACAACCTCAGCACATCTTTGCCCACTCCATTAATCTCGGTGCCCTCAAGAGAATGTTTGAAGGCCAATAACATCCCTCTTTCTCCACCTTAGGGATGTAAATGGTAGAAGCAGATATCCACTCGCGCCATTATGGTACAATTTCGGCCATCGGCTTCACTCTTTATGTGACATCCAAGACCCGAGCCAATCTCGGCTGCAATAGGAACTTCAAATGAGTTGACATTGGATTTTCTGTATCTTCATCAAGATCCCGGCAACAACAACTACTCAAGACCCGAGCTCAACAATTCTCGACTGCATTATGGAATTTAAATGAAGAAGGCCCTGTTTGTTAGGGGTAGAAGCGGATTTTTTTGTTTATGGGTAGTGAGTTTGTTCTCATCCCATTTGCCTAGTGTTTTATAGCCTGTTCTATTTTCAGGTTGTCGCTTTAGGTCCTAGTTTCAACGGGACTTGTTTCTTTTCACCCTTTGCTAGACTTATCTTGCTCAGGGTTGGTAGTTTTTACTTAGAAAAGGGGGGGGGGAGTGGTTCCCTTTGGGTTTCGCTTCCCCCCCTCTCGGATTTGCTCCCTAGGTTCAGCACGTAACCAAGGGTTGGATTATTTTTGTATTTGGTAGGGCTCTTTTAGGGCTCTACCGTGGGTTCCACCGTCTATACTATTTACCATATTACAGTCAAACTCTCACCTATCAAACTCCGATGGAACCGTCACCTCTCGAACCATCCAATGGATGCTTCACCTTTCGAATCCGTACCTCTCAAACCAGTACCACTCGAACCTCCAATGGAACCATCACCTCTCGAATCCGTTCCTCTCGTACTAGTACCAATCGAACCCACTACCTCTCGAACCTCCACTGGAGAGGAACCTACCACTCGAACTCTCACCTCTCGAACCCTCCACGGGAACCTTCGCCTCTCAAACCGTCTAATGGAACCTTCACCTCTCGAACCACTACCTCTCGAACAAGTACCACTCGAAACCTTCACTCAAACTCTCCCCTCTCGAACCCTCCACTCCAACTCTCACCTCTCGAACCCTCCACTGGAACCTTCACCTCTCGAATGTCCAATGGAACCTTCACCTCTCAAACCAGTACTACTCGAACTCTCACCTCTCGAACCCTCCACTGGAACCTTCACCTCTTGAACCGTCCAATGGAACCTACACCTCTTGAACCAGTACCTCTCGAACCTCCTCTCGAACCACCATTCAAAGTATCCAATGGAACCTTCACCTCTCGAACCACTACATCTCGGACCCTCCACTCGAACCCACTACCTCTCAAACCTCTAGTGGAGAGGAACCCTCCACTCGAACTCTCACCTCTCGAAGCCTCCACTGGAACCTTCACCTCTTGAACCTCCAATGGAACCTTCACCTCTCGAAACAGTACCTCTCAAATAAGTACCACTAGAACCCTCCACACAAACTCTCACCAATCGAACCTCTGATGGAACCTTCACCTCTCGAACCCTCCAATGGAAGCTTCACCTTTCGAATCCGTACCTCTCAAACCAGCACCACTCAAACTCTCACCTCTTGAACCGTCTAATGGAACCTTCACCTCTCAAATCCGTATCTCTCGAACCAATACCACTCGAACCTCCAGCCGAACTCTCACCTCTCAAACCCTCCACTGGGACCTTCACCTCTTGAACCCTCCAATGGAACTTTCACCTCTCGAATCTGTACTTCTCGAACTGGTACCACTCGAACCCTACACTCAAACTCTCACCTCTCAAAATTCCAATGGAACCTTCACCTCTTGAATCCTCCAATGGAACCTTCACCTCTCGAATCTGTTCCTCTTGTACAAGTACCACTCGAACCTCCACTGGAGAGAAACCTACCACTCAAACTCTCACCTCTTGAACTGTCCACTGGAACCTTCACCTCTCGAACCATCCAATCGAACCTTCACCTCTCGAACCAGTAACTCTCGAACAAGTACCACTCAAACCCTCCACTCGAACTCTCCCCTCTCGAACCCTCCAGTTGAACTCTCACCTCTCGAACCCTTCATTGGAACCTTCATCTCCTAAACGTCCAATGGAACCTTCACCTCTTGAACCAGTACCTCTCGAACTAGTACCACTCAAACTCTCACCTCTCGAACCATCCACTGGAACCTTCACCTCTCGAGCTGTCCAATGGAACCTTCACCTCTCAAACCAGTACCTCTCGAACCTCCTCTTGAACAAGCTCTCGAAGCGTTCAATGGAATCTTCACCTCTCAAACCCTGAAAGGCTCAAAACAATGTTGTTTTGGGCAGCCACCTGTCTGCACGTGTAGAAGCACATAGAAGTTGGGTCTTTGGACCCACTTGACAACACCTGTAGATACATATGGTTAGGCAGCCATGTGCGTCTATAAGAGCCTATAAAATTACACTTCTAGCCCTGACGACCATTTGTGTCAACCATGGGGTTGGGAGGATTTCTTTTATATAGTACCCTAAGATGAAAATGGGAGGTTCAAAGGACATCTCTACTTTGTATATTCAATTTGAAACCACGTAGTACTATCATTTCATTAGTCAAGAACTTGGCTTCTTCCAACTTTCCTTGAGTACACACACCCCATATGATAGGTGAATAGAGAAATAAATCTAGAACAATTTGGATTTCCCTCATTTGATTAAGTACTTCCATAGCATCTTCTATACTTTTTGCCATCACCCATGGATAAGAGAAGCATAAATCCTCTCTTTTGGGATTACAACATCTCTTTGAAAAGTCCTAAGTAGCACTTTTATTTCCTTCAATTTCCCTGCTTTGCAGAGGCCATCAAGCAGCGATGTGTAAGAAATAATGTTCATCTTCATAGCCCTTTCCAACAGTTCCTTAAGCAGCTGATTGTTTATTCTCAACACAAAAATCATCTCCCTTTAACCCGGCCATCATTTATTGAATTCCTCATCCAAAATCCTACATTTTTAAGAGGAAGTTGCAAGAAAAGAGACTATGAGATCATTGCCAACATAACAAATGCTAAGCAAGCACACAAAATCAATCAAGATGAAAAATACAGATAAACCCTAAAACCCCAAATATGAACAAATTATCTGAATCCAAACCCTTCATAAATCAACTCAAACTAAACTCAGATCCCCCAAAATTAAAACTTTATTACAAAACCTTCATATAAGAGACTAAAACGATTGAATTCACCGAATAGTCACACGACTATCACACCCAAATTGCAAAATAATATTGATAATTAATAGAATGTAAAACCTACACATCATAGTGGTTGTGTGTATTGATATATATAATGAGTACAATGAGTATACAAAACCAAAAGAAATATGGAATAGGATATATGCAAATCCAATCAGAAAAGGTATTCCTTTCTTATCTTGATTTTAATAGATTTACATCTCTATTACTCCTCAAGCGAAGCCGTAGGACTGTTCGTAATGCAAAGCTTTGAATGTAGAAACTCAAAATGAGGACGGGGTAGACCCTTCGTAAAGATTTCAGCAAGTTGCAAGTCCGTAGACACATGAGCAGCCTTGAGCTTGCCAGAAGACACTATCTCACGTACAAAATGATAGTCAATATCAATGTGCTTAGCTCCTTTATGAGAAATAAGATTCTGAACCAGGAAGAGAGCACTATTATTATCACACAGCAAAATGGTCGGAGCACACGATAACACAAGTAAGTCTTGAAGAAGATTCATCAACCAAGCTAACTCCACAGCAGTATTTTCCATAGCACAGTACTCCGATTCTTAACTAAAATGAGAAACTGTAGGCTACTTCTTAGCACTCTAAGAAACTAGGTTGCAACCAAGGAAAATGGCATAACCATACCCAGACCTATGAGTCTCTATACAATGAGCCCAATCAGCATCAGAGTAACCCAAAACTGGTAAATAAGAGGAATTTGTGCAAAACTGAAGACCATAGTTGAGTGTACCATGAACATAGCGCAAAATCTGAGTGACAGCTTGGTAATGGTCATCAGTAGGAGCCTGCATATACTGACTGACTGTATTCACAACATAGGACAAGTCGAGACGTGTGATTGATAGATACAGTGGGGCACCAACCAAAGAACGATAAAGTGTAGAGTTTCCAAACGGCTTACCGGAAGAGTTGGATAGTTGCGACAAAGTCACAAATGGAATAGCAATAGGCGCATAGTCTTGCATGCGAGCTCGCAGTAAAATATCCCCGACATATCTGGGTCGACCAAGGAATAAGCCTTCAGAAGTACGAACAACCTCCAATCCCAAAAAATACTGCAGAGTGCCAAGATCGGTAATCTTAAACTTATGATTAACCCAATCAATAAACTTCCGAATAAGATGACCATAATTCACAGTAAGAATAATGTCATCAACATAAACCAATAAATAGAGTGAAGAGGCACCGTGTGAGAAAAGAAATAAGAAGGTATCTGAAGAACTGCATACAAAACCCAGGCCAATAATAAAGGAACTGAAATGCTGAAACCAAGCGCGTAGAGCTTGCTTCAAACCATAAATGACCTTGTGTAGACGACAAACATGGTCAGGACGCATAGGGTCTTTCAATCCAGCAGGCTGCTCCATGTAAACTGGAGACTCCAGAATGCCATTTAAAAAAACATTCTTCATATCAAGCTGTCGCAATGGCTAATTGCGATAACCAGCAATGGATAAAATAGTACGAACAGTAGAGGCTGCCACCACTGGACTAAAAGTATTATCATAATAAAAACCAAGCAACTGCAAAAAACCCTGAGCAACTAACCTCGCTTTGTGTTGGTCAAGAGAGCCATCAGATTCATACTTCAATCGGTAATCCCATTTTGATCTAACAACATTTGCATGGGAAGGACAAGGAACCAGCTCCAATGTTTGTTGAGTGCGCAAAGCATCCATCTCCGAGTCCATAGCAACAACCCATTCAGGATCCTTAACAGCCGAGATATGACACTGAGCCTACGTCTAAGAAAATAAAGCACTTAGTAAACCAGAAATATCATATTCAGAAAAAATCCTTGTACCGTAGAGAACCAGTGCGCAGGCGAGTAGTCATCGGATGCCGAGAGGAGAGACCTACAATAAGCAAAAACATGGATCTCAAGGATGGTGTGGAATTCGATGCAATTGGCGGTAGTCCAACAGGTGACGGTGATGACGACACTGGAGAAGCAGGGACGACCGGTGAATTTGGTGAAGATGCTAGCGGCTGAGGAGACGGAGCGTGATGTACATGCGCGGCTGGGGTGGCAGGTGCGTGAGTCAGCGGCGACTGTGATGGGGGCGCTGGCTGGTGTCGGACATGCTGCTGGTTACCCTATGGCAAACAAACACAATTTTTAAAAGAAGCCTGAGCTTCCGGTACAGTTGGAAAATTTGAACTTTTCAGAATATTAGGTGGTTGTGCTGTAGAAGATGGCTCAAACATCTCTGATGGAACCGACGAAGGCTCCAAAAAAGTAGAAACATCTAGTGATGAAGAATCTGTAACAGTGCTAGTATGGGTAGCTGGAAAAAACAACTCATCAAACCGAGCATGGTGAGTGATGTACTCCTTCTTTGTAAGAGGATTAAGATATCGATAACCCTTGTACTGAGAACTGTATCCCAAAAATATACAAGAAATACTCTGAGGGGCCAGTTTATGCGCATCATAGGGCCTCAAATAAGGAAAAACTTGATAGCCAAATGGATGAAAATTGGAGTAGTCAGATGTAGTACCAAAAATAACAAAGAGTGGAAACTGATCAGATAAAACTGGAGTAGGTAGTCTGTTGATGATGTAGACTGCTGTAGAGAAAACATCATACCAAAACGAATGATGAAGGCCATAATGAAAGAGCAACGACAAACCTGTCTCGGTAATATGACGATGCTTCCTCTCTGCACGACCATTTTGCTCAGGAGTGTAAGGACATGAAAGATTTTGATGAATGCCCTTAGATGCAAAATGAGTCCGCATGCGATGATTTACAAATTTGGTTCCCCCATCATTCTGAAGTACTTTGATGGTGGTAGAAAATTAGTTCTCAACAAAATCTTCAAATTGCATGTAAGCCTCTACAAAATCAGACTTTCGTCGTAGAGGAAATAATTAAGAAAATCGAGAAAAATCATCAGCAAAAAGG
Source organism: Rubia yunnanensis (assembly GCA_037428765.1). NCBI lineage: Eukaryota > Viridiplantae > Streptophyta > Magnoliopsida > Gentianales > Rubiaceae > Rubia > Rubia yunnanensis. Next base: position 57,157,383 of record CM075066.1, read on the forward strand.
ACATAATAGGAGTAACTAGCTTGAGCGATCATGGGTGAGAGTCCCCAAGGATCACAATGAATCAAATCAAGTATGTGTGGTGCGCGTTTTAAATTATCACTAAAAGAAAGACTCTTGCATTTAGCCATCTCACAAGCGGGACATAAATGAGCCTTAGGCAGCAAACTGGTAACTGACAAACATCTTGACTTGCCCAAAGGCGAAATGATGTTGTGAGGCACATGACCCAATCTACTATGCCAAAGTTCAAAAGATGCTTTAAAAGCACTTGATGCAACAAAATCAGATAAAGCAGCACCACATTGATCCGAAACATATAACCCAACATCACAATGGCCTTTGCCAATACCATCTCTAGTAAACTTCTTCGAAATAGTGAAAGAAGAATCATCAAAACAAATAACAACATTTATATCTCTAGTCAACTTTCTAATAGACAGCAAATCTTTACTAATTTGTGGAACCACCAAAACATCAGACAAAGAGAATGAATTAGAGACTCGAGAATGACCAACATGGGTAATGTTAAGAGCAGAACCATTACCAAAAATAACATGATTGGTACCAAAATAAGGAGTCACGCGATTAAGAGCAGATTGGGAAGAGGTCATATGGTTGGTTGCGCCGAAATCAGGTATCCAGCAAGCATGCGGTAAAGAGCCGGGAGAAGGAATCCGAGAGACCAAGTGAGGACACTTGGAAGCAAATTGACCAAATTTCTTACACCACTAACACTCCAACTGGTACCATTCACCTTGCAACTTAGAGCAAGAAGAAGAAACATGGCCCAGAATATAACACCATTAGCACGTGGTTGATCAGAAAGAGCCATAGTACAAGAGAAACAAATCTTCTTTTTAAAAAAATAATATAAAATAAAATGATGCTGACTGGCATTGACAAGATGTTGGGTGCTAACAAAGCGATGACTGGGATGCTGACTGGAAATGGCTAGACTCGCAAGATAATGGATCAACTCGTGAGAATAAGCTTGAACTTAGCACGTATGAAGCACGCGCTTGGTGTGGAGGACGCGGAGATGCACGCGCGGTGGATAGTGGATGGCGCGTGTGTCTCACGCATTCCTCTTTCTGACGAAATCGCCGAGTCTGGGATCTAGCCTGTAATCAGAGAAGAAGACTTGCTGAAGAAGAATCGTTGAGTCTGGGCCGGACCACCACATGGAGAAGAATATCGAGAACTAAATGATGATATTGGAAACTACATGTGTGGTGGACGCCGGAGACAATGGAGGTCGGATGGATCAGAGAAGCCAGAAAACAATGGAGATTGCAGGATGGATCAGACCGATCGCACAACACGGGCTTGCAGTCAGCAGTCAATAATCGTCTGGGCCGAGCAGACAGAGGTGTGAGCAGGCGACGGTAGGAGACTCATCGGAGAAAAAAAAATGAGCACTGGAAAAGTTGAAGAAGACCAATGACTGGGCGGCAGCGAAAGACGACAGTGGGCAGCGGCTGATCGGAATGGTCGAAAATCTTGTTTATGTCGAGAAAAGCAAGATAAAAGTCAAGAATTTTAGAAAGACCTGACTGATACCATGATAGAATGTAAAACTCACATAACATTGTGGCTGTGTGTATGTATGATGTGTCCATTTTATATGCATTATTTAGTAGTATTTAGGATCACTTTTGTGCTCTTTTATTATCGAGAGCTTGTGTTTTACCTTGAAATTCTCTTAGGAGAGGTAAGAGCAACTTTATGCTCTTTTACCTCTTCTAAGTGGATTTTGTGTGACGAGGGAAGACCACGGAAGCAACGAAGATCGGAGGACATTGAAGACTACACTTTTGAATACTCACTTCGAAGACATGAAGACCGGAGGCCGTTGAAGACCATTTTTGGAGCCGTTGAAGACTTGAAGATTGAGAGGGATGACTATGAAGAAGAAGAAGACAACATGCAAAATTCTGGCACCCGTCGCGAGTCGCGACCAAACCCGTCGCGAGTTGCGACCAAACCCGTCGCGATTCGCGACCAAACCTGTCGCGAGTCGCGACCAACGGGCTGCCAGAAATCCACTTTATCTTCTTTGCACTATAAATACCACTCTCTTTCCTCCTCTTCTGCAGCTTTGCCCAGCCCGTTTTTCTCTGGTTTTAGGGCTTGAAAACCCTTGGTTTTCGTCTCTTTCTTTTCTTAGTTTTTGTAGTTTAATTATGTCTTTTGTTGTTCTAGCTTAGTTTTTACCTTGGGAGCAAGGGATTGAAGCTTCCATTTCTATGTAGTAAGGACCATTTATATCTATCTATTTGGTGTTTTTGCTATTATGCATTTATTGTGTTTTGAATGTTAATTGTTAATTTCATTGATGTTGTTGAGAGCTTGAGCATATGAAATACTTGTATGAATTGCTAGCTAGGGTTTGGGGGATTTGGGTTGATTTTCCCCCTGTTCTTGTTAGGAATGTATGAGTATGATTTAGAGCTTTTGATTGTGTTGATGGATTGATAATGTGCTAGATGAATGTGATTGATGTTGAATTCTTCGTCATGTTCGTTTGTGTAGCAAACGAGAGAGTTATATGCTCTTGGATGAATGTGCGTTGCACGTTCATCCAATCTCGTGTAATTGCATGAATTGGTTAAATGCTTAGTCATGGTGTAGTGGTCATAAGTATTGCCAAGCTTGTTGGTCCTTCGTGATTAAATGCCATCAATGGGATACCTTGAGTCGTGGTCTCGACAACGGGAGTCATTGGTGAGGTTTGACAAGAGATGTCGAATTCACTCTTGCAAACTACTACCTAAGAAGGATAGAAGTTTAGTCTTCACAACAAGTAGTTGAAGTAGTGAATAGATGGTTTTATTCATTCTTGAAGCATTTGTTATTTAGCATTTGTGTATTCTTGATGGTGTGTTTCCCTTCATTTATGCCATGAGTTGTTTGAGAATAGGGAGTGTTTGTATGATTGAATTGGTTAGGTGTTAGGAACGTGACGAATTACGTAGCTCCTTTGCATGAAAATCTATGAATGTGAACTTAGAACTTCTTGTGCATAATGTGCTGTGATTCTTGCTAGAGAGGTACGTTAATGTTAAGCCAAGTAACGAATGTGATAGGATGAGTGAATGGTTCAATGATCTACATTAGGTTTGGAAGTGGATATCCATTGCCCCCAAGGCTTTTTCATCTTTGTAGTTTTAAAACCCATTTTCTTAGTTTTGTTTGATGATTAGCATAGTCACTTGACCTTGCTAGTTATCTTGTCCTTTTACTTTCGTAACTTAGGAAAACCAACCAACCAAACCTCCCCCTTTTACATGCTTTTATGTGTATGTATATATATCTACTCCTAGCATAATATCAACCATTTGTGCTTAAGCGCTTAGGAAGATCCCTCTTCTCCTTGGACGACCCCGATTTACCGCTATCTACTTAGTTGTAGAAAGTAAGCAAAAAGGGCTTATAAATTATCTTTGAATAGGGGTGCGACGACCGCCCGCTATCAATGTACAAAGGGTCTACAAGACCTAAACAAAACCAATCAGAAAAATATTCATTTCTTGTCCCAATTCTAATTGATCTACATCTCTCTTAGAAATAATTAAAACAAATTACAAGTAGATTAATGGAGGAGCAATAGCACAAAATGAAAACCTATCACGAGTTACAAGGCAGATAGAACTTTCCAGAAATCCCATCCAATAATCAAAACACAGTCACCTTAATATCAAAGAAGCGGCAGGAAAACATCTGCTCATCCAAGCATCGAAACCTAAGACGAACAGGATCTTAGTTTCGAGGAAAGGTAGGCATTGAAGGGGGTAAACAGAAGAACCCAAAAAATTTTCGCTAACAAATTTAAACTGGAGAACTAAAGACCTGGCACTAAACTTAAGGTGTTCAAATCCATGAGACATTATTCTCAACTTCAGTCTGACAGGTTTACAATCAGGATTAATTTAAAAGTGTAATAAGGCTTTGTAACATGACAAACAACCTCTAACTGGGCCCAATGGTTCACACGCAGTTCAGCCTACAGAGAAGGGCTTTCTACATTTGAATTGGAAACTCCATAACATTTCTGAAAACGTAAAGGACTATGCCAATAGAAATGAAGGCTAAAATTATAGTTACGGAGAGAGCGTGAAAAAAAGTCACATATAAGCAAACTGAATTACACATACCAATGAAATGATATGTCAAGGGTGAATGATCAAGTACATCAAGAAGAAGTAATACATTTATGTCGAACTGATACAATAAAGTTTAGCCTATCACTGTAGACCAGAACTAAAATAGTAGTAAATCAGAGATTGAGAATTGGGTTTCGGAATTGGTAAAAAACATTGGCACCTAAAGTTACAGCAAAAGAGATACCCGGTTTAGTTGCAAGATAGGCTCAATATCACCGAACAAACCAAATGGAACATAAACAAGTTACTTACAAGCACTAAAATGATCACAACAACTATTAGGCATATATCAACAAGTATACCAGGTCAAGAAAAGATCCAAACATCTTAACATCTAGTCTCATAATACCAGCAACAGATTCCAACAATCTAAAACAACCAACAAATACTAAATACGCCTTCACAAGGTGTGAAGAGTCGATTTCAGAAAACTATATGTATCTGAAATGGTAACCTATGTTACGCAGATTCGATGTGCAAACACTAAAAAAGTTCTCTGCGAATTTGGAACTGTGCATGAGTAAACAATAAATCACAAAATTATTACCGAATTAATATTACATAGGACACTACTTAAAACACTTCATGGCCTTGGCCAAGAGCATATAGGCGCAAATAGGACATAACTTGTACCTGTAACATTAATGAAGTAATAGTACATAAATACACTTCATTGCCTTCGCCAAGAGCATAAAGCCTTACCAAGGGCAAGAGTGCCCTAAGAAGTAGCACAAACATTAGCAGACAAAATACATTTGCTGCAGATCACCCTCATGCATTAATAAAGCAAACTGTAACATTATCTTCTTCACTACATGGTACATGTTAAGCTAATGGAGCTTGTAAGCACCAAACTCTCCTTAACTCAATCATATTTAATACCAATGCTTATTTGTTATTACCAACAAATTATCAATTGCAGTCTTAAACATGCATAACCGGAAAATCCAATGCCATCTAGATTGCAATAAACAAATGTGTCCTTCTTTTTCATGGAACTTTAGCTTTCAAACCATGAAAGATCTTCAGGCGGCCCAATCCAGATGAAAGAACTTTAGCTTTTGAGTGATGAGTGATAACCGCAAACAAAAGCTCAGTACCTATCTGACTTCTTCAGTCTTTACCTGTACAATAGTTGCCCTCTTACACCAAATGTCAAACATCTAGAATGCAACTCTGAAAGTAAGAAAAATATAGCATACAGAGGCAATTAATTACACATATAAAAGGAAAAAGGAACCATTCAAAGAAAACAGGCTTAGGGGGAAGTGAAAAATCTTTGTAAATTAACTACCACCATACATCAACTACCACAGGCTGAAGATGATAAAACAAGAATCACATATAAAGAATCCCATGTGCGGAGAAGGCAAAATCTATTCTCGCCTTGATTTAAGCATTAATAAAACTAAAATCAGTTGAAGGAGAAGGCAACCGAGTAAAACTGATTCCAGTTCACAGAATTATATTTTACATAATTGAAGGCACACAAACAACAGAAATGGGAAAAGAGGTATTTTGACATTAATAAGGTTGAAGCATTCAAACACCTCAAAGCAGAAACCATGTATTCAATACATAATCAACACTAAAAGAGACTAACCAATCACACCCGTGTGTTGGAAATTAATATCCATATCAAAATTGATATAATCAGGCTACAGCCGTAGAAGGTGGACTGGTCTGAAGAGTCACCGAATACTGTGTGAGGGTACAGTAATCTGTAGAAAAAACAGGAATTTGAAACGGAGGGAAGCAGCAACGAGGAGGGATTGAGAGGGCGACGTAAAAAAAAGGTGTCCGGTTACCTTCGAATTGTTGTCGATCGGGAATAGTGAGTTTGCACTGAAGAGAAACGAAAGATGAAGCAGACGGTAGGAAGGCAAGGAAAGCTGAGAGAAAGAAGGGCTACCGTACCTAAACGTTACAAAAAAAATGGTATTGCTATATCACGCCCTATATTTTACTAGTTTACGCCATAATATGTACATATATGTATAGGCAAAGTCTTGGAAAAGACGGTCTTTCCATATGCTTATGGAAAGGCGGGGTTTAATTCGAATAATAAAAGGTAAAAGGTCTTAGTTGCAACATTAAAAATTTAGTATGCAACATGTAGTAGTTATAAAATTTATAACCCGGTTCAAGTAACCCGAAAATTTTATCTTAATTTCTTCTAATTTACACTTTAAACCCTGGTCTTTCCATGACTTATGGAAAGACCGTCTTTCAAGAGACGCACTCATATGTATAATACTAAATTGAGTTTTCAAAATAAAACAAAACAAAAAAATAAAAATTGATATTCCCTTCGAACCATCGCTGGCGCCGGCCCACCTCAACTGTCGACGCCACCTGGAGAAGAAGAGAAGAGAACGGCCGGACCACCTGGAGAAGAAGAGAAGAGAACGGGAGAAGAGAAGAGAACGGGAGAAGAAGAGAACGGGAGAGAAAAAGAGAATGGGAGAAGAAGAGAACGGGAGAAGAAGAGGAGAGCCAGGAGAAGAAGAGGAGAATGGGGCCGGGAGAAGAAGAGGAGAACGGGGAGAAGAGAACGCAGCCGAGAGAAGAAGAGGCGAGCCGGAGAAGGAGAAGAGAGCGGGGGCCGCCGGAGAAGAAGAAGAACGCTGGAGAAAGGCCGGAGAAGAAGCCCGGAGAAGAAGAGGAGAAGAAGAGGAGAAGAAGGCCGGAGAAGAAGAGAAGAAGAAAAGGAGAAGAAGAGGAGGAGAAGAAGATGAGAAGAAGAGGAGAAGAAGGATAGAGAAGAAGAGGAGAAGAAGAGGAGAAAAAGGCCGGAGAAGAAAACCGAAGAAGAAGGCCGGAGAAGAAAATCTGGCCGGAGAAGAAGAACTGGCCGGAGAAGAAGACCGGCAGCGATGGCAGCGGACGACGGTGGCGCCCGTCGGCTGTGGCCGAAGGACGGAGGTGGCGGACGGCGGCAGAGTGGTGGTAAACAATAAATATAATTTAATATTAAATTAAACCTATTTTAATTAATGAAATGAAATTAAAAATACATATTATATACTAAATTGTATAAATACATGACATAATCAAGTAAAATACAGGGCGTGATATAGCAATTCACCCAAAAAATGAACTCACTCTTTTAGTATAGTATAGATTTAGTTTTTATTATGTTCGTTTATTATATGTTTTATTTGTTTTGGTAGATTATTATAAGTAGCTAATTTATATATAGGCATGGAATACAAGCATTAGTTTATAAATCGTGAGGCCTAATAGTTTTATAATTGATTCTTATGTATTCTTGATTGTTTTTTGTTTAATTAATTCTTGATTTGTTTAATTTTTTTTAAATGAAACCATCCGGAGATGGAGGGGAATTTTATTTGGCCCCCCTAAACCATTAAAAAGAAACATTCACAAAATACAGGTAGCAATCGTTAAGTTTGGATCATATGAGACACATATGAGAGTTGGAACATTCTCGAACCAACCCTAGTTGATTCCAAAAGAATAGTACTAACCTATGTTAGTGTGTAGTAAAAAAGTTCGAGGTCACGAACCTCCTAATACAGGTACTAACTGTCACAGCCCATTTAGGATACAATTGCGAGGTCTCGGGGAACACGAACCACCCCTCGAGGCCTCGAGCCATCCGTCGGGATCTCGACACCCCTCGAGGTCTCGAACCGCCGAAACTCCTCGATCCATTGCGAGGTCTCGATGTCTCGCCTCGAGGTCTCGAACCGTCGAACTACTCGATCCACCATGTGCGAGGTCTCGATGTCTTGAAACCCTCGATGTCTCGAACCGCCGAACTCCTCGATCCACCATTTGTGAGGTCTCGATGCTGAAACCATCCCACGGGGTCCCGAAACCACCCCTCGAGGTGACGAACCCCTTCGAGGTCTCGAACCATCTGATCATCCACCATTTGCGAGGTCTCGGAAAGACACCTCGATGTCCCGAATCACCCCTCGAGGCTTCGAATCCCTCAGGGTCTCGAAACACCCCTCGAGGTCTCGGAACTGCTGCAATGTCTCGAACCCCTCGAGGTCTCGGAAAGACACCTCGAGGCCTCGAATCCCTTGGGGTCTCGAAACCCCCCTCGAGGTCTTCGAAACCGCTGAACTCCTCGAACCACCATGTGCGAGGTCACGAATGTCTCGAAACGGAGCTCTCAAAAAAATTCTCTCTCTAGCTCTGAGGCGAAAAAAGAAGAAAAAAGGCGCAGCCTTTCTTCCATCTTCTGGAGGCCGATTTCTTCAATTTCATTAACAATCCACCGATGAATTATGGTTTAACGGATTCTACTCTGGATTCCGCACAAAACCATATGTAATTCGTGGTGAGTTTTTGATCTAAATCGGCTTTGGAGTAGGGTTTGAATTCGGCAAAGAGGGTTCTTGGTGGATCTTGATCGTAAATTGGATTTGATTTGAGGATACGGATTCGGATCTGGATTTGGGAGGGAGATCGCATTGGTCTCTCACCTAATTCCTTGTTCGAGAAGGAGATTTGATCAAAAAACCCAATCTTTCTTCGGTTTGGATTTGGATTTGGTTGCGCAAAGGAGTATAAAGGTTTTGATTAAAATTTTCAGCACGAATTTTAATCAAATTCCTACACTTTGGTTCGGATTTAGCACAAAGATTGGAGAAGTTTGATCGGAATACAATATCGGACTCAAGGCTTGAATTCGGATTGCTTGGTGATCACGGTTTCCACGGTTTCCAGGTTTATTCGATCCATCTTCTTGAGTTTTATTTGTATTTCGATTTGGAGCATGTTCCTATGTGTGTATGCATCCGATCTAGTGCTTAAAAGATTTCGGTTTTAAGGTTAAGTCTTGCATCCGATTTCCCTTAGGGTTTACTCGGTTTGTTCTTGCTTGATTTTGAATCCGGTTTGGTGATTGGTGGATTACGGTTTTGATTAAGCTGTCCTTGATCCGATTTGATGCTTGGTGTAGTTCGATTTTGAGATCAAGTTGTGCATGTTTTGCTTGTTCTTGAAATCGATTTAGTGATTGGTGATTTACGGTTTTGGTGTTAAGTTTGTTCTCGATTCCGTTTAACTCTAGGGTTCTTCGGTTTAGATTGCAAGCTTTGCTTTATTATATTTGTTTGTTTTGTGATCTAATTGTTTTGGTGAATCCGATCTGTTTTATCGGAATTCATCCATAACAATGGTGATGAATGTGGGGAATAATTCGGGTGAAAAGAACAACAATGGTAATGGTACCAAGGGGCCGAATCAGCAGGTGCACCCAAGGGATTGGAATGATCCGAAACTGGAAAGGAGAAGGAGATGGGATGATCCTGAAATTCTCATGAATAAGTCGGACATCGAAGTTGTTGCAAACAATGGAGATTGTGTCGATTTTGAGCTCACTGATGAAGAGATTCATAAAGATCTACATAAGCCCTTCTTCGGATTTTTGGGTGTATTTCCGGGCTTCTTCCCTGGCATGTACGCAATTCGGACTCTACTAGTGGCGAAGTGGAAGGTGCAGTGTAATGTTCAGACCAAGCAGAATGGATACGTTATGTTCAAGTTCAACAGTGCAGAGGATAGAGATAAGGTGATGAATGGTCCTGACCATTATCTCCATGGTAAGAAGTTGTTCATGATGTTAATTGATGAATCTGGGCAGTATGATGCGAATATCCAAGCCACTAAGCCCACTTGGATACGGATGGAACACTTGCCAAAGGCGTACTGGCACAAGAAGTCGTTGGAAAAAATCGCTACCTCACTAGGAGAGCCTATCCTTATGGACAATGGTACTCTTGAGTTAAGAGGCTACTATGCACGCCTTTTGGTTTGGATTGATACATCTAAAAAGCTCAAGGAGGAGGTGAGCTTTCGTGTTCCGAATGGTGAAGTGTTTGTGCAAAGGATCATCTACGATTATTGTAGACCTTGGTGCTCTAACTGTGGTGAAAACACTCATCTTTTGGAGGAGTGTAATGACTATTAGAAAGCCAAGGAGATGGAGCAAAAGGACCTCACGGATTTGATTGTTCCTATACCTAAGAAGGGTAATGGAAGGAGAAATTGGAGATCACGGTACAATGACCAGGTGTGGGTTCGGAAAATGCAAGAGGAAAACATAGGAGATACTCTAAGCTCAAACTCGGTTGGAGAGAGAGAACAGGTTGCTATAGAGGATGCCTCTTCGGACATTGAGGAGGGAGAGAGGCTAAGAAAAGGGAAAGGAAAAATGGTTGAAAACATTGTCAAGACCATCGAGAAAGCAGGAAGTGCAAAAAAGGGGCATGGCATTACTATCGAAGACTCTCGGGATGAGGACACTTGGCCAATTGTTGCACTGCCAGCGCAGCTGGGCGCTTCACCAATGCCTGGAACAGCAAGCACTGGCGCGGGTTTTGTAAGCACTGGCGCTGCAAAGGTAAGCACTGGCGCAGTTGGTCGTGGCATAGGATCCGGCAGTAAGGCATCGCGCGAGAAGGGTGACCAGGCAGTGCGCGGCAGAAGTGCTGAACACACGATTTCCAGCAAAGGCCGAGCCGCGCATTCAGCCATTCCAGCGCTATCTCAACAATTGGCATTTGGCGATGATGATAACCCAATAGAAGGTGCTGGAAAAATGCCCAAGCAAATGGTTCATCCTGATGCTAGAGGTTCGAAGATTCCAAGGGTGCATAGGAGCAAGAGTCAGAGTAGACCTCCCCCTACGCCAGGGGCTTTGACTAGGTCCAGAAGTAAGAGCAGGACTCGTATAAATGAGCAAAGGAAGGGTGTACTAAAACCCTTTCAACGTATGTTATCTGCTGCAAGCAGTCACTCAGACAGTTCGGGAAGTAAATCACTGGAAGGCGGCGGTCCGAAGCCAAAAGGGACCTCTGTTTCCCAATGAATACATCCGCAATGAATGTCAGGGGTCTCTCGGCCCCTGTAAGGAGGAGGTGGGTGAAAACTATCATCTCCACAAATAGAGTTGGATTGTGTGGGTTATTGGAAACGAAAATGGAGGACAAGGCGTTGCGTATTTTTTTAAAGAGTTTTAAGGGATGGAAGTTTACGCACAACTTTGAACTGTGGCAGAATTCGAGGATACTTATTATCTGGGATCCGAAAGGCTTCTGGGTTGACGTCCTTGGGAAGTCTCCGCAATGTATTCATCTGAATGTTCGTAATCTTGCTTCTGGTATTCAGTTTTACTGTACATTTGTATATGGCCATAGTGAAGGACGTTTGGCGCGCCTCCCACTTTGGGCGGAATTGAAGTCATTTGGTGCCAATCTGAATGCTCCATGGATGGTCCCTGGTGATTTCAACGCTATCCTTAGTGTTGAAGATCATTATGGGGCTACTGTTCCTAGTTTGTATCCAATGAAGGAGTTTCAGGATACTTGTGTGAAGTGTGGACTACGAGATGCGCCAGCTTTGGGTGAGCATTTAACCTGGCATAGTGCGGATTGGAAGACTTGGAGGAAGCTAGATAGGGTACTTTTGAATCATGGTTGGGATGATGCTGCATGTCGTACAATTTTTCTCCCAATCTCGGCTCAATCAGATCACTCTCCTATGGTGGTTGATATGTCGCAGGAAATTGTTGGAAAAGGTAGGCCTCTTCGATTTCAGAATATGTGGTTGAATCATCCGAACTGTGGGCAATTAGTAGAGGATTATTGGAGTCCGTCGGTTGAAGGAACTAAGCAGTTTTCGGTGGCCAGGAAATTATTTTGGATGAAAAACCCATTCAGGGAGTTGGCTAAGCATGATTTCGATCACATTTCTGAAAAAGCTAAGCGTGCGGATACGGAATACAATAAGGCTTTCGATGATTTTGATGCTAGGCTTGCTTCGGATCAGGAGGTTTTGGCTTTGAGAAAATTAAAGAAACAAGCTATGCTGTATTATCTGGCGGAATCTTCCTTTCTCGCTAAAAAATGAAGGATAAATCATATCACGCAGGTGGATAAGGGATCACAGTATTTTCACACTATGGTCTCTGAAAGAAAAGGAGGAGGTATCCCAGCGATTACTGATGGCGAAAATCGTATTGTAACTTCTAATAGTCGCAAGGGTGAATTATTTGCAGAATTCTACAAGGGTTTATTTGGGACAAGGAGAGATAGGTTGCCCACGGATCCGAATGTGTTTGATGCGGGTCTAAAGCTGTCGGATATGGATAGAGCTTACCTCAATCAGGATGTTGAGGGTATTGAGGTACAGCAGGCACTGTTTGCAATGGCGGATGATAAGTCTCCGGGACCTGATGGTTATACGGCCGGATTCTTTAAGAAACAGTGGAACATCGTGGGTGAGGAAGTGACGGCTGCGGTCCTGGAATTCTTTCGGACAGGTGATATTTTAGCGCAGCTTAATCATACTTCGGTGGCATTGATACCGAAGAAGCCTGATAATCTGAAAGTCAGTGACTTTAGACCAATAGCGTGCTGTAATGTGGTCTACAAAGTCATCACGAAAGTTATAGCAAATAGGCTTGAGGGAATTTTACCAGGGATCATTGACCCTTGTCAAGGCGCATTTGTAAAAGGAAGAAGTATCTCGGATAATGTAATGTTAGCACAGGAGTTTGTTAGGGGCTATGGAAGGGTGCGCAATTCTCCTCGATGCATGATTATGGTGGATTTGCAGAAAGCTTTTGATACTGTCTCTTGGGATTTTCTGGAAGAAGTTCTGCTTGGACTGGGATTTCCTGAAAGACTAACTAGTAGAATCATGCAGTGTGTGCGCACTTCTACATTCTCGATAGCAGTAAATGGCAAACTGTGCGATCACTTTCAGGGTCAGAGGGGTATTCGTCAGGGAGATCCATTGTCGCCCCATCTGTTCGTGATCTGCATGGAATATTTCTCGAGATTGTTGAAAAGGAGGACGGCCTCTAGGCACTTCACATTTCATCCGAGATGTGAGACACTTCGGATCACGCATTTGGCTTTTGCGGATGACCTCATGCTCTTTTCCAAGGCTAACACGAGTTCCGTACATATACTCATGGATGCCTTGAATGAGTTTGAGCGTACTTCGGGCTTAGGTATCAATGCTGCAAAGTCGAAACTCTTTGGAGTTGGTATAAAAGAGGATTTGAGTTTCACGGGTATTCCTTGGGCGACATTCCCGGTTAGGTATCTAGGCGTGCCACTTGATTCCAGCAAGTTGAAGGTGACACAATTTGGTACTCTGCTGGGGAAGGTTGATTCGGAGATCGTAAAATGGAAGGGTCACACTCTTTCGTATGCAGGCAAGCTGGAACTTGTGAGATCAATTGTGGGAGGTATTGCGGGATTCTGGATTCAGAATTTTATAATACAGTCTATAGTCATGGATGCTCTCGAGCAGAAGTGTAAACGCTTCCTATGGGGGGGTAAGCATAAAGCTAAGGTGGCGTGGAAGAAGCTTTGCGCACCCAAATCTTTTGGCGGTCTCGGTCTGAGAGACTTCTTCACGTGGAATCGTGCTTCAATGGCTAAACGGCTATGGGATATTCACTTGAAGAAAGATTGTTTGTGGGTTAAATGGATCCACTCATTTTATCTTCATGACCAGGATTTCTGGGGATTAAATCTGAGAATTGCAAATGGTCGATTGGGAGAGAGATACTCGAGTTACTTTGGTGATCTTTGTAAGCTCAAGGATGAGCTGTGCATAATGTTTCAAGGTAATACGCAAGAGGTAATTACCCATCTTGGCTTATGGTCTAGTTCGGGGAAGTTCACTAGTGCGGCTTATCTCCATATGCATCGCCGTAAATATCCGGGTGTTTATGATGTTGGCCGATCAAGTGAGAAGGTCTTTAACAGTATTTGGCATGGTTTTGTTCCGCCTAAATTCTCATTCATCACTTGGTTGGCGGCAACAAAGAGACTACATACCAAGGACAACCATCGATTGGAGGAAGGGGACAGTATGGAGAAGGTATGCTCTTTATGCCAACTGGAAGAGGAGACAAACGAACATTTGTTCTTCAAATGCGAGTTTTCTGAAGTTGTATGGGGGCGCATAAGAACTTGGATTGGTTTAAGGAGACGAACTAATTCAATCCCAAGTTCCATGACTTGGGTGAAGAGGCAAATTAAAGGCTCAAAGATGAGAAAGAAGTTTGGTATTTTAGCCTTGATCACCACGGTTTATCGCCTTTGGAGGGAAAGGAATAATGTGGTTATGGATGGTGCTCAACCAAGTTCGGAAAGAGTGGTGAAAATCATTATGAAGGATTGCTACATGGTGATGAATAGACTATTTCCGGATGAGCACTTGTTTCACATGGGGGGTTGATGGGTGCTGGCTGCCTTGCGTTTGGTGTTCCATGTTGCGGGACTTTGTGTTTAATGCACGGGTGCTTCATAACACGGGTCACGGTGCTTCATTTCAGGCGCGGTACTGGGCGTCAGGACTAGCGCTGGAGTTGTCCGATTGATGCGATACAGGGCGCCAGGCAGGGCGAAGGTTTGTGAGTTTGGCTGCTGGATCCCGCGCCACGGTCTTCTTCTTTTGGCGCGGGTGTTTGGAATTTTTGTGGGATGATTGATGCGGTTTTCAGCGATGGGAGCGTGCTGCTCTGCGCCCGATGGAGTCCAGGTTTGCTACGGATTTTTATTGGATTTCTAGGGGCAACACCAGCTCGTTTTTCTGGAGGAGGCAATAGGTTTTAGAGTAAGGATTTACACTCCGATGCTCTTTCTCCTAAGCCTAGTTTTTACTAAGGATTTAACAGTTAATTTTGCTCTTTATGCTTGCGCTACACTTTGTGTTAAACTAGCATTTAGCTGTCCATTTGCTCAAAATGGAGTGGGCGAGTACATACTCGCCACGCTTGGTGCACGCGGTACAAGTGCATCCATTCTCACATCCTCAGGAAGTTGCTTTGATTGGGAAACACAAAGGTTGGAGGCACGGCCTCATTAATCTTTGCCCTTTGGATCAACTTCGGTGCAAACAGAGAATGTCAGAAGGCCAATAACATCCCTCTTTCTTCATCTTAGGGATGTAAATGGTAGAAGCTGTTGTTCAATTGATCATCGGCTTCAACTTATTGCGACATCCAAGACCCGAGACATCCTCGGCTGCATTAGGATATTCTTATCATTCGACCTTGGATCTTAGTTTCTTCTCAACATTCCATCAACTACATCATTCAAGACCCGAGACTCTATCTCTCGGCTGCATTTTGGAATTGGAATGAAAAAGGCCCCATTTGTTCGGGGTAGAAGCGGATTGTTTTGTTTATGGGTAGTGAGTTTGTTCTCACCTCATTATTTCGTTTGGGTTATAGCCTGTGCTTTTCCAGGTTGTTTTGTGCTCCCCCTGCTCGTTTATCTTGCATTGGGTTGGTTGCTATTTTATTTAGACATAGGGGGGGATAGGAGAGTGTTGTCCTCCGGATTTACATTCTTCTATTCCCCCACCCCTACCTCTTTTGGACTTTGCTCCTTAGGTCTACTACGTAACCTAAGGTTGGATTCTTTTGTATTTGGTGGGGCCCTTTTCGGGCTCCACTGCAGGTTCCACCGTCTATACTATTTACCTATTTACACGAATGTCTCGAAACCCTCGAGGTCACGAACCCCCTCGAGGTCTCGAACCATGTGATCAACCAAAATCTATGTAGTAAGTTTCTTTGTTCACCCACCATTTGCGAGGTCTCGGAAAGACACCTCGAGGTCCCGAACCACCCCTCGTTGGAAAGAGTTAGTAAGTAGCGATTCTTGTGAAAGCTATACAAATAATTAGTTAAGATTGTAACAACAAGATGGGGAACAAATAAGTGTGCGTTACTATTTTATTTTACTTTGGTAATTGCTATATCAGGTTAACCACTTGGGCTGGCTCAAGTGGCCAGGGCTTTGTGCCCGCATAGGTGTAACCAGGGTTCAATCCCCCATTCCCCCCTGAATTGTATTATTATGGGTTTTTTTTTAAATTGCTATATCAGGTTCTTTTCATTCTTAATGCTATCAAAATGTGTATCTGGTTTAGCGAATACTTCCCGGGGATATTTTGGTACGGGAAACAGTTAGTTAATTATAATTGATTAGCTGTCGATAAAGTAAGAAAGAATTGAGAAGGTTAAGCGTACCTACTTTCCTATAACTAATAGATACATATGAATTGATTTATCTTTGCGCATATGATCGATGTTTAACTAATGTGAGTTATTCCGAGCCGATTACATTCATCATATATTTTTATATAGATTCTTATATTTGTTAGTTTACATTTTAATTCGTGTTTCATATTTTGTTAGTTGCATCATTTGTTGTTAGAAAAATCCTAAATATTAAGCGCGGTGGTTACACCAAAAGTTTTCTATATTAGTAGGTATTATTTATAGTTATTCCTCCGTTCCTCGTGGGATCGACTCTTCTTATTACTGTGCTAATTTCATCATTAGAGTTTGCAGATTAATTTGGTGAGTGAAATGATGTTCACAAAATTGGCGCTGTTTCCGAGGAACTGTAAGTCAATTTCTATAATTTTTCCCTACCAATCCACGTGTTAGTGCTTGGTTTATGAGCAGATCATCAAGGCTGAATTTAATATTTAACCCAGAAGTTTAAAAAAATAGGCAAGCGGAACAAAAAGATAATAAAGGTGCGGAAATCAGCTTCTGCCGCAATTCTTCAATCTGGTCAAACCGGACCCATTACGGTTTCAACAACCACCTCTGATTTGGGAACTGATATCAAGATGGATAGAGCTGGACGAAATCTGAATCCTAGGTAGAACCCAAACAATCCATGCATTTGGGAACTTACTGGTCATAGTGAAGATGATCCTCCCACTCCCATTCAGCTGCCAGAGACTGAGAATTTGATTGAGATCAAACTGGCATTCCTAAATGTACTTCAAAAGTTTTACGGTAGAAACACTGAGGACCCATACATCTTTTTGAGTGAATTTGTGAAGATTTGAAATGTTCAGAAGAGACCATTTACAGTGACTGAAGATCAATTTAAGTTGGTGGCGTTTCTCTTCAGTTTGATACGAGCAACAAATCAATGGTTCTCAAGCTTGCCATCCAACTCTATTTCGATGTGGTCCGAATTGATGAAACTATTTTTAGAATACTATTTTCCATCCACAAGGACAGATGCTTTGAAGAAGGATATCACAAGTATCAAGCAGGAGTATGACGAACCATTGAGTGCTTATTGGCCGAGGTTCAGAAAGTTGGTGAATAGCTACCCTAATCACCGAATGACGGAAGACCAATTGCTCCACTACTTTTATCAAGGAATGACAACTACCAACAATGACTTGGTAGAATCTTCTAGTAGTGGAGGATTTTCTCACCTTTGAGTGAATGAGGCTAGAGAGATGATCAAAAGGTTGGTGGATTCCAAGAAGAAGTATGATCAACAAGAGGTCCATATCTTCAAGAAGGTAGAACAAACTTCCACTCCCAAAGAAGATGAGATCAAGGAGAAGATGGAGATGATGTGAAGGATGGAGAAGATACTATCTAAGTTTGTTGACAAGGTTGAGGCTGTACAAGAAGAGCCTTATACGTGTGGAGTAGTCAACCATACGTCATCACAATGCATTGTTACCATGGGGAAGATACTTATCCAAGCAAATTCTATGGGGAATTACAATGAGAGACAACAATAGGGTATTCTATATCCCTAAAATTTGAATCCAGGATATATGGATCACCCAAATTTCCATTGGAGAGAACAAGGTACCTAACTGCAGCAGCATCAGCATCACCAACAACCCTATGTTCTGCCAATGCAACAAGAAGCCATGGTTTTTCCTAAACCCCTGTAAAGTGGTCAAGGGAAGTCTATGAATGCTAACCTGGACATACTGATGGACATGATACAGAAGCAACACCAAAGGCTCAAGAAGATCGAAGCAACTTAAGAGAAGCATATGTGAAAAATCACCTATTTATCGAACTCCATGAGCGAACTCAGAATGAAACAACCAGGGTTACCTTCTCAAGTTCATTTAAATCCACATGAGACAGTAAATCAGGTCACATTGAGAAGTGGGGAAGAAGTTAGTGAATTGCCTTTTAAATCCGCAGTAAAAAAGATGAAAGAACTCACTGAAGAGTAGGAGGAAAAAGGCAACGCCATCATCATACAACAGCCAAATCCTTAACATCCAGTGTTCATGCATGAAGGTAAGTCTAGGGTGCCGAAGGAGGTAAGTAAAAATAATACCTTACATGATCCCCCTATTAAAATTCTACCACCATTCCCTCGTAGATTGGAAAACAAAAAAGAAGATGATATGGATTTTGTTTCGATTTTTGAAAATGGATATTAATCTTCCATTCTTGCAGGCTATAAAATTACCACCAGTAAGCAAGTTCTTGAAAGATTTTATTGCAAGAAATCCAAGAGATTTGAGAAAGATCATGATGGGTGAATCTGTGTCGGCTGTGATCCGAAAGAAATTGCCTCAAAAGTGCCAGGACCCAAGTGTATTTTCCTTACCTTGCTATATAGGAGATAAAAAGATTGATACTGCCATGTTTGATTTAGGAGCTTCAGTTAATGTGTCACTATCTATACATAAACTTTAAATGGAGCTAAAGGGGTAGACACTAGAGTAGTAATTCAATTGGAAGATAGATCTTGCGTGTTTCCTGAAGGGTTGTTGGAAAATGTGCTTGTGAGAGTTAATGACTTTATTAATCCAATGGACTTTTATGTGGTAAAGATGAATCATACCAGTGATATGGGAGCATGGGGGTATTGTTGGGTTGTCCATTCTTGAAAACGGCAAATGCCATTGTTAATGTTGGGAATGAAACTATTTTTCTTGATTATTTTTGTGATAAGTACACACTAAACATTGATAAACCCATGAAAAGCTTATGAATGCTGAAAATGTGAATGCAATTGATCATATTAACCCTTTTGTCCAAGATTCTTTTGAGACTAAAGTTTTGCAAGATAAGATGGGAATTCAATTTCTTACAAGTCTAGACGAGGTACATGTTCAAGACTTGAGAGATAAGGAAAACTGCAAATTGTTGAATTCAATGTACTCTAAGGATGCGGTGCCTAAAGCTGAAATACATCACGGAGTTCTCAACCTAACTCGATCCAAACTGGATGTTTGGAAAAATTCTGAAGTGCGTACAGGGTCTAGTTTGGCCAAACAGGACCCGTCTGCCAGACTAGTCCCATCGGATGTGCAAAACCTCAAATTTGGAGTTAAAGGCATTACAAACCGATCTGAAGCATGTTTATTGAGGAGATGATGATACTCTTACAGTGAGTATGGAGTCCCTCAATTGTGAGGAAGAAACAAAGTTCCAACTCCACGAAGTGAGAGATCTATGATTGGCAGGGTTTGATCAAGCTGTGTGGTACAAGAAGCGCAATAAGATGTGGCATGACAGAAATTTGAAGTCTGAGAAATTTGTGGTTGGGAAGAAAATTCTTATTTCTGAGTCAAACATTTGATATATTATATGGAAATTCAAGTCTTAGTGGACTAGACAATTCGAAGTGCCTTATGTTTGGCCTGATGTGATCGTATAGATTATAAACATAGACACAAAAGAGCATTCCTTGTCGATGGTCATCGCCTAACGCCGTACTATGATACTTCTCAGGTGGCATTAATGGAAGAAATTCCATTGTGCCCAACAAATAATCTTCAATGGCATCTGAAAGTCTAGCTAAAGGCTATAAATAAAGGTGCTAATTAGGAGGCATCCCAATTTTCTTCATTTTTTCACTTTAATTTTTTAAATAATTTTGGTTTCTCATATGCTCTCAATTTTTTTATCTACAGAGTTGAAGTACTTGTATTTGCACCATGGAGAATTTAAACCTTTGGAGAGCTAAGACTCACAGGGTTCTGTTTGAGATATCACATTGTTATACTTGGAGTTGTTATGTGTGAAAGTGATGGAAGGTACTAGGAAGAAACACACAACTTAAATTTCCTACCAATTACATTAACCCCTAGTGAAACACTTTGAAGCTTTGATTATATTCTTTGATATGAGTTACTATATATTTAGCCAAAACCTTATTTTATCCTTTCTCCTAACCCTGTTATGCATGTTCTTGGAGTTGAAGTTGATGAATTTATACATTTTATTATCTTGAGTTGATGACTTTACATAGTATGTGTCCAGTTTTCCCAAACATAAAGTTTTTGACATTGAATGCTGAATCTTATTATGAACATTGACATTATGGTTCTGTTTGGCCAAACTATGAAAAAAATGAGGCAAAATTATTGTTTGTTATGTTTTGATTTTCCCCTTGAAAATTACTGTTGGTGAGGGCTCGATACTCCGACTCAGTGCTGGAACGAGAGACGGTAGGCTACTTCTTTGCACTCCAGGAAACAAGGTTTCCACCAAGAAAGACTACATAGCCATATGTAGATCGGCGAGTCTCAAGACAACGGACCCAATTAGCATCTGAATACCCTAAAACCTAAGAAGAGCTGGCAGAATGGAAAGTGAGGCCGAAATGAAGAGTACCCCGAACGTAATGAAGAATCTGAGTGACTGCAACAAAATGGTCATCACTAGGATCCTATAGAAATAGGTTGACGATGTTAACCACATATGCTAGATCAAGACGAGTGACCATCAGATACTGGAGGGCGCCAACCAGGGGCAGAACCAATGGGACGCGAGGTAGGGCTCCAGCCCTACCTCGATCGCCGGCCGGAGGTAGCAGGAGGTGGTCCGGTTCACCGAGCGCATCTTCCGGCGAGTTGAGCGCATCTCCGGCGACTGTCCGAGGTTTGCTCGGAGAAGAAGGCCACATTGCGGCCTTCTTTTTTTAATCCCTAAGTACTAAAACGACGTCGTTTCATTTAGTGAAATGAAAAAAATGGAATGTGAAATGGATTGGGCCAAAAACGGAGCCCAATCTAATAATCCAAACACAAACAAAACTTTGGAACAGAGACGAGAGCAGCAAAAGAGCTCCCCCTCTCCCTCCGTCATTTCCCTCAGCCGAGAGCCATCCGCTACCAGGTCTCCGTGCCGCCGCCCCACCGCCGGAAGCTGCCTTGTCCCGCCGCCTATGCACGTCGGATGCCGAAAATTTTTTAGCCTCCCCTGAAATTTTTTTCTGGTTCCGCCCCTAGCGCCAACCAAGGGTCGGTACAATGTTGAGTTCCAAAACATAGTAATAGTAGAACTCTGGCTTAGTCAACATGACTTATCTAGAATCAATCAATATCGAACTAGAAACATGATTTACTCTAACATTCCCACCTCAAGCGAAGCATCTGATGCTTAGTGACTCAAAGCTTAAACCTAAAGAACTCGAAATGTGAGCGAGAGAGTCCTTTGGTAAAAATGTCTACAATCTGAAGACCAGTGGAAACATGAGCAACACCCAGCTTTCCAGAAGCAACCAATTCACGAACAAAATGATAATCGAGGTCAATATGCTTCGCCCGCTTAAGAGCAACCGGATTCTGAGCTGGGAAAATGTCACTACTATTGTCACATAATAGCAGCAACGAACCTAAAAGTGGAACATGAAGATAACAAAGAAAATGATTAATCCAAACCACCTCTGAAGTTGTGTTGGTAAGGGCTCAATACTCCAAATTAGTGCTGGAACGAGAGACAGTAGGCTACTTATCGGCACTCTAAGAAACAAGGTTTCCACCAAGAAACACTGCTTAGCCATATGTAGATCAGTGAGTCTCAAGATAACGGGCCCAATCAGTATTTGAATACCCTAAAACCCCAGGAGAGCTGGCAGAACAGAAAGTGAGACCAAAATAAAGAGTACCCCGAACGTAACGTAGAATCTGAGTGATTGCAATGAAATGGTCATCAAGAGTATCCTGTAGAAACTGGCTGACGGTGTTAATCACATATGCCAGATCAGGACGAGTGATCGTTAGATACTAGAGGGTGCTAACCATGGATCGGTACAGTGTCGGGTTCTAAAATGGAGGACTGGTAGAACTATGTAACTGTGAGTTAGGCACAAAAAGGGTAGATACTGGAGCAGCCTCGGACATCCTGGCACTAGTGAGAATATCCCAAGCATACCTAGCTTAATCGAGAAGTAAACCCAATGAAGTTGGTGATACTTCTAAGCCAAGAAAGTGTTGAAGGGTGCCCAAATCCTTGATTGCAAACTCCCGATCTATCCGATCAATGAACTACCAAAGAAGCGCCAAGTCATTGCCAGTGAAGATAATATCATCATCATAGACCAAGAGATATAACAAAGATGGGCCTCGAGAGAGAACAAAAAGAGAATTATCAACTGAACTGCACTGAAAGCCAAGGTGAGACAAGTAAGTGCAGAACCGCTGAAACCATGCTCGAGGCACCTACTTAAAACCATAAATGGCCTTTCGCAAGTGACATACGTAATCTGGATTGAGTGGGTTCTTATAACTAACAGGTTGCGCCATATAGACTGGAGTGTCGAGAACACCATTGAGAAGGGAATTTTTGACATCCAGCTGATGGACCGACCAGGATTTCATCGTGGTAATAATAAGAACTTTCTGTGCAGTGAATGCTTTGACCACATAACTAAAGATGTGATCAAAATCGAAACCCAGAATCTGAGAAAGCCCTGTACAACAAGCCAAGCTTTATGACAATCGACTATACCATCAGGATGATACTTCAGCTAATATACCCATTTGGAGCCAACAATGTTGACATCCGATGGGCGAGGAACTAGATCCAAAGTGCGCTGTCCCCGGAGAGCGGAAATCTCCTCATCCAAGGCTATAACCCAAGATGGGTCCTGAAGAGCCTAACGGTAATCAGTGGGTTCAAACTGAGCAAGTAAGAAAGTAAGAAATCAATGTGCAACAATATCCGAATAGTCCCAAAGCTAAATGCCTCAAATGGACAATCTAGTAGCCATCTGACGAGTATGAGGCTGAGGTAGTGAAGCCGAAGGAGAAAGAGCCGTAGATGGCACCAAAGACAGATCAGTTGAGGTGGTCTGGGAAAATGTGGTCGTGAGGGTCGGACTTGTCACCGGTGATCTTGGTGGAGCCGGTAGGTCAAGGGTTAGTGGATCAGGGTCTGACGAGAAAATAGTGCAGGGTGCAGGAGCCGACTGATCAAGTGTCGATAAGAGAGGGCCAAAACTACCGTCAGCATTAATAATGACAAAAACATCCAAAGTCGACAGAGATGCACCAGACACCGAGGTAGAAGAGAAGGCGAAAGGAAAACAGCCTTCATCGAAACGAGCATGGCAGGTGGCATATGTCTTGCTAGTGGAAGAGTCAAGACACCAAAAACCTTTATATATGCAGCTATAACTGACGAAAACACAAGGAATGCTCTGGGAAGAAAGCTTCCGAGTGGCTATGGGATGAACAAATGGAAGTAATCGACAACCAAACAGATGGAAGTTTGAAAAGATCGGATCCCGCTGATAAAGAAGTCCATAAGGAAAAGTGCCCTATAAAACCGGACTGGATAACCGATTAATGGTATAAACTGCAGTGGCAAATGCATCATCCCATCTAGACAGTGGAAAATACAAATGAAAAGGCATCGTAAGGCCCATTTACGCAACACATTCATGCTTGCGTTCGGCTCGTCCATTTTTCTTCGAAGTGTACGGATACAATACTTGATGATGAATGCCTCTGGGGCTAAAATGTGATCGTAGATGCATAGTTAAGAATTCAGTGCCACTGTCACTTTGAAAAATCTTAATTTTTTATGTAAATTAATTCTCGACTAAGGCCTCAAACTGCAAGTAAGTGTAAAAAAACTTGGATTTTTATGCAGCGGAAAAAAACCAAGTAAATCGAGAATAATCATCGCAAACAAGGCATAATAAGAAAAACCATTCTCGGATAAAACTGGAAAGGAACCCCACAAATCACAGCGTACCAAGTCAAGGACGAGCGTAACACGTTTATGATTCTAACAAAAGCTAACTGCTATCCCTTCGCCATAACACAAGGAGCGCAGGTATGTGATATAGGTAATAAAGAGGAAACTGAAAGTAGGCCAGACTTTTGTAAACCAGAAATGATTGTTGTTGGCACATACCCCAGCCGATCATACCAAAGCTCATAGATGCCCGTTCTTTATTCTGCTGCAAAAAAGAAACTAGTGATACATCCCCCTTATCCAACACGTACAGTCCTCCATCACTATGGCTCCTGCCCACGACTACCCTGGAAACTTTGTTTTGATTCACAAAATTTCGATCATTAAAAGTGACAAATACATTTAAATCCCTGGTCAATCTACTAATAGACTAAAATTCTTAGTTATCTCAGGAACAACCAAAACATTAGAAAATTTCAACATATCAGAAATATGAGAATCACCAATATGCAAAATTTGAATAGAAGCACCATTACCAACAGAAACATGAGAACCGTAATATGGGGTGACACTGTCAAGGCCTAAGACTGAAGACGCCATATGACTAGTTGCACCAGAATAAATATACTAGTCTGATGTGCGAAATGATGGCCCTAATTGCAGGAAATTCTGAAAATTTTCAGCCAAGTGGGTGGAGTCTGAACGATGAGTTTGCACCAACATTTTGTAACAATTGGCAGCATAGTGGCTGGGGTGGCCACACCAAGTAAACTAAAGACAACCGTGACCAGAACCAGCCCCAGCCATGAACTGACCAGGACCAGCTCCAGACCGACCGCCTCTACGATCGTCAGATCGGCCGCCTCTAGGGGCGCTTGAACCCCATGTTCCGTTGCCCCTCGCTTGTGCGTGATCCCACGTGCAACTGACTGGGGGCTGTTCACATGCCTTGCAAATTTTTCAAAAACACCTCGTGATTCTTAGCACGTGATAAAACATCAGCATAAAGGGGCGTAGGGGAAGAATTTATCGATGGAGATAAAAAATCTTTGAACTCAGAACCATGGGCAGTTAAAAACCAAATTATTTTACCATCATTATTAAACGGGGAGCCCATAATAGATAGTTGCTCAAAAATTTCTTTAAATTTGAGATGAAGTCCATGTACTGTACTGGTTTTACGAATACCATGAGCGTTTTCACGGAGGCAGATGATGGTGGAAGTGTTGCTATTCTGAAAGATTGCAGCAAGATAATCCCAAATCTCCTTTGAGGTTGAACAATCAGGAATCTTAGCAAGGGCCTCTGTAGTGAGAGTAGAAAATAGAAGACTACACACCCTCTAATCTTGATTGTCTATTGCTCATATTCAGCCATAGCCTTCAAGTAGGCTGCCTGCAGATTAGTTTTTGTGCCACCAGGTGGACTGGTCGTGACGGATGCGAAGGACGAGGAGTTGGCCGGCAGCGGAGATGGCCGACGGCGGAGTTGGACAGGGCGGACACGGATCGGAGCCTTCGAGAAAACCAAAGAGTTTTTGGGGCCTGAGAACATAACCAGCCTAACACTTCTAGAGAAGATAATTGGTGGAGGTAAGCTTGATCTGCATCATGTGAGACAGTGTGTAGTAGAAATCGGATAAAGGGAAGGGAGGGAGGAAAAAAATTTTGACGTGAGGGAAGAGGTTGCAAGTCGGCGACAATAGGAGGGAGAAGAAAAATATTTTGCCGACTTGTTTTAGGGTTTAAGTTCTTGGATCAGACCATGCTCCGATAACTTGATAGAATTGTATTTCCCATAGTCAATTATTGTATTGCTGAAGAAAAAGATATGCATACTATTTTGATCGATAATGTTTGAGCTTAGAACCCCTATGATCTCACCAATCTGAATGGTCCATTGCCCCGTTACAACCCTTGAAAAAGACCATCATGATTTTCATATTGACTTCTCTATGTTATAACTTGTGAATTGTTTGAGTGATTCATATATTGAGATTTTCATTTCAATTACTTTAAGGATTGATGATTTTCAGATGTGTTAACGTGATCCTTTACTCCATGGCAGAGGGAAATTTATCATTATAAGAGTAGAATCTAGAGTTTTTAAATGTTGAGTTTTTGTCTGTCTCGTTGTGCGATTTGTGTTTCTATCTTACTCTTTTCTTTTTATAGGGTCATTTTAGATAGAGTCTTCTGAGGGAATGAAAACTTATGAACACTGCGATTATTGATTGATCTTATTTTCTTCACTTCATACTTGAGGGCAAACATGATTCAAGTGTGAGGATAATTGATGTATGTTATATTGTGTTCATATATTGTGAGATTATTATGATTTTATTGAGATATAATTTGCACTTTAGGTGTTTTTGGTGCAGGAATTATTGGATTTTGAAGAATTGAGGCAGAGCTATACACTGTACTCTTTTTCCCTTAACCAACGATTTTTTTCCACTGGGTTTTTCAGGTTAAGGTTTTTAATGAGACAATGTGCTCCAATGGAAAATGATCTTATTTTGTAAGACATTATTCTTGAGAAGAAGGAAAAGAGATGAAAGCAAAATTGCTGAAGTTATAGGGTGGAAAGTGAAATATTGAAGAGATTTGAATTTGAAGAATTAAAAATATTTATTTTCCATATTGATAAGGATTTTATAATTTCTTTCCAATTGAAATTCCTTAATTTTAGGAATTAGTTAATTAGAGTTAGAATAGATTTTAATTTATTTTCTTTCGGAAGAAGAGTCCGGATTGAGTTTGGTTTGGGTTTGTAACTCGCGGATATATATATTTTTTTGATTAAACAACGAACTTCTTCTCATTAAAATGACAACTGTGTCTCGTACAAAGTGAAGTGAGACTCCCACAGAGCTCACACAGAGTGGGGTGAGCCTTTTACATGCTCTAAGAGTATATTCCACACCAACATAATGCATTTAAAAATTTAGTACCATAATAATATAAACCAAAGGGGAAAGGGAGAATCGAACCCTGGAATCGAGAAGTTTTACGCATATTCAATACATTGTTTTGATTTAGTTTCTCTGTGTTTAGTTTGATATTTATTTTTGCCCGAGCACAGGATACAGGTTGCATGGTTTTTAATTGGAAGTAATGCTCACATCGGTTGTTGTGCGCATACATTTGATCATAGGCATGTCAAATGGGTTTATTGGATCAATCCATTATCTAAATTCAATTAATCCATTATTTAATGAGTTTTTATCCAATCAACTCATTTATTAGTAAGTCATAATGAGTTGGATCATAAATGAGTTTGGTCATTAAATGGATAATCAATTGGGTAACTCATGAGATAACTCATATGACTCAATGAGTTAAAATATATTATCCAATAAGAGCAAGTCCAACAGCTTCCCTAAAATTTTCTATAAAATAGGGATTCAAAACTCATATTCCTATATTTTTTATGTTTATCTCCAACAGATTCCCTATTTTGGAGAACCTCACATTTATTAACATAATAATTATCATCTTTTATTAACATAATTTTCAGTATATGCATTCATTAGGAGTTACTGCTCTCTTGGTTTTAACTTTCAAACTAACGGAGTTACTGCTTTAAACTCAATAGGAGTTACTAATAGGGGTTACTGCTTTAAAGTTTTGACAGAAAAGAGAGAATATTGTACTCGTATTCAATGCATTCCATTAATATTGCATTAAATCTTGCTTCCCCATAATTTTATTCTCTTTCTACAAATATGAGGAATGAAATATCCTCTCTCATCATAATCCCTATTTTGGGGAAGTATATAGGGAAGCTGTTGGACTTAAAAAATGAAGTAAAATCTCTAAAAACAACAAGAATCCCTATAATGGGGAAGTTGTTGGACTTGCTCTAAGTCATTATGTAACTAACCCAATAAGTTATCATTTAATATTTTCTTCTGATTTGGATTACAAGTTGTCATTATCCAATGGGATCACGTATTAAATGCTTATTAGTTTTTAAGATTTGGTGGGATGAGAATAATTATGTTAATGAGAAATTTTGATCTTAATGGATCCCATATTATGTTAACTCAATGGGAACCTAACAAATACCCAATAAATATCCAAAATTACCCAATTAAATACATGTGTAATATTTAACATAAATATTCACTATAATTCACAAATTATACAAATTATAATTCACAAATTATTCAAGTTCAATCTCGTACAATATTCGAGTTTGTACAGTATTCGAGCTCGTGCAATATTCGAAATCAATCTCGTACAGTATTCGAGTTCATACAAAATTCGCACTCAATCTCGTACAGTATTCGAGTTTGTACAATATTCGAGTTCAATCTCGTACATTATTCAAGTTCGTACAATATTCGAGTTCAATCTCGTACAGTATTCGAGTTCGTACAATATTCGAGTTCAATCTCGTATAGTATTCGAGCTCGTACAGTATTCGAGTTCATACAATATTCGAGTTCAATCTAGTAAAATATTCGAGTTCGTACAATGTTCGAGCTCAATCTCGTACAACATTCGAGTTCAATCTCGTACAGTATTCGAGTTGAATCTCGTACAGTATTCGAGTTGAATCTCGTACAGTATTCAAGTTCGTATAGTATTCAAGCTCAATCTTGTACAGTATTCGAGTTTGTACAATATTCGAGCTCGTACAATATTTGAGCTCGAGCTCGATCCCAACTAATATTGTTCGTTAATTTCGTCGAGTTTACAAAGCCAACATAATATATGTTTTTATTTTATTTAATATAATATAATGCACATAATATTATATTACATAATATAATAAATGATTATATATTAGGGAAAAATTAAATCATTCGCAATCAAACTTGTGAAAATTTAGTTATCTTGTGATATGAAATTATCTAGGGTCACCCATTAACCAACCCAACTCAACCCACCCAAAATTATCCAACGGGTAATCCATTATCCAACCCGACTAAACCCAATAACTACAACCCAATTATATCCATTAACCCAATGGGTCATTATCTAATAAGTCTTATCCAATAAGTGAAAATAGTATATTGATAATGGTTATCCAACGGGTGACCCGATCCGTTTGACGGACTTATTTGATCACGGTTTGCTGATTTGCTTTTCTTTGATTATTTAGTTGTTATTATGTTCGTTAATTATACTTTTTATTTGTTATGATTGATTATTATTAGTATCTAATTTATATATCGACATGGAATAACAAGCATTAGTTTATAAATTGTGAGTCCTAATTGTTTTATAATTGATTCTTATGCATTTTTTATTGTTCTTGGTTTAATTTATTCTTGATGTGTTTAACCCTGATCAAGTTGAATATTATTGGGATAATATTATCTAATTCCACTAATATGTAATCGTTCGAAAAGGTTAGTAAGTTGCGAGTTCTTGTGGAAACTATACAGATAACTAGTTAAGACTGTAACAACAAGATGTGGAACAATTAAGTGTGAGTTACTATTTACTTTAATTTGGTAATTGTTGTATCAGGTTCTTTTCATTCTTAATGCTATCAAAATGTGTATCTGGTTCAGCGAATACTTTCCGGGGACATTTTGGTAAGGGAAACAGTTAGTTAATTATAATTGATTAACTGTCGATAAAGTAAGAAAGAATTGGGGAGGTTAAGCGTACATACTTTCCTATAACTGTTAGATACATATGAATTGATTTATCTTTGCGCCTATGATCGATGTTTAATTAATGTGACTTATTCCGAGCCGATTACATTCATCATATAATTTATAGATTCTTATATTTGTTAGTTTGCATTTTAATTCGTATTTCATATTTTGTTAGTTTCGTCACTAGTTATTAGAAAAATCCCAAAAATTAAGCGTGGTGGCTACATAAAAAGTTATCTATATTAGTAGGTATTATTTATAGTTATTGTCCCGTTCCTCGTGGTATCGACTCTGCTTATTACTGTACTAGATTCATGATTAGAGTTTTCATATTCTTCTGGTGAGTGAAACGACGTTACATGAATTTGAAGATGTCTTTCCTGAGGAACTACCTCATGGTTTACCACCAATACGTGGTATTGAACATCGGATAGACTTGATACTAGGTTCAGTCATTCCGAATCTCCCGGCTAATAAAGAAAACCCCGAGGAGACAAATAAACTACAAAGGCAAGTCGAAGATCTACTTGAAAAATGTTACGTGCGTGAATCTTTAAGTCCTTGTTGTACCTCTCTTTTTAGTTCCTAAGAAAGATAAAACTTAGCGTATGTGCACAAATTGTTGTCCTATAAACAAGATTACCATTAAGTATCGCTATCTTATACCTAAGTTAGAAGATATGCTTGAAGATTTACATGGTTCTGTGATTTATACTAATATTGATTTAACTCAGTGATATCATCAAATTCGAGTAAAGGAAGGTGATGAATGGAAAACTGCATTTAAGACTAAGTTTGGGTTGTATGAAATGGATTGTTGTGTCTTTTGGTTGAACTAATGCACCTAGTACTTTTATGCGGTTAATGAATCATGTTTTGAGAAAGTTTATTGGTCGATTCATTATGGTTTACTTTGATGATATCTTGATCTATTCTAAATTGACCAATGAATATATTGAGCATATTAAGATGGTTCTTGTTGCACTCCGTTAGTATAAACTATATGCTAACATCAAGAAGTGTACCTTTTGTGCTTTAGAAGTTTTTTTACTTGGTTTGGTTGTATCTAGTAATGGTTTCAAGGTGGACGAAACCAAGGTTGAAGCCATTAGGACATGGCCGACTCCCATAAATGCCAACCAGGTGAGATCATTTACTGGTTCAACAAGTTTTTATAGAAGGTTTGTACGTGATTTGTCATTTATTGTTGCACCTCTAAATAAACTAGTTAAAAAGGATGTGAAATTTGTGTGGGGGAAAAAGCCAAGAGAATGCATTTAATGAATTGAAAGTAAGATTATGTAATGCGCCTGTACTTGCTTTACCTGATTTTAATGGTACTTTAGAAATTCATTGTGATGCATCTGGTGTTGGTATTTGTGCTATTCTTATGAAAGGGAATCGAACTATAGCTTATTTCAGTGAAAAGTTAAAGGGTGATGCTCTTAATTACCCTGTTTATGATAAGGAATTCTATACTATTATGAGGGCTTTAGAGACATGGCAACATTATTTATTGCATAAAGAGTTTTTTTTTATATTCATAGTGATTATGAGTCCTCGAAATACTTGAAGAGTCAGTTGAGTTGAATAAGCGTCATGCTAAGTGGTTCAATTTTATTGAGTCTTTTCCTTATTTATTGCGATATAAAAAGGGAAAAGAAAATATTGTTATTGATGCTTTGAGTCGTAGGCATGCTTTACTTACATGTCTTGACTGTGTTATGATAGGATTTGGGTTTGTGAAAGAATTATATGCAACCGATTTAGATTTTGCTTCTGTCTATACTGCATGCAAGAATGGTGCTTATAATAAGTTCTATAGACATGATGGATTCTTGTTTCTTGTTTCTTGATGATAAGCTTTGTGTTTTTGAATGTTCTATGAGAGAATTAATTGTTAGGGAAACACATTTAGGAGGTCTTATGGATAATTTTTGGTGCACTTAAAACTTATAATCTGTTGCATGAGCACTTTTATTGGCCGAAAATGGCACCATCTGTTGATAGGATTTGTAGGAACTATATTGATTGTTTGAAGGCTAAGTAAAAAACTAAGCCTCATGGACTTTACACACCATTACCTATTCCTACACATTCTCGGATTGATATCTCTATGGATTTTGTCCTAGGTTTGCCATGATCTTAATCAGGTAACCATTTTATCTTTGTGGTGGTTGATAGATTTTTGAATATGGCACATTTTATTCCCTTTAGGAAAACCGATGATGCAAAGTGTATGGCAGATTTATTTTTTAAAGAGGTAGTTAGGCTACTTGGGATACCTGCACCTATTGTGTCTGATTGTGACGTAAAGTTCTTATCCTACTTTTGGAGTACACTATGACGCAAACTGGGAACAAAACTGATGTTTTCCACTGACAGTCTTCCACAAACTGATGAGTAAACAAAGGTCACCAACTGTACTCTTGGCACTCTCCTACGCTCTTTAGTACAAAAGAATTTGAAGAATTGGGAAGTGTGCATTCCCACTGTAGAGTTTTTTTATAATTGCACTATTCATCGACTACTTCTTTATCTCCATTTGAAATTGTTTATTGCTTCCTACATGTTATACCTCTTGATCTTATTCCTTTGAATTTTAAAAATGTTAGGAACCTTGATGGAGAAAAGAAAGCAGATTTTTTAAGTAGTTGCACGAGAAAGTGTGACTGAGGATTGAACGGACAAGTGCTCAAAATGGGAATAATGCAAATCAAGGTCATAAACTGGTTAGGTTCGACTAGGTGATTGGGTTTGTCTGCATTTGCGCAAGAAACGGTTTCCTACTGCTTGGAAATCTAAGCTAAGTTTGCATGGTGATGGTCATTTTCAAGTGCTAGAACATGTGAATGATAATACTTACATGATTTCTTTGCCTGGCGATTATGGGGTTAGTATTATGGTCAATGTTACTCATTTATCTCCATTCACTTTTGAGGATGATTCAATTTCGAGGATGAAACCTTCCGGCCATGGAGGGAATGGTACGAATGTCAAAGCTACCTCCATAGATGAAGACATGCTAAAGCTTGATCAGATGTTCAAAGGATATGTTTGGGATCCTCTACGTGACATGACGGGTCCTATAACTAGGGCAAGAACGAAGCTTAGAGATCCGGCATTGAATGCTTTGATTGACCAGCTTTGTGATGAAGATTTGAAGACAAAATCAAAAATGTCTTTGATTAATTGTTCAAGAGTTTCAAAATAATGAAGACATTATGAAGAACACTATACCCTTTTTCCCACTGGATATTTTAGTGAGGTAGTGTGATCATTGTAAATTATTTCATTTTGGAATATAGCCCATTAAAATCGGCCATGTTGGTGTTGGAAGAGTTTAATTTTGGCTATGCTTCATATAGAGTTTACAATATTCAGTTCGGATTTGATTAGAATTAGATTAAGTAAGATTAGATAAGAAAATATTCATTCAAGACTTAGCTTGATGAATCGGCCATATCTCCTCTTATTTTAGGTATTTTAGTTTGATATGGTTTTATCTCTGCCATACGTCTTTCCAGTTTCTGACAGGAATTACCAGATCTTGTTTTCTTTCAAATTTGATAGTGAAGAATCGAGGGGGAGCTATACATTGTACTCTTTCTCCCTTAACCAACAAGTTTTTCCCACTGGATATTCCAGGTTAAGGGTTTTAATGAGGCGATAAGCTCAAATGGAAAATGTTCTTATTTTATAAGACATTATTCTAGAGATGAAGAAGGGAGACAAAAGCAGAATTGCTGAAGCTATGGGGTGAAAAATAAATTATTAAAGAGATGCAAATTTAAAGAAGTTAAAATACTTACTTCTCATATCGATAAGGATTGTATTATCTCTTTCTAATTTAAATTTCTTAACTTTAAGAATTAGTTAATTAGACTTAAAATATATTATAATATATTTTATGAGTAATACCGAAGAAGAGTCCAAAGAAGGGACCGCATTGGATTGAGATTTGTAATCTGCGTGTGTATATTACACATATACGAGCATAAGGTCCACACACACATATTAGTTAAGTTTAAGGAAGGCTATTCAGGTTTTCAGTTAGTTGATTACATTAGTGTTATCAGAAAATATTTTATGTTAGTGATTTTAGTAGGTTAAGGTGATGTCTCAATGGAAAATTGATAAATGTACATAATTTTAAGGAGGTGGTTTATGATAATTATGTACACTTGTCTAATTTTTATTGGGCCATCACCTTAACATATTAAAATCACTAACAGAAAAAAGAGTAAATCTCAGGAAGACGGCATGTCCATAAGCTTATGGACAGGCCAGAGATTGATATGCCAAATGTGGTTTATATTGTAATTATTTCAAAAATGGGGTACCTAGTAATCAATTAAAGCTGATTGTCTGTTTTTAATTTTCATCCATGCCTAATTTTCCTTTTGTAAGCAGCCTTGAGCAGTAAAAGTTTTGGAAAATCAATCATTTATCACGCATGTTTAGAAGGTCTCCTCATTATTGCGCATGTTTTTCCCTCTCTTCGCCTCTCTTCGTTCTTCAATTCCTCTGTTCTCCGATTTTAGTTTTTTCAATTTCGCTCTTTGTTCTTCACAATATCTCAGCGAAATCGCATTGTTCAAGTTTGCACCAGAATCACCTGAATTCGGTAAGAATGATATTCTAGGTTTGAAATTTCGTTGTTGTTCTTTTCCATTTTTGCTTTATAGTTGTTCGCGATTCTGATGTAAGGTTTTTTTTTGTGTATTTGACCTAGTCATGGGTAGGGCGAAGGGGAAAGCTATTCTTCCTAAAGCTGAGAAGTTGTCTCAGCCTTCTTCTTCTTCTAGTTCGTATTCTTCCTGTTTTCCGTTTTGAATATTTTGAGTTTCCTGCTTTTTTGTCATTGTTGTGTGTGTATGTATTTTTTCAGTCTTGTTGATGTTGACTCTTTTTATAAACTTTATTTGTAAGTCAGATATGCATATGAGTTGTTGTTGTTGACTTTTTTGTTAGTCAGATCTGTATGTTTTGAGTCATTTTTTTATTGCTTAGAAGTTGCATTTGTTATTGTAAGATATGTATTAGTTAGATGCTCTATTCTTTTAGTATGTTAGTAGTTCAGTTATAATGTGCATTTGTTTTCTTAGGAGTTGCATATGTTAGGTTAACAACTGTATTAGTTATTCATCCTATTTTTCCAATTTATATGTCAGATCTGTATATTTTGACTCCGTTTTATAATGTGCATTTGTTTTCTTATGATTTGTATGTGTTAGCCTAACATTCTTCTAAGTTAGTTGCTCTATTTTTTTGGTTACTTATTTTGTTGTTGACTGATTGTTATATTGTGTACTTATTTTCTTAGAATTTTCATATGTTAATATAACTTATGTATTAGTTACTTAATTTGTGTTTTGAGTTTCACTGATTGTTAATTAGTTATTGTTATCTGATTTGCTAGTATGTATTTTGTTTCATTACAAATTGCTTATGTTAGTTTACTATATGCATAAGTTAGTTATAATGTGTATGTCATATTATGTTGCTTATTGACTGTCAGACTATGTATGCATTTATTTCATTAAAAGTTGCATATATTAGTATAGCCTATGCATTAGTTAGTTACACTGTTGTTCTACCGTATTAGGTTGCTTATTGGTTGTTAGAGTATGCATGCATTTTTTAATTACAACTTGCATTTGTTTGTATGCTTTATGTATTAGTTTCTTACTGTGTGGTATATGATTATTTTTAGCTGTTCCTGAAGGAGGTGAAGATACTATTCAACGTCAAGAACTTGAGATAGAAGAAGGTGATTGTAATTTTCTTTTATATTTATTTACTTATTTGCTTATACATTTACTCATTCAAATATGTTATGTTTAGTTTCTAAGAAGGTGGGTAGAAAATCTAAAAAGAAAGATGAATCTTCTCTTCAAGATGAGCTGAAGAAGGTTCAACAGTCTTATGCTTCTGGATGTTATTTTTTTCTTTACATTTTGCATTTTATTTGTGTGATTGTGTTTTTTTTCCAAATATGTGCTTACACAATTTTTTTAGTTTTGTGTGCAGTAGTTGTATTGGCACGTAGGTCTGCCAGAATTGGTGGTGGTTCTACTCCACAGATTTCAGTTCCTTTTGTTCCTAAGCCGGGAAATAAGAAACGAATGAATGAAGGTGTTAAGTAGCTGAAAGATGGTGAAGGTGTATCAGCTGTGGGTGAAGGTGGATCAAGTCAAGAATTTGACTATGACACACTGTTGAATGATGTTGTTCGAATGAGTAGAGAAGTAGCTAGTGTTGATGAAGCCGGGGGTTCTAAGGAAGTGAAGAAAGATATTAGGGACGTTTTGGATGTGATGATTGATAATGTTAATGCTGGTGTTGAATGGGATGATGCTAATGTTGGTGTTGAAGGTGGTGGTGTTAAGGGTGTTAAGGGTGTTGATGGTGTGGATGGTTCAGTACAAATTGATGGTGAAGTTGTTAGGTCTGCTGAGGGGAAGGATGCTTCAACAGATATTGATGCTGAAGTTGAGGCATATTTTAATGAGCATGATACTGATTTGAATAGGAAAGAGACTGAATTTGTTAGTGAGGAAGCTGTACCTGTCGGTGAAGGTTGTTCTAAGGATGTTGAGAATAATGGTGAAGGTGGGTCGAGTGATGATGGTGACAGTATGATTAAAGAATATATTAATGAAAATTAGTGGATTTTGGATTCAGTTACGAAGGCGGAGGTGGCGCAAGCTGCTGCGGCTGCTTGTGGAGAGAGAGTGAGGGTGGTGAAGCTGATGTGGGTGTGGGTGAGAGTGTTGAAGCTCGACCTACTGTGGTGGTCTCATTTGAAGGAGAGAAGGAGAGTTTATCACCTCGTATGTTGAACAAGGAGAAGGGTAAACAATGTGAGGCCTCTGATGGACAGAATAAAAGGAAGGCAGAAGAACTTGCTGCAAAGTCGCCTTCTGAGAAGGCGATGAAGACAAAGACTAAAAAAGTTTTTGTGAAGAAAGGTGCTGTAAAGGCGAAGAAATCTGGTGGAGTTTTGAAGGAGTCTGCTGAGAAGGTGAAGAAAGGTGTTGAAGTAGCAAAAAAACTGGTTTGAAGAGGAAAGTAGACAGTACTGCTGGTGAAGTTTCAGGGTCAGGAAAAATGGTTACTAGTGAAGAAGGAGCTGCGAAACAGCAGCGCAACCGTCAAAAGAAGCAGGTGGTCAAAAGTACTGATGAGAAGGGTAACACATAAGTGTTTTTCCCCCTATTTATAGTGTTATTTTAATATGTTATAAACTGTACTTGTTTCATAAGATGCTACATTTGATAAGATTCAATGTTTATTTGTTATTCACAGTCTCAAATAATCTTACACTTTTCAAGACATGTATGCTTACACTTTTTATATTTTATTTTATTTTATTTTAGGTTTGCTAGGAAATTGTCACCCAGCTGTTGTCATTCGAAGCTGAAATCGTTAATTTCCTCGCTCATGCTTGCCCAAAAGATTGATGTGAAAGATATATGTTTTGGTAGACTTCTTGCGTTTGACATCTCATCCATTCCTTTTGAATTTTGCCTTGGCTGGTTGACATGTTTAATTATGTGGGCTGATTTCATATTATTTTATGCTGACTACAAATTGTTCTAGGCTGACTTCTTATTTTTTGTTCTAGGTTTGATCATGTTGGCTGTGTGCAAGAAATATCTAGCTCAAGGTACATCATTACTCCTGATGATGTGTTTGATGTTTTCTATATCCCTAGGATTCCAGGTTGTGCCGTTGGTTTGGTTAGGAACAATGGTAGGGATTTGTCAAGAGATGTGGACATTAGGAATAAATGGAGAGATGAGTTGGGTGCTGATAAATATGGTAATATTTCTCATGTTAATCTTTTTGAGGAGCTGGGTAGACTAAGTGATGGTGGTGAGCGCTTAGGAGATTTTTTGTTATGTATGTCATGTGTACTTTCTTGGCACCAATTACCAGAAACTTGGTTGATTTTAAGCTGGTTAGTGCTTTAGAAAATGTTGGGACCATTAAGAGTCTTGATTGGTGTGGCTTAGTGCTTGATCGTCTCTGTGAGGGTGCTAGGAGCTTCAAATCTGATTCAGGTAAAAGAGACGTGTCTTGTGTTGGCGGTTGTGTGTTTGTATTGCTGCTGGCTTATATTTATAGGTTTCTTTTTAGAGGTCAGCCTAACCCTACTAGACTGCCCTTATGCATGCATTGGTCAAACAAATCTTTGCTCGACATGGCTCATTATCTTGAAAAATTGGGTTATGATAAAGGGGTTATGGTAGATGATGGTTTTCCTTTGACAAAGGATGGGAGGGTTAAAGATAAAAGAAATAGCCAGCAGTAAATAGAGGGAACTCGTAATGAGAATATTGGCCACGAGGGGCTTCATACACCTACTGCTGCATGTGATGGAATTGCTCAGGAGCCAAGATTTATTTCGTATCGAATACCTAATGGCATGATGAGCAATGAAGACATTGACAAAGCTACCAGCAATGTAAGTATTTTTTGTGTTTTTTTTTACAGTTTTTAAAAACTAGTGCATGTTGTTTTAAAACTAATGCATATGTTAGTTAATCTAATTCATTTTGTAGTTCATATTTCCTTTTTAGACAGTTTCTGATTTTTTATTGGACTGATATTTGTTCTTCTCTGTCAGCCTCTGAATAGGGTTTGCCTCATTTTCAAACGAGACATGGAGGTCATTACACGCGTGTTGGTTCAAAACCTTGAGAGAGCAAATGCTAGTCCAATTTTGTGACCACAACCGAAGTGCAACCATAGCCACATCTACAATCAGAACCACATGAAGAAGGAACAACCACAACAAATGAGGATCCTCTTCATGTCAAGACGACACATGAAATTATGGAAGACCTAGCCACACATGCGTGGGTTGATAAGATTGTTGATGAATACATGAAGAAAGATCGTACTATGATTCCTTCATTTTCCCTTGGGATTGAAGGACTTGAGGATCTCTAGTTGTAGCATCTTTGAATATTTGTTGGATA
The DNA here is from genome assembly GCA_037428765.1 of Rubia yunnanensis. NCBI lineage: Eukaryota > Viridiplantae > Streptophyta > Magnoliopsida > Gentianales > Rubiaceae > Rubia > Rubia yunnanensis. The sequence continues at coordinate 57,195,891 of CM075066.1, forward strand.
TTTGTAACAGGTTATGTTTTGACTGATTGGTGTTTGGGTGATATGTTGAGCACAATTGAGACGCTGTTTGAGGATTTGTTCTTAAGGTTGAAGGTGTTTTTCGATTGGTGTTTAAGGTTGAGGATTGTTGACTGACTGTTTTGTGGGCGATTTGTTGAGCGCATTTGAGACAATGTTCTAGGATTTGTTAGTAAGGTTGCAGGTTTTATGAAACAAATGCATGTTTAATTTGAAGAAGTACTATTTGTATGCCTTTTTAATTCCAAGTTGATTTTTGAATTATTTGATGTGGTTGATTATGTTGATTTTCTGAGCTTATAGGAAAACAAATGCAATTGATAGGTTAATAAACTACATGTGTAAGCTAAGTAGCTATACATGTATTCAGTGGTTTTTGTATCACTAAAATTAGGTGAAATATAATACAAGTCCCTTTTCGGGAAACAAGTGCATGTTGAATGTTAAGAAGTAATATTTGTATGCTTATTAATACCAAGTTACATTTTAGTTATGTTATGTGGTTTATTAAGTTGGGTTTCATAGCTTATAGGAAAAAAATGCAATCCATAGGTTAATAAATTACAGTTTTGAACTAAATAATCACACATCAGTTAGTTTGTAGTCAGTGTTTCCATATCAATAACATTTTGTGAAACAAAGGTTGGTATTTTTTTTTAATTTTAAACACCCGAAGGTGAGGGATTATATAAGGTTCCCCAAGCCTGTTCGAGAAATATAGTTCAGTACATGATCGATCATTGAGGCAACATAGTTGCCTCCAAAAGAATACCTAGCACCTAAAGAGAATGTATGATCAAGTAAATAGAACAGCAGATTTGATATGGTAGTTGCGATTCCAAAAGAAAGAATCTCCACCCCTTGTGTTAATTCTTTCTCTTGGCCAGGCAACTACATATTATCACTACAAGATTAGGAATGGTCTAAACAGAGCAAACATTGCTGCAGTATTTCGGTGAAGCCTTGAGAGCTTCCTTCCGAGGTCGACGGCAATCAAAAGATTTTGAGGAGTAGCTGGTTATCTGATCATCACCAGCCGAGGGTTGCAGTAGTGGAGTAAAACCATGAGAACCTGTAGTAAACCAAAATGCAAACACATCAGCAATATCTATCCTATTTAAATATCAAGCCTATCAGTCCAGTATGAAGAATTCTCTACCATGTGTATGATTATTTCAAACATATGCAGCATGCTGTCAAGAGTCATCTCTGATCCAAGGGATTCCACATCTATCTAGATGAAGGAGTCCCTTGAGAAAAGATGGGGCTGACATGAAGTCTAAGTCACCATGAAAGTTATTAGCTAAAGCGAATTTGGCAAGGAAATCAGCTGCATTATTAGCCTCTCTAGGGGTGTGATGAATTGGGTATGTATGATGTTTCAAATTTAAAGGATGGCAAATAGAGAAAGTCTTCGATGATGAGGTATTGGGGTTTTGAATACCCTGTACTGCAATTAGACAGTCGGATTCCACCTCACCTCTATATAAATCCAACTCTAAACAAAGATCATATCCACATTGGATGGCTATCAATTCTGCCTGTAAAGGGGAGGTGGAATGAACAGATTTTGCCCTCATTTTAACCACATTCCCTTCCCAATTCCTAACTATCATAGCTAAAGCTGAAAGACCCCCTTTAGTCCATGCTGCACTTGTATTTATCTTGTATCCGGAAAGTGGTTGACGGGCGGGCGGTCGTCGCGCCCGCCGTGCAAAAGATAATTTATAAGCCCTTTCTGCTTACTTTCTACAACTAGGTAGATAGTGGCAAATCGGGGTCGTCCAAAGAGAAGAGGGATCTTCCTAAGCGTCTAAGCACACAATGGTTGATACTAGGCTAGGAGTAAATATATATACACACACTTAAAAGCGAGTAAAAGGGGGGGGGGGGTTGGTTGGTTGGTTGGTTCCTAAGTTACGAAAGTAAAAAGACAAGATAACTAGCAACGTCAAGTGACTATGCTAATCATCAAACGAAACTAAAGAAAAGGGGGTTTTAACTACAAAGATAAAATGCCTTGGGGGCAACGGATATCCACTTCCACATCTAATGTAGTTCATCGAATCATTCACACATTCCATCATATAGCATTCAGGACCCAACGCTCACACACCCATCTAGCAAGTACCACAACACACACTTCACAAGGAGTTCTAAGTTCATGCTCATAGATCTTCATGCAAAGGCGCTACGGAATTCGTCATGTTCCTACACCTAAGCAATTCAACCATACAAGCACTCCCTATGCTCAAACCACTCATGGCACACATGCAGTGAAACACACCGTCAAGAATACATGAACGCCAAATAACAAATGCTTCAAGAATGAATTTAAATCATCTATTCAATACTTCAACTACTTGTCGTGGAGACTAAACTCCTATCCTTCTTAGTTCGTAGTTTGCGAGAGTGAGTTCGACATCTCTCGTCAAACCTCACCAATGACTCCCGAGTCGCGACCACGACTCAAGGTATCATTGGTGGCATTTAGCACGAAGGACCAACAAGCTTGGCAATGCCTATGACCACTACACCGTGACTAAGCATTAAAACAATTCATGCAATTACACGAGATTGGATGAACGTGCAACGCACATTCATCCACGAGCATATGACTCTCTCGTTCGCTACACAAACGAACATGACGAAGAGTTCGACATCAATCACATTCGTCTAGCACATTGTTAACACACTAACACAATCAAAAGCTCTAATTCACACTCATACATTCCTAACAAGAACAGGGGGGAAATTAACCCAAATCCCCCAAACCCTAGCTAGCAATTCATACAAGCATTTCATATCATCAAGCTCTCAACAACATCAATGCAATCAACAATTAACATTCAAAGCACAATAAGAGCACAATAGCAAAAACATCAAATAGATAGATAGAAATGGTTCTCAATACATAGAAGTGGAAGCTTCAATCCATAGCTCCCAAGTACAAGAACTACTCTAGAACAACAAAAGACATAATTAAACTAAGAAAAACAAAGAAAAGAAAGAAGAGAAAAACCTAGAATTGGAGCCCTAAAATGCAGAGAAAACGCGGGCTGGAAAAACCGGAGAAGAGGAGGAAAGAGAGGGTATTTATAGTGCAAAGAAAATAAGAATGATTTCTGGCCGCCCGTTGGTCGCGACTCGCGACGGGGTTGGTCGCGACTCGCGACGGGGTTGGTCGCGACTCGCGACGGGGTTGGTCGCGACTCGCGACGGGGTTGGTCGCGACTCGCGACGGGGTTGGTCGCGACTCGCGATGGTGTCGCGACGGGGTCGCGACGGCAGCCACAGTTTTGCATTGTTTCTTTGTCTTCTTCATAGCCATCCCTCTCAATCTTCAAGTCTTCAATAGCTCCAAAATGGTCTTCAACGGCCTCCGGTCTTCATGTCTTCGAAGTGAGTATCCAAAAGTCTTCGAAAGTATAATCTTCAATGTCTTCCGGTCTTCGTTGCTTCCGTGTTCTTCCCTTGTCACACAAAATCCACTTAGAAGAGGTAAAAGAGTACAAAGTTGCTTTTGCCTCCCCTAAGTGAATTTCAAGGTAAAACACAAGCTCTCGATAATAAAAGAGCACAAAAGTGATCCTAAATACTACTAAATAATGCGTCTAAAATGGACACATCAAACCTCCCCACACTTAAACCTTACTCGCCCTCGAGTAAGAAAAGATTTAAGCATACGGAGGAAATGGCATATCCACATCCTAAAACCCCCAAAATAACCACACAAAATGGACATATCAAACCTCCCCACACTTAAACCTTACTCGCCCTCGAGTAAGAAAAGAACCAAGCACACGGAGTAAATGATATATCCCAAAACCTAAACTAATCCCCCAATCAAAGCCTCACAAAAACTCTCAATATCAAAAATCCCAAAATAAAAGCTCACATGAGAATTTTGCACACACACATCCCCAATCCTAAATCTAACCAAACCTACCACTTATCAATTCACTACCCATAAAAATATTTCACAGCCCAGAATTGATATTCCCAAAGTTCAATGACACAAAATGAAGCTAAAACCATAGAGGAAGTTTTAAACACATGCTTCACCTAATGCCAATATATCAACCAAAAACGAAGTAGAAAGAGATAAGGAATTTCATAACCACACTTCGTTTCCTAACCCACTAAGCTACCCAATCCCAAGAGGTCTAAAGATATTGAGCTACCCGATCCATCCGTGTGACAACCGCAACCTTATGACTCCAACGCCGGCAAGTGAGTGAAATCATAGCATTTTTCAATTTCTCTCATTTTGCCTAGGAGCTCTTTCGAGTTTTCATCCTAGCCACACATCATGTTTGTTTAGCTCACATCTCACCTTTTTCCGTACATTTTAGCCTCTCATTTTTGCCTAGGCCGCCCTTTAAGGGTTTTCGACCTATCCGGGCCCCCAATGTTGCCTAAGTTGCCCTCTCGGGTTTTCAACTTAGCAGGTTTTCTTTTTTTTTTTTTTTGTTTTTCTATTTTTTTCATGTTTTCCAATGAAAAGTAGCAAAAAGCATTCCAAAACAATCTAGCATGCATATGAGTCCTCTAACCCCTCCCCACACTTAAAATATTACATTGCCCTCAATGTAAACACGTAAGGCAAGAACAATAAAAATCAAGGTAAGGGAGTTAGAGTGACACCCATTTCTCCGCAAATTCGCCGGTGATATGGCGATATCCAAGTACTTGGATGGTCCCGAGATAGGTTTCGGAACCAGAAGGGTGAGCAAAGATGCCGTAGAAGAACTCACCCCTCGAGAAAAGCATTGTCTCCATGGCGCCGTTTGATCAAGACTACACCACGAAGAACACATTAAACTCACAAGTACATAAGGATATGTAATACTAGGTTTAGCATCAAGAGTTAATAACCATAGTATTGTCAAAGAACAACTAATCAACCCTCAATCACCACTATAAGATTATGCATGAAAAATATCCAACATATATTGACATGTATACACGCATCATTATAGGATAAGAACTTACGGTCACAATGATGTAGTCGGCATACTACAATCAACAAATGTACTATAAAGATGCAAGAATGTTCATATGCCAATATATGTAGGATGGTGGAAGAAATGAGAGGTATGTGATGTTCTTGGGAGTGTTGGGTGGAGAAGAAGGAAGGATCATGCAATGTTTAAAATCATTTGGAAACTTGGAAGCTTGGAAACTTGAAATCCGGGCTCAAAAAATTTTCAAAAGTTACTGAGCACGTCGCGACTCGCGACGAGGTTCGTCGCGACTCGCGGAAAGTAGAGTCCGGGAGCTCAAAATGTTCTGAGCTCGTCGCGACTCGCGACGAAGGGTGTCGCGACTCGCGACGAAGGGTGTCGCGACTCGCGACGAGCCTCGCGAAGTCATCGCGACTCGCGGAAAGTGGAGTCCGGAAGCTCAAAATTTTCTGAGCACGTCGCGACTCGCGACTTGCGACGAGCGTCGCGAGGTCATCGCGACTCGCGGAAAGTTGGCGCTGGGAGTGATTTTTCTCCCCTGTTCGTCGCGACTCGCGACGAAGCCCATCGCGACTCGCGACGGCAGGGTATCCCAGGCTTAAAATTTTTTCTTTTGCTTACCAACTGTCCAAGCTTTCTTCCCTCGTTCATTGATCTCGTTCCTTCATCTCCTTCATTGCAATGCACTTCACTTTGCTACAAAATCACAGAAAAACAAGCCATAAAAAGAACAAAACAAAACAACAACAAAAACAAACTAAGAAACACAAACTAAGAAACAAAAACTAAAAGAAATGCCGAATTTATTTAACGTCGTCGGCACGACGAAGCTCTATATTTTTAAGGTCGTCGGCACGACCCTAATGTTATCCGTATGGTGAAGGCTTGAAGCTCTTCACCATGAGCATCCAAAATAAGAGAGGTGGGGGCACAAAACTTTCAAGAGGAAAGTCTTGTGGAGGTGGAGATGGTTCAAAGGGAATTAAGTGGTTAGGGAGCTTGGGATAATCTTTTGGCTCCTCTCTCGTTTCCCTCAAAACTTCCGAAAATATTAGAGTTGGTTCACTAGGTGGGAGAAGGGGTGACGATGCTAATGGATGTAGCACTATCACCTCTTCCTCCATTTTTCTATCCTCTACAACCAACTCCTCATCCCTTTCAAACTCAAAATCATTTTTATTGGTGACCTCACTCACCGAGTCATCGAGTTCAAGTTGGGATGGTGTGTTTTCGGAATCACGAGCTTCCAGGCGGGCCAATACCTCTAATATGTTCCTCACATGCCCCTCAATGGCCTCAACACTAGAGGAGAGCTGGGTATCCGGCTCCTCACTAGTAAAGGAGTTCAAGTTTGCTATGGTATTTAAGACATCCTCACGTGTCAAACTTGAACTTCCTTGTTGGGCTTGGTTTTGTGGTATGGTATAGGGTGGTGATGGCCAACTAGATTGCTCGTAATATTGGTTTTCTGGCTCATTCTCATACCACAAATCCGGACTACCACTCCATTCCGGATTGTAAGAGTTGTGGTATGGATAGCATTCATGAGCATCTTGCCCTTGAAAACCAATATCTCCTACCTCTTGATAGCACTCTTCGTAGTACCCATGGTTTTGGAAACCAAGGGTTCTTTCTCGGTCATAGTGCTCTTCCCACAACAAAGGGCAAGATTCGGTAGGATGATCGGAATGACACATCCTACAAAACCTTGCTTGTTGAGCCTCTCTTCTCATCATGAGTTCCCTCAAGGTGAGACGCTCCATTAAATTTTTATTTTTTTTATTTTTTATTTTTCAAAAGTTCGGAATCATAGTGCAAGGATTCTCAATAAAATAAATTACCAAGAACTCAAGCAATACCTACTCCGAACAAAAACAACCACCAAGTAGTGGAAAATAAAATCAACTTGCTAATACACAACCAAATACACCTAAATACTTAAGAATAAACGCCTCTTCCCCGGCAGCGGCACCATTTTGACGGGCGGGCGGTCGTCGTGCCCGCCGTGCAAAAGATAATTTATAAGCCCTTTCTGCTTACTTTCTACAACTAGGTAGATAGTGGCAAATCGGGGTCGTCCAAAGAGAAGAGGGATCTTCCTAAGCGTCTAAGCACACAATGGTTGATACTAGGCTAGGAGTAAATATATATACACACACTTAAAAGCGAGTAAAAGGGGGGGGGGGGGGTTGGTTGGTTGGTTGGTTCCTAAGTTACGAAAGTAAAAAGACAAGATAACTAGCAACGTCAAGTGACTATGCTAATCATCAAACGAAACTAAAGAAAAGGGGGTTTTAACTACAAAGATAAAATGCCTTGGGGGCAACGGATATCCACTTCCACATCTAATGTAGTTCATCGAATCATTCACACATTCCATCATATAGCATTCAGGACCCAACGCTCACACACCCATCTAGCAAGTACCACAACACACACATCACAAGGAGTTCTAAGTTCATGCTCATAGATCTTCATGCAAAGGCGCTACGGAATTCGTCATGTTCCTACACCTAAGCAATTCAACCATACAAGCACTCCCTATGCTCAAACCACTCATGGCACACATGCAGTGAAACACACCGTCAAGAATACATGAACGCCAAATAACAAATGCTTCAAGAATGAATTTAAATCATCTATTCAATACTTCAACTACTTGTCGTGGAGACTAAACTCCTATCCTTCTTAGTTCGTAGTTTGCGAGAGTGAGTTCGACATCTCTCGTCAAACCTCACCAATGACTCCCGAGTCGCGACCACGACTCAAGGTGTCATTGGTGGCATTTAGCACGAAGGACCAACAAGCTTGGCAATGCCTATGACCACTACACCGTGACTAAGCATTAAACCAATTCATGCAATTACACGAGATTGGATGAACGTGCAACGCACATTCATCCACGAGCATATGACTCTCTCGTTTGCTACACAAACGAACATGACGAAGAGTTCGACATCAATCACATTCGTCTAGCACATTGTCAACTCACTAACACAATCAAAAGCTCTAATTCACACTCATACATTCCTAACAAGAACAGGGGGGAAATTAACCCAAATCCCCCAAACCCTAGCTAGCAATTCATACAAGCATTTCATATCATCAAGCTCTCAACAACATCAATGCAATCAACAATTAACATTCAAAGCACAATAAGAGCACAATAGCAAAAATATCAAATAGATAGATAGAAATGGTTCTCAATACATAGAAGTGGAAGCTTCAATCCATAGCTCCCAAGTACAAGAACTACTCTAGAACAATAAAAGACATAATTAAACTAAGAAAAACAAAGAAAAGAAAGAAGAGAAAAACCTAGAATTGGAGCCCTAAAATGCAGAGAAAACGCGGGCTGGAAAAACCGGAGAAGAGGAGGAAAGAGAGGGTATTTATAGTGCAAAGAAAATAAGAATGATTTCTGGCCGCCCATTGGTCGCGACTCGCGACGGGGTTGGTCGCGACTCGCGACGATGTTGGTCGCGACTCGCGATGGTGTCGCGACGGGGTCGCGACGGCAGCCACAGTTTTGCATTGTTTCTTTGTCTTCTTCATAGCCATCCCTCTCAATCTTCAAGTCTTCAATAGCTCCAAAATGGTCTTCAACGGCCTCCGGTCTTCATGTCTTCGAAGTGAGTATCCAAAAGTCTTCGAAAGTATAATCTTCAATGTCTTCCGGTCTTCGTTGCTTCCGTGTTCTTCCCTTGTCACACAAAATCCACTTAGAAGAGGTAAAAGAGTACAAAGTTGCTTTTGCCTCTCCTAAGTGAATTTCAAGGTAAAGCACAAGCTCTCGATAATAAAAGAGCACAAAAGTGATCCTAAATACTACTAAATAATGCGTCTAAAATGGACACATCAGTGGTTTCAGCCATTTCACTGCAATAAATGATTTCCTTTTCTTTTGTTGAATATGAGGAATAATGTTAGCCTGTGTCCAGTATCTATGCTTGTCTGAATTTCCTATCAAATGATTCACTGTGAAAATTTGATAAATCATGCCTTTTATGTCATGCATACATGCAGCTTGGGAGAAAGACTTATTATCAAACAAGATTTTGTTCCTTCTAATCCATAGAATCCAGATTTTTACAACAAGAGCAGAAATGGTAATGTTGGACTGAATATTGGATTCTGCCTTAAAAGATAGATAATATTCAACTCTGCTCTTCAAATTTGGAAAATTTTTTTGCTGGACCTCTAAAAAATCAGCTACACAGTTCCAGACAACAATAGTTGAGGGGTAAGAGTTGAAAAAATGATCTAATGAATCACTATGATTCTGACACAGAGGACATTTAGATGATAAATAGAATCCTAATCTTCGTAAAATGTTGTCAAAAGGAAGTAAGCCATTCGGAGCTCTCCACAAGAGAACAGACATTTTTTTGGGAATGAAAGAGGACCATACCTTTTGAAAATGAAGGATCTTTAGCTTTCTCTGTCTGAGAATTTTATATGCTGACTTGATGGAGAAAATTCCATTGGTAGCTAGCATCCAGATGATCCTATCCTCATGATTATATTCCAGTTTAGCTTCCTGCAACAGGGAACACAAATTGGTCGCCAAAAATGGCTCCAGTTGTGGGAGAATAGATGCTTTGTTGTTAATGAATGACCTTAGTGAGATGTCCACACAGGGGATGTCTCTTTCTTGAGGCCATTTATAAAACAAAGCTCCTTCTCCCGTCCAGTTAGCATTCCAAAAAGAGCAGTCACCTTTTCCATGTATTACTTTGGAGTTACTATTTGCTATTTCTGTAATAGAGCAGATTCTAGACCATGCATGAGAGGTTTTATAGGACTTGGGGAGTGACCATAAAAGGGAGGTCCATTGTGTGGAATTAAGTTGCAGTTTCCACCACAATTTACATGAAAAAGCATCAACCATGGCCTTTAAGTCCCTAAAACCTATTCCATTTTCTTCCACAGGTACACTCATATTTTTCCAAGACCTCCATCTTTTCTTATCAGCATTATCCGAATACCCCCAAAACAGGCTAGAAGCCATTTTTCCATCTTTTTTAAGACTATTTTTGGTGGCCTTAAAACAGCAAAAATATGAGTAGGAATAGAGAGTAGACAATGATTGATCAGAATAATTTTACCTGCAGTAGATAGCCATCTGTTCTTCCAGTTATGGATTGCTTTATCCATTCTTTCCAATAATGGTTAGTAGTGTACCTACAGATTTCTACCAGAAAATATAGGAACTCCCAGATATTTAAAAGGAAATGATCCTTTTTCCATTCCCAGAATCCTTTTTGAAAAATTAATCGTAGAATAAGTGTTCCTTTGGGATACAAAAAATTCCGATTTTGAGAAATTGACCTTTTGTCCTGAGGTTTGTTCATAAGCCAGCAGGAACTTTTTGAACCTCTTCATGTTTCTAGGTTTAGTATTCAAAAAAACTGCTGTATCATCAGCATACATTAAATGGGAAACCGGGGCACAGGGCATAGGAAGACAAAAATTTTGAAGGTACCCTATGCTAAAAAGTTTTTTTAATCCTCTAGAAAAAGCTTCTGAAAGAAAGTTATAAAGAAATGGTGAAAGAGGATCACCTTGTTTAATGCCCCTAGAAGATGCAAAAAAAAACCAGAAGTAGCTCCATTGATTAAAATCGAGAAATAAGCAGCATATATGTTATGCATAATAAGTTTGACAAATTTACCGTGAAAGCCAAATTGAAGAAGAATGGAATTCGGGAATGACCAGGAGACTTTATCAAAAGCCTTTTGCATATCTAGTTTAACAATTAAATTAGGGACTTTTGATTTTCTAGACAACATCCTGGTCATCTCTTGCATTTGAAGGATATTATCCGTGATTTCCCTGCCTTTAATGAAAGCACTTTGCTCAGGGGAGATTAGTTTGTGCATTAGTGGTTTAATCCTTTCCATAAGCATTTTTGAGAAAACTTTATTGACAAAATTGGATAAACTAATTGGTCTAAAATCTGAGAAAGAGATTGGGATTGGTTTTTTGGGGATTAAAGTTAGCCAGGTTCTTGTGATAGCTTTTGGAAGAATGCCACCACTTGTAAAATCATTTGCTGCATCCAGGAGGTCTTCTTTAATAGTTTCCCAGAAAGTTGTAAAAAAATGACCAGAGAAACCATCAGATCCCGGAGCTCCTGATTTATTTAAATCAAAGACAGCAAATTCCAGTTCTTGGATATTGAAAGATTCGAGCAGGTGTTGGTTTTGCTCATCTGTAATCAGAGAAGGGATTTCCCCTAAAATTTTTTTCAGATAAGTTCCAGTTTTTTGAGGAGCATCCTCATTGAGGAGTTCCTTAAAAAACCAAACTCCTTCATCTTTAATTAGCTTTGGGTCAGAAATTCAGTTCCCATTTCCATCTTTGATGTTACTGATTTTAGATCTAGCTCTCCTTTCCCTGATGGTGTGGTGAAAATAGCTGGTGTTTGCATCCCCCTGTTTAAGCCAATTTAACCTTGCCTTCTGTTTTAAGAAAATGTTTTTTTCTTTCTGGGATCTTAGAAGTAAGGCTTTGGATTTATTGAGTTCAGCTAAGTCAGTCTCTGCTTGTGACTGTTGAAATTTTATTTCTAGTTCACTGACTTTTGCCTCAGCTTCAACCAAGTTTTGATTTACATTTCCAAAGTTGCTTATGTTCCAAACTTTAATGTCAATTTTAAGTCTCTTTAGCTTATGCACTAATCTGTACATTCCTCTAGAGGGGGAAGGTAAATTCCAGTTTTTTCCACTAAAATTTGGAAGTTTTTTCTATTTGACCACATTTCTTGATATCTAAAAGGCCTAGGGACCATTTCTTCAGAGGATTGTATGGACAACAATAATGGAGAGTGGTCAGAGGTCAAACGATTTAGCACCTGAATTGAGCTGTTTGGAAAGAGTTCCAACCAGTCCAAATTGCTTATGCCCCTATCTAATCTCTGAAGTAATAGGTCCTTGCATTTGTTCCTGAATCTATTATTACACCATGTAAAAGAATTCCCCACGGTAGGGATGTCATGAAAATCCAGGGTATTAATGAAGGTGTTAAAATCTTTCATGCTTCTTGTGGGGGGATCTTTCCTTCCTTTATACTCAGATACTGATACAACTGTGTTAAAGTCTCCGATATATATAGAAGGTTGTGAAGGGGGTTTTTTTTTAAATCATTCCAAAGAGCTTCCCTCGATTGTCTATTTACACTAGCATATATAAAATAGCAGTTCCAACTGACAGATGAGTAAATATCTGTAATTCTAGCCAGCAGAAATTGATCTGACTCTTTTAAACTGATTACATTAAAAGCATGGTTCCATAAGATCCATATTTTAGCATTTTCAGCAGGGAGAGCATTTTTAAAGCCTAGATCATGCATCAGAGTGTTTATTTTCTTTTTTTCATGCCAAGGCTCTATCAAATCGAGAATAGCAATCTTATGAGATAGCATAAGATATTTTATTCTATCCATAGATGTTCCGTAGCCTCTAACATTCCAAACTAACATGTTTCCTATTATGTTGTATTTAATCATTTAAAACATGTGGTGGTTGCTTTCTGTGATGATCTAAGTTTTCTTGGTTTAACAGCAGTGGCATTACTATTATTTGATTGCTTTTCCTTATTCTTATCAAGTTTATCTAAACATGAGATAGGTACTGGTTTGTGTGTGCTAACCTTTGACTGTGAGCTTTGATCTACCTTTGTATTCTGATCAGTTGAGGATTGAGCTCCCTTCTTTAAAACAGTATGAACTATCTGAGGTTGCTGATTCAACACCCGAGTCAGCCCAGCATCTGAGATGAGAATAATGCCAGCCTCTGGGGTGACAGGAGTATTTGTTACTGAGGTAATGGGGAGCTCTATGGGTTGAGCATGTTGGTCAATTTCTTCAGTGTGGTGGAGATCTGATGTGTTTATAATCTTGTCATGTGTTTTATGGGGTTCCACTCCTTCATGAGATTCCAGAGATTCATGGAATATTTTTGTTGCTTCCTCTTCATCATCTTCCTCATTTGAGTCTTCCAAAGTCTGAAAGGCATTTGAAATCTTGATAGTGTTTTCTGGTGTTTGATTCTCCTGGATGGGAACTAACTCATGCTGGTGTTTTTTCTTTCTCCAAAAGGTGGCAGTGATTGGCTTTGAGATGTCATCCAGTGAATAGAAATTACCAGATCTTTTCTTATGAATACCAGTGAAAGCTTGCACAATACTTGCAGTATTTTTCAGATTATAGCCTGTCTTACTTTGTTGTAATTGACACCCTACTTCCTTCTGAGAGGCTGATAGACCCGAGGATTCTGCTACATCTAAGTCCAATATAGGATTGGATTCTGAGGCATTAAGACGTTCCACCTGATCTGTGGCTTTGTTTTCCTTTTTTCCATTTATTGTGGGGGTTAAGACAAGTTTTTTCCTTATCTCTGGATGCAGAAAATTACAGGTAGCATGACTATGACCAATTATCCTACACTGAGTACAGTATGAAGGCAGTTCATCATATTCAATAGGGTACTCAGCTACTTTGCTGCCTATTCCAACCACTATGGTAGAAGGCAACTGAGACATAAGATCAACCTCTACACACACTTTGATTGCAGATGGCCTGGTCAGTGCATTAGTTGCTGCATCCATTTTAAGGAATCTACCAATCTGACTACTCATACCTATGATTGCGGATGTATTATAGAAATGAATAGGGAGTTTATGAATTGTTACCTCGGCTGGAACAACAGATGATTCTGAAACTGGGGAGAAGTCGGGCGACCATTTTTGAACTTTCATTATTGAGCCTTGAATCATCCACTATCCCTTCATCCAGCATCTCTGATAATCTTCACTCTCCTGAAATCTGATAAGCACATGGCGGTAGTCCAGTGATCCCAATTGGAACTTTGATTTAAAACCTATAGACTTAAAAGCTGCTTGCAGAGTATCCATTGATGGCTTTCCTCTGTTGAACTTTCCGACCAAAGGATTCTGGTAGTGAGACGCCAGTAACTCGCCTTCCTCATGTGGGAGAATAAATGCAATTTTGCCCTTGTATTCTGTGATTGGGTGTAGATTAGGAGTACCGGGTAGAGAGGTGAAGAGCGGGGAGGGTTTAGCGTTCAGAGCTTGGAGGAAACTCTTACTATTAGCGAGGAGGGTTTCTGTTGTAAGGTTTGGTGGTGGCAACGCCATGGCCGGCGGCCAATTCCACCATTTGTGACCGTTATCAGCCAAATAGAGAGAAAGGTTAGAGGTAGGAGGGAGAGGTGGCACAGTAAAAAATCTTCAGTTGCACACAATTTCACACTATATTTCGCACACACAAACAGTAAATTAGTTTCGCGAAAGGTTGGTACTTAGGCAAGCAAAACAAATGCAAGTTATATTTTGATAATTTATAGTTGCAAGCTAAAAAATACAGTATGTTATTGAATGTATAAAAATCCTAGGTAAACAAAAATCTTAGGCATACAATATGATCCTGAAAAATAAATACAATATATAGGTAAACAAATGCAACTTCTATCCTAAACAATGCTACTATTTACAGTGTCTTCACATATGGTGTTTTTGTGCCAAATTCAGTAGTTTTCTTCCTTGGTTTTTCTTTTCCATGCCTGATTTTAGCCTTTTTCCTCTTCCTTTTGTCTTCACTTAGGCTGGATCCAGTATCTTAGGTGCACTTGTTATGGTTGAGTTGCTTTGGCTACTTGTGGTTGATTGTTCAATAACATTTGTTTTTTGATGCCAACAAGTCTTATATTCTTATTGAGCATGTGTCAAACATCTCTTGAAGAGCGCATCTAGCTTCTGAGTTTCCTTCGGTCTTTAAAACCAGATTGTAGAATCTGCTGGACATATGGTTCCTCCATGAAACTACGCCATTGGTGCTTTCCGATTGTTGTTTTCCATGGCTAAGAATCCTGTCCCATACTTCTGTTTTGGCCTTTTTTGTCCACCTTTTGAGGATGTCCTTTGCAGGTATTTCTGTGATGGAATGAGTGTGCAATATTCTAAGAGTATGAAAGCACATCATACCTGACACCTCAAAGGACTTGCATGTGCACTGTACTTCAACTAGCCCATCTTCTTTTTTGTACTAGACTGTCTCGTATTTGGATTCATCATGTTCTAGGCTGACCTCATATTTTTTTGTCGGTGGTTTTGAGAACAGTTCCTTGACCTTAGTTGCCATTGCTAGGAAAAATTCCTTTTTGAATCCTTTGTACAATGCAAGTGTGTAATCTCGAGCAGCATATTTAACCAAACATGTACAAGCTCAGTAGTGGGAAATAAATGCATACTGTAAGTTAACAAATTTGTGTTATAAACTAAGTAATACACATTTTTAAATGTGAACATACCTGCTTTGTTTTGATAATTTGGCTTTGCTTTTGTACATGCATCTTCCTTTTCTGCTTTATCTCTCCTCCACTTTCTGATTGTTTGGTTGAAGAGCTCATAGAAGTGTGTCAGTCTTGTTTTGTTTGCATTGAAGCATAGTGTGTGGTTGGTGCTTTTGCTTCGCTGTGATGATAAGATGCCTACTGCGAAAACATCCTTGATGAATGTTGTGCTCCATTTTCACGGATGCCGTACATGCGTTGAAACCATGTGCTAGTTTCCAGCTTGTATGTGGCAATCATGGAGGTCCATTTTTCTTCGAATTTTGTTGGATTACGACATCTTTTCATACAGTAGTCTAGATCGCTTTTGAAGGATTCATCTTTCTTTAATCTCCCATAATGTTATATTGCATTTTGTTTTATGTGCCACAAGCACAACCTGTGTTTTGTGTTTTGGAAGACCTGGAAGTTGCAACAAGAAATGGAAGTTGATTAGTATACATACTGTAAGCTGATAGGTGCAGAAGCTAACATTCCCGACTCATTTTCAGGTCCAAGAGATGGAATTTTTGTAGCTGCATCATTTTCAGGAAGCATGATTTCCAAAGTAACAAGTGCAGCTTATAAGATATTTAATGCATACTGTAAGGTAAGAGGTGCAATGTCTAACTGTGCATATTTAGTGCTCAGAACTGTATGCAACAAATTTCCACAACATACCTCATTTATTGCTTTGCCCATTGCAGGATCTTGATATGTGACAGGTTCCCTTCCTTCCATTGATTTCTTAAAAGTGTTGAGGAGCCACACAAAAGTATCAGCCAACTCATTTGCTATAAAAGCACAAGCCAACTTGTTATGTTCTAGTGATTGTTGATTCCAACTATTGGTGCACAAATCAAGTTATACTTATTTGTTCTGTATGTAGTGTCAAATATGGTGACATCTCCGTAGAGTTTGTAGTCCTCTAGCATAATTGAATCCCTTCAAAACACTGCTGATAGTTTTGTTTCCTCGTCAAACTTGAGTTTGAAGAAGAACTCTTTATCCTTATCATTGATTTCCATGAGTGTGTCAACAAGTTTCTGAGCATCTCCACTTTCTATTTCTTTCATCCAAAGTCGACACACAAAGTTGAGGTGGTCTTTCATCGTATGCTCTAGATTTTCTTCTCCACCAGCTTCAAAAGATATGTATTTATATCCTACAGCAGGTATTAAACCTGCTTGTTCCATTGTTGTGATGTCATTTCCTTTGTCTTTTGTAATCCTCCGTTCACTCCTACTGAGATACTGCCAGGCTGGTCTTGTTAACTCATGATTGTGTACAGTATTGTGGTGTATCACCAGAGGTGGAACTAGGGGGGCGAGGGGGTACTAGCGCCTCCCCTAAGATCCGGCGGCCCGGAATTTAGGCCTAGGGCCACCGGAAGCCACCGGATTCCGCCCCCCCTTGAGTTGTCATCATTGCCGGAGTGAGGGAGTGGCTGGGAAGGCGGAGGCGAGCAGCGGCGTGAGAGGCGGAGGCGCACAGCGGCGTGAGAGGCGGAGGCGCGCGCAGCGGCGAGACGCGAGACGAGAGGGAAGAAAGCTGAGGAAGACGACGCTTTTTTATTTTTTTGGTATAACTAAACAAAACGACGTCATTTTGGCTAAGTGAAACGACGTCGTTTTGCTTAGCGGGTTGAAAAAAATAAAAGGCCAATTGGGCTCAGCCCAATTGGCCCACACAAAATGGTATAACCTAACCTAAGTAACTAAGGCAAACAAACGTAGTAGCAGCAGCAAAGGCAAAATTTGCCTCTCCAAGACTCCAACTCATCTGCTTGCCGCAGTGCCGCCACCGCCAGCCACCTGCCGCCGCCGCGCCGCCGCCGCCTGCAGCTCCTTCCCTTCTACAACCACTATCAGCAACCAACCAAGAGCAAGGTATCAAGGGACTAATATATTTTTGTTATGTAATGTTGAATAACTTGAATTTGTATGAAATTGTGAATATTGAATTTAGATATGATTATATGAATAATTTAGTGATTGTGTTGAAATTGTGAAATTGTGCTAAATATAGATTTGAATAATTTGACATATTTTTGACATATTTAATTAGACATATTTTTGAGACATATTTAATTAGACATATTTAATTAGATATTTTTTTGAGACATATTTAATTAGACATATTTAATTAGACATATTTTTTAGACATACTTAATTAGACATTTTTTGAGACATATTTAATTAGACATATTTAATTAGACATATTTAATTAGACATATTTAATTTGACATATTTAATTTGACATATTTAATTTGACATATTTTTGAGAGATTGTGAATATTGAATAGCATATACATATTTAATTTGACATATTTTTCTTATTTTATGTCAAATAGGATATGGATAAATTCTTAATTCGAAGTAGTGGATCATCTATTTTTAAGAGACCGAGTGAATCAAATGAAGAAAGGATTAATGAAGAGGGTAGTAGTCAAAAACATTCTCGTGTTGAGTTCAATTCGGATGATGTTATAAATGATCCCGGGAAACGTAAACCTATTAAGGATTTTGATGTTTCTATTAGAGATCAAGTGATGAGAGAATATGTGTTGAGAGGTCCTTGCCAACCTAAGGGTCATTCTTTTCCAAAGACAAAACAGGGAAATGACTATAGATGTTTTCAACCTTCGTGGTATGAAAAATTTGATTGGTTGGAGTATAGTGCGTCAAAGGATGCAACATTTTGCTTTTGTTGCTATCTCTTTAGGAATTCACATAAGGGATGTCGAGATGGAGAGGATGCATTTACTGTGACTGGGGTTAACAATTGGAAGAAAGCGCTTGATATATATAAGAAACATGTTGGCGTAACGGGTAGTTCTCATAATGATGCAGTTGAACAATTGTATGAATTTAAGCGTCAAAGACAGAGTATCCTTCATTCTTATCAGGCACATGGGCGGGAATCGGAGATTGCATATCGCATGCGTTTGACAGCCGCTTTGGATGTGACACGGTTCTTGCTAAATCAAGGTATGGCTTTTCGTGGCCATGATGAAGGGCTGGATTCTCTGAATAAGGGCAATTATCTTGAAATGATTGACTGGTATTGCAAGCGAAATGATGTTGTTGCTAAGACCATGAATGAAAATGGCCCTGGAAATTGCAAGCTCACATATCCCAAAGTACAGAAGGAACTATCAAGTGCCTGTGCAAGTGAGGTAACAAATCTTATTGTTAATGATATTGGAGATAGTTATTTTTCTCTATTGGTTGATGAGGCTAGAGATGCATCAATAAAAGAGCAAATGGGGGTTGTTTTAAGATATGTCAACAAACAAGGATGCGATCTTGAACGTTTTCTTAGTGTAGTGTGACAGGCGCGGGCGGTCGTCGCGCCCGCGCGCCAAAAGATAATTTATAAGCCCTCAATGCTTACTTTCTACAACTAGGTAGATAGTGGCAAATCGGGGTCGTCCAATGAGAAGAGGGATCTTCCTAAGCGTCTAAGCACACAATGGTTGATACTAGGCTAGGAGTAAATATATATACACACACTTAAAAGCAAGTAAAGGGGGGGGGTTGGTTGGTTGGTTTCCTAAGTTAACAAAGATAACTAGCAACATCAAGTGACTATGCTAATCATCAAACGAAACTAAGAAAAGGGGTTTTAAACTACAAAGATAAAATGCCTTGGGGGCAATGGATATCCACTTCCACATCTAATGTAGTTCATCGAATCATTCACACATTCCATCATATAGCATTCATGACCCAACGCTCACACACCCCATCTAGCAAGTACCACAACACACATATCACAAGGAGTTCTAAGTTCATGCTCATAGATCTTCATGCAAAGGTGCTACGGAATTCGTCACGTTCCTACACCTAAGCAATTCAACCACACAAGCACTACCTATGCTCAAACCACTAATGGCACACATGCAGTGAAACACACCGTCAAGAGTACATAAACGCCAAATAACAAATGCTTCAAGAATGAGTTTAAATCATCTATTCAATACTTCAACTACTTGTCGTGGAGACTAAACTCCTATCCTTCTTAGTTCGTAGTTTGCGAGAGTGAGTTCGACATCTCTCGTCAAACCTCACCAATGACTCCCGAGTCGCGACCACGACTCAAGGTGTCATTGGTGGCATTTAGCACGAAGGACCAACAAGCTTGGCAATGCCTATGACCACTACACCGTGACTAAGCATTAAACCAATTCATGCAATTACACGAGATTGGATGAACGTGCAACGCACATTCATCCACGAGCATATGACTCTCTCGTTTGCTACACAAACGAACATGACGAAGAGTTCGACATCAATCACATTCGCCTAGCACATTGTCAACACACTAACACAATCAAAAGCTCTAATTCACACTCATACATTCCTAACAAGAACAGGGGGGAAATTAACCCAAATCCCCCAAACCCTAGCTAGCAATTCATACAAGCATTCATATCATCAGGCTCTCAACAACATCAATGCAATCAACAATTAACATTCAAAGCACAATAAGAGCACAATAGCAAAAACATCAAATAGATAGATAGAAATGAGTTCTTGCTACATAGATAATGGAAGCTTCAATCGTTTGCTCCCAAGAACAAGAACTACTCTAAAACAACAACAAAAGATATAATTAAACTAAGAACAACAAAGAAAAGAAAGAAGAGAAAAAACCTAGGTTTCGTGCCCAAAAACAGAGAGAAAAATGGGCTGGGAAAGGCTGGGGAAGAAGAGGAAAGAGAGAGTATTTATAGTGCAAAGAAAATAAGAATGATTTCTGGCCGCGACTCGCGACGGGGTTCGTCGCGACTCGCGACGGTGTCGCGACGGGATCGCGATGGTGTCGCGACGGGGTCGCGACGGCAGCCATAGTTTTGCATTGTTTCTTTGTCTTCTTCATAGCCATCCCTCTCACTCTTCAAGTCTTCAACAGCTCCAAAATGGTCTTCAACGGCCTCCGGTCTTCATGTCTTCGAAGTGAGTATCCAAAAGTCTTCGAAAGTATAGTCTTCAATGTCTTCCGGTCTTCGTTGCTTCCGTGTTCTTCCCTTGTCACACAAAATCCACTTAAAAGAGGTAAAAGAGTACAAAGTTGCTTTTACCTCTCCTAAGTGAATTTCAAGGTAAAACACAAGCTCTCGATAATAAAAGAGCACAAAAGTGATCCTAAATACTACTAAATAATGCGCCTAAAATGGACACATCAAACCTCCCCACACTTAAACCTTACTCGCCCTCGAGTAAGAAAAGATTTAAGCATACGGAGGAAATGGCATATCCACATCCTAAAACCCCCAAAATAACCACACAAAATGGACATATCAAACCTCCCCACACTTAAACCTTACTCGCCCTCGAGTAAGAAAAGATTCAAGCATACGGAGTAAATGATATATCCCAAAACCTAAACTAATCCCCCAATCAAAGCCCCACAAAAACTCTAAATCTCAAAAATCCCAAAATAAAAGCTCACATGAGAATTTTGCACACACACATCCCCAATCCTAAATCTATCCAAACCTACCACTTATCAATTCACTACCCATAAAAATATTTCACAGCCCAGAATTGATATTCCCATAATCCAATGACACAAAATGAAGCTAAAACCATAGAGGAAGTTTTAAACACATGCTTCACCTAATGCCAATATATCAACCAAAAACGAAGTAGAAAGAGATAAGGAATTTCATAACCACACTTCGTTTCCTAACCCACTAAGCTACCCAATCCCAAGAGGTCTAAAGATATTGAGCTACCCGATCCATCCGTGTGACAACCGCAACCTTATGACTCCAACGCCGGCAAATGAGTAAAATCATAGCATTTTTCAATTTCCCTCAATTTCTCTCATTTTGCCTAGGAGCTCTTTCGAGTTTTCATCCTAGCCACACATCATGTTTCTTTAGCTCACATCTCACCTTTTTCCGCACATTTTAGCCTCTCATTTTTGCCTAGGCCGCCCTTTAAGGGTTTTCGACCTATCCGGGCCCCCAATGTTGCCTAAGTTGCCCTCTCGGGTTTTCAACTTAGCGGGTTTTCTTTTTCTTTTTCTTTTTCTTTTTTTTTTCATTTTTTTTCTTTTTTGTTTTTCTATTTTTTTTCTTTTTCTCATGTTTTTCCAATGAAAAGTAGCAAAAAGCATTCCAAAACAATGTAGCATGCATGTGAATCCTCTAACCCCTCCCCACACTTAAAACATTACATTGCCCGAAATGTAAACACGTAAGGCAAGAACAATAAAAATCAAGGTAAGGGAGTTAGAGTGACACCCGTGTCTCCGCAATTCGCCGGTGATATGGCGATATCCAAGTACTTGGATGGTCCCGAGATAGGTTTCGGAACCGGAAGGGTGAGCAAAGATGCCGTAGAAGAACTCACCCCTCGAGAAAAAGCATTGTCTCCATGGCGCCGTTTGATCAAGACTACACCACGAAGAACACATTAAACTCACAAGTACATAAGGATATGTAATACTAGGTTTAGCATCAAGAGTTAATAACCATAGTATTGTCAAAGAACAACCAATCAACCCTCAATCACCACTATAAGATTATGCATGAAAAATATCCAACATATATTGACATGTATACAAGCATCATTATAGGATAAGAACTTACGGTCACAATGATGTAGTCGGCATACTACAATCAACAAATGTACTATAAAGATGCAAGGATGTTCATATGCCAATATATGTAGGATGGTGGAAGAACTGAGAGGTATGTGATGTTCTTGGGAGTGTTGGGTGAAGAAGAAGGAAGAATCATGCAATGTTTAAAATCATTTGGAAACTTGGAAGCTTGGAAACTTGAAATCCGGGCTCAAAAAATTTTCAAAAGTTACTGAGCTTATCGCGACTCGCGACGAGCCTCGCGACGTCATCGCGGCTCGCGGAAAGTAGAGTCCGGGAGCTCAAAATGTTCTGAGCTCGTCGCGACTCACGACGAACGGTGTCGCGACGCGCGACGCGCCTCGCGAAGTCATTGCGACTCGCGGAAAGTGGAGTCCGGAAGCTCAAAATGTTCTGAGCTCGTCGCGACTCGCGACGGTGTTGGTCGCGACTCGCGACGAGCCTCGCGAAGTCATCGCGACTCGCGGAAAGGGGTGTCCGGGAGCTCAAATTTTTCTGAGCTCGTCGCGACTCGCGACGAAGTAGGTCGCGACTCGCGACGAAGTAGGTCGCGACTCGCGACGAAGTAGGTCGCGACTCGCGACGAGCCTCGCGAAGTCATCACGACTCGCGGAAAGTTGGCGCTGGGAGTGGATTTTGCTCCCCTGCTCGTCGCGACTCGCGACGAAGCCCATCGCGACTCGCGACGGCAGGGTATCCCAGGCTTAAAATTTTTTTCTTTTGCTTACCAACTGTCCAAGCTTGCTTCCCTCGTTCATTGATCTCGTTCCTTCATCTCCTTCATTGCAATGCACTTCATGTTGCTACAAAATCATAGAAAAACATGCCATAAAAAGAACAAAACAAAACAACAACAAAAACAAACTAAGAAACACAAACTAAGAAACAAAAACTAAAAGAAATGCCGAATTTATTTAACGTCGTCGGCACGACGAAGCTCCGTATTTTTAAGGTCGTCGGCATGACCTAATTTTATCCGTATGGTGAAGGCTTGAAGCTCTTCACCATGAGCATCCAAAATAAGAGAGGTGGGGGCACAAAACTTCCAAGAGGAAAGTCTTGTGGAGGTGGAGATGGTTCAAAGGGAATTAAGTGGTTAGGGAGCTTGGGATAATCTTTTGGCTCCTCTCACGTTTCCCTCAAAACTTCCTAAAATATTAGAGTTGGTTCACTAGGTGGGAGAAGGGGTGACAATGCTAATGGATAATGTAGCACTATCACCTCTTCCTCCATTTTTCTATCCTCTACAACCAACTCCTCATCCCTTTCAAACTCAAAATCATTTTTATTGGTGACTTCACTCACCGAATCATCGAGTCCAAGTTGGGATGGTGTGTTTTCGGAATCACGAGCTTCTATGCGGGCCAATACCTCTAATATGTTCCTCACATGCCCCTCAATGGCCTCAACACTAGAGGAGAGCTGGGTATCCGGCTCCTCACTAGTAAAGGAGTTCAAGTTTGCTATGGTATTTAAGACATCCTCACGTGTCAAACTTAAACTTCCTTGTTGGGCTTGGTTTTGGGGTATGGTATAGGGTGGTGATGGCCAACTAGGTTGCTCGTAATATTGGTTTTCCGGCTCATTCTCATACCACAAATCCGGACTACCACTCCATTCCGGATTGTAAGAGTTGTGGTATGGATAGCATTCATGAGCTTCTTGCCCTTGAAACCCAATATCTCCTACCTCTTGATAGCACTCTTCATAGTACCCATGGTTTTGGAAACCAAGGGTTCTGTCTCGGTCATAGTGCTCTTCCCACAACAAAGGGCAAGATTCGGTAGGATGATCGGAATGACACATCCTACAAAACCTTGCTTGTTGAGCCTCTCTTCTCATCATGAGTCCCCTCAAGGTGAGACGCTCTATTAAGAAATTTTTTTTTTATTTTTTATTTTTCAAAAGTTCGGAATCATAGTGCAAGGATTCTCGATAAAATAAATTACCAAGAACTCAAGCAATACCTACTCCGAACAAAAACAACCACCAAGTAGTGGAAAATAAAAACAACTAGCTAATACACAACCAAATACACCTAAATACTTAAGAATAAACGCCTCTTCCGCGGCAGCGGCGCCATTTTGACAGGCGCGGGTGGTCGTCGCGCCCGCGCGCCAAAAGATAATTTATAAGCCCTCAATGCTTACTTTCTACAACTAGGTAGATAGTGGCAAATCGGGGTCGTCCAATGAGAAGAGGGATCTTCCTAAGCGTCTAAGCACACAATGGTTGATACTAGGCTAGGAGTTAATATATATACACACACTTAAAAGCAAGTAAAGGGGGGGGGGTTGGTTGGTTGGTTTCCTAAGTTAACAAAGATAACTAGCAACGTCAAGTGACTATGCTAATCATCAAACGAAACTAAGAAAAGGGGTTTTAAACTACAAAGATAAAATGCCTTGGGGGCAATGGATATCCACTTCCACATCTAATGTAGTTCATCGAATCATTCACACATTCCATCATATAGCATTCATGACCCAACGCTCACACACCCCATCTAGCAAGTACCACAACACACATATCACAAGGAGTTCTAAGTTCATGCTTATAGATCTTCATGCAAAGGTGCTACGGAATTCGTCACGTTCCTACACCTAAGCAATTCAACCACACAAGCACTACCTATGCTCAAACCACTAATGGCACACATGCAGTGAAACACACCGTCAAGAGTACATAAACGCCAAATAACAAATGCTTCAAGAATGAGTTTAAATCATCTATTCAATACTTCAACTACTTGTCGTGGAGACTAAACTCCTATCCTTCTTAGTTCGTAGTTTGCGAGAGTGAGTTCGACATCTCTCGTCAAACCTCACCAATGACTCCCGAGTCGCGACCACGACTCAAGGTGTCATTGGTGGCATTTAGCACGAAGGACCAACAAGCTTGGCAATGCCTATGACCACTACACCGTGACTAAGCATTAAACCAATTCATGCAATTACACGAGATTGGATGAACGTGCAACGCACATTCATCCACGAGCATATGACTCTCTCGTTTGCTACACAAACGAACATGACGAAGAGTTCGACATCAATCACATTCGCCTAGCACATTGTCAACACACTAACACAATCAAAAGCTCTAATTCACACTCATACATTCCTAACAAGAACAGGGGGGAAATTAACCCAAATCCCCCAAACCCTAGCTAGCAATTCATACAAGCATTCATATCATCAGGCTCTCAACAACATCAATGCAATCAACAATTAACATTCAAAGCACAATAAGAGCACAATAGCAAAAACATCAAATAGATAGATAAAAATGAGTTCTTGCTACATAGATAATGGAAGCTTCAATCCTTTGCTCCCAAGAACAAGAACTACTCTAAAACAACAACAAAAGATATAATTAAACTAAGAACAACAAAGAAAAGAAAGAAGAGAAAAAACCTAGGTTTCGTGCCCAAAAACAGAGAGAAAAATGGGCTGGGAAAGGCTGGGGAAGAAGAGGAAAGAGAGAGTATTTATAGTGCAAAGAAAATAAGAATGATTTCTGGCCGCGACTCGCGACGGGGTTCGTCGCGACTCGCGACGGTGTCGCGACGGGATCGCGATGGTGTCGCGACGGGGTCGCGACGGCAGCCATAGTTTTGCATTGTTTCTTTGTCTTCTTCATAGCCATCCCTCTCACTCTTCAAGTCTTCAACAGCTCCAAAATGGTCTTCAACGGCCTCCGGTCTTCATGTCTTCGAAGTGAGTATCCAAAAGTCTTCGAAAGTATAGTCTTCAATGTCTTCCGGTCTTCGTTGCTTCCGTGTTCTTCCCTTGTCACACAAAATCCACTTAAAAGAGGTAAAAGAGTACAAAGTTGCTTTTACCTCTCCTAAGTGAATTTCAAGGTAAAACACAAGCTCTCGATAATAAAAGAGCACAAAAGTGATCCTAAATACTACTAAATAATGCGCCTAAAATGGACACATCAAACCTCCCCACACTTAAACCTTACTCGCCCTCGAGTAAGAAAAGATTTAAGCATACGGAGGAAATGGCATATCCACATCCTAAAACCCCCAAAATAACCACACAAAATGGACATATCAAACCTCCCCACACTTAAACCTTACTCGCCCTCGAGTAAGAAAAGATTCAAGCATACGGAGTAAATGATATATCCCAAAACCTAAACTAATCCCCCAATCAAAGCCCCACAAAAACTCTAAATCTCAAAAATCCCAAAATAAAAGCTCACATGAGAATTTTGCACACACACATCCCCAATCCTAAATCTATCCAAACCTACCACTTATCAATTCACTACCCATAAAAATATTTCACAGCCCAGAATTGATATTCCCATAATCCAATGACACAAAATGAAGCTAAAACCATAGAGGAAGTTTTAAACACATGCTTCACCTAATGCCAATATATCAACCAAAAACGAAGTAGAAAGAGATAAGGAATTTCATAACCACACTTCGTTTCCTAACCCACTAAGCTACCCAATCCCAAGAGGTCTAAAGATATTGAGCTACCCGATCCATCCGTGTGACAACCGCAACCTTATGACTCCAACGCCGGCAAATGAGTAAAATCATAGCATTTTTCAATTTCCCTCAATTTCTCTCATTTTGCCTAGGAGCTCTTTCGAGTTTTCATCCTAGCCACACATCATGTTTCTTTAGCTCACATCTCACCTTTTTCCGCACATTTTAGCCTCTCATTTTTGCCTAGGCCGCCCTTTAAGGGTTTTCGACCTATCCGGGCCCCCAATGTTGCCTAAGTTGCCCTCTCGGGTTTTCAACTTAGCGGGTTTTCTTTTTCTTTTTCTTTTTCTTTTTTTTTTCATTTTTTTTCTTTTTTGTTTTTCTATTTTTTTTCTTTTTCTCATGTTTTTCCAATGAAAAGTAGCAAAAAGCATTCCAAAACAATGTAGCATGCATGTGAATCCTCTAACCCCTCCCCACACTTAAAACATTACATTGCCCGAAATGTAAACACGTAAGGCAAGAACAATAAAAATCAAGGTAAGGGAGTTAGAGTGACACCCGTGTCTCCGCAATTCGCCGGTGATATGGCGATATCCAAGTACTTGGATGGTCCCGAGATAGGTTTCGGAACCGGAAGGGTGAGCAAAGATGCCGTAGAAGAACTCACCCCTCGAGAAAAAGCATTGTCTCCATGCGCCGTTTGATCAAGACTACACCACGAAGAACACATTAAACTCACAAGTACATAAGGATATGTAATACTAGGTTTAGCATCAAGAGTTAATAACCATAGTATTGTCAAAGAACAACCAATCAACCCTCAATCACCACTATAAGATTATGCATGAAAAATATCCAACATATATTGACATGTATACAAGCATCATTATAGGATAAGAACTTACGGTCACAATGATGTAGTCGGCATACTACAATCAACAAATGTACTATAAAGATGCAAGGATGTTCATATGCCAATATATGTAGGATGGTGGAAGAAATGAGAGGTATGTGATGTTCTTGGGAGTGTTGGGTGAAGAAGAAGGAAGAATCATGCAATGTTTAAAATCATTTGGAAACTTGGAAGCTTGGAAACTTGAAATCCGGGCTCAAAAATTTTTCAAAAGTTACTGAGCTCGTCGCGACTCGCGACGAGCTTAGCGACGTCATCGCGGCGTCATCGCGGCTCGCGGAAAGTAGAGTCCGGGAGCTCAAAATGTTCTGAGCTCATCGCGACTCGCGACGAAGGGTGTCGCGACGCGCGACGCGCCTCGCGAAGTCATCGCGACTCGCGGAAAGTGGAGTCTGGAAGCTCAAAATGTTCTGAGCTCGTCGCGACTCGCGACGGTGTTGGTCGCGACTCGCGACGAGCCTCGCGAAGTCATCGCGACTCGCGGAAAGGGGTGTCCGGGAGCTCAAATTTTTCTGAGCTCGTCGCGACTCGCGACGAAGTAGGTCGCGACTCGCGACGAGCCTCGCGAAGTCATCGCGACTCGCGGAAAGTTGGCGCTGGGAGTGGATTTTGCTCCCCTGCTCATCGCGACTCGCGACGAAGCCCATCGCGACTCGCGACGGCAGGGTATCCCAGGCTTAAATTTTTTTTCTTTTGCTTACCAACTGTCCAAGCTTGCTTCCCTCGTTCATTGATCTCGTTCCTTCATCTCCTTCATTGCAATGCACTTCATGTTGCTACAAAATCATAGAAAAACATGCCATAAAAAGAACAAAACAAAACAACAACAAAAACAAACTAAGAAACACAAACTAAGAAACAAAAACTAAAAGAAATGCCGAATTTATTTAACGTCGTCGGCACGACGAAGTTCCGTATTTTTAAGGTCGTCGGCACGACCCTAATGTTATCCGTATGGTGAAGGCTTGAAGCTCTTCACCATGAGCATCCAAAATAAGAGAGGTGGGGGCACAAAACTTCCAAGAGGAAAGTCTTGTGGAGGTGGAGATGGTTCAAAGGGAATTAAGTGGTTAGGGAGCTTGGGATAATCTTTTGGCTCCTCTCTCGTTTCCCTCAAAACTTCCTAAAATATTAGAGTTGGTTCACTAGGTGGGAGAAGGGGTGACAATACTAATGGATAATGTAGCACTATCACCTCTTCCTCCATTTTTCTATCCTCTACAACCAACTCCTCATCCCTTTCAAACTCAAAATCATTTTTATTGGTGACTTCACTCACCGAATCATCGAGTCCAAGTTGGGATGGTGTGTTTTCGGAATCACGAGCTTCTATGCGGGCCAATACCTCTAATATGTTCCTCACATGCCCCTCATTGGCCTCAACACTAGAGGAGAGCTGGGTATCCGGCTCCTCACTAGTAAAGGAGTTCAAGTTTGCTATGGTATTTAAGACATCCTCACGTGTCAAACTTGAACTTCCTTGTTGGGCTTGGTTTTGGGGTATGGTATAGGGTGGTGATGGCCAACTAGGTTGCTCGTAATATTGGTTTTCCGGCTCATTCTCATACCACAAATCCGGACTACCACTCCATTCCGGATTGTAAGAGTTGTGGTATGGATAGCATTCATGAGCTTCTTGCCCTTGAAACCCAATATCTCCTACCTCTTGATAGCACTCTTCATAGTACCCATGGTTTTGGAAACCAAGGGTTCTGTCTCGGTCATAGTGCTCTTCCCACAACAAAGGGCAAGATTCGGTAGGATGATCGGAATGACACATCCTACAAAACCTTGCTTGTTGAGCCTCTCTTCTCATCATGAGTTCCCTCAAGGTGAGACGCTCTATTAAGAAATTTTTTTTTTATTTTTTATTTTTCAAAAGTTCGGAATCATAGTGCAAGGATTCTCGATAAAATAAATTACCAAGAACTCAAGCAATACCTACTCCGAACAAAAACAACCACCAAGTAGTGGAAAATAAAAACAACTAGCTAATACACAACCAAATACACCTAAATACTTAAGAATAAACGCCTCTTCCCTGGCAGCGGCGCCATTTTGACAGGCGCGGCCGGTCGTCGCGCCCGCGCGCCAAAAGATAATTTATAAGCCCTCAATGCTTACTTTCTACAACTAGGTAGATAGTGGCAAATCGGGGTCGTCCAATGAGAAGAGGGATCTTCCTAAGCGTCTAAGCACACAATGGTTGATACTAGGCTAGGAGTAAATATATATACACACACTTAAAAGCAAGTAAAGGGGGGGGGGGTTGGTTGGTTGGTTTCCTAAGTTAACAAAGATAACTAGCAACGTCAAGTGACTATGCTAATCATCAAACGAAACTAAGAAAAGGGGTTTTAAACTACAAAGATAAAATGCCTTGGGGGCAATGGATATCCACTTCCACATCTAATGTAGTTCATCGAATCATTCACACATTCCATCATATAGCATTCATGACCCAACGCTCACACACCCCATCTAGCAAGTACCACAACACACACATCACAAGGAGTTCTAAGTTCATGCTCATAGATCTTCATGCAAAGGTGCTACGGAATTCGTCACATTCCTACACCTAAGCAATTCAACCACACAAGCACTACCTATTCTCAAACCACTCATGGCACACATGCAGTGAAACACACCGTCAAGAGTACATAAACGCCAAATAACAAATGCTTCAAGAATGAGTTTAAATCATCTATTCAATACTTCAACTACTTGTCGTGGAGACTAAACTCCTATCCTTCTTAGTTCGTAGTTTGCGAGAGTGAGTTCGACATCTCTCGTCAAACCTCACCAATGACTCCCGAGTCGCGACCACGACTCAAGGTGTCATTGGTGGCATTTAGCACGAAGGACCAACAAGCTTGGCAATGCCTATGACCACTACACCGTGACTAAGCATTAAACCAATTCATGCAATTACACGAGATTGGATGAACGTGCAACGCACATTCATCCATGAGCATATGACTCTCTCGTTTGCTACACAAACGAACATGACGAAGAGTTCGACATCAATCACATTCGCCTAGCACATTGTCAACACACTAACACAATCAAAAGCTCTAATTCACACTCATACATTCCTAACAAGAATAGGGGGAAATTAACCCAAATCCCCCAAACCCTAGCTAGCAATTCATACAAGTATTCATATCATCAAGCTCTCAACAACATCAATGCAATCAACAATTAACATTCAAAGCACAATAAGAGCACAATAGCAAAAACATCAAATAGATAGATAGAAATGAGTTCTTGCTACATAGATAATGGAAGCTTCAATCCTTTGCTCCCAAGAACAAGAACTACTCTAAAACAACAACAAAGGATATAATTAAACTAAGAAAAACAAAGAAAAGAAAGAAGAGAAAAAACCTAGGTTTCGCGCCCAAAAACAGAGAGAAAAATGGGCTGGGAAAGGCTGGGGAAGAAGAGGAAAGAGAGAGTATTTATAGTGCAAAGAAAATAAGAATGATTTCTGGCCGCCCGTTGGTCGCGACTCGCGACGGGGTTCGTCGCGACTCGCGACGGTGTCGCGACGGGATCGCGATGGTATCGCGACGGGGTCGCGACGGTAGCCACAGTTTTGCATTGTTTCTTTGTCTTCTTCATAGCCATCCCTTTCACTCTTCAAGTCTTCAACAGCTCCAAAATGGTCTTCAACGGCCTCCGGTCTTCATGTCTTCGAAGTGAGTATCCAAAAGTCTTCGAAAGTATAGTCTTCAATGTCTTCCGGTCTTCGTTGCTTCCGTGTTCTTCCCTTGTCACACAAAATCCACTTAAAAGAGGTAAAAGAGTACAAAGTTGCTTTTACCTCTCCTAAGTGAATTTCAAGGTAAAACACAAGCTCTCGATAATAAAAGAGCACAAAAGTGATCCTAAATACTACTAAATAATGCGCCTAAAATGGACACATCATAGTGCATGTGCGTAATACTTCTGCTATGAGTTTGAAGAGTGCTATTGATGAATTGTTTGCGAAGCATAAATTATCAATGTCAAAGTTGAGAGGTCAGGGATATGATGGAGCCTCAAATATGCGAGGAGAGTATAATGGACTGAAAGCTTTGATATTGAAAGAAAACTCATCTGCAAGGTATGTCTATTGTTTTTCTCACCAGCTTCAGTTGGTTGTTCTTGCTGTTGCTAATGATAATCGAACTGTGTGTCAGTTTTTCGTTTATCTTGGTATGATTGTGAATTTAGCTGGAGCTTCATGTAGAAGAAAAGACATGCTTCTTGATTTAGAACATGCTAGAATTGTAGAGGGATTGGAGAATGAAGATATTGTGAGTGGAAGAGGCCAAAATCAAGAGACTAGTTTGAGAAGGCCGGGGGATACTCGTTGGGGGTCACATTACACTACTATTATTTGTTTCATTACTATGTGGGAATCTATTTTGCAATTGATTGAAAACGTCCACGATGATGGTGATGCAAATCTGAGTAAATCTTCAGCGAGCGGTTTGCTTGAGCAAATGGAGAGTTATGAATTTGTTTTTGTGATGCTTATGATGAAGCGTTTGTTGGGAGTTGTAGATGCTTTGTCCCATGCTTTGCAACAAAAGAATCAAAATATTGTGTTGGCTGTGAGTTTGATGAATACAATGAAGTTTGAGTTGCAACAATACAGAGAGAATGGTTGGGATGAGTTGTTAAATGAAGTCAACGCATTTTGTGTTAATCATGACATCTCGGTAGTTAATATGGAAGATGAACGAACAATTCGTGGTCGTAGGAAACGACTTACGCAAATGCAGACCTATAGTGATTTCTTTCGTGTTGATACTTTTCTCCAGGTATTACTTTCATAATTTACATACCTTATTTGATTTGATTTGCATTTTTTTTCACTGCTACATGCTAACCTTTTATTTTCTGAATACTAGGTTGTTGATAGGATGATTCATGAAATGAACAATCAATTTCCGGAAGCAAATACGGAGTTACTCACTTGTATGGCTTGCCTTGATCCAAGAGATTCATTTTCTAAGTTTGATATTGGTAAGTTAATTCGTCTTGCTGAACTATATCCAAGTGACTTCTCCGTAGAAGATTGTTCCCGCCTTCATCAACAACTTAGTACTTTCATTCATAATGTGCAACTTGATCATGAGTTTTTGGCCATTGAGGACTTCGGAAGTCTTGCTCAAAAGATGGTTCAAACAACTAGGCATACATGTTTTCCACTGGTATATCGTCTTATTGAGTTAATCTTAGTTCTACCAGTTGCAACTGCTTCTGTTGAACGAGTTTTTTCAGCCATGAAGAGAATCAAGACTGATTTACGCAACAGAATGGGAGATGAATGGATGAATGATGTTATGACAGTGCATATTGAGAAGGCGATTTTTGTTGGGATTGATAATGAACCAATTTTGCAACGTTATCAGCGTATGCAACATCGCAGGACACAGTTGTCTCCTGCTGTTAGTGTTTCTAGTTCTAGCAACCCAAGTATTGGAACGTAGTTTTTTATGCAGTGGTAGTTCTTTGTTGTAAAAATCTAATTATTATGTATTCATATTATTATGTAAGCGTTGTTTGTTAAAAATTATTTTATTTAGCGTTGCAAAAAAAAATTTTAATCTCATTTTCGCCCCCCCTAAAATTTACTCCTGGTTCCGCCACTGGGAAAGACCGTCCCAAGACTTTGCCAAAATTTTATCTTCACTTTTTCTAATTTGCCGTTTAAATTTTGGTTTTTTTATGACTTATGAAAAGACCGTCTTTCATGAGATAGACTCTAAAATTATATTTGTATTCAAAAAAATCATTTGAACAAGGACTAAATTTAATTTGCCGACACAACCCAATCAATCAAGTACGACACGATTCAACACATGGTACGTGCACGACATGACACGAAAAACCCAAAACATGTGGGCGGGCCATAGTCTGACTTTTATTGTTATTTTAACAATACAACATGAAACGCGAAAGAAACGATCGCAACTTTAAACCTTAAATTATATAAGCACAAAGAAACGACATAGGCATCAATCATGACAAGAGACTTTCCTTTATCCTTTTCCTTTCAATACGACATGAAAACTTTCCTGTTATCCTTTTCCTTTAAAAAAAATGTTTCTCTAAAGACTCTAAACAAAACCTAAATGTCTCATAGCCGCACATAAAATAAAATAAGGAAATATTCTTTTTATTTGTATATGTATTTTTTTTAAATGAAAACACCCTAGGGTGGGGTATTTTATATAAGGTTCCCCAAGCCTTTATAAAGACAAATATATGCAGAGTAATGGTTTGTACAAGAAGATCATTGAGGCAACATTGTTTCCTCCAAAAGAATACCTAGCTTCTAATAATGGAAAAGATAAATGCCCGATCTAGTGAGTATGAAAGGAGGTTAGGAATGGTAGTTGCGATTCCAAAAGAAAGAATCTCCATCCCCTGTGTTAATTCTTTCCCTTGGCCAGGCAACTTCATTCTAAGACATCAAAATTAGGAGCTAAAAACATAACAAATTAGGAGTTGCAGAAGAAATATAATTTGAGCGTTCCTTTCTCAGGACTGTGGCAGCCTGAATGGCTAACCATTTGGGATGGATTTCTGAATGAATATAGACCAGCATCAGCTGGGAGTTTGAGGTAGAATTCAACTCTAGTACCTGTAGGAGACCAAATGACAATTTTAGCAGTATCAGTCCTGTTTTTAGCCATGCCTATGTGTTCTAATATAGGGAGTGTGTTCCTTATCCAAAGAGATGAGACCTCTGATGTGAGTGAGTATATTGGAGAGGTTCAGCACAAGATCACAATTATGGGCTGGGTGAACCTTGGCAATTGCATCTGCCACATCATTACATTCCCTGAAAACATGTTTAAGTTCGGCATTCTTTAGCAGGGAATGCACCTGATAGCAGGCGGTCGTCGCACCCCTAGTTGGTTGTTCCTAAGTTACGAAAGTAAAAAGACAAGATAACTAGAAAGGTCAAGTGACTATGCTAATCATCAAACAAAACTAAGAAAAGGGGTTTTAAAACTACAAAGATAAAGCCTTGGGGGCAATGGATATCCACTTCCAAACCTAATGTGGATCATTGAACCATTCACTCATCCTATCGCATTCGTTACTTGGCTTAACATTAACATACCTCTCTAGCAAGAATCACAACACATTATGCACAAGAAGTTCTAAGTTCACATTCATAGATTTTCATGCAAAGGAGCTACGGAATTCGTCACGTTCCTAACACCTAACCAATTCAATCATACAAACACTCCCTATTCTCAAACAACTCATGGCACAAATGAAGTGAAACACACCATCAAGAATAAATAAATGCTAAATAACAAATGCTTCAAGGATGAATTATAATCATCTATTCAATACTTCAACTACTTGTTGTGAAGATAAATCTTCCATCCTTCCTAGTTCGTAGTTTGCAAGAGTGAATTCGACATCTCTTGTCAAACCTTAGCAATGACTCTCGTTGTCGAGACCACGACTCAAGGTATCCCATTGATGGCATTTAGCACGAAGAACCAACAAGCTTGGCAATGCTTATGACCACTACACCGTGACTAAGCATTTAACCAATTCATGCAATTACACGAGATTGGATGAACGTGCAACGCACATTCATCCAAGAGCATATAACTCTCTCGTTTGCTACACAAACAAACATGACGAAGATTTCAACATCAATCACATTCATCTAGCACATTATCAATCCATCAACACAATCAAAAGCTCTAAATCATACTCATACATTCCTAACAAGAACAGGGGGGAAATCAACCCAAATCCCCCAAACCCTAGCTAGCAATTCATACAAGTATTTCATATGCTCAAGCTCTCAACAACATCAATGAAATCAACAATTAACATTCAAAGCACAATAAGTGCACAATAGCAAAAAAACCAAATAGATAGATAAAAATGGTCCTTACTACATAGAAATGGAAGGTTCAATCCTTTGCTCCCAAGGTAAAAACTAAGCTAGAACAACAAAAGACATAATTAAACTACAAAAACTAAGAAAAGAAAGAGAAGAAAACCAAGGGTTTTCAAGCCCTAAAACCAGAGAAAAATGGGCTAGGCAAAGCTGGAGAAGAGGAGGAAAGAGAGTGGTATTTATAGTGCAAAGAAGATAAAGTGGATTTCTGGTCAGTGGCCATCGCGACTCGCGACGAACATGTGGGTCGCGACTCGCACGGAGTCCGTCGCGACTCGCGCGGAGTCCGTCGCGACTCGCGCGGAGTCCGTCGCGACTCGCGCGGAGTCCGTCGCGACTCGCGACGAGTCCGTCACGACTCGCGACGACGACGACAGGTGCCAGAATTTTGCATGTTTTCTTCTTCTTCTTCATAGTCATCCCTCTCAATCTTCAAGTCTTCAACGGCTCCAAAAATGGTCTTCAACGGCCTTCGGTCTTAATGTCTTCGAAGTGAGTATTCAAAAGTCTTCGAAAGTGTAGTCTTCAATGTCTTCCGGTCTTCGTTGCTTCCGTGTTCTTCCCTCGTCACACAAAGTCCACTTAGAAGAGGTAAAAGAGCATAAAGTTGCTCTTATCTCTCCTAAGAGAATTTCAAGGTAAAACACAAGCTCTCGATAATAAAAGAGCACAAAAGTGATCCTAAATACTACTAAATAATGCATATAAAATGGACACATCAAACCTCCCCGCACTTAAACCTTACTCGCCCTCGAGTAAGAAAAGATCCAAGCACACGGAGGAAATGATATATCCATATCCTAGCTACTAATCCCCCAATCAAGGCCTCACAAAAACTCTCAATATCATAAATCCTAAAATAAAAGCTCACATGAGAATTTTTTCACACACACATCCCCAATCCTAAATCTAACCAAACCTACCACTTATCAATTTACTACCCATAAAAATATTTCAAAGCCCCGAATTGATATTCCCAAAGTCCAATGACACAAGATGAAGTTAAAACCATTTAAGAGGTTTAAGCACATACTTCACCTAATGCCAATATATCCACCAAAATCCAATTACATAAAATGAAGCTAAAGCCATATAAGAGGTTCAAACACATGCTTCACCTAATGCCAATATATCAACCAAAAACGAAGTAGAAAAGGATCAAGAATTTCATAACCATACTTCGTTTTCCTAACCCACTAAGCTACCCAATCCCAAGAGGTCTATAGATGTTGAGCTACCCGATCCATCCATGTGACAACCGCAACCTTATGACTCCAACGCCGGCAAATGAGTGAAATCATAGCATTTTTCAATTTCTCTCATTTTGCCTAGGAGCTCTTTCGAGTTTTCATCCTAGCCACACATCATGTTTCTTTAGCTCACATCTCACCTTTTTCCGCACATTTTAGCCTCTCATTTTTTCCTAGGCTGCCCTGTCGGGTTTTCGACCTATCCGGGCCCCCAATGTTGCCTAAGTTGCCCTCTCAGGTTTTCAACTTAGCGGGTTTTCTTTTCTCTTTATTTATTTATTTATTTATTTTCTTTTTCTCATGTTTTTACAATGAAAAGTAGCAAAAAGCATTCCAAAACAATCTAGCATGCATGTGATTCCTCTAACCCCTCCCCACACTTAAAACATTACATTGCCCTCAATGTAAACATGTAAGGCAAGAACAATAAAAATCAAGGCAAGGGGGTAGAGTGACACCCGTTTCTCCGTGTATTCGCCGGTGATATGGCGCAATCCAATGTACTTATATGGTCCCAAAATCGGTTTCGGAACCGGAAGGGGGAGCAAAGATGCCGTATAAGAACTCACCCCTCGAGAAAAGCATTGTCTCCGTGGCGCCGTTTGATCAAGACTAACACCACAAAGAACAACATTAAACTCACAAGTACATAAGGATTTGGAATACTAGGTTTAGCATAGAGCATTAATAACCATAGTATTCTCAAAGAACAACCAATCCACCCATAACCACCACTATAAGATTATGCATTAAAAATATCCAACATATATTGACATATATACAAGCATCATTATAGGATATGCACTCACGGTCAAAATGATGTAGTCGGCATACTACAATCAACAAAAGTACTATAAAGATGCAAGAATGTTCATATGTCAATATATGTAGGATGGTGGACGAATGAGTGGGTATGTGGTGGTTCTTGGGAGTGTTGGGTGGAGAAGAAGGAAGGATCATGCAATGTTTAAGATCAGTTGGAAACTTGGATTTTTCATCACGACTCGCGATTTAATTGGTCACGACCCGCGATGAGTTCGTCGCGACTCGCGAAAAGTCGCGACTCGCGAAAAGTCGAGGCTCGCGAAAAGTCGAGGCTCGCGAAAAGTCGAGGCCGGGAGCCGATCTTTAGCAAAATTTTCTGATCTTGTCGCGACTCGCGACCTCTATGTCGCGACTCGCGATGACCCATCGTGAGGCTGGCGCGACTCACGGAAAGTTGGTTCCGAGAGCCCAAAAATTTCTGAGCTCATTGCGACTCGCGACGAGTTAATCGAGACTCGTGACGAGACCTCACGATGTCATCACGACTCGTGGAAAGTTGGTGCTGGGAGTGGATTTTTCTCCCCTGTTCGTTGCGACTCGCGACGAGCTCATCGCGACTCGCGACGGCAGGGTATCCCAGGCTTAATTTTTTTTTGTTTTCTTACCAACTGTCCAAGCTTTCTTCCCTTGTTCGTTGATATCGTTCCTTCATCTCCTCCATTGCAATGCACTTCACTTTGCTACAAAATCACAGAAAAACATGCCATAAAAAGAACAAAACAAAACAACAAAAAAACAAACTAAGAAACAAAAACTAAAAGAAATGCCGAATTTATTTTACGTCATCGGTACGACGAAGCTCCGTATTTTTAAGGTCATCAGCACGACCCTAATGTTATCTGTATGGTGAAGGCTTCAAGCTCTTCACCATGACCGTCCAAAATAAGAGAGGTGGGGGCACAAAACTTTCAAGAGGAAAGTCTTGTGGAGGTGGAGATGGTTCAAAGGGAATTGAGTGGTTAGGGAGCTTGGGATAATCTTTCGGCTCCTCTCTTGTTTCCCTCAAAACTTCCAAAAATATTAGAGTTGGTTCATTAGGTGGGAGAAGGGGTGACGATGCTAATGGATGTAGCACTATCACCTCTTCCTCCATTTTTCTATCCTCAACAACCAACTCCTCATCCCTTTCAAACTCAAAATCATTCTTATTGGTGACCTCATTCACCGAGTCATCGAATTCAAGTTGAGATGGTGTATTTTCGGAATCACGAGCTTCCATGCGGGCCAATACCTCTAATATGTTCCTCACATGCCCCTCAATGGCCTCAACACTAGAGGAGAGCTGGGTATCCGGCTCCTCACTAGTAAAGAAGTTCAAGTTTGCTATGGTATTTAAGACATTCTCACGTGTCAAACTTGAACTTCCTTGTTGGGCTTGGTTTTGGGGTATGGTATAGGGTGGTGATGGCCAACTAGGTTGCTCGTATGGTTGGTTTTCCGGCTCATTCTCTTACCACCAATCCGGATTACCACTCCATTCCGGATTGTAAGAGTTGTGGTATGGATAGCATTCATGAGCTTCTTGCCCTTGAAAACCAACATCTCCTACCTCTTGGTAGCACTCTTCATAGTACCCATGGTTTTGAAAACCAAGGGTTCTTTCTCGGTCATAGTGCTCTTCCCACAACAAAGGGCAAGATTCGGTAGGATGATCGGAATGACACATCCTACAAAACCTTGCTTGTTGAGCCTCTCTTCTCATCATGAGTTCCCTCAAGGTGAGACGCTCCATTAATTTTTTTTTCAAAAGTTCGGAATCATAGTGCAAGGATTCTCGATAAAATAAATTACCAATAACTCAAGCAATACCTACTCCGAACAAAAACAACCACCAAGTAGTGGAAAATAAAAACAACTAGCTAATACACAACCAAATACACCTAAATACTTAAGAATAAACGCCTCTTCCCCGGCAGCGGCGCCATTTTGATAGTGGGCGGTCGTCGCACCCCTATGCAAAGATAATTTATAAGCCCTTTTTGCTTACTTTCTACAACTAGGTAGATAGCGACAAATCGGGGTCGTCCAAGGAGAAGAGGGATCTTCCTAAGCGCTTAAGCACAAATAGTTGATATTATGCTAGGGGTAGATATATATACACACACATAAAAGCAAGTAAAAAGGGGGAGGGGGGGGGGTTGGTTTGTTGGTTGTTCCTAAGTTACGAAAGTAAAAAGACAAGATAACTAGCAAGGTCAAGTGACTATGCTAATCATCAAACAAAACTAAGAAAAGTGGTTTTAAAACTACAAAGATAAAGCCTTGGGGGCAATGGATATCCACTTCCAAACCTAATGTGGATCATTGAACCATTCACTCATCCTATCGCATTCGTTACTTGGCTTAACATTAACATACCTCTCTAGCAAGAATCACAACACGTTATGCACAAGAAGTTCTAAGTTCACATTCATAGATTTTCATGCAAAGGAGCTACGGAATTCGTCACGTTCCTAACACCTAACCAATTCAATCATACAAACACTCCCTATTCTCAAACAACTCATGGCACAAATGAAGTGAAACACACCATCAAGAATACATAAATGCTAAATAACAAATGCTTCAAGGATGAATTAAAATCATCTATTCAATACTTCAACTACTTGTTGTGAAGATAAATCTTCCATCCTTCCTAGTTCGTAGTTTGCAAGAGTGAATT
Source organism: Rubia yunnanensis (assembly GCA_037428765.1). Lineage (NCBI taxonomy): Eukaryota > Viridiplantae > Streptophyta > Magnoliopsida > Gentianales > Rubiaceae > Rubia > Rubia yunnanensis. The sequence continues at coordinate 57,235,878 of CM075066.1, forward strand.
CGACATCTCTTGTCAAACCTCACCAATGACTCCCGTTATCGAGACCACGACTCAAGGTATCCCATTGATGGCATTTAGCACGAAGAACCAACAAGCTTGGCAATGCTTATGACCACTACACCGTGACTAAGCATTTAACCAATTTATGCAATTACACGAGATTGGATGAACGTGCAACGCACATTCATCCAAGAGCATATAACTCTCTCATTTGCTACAGAAACGAACATGACGAAGAGTTCAACATCAATCACATTCATCTAGCACATTATCAATCCATCAACACAATCAAAAGCTCTAAATCATACTCATACATTCCTGACAAGAACATGGGGGAAATCAACCCAAATCCCCCAAACCCTAGCTAGCAATTCATACAAGTATTTCATATGCTCAAGCTCTCAACAACATCAATGAAATCAACAATTAACATTCAAAGCACAATAAATGCACAATAGCAAAAACACCAAATAGATAGATAAAAATGGTCCATACTACATAAAAATGGAAGCTTCAATCCATTGCTCCCAAGGTAAAAACTAAGCTAGAACAACAAAAGACATAATTAAACTACAAAAACTAAGAAAAGAAAGAGAAGAAAACCAAGTGTTTTCAAGCCCTAAAACCAGAGAAAAATGGGCTGGGCAAAGCTGGAGAAGAGGAGGAAAGAGAGTGGTATTTATAGTACAAAGAAGATAAAGTGGATTTCTGGTCAGTGGCCGTCGCGACTCGCGACGAACATGTTGGTCGCGACGAGTCCATCGCGACTCGCGACGGGTGCCAGAATTTTGCATGTTTTCTTCTTCTTCTTCATAGTCTTCCCTCTCAATCTTCAAGTCTTCAACGGCTCCAAAAATGGTCTTCAACGGCCTCCGGTATTCATGTCTTTGAAGTGAGTATTCAAAAGTCTTCGAAAGTGTAGTCTTCAATGTCTTCCGGTCTTCGTTGCTTCCGTGTTCTTCCCTCGTCACACAAAGTCCACTTAGAAGAGGTAAAAGAGGATAAAGTTGCTCTTATCTATCCTAAGAGAATTTCAAGGTAAAACACAAGCTCTCGATAATAAAAGAGCACAAAAGTGATACTAAATACTACTAAATAATGCATATAAAATGGACACATCAGCACCTTAGAAGCTAGAGTGAAAACAGGCCAGTGTGCAATATGAGGGTTCCTAATTATGTTCACAGCCAGCAAAGAATCAGATTCAATGGTGAAGGAGCTATCTAGAGCTGGAAAGAATTGGCAGGCAATTAGGATGGCTAAAATTTCTGCTTGAAGTTGAGAAACTGCAGATATGGCAATGGACTTTATAAGACATGGAATTCCATCACAGTTCCTTGCAATCAGGCCAACAGTGGAATTAGTAGAGGACCAGGGTGCATCAACATTGATCTTTATACAGTTTGGTTTTGGCTTTTCCCAGAAGATAATAGATATAGTAGGTTTAGGCGGTGGTCTAGGGGAAGGGATAAGATGAGAGAAGCAAGGGCTCATAGTGAGGGAAGATCTAGAGGGGCAAGGTTTGGCAGAGAGGGATAAGTAAATTGGATCACTAATTTCCTTGCATATAAGCACTGGAGAGAATTGTTTGTTATAAAAAAACATACTGTTTCTAGCCTTCCAAAGGGTCCATCAGATCAGAGGGGGAAGGATTTTACATAATAGCTGGTGCAATCTGGGCATATCATGGCAATTCCAGAATAAGAAGAACCTTTCACTTATTGAGTCCAGACTACAAAGATTAAAATCCAGTAAAGCTGCCATCTTATTCCATATTAATTGAGCAATGGGACAGGATATGAAAAAGTGTTGGAGAGAATCTGAGTGATTGCATGCAGGGCATTTTGAAGCAAGACTAAAACCACATTTCATTAGCACATCATCAAAAGGTAGGAAATAGTGCATCAGTTTCCATGTGAAAATAGAAACCTTTTTTTGTATTCTAGAATTCCATATAACCTGAGTAGCAGGGAAGGTACCTGAGGAGAAGGTGAGAGTCTTATAAGCATATTTGAATGTAAAAGCTCTTGTCACCTCTGGTTTCCAGATTAATCTATCCTCTCTATCTTGAATGATTTCTGCTGACAGCAAAAAGGAGAGAGTATCATGTTCTAAGAAGGAAGAAATCTGAGGTAGGATGGAGGCTTTGTTGCTTAAACTGAGCCACTGAGCAGTATAAGAGTGGGGAAATGATAGAGTTAGGGATGAGATTCACAAGTGGCCCATTAGGGCACCAGTTAGCAGACCAAAAATTACAACTACCTCTGCCATGAATAATCAAAGTGTTATTTTCTGCAAAGGAATTAACTGAGCATATTCTTTTCCAGGTCATGGATTTTCTGTGTGTTTGAGGTAATGACCAAATCATTTTTGCCCACATTGTAGTTCCCAATTGACTTTTCCACCAGAGTTTAAGTGAACAAGAATCAATTATAGCCTGAACTGATCTAAAACCTAAACCATTCTGATACCTAGGAGCAACTAAATCAGACCACTTTTTCCACACTTTATTCTTCTTCCCATCAGTCTCACCCCAGAAAAAAAGTAGACATCTTTCTCTCAAATGCCTTGACTACATAGATAGGAAGCTTAGTGACAGTCCATAGGTGTTGAGGTAAGGAATATATACAGGATTGAATTAGGGTCATTTTCCCCCCCGAGCTCAACCACTTATTTTTCCAGTTCATCAGCTTTTTGTCCAAAATTTCCATTAAAGGTTGGAAGTATATGTTAAGTGTTCTACCTTTAAAGATTGGACATCCCAGGTATTTAAAAGGAAAAGATCCTTTTTTTTCATTTTAAAGATCATTTTAACCTGATTTATCTTAGCAACTGTAGAACTCTTACTAATGTAAAAGTCAGACTTTTCAAAATTAAATTTCTAGCCCGAGGTAGATTCAAAGATATCTAGGAAAGCTTTGTTCTTAATAAGGTTAGATTTTGAGGCCTGCATGAAAATGATGGTATCATCAGCATACATTAAGTGGGAGGCTGGTGTGATTGCAGAGGGTAGTTGAAAATGTGTGAGGCTGTTATTTAAGAAAATAAAAGAGAGGCTCCTAGAGAAAGCTTCTGAGAAAATATTAAAGAGAAGGGGGGGGGGGGATAGGGGATCACCTTGTTTGATGCCTCTGGTAGTTTTAAAAAAGCCCACTGGATTGCCATTTATAAGTACAGAGAAATGAGCCTGGGATAGATTATTCATAACAGCATGCAAGAAATTTCTAGTAAAACCAAATCTACCAAGTATGCTTTTTAAAAAATCCCAATTAATCCTATCAAAAGCTTTCACGAGGTCAAGCTTGATAATACAATTAGGCACTCTATTTTTTTTATATAAGAATCTTAACATTTCCTGCAGGTACAGTATGCTATCTGAAATGTCTCTGTTCTTCATGAAGGCAGTTTGATTAGGTGAAATTAAATTCTCCATATAAGGTTTCAATCTTTCCATTAAAACCTTAGAGCAGATTTTATTTACCACATTTGAGAGACTAATAGGTCTGAAATCATCAAAGGAGCATGGTGTGGCTTTCTTTGGAATTAAGGTTATCCAGGTACTAGAAATACCCCTAGGCATATCTAACCCTAAGATGAATTCATTAACAGCAGAAATTAAATCTTCCTTAATGAAATCCCAGCACTTAGTATAAAATTTACTAGAGAAACCATCCGGACCTGGACTACTGTTTTTGTTTAAGCTCTTTATCACTGATTTGAGTTCCTCCTCTGAGACTAGTCTGGATAGAGTTAGGTTATCTTGCTCAGTAATGACAGTAGGTATTTGGCTAAGAAAATGTAGGTAATAAGTGTTATTAGCCATTTGGTTGGGTTCAGATAAGAGTTCAGAAAAATAGGCTACAGCTTCTTTTTGGATATCTGAATGGGAGTTAAGCCATTGTCCCTGTCCATTTTTAATTTTTGAAATCTGTAGTCTACAGTTCCTTTCCTGTACTTTCTTATGGAAAAACTGAGTGTTATTATCCCCAAGTTTGAACCATTTTGATCTAGCTTTCTGTTTCCAGAATTTTTCTTTTTCCTTAAGAGCTCTAAGTAATAGTGCCCTCTTCTCATTTACTTTGATTAATTCTGAATCAGAGGGAGATGAGTCATACACTAGTTCCTATAATCTAAGGCCTTCCTCTGCAGTAGTAACATTAACATCTATGTTACCAAAACAGTCCCTATTCCAAATCTTTATCACTTTTTTCAATCTAATCAGTTTTAGGTAGAAACCCAACATTCCTGACTAGGGGCTAGGGATTGAGCAATTTTCCTTGATTAGATCTATAAAATCTGGTCTATTAAACCAGGTATTTATAAATCTAAAGGGTTTAGGGTGAGAACTAGCTAGAGATGACACTTGTAGGAGGAGAGGAGAGTGATCTGAGGATTGTCTATTCAAAATTTGAATAGAAGATGATGGAAATTTTGAGTTCCACTAAATAGTACAGAGTCCTTTATCTAATCTCTTAGAGGTGGGATTCCTAAGCCTTGAGTTTGTCCATGTGAATAAGTTCCCCACTGTGTTAATTTCCTGAATTCCAGAGGAGCTAATCCAATTGTTAAAATCTCTAATACTACCTAGAGAAGGGGAGCTAGGGCCTTTATATTCTGAAAGTGAAGAGATAGTGTTAAAATCTCCTATGAAGATAGTCTCATTTTTAGGTATTACACTCAAATCATTCCATAAAGCCTTTCTACCATCCCTAGTCCTGAGGACATAAACAAAAACTGCATCCATGTCAAATGCCGAAATTAGGTGAGCTATTTTAACATACAGGAACTGATTATGATGAAAGATTAGGGAGACTGATACAGGGTCATTCCACATAAGCCAGATTTTGCCATTATGGAGCGGGAGATTATTTGTAAATTTGAGCTTTTCCATATAAGATTGACATTGAATATTATCATGCATATGTTCAATGATACAAAGGAGTTGTATTTTCTTCAGCTTAACTAAATGATTCAGTCTTAGCAAAGAAGATTCCATACCTCTAAGATTCCATACCAAAAAATTAACAGTTAAGGTGTGTGTCATTGTTCACATGATTTATGACTTTTAGTAGTTAATCTTAACATCATCTTATTCAACTGGCTAAGGTAGTTATTCTTTTTATGCTTTGACTTACCTTGCTGTTCAGTGTTACCTTTTAGGCTTTCGGGCAGTTGTGGTGTGTAGGTGAGGTGGCTGATGGAGCTGGCCTCATCAACCAAGTCCTGCACTTCCAGATCAATGAGTTCTTGTGGTTGAGGGAGGGTGTCTATATCCTGCAAAACAGAGAATCTATTTACCATCTTTCTTTGTAGAAAAAGTGGGGGGTTAGTGGGAGAGTGGTGATGCAGGGCTAGCCTGTGGGAGCCGATTTGAATATCATCCTTTTCATAGGCTATAGGAGTAGGTTTGGAAAGAGCAATGGCTTTTAAAAGTTTTGTGAGGGAAGATTGAGAGTTATCTAGTGGTGAGTTGCTATGGGATTGAGCTGGAGTAATATTTGGTGATTGTTGGGGAACAGTTTCAAGCTCTCTATTTATACCCTGAGGTAAGTAGGAGGAAGGGTTCAGTGAGAGGTTTGTTGTGGCTTTCTGATGTGCTAGTTGGCCTTTACTAGGAAGAGGGATAACAGACTGATTTTCCAAGGTCATCACAGGTGCCTTGTTAAATTTATTACCAGTAGCCTGCCACTGTGGTTGGGTTTGGCTTTGTGGGATGGGAACCTGGTTGTCCAGTAGCTTACCATTGATGTTCTGTGGGTTGGCTCTACACTGATTAAAGGAGTGGCCCAACTTAGCACAATGATCACAGTATAGAGGAACATCTTCATATTCAATTTGGTATTTTCTATTATTAGTGACTGATCATAATCTGATGAAATTACTCAAAGGTTTCTGTAGGTCGATTTCAACACACAATTTAATAGCAGAGGGCCTAATGAGCATTTCAGTGGCTAGATAATTCTTAATGAAGCTTCCTATACTATTTCCAATGGCTTCAATAGATGCAGAATTATAGTAGTACAGAGGAACTTCCCTGATAGTGCACTAAATTGGCACGATTGGAGATTCCCTATGGGTGGAGAAGCCAGGAGACCATTTAAGCATTTTGAGCCGGACTCCATTGAAATTCCAAAAGCCCTTAATCCAACACCTTTGATAGTCATTGACTTGATCAAACCTGATCAGCACGTGCTTGTAATCCAAGGAGCCCAATTGATAATTGCCGGCAAAGTCTACTGTCTTGAAAGCTAGCTCTAATTGCTCCATAGATAACCTTCCCCTTGTGAATTTCCTGACTAGCGCGTTCGCATAATGTACAGAGAGTTTGGCAATTTGATCCTCAGAGTAGAGGCACTCCAGATCACCTAAGTGTTCAGATTTAGGGGTTAGCTCGGGATTGTTAGGTAGGGATGTCGTTAGAAGTGGGGATTTGGTCTGGAGGGCAGCCATGAAAGTTTTTGGTGTTGCCTGCGTGGTGTTGTTATCCGCCATTACGGCCGACGGAGCAGGAGCCGTCTCATTGTTGGTCGTTATCGGCAGAAACTAGCTGTTAACGGCGAAAAAGCCGTTACCAGCAAGAGAGAGAGGGGAAATGAAGTTCAGTTACTGTAGCTAGGGAGAAAGGGAGAAAAATCGCTAACAATTTTGTGAGGCAGCTTATTATGTTGTCATAACTTTTTGTAAATTATTTGTAGCCCCTCGTCTTCTGAGCTAATTGGTTCTTAAATTAAATTAAATTTCAATAAGTTGAATATATTTGATTGTACTATACTGAATTTTATTTAAACATATTGAATTGAAGAAAAGTTAATCATAGTAAAAATAGTAATAATAGATCACAATTATGTTAAATAATAATGTGATTGGTTCCTTCTAAATAATAGTGATGTTCAAGAGTTAGCATCCACTAGTTCTCATCTCCAAAATACAACCTAAAAAGGAAAGATTTTTATTGGGGGAGAGGGAGGTTGCTACGAAAAGTGTGTTACATACTCCCTTCGTTCCAGCTCATTTTGTTAAATTTGACTTTTGGATGTCAACTTTTTCAATTTTTAAATATTACTTTTTTTATTTATATGTGTAAAAAAATTCTGAAAAAATAATAACTTAAAAATATACGTTACTATGAATCCAACAACATATAACATGATAATAGTTTTGCACATACAATAATAGAATTTAATGTTCGAAGTTGGCTACGTTTGACTGTCAAATTAAAGTCAAATTAAGCTAAATGAGGTGGGACGGGGGAGTATAAAAGTTGAAGGGAGTATAATTTTAGGGATTTGCACCTTACCTTGTTCTCTTAATTTCTTCTCTATTTATAGGTCCCTCGAGTCAAAGTCACATGATAGCTTTTAATGCGTGAGTTGTGGTGATCGTGGTGGCTACAAAGGGCTGTCAAACGAGTGATTTGTATCAACCCACTACCCAGCCCAATAAACTCATTTATTATTGGGCTATTATCCAATTAAATCCCTCTATGAATGGGTCATTATGAGTTGAATTAGAAATGGTTGGGTCATTAACCACTTAACCAGTGGGAAACCCATGAATGATCTCATATTGACCAAATGGGTTATAATGTATTGATGATCATTATCTAAGAGGCTATTATTTAATTAATCCAATAAGTCACCACTTTGTCTCACCCTTCCTACTTCTATTCTTCTTCTGACACAAGTTAGTCGAGTAGGGTTTCTGGCCCAGTTAGTCGGGCTGAGTTTCATGTTAGGGTCGGTTATACTTTGTATTTTTGATCTGGGTTATTGGGTCAGGTTTCACATTTGACTTGTCGAGTTGGGTTTCAGAATTGTGTTAGTCGGGTCAGGTTTTAGGCCTAGGGTTTCAAGCTGGGTTTTAGACATAGGTTAGTCAAGCCAGGTTTTGGGTCCTGGTTGGTTAGACTTTGGATTTTGGGTCTGGGTTATCAAGTCAATTTTTGGGCCCAAGTTACTCGATTTGGGTTTCAGGCCTAAGTTGGTTGGGTTGGGTTTTTAACCTGAGTTAATAGGGTAAATGTTTTGGCCCAGGTTTGTGAAAACCCCAACCGTAATGGTTGAACATTGTCTACAAAAATAACAATTTATGTTACTGTATAATAGGGAAATAAAATAATTTATTAAATGAAATTAGAAATACAAAAATCTACGATGATTGTGAAAAATAAAAGGTAATAAATGAATCCAATCATTACTGAAGAGTAACAAAATTCTTCTGGCGTAAGATCTCCAGGGAGAATACTAACATGCAGTACCACGATAATTACTGCAACAAAGACTAAAATTAGTCTTGACATGTTATCAAGCAAAAATTGAGAAGGATATAAGATAGAAGAGGAAATATGGTTTTTAAATGTCGGATAAATTCGTATGTATATATATATATACTATAAGATATAGCCGTTTATAACTGTTGTATTACCGTTGGGAATATAGCCATTTATAGCCGGTATATTACCACTATAAATATATTTGACTAATTGTAATTAAATGCTAAGAATTAATATTATTAAAGAAGATGTAAAAACACCTAGTAAGGATAGTGCCATCAAAAATTACTTCTTTTAAACTTACTTTCTAAATTGAATAATTTATATATAAATTAATCATAATAATAGATATGTATATATATAATAAGTAAATGAAAAGGAATTACCAGGAAGAAGACATATGTTATGATATATATAATAATGGTAATAAATAAATAAATAAGTAAAAGAAATTAAGGGGAAGAAGAATGAACGGCTAATAGCAATGAATAAATAAACAAGTAAGGAAAATTAAGGGGGAAGAAGATGGGCGGCGGACGTAAGAATTTGATTCAAAGTAATTTTGGCAAGTGAAATGGCTGGGAGAAACAAACGACAGACGTAAAAATTTTATCCAAAGTAATTTTGGCAAGTAAAATGACTGGGAGAAAGAAACAGCAGACGTAAAGATTTTATCCAAAGTAATTTTGGGCAAATAGGATTGTTGGGAAGAGGAAATGAACGGAGGACGTGAGGGAGAGTTTTCCAAAGTAATTTTTTGGGCAAGTGGATGTAGGATTACAGGATAAAATTTCAGGTTGGCAGGTGTCAGAACCTATGTTTTTATCTAGTATAAATATTAGGTCCCCAGTTCTTACCTCCTCACACAGCCTTAAGAAAAATTTCTTGTCAAAAGAATAGTGGTGAGCATTGGTAAAGCAAGAGACGGAAGTTTCCAAGCCCAAGTCTAACCACAGTGAGTGTTTTCATTGCCTTAGCATGAATTGAAGTAAATATATATATATATATATATATATATATATATACACATACACATATATATACATACACACACACACACACATATATATATATATATATATATATATATATATATATATATTGTCTTGTATGCGTACAGACTGCCACCAGTGAACAATACCCCTTGAACCCCTGTCCTCGAATCCCTATTAAACCCCTGCCCTCGAACCCCTGTCCTCGAACCCCTGTTAAACCTTGACCCCTCGAACCCCTGTCCTCGAATCCCTACTAAACCCCTGCCCTCGAATCCCTGTCCTCGAACCCTGCTAAACCCCTGCCCTCGAGTCCTTGTCCTCGAACCCCTGCTAAATAATACCCTCAAACCACTGTCCTCAAACCCCTACTAAACCCCTGCCCTCGAATCCCTATCCTTGAACACCTGTTAAACCTTGACCCCTCGAACTCTCGCTAAACAGTGCCCCTCGAACCCCTGTTCTCGAACCCCTACTGAAACTACGTCTCGAACCCCTACTGAAACTATGTCTCGAACCCCTACTGAAACTACGTCTCGAACCCCTGCTAAACCTTCACCTCTCGAACCCTTGTCCTTGAACCCCTACTAAATAGTACCTCTCGAACCCAATGAAAACCTTCACCTCTTGTACCCACTGAAAACCTTCACCTCTCGAACCACTGAAAATTTCACCCCTAGAACTACTGAAAAACTTCACCCCTCGAACCCACTGAAAGACTTCAACCCTCGAACCCACTGAAAGACTTCACCCCTCGAACCCACTGAAAAAATTCACCACTCGAACCTTACCCCTCGAACCTCACCACTCGAACAGGTAATACTTACCACTCAAACCTCACCACTCAAACTGGTACCACTTACCCCTCGACCAGTACCACCCGATACCCGTTCCACTTGAACCTTCTCCACTCGAATTCTTTACTCGAACCCCTTGTACTCGAACCCAACTACTCGAACCCCTGTACTCAAAATGCATACTCGAACCTGTACTCGAACTCCATTATAAAGGGACATACCTGTTAAACTTAAATTGATAATATATACTGACTATTAAACTGAGTGTGTATATTAATGTTTTCAATTATCGTGAAACTGAGTTATGAACTGCTCCGATATTTTTCTGTGAATGACCGGCCTGTACTTTATCTTGCCGTGTCAAACTTGAATCATATACCGCTCTGATATGTTATGTGGATGATCGGCTTGTACTTTATCTTGCCGTGTCAAACTTGAAATATCTACTACCTGATTACCTGTATGTGATTTCGGGGCCCCCGACGTGATTGTAGTTCGGTTGAAGTCGGCGGTGAACGATATTGACCGGACCATTTGATTAGATCGGCTACTCGTGAAGTTTCTGGCATGCTAGCATTACCCACTGTACTGTACTGATACGAGCTCATAACTGAACATCTGTTTGGGCGTGGTTGACAAGACTGAATACTAGACTGATGGCCTTCGGGCACTACTGAAAGGTTGTGCCTTGTATGTTAGTCAAAGTTGCCACATAGGCACTTGGCAGCAACTTGGAACTAACCACCCGTATCCTTTTACTATGTGCTAGGACATATGTGGCTATTTGTTATTTGATATTCTGTGATCACTAAAATTCAACTGGGTAAATATTGGCAACGAAACCTCACTAAGCAAGGAGCTTACCCTAGTTAAACAACCTTTTTCAGGTGAAGAGGAACTGTAAGAGAAAAGCCTTTGGTGTCTTTAATTAATTTGAGAGAGATCCTGGATGAACTTTAACATGAATTTTTAATCTGTAATAGTTAGGTGAAACTTTCATTTAACATTAACACTTTCACTGTAATAGTAAGTTAGTTTTTTTTGAATTGATCTAAATCGCTTCTGCATATAATCTATTTGCTTGTTACTGTTATCATTTTCGGTAACATGACCTAACCCGACCTGACACTGTACGTTGGGTTTGGGGTGTTACAAGGTTGATCAGAAAAATTATCATATCGGGGTTTTTGGGTTTGATCTTGGGCCCAATTTGTTGTGTTAGGTTTTGGGTCCGAGTTGTCGAGTCGAGTTTCAGTCACGAGTAAGTCCAGTCATTTTTTGGATATGAGTTGGTCAGATTTTCAGTTTTGGGTTAGGGTTGTCGAGACTTGTTGTGGGCCCAAGCATTTTTTGGGTAGAATTTTGGGCTTAGGTTGGTCGAGTCATATTTTTGGCTCAGGTTAATAAGGCCGGATCTCGAACTCACATTGGTCAGGTCAATTTTTATATTCAGATTGTCGGGTTTGGTTCTGGGTCTATTTTTCTAAGTCAGATTTCAGGGTTGGGCAAGTTGGATCGGATTTTGGGTTTGGGTTGGCTAGATTTAGGTTTTGGGCCCAGGTCGATTTGGGTTTTAGCCCCAAGTTAGTCGAGTTTCGAGCCCAGGTTAGTAATGTCAAATGTTTAGCCGAGGTTGGTTGGGTTGAGTTTCAGACTTAGGTTGTGAAATCGTATTTCAGGCTCAATTTGTCGGGTTATGTTTCATGACAAGGTGTAAGGGTTGGGTTTCAGGCCCGGGTAAGGTGAGTTGGGATTTGGGTCTGGGTTAGGTAGACTTTGGGTTTTTAATGAGTTATCAAGTTGCTTTACGAGCCTAAGTTTTTGAGTCAAGTATTGGGCCCAAGTTAGTCGGGTCGGGTTTTAGCCCTAGGTTGGTTGGGCCAGGTTTCGAGCTCGGTTTAGTAGGGTCTAATTTTAGGCTTTGGTTGGGTCATGTTTCATACCAGGTTGTTGGCTCGAGTTTCAGGCTAGATTTGTCGGGTTAGGTTTTGGGCCCAAGTTTTCAAATTGGGTTTCAGGCTAGTAAGTTAGTTTGGGTTTTGGGTCTGGGTTATCAAGTTGAGTTTAAGGCTTATATTAGTCAGGTTGGGTTTGAGTCCGAGTCGATCGGATTTTGATTTCGAGCTTTGATTTGTCAGGTTTCGGGCCTAGGTTAGCTGTATTTTAGATTTTTAGCCTGGATCGGTCGTATCTCGAGTCGGGTTGGGCCTAGATGGTGTTTCATGTCCAGGTCGGTCAGGTCGTGTTTCGGGACTAGGTCAATTAGATTTTGGATTTTGGGTCCGGGATGTTTTACCTGTTAGATAATTATAAGTATTATAGTAAATATGGTTGGAAAAAAATGAGTCTCTTGTTCTATTTAAAAAAATGGAATTTTGTTTACTGATCCGCACCCCATGGGGTCGTTAACTTACCAACCTTTTGGGAGATCAATTTACCCGCGAGATGCTTCACAAAGATAAGAATTTGTATTGTTGCTCCCGTGCTCACTACCAACTACTATAGAGTAGCTAGTGGCAAGTCCAGGATCGTCTATATAGATGCTATAACTGAAAGTTAATTATACACAACTCATAATCGGGCGTCACTCCGACTGTGTGTCAGGAATAGCTAATGTTAGAAACATAGGTTTAGGGGTGGGGGTTTGTCTAAAAACTACTAATCATGCAAAACAAGATATCAAAGTATATTAGGCTATCCTTGGGGATATTTGCATAACATGACCGGTAAATGAATTTGATCCTAGATTCTATGGCATATAAAACATATAACCCTATCTCATGTCTATGTCACATAGTGTGTGTGTGGTAGTCGGCACTTCTCAATGTCTGTCACACAAAGGTACCTAAACCCATTTTAATCTTAATAACACTGCTCCTGTAATTAGGGAAAGTACGTCAACAAACACAAGCTCGAGCAGCACCCCTCTTTCCCCGTGAAACTCACTCCCAATGCTAATGCACCCCCGCGTAAAGAATCAAGTGCTTAAGCAGTCGCCTTGCGAGCGTTGCAATCGTTAGGTATGAGAGTAAGGAAATACATCCCGAGCATTCCACTGTGGATGCTTCTCCCTAGGCCCATAGAGGCAAAGGAATCGGTATTTCACGATGAATCTAGGGTTGAAATGATGATGGTCGCTACACTACAATCCTAGTTGCTACAAACTATTATGCTTTTACTATCAGGGTACACCAAGGGTTCCTTGCACCTCTGTTGGGGCATTTCCTTCCCTAACATGAACAGTATCATAGGATGATCCAACCAAGCTTGGCTATAACAATCGGAACGGTACTCATAATCAAACATGCATACACCTACATCGTTGGTACTCACGAGCCTACTATGTGCCTAACCCGACACTCCCAAGGGGAAATCAAGGCTAGCCCAATAACATATCACACATGAACTATGGCGTATTATAGAATATATCAATCATGCATCATACAAGCATGTAAAACTCAAATGAAACATGAATACAAATTAAATCGCCAAGTAATTACACTACTCCATGGACATTGAACCCAATTCAATAATTGGATTCAATGCCATAGGCACAAACTAGTGCTCCTTATATAGTTGGAGTAAAATGAACCTTAGAGAAGCCCAAAACAAAGAGAAACCCTAGTAGCCACATCAGCATGGGCCGTGCAATAGCACGCTGCCTGTACAGTATGACCCATACAAAAGCACACGAGCTGTAGACTGGACATAGTTCCTGGCCAAACTGAGCACGCGACCTGTGAAAAAGAGCATGGTCTACAGACTGGTGAGTGAATTTGGTTGTCTGAGTGGCGTGGCATGTGCAGATGCACGTGGGCTGTAGACTACAGTCAAAATCTCTAGCTTCTGAGAGCGCAACCGCGTAGTTAACTGCAAAACGCAGACTGAAGTCTAGGTCTTCAAATTCCGAGAGTGCACATGCTGTACAAAAGGTTACGGTTCGCTTTAGGACTAGTCTCTTGAGCCATCTGGTTGGCATGGGCTGTGAGTCTTCTATTTCTTCTGCACTTTGACTCCCTCTTCTTTGGCGTTTCATTAATTACCACGATTAAGGGCGTGGCCTTTGGTCTACTACCATCCTTGTGAATGACCTTCAATATCTTCTACCATTCTTGCGAATAGCCTTCACTAAGTCTATTCTGAAGTGCTTACGAGCGATCTACAATGAAGCTTACAAAATAGGATCTATATGCTCATAAGGACATAGTATCCATTAGATCTAACTAATCTAAAAAAATGAGGAATTTAGATAAGAAAACCAACAAAGCCAATCTAAACCCCTTGTGATGCAAACCCACTTAAACATAGCAATCAACCATACACAATCTACTAAAAGATATGCTAAAAGCATTAGGAAACACATACTTCTAGAGTCTCATCAATTTCCTATGCTTAAAACTTTACTTGTCCTCGAGTAAACAAGAACAAGCAAAGATTGAAGCAAAACATAGCTTGCAAAGAATTCCCCAAAACATCCAACATGTTTCCCCCCAAAACATCCAACATGTTTCCCCCCAAAACATCCAACATGTTTCCCCCCAAAACATAAGAATCTCACAACTCTCACATCCCAAAGAAACTAAGATAACCTATCCAACCACATACCAACTCAAAAGTGAAGTTCACCAAATATGAATGTGTGAAGTTAAGTTACTCTACCAAAAGAACTACCAAAAGAAAATCAAAGAGAAGCATGTGACAATTCTTTGATTTCTCTCAATTTCTCTCATTTTGCCTAGGAGCCCTTTTGGATTTTCATCCTAGCATCCCACAATATTTTTTCTTTCAAGCTCACTTCTCACCTTTTTCTGCAACATTTGGCCTCTCACTTTTACATAAGTTTTTCAACCTATCTGGGCCTTTCTCGTTGTTTCCCGAGCCGCCCTTTTGGTTTTTCAATTTAGCTGGGTACATTTCATTTTTAATTTTTTTCATTTTTTTGTGTATCACAAAAGACCCCAAAGGTGGGCTTCATACTACAATGAGATTGAAGAAATACAAACTTACACCACCAAGTGTTCCAACATCCAAAACTACTACAAGGTGCCCTCAAACCTATAAAACCACATTTTCAAAAGGAGCAAAAACAAAACAATTTTTCAAAAACAACGAGGGAAAGAAAAATAGGGAAAAGCAATCATCATCCAAATCAACACAAAACAAGCATAGATATATAGAAGCAAAAGACATGCCACCTATGATGAAGGTGTTCCAACTCCTCCCCCACACTTAGTTCATGTATTGTCCCCAATACATGTGACCAAGGTAGGAAAAGGGTTGGAAAGACCAAAACTCCTCAACGCCGTCCGCCACGCTTGGCTCCACTTCCCCGATTGTGCGGCTCCTGGTTAAGGTGCTTATTTCCAATGGCCACGGATCTCATCCGATCAGTGATCTCCCGCATGCTATAGTGGATTAAACCCATATCTATCCTCATATACTGCAATTACTCATCCACCTTGTTAAACTTGTAAGTCATCCCATCCTCATGATAGTCAAACCCTGCATTGAGGTGGCTCACATCCTGCTGGACCTCAAAGATGGAATCTCCCCAACACTCTATCAAATCCAGCTCATTCCATATAGGTTGGCCCCACAGATTGTAAGATGAACTAAACTATCTGAACCTCAGAAAACTATGCCCCCAGAATGGGTTGTACTGTAAATTATTCCAGAGCTGATACTCATGCTCTCAAGGAATGGAGATGCCGTGTCTTGGTGCCTCAAAATCAAGAGGCCCACAGCTGCTCTATCTGCTCGGCTCCCCAAATAAGTCTGTGTGGTGGGAGATATCATGCATGTGTGGTTGTGTCTCCCAAGAACCCCTAGAACTCTGCCCCGTAGAATGATAAGGTTGCTCCCATATATCAACCGGGCCAAGGAAAGGTGGTGGTATGAACTGTTTCCCAAATGTGGGAGGTTGCATAAACTGATTGTCCCCTGGAGGTGGCTGCATGAGATGATGGTCTATAAGGGGTGGTTGTGCTAGATGCTGGTGGACCCGATCCTCATCCATGAAACTCTATCATCTCGGTCCTCCTTAACCTGCTCCTCGTGGAGACTTCCTACGACCACTCTCACACCTTGGTCTAGTTCTATAAGGAGATCCCGAAGCGTGAGTGATAGTTTGAGTCTAGTCATCGCATCCTGGGGAAGTCTCATGAAGTTAGCACCTTTGTATCGCCAGCAGATCCGTCTAGCCTCCAAATGAATCATCGCCGCCTCTACTAAAACACCAAAAGTGAGAGCATATGGGACATTGAGGTCCTCCTGCATACCCTCTTCTATCAGGAGGCTGAAATGAGCATCTATGTGTGATATCATTCCCCCAACTTCTATCTTGTTTCCTTCCCTTATAGATATCTGGCAGCACTGGTAGATGAAGTACTCCACGAGATCAGGGAAAGCGTGACCCGTGAAAATTAACCACAAAATCCTACAGTCTTGCTCGGTCGAAGTGGTGGTGTCTCCATGACACAATACCATTATAGTCAGCAGCCTCGCCAGGGACGTCAGTGCCGGATGCACTATATTGTTGTTCTTGATCGCCTTCTCTCGCGGGCTTCGGGTGATGGTAGTCCAGAATGTTCCAACATTGAATCCTGAGAAATCCTCGGCGTAGCCATCCATCTCACTTTGATGCTTCCACCAGAAGCAAGAGGCGATCTCCTTGTAGTTTGAACAACATGCCTCATCCCGCAGATGAAATCTCACCACCTTCTCACCCAGCCTATTGGTTACTTGCTTAACATTAACAAGGAACTCCAATGTGTACCTGGTGTATGTGGGGGAAAATTCTCCACGAAGCCCTTCAGACCAATCCTTTTCAAGAGGACCAAGATCAGTTTGTAGAGCCTGAAGTCCTTTAGGACTTGCTTGTCCACAAGCCCGGTCTCCAGGATGGGGCATCCCACAAGATGCTCTCATCGCTCCTGGTGGCTCAGACGAAGTCCTTGTAATCTCATGAAAGGGACACTCGGACCGGCTCTCCATCTTAACATCTCAACAACAAAAGAAATAAACAATACTACCTACCAAAGACAATAATAGCCCGAACAACAATCTCAAACCAACTACCCAACAGTCAAAACTCACCCACAAAATTATGCAGTTATGAAAATCACACTCAAGCCCCCTAACAAAGCCCTAAACATGCAATTTCCAAAAATCCTCCCAACTCTTCAAAATGGGGTTTCGGCTGAAGTACTTATTTGGAAATTGAAAGCAGATTTTGATAAATTGAAGACTGTAGAGTGTGCAGAGCTCCTCCAAGAGAAAACTCCAATAATCTCCAACACCGAAAAGGGACAAATCTTTGATTTCTTGGGAGAAAGAACTTTGAAGTGGCCAAATGAGTTTTCTTCAAATCTAGGAAGTTTTCGATTGTTTATGGGGTTAATTTTCACTAGGCTTTGTGAGAGTTGGAAAGAGAGTTCTTTGGGAAAGATTTTGTGGAACTTTGTTGAGAATTGAGGGAGATATAGAGATTTTAGGCTTGGGAGAGGGTTATGTTTGCGACTGGTTTCTAGGGAGAGTGGAAAAAAGGAACGAGGGTTTTTATAGAGGACTCGTGCAAGCTGATTGACTATTTTGGGTGGCACATGTGGCATTTATATGGCATAGCCAGTTCCGCTTGAATTTCTTGTGCCATGCGCATAGCACGAGGCTTGGCACGACTCGTGCCAAGTCCAATCCCTTCAAATTTGTCGCAAATTTCCTTGCACAAAAAAAATGCAAACCAAGTGTAATTATGTTCCATCCCAAAATCAAATGACTATGAACCCCTAAAACACCACCAATTTGACAGACTTCCAAAAAATTACATGAACAAATTTCATAACCTACTAAAACAAAATAAAAGCACCGTTTCTTTATTGTCGTCCTTATGACTTATTTTTCATGCATTTTCTTCACGAAGAAAAATGTAACAGTGGGTCTCCAGAATCACCATCCGGGACTCCACCCAAAACCATGTCCCTATAGACGGGTCTCCACATCTCACGAGGCTTACCTTTCGCCTTAGGTGCCACAAACCAAAAAAGTTCATCTTTCACGATTGTTGACACATTTTTTTGTTGATTTTGGGAATAGGAAGGGGTTTAGGAGGTTTAAACTCCTTAGCACACTCCTTTCCCACTGCATGTTAGTGTCGCATTTGGGGAGGTCGTCGCCGTACCTCTCAAAGTTAATATTTATAAGCCCTAAATGCTTACTATCTACAACTAAGTAGATAGCGGCAAGTCGGGGTCGTCCATGAAGAAGAGGGATCTTCCTCTAAGCGTTTAGACACAAAAGGTTATTATTAGGCTAGTAGTAGATATATATACATACATATAAAAGCATGTAAATGGGGGGGGAGGGGTTGGTTGTTTGGTGGTCCTAAGTTATGAAATTAAAAAGACAAGATAACTAGAAAAGTCAAGTAACTAGGCTAATCATCAAACAAAACTAAGAAAAAGGGGTTTAAAACTACAAAGATAAAGCCGCGGGGCAATTGATATCCACTTCCAAACCTAATGTAAATCATTGAACCATTCACTCATTCTATCATATTCATTACTTGACTTAACATTAATATACTTATCTAGAAAGAATCATAACACATTATGCACAAGAAGTTCTAAGTTCATGTTCATAGATTTTCATGCAAATGAGCTAAGGAATTCGTCACTTTCCTAACACCCGAACACTTCAATCATAAAAACACTTCCTATTCATAAACAACCAATGACATAAATGAAGTGAAACATAGCATCAAGAATACATAAATGCTAAATAATAAAGGCTTCAAGAACGAGTGAAACAATCTATTCACTACTTCAACTACATGTTGTGAAGATAAATCTTCCATCCTTCATAGATAGTAGTTTGCAAGAGTGAATTCGACATCTCTTGTCAAACCTCACCAATGACTCCCTTAGTACTAAGAGTATCCCATTGATGGCATTTAGCACGAAGAATCAACAAGCTTGGCGACACTTATAAACACTACACCGTGTCTAAGCATTTAACCAATTCATGCATTTACACAAGATTAGTCAAGAACGATCGACATTCATAGACCTCTCTCATTTGCTACCTAAAACAAACTTGACAACGAGTTCGACATCATCACATTCATCTAGCAATTATCAACACACCAACATCATAAAGAAGCTCTAACTCATGCTCTTGGATTCCACATTAAAAGAGGGGAGAATTAACTACTTTATCCCAACCCTAACAAGTAATCATACAAGCAATTCATATACTCAAACTTCCAACAACATTAATGCCATTAACAATCCACATTCAAAGCTCAATAAATGCACAATAGAGAAAACAATAGATAGATAGAAATAATTCTCAAGACATTAGCAAGGAAGTTTCAATCAATTGCTCCCAAGTACAAAAATAAGCTAGATAATCAAAACCCATAAAATAGAACAAAAATCTACAAAGAAAGAAGAAGAAATGGAAGAAAATGGTGAAAAACTAGGGTTTTGGAGCCCCCAAGTCAGGCTTTTTTTGAGTTGGGGAAGAAGGGGGTTAAAAGCTATTTATTGTACAAGAAAAAAGGGAGTAAAATGCAAGTTGCAGGGCAGTTATCGTGAGTCGCGATGCCTCCGTCGCGAGTCGCGACCAGATCAGGAAATTGTGAGCTCTCAGGTCCAGATTTCGCGAGTCGTGATGGAAAAAAGTCCTGTTTTGTTTTGCTTCCTCCGGGTGAACCGTTGATCTGTTTTAGGAGTTCTAATAGGCGATTTTATAGTACTCGAGAAGAGGAATCCAATGGTACCACTCTTGGAGGCTGATTCCTCTAGGAAAATTCTCAGAACTCTACTTCAAAACATAGATCATTCTTCACCCTTTGCTTTGCTCTCCTTTCTTCACTTTATCTTCTACCACTTTGTGAGTGGCCTTCCATCTTCTACCATCCTTTCGAATGGCCTTCACTAAACCACTCCTAAGTGCTCATGAGCAATCTACAAATTAAGCTTATAAAAAGGAATCTAGATGCTCGTAAGGACCAAAAATCCATTAGACTATACATAGGTTACAAAATGAAGGATTTAGATATAAAAACCGAAAATGGTCATCTAAACCCCTTACCATGTAAACCTACTAAATCTAGCAATCTTACAATAAAAATATGATAAAAGAGAGGTTAAATGCTTTGGAAAATAGATGTCTCATCAAATCTCCACACACTTAAACCTTACTCGTCCTTGAGTAAACAAGAACAAGCAAAGATCAAAGCGTAAACTTGCATGTAAAAGTTTTCCAAAACATCCAACATCATATTCCTAGACTATCCTAACCCCCAAGACATAAGAATCTCTCACACTCTCACATCCCAAAGCCTAAGATAATCCAAACAACCAACAAACCATAACAAAAGTGAGGTATACATATAATGCCAAGCTAACTTACTCCACTGAAAAAACCACTCAATAGACAAATCAAGAGAAGCATAATTTTTTTTTTCAATTTCTCTCATTTTCTCTCATTTTTCCTAGGAGCCCTCTCGGGTTTTCATCCTAGCTTCACACAATTTTCTTTTTCAATGCTCACCCTCACCTTTTTCCTCACCATTTGGCCTCTCATTTTTGCATAGGTCACCCTCTCGGGTTTTCAACCTATCCGGGCCTCCCATTTTTGCCTAAGTTGCCCTCTCAGGTTTTCAACTTAGCGGGAATTTTTTTTCTTTTTTTTTCAAAAAATACAAATCAAAGTGGAGTACACACTACAATACAATACAATGAGATATATTTATCTTTACCTCCCCACACTTGATAAGGGAGAAAGAAAAACAAACTGACAACTTGGATTTTGAAGGTCCCGGTGATCGCAATGCTCACTTCTCAATGAATGTTCTCTCCTCCATGTTCTCCAACTCCGCCCGATATGAAACTTTGATCCATCAACTACAAAGCCACAACTATGCAAATCCCGATCAACACTCACAAAAGACAACAACTAGTAGTACTTCTAGATGGTGGTTTTGGTAGTGGTTTATTTTTGGTGGTGGATTGTGGTGGTATTCTTGTGGTTTTGGGAAAGCGTTTGAGGACATGGTTGAGGAATGATTTTTTTTCAAGAAAAGGAAAATAGTAATCTAACTTAGAAGCCCGGGTTGCCTCCCAAGAAGCTCTGTATTTTTAAGGTCGTCGGCACGACCCTAATGTTATCCATATGGTGAAGGTTTGAACCCCTTCACCATGAGTATCCAAAAATAGAGAGGTGGGGGTACAAAACTTTCAAGAGGAAAGTTTTGTTGAGGTGGAGTTGGTTTAAAGGGAGTTGGGTGGTTAGGAGGCTTGGGGTAGTCTTTTGGCTCCTCTCTTGTCTCCCTCAAAACTTTTGAAAATGGTAGAGTTGGTTCACTCGGTGGGGGAAGGGGTGACGATGCTAATGAATGTAGCACAATCACCTCTTCCTCCATTTTTTTATCCTCAACAACCAACTCCTCATCCCCTTCGAACTCAAAGTCATTTCCCATGGTGACCTTACTCACCGAATCCTCGAGTTCAATTTGGGATGGTGCATTTTTGGAATCACGAACTTCCATTCGGGCCAACGCTTCTAACATACTCCTCATGTGCCCCTCAATAGCCTCAACACTAGAGGAGAGCTGAGTGTCTGACTCCTCACTAGTAAAGTAGTTCAAGTTTGCTATTGTATTCATGACTTCCTCACGTGTTAAACTTGAACTTCCTTGTTGGGCTTGGTTTTGGGGTACGGTATAAGGTGGTGATGGCCAACTATTTTGCTCATATTATTGGTTTTCCGGCTCATTCTCATACCACCAATCCGGACTACCACTCCATTCTGGATTGTAAGGATTGTGGTATGGATACCATTCTTGAGCTTCTTGCCCTTGAAAACCAACATCTCCTAGCTCTTAGTAGCACTCTTCATAATATCCTTGGTTTTGGAAACCAAGGGTTCTTTCTCCCTCATAGTGCTCTTCCCACAACAAATAGCAAGACTCGGTAGGATGGTCAGAATGACACATCCTACAAAATCTTGCTTGTTGAGCCTCTCTTCTCATCATGAGTTCCCTCATGGTGAGATGCTCCATTTTTAAAATAAATTAAAATTTTTTTCTTTTCAAAAGTCGAAATCATATTGCAAGTGTTCTCAATAAAAACTCACCAAGAACTCAAGCAATACCCAAGAAGTGGAAAATAAAAACAACTAGCTAATATGCAACCAAAAATGCCCAAACATTTAAAAATAAACGCCTCTTCCCCGGCAGCGGTGCCAAAATTTGGGAGGTCGTCACCGTACCTCTCACAACTTGGATTTTGAAGGTCCTTCTCGATGATGGCAATGCTTACTTCTCAATGAATGTTCTCTCCTCCATGTTCTCCAACTCCGCCCGATATGAAACTTTGATCCATCAACTACAAAGCCACAACTATGCAAATCCCGATCAACACTCACAAAAGACAACAACTAGTAGTACTCCTAGATGGTGGTTTTGGTAGTGGTTTATTTTTAGTGGTGGATTGTGGTGGTATTCTTGTGGTTTTGGGAAAGGGTTTGAGGACATAGTTGAGGAATGTTTTTTTTCAAGAAAAGAAAAATACTAATCTAATTTAGAAGCTCGGGTTGCCTCCCAAGAAGCTCTGTATTTTTAAGGTCATCGACATGACCCTAATGTTATCCATATGGTGAAGGTTTGAACCCCTTCACCATGAGTATCCAAAAAATAGAGAGGTGGGGGTACAAAACTTTCAAGAGGAAAGTTTTGTTAAGGTGGAGATGGTTTAAAGGGAGTTGGGTGATTAGGAGGCTTGGGGTAGTCTTTTGGCTCCTCTCTTGTCTCCCTCAAAACTTTTGAAAATGGTAGAGTTGGTTCACTCGGTGGGGGAAGGGGTGACGATGCAGTGAATGTAGCACAATCACCTCTTCCTCCATTTTTTTATCCTCAACAACCAACTCCTCATCCCCTTCGAACTCAAACTACTGCTTCTTCTTCTTCTTCTTTGATTTGCACTCCGCAGGGTCTTTAGTAAATCAACGACCTTTTCAATGGAGACGATAGAAATAACCCGAAGAGTGCTATGAATCAAATATAAGAATTTGTATTTTTGCTCTTGATAATGTGTAAATTCGTGCTGGGATTAAGTGCCTAGTCTAGGTGGCCTAGGTCTCCTATTTTACCCCTTGGATAATATCCTTGGGCCGGCCCAAGGGAGATGTACTTGCTCCACAAGCAAACAAAATAGTTGTCCTACTTGCCAACCTATATAAAGGCTAAAGGTAACCCTACAAACTCAACTATTAATTCTTAATTACACAATTGCACTATTGTTTCCTGACTTGATTGTCAGAGGCTCTTCACCCCTGAAACCTCCGGGGGCTTTGTCTTGCAGATCCCAGCCAAGATAGCGATGTAGGGGCGGTGGTTAATTGGGGTGCATCAAGTGGGACCATTAATTCAGATATGCGTATTTTTGCTGTTTATTTCCACCTATATTGAAATCACCTTGCGTAGAAGTGAACGGCTAAAAGGTGAGACCTTAGGCACCAGCAAGGAAATATAATCCCCCTACTGGAGAAGAAGGTGGTGCAAGAGCTAAATGCAATCGGATCTGCCTTCAAGTGCAGGTAACAAACTCCTACAAGCAGGCTGAGACAAGATTACAGCAACAGGGATACTAGAGGGGT
The DNA here is from genome assembly GCA_037428765.1 of Rubia yunnanensis. Taxonomy (NCBI): domain Eukaryota; kingdom Viridiplantae; phylum Streptophyta; class Magnoliopsida; order Gentianales; family Rubiaceae; genus Rubia; species Rubia yunnanensis. Next base: position 57,259,598 of record CM075066.1, read on the forward strand.
CTCAGATGGAAGCTGCCGTACCTCCGAGATGGATGGAGGTCAACGTCAAACCTTGCAAGAGGTGTTGAAGCTCCTATGTCACAAAGCCAGGTGCGCTGACAAAGGGAGAATGAGCCACAGTCCATAGAAGCTATGATGGTTTTGCAAATAGAAGCTACAATGGGAGCTACTCAAGTGATGAGGGGTATAAATAGCACCTTTCCCCCATCACAGTAGGACCTAGCGCTACTAGCTCGAAGCCTCAGATCGGCTGGCAATCAGGTGGATCCCCCAATGCTCTATCAGAGGATGGTCAACCAGCAGGTGGTGCCTCCACCTTCGATGCCCTTAGTATTGCAACCAAGATTACAGTTGCAAGCCACCACAAGAACATCCTACCAAGCGGAGATGTAGATATGGGTCTAAGACCGACCCCAACCGGCATTCCCTAGTATGGGCCAAACATTGGCATATTCTGTGCCTATTTCAGTACCTCATATTTTGAACAATGAAATCCCTTATTTGGTTGCCGGGACAATGGGGATTTACCCAGGTTTGTTGAACCAGATGCATTCAGGGCCCCAACCAGAGATCCCTTTGTATAATCCCTATCATCAAAGGTGGCAACAACTATATCACATTTCTGCCATGGAAGGACCGCGACATGGATACATTGCCTCAAATCAGATCCCTAGTATCAATGCTTCATTTTGGCCAGGCCAATGTGGAGACCCGCATATGGGAGGTGAGTCGAGCAATGCCTTAACGAGGGAGCTGGACATGTTGATTGGGCCTTCGGGTCAAGTTGCAGCCTCCCTCTTCAGTCCTGTAGTCATGGCCACCCGATGGCCAGCAACGTAAAACTACTTGAGGGACTTCCCACGTATAGTGGAGATTCGGACCCCCAGGAGTTCATACAGACTTTCCTTAGTTCGATAAATTCGAGGGACTTCAATGAATAGCTGACATGTAAGCTGATAGGAAGCCACCTTCGAGGAAAAGACCAAGAATGGTTTAACAAGATGGGCAGAGGGTCATTACATTTGTATAGAGACTTTGGAAGGGCCCTGTTAGGCTAGTTATTCAAAAAAGAAAATATCTACAAAAAACCCTGATTGAGCTCTATTAGAGCAGGCAGAGTCTCAACAAATCAACGAATGCATTCTATCATCGGTATGTGGATAAGAGCCTCAATGTAATCAATTGCACGGAGGATGGAGTGATCCTTGGCTACATGAATGGAATGTCCAACCTCGACTTGTACTAGAAGCTGGTCTGGAAGAAACTAGAAACCCTGCAACCGCTATAAGAAATCGTGAAACAATATTCAAAGTTCGAGGAAGCCACGAAGAGAAAACAAGAGGGGGACAAGTGGGGGGTGAAAATGGCTCTAAGGCCTCAAAACCAAGACTAAAAAGGTTGAAAGTTTTGAAAAAAAGGCTTTGAGGGCTATGTTCCCTTAACCAAATCCCTGGTGGAAATACACTCCATCCACAAGGGGTTGTTTCGTACCCCCTCTAGGGAGAGACTACCCCAGAAAAAAAAAGATTCACCCAAATTTTGTGACCATTATAAAGAGCGTGACCATGATGTGAATGCATACTCCCACATGAAGAAGAAAATTGAAAGATGTGCAAGAGAAGGTTTGCTCTCAGACTTTGTCAAAAGACCAAGAGGAGAAGCCTCCTTGAAGAGACAAGGAAAATTCCACTGGAAAGGCAACAAGAAGGGAGCCAATTGAGGCGGTAGAGAACATCAGGGAAACCATGGGAAGAAAATTAGAAATTAGGAGAGATAAAATGTTAGACCTGACGCCGAACCTCGGATGGATAGGAACAGGAGGGATGGGGCTAACTGGGTGATCAATTTTATCAATGGGGCTAGCTGAATTGGAACCGATAGCCGATGAGGGAACGATGCTAAAATCCTAGAGGTGGGAGCTTTCTACTTCACCGGTGGAGGAAACGGCCAGAAAGTAGGCTAAACTTGAGCTCTCCCCCAGTGGTGTTTGTGACATTTTAATAAGAGAAAGAAATGATCAAATAAGGTAGAACTTACTGATTCTTAGCCAGAGTTTGGCTGGACTCTGGAAATGTTAGCTAGGGGAAGAAAAACCTGAAAATTGATTTGGGTAAAGAGTAAAGTGAAGAGCTGGGAAGCGCCTTATATAGAAGGAATAAAAGGTAACGATTACCTCAGGCCACCAAAAAGTAAGTGAATACATGGGTAAATGGTCTGTGTGGGTGAGAAATCCCAGGTATTAATGGAACAAGTTACGCGCGTAAAGTCAAACCCAGACCTCACACTCAAAGGTATGAGTGAGCATCACACCCTTATAACCTTTCCACTTCTCAGGTCGAAGCTAAGCCCTCAGACCCTAACACAGATTAGAAGGCTGAGGGTCGAACCCCCTATTCCTAACTACTGGGGGCCCCTTGAAAAATAAACAGGGCTGGAGCCAGGCCCTCAGACTCTAACACAGCTTAGAAGGTTGAGGGTCAAACTCCCTTATTCCTAACTACTGGGTCTCGAAGGCCCCTTTAAAAATAAACAGAGCCGGAGGAAGGCCCTTGGGATCTAACAAAGATTAGAAAGATGAGGGTTGGACCCCCAAACAAATTAATCCACTCGAAAGACAAATTCAAAGTTAACCTGGAGGATCTTGAATCCACTCCTGGATCAAACCCCCAATGCATTACAGGGGCTTAAATATTATACCCCTAAAGTGGTGCATAATCTCGGAAGTCGCACCCCTGCTCAATTGTGAAATCAAAACAACCTCATCGAATGTAAAATTACCAAATTCGCAAGGGCGGACATGAATTTGATCCAGGCTCTTGGGATAAATTTGAAGGCCAAACCATCAACTTTTCAGGGGCTTATTAATAATGTGTAAATTTGTACTGGGCCCAAGTGTCTAGTCCATCTGGCCCATGTCTCCTATTTTACCACTTGGGTAATATCCTTTGGGCCAGTCCAAGGGAGAAGTACTTGCTCCAAAAGCAAACAAAATAGTTAACCTACTTGCCATCCTATATAAAGGCTAAAGGTAACCCTACAAACTCAAATATTCATTCCTAATTATACAATTGCACTATTGTTTGCTGACTTGATCATCAGAGCCTCTTCCCATTGGAAACCTCTGGGGACTTTATCTTGCAGATCCTGACCAAGACGATGGCGTAACGGCATCGGTTAATTGGGGTGCATCAACTCCTGGCTTACTATTAAACTACCAAGGGGTTAATAGTGGCAAGTGCGGGGTCATCCAAAGAGATGCTAGGAATTTGAAGGTTAACTATGCAAAGCCGTAATCGGGTCGTCAATCCAATCACGTGTCAGGCATAATCAATGTTGCAAATAAGATTTTAGGGGGTGGGTGGGGAGGGAGGGTGCTTCTACAAACTACTAAGCATGCAAGAGCAAGGGAATAAACTAGATTATGCTAACACTTGGGGATATTTGCATTAAATGACCGGTAGAATATTTTGATCCTAGATTCAATCAAATAAAAGATGTATAAACCTATCCTAATACTTATGCACATAGTGTGGTCAATAGTCAATAGATAAGGCAATAGATAGTGTGGTCAATAGATAGTCAACAGATAGTGTGGTCAATAGATAGTCAACAGATAGTGTGGTCAATAGTCACATAGTCTCCATCCTAATTGGAACCAGGGTTGTGAGATACCTTAGATCATAGATATAATGTCAACTGCCCTTGGGCCTAATTGATAGGACTCGAGGGAAGTAGTGCATTCGTGGTGGAAGCCCATGACGTAATTGTACGGGGGGAGAAACAGACCTACAAAAATGGTAGAACCTTGTTGTACTCCCCTAATTATGATGGAGGCGTCGATGGAAAATTGCAAGAGCACCTGCCGTGACAGAGACATGGAAGTGCATGCCATCGGTCAGACCATGTATTATGAACACTCTATTAGGTTTGCCTAAATATCTATGTGAATGAATTGAGGATATAAGCGTTATATTGACCATGTTGCGCAATGATTCCCCAAGTGTTTAGTTTAATTAGCTTACTTGTGTTGTTACTTTTATGCTTAGTAGTTGTTAGTTAAAAATCCCCAAAACCCCCTTTGCAGGTTTGCTTTACCAGCTATTCCTTTCACTCGTATGAATTGACGACCCGTACGAGGTTGTGTTTTGATTGGTACATTAGACCTAGCATCTTTGTGGAAAAACCCAGAGCTTACCGTTAACTACCCACTAGGTAACGTAGCACTGAGAACAAGCTGTATGATTCCAAATTTCTATCTTCTAACCCCCGAGCCTTCGCCCGGGTTAATTAGCTACGATTAACGACCTTGTGGAAGGCAGGTCAGAGCATTTACAAATAAGCTCACAAAGGAAAATCTGGATGATCGTATGGACATAATGTCCATTAGGTTCAAATAAGTCTAAAAAAACTAAGAACATAGATAAGAAAACCAGCAATGGCTATCTAAACCCCTTGTAATGTAAACCTAACTAAATCTAGCAATCAATCATCCAAAACATCTAGTAAATGTGTTAAATGAATTGGTTAACGCATGATTTTAGGTTCAAATCAATTCCCCACACTTAAACCTTTACTCGTCCTCGAGTAAACAAGAACGACAAAAATCTAAGTGGAAAACTAGCATGCAAAGATGTATGATTCTCGCAAAGATGTGAGACTCTAGCAAACCTCACTCCCCAAAGAAGCTAAAGTAACATATCCACCCAATCATACTAATAAATAGGCAAGGTATACATGATATATGTGAAACTAACTTACTCCACCAAAGAAGCCACCAAAGACAATTCAAGAGAAGCGTAACATGGTTTCAATTTCTCTCATTTTTTCTAGAAGCCCTTTTGGGTTTTCATTCTAGCTTCACACAAATTGAGCTCACTCTCACCCTTTTCCACACCATGAACTCTCATTTTGCATAGGGTTTTTCAACCCATCAGGGCCTTTTCCATTGTTGCTTAAGTTGCCCTTTTGGGTTTTCGACTTAGCCGGGTATATATATTTTTTCATTTTTTTGTGTAGCACAAAAGGTTCCGAAAGTGGGATTCATACTACATGAAGATAATCAAAGAAAAACAAACTATCACCAAAACACAAAAGAATCTTGTTGAAACTCCTAAGTTCCTAACTACTCCCTCCCACACACTTCAACCTTGCATTGTCACCAACACAACACAAAAAGTAGAAATCATAAGTGGAGTAGGGAAAATAGTAAGCACTTACACTTGGGACCCCAAAGGGCCCACTCTCAAACGTCTCACCTTGCTCCTTCTCCATTCTTCTTTTGCCTCATCTCTTGCCTCTCAATGGGAATTAGGCCGCGAAAACCTTCAAGCTTCGAAGCATGAAACCTCTTAATCAACTGGTCTATAGCCTCCTCTTGCACATTGGCTCTCCCATCCACGATTACAAACTCTTCTTTCACTTCCCGCTCAATGGAATCCAACCTAACTCCCCAAGATCTCATGGTGCCATCCCTAGTACCAACCTAATCCCTAATTTCTCCATTTGCAAGCTCATTTCTTCTACCGCTTGACCAACCTCTTGCACTATTTTGGTTGAGCTTATGAGTTGTTCCCTAAACGTGCAGAATTGGTCAAAGAATTCCATCGGTAAGTTGCCTCAGGTAGGTGGCACTCTAGGTGACATTTCACTATCTTCCTCTTCAATGTCAATGTCCAGGGCCAAGAGGGTGTTGTAGAAATCCTTTTTGAATCTCAAATCGGGGCTAAAAAAAGTTCTTCCAAGGCAGTGTAGTGGTTGATGGCCATGCGTTAAGTTTACGGAAGTATCATAAAGTTGCACACCGATGCACCACCATACAACCAAATGAAGCGGTCTTCCAAGGTAGTGGTAGCAACCATTGAAGCTCTTAAGCTTGTCTATGGTGTACCTTGTCCCCAAACGACCTAATTTTTCCACGTAAAAGGGAGAGGGGACCGAATGTCCTAAATATTGGTTTAAAAGCCGGACCATGCCTTCCACGGGCATCGTTCTACCTTTCTTCTTCCCCGCAGCCAAGCACTCTTCCACAAAGGCTCCCACCAAAATGGGGTAGAAATTCCCTTCCGGAGTCATTGCCCAAAGGATTCAGACGTCTCGGTTGGGGCATTGAGAAATATCTTCATGGTAAAAGACTCTCATGGATAGGAGCCGGTGCACGTACTGCAAAGCCGACCGGACTATTGTGATACTCTTGCCCAAGTGGTTCTCCGTAAAAAACTGCTTAACGATAAAGGATGCCCTTATCGGTGAGTCTTTGGAACTTCCTTCTCGTACTTCCACCCAAATGCTCGAGCGATTTCCCTATGGGTCATTGTGTACTCCTTGTCATCCAAGTGGAAAGTGATGATCCTTTTCCTATCATTATCCATTGTTTCTCCAAGGTTGCCAAAAATTCAAAAGTCCACCTTATGTACGTTTTTAAGTGCATCTCTAGAAAGTCTTCTAGGCCTAACCGACCTAGCAGATAGGAGATGGGATCAAGTAGGCCTAGTGCTACCAAGGTCTCCTTATGTACGTTTTTAAGTGCATCTCTAGAAAGCCTTCTAGGCCTAACCGACCTAACAGATAGGAGATGGGATCAAGTAGGCCTAGTGCTACCAAGGTCTCCTTACATGCAAACTTCGTCTCCAAGATGGTTGTCTTCAAGCTATTGAGACACTTCCATTTCCAGGACGCACTTCCATAAATGTTGGCTAGCCCCATGAACTCCTTAACAATAAAGGCGTGATTAAGAGGGAGGTAAGTTGTCGGCTCTTGTCTCCCAACTTTAGCTAACTTCTTCCCTTTCTCACCCCAGGAGTTTGCTCCTGTCTCCGGCCTATTCCTCTTCGGAGCCATTCTATCACAACAAGAAAAAGATGGTAATGAAAAGAATACACAAGTATATACATCAAGGATCAACTAGCCAATCATTCCCAACTAGCCAATCATTCCCAACTAGCCAATCATTCCCAACTAGCCAATCAGTCCCGTATGCAGCATCTCCAATAGGCACGAGAAATGGCATGACCTGTACCATATAAAGGCCTTGTACCATTTCATCTTACATGGGTCATTCAATTGGCAAGACCTGTGCTATCTAGTTCCTTCTTGTTTCTAACACTTTTTTCATCCAAGTCTTATTTACTTCTAACCGTAAATACGAGACTCGATCTTAGACTCAATAACCAGCTAGATTTCCACTCAAAATCCTTTTTCACACAAAAACATGCAAAATCTAACTACCAAAGACATCAAAACAAAGCAAGGAAAACACAGTATATTTATTGCCGTCCTCACGACTTATTCTTTATGCATTATACCTAAAATGAACCTATCGTTGGGTTTTAGGAGCCGCCATCGATGACTCCACACATGATGACATCTTTGTGGAGAGGCCTCCACAAAGTGTTACCCTTACCTTCGTGCACTTTGTCCACAATAGAGAGTGTATGTCCATCCTTAGCTAATGTTGAGTCCTTACCCATTTCCTTTGGTGTACGAGGTAGTCGAGGAGGTTTTAAGTCCCCTCCACTCTCCACCAACTGGTGCAAGTTAGTGAGCATAGAAAAGCAATCCACAATAGGAATATTTTCTCTAAACTTACGCATGGCATAAGTATCATCAACATTATCATCACAATCAAAGCTCAAAATATGATTGCTCTCATCACTGTTATCAATATCATCAAGTAACTCATCATTATAAATCATGTAAGGGTCATAACATTGACTAAGCTTATCACACAAAGATATGCCATTGCAAAAAAGAGAAGACACAGGTGAATTATGCTTAGACTTGTAAATTTCAAATCCCACCTTATCAACATCATCCTCTAAAGTTAGTGTTCTCAAATGGAAATCTATTTTGGTCATTGATGTTTTTAGGAAAGGTCTCCCCAATAAAATTTGGTGAGCACCACCATCGTGCAGTACATCAAGGATATAGAAGTCCACCGGGAGCACTAAATTTCCTACCATAACCATGGTATTCTTAACTATATATCTAGGGCTAGGTTGGGAATGATTGGCTAGTTGGACAATTACCCTAGTGTCCCTAAGCTCACCTATGTCTAGGTTCTCATAAAGGCTAGATAGGATCATATTGATAGATACACCTAAGTCTGTCATATCATTCTTTATCAATTTACCACATTAGGAAATAGGGTTTGAAAACATTCCAGGGTCATCACACTTCTTGGATATGTTCCTATGAGCTAAAGTGGTTACTCCCCCTATTTTCAATTGACCTCCTTTTTAGTTGGTTTGTTCCTCTTTTTAGTGCAAGCATTTTTTTTAAAAAAAATTTATCATATGAGGAGGGTATTTGTTCAATCACATCTAGAATAGGAATGCTAACCTCGAACTTTTCAAAGATGGGTACATTCCGGGTCGCTAGCGGTTCTCTCCGGCGTACTAACCAGTGAGTTGCCTACCCTAAATTCACCGGAAAGTTTCTCAGAGGGGGAACCCTCATCAGAGCAGGCCATGATGGAAAAAAGGGGTAAATGAGAAGATTAGAAGGAGAATAGGGACGAAAGAACTTACTAATTTCTGGAAAAAGTGATGGAAGTTGGATCGCTCATGAGAGAAATACAGAAAGAAATCTTGTAAGAAGACGCCTGCAAATGAGAAAAGTAAATAAGGAAGCATGAATGAGGGGTAAATATGGGGGCTGAAGTGATGAGTAATTATTTTTGCATTAGAAATATTAAAGGTTATGAAAATATGTGATCGCCTATTTGTCTTCTGACAGCACAGTGTTTGGGGGGAAGTAACACACGCAATTGAATAGCACGCGTATGCCCTTTCGGAATCTTAAACGATGAAGTTGATTAGAAAACTAGGTTCTCATTCTCGAAGGTTGTAATGCAACGTGCAATGTTCATTTCGAGCCTTGTAAGTCCTCGAATTGTCCCATGCATTCGAGACCTCGAAGACCTTCGTGACGTTCCAGATTTCTAAGGTCGAGAACTTACTTTTCTGGGGGCTCTTGATAGAGGTTAGGCTCAAAAAGGCCATTGGGCCGTAAGTATGGCTGCCCAGTTAGGGGAATATTTAATACTCTAACTTAATTACCAAATTCGTGGGTAATTAAGGGTGATAATTAAGGAGTACATTATTCAGGACACAGAGTATAAATACAAGGTACACATTTACTTATCATTCATTTAGTCTTAATCATATTGAACACCTGGACTAACTTAAGCATAGAGTGCTGACCCCTGGAACCATAGGGATAGTTTGATTGCAGGTCCATTCGAGAAGAACCCAAGCCACGAACCGGTCGGTGGTCGAAGACACATCAATGTTCAATGCCATCAATGGGATAATTTTAGTTTTGTTTCGACTAAGGGATTCAATTGTGAGGTTTGACAAGAGATGTTCAATTCACTCTTGCAAACTACTATCTAGAAGGGTAGAAGATTTAGTCTTTACAACAAGTAGTGAAAGTAGTAAATATGTTGCATGTTCAATGATGGATAAGAGGCTTGGAAGTGAAAGTCAATTGTGCCCAAGGTTTTGTTAATTGTTGGTTTAATCCTCTTTTAGTTTTTGAGGTATTGCTTTGCATATTTAAATTTCTTGTTAGTTAACTTGTTATTCAATCTTATAACTTACGAACAAAAACAACCAACCCCCCCCCCCTTACATGCTTTTATGTGTATCTATATATCTATGCCTAGTATGTTTTCCGCTCTATATGTTTAAACACTTGAAAATATCCCTTTTTTTCGTGGATGACCCCAACTTGCCATTATCTACTTAATTGTAGATAGGAAGCATTAGGGCTTATAAATTGTATTTTTGAGAGGTACGACGATGACCTCCTAAATTTTGGTGCCACTGCAGGGGAAGAGGTGTTTATTTTTAAGTGTTTGGGCTATTATGTGTGAGTATGTGCTAGTTGTAAATATTTGTTAGTTTGCTTTTATTTTGTTTTTTAGTTAATTTACCATTATCTCTTAGCTTGAGATGTATTGTTCGAGTTCTTGGTGTATGGTTCGTATGCGATCCTCTTCAAAAGAACCCCTACACTACGACCCCCCGAGTTAGAGTTGAATTTGAGATGGGCTAGGAGGCTTTATTTGGAAAGTGTGAATAACACCCCTCCTAGTGATCATTTTGCGGACACTTCTATGTCCATGGAACATCAAGATGAGCATGAAGGAGACATTCTGGGAGGAGGACCTCAACATCCTCCTCTCCAAGGAGGAGTTCCTCCCATCCAAAGAAGGGAGATTTCTTTGGGGCAAGCCCTATTGAGGGACGTTATGAGCCCTAATTCTTAATAACAATCAATGTCCATAGAATATCCCTTGGTTGTACCAAACAGACAATTCAAGCTCAAGACCAAGTTTATAAACTTGCTAACTATCTTCCTTGGTAGGCAAGGGAAAATGCCAACAAGCATCTCACCAAGTTCCACTTTTTATGTGGTGGTATGGTTCTCTACGGAGTAGATGAGGAATTCTACAAATTGAAAGAATTCCCATTCACATTGAGGGATGGTGCAAAGGATTGGCTCCACTACCTACCACCCAAGAGCATCAAAAGTTGGCTTGACATGAAGACAAAATTTCTTGCCAAGTATTTCCTGGCCTCAAGGTCTGCCACTTTTTAGAAAAACATTAGTAACATCCTCCAATGGCATGAAGAGTCTTTTATTAACTATTGGGAGAGGTTCAAGAAACTTCTCTCGAGTTGCCCTTACCATGGCTATTTGGAGGGAGACTTGGTTTATTATTTTTACAATGGTCTTCTTGATGAGGGCCAAAGACTAGTGAGGATTTCTTGTGGCGGTACCCTTGAGAACAAGACTTTGGAGGAGGCTATGAAGTTATATGAGGAGCTAGCCGAAGAGTCAAGGAATTTTAGCTCGAGGACCGATTTGAGAAGAAGAAATCCAATGCCCACAAGTGACCCTTCCACTAGTGGAAAGCTTGAGGACCAAGTCTTGGCCTTTACTTCTATGGTAAAGTCTCTCATGGCCAACTCCGGGAATGTGAAACATGAAAAATTGTGTGAAATTTTCTCATCGATGCATCCTAGGAACACTTTCCCTACTTTGAAAGATAATTATTTTGAAGAGGTGAATGTCATGGGGTATCAAGGTGGGCAAGGCTATCAAGGAAAACAAGGGTACCAAAGCTATCAAGGAAATCAAGGCTACCAAATCGGCCTTACAATTCGGGTAATCATGATCATTCGAATCTCCGGTATGGAAATCCTCAAGGAGGCCAAAGTGCTCAACCATATCAACCTCCTCAATAACAATATTTACCACCTCAACAAAAATACCAAAGGTTTCACGACAAGCCCCGTGACCAAGGGGAGAGTAAGGACTTGACAAAAGATGAGGTGATTCAAGTCATTTATAGGCTGAGTTTGTGTGCGGAAAAAAGGCAAACAATTCTAAGATAAAGCCAAGGCGAGCATAAAAAACTTGGAAACTCAAGTGGGCCAAATAAGCTGTGAATCCGATTGAGGCATGGGAAAAGGGCAAGCTCCCTTCCCAACCAGAATTGAATCCTCACCAAAATGCTAGTGCTATCGCTTTGAGAAGTAGTAGAGAGGTTGGCACTCCCCTGGGTGGTGAAATTGTTGAAGATGAGCCTAGGAGAGTTGAGGTGTTTAAAAAATAGGTAGAAGAAGAGGCCGAGACATCGGCCAAGGAGAAAGCAAGGAAGGGGAAGGAGAAGAAAGAGGAGGTCATTGTTGAAAAATCAACCTCTATTCCCAAACCTTCATCCCCTCCTCACAAGAAGGAAAAAGTAATGGAATTCCCTCCATATGTTCCGGAACCACCATTTCCGAAAGCTTTGAAAGACAAAAGGAGGAAGGAGGACAACAAGGACATCTATGAAGTCTTTCCTAGATGCGAGGTAATATTCCACTCTTAAATGCCATTGAACAAATTCCTAGATATGCTAAATTTCTTAAGGAATTATGTGTTGTGAATAGAAAGTAAAGAGCCAAGAATAAGTTGAAACATGGGAAAAGTGAGCATGTTTCCGCCCTGTGTCAAAGAGAGTTACCCCCTAAGTCTAGCGATCCCAGCATGTTCACAATCCCTTTCATAATAGGAAACACACATTTTAAAAAAGCCATGCTTGATCTAGGTGCATCAATAAATGTGATTCCTTACTCTTTGTATGAAAGCCTTAACTTAGGTACGTTGCACGCAACCGGGGTGGTATTCCAATTAGTTGATCGTTCTAGTGCATACCCCAAGAGTATTGTCAAGGATGTGTTTCTTAAGGTGGATTCCTTAGTATACCCCACATATTTTTATGTCCTTGATATGGAGCATGATAAACATTCTATATGAAAGTCGTTCGTAAGGACGGTAGAAGATATTGTAGGTTGTTTGCAAGGACCGTAGAAGAGATCAAAATCCATTCACACTAGAATGGTAGTAGATGAAGGGCAAGAAAATAAAATCCGGGTAGAAGGAGATTGGATTCAAAGATAGGCGGCATTGGAGTTCAAGGAAACCAATGAAGAAATGGTGAATCGTGATCCTATGAGTTTTGCCAAAGTTCGAGAATGATCCGAGTAGAATTACCCTTTAAGGTTGATTCCATTGGATTTTTTTTCTTGAGCGCTACAAAATCAACTACTATAACTCTCAAATTGGACTAACGGTTCATTCGTAGGGAAGAAAATAAGTTTAAGCGGCCAATGAATAAATGGGTCAGCACGGACCGCTCATGGATGGCTGATGTGTCCATTTTATATGTATATTTTGGGAGTTTTTGGGATCTCTTTTTTTCTCTTTTGTTATCAGGGGCCTGGCCTTTACCTTGAAATTTTCTTAGGAGAGGTAAGAGCAATTTTACGCTCTTTTACCTTTCCTAAGGGGGTTTTGTGTGACAAGGAAAGAACATCAAGACTTGAAGATCGGAGGCCATTGAAGATAATCTTTTGAAGACTTTGAAGATTTTAAGACTAGCTTTGAATATTTGAAGACTTGAAGACATGAAGAGTTTAAGGAGTGTGTAATGGATTGAGGGCTAGAAGACAAGAAGAAGAGCAAAAATATATTCTGCTCTGGTTGGAGTACATTCATGTCCCTTTGAGAGAATATTCTTCTATTTTTTAAACCATAATTATAATTGACTAGTTGTGTGAGAAATCACATGTTGGGCAGTCGAATTGGAAAATCCCAATGAGGGGAATCCATTGGCTTACCCCAATAGTTTAGCATGATTGTTTGTAGCAACTAGAGTTGTGCCGATTCTGGAGTCATCACAAGGTGTCTTTTTCTTTGCCTCTTTAGGCTTGGGGATTGAGATCTGCACAGGAGTGTCTGGGATGTAATTCCCACTTTCATATCTAACGGTTGTGACCTACGTGAGGCATTTTCCCCTTTTAGGCGGGCTTTGTTTCTCTAAGCGATGTCATTTTTTTCCCTTAACCAAAAAATTGAGGTAAAATGGGCAGAGTAATAGGTTCAGTTTCTTGTGTTAAGCTATTCAGGATATTTACAAATAGCCATCGATCCCAAGGACCAAAAGAAGACGACCTTTATATACCCCTTCAACACTTTTGCCGATAGGCGCATGCTATTTGGTCTCTGTAATACCCCTGGCACCTTTCAATGATGCATGGTTAGCATCTTCTCAGAGGTTATGGAAAATTTTGTTGAAGTCTTTATGGATGGTTTTACCATTCATGGAGATTCCTTTGATTCTTGCTTACACCATCTATCACTTGTGCTAGAGAGGTGCATTGGTACCAACCTTGTCTTAAATTCTGAGAAATGCTACTTTATGGTAGAAAGGGTCATTGTTCTAGGTTATGTGGTATTGGGTCAAGGCTTAGAGGTTGATCAGGTTAAAGTGGACACTATCAAATCCTTACCTTACCCCACTAATGTTATGGATGTTAGGTTATTCTTAAGGCACACCAATTTCTACCGTTTCATTAAGGATTTCTCTAATATTTCCTCACCTTTATGCAAGTTTTTGCAAAAGGAGGTTGAGTTCAAAGTGGATAAAGAGGGTAGGAAAGCTTTTGATATATTGAAAAACATGCTTGTGACTGCCCCAATCATCTAACCCTAGACTTGTCCATTCCATTTGAGATAATGTGTGATGTAAGCGATTACGCTTTAGGAGCAGTTCTAGGTCAGAGGGTAGGAAGGGTGCCACACGTCATATACTACTCGTTGGTAACTCTTAACGATGCTTAACATAACTAATCCATCACTGAGAAGGAGTTACAAGCCGTACTCTTTTCCATAGAAAATTTTAGATAATACCTATTAGGAGCCAAGGTCATAGTATACACAGATCATACGACGCTTTGCCACTTGATGACCAATAAAGAAGCAAAACCTAGAATCCTTTGGTGGATTTTGCTCCTAAGTGAATTTGAACTTGTGGTAAAAGACAAGAAAGGCACTGAAAATGTAGTGGCGGATCACCTGAGTAGACTACCAACCCTTGAGAGCTTAGAACTCACCAAGGCAATTACAAAGTTGGAACCCATTCGAGAAGAGTTTCTCGACGAATAATTGTTTGGGGTGACAACGAGCCAACCTTGGTATGCCGATATAGTGAACTATTTGACCACTGGAGAGTTCCCCCCATCTTTTGATCAATCAAGAAAGATAAGTTGGTGAATCAGGAAAGAGATTATTTTTAGGATGACCCCTACTTGTCATTGCTCCGACCAAGAGGTTAGGAGATGTATTCCCGATGATGAGGTAAGACATGTCCTTAGATTATGTCATTCATCCCATGTTGGAGGCATTTTGGGTATAAGAGGACCGCTAGGAAAGTAGCGGATTGTGGCCTTTATTGGCCCAAGATGTTGAAAGATGCCTGGAATTTTGTGTTGTCCTGTGATAAATGACAAAGGATAGGGAACATCTCATTCAAGAATGAGATGCCCCAAGTCCTCAATGTCGGTTGAAATCTTTGATATGTGGGGTATAGATTTCATGGGCCCTTTCCCAGAGTCCAATAGACATTATTATATCCTAGTGGTGGACTACATACATGTCCAAATGGGTCAAGGCCAAAGCGACAAGGAAAAATGACGCGACAACAGTAGTGAGTTTCCTTAAATCTAATATCTTCTCACGTTTCGGCATGCCCCGAACCATAATTAGTGATAGGGGTACTCATTTTTGCAACAAATTCATGGGAACCTTGCTTGAAATACGAAGTAACCCATATGACATCCACTGCCTACCACCCACAAACAAATGGCCAAGCAAATATATCCTATTGGGAGATCAAGGCCATTCTTGAAAATACTGTGAACACATCAACAAAGGATTGGAGTTCCCAGTTGGATGATGCATTTTGGGCAGATTGGACTGCATATAAGACTGCAATTGGCATGTCCCCCGTCCGGATCCTTTTTGGCAAGCAGTGCCACCTCCCAGTTGAACTTGAGTTTAAAAAACATTGGGCCATTAAATGCCTAAACTTGGATTGAGTGAAGTCGGGAAGCATAGGAAGTTACAATCACAAGAGTTTGAAGAAATTAGGCACAACTCCTATGACACCGCTTTGATCTACAAGGAAAGAACAATAGCCCGACACAATGAGAGTATAGTGAAGGACTTTTTTGTGGGAAAAAGAGTCCTTGTTTACCAATCTAGGCTACGTTATTTTTCCAGGAAAATTGAGATCAAAGTGGGAAGGGTCGTATGAGGTGACAAAGGTGTATGATCAAGCAGAGATAAAAGTTAAAAATGAGAAGGATGACAGAAAATTGTTGGTGAACGGGCAAAGGTTGAAACCCTACTTTGAGTGGGGAACCTTTGGAGTGAACAAGGAGGGAAACCTCTCCTTGGTGAGCAAAATTTTTGATGACTTGATCTAGTGCAAATAAGTCATGAAAACGACAATAAAGAAACATTTCGTTCAATCTTTTGATTAGTAGGTTTTGGAGATTTGTTTTCTTGTAACATTTTGATAGTTTTTCGGAATAGAATGGAATTATGCTTGGTTTGCATATTTTTGGATGCAGGATTATGATGCTACCATCAGCAAGAATTCAAGCATGATCTAAAAAAATCATTTGAGGAAGGAACCTTCGGGGTCACATGAGTGAGTTCCACTACTTCTCTCTTTCTCACCTGTGATTCATATTTTTTATTGCATTGGGGACAATGAAAACTTCAAGTGTGGGGGAGGGAGTAGTGAAACAATTAGGAGTTTTTCATCTTTAGATTCCTTTGTGTTTTTGTTTTTTTTGTGATTGATTCGTTTTGGGGATGTTTTGGATGCATTTTGGTGGTGTGGTTTGTTTGGTAGTCTTCGTGGTTTATTTTGGGGTAGTTGGTTTAGAACTTTTGGTGCTGTAAATTTTTGTTCCTCTTATCTTCATGTATTATGAAACCCATCTTTGGAAAATTTTGTGCTACACCAAAAAATTTGAAAATTTTGAAAAAATGAAAAATATATATCCGACTAAGTTGGAAACCCGAAAGAGCAACTTAGGCAACAATTTGAAAAGTCTGGATATGTCGAAAGGCCTAGGTAAAAATGAGAGGCTAGGCCTGGCTAGGTTTGCAAACCTAGGAAAAAAAATGAGAGGCCCTGTGGAAAACGGTGAGAAGTGAGCTCAACATGTGTGAAAGCTAGGATGAAAACCCGAAAGGGCTCCTAAGCATAATATTTTTGGTGATTAGGTTACTTTAGCATCTTCGGGGAGTGTGAGAGTTGTGAGATTCTTACTTCTTTGGGGGAACTAGAGTAGCTTGGGAAAAAGTTAAATGCATTGGCTAACTTATCTTTGCATGCTACACTTTGCTTAGATTTTTTCTTGTTTTTGTTTACTCGAGGACGAGTAAAGGTTTAAGTGTGTGGGGATTGATGTGCACCATATTTTATGCGTTAACCAATGCATTCGACACAATAATTATCATATTTTACTTGTTTGATTGCTAGTTTTAGTTAGGTTTATACGACAAAGGGTTTATACGACCATGGTGGTTTTCTTGTCCAAATCCTAAGTTTTGTAGACTTAATTGAAGCTAATGGACACGTTGTATTCATGAGCACCTATATATTCATTTATGATCTCATTAGTAGGTTGATTGTGGATATTTCAACATTATTGCATAGAAGGTCATTCACAAGAATGGTAGAAGATATTGGAAGGCCATTCGCAAGAATAGTAGAAGATATGAAGGCCACGGACTTAGAGTGTGGTAGTAGATGGAATTGAGACAAGAAAGATGGATTTGAAGTCCAAAAAGGTTAAAATGGAGGAAGGCATCAATCAGCCAAACCAGCTGACCAGCCAAGCGGCTGGCACGAGCTTGCACGCTCCGACACGAGGCCAATTGTTCTAGCACAGACCAAGCTAGCATAGCGCATACCAGGGGTGCTTAGCATGGACTGTGCCAAGAGCACGGACTGCGCCATATCCCCCAGCACAGACTGTGCCATATCCCCCAGCATGGATCATGCCCATTCAAGCAGCCTGCATCCCTTTTTGCTCTGTTTCACTCCAAATTGGCTAAGTATGGGAACGAACCATGCTGTTTCACACGGTCTGTGCCATTTCAAGTCAAAAATGTGAAGATCGACCCACATGGTATGACGAATGACACGTCCCACACCATTTTACGGATCAAAATGAGGCTCCAGCCGACGGCTTGCACCAAATGATACGTGACGTGCAATCATAAGCATCAAAACGGAGGTCCAGCCAGCAGTCTGTGCTGGTTGACATAGCTTGCATTAGCACGAAGGGACGTACCAGCATCGTGGGATGTGCCAGCACAAAGTAGTGGGAAATGCCAGACCGAACAGGCCACGGAAAAATGACGGTCTCCTAATCTACACGGACCGTGCTGGTTTCCACTGGCCGTGTCCGTTGCGGCTGCTAGGGATTTTAGGCTTATTTTGGGCCTATTTCAAGTCTATGTCTACTAGATTTTAAGTTTATGCTTATTTTAGATTTCAAGAGTAGGGTAGAGAGAGAAAAGAGCTCTTCCTTCTCTCTAGAATCTTTCTTTTCATCTCTTTATTTTCTCTTTGCCCAAAGACATTGAATCCAATGAAATACTTGGGTTCAATGCTTAGGGAGTAGTTAATTTAGCTTGGGGTAGTATTTGTATTCATGAATTGATTGTGGTTTTTTCAGATTCGTAGATTCTCCTATCTTTATATCCTATGAATATTTTTACTTAAACTTATGCTTTCCACTATTGTGAGATTTATGCTCTGCCATTGTTATGATGCATCCATACATGTATAGTAGTGTAAAATCATGCGAGGCTTCATTGCTATCTTGGGAGCGTTAGAATTGTGGAGTAGGTTAAGAACACTGGGAGATGAGTGCATTCATGTCCCTTTGAGAGAATATTCTTCTATTCATTATACCATGATTCTAATTGGCTAGTTCTATGAGAAACCACATGTTGGGTAGTCGATTAGGAAAATCCCAATGAGGGGAATCCCTTGGCTTTCCCCGATAGTTTAGCATGGTTTTTTTGTAGCAAACTAGAATTGTGCATAAATTGTAGAGTCATCACAAGGTGTCTTTTCCTTTGTCTTTTTAGGCCTACGGATTGAGATCCACAATGGAGTGTCCGGGATTTAATGCCCTCACTTTCATATATAACGGTTGCGACCTGCACGAGGGCTTGCTCTTTTTGGCAGGCTTTCACTACAAGAAACATGACATCTTACTTTGTTAACACCAAATAACCGAGGTAAAAAGTTCTTTCCAAAGTAAAAGATATTATTTCCAAAGTAAAAGATATTATTTACCTCGGTTATAAAAAAACCGAAGTAAATAATTGGTTTTTTACCTTGGTTATTATTTGAACCAAAGTAAAAGGTTAAAAAACAAAGTAAATAATGTTACCGAATAATGTGCGGCGTCACATATGTTCTTTGAAAAACTTTCCCAAATTCGCTAGATACGTCATTGATACCAATAGATATTGTGAACGATTAGCATAGCCACACACACACACACACATATATATATAAGACAAGGTAAAGTAAAGAATTTGACAGTGATATAAGAAAAATAAAATACAATAAAATAGAGGTTGTGCGCTTTTCCCCATTGTCTTTAGCATCTCTCTCCTCTTAATATCCCATCATCACGATTAATTTTGGGGAATGTAAAATTAAGGTTAGTTAGGCACAACAGCTGCTAGCAATCATTGTGCTACAAACACCCTACAAATCCTGCCCTAATTGAAACACAACCAGTACCCCTTTTGTTCAATGTTCAAATAAGATAGACACATAATTAGAAAGCAGTAGTCATGAAAATATCCATATAAATATAGTACATAATTTAATTCGAATAAGAACTGTGTTAGTTCCAACATAACAATTATTACAATACACTCAATCATCTCGGATAATGATGACCTTGAAGATGATTGGCCCCCCTAGCTTGTATCACCTTGAAGAACAAGGTGTTCCTAATGCGTAGGTTTTTTCCCCTAAGGAACTCGCCAAAACCCTTTAGGGAAGGGCCTTGACCCTCCCACCCCCGAGTAGTTCATATGCCACTCTATTTCGTAGCACCTCTGGACTACCAGGGTCTTCTCAGTCGGCAGTACTTGTACAATGTCCCATGGGATGTACTAACTCACCGTTGGTATGTGCAATTGTCAAAAATAAAATTTATTTTAAAAGCTTTACCAAAGTTGGTATTTTTCCAAAGTTCAGCTGCTTCAAAGTGCTGTTGAAACATGGACTATGAATAGCCATCGAATGATGTTCAATGTCAAAGAAAAAAGGCTATGGGTGCCTCCGTTGTGTGGTGAAATGTACAAAAAACAATAATGTATTAGTTGTTAAGAAGTGTGGAGTTATGTTTGGAAATATATATTTAAATAGGTGAAAATCTTGAAAAAATGGCCGATTAGATGATTCTTTGCCGGCCATTAATCCTGCATCAAAAGTGAAAATGTGAAGTGCGAAAGCATACTGTGGAATCCAAGGCGCGACATCGCCATAAGCGTCACATGTGTATCTCGGTACAAAGCAGTGATTTGGTCGAAATGTAAATACGACCTCGATTTTGTGTTGGATAAACCAAACAATAAACCGACACAAAATCGATGTCGCGTGAGGAAATCCAATGTAAACTTAAAGGCCATAATGCGAAGTTGGTATCAATTCAAGCAAACTGAATGTCAAACCGAGATACATCCGACATCAGAAATTGAAGAATGAGCAACTGTAAAAAAAGTACACGAAACTGCACATGTATCGCATGAGCCAAACTGTGTCAGATAGACTGTCGACGTCGCAGATATCACAGGCTAAGGGAAGAAACACATCAAACAGAAAAAATGAGGCTTCATCAACATGAAATAAAACAAAAACCCTTTGGAGACATACCAAAACATTGTACCAACGTCAAGAAAGTTCGCATTCCCATAAATTAGATACAAAAGATAGAAAATAGGGTAAACAAAATGAATTCACATACCATAGATCTGACATTGTGAAGTAAGAATTACAAAACTTATGGGTTAGGAGATTAGAAAAACTATACCTTTTTTTCAATTCAGAAGAGAAGGGAGGAAGGTTGAGACTGTTGGAATTTGCGGGAAACTTGTGAAGAAAAGTTTGAACTCTCGGTTAGGTTTACCATATTTATACTTGTTTTGGAACAACCTCATTTTAATCATAATGTGAAGTCCGCTTCATAAGTAACGATGTCGCACGTATATCAGTTCATACGATAACGTACCGACCTGGGACTGGCGTCGCATGTATATGAGCCTAGCAATTATTTTAGCCTACCACCCAGCTGGTCAACAATTCCAATTTATTAATAAAATTCTGAAGCAACAAATATGTGATTCTTACAGAATAATTGGAAGAAATTTTTCAGTACACACAAGTCTTTTACAGTTTCCTAAATGATCGTTAAATTAAAACTATGTTCATCATATGTTATGTTAAATATTAAACATTGAACAACATTAAAATGACAATAAACAACCAAATTTAAAATTTAAAGATATCAAATATAAAATACGTCCGAATACAAAATTTTCCAAATAAAAAAAAAGTTTGAAGTACATAGTCATTTGAAGTCTAAGCAAGCCCTCTAATGTTCGTGGGGAAGAATGACAACATGGAAAACTACGAGCCCAACACCATTTATAAGCTCGAAGTATAGTGTATCCCCAATCTCAAGTTCCTCTGCGTCAAGAAACTACCTAAACCCCTTGGGGTCAGGGTCTTAAGCATCCTGTTCCACGAGTAGTGCATTTTGTACTCCCTCCCTTTGCACCTAATCACAACATCCAACTTGCAAGGCGGTGGGTACTCAACAATTTTGTCAGGGATATACTAAATTATAAAAAAAAAAACCTTTGTTAGTACTTATGAAAGTAATCTATAGAAAAAGTTAATTGAAAATTCATTCTGTTTGAAATAGTGAGGAATTACCATAATTGGAATTGACCCAAAGTTTGTCTGGGTCAAAGTATGTACAAAATGTGGATATCGGCCTGAGAATGTGCGATGCAGACTGTCATCATCCGAATCACTATGGATACATATTGATCAATGAAATTATTAAAAAAATCTATTAGATTTTTAGTAATGAAATAGAAGGAATATTGAAAACGTAAAAAAATTGCTCACCTTAATCGGTTCACGGCTGGAACCAGCATTGTTAGCCATGATTGTTGTAATTCATATTGTCGGGGATGTTAAATGTTACGATAGTCAGACAATGGGAAATAAAGATGTAAAATCTATTTTGTTGACCAACTCAGGGCGACGTCGTGAAAGCATCGGTATAACTGATTGTTTAACCGATGAGGGTGTGAGGTTGCATTAATTTGGTCATCTACAGAAAGTACGATAGCGACATTTCTTGAGGATCAGTACAACAGAAGCACGACCGACTTGTTAGCAATGTCGCATGTAAGAAGAGAACGATTAACAACAGCAGAAAATTCACCCTTACACCATATTGTAGCACCCAGTCCATATTCCAACACCCTAAAACCATATTCTAACACCCTAAAACCATATTCTAGCACCCCAAACCATAGAAACCTCAAAACTTAAAACAGTTAACACATTCACACCCTAATCCAAATACATAACCATTTCAAGGATAAATACAAAAACAAAAGTAATGTGACCATATGTGGAAACCACACCTTTTAGAAGATGGGCACAGAGGAGTGTTGAAATTTGAGAGAATACAGAAAGTTTGAAGTGATGTATGAGAGGTGGTCTCCATTTATACATTCATTATGAAACATTGCGACTTCCGCCTAAGGCTATGAGACGTTGCATCTCAGTCGAATTTACCGACCTCACACCAAATGTTGTGCAAAGTCGGCTAATATAAATGTGGGCATCACCATTACAGTCTACTAGCATAGGAATGGGCCTATGTCTGACCAATCCTCGTGCGAGGATGCATGTTATTTTAGTTTAGCGATATGAAACCAACATAAGACTGAAGTCGGCGCCTATGAAATTGGGCCTCACCATTTCATCCCTCTAACAGAAGCACGCCCGACTTGTTAGCAATGTCGCATATAAGCAGAGAACGATTAACAACAGCAGAAAATTCACCCTTACACCATATTGTAGCACCCAATCCATATTTCAACACCCTAAAACCATATTCTAGCACCCCAAACCATAGAAACCTCAAACTTAAAACAGTTAACACATTCACACCCTAATCCAAATACATAACCATTTCAAGGATAAATACAAAAACAAATGTAATGTGACCATATGTGGAAACCACACCTTTTAGAAGATGGCCATAGAGGAGTGTTGAAATTTGAGAGAATACAGAAAGTTTGAAGTGATGTATAAGAGGTGGTCTCCATTTATATATTCATTATGAAACATTGTGACTTCCACCTAAGGCTATGAGACGTTGCATCTCAGTCGAACTTACCGACCTCACACCAAATGTTGTGCAAAGTTGGCTAATATAAATGTGGGCATCACCATTACAGCCTACTAGCATAGGAATGGGCCTGTGTCTGACCAATCCTCATGCGAGGCTGCATGTTATTTTAGTTTAGCGATTTTAAACCAACATAAGACCGAAGTCGGTGCCTATGAAATTGGGCCTCACCATTTCATCCCTCTAACATGTCAACAAGGCCCATGTTTGACCTACACGACCATAATTGACCTTCAAAATGGGCAATTGTATGTTAGATACTTCTAATTTAAAATTTTAATTTTCCATGAACTATATTAATGTCTGGTTTGATCGGAATCAATTTTAACATAGCCAGTGAACTTTTAAGTTTTTACACTTAGGTCCCTCCAAGATGGTGGGGGAGGATGAAATGAAAAATTGGAGCTACCCAGTAATTTAAATCACATTCTCATTAGTTTGATTGGGGGATGGAAAAGGTCCCATCCACTAATCGGGATAGTCGTCCATCATTTTTGGAGTATTCCATTAATACACTTACTATGAGCGTTATGAGAAAGACCATTTCCACCACGTAGAATCACATGAAATTTAATATTCTAGGTTTTTTATGAAATTAAAAGGTAATAAAATTCAGTCCATCAAATTTTAAAAAGCGCTAGAACATCGTATAGAGTAAATTGTAGATTATTACTTATAAGTATACATGGTTCATTCCGGATGAACCTATGGAATTCTCTGTGGGATCATGCCAGATTCTTTGTCATGACTAATGGTGATCATGAGTTTGAGTTTGACTGGGGAATGGCAAGGGTTCCGTTCCCAAACCAGGGTAATCGTCCGTCATTTTTGGAGTATTCTATTAATACCCTTACTATAAGCGTTATAAGAAAGACCATTTCCACCACGTAGAATCACATGAAATTTAATATTCTAGGTTTTTAATGAAATTAAAATCTAATAAAATTCCATCCATCAAATTTTAAAAAGCACTGGTACATCGTAGAGTAAATTGTAAATTATTACTTATAAGTATACATGGTTCATTCAGGAAGAACATGTGGAATTCTCTATGGGATCATGCAGGTTTCTTTGTCATGACTAATGGTGATCATGAGTTTGACTAGGGGATGACAAGGGTCCTGTTCGCAAACCAGGGTAATCATCTGTCATTTTTGGAGTATTTCATTAATACCCCTACTATAAGCGTTATGAGAAAGATCATTTCCACCAGGTAGATTCACATGAAATTTAATATTTTAGGGTTTTTATGAAATTAAAGGCTAATAAAATTCCTTCCATCAAAATTTAAAAAGCGCTAATTTATTGTGTAAAGTAAATTGTAGATGGTTACTTATACGTATAAAGGGTTCATTTAGGATGATCCTGTGGAATTCTCTGTGGGATCATGCCAGTTTCTTTGTCATGACTAACGGTGATCATGAGTTTGACTGGGGAATGGAAAAGGTTCCATCCGCAAACCGGGCTAATCGTTCATCATTTTGGAGTATTCCATTAATACCCTTACTATAAGCATTATGAGAAAGATCATTTACACCCCGTAGAATCACATAAAATTTAATATTCTAGGTTTTTAATACAATTAAAAGCTAATAAAATTCCGTCCATCAAATTTTAAAAAGCACTAGTTTATCGTGTAGAGTATATTGTAGATGATTACTTATAAGTATACAAGGTTCATTCAGGATGAACCTGTGGAATTCTCTGTGGGATCGTGTCAGTTTCTTTGTCATGACTAACAGTGATTATGAGTTTGACTGGGGGATGGCAAGGGTCCCATCCACGAAGGGGGGGTAATCGTCCGTCATTTTTAGAGTATTCCATTAATACCCTTACTATAAGCGTTATGAGAAAGATCATTTCCACCATGTAGAATCACATGAAATTTAATATTCTAGGTTTCTTATGAAATTAAAAGCTAATAAAATTCCGTCCATCAAATTTTAAAAAGTGCTAGTACATCGTTTAGAGTAAATTGTAGATAATTAGTTATAAATAGACAAGGTTCATTCAGGATAAACCTGTGAAATTCTCCATGGGATCATGCGAGTTTCTTTGTCATGACTAAAGGTGAGTTTGACTGGGGGATGACAAAGGTCCCGTCTGCGAATCGGAATAATCGTCCGTTATTTTTGGAGTATTCCATTAATACCCTTACTATATGCGTTGTGAGAAAGATCATTTCCAACACGTAAAATCACATGAAATTTAATATTCTAGGTTTTTTATGAAATTAAAAGCTAATTAAATTCCATCCATCAAATTTTAAAAAAGAGCTAGTACATCGTGTAGAGTAAATTGTAGATGATTACTTATAAGTATACAGGTTCATTCGGGATGAACCTCTGGAATTCTCTGTGGGATCATGCCAGCTTCTTTGTCATGACTAACGGTGATCATGAGTTTGACTGGGGGATGACAAGGGTCCCGTGCGTGAACCGGGGTAATTGTCCATCGTTTTGGAGTATTCCACTAATACCCTTACTATAAACGTCATGAGATAGATCATTTCACCAAGTAGAATCGCATGAAATTTAATATTTTAGGTTTTTAATGAAATTAAAACTAATAAAATCCTGTCCATCAAAATTTAAAAAGTGCTAGTTTATCATGTAGAGTAAATTTTAGATGATTACTTATAAGTATATAGGGTTAATTCAGGATGAACCTGTGGAATTCTCCGTGGGATCTTGCCAATTTCTTTGTCATGACTTACGGTGCTCATGAGTTTGACTAGGGGATGGCAAGGGTCCCATCCCAGAACTGGAGTAATCGTTCGTTTCTTAGGTCATCCAACAAAGTGGGAGACGTTGAAATACAAAATTGGAGATAAATTTTTTTGATTCACATTTACATGTTAATGTTGGTCATATTTGGCATGAATGGGTCGTCAAATGGCATTGCAATCTTTACATGGAGTCTTTTATGAAAATTATCAAAAATTATACTTTGGCCCCACTCGTCCGATTTTGCAAATGCTAGTCTCATGAAATGAATTTGTGACTGACATCCATGCAATTTCGCTCCGATTGAAAAATTCCAATGGGAACTGAAATTTTGAACCAAAATTTCCCCTCAAACCCATCTCATTATAATAATATCCATCACCAACACAATCGTTTCTCATCTCCAACACATTTTCTCTCAACACAACTCCACACTATCATTTCCATTAATTTTTACAAACACTAAACTGGCCAATCTAATTTCTTCTATTGTTTATTGTTTAACTCGTGTGATCTCATATGCTAGTAGTTGTCAATTGAAAAACTGCCAAAAACATATTTTGCAATATTTAGCTATTCCTAACACACAGACAGATTGACGACCCGTACATGGTTTTGTTTAGTTGACTATTAGACACATAGCATCTATGTGGATAAACTTGGTCTTTCCACTAACTACCCCATAGGTAGCTTAGTAGTAAGTTTGGGAGAAAAATTTAAATTTAAATTTGATCATCTCTCATTCAACATGTTTGTTTGTTTGACCACAAGTCTTCGTTCAGGTTAGCTATATTAACGACCCCGAGTGGAGGTAGGTCACACTTCCCCTATTACTCTAGTTACACTCCCAAGGGGACAACAATAGTGTGCCATACATGAAAAATAGACTTAGGTGTATGACAACATAGGATATCAATCATGTATTTAACAAGAATGTTAGGCACAAGTCCAACATAATATTCATAATCATTAAAGGATAGGAAGATCTTAGAATCTCACAAAATAACTATGAAGTCATGAATAAAATTTAAATCCCAAGCTAAATCACTACTCCTTAAGCATGGAACCCAATATTTTCATTGGATTCAATGCCCTTGGGCTAACCCTTCTCTCTCTACCTACTTTTAGGAAAAACTAGGAGAATGAACTAAAAATAATGCCAAACTTAAACCCTAGTAGAGATAGGTCCCTTTATATAGCAGATAGGAATTGAGCCTTTAAAGAGACCCAAAAAGGCAAGTAAATCATAGCTGGCCGCTAGCACGAGCCGTGAAATAGCACACGACTCATGAAATAAGGCACGGGCCACCGGCTGGGTGTGTGTCATCCAATATTATGAGTGCATGGTCATGTGTTTCTTTGCGAGCCACCGGCTGGGAGCATCTCCTGAGCATTTGAACTGCACTGCCCATGTGATTCCCAGCGGGCTGTCGGTTGGAAGCTTGATTTCACCTTCTGAGTGGCACAGCCCATGCAATACCTTGAAGGCTGCAAACATAGAGTCAAATTCTGGGCACAATCATGAAAATAATTATGGATGTGGGCTAATCTCAGGATCAGAACTTCAAGGGACACGTGTCATGCATAATGGCACGACCTGTGCTTAATACTTTGCCGCACAAGTTATTTGAATGGCATGGATCGTGCAATACAATGTGGGCCATGCCATAACTTTGGCACTGTTCAATTGGCTGACATAGCACGTGCAATACAACACATCCGTGCTAGTTTTCATCTTGTTTGATCTTCGACTCCTTTCTCTTCTTGGCCCGATTCTATCTACTACCACATTTTGACTTGTGGCCTTCTGTCTACTACCATTCATGTGAATGGCCTTCTACTATCTACTACCATCCTTGCGAATGGCCTTCTACAATCTACGCCAAAGTGGTTACGAGCATCTACAAATAAGCTCACAAAATAGAATCTAGACGCTCGTAAGGACATAATGTCCATTAGGAGCAAATAAGTCTACAAAACTAAGGAATTGGATAAGAAAACCAACAATGGATATCTAAACCCCTTGTAATGTAAACCTAACTAAACCTAGCAATCAACCATCCAAAACATACTAGTAAATGTGTTTTTCAAAATTGGTCTTGTTGTTCTCCACAAATTTGTCATCTTCTTGCACAACCTCCTTCTCGGCCTCTCGTACCTCCTTCCCGCTTCTTTATTTAAGTGCACTCACTACGAGGGTTCGCTTCAGGTTTGGATGGTAGCTTTCCAGAGTCTCTAGCCTCGAGCTGGCTTAAAGAAGTGACAAGTTGACCAACTTACACTTCAAGGTTTTTGATACTTTTTTTTAAAATTAACACCCGTGGGTGAGGGATATTATATTAAGGTTCCCCAGGCCTATGTTGTAACGGTACAGAATCCTAGAGTATATTACAAAGTGGCAATATATTTGCTCCAAAAGAGGAGTTAAAACTATGCCTCGGAGGTAGAGCGTTAAAAGAGATAAAGGCAATAGACAAAAGATAGAGAGGTAGTTACGATTCCAAAAGGAAGAATCTCCACCCCATGTGTTAATTCTTCCCTTTGGCCAGGTAAAACCTTTCATTACATTGTGAAATTTGTGTCTTGCAATGAGGATTGAGTTCCTTGAAAGGCAAGATTTGCTTGAAGGGATAACTGATGTATAGTGGAGTGGAGCTGATTTGTTGATGATGGAGATCCAGTGGCCAATAGAGATGAAGATCAGCAGAGGTAGCCTTACCACCTTCAATATCTCGAGACCTGAGAAGCATAATAGAAGAAGCAGAAGTTTCTGTTCTAATTTGGAAAGAAATTTTGTTTGGTTTACAGAATATAATCCAGACATAGAGAGAGTAGAAATGAAGTAGCAGTTAAAAGATACTCATGAGCACACCTACTCTAATTGCTACTGTTATCCATTGAAGCTCCTATTCTAATCCCAGGAAAACCTTTGCTATCGAGGGATAAAAGACCCCTAAGAAAGAGGGGGACTGACTGGATATCTAAATCACCCTGTATATTATTTGCCAGAGCAAATTTTGCCAGGAAATCAGCAGCGGAATTGGCTTCCCTAGGAGTATGTTGGATTAGATGTATGAGATGTTTTAAATGAAGTGCACTGCAGATGGAGAAAGTTCTCCAAGGGCAGCACATTGGATTTTGAATACCCCTAACAGCCAATAAACAATCAGATTCAATCACACATCTATTTAGTGCCAGTTCAGAGCAAATGTCATGGCCACTTTGAATGGAAAAAAGTTCAGCATGTAAGGGGGATGGAGACTGAAAAGTATTTGCTCTAATTTTAACCACCGTCCCATTCCAATTCCTAACTATGACTGTAGATGAGGATAGACCACCAGATATCCAAGTAGCATCAGTATTAATTTTGTATCCAAATAGTGGTTTATTCCAATTCACAGCAATAACAGATTTTTTCTTCTTTTGAAAGATTTGAGGAATGATTTTTGCCTGAATCCAATGCTTATGCTTGTCTAGATTTCCTATCAAATAATGAGCTGTAAAGATTTGATATATCATGTCTTTAATATCATGAAAGCATGCATCTTTGGAGAAAGATTTATTATCAAAAAAAATTTTATTCCTACTAATCCAAAGAAACCAAATTGTGACTAGTAAAGCAGCAGTTATGATATTAGACTGTATCTTGGATTCAGCCTTAAAAGATAGATAGTATTCCACTCTGCTCTTTAAACTACCAAAAACTGATTGTTGTAGCTGTAAAATGTTATTAACAGATAGCCATACATCAGTAGAAGAGGGCCAAGAATTAAAAAAGTGATCCAAAGTATCAGAATGCATCAGGCATAGTGGACATTTAGAAGCTAAAGAGAAACCTGACCTACATAGAATATTATCAAAAGGTAGGATACCATTGAGTGCTCTCCATAAAAGAACAGACATTTTTTTTGGAATGAAAGAGGACCAAACCTTGTTGAGATGTCTGATTTTTTATCTTTTTTGTCTGAAAATGCTGTAAGCCGAACGAATTGAGAAATTCCCATCTATGGATGGTGTCCAGACAAGCTTATCTTCATGAGAATATTCCAGTTTCACATCCTGCAAAACAGTAAAAGTGATGGTAGCCAAATGAGGCTCCAGTTTTGGGAGGATAGCAGCTTTGTTATTGATAAATGACCTTAGGGAAATATCCACAAAGGGGATATCCATCTCAGAAGGCCACTAACACAAAGCTCCATCTTCTATCCAATTAGCATTCCAGAAAGAACAATCACCAATACCATAAATAACTCTAGAAAAACTGTTAGCCTTAGCAATGATTTTACATATTATGGACCATGTGTGAGATTTTTTGTAAGATACAGGGAGTGACCATAAAAGAGATGACCATTGAGTAGTGTTTTTTTGCAGTTTCCACCATAGTTTACAAGAAAAAGCATCAACTGTGGCATTTAGATCCCTAAAACCTACTCCATTTTCCTCTACAGGTAAACTCATTTTTTTCCAAGATCTCCACTTTTTTCTTTCAGAGTTGTCACAGTTCCCCCAAAATAGACTAGAAGCAATTTTTTCCATTTTTCTCAAAACTATCTTTGGAGAACTTAAAACTGCAAAAATATGCGTGGGAATTGAAAGAAAATAATGATTAATCAGTATGATCTTACCAGCAGTAGTTAACCATCTATTCTTCCAGTTATTAATTGATTTCTCCATTCTTTCCAATATAGGTTGGTAATGTACCTGTAAATTTCGACCAGAAAAGATAGGGACTCCTAGATATTTAAAAGGGAAGGCACCTTTCTCCATTCCCAGAATCCTTCTTACTGATTGGATTGTTGTTAAAGATGTGGTGTGAGCAACAAAAAATTCAGATTTAGAAAAATTAACTTTTTGACCCGATGTTTGCTCATATGCCAGTAGGAAATTTTTAAAGCTCTTCAAATTTTTGGGGTTAGTATTTAAAAAAATAGCTGTATCATCAGCATACATCAGATGGGAAATGGGGAAACAGGAGAGGGGCAGACTAAAATATTGTAAGTATTCGATGCTAAACATTTTCTTTAAGCCTCTGGAGAAGGCTTCAGATAATAAATTGTACAAAAAAGGAGAAAGTGGATCTCCTTGTTTAATACCCGTAGAGGATGCAAAGAATCCTGAAGTTACTCCATTGACTAAAACTGAAAAGTGAGCAGCATCTATATTATGCATAATGATTCTAACAAATTTACCATGAAAACCAAAATGAAGGAGGATGGAGTTCAGGAATGACCATGAAACCCTATCAAAAGCCTTTTGCATATCTAATTTAACTATCAAATTTGAAGCCTTTGATTTTCCAGACAGAATTCTGGTCATCTCTTGCATTTGGATGACATTATCAGAGATATCCCTTCCTTTAATAAAAGCACTCTGCTCCGGTGAAATCAGTAAATGCATCAGTGGTTTGATCCTTTCCATTAGCATTTTTTAGAATACTTTATTAACAAAATTTGATAGGCTGATAGGTCTGAAATCAGAAAAAGTGATTGGGATTGGTTTTTTTGGAATTAAGGTAAGCCAGGTACTAGAGATGGCTTTAGGGATGTTGCCATTACTTAAAAAATCATTTGCAGCTTCTAAAAGGTCATCTTTAATGGTATCCCAGAAAAAGGTGTAAAATTCTCCTGAGAATCCATCTGAACCTGGTGCACTAGATTTGTTTAAATCAAAAACTGCAAATTTGAGTTCCTGGATATTAAAGGGTTGAAGCAGAAGGATGTTTTGTTGGTCAGTGATTACTTTAGGAATTTCTTTTAGAAAATGTTGTAGATAAGTTCCATTTTTTGAGGGGCATCCTCATTAAGTAATTCCTTAAAAAATTGAACTCCTTCTTCTTTAATCAATTGAGGTTCTGATATCCAGTTTCCACTACCATCTTTAATTTTGCTAATTCTTGATCTAGCTCTCTTTTCCCTAATGGTGTGGTGAAAGTAACTAGTGTTTGCATCCCCATGCTTAATCCAATTTAACCTAGCCTTTTGCTTCAAAAAAATATTTTTTTTCTTTCTGAGATCTCAGAAGCAAGGCATTAGACCTAATAAGTTCAGCTAGGACTGATTCATCTTGAGATTGCTGGAATTTTATTTCCAGTTCATTGACTTTGGTCTCAGATTGTAAAAGATTTTGATTAACATTGCCAAAGTTGGTTTTGTTCCATTTTTTAATGTCAATCTTGAGCCTCTTTTGTTTGTACACTAGCCTATGCATCCCTCTTAAGGGGGATATTAAATTCCAATTTGATACTACTAAAGCCTGAAAATCCTGTCTATTCGACCACATATCTTGATATCTAAAAGGCCTTGGTACCTGTTCTTCAGCAGATTGAATAGATAGAAATAAAGGAGAATGGTCTGAAGTCATTCTATTTAGAACTTGTATGGAGCTGTTAGGAAATAGTTCCAACCAGTCTAAATTGCCAATGCCCCTGTCTAATCTTTGAAACATTAAGTCCTTACATTTATTTCGGTATCTATTATTACTCCAAGTGTAAGAATTTCCTACTGTAGGGATTTCATGCAAGTCCATGTTATTTATGAAGTCATTAAACTGTTTCATGCTTTTTTTGGGCATTGATTTCCTTCCTTTATATTCAGTAACAGAAGCAACAATATTGAAATCTCCAATGTATATGGAGGGTTCGGGGGTAGTAGTTTGTAAATCATTCCATAAAGCTTCCCTCGTTTGTCTACTGACACTAGCATAAATGAAAAAACAGTTCCAACTAACAGATGTGGCATTTTCAGAGATTCTGGCTTGTAAAAATTGGTCTGATTCTCTTAAACTGACTATACTAAAAACATGGTTCCATAAGATCCAAATTTTTGCATTTTGGGCAGGGAGGGCAAATTTGTAACCTAGTTCATGCATCAAAGTGTTTAAATTCTATTTATCATGCCATGGTTCAATTAAACATAAAATGTCAATCTTATGTTTAGATTTGAGGGCCTTTAATCTATCCAATGAAGTTCTATATCCTCTAACATTCCAGACTAATATATTCCCTATAATGGTGTATTTTATCATTTAAAACCTATAGGGGTTGCTTTTTGTGAAGATCTTAGTTTCCTAAGTTTCGTAACTGAGGCCTTACTATTTTTACCAATGTTGCCCTCACTTTTCTCCATATTATCTAGAGTAGATATCAGTTCAAGTTTACTTACCTTTGCCTGAGTGTTTTGCTCTTCATTTGTGCTCTGTTCTGTTAAGGTATTATCACCTACCTTTTCTCCTTTAAGAAAGTATTCGGGGATGATTGGAGATTTGTTTGCTGAGGTGAGAACTTGCTCTGATTGACCTACCTGCTCGTCTTCAGGGGTAGACAGTGTTACTACTGATGTTGCTATCTTGTCTGCAGCTGTATGGTGCACAAAGGCTTCCTGTGATTCCAAAGACTCGTGGAAAATCTTGACTACTTCACCTTCCTGATCATCATCCTGTAAGGCATCTAAGGTTTGGAAAGCATTTGATATTGTGACCGGGTTATTTATACGTAATTCTTCCTGAATAGTAGAAAGCTCAGCCTGTGGATTCTTTTTTCTCCAGAAAAAGGTAGTGATTCGTTTAGAAATGTCATCCAAAGAGTAAAAAGGAACTTTTCTTTTTGTATGATTAACATTGAAAGAGGTAGGCTTATTATCTTCCTGGAAACCTGAAATCTTTTTTTGTGATTGAAAATCAAGTTCTTTTTGAGAAACAGATAGAGTTAATGATCCTTTTACATCCATTCTTACTTTAGGGGGAAATACCAAAACTTTCTGTGTATCAACATGGAATGGGACTTTACTTTCCTTGTTCTCTTTAATTTCAGATATGTTAGTCATCTTTTTTTTAAATTCTGGATGCAGAAAGTTACACTTTGCCTGGCTATGACCAATTATCCTACAATGAGTACAGTATGAAGGCAATTCCTCATATTCTATAGGGTAGTCTGATACTTTGTTTCTTATTCCTACCACAATAGTAGGAGGGAGCTGAGACAATAGGTCAACCTCTACACATACTTTAATGGCAGAGGGTCTAGTCAGGGCATTTGTAGCGGCATCCATTTTGAGATATCTACCTATCTGGCTACTTATACCAATAATTGCCGAGGTATTGTAAAAGTGTATAGGTAGTTTATGAATTGTTACCCAGGCTGGAACAATGGAGGATTCCGCAACTGGAGAGAAATCCGGGGACCACTTCTGTACCTTCATGGTCGAGCCTTGAATCATCCATTGTCCCTTCATCCAGCATCTCTGGTAATCCTCACTATCTTGAAATTGAATTAGAACATGGCGATAATCAATAGAGCCTAATTGAAATTTAGATTTAAAACCAATTGATTTGAAAGTAGATTGTAAAGCCTCCATAGATGGTTTCCCTCTGTTGAACTTCCCAACCAGGGCATTCTGGTAATGGAATGCTAGAAGATCACCTTCCTCCGGAGGGAGGATATAGGAAATCTTGCCCTTGTATTCTGTGATGGGATGCAAATTGGGCGTATCGGGTAGAGAGGCTAGGAGCGGGGAAGGTTTCGTATTAAGGGCTTGAAGAAAGCTTTTGTTATTGGGATGGGGAGTATCAAAAATTGGGTTTGGCGTTGGCAACTCCATGATCGGTGGCCAGTACAGTGAAAGAGACCGTTATCAGAGAAGAAGGAAGAAAAAAGAGGAAGAAAAGCATTTGGTGTGTGTTTCGCACGTTAATCGCACACAGTGAACAGTTAAATCGCACTAGATCGTTCCCACAACATATATGGACTAGGTTTTTGATACTTGGAAAAGCTCTTGTACCTAGTTCTTCAATTTCCCTTCTCGTTTGCTCCCTGAATGTGTCACTCTTCTTTTTCAACTGTGCAATTGCCTCAAAAATTTCCTCCCGATCCAACCTATAAATTGGAGCCTTGGTGTTGGAAGGACCTTCTTCCCTCGGGTAAGGTTGAGGTGGAACTCGTCCTCGATTTTACCCTTTGTTGTCATTATGCCACCCAAACTTTAGGTGGTCTCGATATCAGGGATTGAATGAGTTTTCATAAGTGTCTTGATGATCTCCATCTTGATTCCCTAGGAATGTTTGTTGCTGCCCTCTAGCAACTTGTCTATTTCCACCATTAAAATCCAAGAACTTCACCTCTTCAAAATTATCCACCACTTGTGGACATGTGTCAGTCGGGTGGTCTAAGTTGAAAATCCTACACACTTCACTTGTTGCATCCTCCCCTTCATGAATTCCTTCATCATTGAAGAAAGAGCTTAGACTTGCTCTTTAAGCTTGGAGGAATGAGCGGGTTCTGCCATCATCTTCACTCACCGGTTCCCAAACTGCCTTGTGTCATTCTCTATTTCCTCAAATTAGGCCATAGCTTCCCTGGGGCTTTTGTTCTTTATCGAACAATTACATGTCGCGTTCACTATGTGCATGTCTTCATCGCTTAAGCCCTCAAAGAAGTAGTACAAAAGGTTTCCTTCCTTGAATGGATAATAAGGACAGCTAGCCAATAAACGCTACAACCTCTCCCTATACTCATACAAAAGCTCGTTTGGGAGTTGTAAAATATTGGATAGTTGCTTCTTCAAACCTGCAGACTTTGAAGGTGGGAAGTATTTATCGAGAAATCTCCGCTTCATATCCTTTTAGGATATGAAGCCAATCCTTAGCCGCATCTCTCAGCGAAAAAGGAAAAGACTTCAATTTTTTGTCCTCCTCTGACACCCCCAGTGGCTTCATATTGGTGCAAACCAAATGAAACTCTGGGAGGTGTTTGTTTGGATCCTCTTCGGCCATCATGTGGAAAGTAGGCAAGCACTGTATCATTCTTGTCTTCAGCTGACAAGTGACATTGGGCGGTAAAGCCGGGAAGACGATGCAAAGGGGTTTATTCTCCATATTTTGAGCCATCAACTCCCTAAGCATTTTGTTATCCTCCGTCATCTCAACTCTCTCTTATTAAACTAAAATAGCCTGTCCTTATGGAATCTCTCCTCTAGTTCTCCTTCTTCTCCTTCTTCGACCACCTGCATTTTTTGGTACATAGTGTAAAGCTCCTAAGTTCGTGGTACATGTATGTACCATAAACAAGAAACTAGACACTACCAGTCCCAAAAAAATACTAGCAAACAGATTAGGAGTAACTGGAATAACTACCAAAAAAGCTCAACACAATAACCAACTAAAGCTACAAAATAAAAAATACTAACTACTCTACTAGCTAGTGATATATGCCAATTATCAAATTTTAAACTAGCATCCCCGGTAGTGGAGCCAAAATTTGATCCGCACCCCACAGTATCGTTAATTTACCAACCTTTTAGGATATCAATTAACACGTGGGATGCTTAACAAAGATAAGAATTTGTATTATTGCTTTCGTCTTCACTACCAACTACTATTGAGTAGCTAGTGGCAAGTCCAGGGTTTTCCACAGAGATGCTATAATTTGAAAGTTAACTATACACAATACACAATCGGGCGTCACTCCAATTATATGGTGGGAATAGCTAGTGTAACAAACATAGGTTAGGGGGTGGGTAGTCTAAAAACTACAAATCATGCAAAACAAGATATCAAACTATATTAAGCTATCCTTGGGGATATTAGTGTAAAATGACCAATAAATGACTTTGATCCTAGATTATATCGCATATAAGACATATAAACCTATCTCATGTCTATATACATAGTGTTTGTGATAGTCGGCACTGGCCAATGTATGTCACTCAAAGGTACCTAAGCTCATTTTAATCCTATCAACCCCGCCTTCGTAATTGGGGAGAGTGGGTCAATGAATATAAGCTTGAGCAATGCCCCTCTTTTCCCATGAAACTCAAACCCAATGCTAACACGCCCTTGCATAAAGGATCAAGTGCCTAGGCATTTTCCTTGCGGGTGTTGCAACCGTTAGGTATGAGAGTAAGGAAATACATCCAAGGCATTTCACTTTGGATGCTTCTCCCTAGGCCTATAGAGGAAAAGGAATCGGTATCTCACAATGACTCTAGGGTTGAAACGACGATGGTCACTACACTACAACCCTAGTTGCTACGAACTATCATGCTTTTCCTATCGGGGTACACCAGGGGTGCCTCGCACCCTATTATTGGAATTGTCTTCCCTGATATGAACATTATTACACGATAATCCAAACAAGCTAGGATATAATAATCAAAATGGTACTCACAATCAAACGTTCATACACTCACATGGCTTGTCCTCATGAGCCTATTATACGCCTAACCCAACACTCCCAAGGGGCAATAAAGACTAGCACAATAACATATCACAAATGAACTATGGTGTATCATAGAATATATATAACATGCATCATACAAGAATGTAAAACTCAAATCAAACATGAATATTCATAGACATAAAAGATAGGAAGATCTAGAATCTCACAAAATCACTACCAAGTCATACAAATTACACTACTCTATGGATGATAACGTATGGGCTTGACGACCCAGTATCACATGACCTTAGCCTAATTAAGCAAACCATCCCAGGTTAAAGTCAACAGACAGAACATGTGGTTGGTTGTAGGACGAGATGGGAGTTGTCACATCAGACACCAAACACGTATAACAAGGGGAATAATCATGCAACCAAGGGAAGATTTCATAATCACTTTACTATTCATCCAAATATGCTTGACATGAAAAATATGACCGACCGGAGCGTCGGAGTAGACACGGCCCTGCGCTTGCGTGCCTAGCCTTAGTCTGTCTATCTTGTAGGCTCGGGTGCATATCAGACCGGAGGAGATTGGTTAGCAGGAGAATAACAAATTCTAACATTATCAATGAACATTGAACCCAATTCAGTCATTGGATTCAATGCCATAGGCACAAACTATGAAATAATAAAATAAGATAGAAAAGTTATTCTCTTTCTCTCTCTACCTACTCTTAGAACTAGGAATTAGAAAATAAAATTATTAAGGATCTCCTTCAAACCCTAGTAGACTAGTGCTCCTTATATAGTAGGTGGAAAATGGGCCTTAGAGAAGCACAAAATAGTGGGAAGCCTTAGCAGCTACATTGGCACGGGCCGTGCAATAGCACCACATGGCCCGTGCAACAAGTACACGGGCCGCGAACTAGGCATAGTTCCCAGCCAAACTGATTGCGCAGTCTGTGGAAAAGAGGGTGGGTGCTGACTGGAGAGTGCATTTGAGTTGAAATCCTTGGTTACTAAGGGCGCAACCGCACAATTTGATGCCACTACAATAAACATCACCTTTTGCGACATGATAAATATGTCACTTATCACAAATATTGTGTCGCAAATGTTATTTTGTGACACTTTTGGTGTCACTTTTTAATGTGTCGTGAATACTTGTGTAGTATTTTGGCTACACAATGTTTTTAATAGTGATGCAAATTAAACTACACTTTTGGTGTCACTAAACTAAGTGTTTTGTATTTTTGCGACATATTTTTTGGCCTTTACATTAGACTATCCGCACTATCCGCACAACATTTACGGGCAACCAATGAGTAAGATTACAATAGACTCTTTCAACAAAATGGCTCATGACAATGTGGGTCTTTAGTTGGAATCTAGAGTCGCGGTGTTGGAGGTGGATCTACAAAGTCTTCTTACGGAATCAAAATACCAATGATCCTGGTGCGATCACATGGGTAAGGTTTTTGAATATCAGTTGCCGGACGCCATGAAAGAAATTAGACCTTTCCCTACATACCCAGGCCCGGGCATTGGGCATAGTGATGTGGGGACCAACTCTAAAGATGTACATATATTGGATGAAGAGCCGTTTGCTAGATATTATTCACGATTTTCAATCCCGATGATCTTAATACTATGGTTTTTCACATTTTATTGTTTCGACGTTCAGAACAATGCTATGTTATTTTGCGGACGTAATATAAATTATCACATATTTTGAGAATTATCATGCTTTTATATTGCATTTATGGTGGTAAAAAATATGATTTTCCGTTAGTAATCCAAACCATTTTAAAAAAATTTAGTCTACAACATGTACTAGCGCTTTTTAATATATACTATAAAAAATTTCTATTGTATAAAATTCATTTATTTAGGCTATAATAACAAGATTCAAGGATTTCTAGTAAATGGTGAAGGTGATACTTTGTTTTGGGCAACACTGCAATTTCCTAAAATGTAACACTTGTTTTCTATGTTCACTTTCGAGGATGTTCCATTAACTCAATCAAGTCCTAATTGCATAGTTATGATCATGCAATACTCAATTTCACTATTGAATCGTCAATTTTGAGTTTTGCTATTTCCAAGATTCTTGGAGGAACCTAAGTGCAAAAGGCAAAAACATCATTCGGAGGTCCAAATTCAAATTCGATCAGATGGAATCCTACATTATGAGACCCTAATGTCAATTCCAAGAACGAATAAAAAAATGAATAATATTTGG
The DNA here is from genome assembly GCA_037428765.1 of Rubia yunnanensis. Taxonomy (NCBI): domain Eukaryota; kingdom Viridiplantae; phylum Streptophyta; class Magnoliopsida; order Gentianales; family Rubiaceae; genus Rubia; species Rubia yunnanensis. The sequence goes on from CM075066.1 coordinate 57,298,600, forward strand.
TGGGAAAAACTCAACGACAAACATTCCCATTTGGACTTCGTAAGACATGTACTAGCACTTATCCAAATTCCATGAAAATATGAAATTATATTAAAAATCATATATCAACCCAAGAATACATAATATGAAGTGAATTGACTACGAGAAAGATGGTGTAACTTAGTTTTGGGCAACAAGGATATTTTAACAAAGGTATGACAAGAGCGTTTTTGGGTATTCATTGTACACAATTTTGAAACACGGGATCTATTGAATGGTGAATATTTTTTTAGTTCAATTGCATTTAAAAAACAATGAAGAAAAATATCCCCCTAATAAGGTACTTAAACAATGAAGAAAAATATCCCCCGAAAACATTCACATTTGAATCTACTGTTACTAGGGGCGATTATTGGCGAAAACCGTGCGAAACACACACTCCTTTCTCTCTTCTCCCCTTCTCTCCATTTCAGTCACTGTGCTCTGCCAACAACGGTCTTTTTGCCGTTAATGGCGCTGCCGACGCCCAATCCCACCGTGGATATGGGCTCCGCTACCAATAAGAGTTTCATCCAAGCTCTTAACGCAAAGCCACCACCTCTATTTTCATCTCTTCCCGACACCCCAAACCTCCACCCGATTACAGAATACAAAGGAAAGATTGCGTTTATCCTTCCTCAAGAAGAAGGAGAACGTCTCGCATCCCACTATCAGAACGCTTTAGTCGGAAAATTCAATCGGGGAAAGCCCTCGATGGAACTTCTTCTCTCAGCTTTTAAGTCAATCGGTTTTAAATCTAAATTTCAGCTTGGTTCAATTGACTACCGTCATGTGCTTATTAGGTTTCAGGATCATGAAGACTATCAACGATGCTGGATGAAGGGTCAATGGATGATCAATGACGCTGTGATGAAAGTGCAGAAATGGTCACCAGAATTATCACCAACTGCTGAATCTTCGATAGTACCAGCATGGGTAACGATTCACAAACTTCCCCTTCATTTTTATAATACCTCCGCTATCATTGGTATGAGCAGCCAGATAGGTAGGTTTTTAAAAATGGATGCTGCAACAGCAGCTCTTACTAGACCCTCGGCTATAAAAGTCTGTGTTGAAATTGACCTCTTGTCACAGTTGCCAGCATCTATAGTGGTAGGAATAGGAAACAAGGTAGCTGATTATCCCATAGAATATGAGGAACTACCTCTTTATTGTACTCACTGCAAGATAGTTGGACATAATCATGAAAAATGCAATTTCCTCCACCCTGAGTTAAAAAAGAAGATTGCAGTGACAAAATCAAAAATGAGGAAAATTGAAACTATTACCCTGGGACATTTAGATTCCAGGAAGCAATTACAATCTGAGGATATAGTTAAGGATATGGCAGCAGGTTCCTCCGCCCTCACTGTTTCTCAAAAAGAAGCTGAATTCCAAGAACAAAGCAATCCACTAGTTCAACACCAGGATAACAGTTTCAATTTACTCAACAATACTTATAAGAAAATACCTGAGTTTTACTCTCTGGACGACATCTCAAAACCTATTACAACTACTTTTTGGAGAAAGAAGAGTAAACAGTTAGAAAAACCTCTAGTGGAAGACCCAGAATTAAAACATACTGTTTCTATTTCTAATGCCTTTCATGCCTTAGCTGTATTTACTGAGGAAGAACAGGAGGGAGATGTGGTGGAGATCTTCCATGAGTCCCTGGAATCTCATGATCAAGTAGACCCACCAGTAAACATTGTTTCAGCTGCAACCACTCCGGAGGAGCAACAAATTCCAGGCAAGAAACAGGATGATCGTCCCGAGCAAATCTTCACATCACAACAAGATCACCAGTAATCAATGATTAGGATCAACCAAAGAATGATGCACAATCTGATACACCAAGAACAGCAGATCAAATCCCAGAAGAGGAACATACCAAGTCTAAGGTAAGTTCCCCAAACTTGGGAATATCTACTGTCAGTAGTGATAAAGGAAAGGCTAACATTGACAAACCCAGTAAAACCTCTACTATTAGATCTAGGAACCTAAGATCCTCACACAAAGCCATTCCTATGGATTTTAAATGATTAGATACACAATCATAGGAAATATATTAGTGTGGAATGTCAGAGGTTATGGATCATCCATGGATAGACTAAAAACCTTAAAGGTGAATCATAAGATAGATATACTATGCCTAATTGAACCTTGGCATGATAACCAACACATAAATACTCTGAAGCATGCCCTAGGTTTCAATCATGCTCTTACAGCTCAAACTGCAAAAATATGGATCCTCTGGAATAACTCTTTTCATTTAACCTGTATTAAGGAATCCGATCAATATCTTCATGCTAGAATCTCTGAAGTGGATACCTTGGTTAGTTGGAATTGCTTCTTTATCTATGCTAGTGTTCATAGGAATTTGAGAGAAAATCTCTGGAAAGACCTTTCTAATCCACCAACTGAACCTTCGATATACATTGGTGACTATAACACTGTAGCTTCAGTTAATGAATATAAAGGAAGGAAAACGACTCCTCATAAAAGCATGAGACAATTTAATGAATTCATCAATAACTCTGATTTGCATGATATTACAACTGTTGGAAATTCCTTTACTTAGAGTAATAACCGTGTAAAAGACAGATGTAAGGATCTCATGTTTCAAAAACTAGATAGGGGACTTAGTAATCTTGACTGGTTGGAGTTATATCCCAATAGCTCCATACAAGTTTTAAATCGGATTACATCGGATCACGCTCCTTTGCTATTATCTATACAATCTGCCTCTGAAATGACACCTAGACCATTTAGATATCAGGACATGTGGTCTAATCGACAGGAATTCCAGGAATTAGTAATCAGGAATTGGAACTTAAGCTCCCCTTTAACAGGAATGACAGGCTTTGTTCATAAACTTAAAAGACTCAAAACTGTAATTAATGAATGGAATAGGACCAGCTTTGGCAATGTTAACCTGAATCTAATTCAAGCTGAGGAGAGAGTTAGGGACCTGGAAATATCTTTCCAAATAACTCAAAATGAACAGGACTTATTTGAATTAAACAAATCTAAAGCCTTTCTGCTAAGAGCCCAAAAAGAGAAAATCATCTTCTTAAAACAAAAGGCTAGATTAAATTGGCTCAAGTTTGGTGATGCTAATACCAGTTATTTTCATCATGCAATTAGGGAGAACAGAGTTAGATCTCGAATTAGCAAAATTAAAACTAGTGCAGGTTCTTGGATCTCTGATCCTAACATGATTAAAGAGGAAGGCATAAGGTTTTATAAAGATCTACTTAATGAGGAATCAAGCCCAAAATTAGGATCCTACTTCAATTACTTTCTTAAGGAAATACCAAGGGTAATTTCTGAAGAACAAAACTTACTTCTCCTCCAACAGTTCACTATTTTGGAACTTAGGTATGCTGTTTTTGATTTAAACAAAAGTGGAGCCCCTGGCCCTGATGGCTTCTCAGGCAATTTTTTTACAACTTTCTGGGAAACCATCAAAATTGATCTGCTGGAAGCGGCTAATGATTTCTTGATTTCTGGAAATATCCCAAAAGCTATATCCAGTACCTGGCTAGCTCTGATTCCCAAAATAGCCATCCCAAACTCCTTCTCGGATTTTAGACCAATTAGCCTATCTAACTTTATTAATAAAGTCTTCTCCAAAATGATAATGGAAAGGATCAAGCCTTAAATGCATTCATTAATCTCTCCTGAACAAAGTGCTTTTATCAATGGTAGAGATATAACTGATAATGTGCTACAGATGCAGGAAATGACCAGACTTTTAAACAGAAAATCAAAGGCTCATAATATTATAGTAAAACTGGACATGCAAAAGGCCTTTGATAGGGTTTCATGGTCTTTTCTAAACTCTATACTCCTCCAATTTGGTTTTCATGGGAACCTTGTTAAATTAATACTGAGGAACATAGCCTCTGTTCATTTTTCTGTGTTAATTAATGGAGTCATAGCTGGTTTCTTCAAATCTTCTAGAGGATTAAAACAGGGTGACCCCTTATCCCCCTTTCTTTACAATCTAATATCTGAGGCATTCTCAAGAGTTTTAAAAAAATTGATTAACTCTGGTTACCTAAAGTAGTTCAGTTTACCTCAATCCTGTTCAACTGTCTCTCACCTAATGTATGCTGATGACACAGCTATTTTTCTCAATGCTAGGCCTCAAACCTTGAAGAGATTTAAACAATTTTTACTTGCCTATGAACTTACTACTGGTCAGAAGGTTAATTTTAGGAAATCTGAATTCTATGTTTCTCACAGAACCCCCCCTGCTTCCATTCTCTCAATTAAGAGAATACTGGGAATGGAACAGGGTTCTTTCCCCTTCAAGTATTTGTGGGTTCCTGTATTCTATGGTCGTAATCTGCAGGTTTATTATAAGCCTTTGCTTGAAAGATTGGAGAGGACAATTAACAACTGGAAGAATATTTGGTTGACAAGTGCTGGTAAGTTAATCCTAATCAACCACTGCCTAATTTCTATTCCTACTCATATCTTCTCTGTACTGAGCCCTCCCAAGATAGTTTTAAGGAAAATTGAAAAAATTGCTTCCACTTTCTTCTGGGGGAAAGTAGATAATGCTGACAGGAAAAAATGGAAATCATGGAAGAATCTTAGTCTACCACTAGATGAAAATGGTATAGGATTAAGAGATATAGGAGCAATAGTTGATGCATTCTCATGGAAACTGTGGTGGAAGTTACAGGCCAATAAAAATCAGTGGACATCTTTGTTATGGTCACTACCACAGTCTTATAAAAATTCTCACACTTGGAAAAGAATCTGTCATTTCACTGCAGTGGCAAACAGACACACTAAAGTGATATATGGTTTGGGAGAATGTTCCTTCTGGAACTCAAACTGGACGGGTGAAGGGGCTCTTTTCTATGAATGTCCTGATGGGCATAATATCCCATTTGTGGATATTTCCCTCAGGCATTTCATTCTAAATAAAGCTAATCTCCTCCCACAGCTGGAGCCATACCTGGCTACCAATATTCTTACCATTTTGCAGGTTGCATAATTGGAGTATCAACATGAGGACAGGCTGATCTGGACCCCAAACAATAATGGAACGTTCACAATCAGGTCTGCATACCACATTTGCAGGAGATGAAGAGTAGGAATCAGACACCTATCTAAGGTATGGAGCAGTTTCATACCTAAGAAAATGTCTGTCATTTTGTGGCGTGCAATGAATGGCATTTTTCCTTTTGATAACATTTTAGTTAGGATGGGCTATCGATTAGCATCTAGGTGTCCTATGTGCATGAACCATACTGATAATCTAGACCATTTCTTCAACTCTTGTCCTTCCTCTATAGCTGTTTGGCAGACAGTAGGAGATTTGATCCTCCTTCAGCAACCTACTTTTGATAAGTTGGTGCATAGAGTTGAATATTTTTTTATCTTTTAAAGCAGAAAATAAGATCCACTCTCATATAATCATTGCTTCCTTACTGGTAACAATCTGGATATTATGGGTTATGAGGAACAAGAACATTATGATAATGTACCTTTCTCTACTGCAGCCTGTTTACATGAGTTTAAATGTATTATTCATGACATATTCACTGTTCACCACCTCTTTGGTAGAATAGAAAAGCATAAGTATTGGATTGAGTCTAACCTTATCCCACACATTTATTCCAAGAAACGGAAACCTTTAATTGCTGTAACATGGAAGAAGCCTTTCTTGGGATATAAGATCAATACACATGCCTCATGGAAAACGTCTGGTTCCTCTTCTGCAGCTGTAGTAGTTAGGAGTTCTTCAGAGAATGTAATTACAATGAGAACAAAATTTTTCAATCTCTATCACCACTACATGCTGAGTTAATAGCAATTCAATTTGGATATGAAATATGTGCAGAACTGGAAATATCAAACTGCTTTCTGGAATCAGATTGCTTAACTGCTATTAAAGGAATTCACAATCCTAAGAATGCTCCTTGGATACACTTTTCTGTTTGTAGTGCACTTACTCTTTTGCACATGAAATTTCCAATTACACACATTCATAGAGAGGCTAATAACGTTGCTGATTTCTTGGCCAAATACTCACTGGAGAATGGCTTACATGGTATCTTAGACATTCAACTAGCTCCTCCTGTTCTTAGAGGACTCATATCTCTTGACATAATTGGATTGCCTTGCATACGAGTAGGTCTTTGATCACTCTTTCTTTCAAATGGAATCTACTCTATTTTTTTCTCTAGTTTCAGGTTGGCTGATGCATGGGACTACTTGAGTTTGGCTTAATGTGTTGGACTAACAAGGGTTTCTACTAAGACCTTTTTGCTCAAGCCCTCTTCTTCTCATACATAGACATTATGTAGGCAGTGCCTGATTTCTTTTTATATTTCCTTCTGCTTGTTTTCCACAGACATACTGGGGTTTCGACTTCTCGATTCGCCGAACGGTCTATGGAAAACAGCGGAAGGTTATATATAGAAAGATAATTTCTTTACAATATTCTCATTTTAGGCTAAGGTTGATAGCTACTGTTTCTTTTGATAGCAATCCTTTGCTTCAGATTGCTCTGACTGCTCTCGGATCATCTTACGAATGATCCTATGTATTCATGTATGAACTTTTAGGCGATTTAGCCAATTTTAAGGTCAGGGGAGCCTATAAATTTCCCTCCATCCCCGGATGGTTTAAACTTAAAAAAAAACTTAAATTAAATATAGTGAAATACTAGAAATTAAAACTAGCTCCGGAAAAGCACGTTAAAGAACAGGTGCTTGATTTGTAGGGGTAAAAATTTTAAAAACTTCGGTCTTTTCAGAGGCATGAATTTCAAAATTTTGTGATTTTGGTTTTGGCACAAGCTTCTATATCGTTGCTGAAAAGAAAAGCAATTTCCCACCAAAAGATATTTGGGCCAAAAATATTTTAGCCCAAAAGTTATTTTATTGGCACCGGTTTAGAGTCCTAATTGCATAGTTATGATCATACAATACTTAATTTCACTATTGAATCGTCAATTTTGAGTTTTGCCATTTCCAAGATTCTTGGAGGGACCTAAGTGCAAAAGGCAAAAACATCATTCGGAGGTCCAAATTCAAATCTGATCAGATGCAATCCTAAATTATCATACCCTAATGTCAATTCCAAGAACGAATAAAAAAATGAATAATATTTGGTGGGAAAAACTCAACAACATTCCTGTTTGGACTTCCTAACTTCTAAGTTATCTAGAGTAGGATACTCTAAGACATGTACTAGTGTTTTACCAAATTCCATGAAAACATGAAATTATATTAAAAATCATATAATAACCCAAGAGTACATAATATGAAGTGGCTAAGAGAAAGATGGTGTAACTTAGTTTTGGGCAACAATGATATTTTAACAAAGGTCTGACAGGATCATTTTCGAGTATCCATTGTACACAATTTTGAAATACGAGATCTATTGAATGGTGAATTGAATTTTGTTTAGTCCAATTGCATTTAAAAAACAATGGAGAAAAATCTCCCCTAATGAGGTACTTAAATTAAATATAGTGAAATTCTAAAAATTAAAACTAGCTCCAGTAAAATACGTAAAAGAACAGGTGCTCGGTTTTGTAGGGGTCAAAATTTTAAAATTTTCTATCTTTTCAGAGGAAGGAATTTCAAAATTTTGTGATTTTGGGCCAAAGAAAAGAAAAGAAAAGCAATTTCCCACCCAAAAATGATTGGGCCAAAAATATTTCAGCCCAAAAGTTATTATATTGGCACCGGTTTTCAAAAAGGGAGGCACTAGTAATCTAAACTGGTGCTGAAAATGGAATCCTTGTCGGGATTAAGCAACCACACGTAGCTGCTTTATTTGTTTTTGGGCACATGTATTTGTATACTAGCACTGGTTCAAGTACCAGTGCTCAGGAATTAGTCAATTTTTTCTAACATTGCTCTCGGGTTGGAAAAATAACAAAGCAGCCTCACGCAGCTTCTTCATACTAATGTTGCACCTGATTTTTAATAAACAAGCACCAATTTTTTAACCGGTGCTCTGTACTTAGAAATATTTTTCTTACTTTGCTCTCGAGTTAGAAAATTAAATTAGCAACACAACCTCAAGCAACTGCTTTCATAACACATGCACTGGTATGAAGTACATCATCACCGGTATTTGGGGTTAGGTACCAGCGCTGACTCCACACACACACACACACACAGATATATATATATATAACGCAGCCGATCATCTTCCACGCATAACGGTCATGTTTTCTTCTTCTTCCCCACTAATTCGAACAGTTTTTCCACGTTCTCCACCATTCAATCTCCATTAAACCTCCATTGTCCGACCTCTTCAATCCCACTTATTATAAGAGCTGTAAAAATTGTTGTTTTAGTATCTTCACTCGGATTTTCCACTTATCATCGACGATCTCAACTTCACTTGGATTCCGTCCAGATATTTGAAAGGTACTTCTACAATCTTTCATTCCAAGTCGTGTACAAACCCTAGATTGATTACATTGAGTGAAATTTGTAGGAAATTCTAGGTGTTTGATGAAATGTATGAATAAAGCTTTTTGGATATTAAGTTGTTTAGGGTTGTTGATTGTGTGATGTTGGAGTTTTATGTTCAATTTTTTATATTGGAGTGTGATGTGGGTGTTTGACGTTGATTGTGTGATGTTGGAGTGTCTCCTTCATTGTGTGATGTTGGGGTGTGATGGTGATTGTGTAATATTGAATATGTTTTGAACTCATAAATTGTGTGATATTGGAACATGATGTTCATTGTGTGATGTTGAATGTTTTTTGAAGTGCCCAGTTTTATTGTGTGATGTTGGAGTGTGATGTTCATTGAGTGATGTTTGAGGGTGATGTTCATTGTGTGATTTTATTGTGTGATGTTCAATGTGTGTTGATGGATTGTCATTTTCCATTGTGTTTTGAAGAATTAGTTTTGAACTCATAAATTGTAATATTAATGTTTGTCGTCATTGTGGTTTTCATGTGGTATTTCCATATGTAGATGCCTCCCAAAACCAAAAAGGTGGCTAGAAAGAGGAAGAGGGAGGCCCTCTGCTAAAACAAAAGAAGGCGGAGAACAAGGAAGTTACTTCCGAAGTCGAGGAAGAGGAGGTTCCACCGGTGGTATCCTTCAAGATTTAGTTTGAGGAAGATCAAGCGGGTGCTACTCCTGCTCCCGATGATGAAGCTACAGAAGAGCACATGGGTGATACCGAGGATAACCACCTACGTGATCCAGGTGATGATGACCTCTCAAAAGCAGGCAGGCCGCAGGGGAAGCAGTTCAAAAAAAATTGAGATTTCCACATAGTGTAGGGAATGGGGGACGGCTAATTTCCAGTCCATCATGATAGCTAAGGAAAATCAGCATGTCCCCTTCGCATTCGAAAAAGTTAAGGGTTACCTTATTTGTGAAAAAAATTGGAGCGCATATGGCAATTATGCATTTTGAGAGCGGGTCAGATTTGGTATGTGGATACATTGGCCTGACATTCCCAAGGATGTGAAGGCAGAAGCGTGGAGAGATATAAAGGTACAAAACTATTTCATAATACTTAATTTATAATAGCCTAATTGTTATTGTTCAACTATATATTCATGCTCCTAACCTACATATTATTTTCCATACCATCGTAGACAAGTTTCAAGATCGAAACGAAATTGACAAAGGACCAGTTGAGCAGGTTGAGGAAGAATGTGACCAGCAAGACAGGTGATACACATCGTAACTGGAAATCCAAGGTGGCGAACAAGTACATATGGTTACTCCCAACGTCAAAGTTCCAAAATACAAGGCATAGGAAAAGTAGCAGTGGATGGATGAGGAAGAGTGAAAGAAGTTCGTGGAGCACAGAAGGATCGAGGATATGATGGTAATTAAACTTCTTACATGAAATAAAAATAATATTTAAATGTGGTGCAACTAATTCGTTGTGTTAATAACTACCTTTTTTTCAATTTTTCAGAAAAAGAAAGAAAGAAGAATAACAAGCATTCGAAGGAAAAGAAGTACATACACCACACCAGCTCGGAGGGGAACATGGCCACAAAGGAGAAGCTGACAGAGTAACTTAAGAACAAGGAGAGGAAGAAGCTAAAGGACCAGGGATACATGGAAGAAGAGATTGAGGAGGTGATCAGTTCAAATAATATCAAGCCCGACAGATCCCTGGTCTATTTGGAGTCAAATAAGGGAAAAGAAAAGGAATATGAAACCCCAGAAGTCAAGGCCATATCGGACGATATTGTAAGTATCCAAATTGTTTACATGTTCATAATTAACTAAAATGATATTTTTCACTTATAACACGATATTATGACTCGCAGTTGAGGATGAACGAGGAAAAGGAGAAGGGAACCCTAGAGTTTGGTCCAGGTGAGGACATCTTCATCAGAGCCACCCAGAAGAAGGATTACCCGGGTTGCTACAGGTACCCAATCCGGATTGCCAGCGCTAGTTGCTATCCCAGGCATAGCAAGAAGCAAGTGCAATAGCAGCTCCTCATCGCAGAAGAATGATGCCAAGAAACCTTCCGCTCAACAGTCGGTTGTCAAAGCGATGGTCTCGTACATCGAGCAGCTGGTTAATGGCATAAGTTATGCAGGGAGAGTAAATATTCCTGAAGGCCTTGCAGACCCGAATAGCTTCATTGAGAATGCAATATTTGGAGGTGTATCCACCGGTCTCAGGGGCTTGGGCCAAGATTCCCCTAGCAACGGAGAAGGGGATGAAGAGGTAAATGTTATTTACAGTTCACATAAAATATTTAGATTAAATAATTATCCACGCTTAACCTATTTTAGACTAACTAATTATCACTAGTTGTAACAGGATAGTGAGTTGGTCACCTTGTACATCAAGGGCCTTCAGTGACAGAGAAAGAGGGTTGCTAAAGCATGGCTCTAAAAACCTAGGCGTGCCGAGAAATCACATGGTCTAGTGGCTTATGTCCGCGTGTGCAGGCCAGTATACCATCCTTGGGCTAGGTTGCCATTTTCCAACCACCATTTCAATGATGTGTGAGACGCTTTGGGGAGTGTGGTTAATTGGTCGATGGCTTTGGTCACATTCAGAGATGATACGCAAGCCTAGGACATTGAAGGCGACAAGCCCTTGACCAATGATTTATATTTCCTCAATGTCAATGACGATGAGGTAATAAAATAAACCAAATACTAAAATTTTACATGTCCAATTTTTTATAAGTAATCATTCTAATTAAATAACTTTTCTATGCAGCTACAACCTCTAAGTAGTCTAGATCAACTAGCTCCTACCGACCCTCAAAGGAAGAATTAATGAAACATAGGCCTCTAAAACTGGTACTTCTCAAAAAATAATTAATTTATACTATATTTATTTATTTTTCAATTTGCCTAATTTTGTTGCCATTACATAATTTCATATTATCAACAAGCACCAATTCAAAACATATCTCAACATGGTGAATCACAACAAATACTGCTATGAGTTGGTGAAGAGCATGCACAAGTTACAAACAGTGGTTTTGTTTCCGAAGTATCGACCAATGACTTTTGGCAAAAAACATAGTGATGCATTGTTTATCGATTGCTTGGTGGAGTTCGGGAACAAGCTTGGCTGCATCAGAGCAATGACTTGGCTTTCTAACTCCATGATAGATGTTTGGATTTGTAAGGTTTACTATTTCCTATAAACTGTCTTTAATTATACAATATTTTTCTCAAAATATTAACTAATGCTATTTTTCAAGGCACCTCTGGGACCAAGTCTTCGAAACCAACAATGGCTGCATTCAATTTGTTCTGTCTTGTACGGGAGGCTATGCCACAAAGATCAAGAATGTAGAAATCGAGAAGTCTTCTAAAGCCATTCTGGAAACCATGCTCAATAATGATGTCGTGATTTATGTGGTTCCATACATTAAAATGTAAGTGGCAATTTTCAATTTCAATCAATTACGGAAAATTATACACCGATGACTATTTAAGTCATGTTCTACGTTCTTTTCAATGCAGCGATCATTGGTACTTAATACTCTTCCGTCCTAGTATGGAAGAAGTTTTTACCCTTGACTCACTGACTAGAGGAATCAAACCAAAAAACATCATTGAAAACAAAATCATTGCTAGGTACTTTCATTGCTTTCTTTGTACTAATTTTAATGTCTACAAGTGTGAGTTACCTAACCATTAAAAGTTAATCATGATTACCAGGATTGCATGTGAATATCAAAGGCAACGATAGAGATGGAACCGCCTCCGGATTACATATGGAAAATCACAAACATCGATGTAAGGAATTCAATCCAAGAGTCCCTTCATTTCTACCATTATTTAATACAACGTTTAACTCAATTATTTCATTTGTAGTACCGAAGCCAATTGAGTGGTTGTGAATGCAGATACTACGTCCTCCTCTACATGGAAGAGCTTGTGCTGAAGACTACCTCTACAGATATTCTCGAGGTTGGTCGATAGATTACAAATTAAACATTTTTCATTCTTACTTAGTAAATACATTGACATATTAAATGATCGGGTTGTTTTGAACGCAATAGTTGTTTCCCTCAAAACAAATAGCATACAATGGAAATGAGATAACAATTGTAGCTAATAGATGGTATCAGGCATGGGTGGATGGCTATTCCAAACTTTGCAAGGCTTCTATGGACCTCGACGAGTAAAGCAAGTGTATTTAAATAAATGGATGTCAAATTATTGACTCCAAAAATTATTAAGACTTCTATGGCTATTCCAAATTATTGAAAAAAATTGATGTCAGAGATATTTAAATTTTTTTCAATAATTTGGATTTTGGACGTATCTTTTTTTTTTTTAAATGAAGACCACCATGCGGTGGAGGGCTATTTATTGGGCACCCTAAACCCTTTAAAAATAATGAAAAGCAGTAATTAGCCATAACTGCTCAGTCAGTACAAAATAACTCCTAAGCTAAAAGAGGCCAAGAGCCCGAAGCAAAACAATTGCTCCCAAAAGTCAATGTGATGGGTTTGTAGGACCCAAAATTACCTAGGCGATCAGTCAGACCGCAGGGGGACGACTATCTCACTATACCTAGTGATAATAAGGAGCAGGTCGGTGATCAACGAATCGAAGCACCACTTAGCCACCTATATCTCTAGGACAATAGGAGCAAGAGACAAGAATGGTACAAAGAATAAACAAAACAGGAAAGCAGCACCAAATGCAGGAGTGGGGGTGCAGCTCAGAGAGGTTTTTTGGTTGCTGAAACAAAGGCAGCATCAAATCTGAAGCTGAAGGAGCAGATAGAAGTCCTCTGATTGAGCGTGGTGGCAGTGAAACAAAAACTTTAGGTCCTGTCAAAGAAAAACATAAGAAAAACAGTTAGTAGCATCAATTCTCCTAAGAAGGGGATCTAACTGTAGGAATCTCTAGGTCATCAAGACAGAGTAGCCCTTTGGTTCTTGCAGGCAGATTCGACCAGCTGAAAGATTGGTGAGTCTTAGTAAGTAACATGAACTTAGCAAGATCATCAGTAGGTTGGTTTCCTTGTCTGAGAGTGTGTATCAGTTTAGTATTCCCCAAAGAGATGTGAATGATGTCCATAAGATTAAGGAATTTCCAATGTCTAACAGATGGTAGTAAAATCATATTAATAGCATTTAGACAGTCAGATTCAATCACAACCTGTTGATTTGCATAAGGTAATGCTAACTGTACCCCACATTAGATAGCTAGAGTTTCAGCATGCAAGGGGGAAACTGCAGTAACAAAGAACCCCTTGGCTTGAACAAAACCATACTTATTCCTTATGATGACCGCAATACCAGCCTTTTTGGAGTGATGCCATGAGGCATCAACATTGATCTTTATGCCCAATTCAGGTTTCTGCCAAGTCACTGTGATAATGTGAGGTTTTGGAGGCTTAAAAATCTGTGGAATATAGCCTTCTGAAGCAAGTTCATAGTCAATCTGTCTTGATATGTCAATGGGAAAGGCAGAAAAAGATAAATAAATGTTGTCTTTGACCTCTTTAATGATAGTATGACAATGAGGATTGAGGTTATCAAAAAGTTTTCTATTTCTAGCCTTCCACAAAGACCAGCAGACAAAGATAGGTGCAGTATGGATCAGTCTGGTATGGAGTTTTGATAGACCAGTAATTGCCCAGAAACTGGCCAATCTATCCCATAAATTTTCAGATTCAAAATATGAAATACCACAGATTTGATGAACTTCCTTCCAGACCATGGAGGAGATAGCACATGTATTGAAAAAATGGTGCAGAGAATCAGTATTATTGCAAAAACAGCATTTAGAGGGGAGGTGGAAGCCAAATTGCACAAGAATATCATCAAATGGCAGTAGTACATTTAAAAGCCTCCACATAAAAACTGAGATTTTGTTCTGAATATGGGTAGCCCATATACTTCTAAGAGCAGGGAAAGCATTAGTAGGAGGTCTCAGTTTGAGATATGCTGTCTTGACAGAAAAGTTCCCAATATAGTCAGGCTTCCACACTAGTTTATCAGGTCTGTGTTCATGGATGGAGGCAGACTTGATAGTATTAATGATAGGGTCAGGGAGCACTAGTTGCAGGAGCGGGAGAAGAGAGTCCTTGTGGCTAATAAAATCAGCAACAGTGCACTGTCTTTGGGTCTCATTTGGGTAATAGAAATCCATTAAGGGGCCAAAATCAGTCCAATTAGAAGTCCAGAAATTGCAAAGTCCCTGACCATGTATCACCCTGGAATTGGATTCTGCAAATTGATTGATTTTGCATATCCTCTTCCAGTTCTGAGATTTTTTGTGAGATTCAGGAAGAGAGTTAAGGAAAACAGTCCAGGGAGCTACACCTAATTGGTATTTCCACCAGAGTTTACAGGAAAAGGCTCTAATGATGGCAGCTAGAGATCTCAGTCCTAATCCATTTTGTTCAGTAGGGTGGCAAAGAGAATCCCATTTTTTCCATGATTTTTTCGGACCTGAATCTGTCTCCCCCCAAAAAAAGATAGCAAATTTTCTTTCAGTTTTCTTAATAATCTGTTTGGGGGGTTCCATCACTGCCCAAATATGTTGAGGTATAGAGTATAAACATGACTTTATAAGGGTCAGCTTACCTCCAGTAGATAGCCACACATTTTTCCAGTTTTTCAGTTTCCTATCAATCATTTCCATAACCGGTTGAAAATGAAGATTGAGAATTTTACCACTGTGTATAGGAACACCCAAGTATTTAAAAGGTAAAATACCTGATTTCATACCCAAAATATTCCTAATTTGTCTGAGTTTAGCTTGAGTGGCATTCTTACTAACAAAACAGTCACTCTTATCATAGTTAATTTTCTGCCCAGTGACCTCTTCAAAAATACCTAGGAATGCTTTGCTTCTGATCAGGTTCCTTTTAGAAGCTTTGAGAAAGACAATAGTGTCATCTGCATAGCTTAAATGAGAAATAGGTATAGCATTCCTTGGTAAAGCATAATATTGCAGTTTTCCAGACTCAAAAATATAGGCTAGACTTCTAGTAAAAGATTCAGAGAATATGTTGAACAGAAAGGGTGATAAAGGATCCCCCTGTTTAATACCTCTAGAAGCAGTAAAAAAACCAACAGGTTTGCCATTTATGAGAACTGAAAACCAAGCATTTGTAAGATTTTTCATGATACAATGAACAAATTGCCCATGAAAACCAAACTTGAGAAGTATACTATTTAAAAAAGCCCAACTTACCCTATCAAAAGCCTTCATTAGATCTAGTTTAAGAATGCAATTAGGGTCTCTAGATTTTTTGTGCAAGAATCTGATCATTTCCTTTAAATAGATGACATTGTCAGAGATGTCTCTATTTTGGAGGAAAGCAGATTGGTGAGGACTAATTAATTTAGGCATCAATGGTTTGAGTCTTTCCATTAGTATTTTTGAGAAAATTTTTTTTGTCACATTTGGAAGACTAATAGGTCTATAGTCATTAAAACTAGTAGGAGTTTGTTTCTTTGGAATCACTGTGATCCAAGTACTAGAAATACCTCTAGGAATGATAGACCTTGAAAGAAAATCATTTGATGCCTCTAGTAAATCTGAACAGATAATATCCCATGCTTTAATAAAAAATTTTGCTGTGTAGCCATCAGGACCAGGACTGCTGCTCTTGTTCAGACTGAAAACAACTTTTTTTAATTCCTCAATTGTCACTGGACTAATAAGAGAAACATTCTCTTCCTCAGTAATCAGATTGGGAATCTGGGACAGGAAGTGAGAGTAGAAGAGTCCCTGATCTGAGTGTGGTTGGTCAGTCAGAAGCTTTTGATAGAAACAAATTGCTTCATTTTCTATGTCAGAGCTATTAACTAACCAAGTACCATCAGAACTTCTGATTTTTGTGATATTAAGTATACATCTTTTTTCCATTACAGCATTATGGAAAAATTTTGTATTCTCATCTCCCTCTTTAAACCATCTCAATTTGGCCTTTTGTTTCCAAAAACTATTTTGCTCTTTAAGAGCCCTAGTAAGCATAGCTTTTGCATGATTTAACTTAATTAGCTCACTAGGAGTGCTGTTAAGATCAAATTCAATTTCCTGAACTTTCAGATTTTCCTCTGCTTGTATGACATTTGCATTAATATCACCAAAAATCTCCTTATTCCACAGTTTAAGGTGTTTTTTAAGGTGATTCAGCTTGAGAAAAAAAATTAGCATTCCTTGACCTTGAAAAGGAGAACTCCAATGGAATTTAATGAAATCCATAAAGTCCTTCCTCTTGAACCAGGTATTGATGAACCTGAAAGGTCTAGGGACAGAGGGACAGTTGTTACTGATTCTGAGTAGGAGAGGACAATGGTCAGAGGTATTCCTATTGAGAACTTGGATAGAAGATTGTGGGAATTTAGAGATCCATTGAGAGGAGCATAAACCTCTATCTAACCTCTCAACCGTATGTCTATTAGCTCCAATACTTGTCCTACCATTAGTCCAAGTAAAAAAATTCCCAACAGTATTGATAGGGAGCAAAGCCATAGAGTCAATAAAACCACTAAAGTCATTAATGCTACCAAGGTTGGGGGTAGAGGACCCCTTATACTCATTTATAGAGGCCATAGCATTAAAATCACCAATCAGGAGGGTATCAGACAGTGTCATTGTCTTAAGATCAGACCATAAGTCTTTCCTCTCCTTTCTTGTCCTCAAACCATAAACAAAAATAGCCTCAGTATAGGAGTTAAGTGTATGGCTGGTTATCAGTACTGAGATGAATTGATTATGATCAACCTTAGGAGCAATGTCAATCTTAGAGTTCCACATAAGCCAGATATTACAGTTAACAGCATACAGGCAGTGATCAAAATGAAGTTTTTGTCTATAAAATTCACATTCATTGTTGTTATGTTGAGGTTCAATTAGACAAATCATTTCTAATTTATGTATTCTGATAAGTCTAGCTAGTCTCAAAATTGAAGTATCCATGCCTCTAATGTTCCAGACTAAAATATTAATTCCTAAGGTTGTACTAATCATTATTTTTTATGTTTAAGGCTTTTTGTAGCTGTTCTAGTAAGAATCTTATTTATCTGATTGAAGTACGTGGGAACTTTCCCTTGAGCGGGTTCAGCATTTTTGTGTGTAGGAGAAGTGGTCTGTGAAGTGTTAGTCATAACAATGGGGGGGATTGGAGGAGAACTATCCTCAGGTAAGAAGTCAACTTGTACCTGGGGTATGTCACATTGTACCTCAGTTTCAGGGGATTGATGAACACAGGCCTGCTCAGAATTCTCCTCCTCTTCATGAATTAATGGTAGAAACCTATTTCCTGAGGATCTGGGTTGAGAGTAACAAGCAAACCTGTTAGTATTAAAAGGATTATCAGGAGAGATAGGCAGTTTACCTGGATGCACTGAAATGTCATCAGCAGCATATTTTTGGACTCTTTGAGGAGTTGAGGTCTGAGAGTCAGGTATCATTTGCTCTTCTAGAAGAGATACCGGAGCTGATTGATCAGAGGAGGCTAATGAATCCATTGGGAGGGACTCATCTTCAATCAGGACAACTACTGGATCAGATATTATAGGAATATTCAGACCCAGGTTATCCTGAGAGAGTACTTGAGCTTGCTGTGTAGGAGCTTTGTTTTCCTGAGTATCCTTAGACGGAGAACCAGGCCACACTATATTCTTGCTTAAATAAGGATGATCACCATTTTGAACTGTGGAAGATGGAGTGAGGAGTTTGTCTTCTTTCTGTGCCAAGATTGTAGTGGCTTTCTCTGAGGGAGTAACACCAGAAGAACTAGGTTCCTTATTTGGGATTGCTTTCCAAACTGAGTTAACCTGAGGGGGTTTTTGGTTGGAGTGTTTGGAATTATTGTTCCTAGTTGTGAGGGGCCTAAGGTCAGGGTGAAGGATCCTACAATCAACAACCTCATGACCAAGCCTCTTGCAGTGTTTGCAATATAATGGTAGCTGTTCATATTCTATTGGATACTCAGCAACTTCATGAGCAATACCATTTGTCAGTGAGATAGAAGTATGCAGCTTGGACATTAGATCAATTTCTACACATATCTTAACAGCAGAGGGTCTCGTAATACCTAGGGTAGCAGCATCAGTTTTGATGAACCTTCCTATTGTATTCCCAATTATTTCTAGCATGGCAGAATTATACCAAAATAGGGGAATTTTATGAAGTGTAATCCAAACAGGGACTATGGAGGTTTCAGCCTCAGGAGAGAAATCAGGGGTCCATTTGAATACCTTCATATATGCACCTTTGAAAGCCCACTGTGATTTCATCCAACACCGCTGAAAATCCTCTGGGTCTTCAAATCGGATTAGGACATGCCGGTAGTCGATAGAGCCGAGTTGGAATCTTCCTTTAAAACCAACCGATTTGAAAGCCTCGTTCAGGAACTCCATTGATGGCTTGAGCCTGGCGAATTTTCCAATCAAGGCATTTTGGTAGTGAGCTGACAGTTGCGCGACCTCCTCCGGGGTGATTATACAAGCAATCTTACCCTTGTATTCCGTAACTGGTTTAATGGAGGGGGTGGAGGGGAGTGAGGAGAGGAGCGGAGTTGGTTTAGTGTTGAGGGCCTGAAGGAAGCTACGATTCGGAGCCGTGCCACCGCGATCCTGCGGTGGCTCCGCCATAGAAGAAGCGGAAATAGAGACGTTGTCGACTGTGAATAGTGTTCGGAGGTGGAGAGAAGTCAGAGGGATGAGAGAGAAGTGCTGATTGAAAAAAGTGTTACGACATTACATATTATCAACTATCATCAATTAATTAACGGGGCTGGGTGACCTTTACTTAACGAGAGATATTTCAAGATTTTGGACGTATCATATTTTCTTTGACTATTTTAGTTCATAATTCATTCATTTCTATTTTATTAGCATTAATCTAGTTAGTTGATTCTATCTTGTTGGCTGGCTGATATGGGTTTCATCTATCATATTTTCCCTGGTTTCGATTCAAATGAGCTAGTAAAATTAAAATAGGGCATTGCAAATGAAAATAAAAACAAGCACTGATTTTCCACATTCAATACCGTTGCTCTAAAATTTACAACCTACTACCAACAAGCACCGGCAATGGTTACACATCGGTGCTGGAATTAAAAACCTAGCACTGGTTCTAAAATGGAACCGGTTCTAATAATATTGGCACCACATACCATATAACAAGCATCACTGGTAAGACGGAACCTGTGCTGGTATTCATTTATAAGCAGCGGTTGCCTTCTACCGGTGCTGATTGTGTCAGATAAGCACCGCTACATTATTAATGGCACCGGTATTAGGAACCGGTTATGTATATCATTAGTTAGTACCCCTCACATTATTATTGGCGCCGGTATTCATAACAGTGCCATATATCATTAATCAACAGTGCTTCTTTATTATTGACATCAGTATATAAAGCATGTGCTCAGAATCATTAATCATCACCAATTTTTTTATGCCGGTGCCTTTGTAACTATATTTCAGTATCACCATACTTAGACACCGGTACTCTGGGGGCCCAAAATACCGGTGCCTATGTACCCGGATACCGGTGCCATAGGGGGGGGTGTTTGCGGTAGTGTGTTCTTCAGCTCCTTGTTAGGAAGAGATACCACAACTAGAGCGATTGCACCAACTACTTCGTCCCCATTCACCATGAAGAAAGGTTTCTCTTTCAACTCTTGTGAATCAAAGAATCCATTAAAGTGTAGGGGAAAAAAACCAAATATAAGGTTTCAATTGCTAACCTAAACAACTCATAAGTACATGCTCCAACAAACACTACAGATCCCACACGAGGCCGAACATAAAGCACATAACAAGTTCATCAGTATTATCTTACTATCCGATTAGTGAAACTTGCAAATGTAATAAAGACTACGTAAGCCAAAATTTGAAAGGTGACCACTTTAGCAGTCCTTGTAGTGTAACAACATTGAAAAAATGTATTTTATGTCAACAGTGTGTGGGGAAAAAAGGATAAACAAATTTCCCTTAGAATGAAATATGCAAATAAATTACTTCAGTCCAAAAGAAGATTCTTCAACAAACACACCCACGAGAATGATTTATGTTCCCGTGAAAGAACAAAATCGTGAAGATGAAGGCTTGGGCAGTTTATAAATTGAAGTCCTAAAAACCTACTTAATAAAGAGTAAAACGGGCCTCTCTTATCTAGCTTCATATTTTCAATGTGCACGAGCAAGCATTTAAGCATAGAGGCTATAACTCCCCTATAGTAAGAAATATTCTAAAAGTGGCATATGATTTTCAACATTGAAATGTACGGGAATGTACTTTTAACAAACAAGAAAAGGTGAATATAAACAAAATAATTAGAAACACTATAAAACTCTTACTGTAATGGTTTTGTATTTGGCATTTGTCAATGCCAAGGTTGTTGCCATTGGTTGGTGGTGCAGCGCGGGAGAGGTACTATGGTGGGGGAGGTATTGTGGTGGAGGAGGGTTTGGTGGTGGCACGAGAGTAGCGGCAGCAATGGTTGGCGACGAGGAAGAGTTGCTAGCGGAGGCATCGTTTGGCGATGGGGGAGGGTTGTGAGCGGCTGAATTGGGAGGGGAGGGAGAAGGATTATACAAGTAGAGATTGGGGTTGAGATACTTTTATAGTTTTGTATTTTGAATTTAGTATTGATTTAATTTTAGAGGTTGTCTTTGTTAAAACCGCCTAAAGGTTAGATTAATCATAGAAAGAATCATTTTTATTAATTTCACGGTTATATAATAATTATCGCAAAGCACCATATAATAAAGGTTGTTTACTATCGGTATCAACCGGGGGGTATTTCAGTAATTATTCTGATTTCCCTACTTTGAGAAAATGACACTGTTCTATCAAAGAATTCCCTCTTCTACCCTATTCTTCTTCTTCATCGCCATTATGATTTCCTCTTCTCCTGCCGAAAAATTTCCTCCTCTGTTATTTCCCTACCAATCTAGACATCGTCGTGAAAATCTTAGCAAAGCACCATATAATGAAGATTGTTTACTATTGGTGCCAACCGAAGGTATTTTAGTAATTTTTTGATTTCCTTACTTTGAGAAAATGACACCGTTCTATCGAAGAATTCCATCTTCTACCATGTTCTTCTCCTTCACCATTATGATTTCCTCTTCTTTTGCAGAAGAATTTTCTCCTATGTTATTTCCCTACCAATCTAGACATCATCGTGATAATCTTAGTTTCCAATTCTCGGTTGATTGCTTTCGTGCCATTATTCGTCCCCAATTTCCATTTTTTGTTCCCAATTCTTCGTCAATTTCTTTCGTGCAATTCTTTCTCCCTAATTCCCAATTCTTCGTTGTTTTCTTTGTTCCCAATGACCTTCTCTTGCACATAAATCCCCTGAACTTCCATTGAAATTTCTTTTGTGTAGGGGGAAGGAGAGATGCACTGCGTTCCACCGAAACCCATCCCACTGTCACCCCCAGGTAACAGCTTGAGGATTTCTTCCTTCATAGTTTATTGGAAATTTGTATTGTTTTGGAAAGTTTTATTGAAACAAGTGAACTTCCATTTATAATCAACTGCACTTTCCTTCTGCCGATGCTACAATGCAGTTGATAAAGGCGGTGATATCAGGAACAACGACCGCTTCTGCCCCTTAAAATCCCATCATTGGTAATCATAAGTGTTTTTAGTATGTAAATTTGGTTGTTTTGTGTAAAAGTTTGGATTTTTAGTGTAATGAAAATGATTGGTGTGTGTACTAGCATTTGTGGTATTGTAAATGAAAATGCTTGGTGTGTGTAGTAGCATTTGTGGTATTGTAATTAATGTTTTGTGATTGATTGATTCGATGTTGCTTATATTGACTGAAGAAAATTTGATTTCAATCGTGTTCTTGAATTTTTTTTAAAAGTTTTTCTTTAGTTCAGTTATGTGTTATGCTCAATTGGGATTTTAGTAGGTTCGAAAAAAAAACCTCTCCTGATAGCCGGTAAGGAATAATTTGCTTGCATTCCTTTCTATTTGCTTATGGTCTAAATCCTGGTGCTTCAGGTTTTGAAAGACACTTCTTTGGGATGAAATTTTTTACATTATTGGCTTCGAATATGCAGATGTGCATTTGTTCCAACTTTCCTGACTAGAATACTATGGTGGAAAGTATGTTTGGATGAAGCTCAAATAGTAGCGAGTAATGTTGTTGCTGCTATCTGATTAAGCACAACTAGGTTGATGATTGAGACGCTATGGTGAGGTTCTGGCAGCACCGTATATTCGATTATTTGCGTTGCAATCCCAATTACTTTTTGTTGATATAGAGTCCCTTAACTGTCCCCGAGAACCAGGAGTATACCGGTGAGATCATGTTGGAGACATTTAATGTTCCTGAGTTTTATACTGCGGTGTCACCCCTGCTAGCTTTAGATGCGGGCTACACCACCTCAAAAGGGATTTTTTTTATTTGAATCCTTCTTCTTCTAAGGTTTTTATAAGTAGAGTAGATTTGGTGATTCAGGTTAGGAGTGATTGTCAAATTGCACTATTTCGTATAGTTGCTTTAGGATAAATGCTATTAAGAGAGCCTAAGCTTATGAATTGATCATTTTCTTAATTTGTGCCTGAAGTGGTTTGCTTCATTAAAGTTCAATTCATTTTAGGGCTGTAAGACTCAACTGCCTTTCAGTCTTAGGGATTGGTAGAATTTGGGATGTGCAATCTAGCTAGGAAAGATAACATTTTTTGTATTTTTTTTATCAATTTGTTGAAGATGTACTCCCTCTGGTCTCTTGAATATATGTCCCACTTTTTTTGGACATTTTTTCAATGTATGTTTATGTCCCTCTGGTCCCAACTTTGATCTAATTGATCAAATGCAGTTTAAAAAACCGCCTTCTTTTGGCTCCCGAGGTTGCAAATTTGAAACCTATTTGGGAGGCCCAAAAAAAAGGCTGTCGAAAACCAATCAGTTTCGGCAGCCAATCAATCCCAAATCTGGATGGGAACAAAAATACAACAGAAAAACACACATAATACAAAGAACATAAATACAAAAAAAATTTAAAAGTACAAAATCAGAAATCGGAGGTGGAAGCTTCGCGGGTCGGACTTCACTACGGGTGGTGGAGGCCCGACGGTGGAAGCTTTGTGGCAGTCAGACTTTACGGCGGCGGCGGTCGGACTTCGCTGGGGGTGGAAGGGCTTCAGCGGTGGAAGCTTTGCGGCGGTCGAACATCGCTGTAGTTCAGGTGACGCGACAGAGAGAGGGGTTTTGCAGTGGTTGAGAGGGAGGGATAGAGATGGGAGGGAGGGAGATGAGTGAGGGAGGCTGTGGTGGTGTGGAAAAACCATATCTGAGGGAGGGAGTTAGGAGAAAAAAATGAAGGTAAGGCATTGGACGGAGCAGGGAGTTAAAGAGAAAATAGAAAGGGAATCAGACATAAATGAGTAAATAAAACCTAGTTATTCATACTTGGGCCCAAAAATAAAACAAAGTTAGTCCACTGGGACTTGGGAGGGAGTTTCGAATTCTAAACCTCTTGGGATCTTCATTTAAAGGCGGTTCTTTAATAGAATTACCGCTAATTGATGTCAATCAAAGACGGTTGATCAATAAAAAGTGAGTTTAAAGTTTTTGACTGAGTTTAGGAGGGAGTTCCAAATTCGAAACTCCTTGGGATCTTCATTAAATGCGATTCCTCAACAACCGTCTTTGATTGAGTGTCTTTAATTTAGAGTTCTCCACGTGTGAAGACACCTCACATGTTGTCTGTTATTATATAGAACAAAAGACATCGATTGTCAAACATGTCACAAAAAAAATCGTAGTCAAAGAGGGACAAATACAAGGGACCAATGGGAGTATATGTGAATTATTTTGGAACCAGAGGATAATAATACACTGATTGAATTATGGTGATACTATCTCGGGTTCGATTTCCTTGAGGGATAAGGGAGTAGAGGAATCATATTCATGTACTAGGTGAATTGGTAATCAAAGTCCCAGAAGTTTGAATATTTGATTGCTTGATTTTTACGTCAGATGCTGATTCTTTTGCCTCAAGCATCAAGTATCATACTGAGTTTACGCCATTATTTTCTCCAGGGAAATTCGAGCTCCTTTAGGCTTCCTTTGTGATGACACTCATAATTAACTGGAATGCAACTTATGATAATTATGAGAAGAGGAATGTAAAGCATGCGTACTATCTGCCAAAGGAATTCCTACAGGCATGTTGTTTTGTTTGTCTCAATCATGGCCAATACCTTTACAGTACACGGTTACTGATGGCTGATGGCTGATATTTGATATTTCTTTTGTTTCCATAGATGGCATACAAAACATAAACTTCTCACTGAGCAATGTGGGCGGCAACTAGAATTCATCCTGGGATAGTTAGTCTGATTCAATGTTTACGTTACCAAAACATCTATATTTAATGCCCGCAAAGGTTCGACAGTCCCTCTTGCCTCGTTTTGGACTGCCCTATGCCATCCCTTGACAGGGTAAATTATTAAAAGACCTATCAACTTCTAAGGGCTATGCAACCGATGTCTTCAATTAAGGTTTTTTTAAAAAAAAATTCTATACTATAGAAAGATCTAATTCCTAATCAACCTTTTCAGTTTGACTTGTTTGAATGTTTAGAGTAACTTTCTTGCTTCGTGCTTTTTTTCTGTGTGATTACGTGTATTAAGTAGGTTCTTCATTACCATAAATCATTGGATAATTGTAATCATATTGGAGACTGTACATTAGAGGAACTAAATTTGAAGTTAAAGTCAGCCTCTAAGTTGTATATTTTACTTGTGTGGTGTGTATTGGTACTAATTTTCAGCAGGCAACTCAAACCTAGGATAGTATTAAAATAGTACTTGCACCATTGATTATCATGGTCATGTTTCACTTTTCTGCTGTTACCCTACATGTTTCAAGGATCCAATTTGGCCTGCTAATATGGATACTAAACAACAGTATCCTCGTGCTCTCTCTTTTTTCAACAAATTCGTGGGTTTCTTCTGAACCATATTGTTTTTCATTTGTCCAGCCATTGTATCCAAATTCTTTCAGTGACATGCATCTCTCTGCAACCCCCCTATAGTTTGCCTCATCCGAGTACTGGGCAATGGAACAGCAGTCAAGTGTTCAATTATGAACAACAGCAACAATGGTGCTCACTGCTCGTATTGCTGGGATTCCTCTTTTGAAGTCGCAGTATCAACATGGCATTTACTAGACTACTGACTGCTTTCTGTCAAAATGGAGTTGGTTTCAACGCTTTGCATTAGGATTAGTAAAATATGAACGTGTGTTTTCATTGATGGTACAAGAGTACAATATATGGACAGCATTTATAGAGTTAAGAAATGAAAATAATTCTATCTAAGGTAGTATTCTATCTAAGGTATAATATTGCAGAAGATATTCACAAAATATCTCCTACACTCCTCCTCAAGTTGGAGCATGTGGATCTCGAATTCCCTTCCAAGAAAAGTCTGAAATGTCTGTCGTCCAAGAGCCTTCGTAAACAAATCTTTCGGCTGATTAGCAGTCCGAATATGAAAGTAACCACAGCACCAGACTGTATCAAATCACGAAGAAAATGACATTAAATCTCAATATGCTTTGTCCTCTCATGAAAAACAAGATTGGTGGAAATATAAAAAGCAGCCTGACTATCGCAATACAAATGCATCAGAGTAGGATGCGTCACTCCCAACAAACGAAGAAAGGACTTGAGCCATAACAATTCACAACATGCGACTATCATAGCCCGGTATTCTGCTTCAACCAAAGACCGAAAAACAGTGGATTGTTTCTTCATCTTCCGAGAAACCGGAGATTCACCAATCATCACAAAATATCCAGTCAAAGATCTCCTAGTGATTGGACAAGCGGCCCAATGGGAATCACAAAATGTTGTAAGCTGAAGAGAACTCTTAGCAGATAGAAACAAACCTTGACCAGGATGAATCTTCAAGTAATGCAGAACACACAAAGTTGCATGCCAATGTGCCAAACGCGGTTTCTCCATGAACTGGGCCAAGGTATGGACTGAATAGTTAAGCTCAAGACGAGTGATGGTAAGGTTAATGAGCTTCTCAATGAGTCTGCGATACTGCGCATAATCATCAAACAAAGGACCATCATCTTGTGCCAAATTGTGTAGTTGTTCCATGGGAAAATCTGTGAGCTTAGCTGGCAATAAGCCAGTATCTGACAAAATATCTAAGGCCTATTTCCGCTGAGATGGAAACATCCCATCAGGACGATGAGCTATCTCAATGCCTAAGAAATACTTCAGAGCACCAAGATCCTTCATATGAAAACAAGAGCACAAATACATTTTGAACTTGGTCATCATCTCAGGAGAGGAACCAGCAATGATAAGATTATCAACATAAGCCAATACATGAAGAGAAACACCATTCTTCAAGTAAGAAAACAAGGAGCAATCCGCCTTACTTTTAACACCTAAAGAAGCGGAGAGCCGCTACACGTTTAACAAACCAATTCATGTGTCAGAAGTGTATAACTAGGAGGCGGACGCATGTACACCTCCTTCTCAAGATCACCATGCAAAAATGCATTGTGAATGTCCATCTGATGAAGATCACAACCATGAATAGCAGTAACAGCCAAGAAAAAACGAACATAACTCATCTTGGCAACAGGAGCAAATGTCTCAGTAAAGTCAGTCCCCTCAATCTGACGATTACCAAGATCAACCAAACGAGTCTTGTAACGCTCAATATAACCATCAGACTTAAACTTAGTCTGATAAACCCACTTACAATCAATAGCCTTCTTTCCAGGAGGAAGAGGAGCAAGAACCCATGTATTATTACGCTCTAGGGCATTAATCTCATTGGACATAGCTGCACGCTAATAAGCATGTCGATAAGCGTCAGAAAAAGTAACTGGATTAGCAGCATCTATCACGGCAGCCAAAAGTCTAGAATACGAAATCGAAAAATTACTACAAGAAACATAATCAACAATAGGGTAACGCGTACCTAAGAAAACATAATCAACAAACACCTTTCACTTTGTATCTGGCAAGTTTAATTAGTTTTATTGTAGTAGTATATGTTTTCTTTGGAATCAGGGATTTATGTTTGGAATATTAAAATGATAACTTTTCGGAAAACAATGAATCTCAGTGCACCTTATAGAATTAGGTTTTCTTGTAGGTTAGATTATAAATGGTAATTTTACTTATAGACTTTTGTAGGAAATAAGGATAATGATTGTATGTCTTTATGCATGAACCCAAGATACATTATATAGTGGTACATAATACCTATACAAGCTAGGAAAAGGTAAGGATACCTATACAAGCTAGGAAAAAGTAAAAGAATATAATTACAATTACAAGTAATATTCTAATTCCTTAACACGCCTCCTCAAGTTGGAGCATGGGGATCTGAAAAGCCCAACTTGCCAAGTAAGGAATGAAACTGGGTACGTCCGAGAGCCTTAGTGAACAAGTTCGCAGGTTGGTTTGACGTGCGGATATGCTGAGTAACAATAGTGCCAGATTGAGCAAGATCCCGGACAAAATGACAATCAACTTCAATGTGCTTTGTGCATTCATGGAAAACTGGATTGACCGCAATATGAAGAGCATATTGACTGTCATAAAACAACCGCATAGGAGAAGAGTGCAAAACCCCTAAGTCCTTCATTAAAGACTTAAGCCATTACATCTCACAATAGGTAACAGCCATAGCATGATACTCAGCTTCACCAGAAGACCGAGAAACAGTAGGTTGCTTCTTAGTTTTCCAAGAAACTGGAGAATCACCAATCATTACAAAATAACCAGAAAGCGAAAGTCAAGTAATCGGGCAAGCAGCCCAATCTGAATCACAGTAAGCAGTCAATTGTAACGTACTATGAGAAGAGAGAAATAAACCTTGACCAAGATGACTCTTCAAGTAGTGCAACACACGAACAACAGCTTGCCAGTGAGGAACACAAGGAGACTTCATGAATTGTGCAGGAGTATGAACTGAATAACTAAGTTCGGGATGAGTGATAGTCAGATATATCAGGCGTCCAACCAGACGTCTATACTGCACCGGGTTATGGTAGGCTAGACCTTCAACACGTGCCAAATCATGTTGTTGCTCCATCGAAAAATCAGTCGGTTTAGAGGTAGATAAACTGGTGTCAGATAAAATGTCCAAAGCATATTTCCTTTGTGAAAGAAACATCCTATCCGGTCTTCTAGCAATCTCTATGCCCAAAAAATACTTAAGAAAACCCAGGTCTTTCATATGGAAACAAGAACTTAAGTATTTCTTGAACTCAGAAATGAGCGCAGAAGAACTACTAGCAATGACCAAATCATCCACATAAACCAGAAAATTTAAAGAAATTGATCCCCATAAAAAAAACAAAGAGTAATCGGCCTTACTCTGAACAAATCCAAATGCTTGTAAAGCCTGAGCCAACTTAGCAAACCAATTTTTTGGAGCCTGACAAAGACCATAAAGAGATTTCTGAAGACGACATACCTAACCATAGGGTACAACATAGCCGGGTGGTGGTCGCATAAAAACCTCTTCATGCAAATCATCTTGCAGGAAGGCATTATAGACATCCATCTGATGTAGTTCCCAACCACGAATGACCGCAATAGAAAAGAATAAGCGAACAAAACTCATCTTTGCAACCAGAGCAAAGGTCTCAGTATAATCAATTCCTTTAACCTGGCGATTCTCAAGAACCACGAGGCACTCCTTATGACATTCAATAGTACCATCTGACCAGAACTTCGTCTGGTAGACCCATTTGAACCCAATCGACTTCTTATTCACAGGCAGAGGAGCTAATGTCCATGTCTGATTGCTCTCTAGTGAGTAAGTTCTTCAGTCACAGCATCTTGCCAATAAGAATGCCGGGAAGCCTCGAAATAAGTAGTGGGATCTGCACTAGATGTTACTGCACCCAAAACTCTAGAATGCATACTAGAAAAATTATCACAATTTACATAATCAGTAAGTGGATAGAGAACACCTTAGGAAAGTGACGATGCATGAGTGAACGGAGACGTAAGGGGGGGGTCTTCAAGAGTAAGAGCACAGGCAAAGTCATCACAATCGTAATTTCCAAGTAAGAAGGCAGACGGCGAGCACGAATACTCTGTCTGATTGGTGGAAACTTGGCAGCGGAACCATTCGGAGCTGGATATACAGTAAAAGGAGACGCTGGTGATGAATGCTCGGCAGCGGTCGACGGTGATTGACTGACGGCGGCCAGTGGTGACTGACTGGCGGCGACTGACCGGTGGCGGACAACATCGACTGACTGGCGATCACCGGTGGTGACTGACCGGCGATCACCGGTGGTGACTAACCGGCGATCACCGGTGGTGACTGACCGGCGGTCGCCAGCGGCAACTGACTGGCGGTGGACAGCGGCGATTGACCAGCAGCGGACGGCGGTGACTGACCGGCGGTGGTAACTGACCGGTGACAACTGACGATGACGGGTTGGCGTTGCCCGGCGGTGAATGGCCGATGGTGAATGGCAGAATGAAAATTTTATTCGACTCCAGCAGTGAGCTGGAGGAGGCCAGCGGTGATGTAGTGGCGTCGAAGGGTTCATCTAAAGGGGCCGAAGATGGAGTAGCAGAATACGATAACTGATCTTCAAAAAAATCGGCATCCCGACTGGTAAAGATCACATAGGATTCTAAGTAAAAATGTGACAACCTTTCTTTCCGGCAGGATAACCAAGAAATAGAAACCGCCGACAACCATAGATGTCTCAAAGATGTTCCCAGATGCAGCAAAATGAGATCGTAAAGGCAAAAATTCAGTCACATTATCAGCTCGAACACGTTGTATGGTTCGGCCCCACTGGTTCTTCACTAAGGCACTAAATTCTAAAAATCTAGAGGCTACTTCAGACTTAGCCACTAATAAATAAACCCAAACAGCTCGGGAATAAACCCAAAAAATAAAATTCACCACTGGAGGATGGTGTTCGATAAGGTCCCCAAACATCACAATGAATTAATTGAAATAATGCAGTAGCATTTGTAGAACTCAAAGGAAAACTATGACTAGTTGTTTTGCTCTATAATATACAGAGCAAGGAACATAATTCTCATTAGCGCCAAAATCAATAGAAGAAATAGAAGAAAACACCGTGGAGGAAGGATGTCCAAAACGCTGATGCCATAAGTCAGAAGAAGACACGAAAGCAACTATTAGAAGAGACTGCATAATGGGAGGATGACACGAGTATCCAGCAGACAAAACCAAAACACCCCCCTTTTTTGTTCACCCACGCCAATCACTTTCCTCGTACCGATTGTCTGTAAAATGCAATAATTTCCAGTAAACAAAGCTAGACAGTTCAAGGTAGATAAAAGTCTAGAACGTGATAACAAGTTGCACCGCAAGGTAGGTATATATAATACATGAGAAAGAGTGGCACCACCAAAGCAAAGAGAACCATATTGAGTGGTGGATGACATCGAGCCATAAGGCAGAACAACATTCACAGTATCAATAGCAGTAGTAAGATCAGTAAGAGAACCTTTATCACCATTCATGTGATATGAGGTTCCTGAATAAAGTATCCAAGGTAGAGTAGGCTTACTGGACCCATTGTCATTAAGAAAATTAAACTGATTAAATAAATGCATGGTCATGCTCCATTGGTCATCAGACAGAGCAGGGCCAAAGTTGAATTGGGCAGGGATGCGGACAGAGGAAGCCGCCGCCACTAGACCAGGCGGAGACGTGGCTGCACCGGTGAATGGCGGCGGGAGAGAAAGTGCCGCAGCAGCACCTCCAAGCACGTCGGCGGTGGCGAACTTCCGAGAAGGTGGCGCCGACTTCTTGGCGGTGCTGGCTTTCTCCTTCAACTCCTTGAACCATTCCGGTACACCAAAGATCTTGAAGCAGGAATCCTTATCATGACCCTTACGATGACAATGTGTACAAATAAGATTCTTACGGTCAGATGCAGATAGCACAACTGGCGAAGAACTTGCAGGTGGTGGACGCCGTGTAACATATACTATGGAGTTAGAAGAAGGCTCACGAGCTCGAATGACAACTCTATGATTCTCCTCCTGGGCAACAAGGGCATACACTTTCATGACAGGTGGCATTAGATCAATGCTCATGATATGTGATCGCAAGGTGTGAAAGCCTTGTCGAGACCAGAGATGAATTGGTAGATCAAATCCTTCTCTCTTTCTCGGAAGATTCTCGCAGAAATATTGCAATAGCATAATGCCTTGCTTTTTTCACAGTTACAAACTAGGGGAGGCCACATGCAGTGATAATCTGCAAACAACTTCTTCAGTTTGCCAAAGTAAATGTCGATGGGCTGACCATTTTTCCTGCAACTTTGAATAGCCTCTTGCATTTGCAAAACTTTCATACCATCAGCAACAACAAATCGTGCCTTCAGGTCATCCCACAGATCCTTAACTGTGACAAACGAGCTTGTAGAAGATCTCAACACCGGATCTAGGGTTTGAAAGATCCAGCAGACAAGAGTAGCATTGACCCCAGGCCAATCAGCAGCATCCGGATGACCATCCTGGGGTTTGGTAATGGATCCATCAATGAACTCAATCTTGTTCATGGCAAGGAATGCGCGGTACATCGTGTCAGACCATTCAATGTAATTTTCTTGAGCTTTCAGCATGTTCGGTATAAGTTGTAAAACTGGACCATCGCCAGAGCCAATAAAGTAAGGATCAGTCGACATACGGCCAATAGGTAAAGCAGTCTGAGGACCAGATTGCAATTGCAACTACTTCAGTAAAGTTACAATCACATCGTAACCACTTATATCCTGAAGCTGCGGGACCTCAGGTGCAGTATTAAGACGAGCCTGTTCTTCGGAGTCAGACATAGTGTAAAATTAGGTAGATATCAGCAGCAGGTACAATAATCGGTAGCAGATCAGATCGACAGGACACACCGGCACATTGAACTAGCGGTGGAGCGGGAAGGTTGGAGATATTTGGCCATGCGGCGAAACCGGTCGGCGGCGTGGAGCAGCTGCGACAGAGTCAGAACAGCGGCGGAGTCGGAGCCGCGACGATTGGAGAGCGCAGTGGCGGCACGTGTGGTGATCCGGGGGCGGCGGGAGCTCAGGAATTTAAGGCAGCGGAAATTTTCTATTAAGGTTTTGGGATTTTAGGCTCTGATACCATGTAGAAAATAAGGGTAATGATTGTATGTCTTTATTCATGAACCCAGGATACATTATATAGTGGTACATAATACCTATACAAGCTAGGAAAATGTAAGGATATCTATACAAGCTAGGAAAATGTAAGGATACCTATACAAGCTAGGAAAAGATAATAGAATATAATTACAATTACAAGTAATATTCTAATTCCTTAACAACTTTATAATTCTATTCATGTTAGACTTTAGTTTGTCCCCATCATATCTATTAAGTTGTAGCATGATGAACAAGAGAATTCTTGAGCTGATGAATGTGCCTGGTTTAACCAGAGAAAATGTTGCAAGCCCAGTTGCAGGTTATAAATAATAACTTATAATATTAGTCTGATTTGTTTGTGTTTTTTCCCATGTAGAGAAAATGTACATGGGTGTTGGTAGAGTAGAATGCAACACTTGAGAGCTTTTCCATTTGCTGGATGAATAATATGGTTAAAACATCTAGGTCATCTTCTGAACGTATGCTTGTGCATCCATATGAAGAATTGTCCCCTTCTTTCTTTCCCACTTATAAAGGGGAGAAGAGAAGATACTGCATTGCTCAACAGGTTAAAGATTGTTCTACTTTCTAGGATAATGAAGTGGTTGATGTTGTACTAAATGGACTTGACAAAGCACTTCATCAAATGGAATTAACTCATACCATTATGTTGAAAACTCAATAATGGATTTTTATGGAGAGTGTGGTGAGTTTGATGATGTTCTTAAACTACTTCCGGAACAACTTAAACGATCAAGGTTGTCATCGAATATCTTGATCTCATCTTTCACTCGCCGTAGCAAAATTTCACCTCTGTCTCTCTTCGCTCAGCATGTAGTCACCGAGGGCCTTTAACATTTCAACACAATGACATCAGATATTAGAGTCAAACCTGGGATAGAGCATTGTGTATGCATAGTTGATTTTCTTGAAAGAACGGGAAGATTTCCTGAAGCCGAGGCAATTATTGCGAAAATGCTTGTTCCTTCATCAGGTGAAACTTGTTAGCATCATGCATAATCCACTGAGACATGGATGTAGGTGAAAGAGATGCTCAACGCCTTGTAGAATTCAACCCTTCAAATGATTCATCATACGTTCTTTACAACTACGTATGTTATGCACGTGGGAAATGGCAAGATGGGCACAATACCTGGATGGGAATGGAATTAAATAGCGTATAGAAGAAGTTCGTCTGCAGTTGGCTGAAGATGAGAGCAATTTTAAGTGAGTACATGTGGGATAGGAGATCGCTCCCATCACAAGTCTGAACGTGAAACTATCTGAGCTGAGGAAGGAAATCAATGAAGCAACTATGTAGCTAATAAATACAAGCTTTGCTCTGCAAGATACCGACGCATAGCAGAAATAACACAATTTTTGGAACCATAGCGAGAGATTGGCGTTGGTCGTATGGTTTGATCACTACTCCTGATGGCTCAACAATTATTTTCATTCTGTTTACCAGTTTACGAACAGCATTGTGCGGAGGGTAATTATCTCGAGGGATCCTTACCCACTTCACCATTTCAAGATTTGTCATTGTGTTCTTGCAGATAAATTGTGTAGATAATTGGTCATCACTGAAAAATGATTCTTATAAATCAGTAAACAATAATTACCCCTTTATTCAATACTAGGTAAGATATCAACACTTTGTGTGGTTGTAACTCGGATACAATCGTGATATTTATAGTTTCAAAATAACTCGTTCTCTTATTATTATTTCATTAAAGTTTACAATAAAAATCTTAAGATTTGAACAACAACCTTGGCTTACATGATTACTGCAAGTCTGCAACTATAGATATACTGTTAAACCTCTATTATATACCTCTAAGATGGACATGATGAATAATTCTAGAAGTGTAATTTTTCAAGCCTTCGAAAGGGGCACAGCTGATTATAGATAAGAGAATGGCCTATCGATTTGGCCTTTGTGATTCAAGAAGAAGAAATTCTTCCAAAATAGACAATACTGTTGGCAATGCTGGGACCCAATGGTTTAATATTATCACCGATTTGAAATTCATCAGAGCGCGGAAAAAAGAGCATCGACTTCGTCAGCATCAGCCTGATTCACCAAACAGCTACAATAACAACCTAATATGAATGCATTGTATAATGTGGAAGATTTCGATCCATCCCAATTTCATAAATTATGCTATAATTACAAGATTCCATTCCACTTTTGAACTTATAGCTGAAAATCATAAGAAAAATTATCAGACACCAAATAAATGTCATTATTTTGAATGATATATGTGTCTCAACTCTCAACCGATCAACAATATAAAGGGCCAGTCGATAAATGCTTCAAATTCTAAGCTTCCATTTGGCAATTGAAGTCAAGAATGGATGACTTTGGTCATGTTCTTTTAAATTGAAAAGAACTAAACTGAAGTTAAGTCTAAAATAACGGACTAGTTTACCAGTGACCAATGAAATCCAAATTAAATCATGAGTTGAGGAGAGGAAAATTGAAACTTGCTCAGAATCAAATCTTACAGCCTTCCTCTGAGCCCTAGGATCCGTGTCTGACAAATGAACGACGTGCTCCCAGAAGCTTTTATCCAAGTCTACAGTCACTGGCCTGAAAGGACCATCTACAGTTATTGGAATTTCTCCAAAAATTTGCAATACATTCAACAAAAACATTCCAAAACTAACAACAACCTTAAACACTATTTGGTGTATTCCCCTTGAGCACAACCATTTCAAGAATTTGCATGCACCAGTGAAACAATGACCAAATAAAAAATGGCTAATAGTAAAATGATTCAAAATTCAATCCCCCTAAGATAAGCTATAGAAATAGTACAGAACATCCTGTACATTAATAATAATATGTGTATGTGTTCAGTCTGAATACAACAGTTGGATCTCCCACATGTTTTAAAATCTGGGCGGCGTGAGAATGAGGGAAAGATGCTTTTTCAAAGCAAGTTAGGGATCGGTATAGACTCTAGCTCTGACATCATATTAGACTCGGTCTTTGGATTACATTATAATCCAAGATTGAGAAGCGAAGAAACAAAATTACATGTTGAGTTGTCACCAGAACCAATCAAGGATTATACATCAATCACAATCGAGCTCCTCTCCAACACTTCAAGTAAAAGAGTAATAAATATACTCCTAAATCTAACAGAACTTTGTTGAGTGAGTCAATAAGA
This sequence comes from Rubia yunnanensis, assembly GCA_037428765.1. Classification (NCBI taxonomy): domain Eukaryota; kingdom Viridiplantae; phylum Streptophyta; class Magnoliopsida; order Gentianales; family Rubiaceae; genus Rubia; species Rubia yunnanensis. The sequence continues at coordinate 57,334,400 of CM075066.1, forward strand.
AAGGAGATTTAGAGATAAACTTGAAGATTGAACATGTTACGCAAGGCTATGAAATCATTTTAAAAACTTTAATAGGGCCCATGAATAATAAATGCACCATGCAACTCTTAGATTTTGAAAGGCAGAAATACGAGGAACCAGATTATCTGATCATGTGCCAATCAAAACAACCAGAGTTCCAGGTGCAAAATGTTGAAATATAGGGATCTATTGATCAAAATAACAACTATTAGGCATCAAACTAAGAATCAAAACCGACATTTAGTGCAGAATTAAGAAAAATTCCAACCAATCTAACCTTTTTGAGTATGTTCCCAAAATTTGCACGACTAACTATCAAAAATGCCAAGACAATGACATCATCTCCTATGTATGTAGCTCAGGATCCTCAAGTGATTATAATCCTCTTGCCATCACAAATTTTCTTATTCTTCCTCTCCAACAAATTACAGCGTTCTTGAACGGAGAAGAAATCAGATCTTTGATTTGAGTTCTCGTGCAAGAGCACCATCTTTTGTGGCCTTGGAAAGGGCAATCTTCAAAAGAAACTAAATCCAGTTCACCTGTAAGCATCAACATTAACAAACATTAAGTTCAAGATCTTGAAGAAAATTATTGTAGAGTAGTTCATAACTTTTTAATATAACTACTTAACAGGTTGTTGTCCGGCTTTTCGTAGTACCATCTGGCTGGGAAGGCTGCAAATATACCTTGTGCTAGCATCACAAACACTAGCATTTTACTGCCTCAGGAATCAGACTCTCTGTATTAACCACCTGTTCCGCCAACTCCTCGATTTTCAACACCCTGTTGTCAGAGGACAGAGCAGCAGGATACATCGAAAAGTAGCTTCCCACAAGACCCAACAACACAAATTCAGTTGGTGTAAACACACACACACATGCAAAATTAAGAATTATAATTGAAATTCCGCACCTTCTCCGAATCTGAAATACTAAATGCTCAAGTTCTGCACACTGAAACCCCTAAATTCTAAAATTTCCTATACATCTAAAAAAACCAAAAGCCCGAACTTCACCTCAACAAACCAAAACCCCTCCCCTAAAAGGTGTTCCACGCTCTCAAGGACCCCTCCCCTAGAATCATTAATGTCTTTGCTTGGCAGAAAACTGGTCTGAAAAGGATATCACAAAAAACAGCTAGTTAAAGACACTGCCTTGTGCTTTCACTGCTCAACATGTGCATTTGTAACACAAAAAAGTGGACATTAATAGTTTGAGGGAACCAATAAAAATCCATATTAACATCCCTTTCAGCAACATACAATGGAAAACACTGCAATGATTCTGAACCTAAAACATGAACATTCGTAACTATTATAGTACAAGAAAGCAAAACAAACACATCAAGACTCCACTTTAACAAATATAGTGGCCGAGAACCTATAAAATGCTCACTTATCTGCATACATAGCATAAAACATCAGCTTCTGAAGCTAAAACAACCCAAAATCGAGCACTCCTTTTCTTATGGAAAAAGGGAAAATAGCATAAAATAAAATAAAACAAGAATATACACCCACTTAAAAATTTGGACATTGCAGGGGCAATTCTCAGAAACTGACTATAAATTTAGCTGAAAAATAAATTTAGGAAATTATACTACTAAAATAAATTACCTTGACAGACATATTTGACCGAATTTGACCTCTTGTTCCTTCGGAAAAGCAAAAGGGCGCCAAAATAAAACTGGGCTTATATGTACACACATACCAAACCAAACACAAACATTACATCCACATAGAAGCTCTTTCCTCTACATTATAGATAAAGAGGCTCTTTCCTCAGTCGCATACACATAGAAGCTAAATATCAAAATGCAGAATATATTGCCTAACATAAACTCATCATGCTAACTATTTCCACAACACGATAACTATTTCCACCTGCAGTTCCTCCAGTTTCCCACGCTTGATCTCTTTACAACAAATTCTTTAAAGAAGCGACAAAACCAGGTTATGCACTTCCTCACGTGAGTTGGCAAGATGGATCTAATAGCAACCGAGAGAAATTATTAAATCAAACAATGTGAATCGTGAGATTTCATACTCCTCAATCTCAATCCCTTATTGGATACTAGATTGCTTACTCGGGATAAGTAGCCCGTCGGACCATCCATTCCTTTAAGACTATAACATATCAACTCTATCTCTGCTTTTGAAAGTGTGCAACAAGCTGCTGGCAAGAATATCTTCATCCCCCGCACCCGTGGGGCCAAATTAGGCCTAATCCCCATGTCGACCATATCCTTCCTTAACTTCATGCCATCATTTGTCTTACCCGGGATATTCATCAAAGTACCAACCAAACTGTCACAGACATTCTTTTCAATATGTATCACGTCTAAACAGTGGCTGACGTCAAGCTTCTCCCAATATGGTAGTTAAAAAAATATGGAACGCTTCCTCCAACTACCGGCTACCTTTGGTTTCCTCTTCCTCTTTCCAAAGTCATTGCAAAAATTCTGCAACATGTACAAGATTGAAGCACCTGTTAATACAGGAGGAAGGGGGTGACAACTCTACCTTTCCATTGAATTTATCACGTTCATTCCTCCACCGATGATTTGTTGGAAGCCATCTTCAGTGACCAAGGTACACAGTCTTGCTTCCATGACTCAACTGACAATAATCTGTGTCGTTCAAACAAATTTGGCATGCCTTGTGTCTTTTTACGGAATAGCCAGAAAGGTTTCCATACGTGGGAAAGTCATTAACAGTGAAAAACAACATCGCTCTTAGATCAAACTTCTCCTTCTGAAACCCATCATACATCTTAATACTAGGATTCCATAACATTTTCAAGCCATCCACCAAGGGGGCTAAGTAGGCATCGATATCGTTGCCGGTTTTCTTGGACCGGAGATCATTAGAGATAACATTATGTACTTCCTTTTCACGCACAACCAAGGGGGCAAGTTGTAGATCATTACCATCACCGGCCAAGAACTATGATTGCTGCTCATATTACCAAATGTGTTTATTCCATCGGTGCACAAACCAAACCTCAAGTTACGTGGCTCATTCCCAAAGTCCGTAAATGTCGCATCTATTTTCTTCCACTGATCACAATCAGCCGGATGACAAATCACTTCATTATTAACCACTGTCCTAACTGCATGCCAACTCAAATTCTTAGCATTCTCAATATTTTCAAACAATCTTCTCAGATGAGGAATAATAGGTAGATACTTGACAGGAACCTTCTTCATCCGTCGATTTCCAATTTCTCCATCAACATCAACCTCCTTCAATTTGAACCTTGGAGCATTGCATTTAGAGCATGTCTCCGCATACAAGTGATCACTCCTATACAAGATACAATTATTTCGACAAGCATGTATCTTTTCATGATCCAAGCTCATCGGACATAGTACCTTCTTCAACTTATATACCGTTTCAGGTAGTCTATTGCCAGCTGGAAGCATTTCTTTCAACACTTTAAACAAAGCAGAGAAACCAACATCAATATAGAAATACTTAGCTTTCAAATTCATCAATTGTAACGTAGCCTTCAATACAGTCATTCCTTCAGGGCATCCATCGTATAGAAGTGTGTCTTTATGCCCATGGAGGTCAAAAAATATTTTTGGATTTCCACTGTAATTCTTAACGATCTCCTCAACCAACTCATCCATCATGTCATCCTTCTTGGCCTCTCCTTCATTTATAGTATGCTCATCCACATTCTCCCCATGCCAAAACAAATTGTGTATGTTGGATAAAACCCATTTATAAATAAGTCTTTCTTCAAAGAAATTGCTTGTCATGAATAGCTGTGTTCCTACACTTCTTGCAAGGACAATAAACATAAGACAAATTCTCCTTTGTGGCATTTGCAAATGCATAAATGAAGTTGGCTACAAAATATTGATACCCATCGCTTGTTCGATCTTCATTGAAATAATGTGTTTTATACATAGACATTCCTACAATACAATAATTAAGTACACACTCTTTATGGACCTATCTTGGCAAAAAAATACATCCACTTACATTCATTTAATTCATGACATGTATACAAAAATCATATATACATATATCAATGTTAACGAAAACATTCATTTTATTAGCGCGCACACACACACACACACACACACACACACATATATAAACCAAAAACCATATATACAATGACGAAATGCCTAATTTCAATCAACACATACCCAATCACATCCTCTCATATGAAATAAGCTGACCTATAACCTAATTTGAAGATGAAACTACAAATTTGTGATATTGGAAAACTTACTTGGTAATTGAGCTCAATCAACAACCCTATTGGCCACCTTCAAGAATATGTCCATTTGAAGTTCAGAGTGGGATCTTGGAATGGGGAGAAAATTTTGGGTTATTAAATGATTGAATTTGGTCAATGGAAAATTGACCAAGTCCAGCCTCATTGTATGTCTTCGACTACAAGTCGTTCAAAATGATATAATTGGCGAGGTTGGTCATGTCACAATCTAGTAATAATACATGTTTGGACCAGGCCAACCGATTTCACACACACGTTGGTTATTCTTTTTACTTCGATTATGAACATTAATTGCAACCGAGGTAAAAAAACCAATTATTTACCTTGGTTTTTTTAACCAAGGTCAAAATATTTTTTAATTCAAAAAAAAATACAAACCGAGGTAAAAAAAAATTTTACCTCAATTTTTTGGGGTTAAGGGGAAAAAATCAAGGTAAAAGGGGCAAAGTAATAGGTGTTGCTTCTTGTAGTGTATCTACCTATTATTCCTCGTTTTAGAAAATTGTTTAAAAATCCTGAGGATGCTAAGAATTTGAGTTGGCATGCAGATCAGACAGCGGTTGATACTAAAGTGATTAGTCATTTGGCTTATGATGGTGATTAATGGAAGAAGATAGATGCGGCATTTCCAGTCTTTGAGAATGAGCCACGTAACTTGAGGCTTGGTTTGTGCACCGATGGAATAAACCCGTTTGGAAACATGAGCAGCAACCATAGTTCTTGGCCGATGATGGTAATGATTTACAACTTTCCCCTTAGGTTGTGCATGAAAAAGAAGTACATAATGTTATCTCTAATGATCAGTCCAAGACAACCGGGCAACCTAGCCACCTTGGTGGATAACTTGAAAAGGTTTTGGTATCCTGGAATTAGGATGTATGATGGGTTTCAGAAGGATGAATTTAATTTCACATCGACGTTGTTCTACACTATTAATGACTTTCCCGAGTATGGGAACCTTTCTGGCTATTCCGTAAAAGGACACAAGGCATGCCCAATTTGTTTGTATGACACAGATTATTATCAGTTGAGGCATGGAAGCAAGACTGTGTACCTTACCGGAGATGGCTTCCTACAACTCATCGATGGAGGAATAAACATGATGAATTCAATGGAAAGGTAGAGTTTTCACCCCATCCTCCTGTATTAATAGGTTCGTTAATCTTGTACATGTTGAGAGGTTTTCGTAATGACTTCGAGAAGAGGAAGAGGAAACCAAATGTAGCCGGTAGTTGGAGGAAGCATCCCATATTTTTCAAACTACCATATTGGGAGAAACTTGACGTCCGACACTATTTGGACGTGATGCGTATTGAAAAGAATGTATGTGACAGTTTGGTTGGTACTTTGATGAATATCCTGGGTAAGATAAAGGATGGTGTGAAGTCAAGGATATGGTAAAAATGGGAGTTTGGCCTGATTTTACCCCACAAGTATGGGGGACGAAGACATACTTACCAGCAGTTTGTTACACACTTTCAAAAGCAGAGAAAGAGTTGAGATGTTCTAGTTTGAAAGGAATGGATGTCCCAATGGGCTACTCATCCCGGGTAAGCAATCTAGTGTCCGATGACGGATTGAGATCAGGGAGCATGAAATCTCACGATTCACATTGTTTGATTTAATATTTTCTCCAGGTTGCAATTAAATCTATCTTGTCAACTCACGTCAGGAAGTGCATTACCCGGTTGTGTTGCTTTTTTAAGGAAATTTGTTGTAAAGAGATCAAGCGTGGGAAATTGGAGGAACTGCAGGAGGAAATAGTTATCGTGTTGTGCGAGTTGGAGATGTATTCCCCCCCCCCTTCATTCTTTGACATAATGGTGCACTTGTTGGTTCACTTTGTATGGGAAATGTGGATTTTTTGTCCAATTTATCTTCGATGGATGTATCCTTTCAGGAGATATATGAAGATATTTAAGGGTTATTTGAAAAATCAGTTTCACCCGGATGCCAGTGTGATCCAGAGGTATGTGACCGAGAAGGTGATAAAAGACTGCATGGAATTCTTGAAGAATGAAGAGTCAGTTGGCGTACCAAAATTGCGCCATAGAGATAGAGTGGGGGGCAAAGGTTTGCGAAAAGGAACAACTCAGGTATTAGCCCATGTGAGTTGATGAAAGTACACTTATATCTCTTGCGCAATTCAGATATGGTTCACCCCTACGTGGATATGCACATGGTCTCCACAAAAAAAAGGCACCTTGGTTGGTCATAGAAGCAAGTACTTTCCAAACACAATCACACGTTCATTGATTGGTTATGGAAAATAGTAGTTAGAGAAAGTTGCAATAATGCCTTGAATGTGTTAGCCTTCATGCCTTCAGCTACTGCAATTTCTTTCATTGGCTATGACAGGAATGGGTATACCTTCTCAACCCTTGAATGTGACACACACACCTCAACACAAAATAGTGGCATTAGCATAGTTGCAGAAGCATTACATGTCACCAGCTCAAATGATAAGAATCCAGTGTACAGAACATGTCGTACTATGGTGCAATTGAAGAAATTTGGGAACTTGTCTATACAAGTTTCAGGGTCCCAATTTTCAAATGTAAATGGATTGACAACAATGCGGGTGTATCGATTGATGAGCTAGGTTTTAGATTCGTTGACTTGAGCAAGACACGTTTTACTGGCAATCCATACATTCTTGGATCACAGGCTTTACAGATGTTTTATGTAAATGATCTTTGCAATTATAGTAAATCAGTGGTCATTGAAGGGAAAAGCCAATTTGTGGGGGAGGTTAGTCCATCCTCATTGTCAGAGATTATTCCACATACACCATCCAATGGAAGTGATGTCAGTCAGGAAATTGGGGTGGAGCTAGAATTGAGGAGAGACAACAAGGAGGGTTTTTGGATTGAGCGGAATCCAAAAACAAAGAAGAAGAAGAAAAAGAAGACATAGATTTATTCCCATGTAGTAGGTTTTAACGTTGCATTATGTCATTATCTATTGATTATTAATTCACTAAGGAGATACTAATAATGTATAATCGGTAACCATTTGGAATTCCCATTTTGAATCTAATCACATAAGTAAAGGTTTTAGGGATGTAATAGCCAACTTCGTACAACTTGTCGTCAGAAGAAATAAGTATGGAAGAGCACTCTTGTGCGATTTTGCACAAGAGCCACATGATCATTAAAAGTGGAGTTTGCGACGTCAGTTAAATGTTCGATAAGGTAGTCGATTGAAACCAGTACCTAAATCTACAAAACCAAATAATTATTTTGACCTCGCAAACAAGCCTATAAGACTTTGTTTCAACCGAGTAGTGTTTTAAGGCAATCCTACGACGTCGCACACTATAAACATTAATTCATGAAGTGAGAGTTAAAAAATTCTAACCAGAACTTGGAATGTAAAACCTACAATGAAATTATTCCAAGTTCACAACAGCCAAGTCCACAACAATTCGTAGCAAAAATATAGAAACCACACCAAACATGATATTAATTGTATTGTAACATACGCAAAATGATAACATAATTAAATTCTAGCTTACAATCGCTACCATAATAAATATCCAAAACATTACACACCGTTAATAAAATTCATTACAGCATCCAGCTAAACATAAAATCACATAAAACCTTGTCTCCAGCCATCTTGGGTACCTGATCATCCTCCTTCTCAGTCTCACTGCTGCCCTCCTCATCCTCGCTAGTTAGAGAAAGTCACAATGATACCTTTGATTAGTTAGCCTTCATGCCTTCAGCTACTGCGATTTCGCTCACCATCTCAAAGGATAAGAATCTAGTTTATGGAACATGTCGTACTTTGGTGTCATTGAAGATATTTGGGAACTTGTCTATAAAAGTTTCAGGGTCCCAATTTTCAAATGCAAATGGGTTGACAACAATGCGGGTGTATCGATTGATAAGCTAGGTTTTAAAGTCATCGACCTGAGCAAGACATGTTCTACTAGTAATCCATACATTCTTGGATCACAGGCTTTACAAGTGTTTTATGTAGATGATCCTAGCAATTCTTGTAAATCAGTGGTTATTGAAGGGAAAATCCAATTTGTGAGGGAGGTTAGTCCATCCTCATTGTCAGAGATTATTCCACATACACCACCCAATGGAAGTGATATCAGTCAGGAAGAGATAATTGGGGTGGAGCTAGCATTGAGGACAGACCACAAGGAGGGTGTTTGGATTGAGTGTAATCCAAAATCAAAGTAGAAGAAGAAAAGGAAGACATAGATTTGTTCCCATGTAGTAGGTTTTAACGTTGCATTATGCCATTATTTATTGATTATTAATTCACTAAGGAGATAATAATAATGTATAATTGGTAACCATTTGGCATTCTCATTTTGAATCTAATCACATAAGTAAAGGCTTTGGGGATGTAATAGCCGACTTTGTACAGCTTGTCATCAGACAAATCGGTATGAAAGAGCACTCTTGTGCAACTTTGCTTAAGAGCAACATGATCATTAAAAGTGGAGTTTGTGACGTCAGTTGAATTGTTGATAAGGTGGTCGATTGAAACTAGTACCTAAATCCACAAAATTAATTAATTCTTGTGACCTCACAAACAAGTCTGTAAGATTTAGTTTCAATCGAGTAGTGTTTTAAGGCAAGCCTGCGACATCGCACACTATAAACATTGATTCGTGAAGTGAGAGTTAAAAAATTCTAACCCGAAATTGAAATGTACAAGCTACAAGAAAATCATTCCAAGTTCACAATAGCCTAGTCCACAACAGCTCGTAGCAAAAATATAGAAACCACACCAAACATGATACATTAATTTTATTGTACCATATGCAAAATGATAACATAATTAAATTCTAGCGTACAATCGCTACCATAATAAATCTCCAAAGCATTACACCATTAAAAAATTCATTACATCATCCAAATAAACATAAAATCACATCAAACCTTATCTCCGAGCATCTTGGGTACCTGATCATCTTCCGTCTAAATCTCACTGTTGCCCTCCTCATCCTTGCTAGACCCCAACCCGGAGCTCATCATCATTAGTGGCTAGTGCATCATCATTTGGGTTCTTAACCATCAATTCATCTTCATTTTCCATTGGCCTCCTCCTGCAGTCCCAGGGTTAAGAAGGGCCTCATCCCTGCCAACTTCGCGATCATCCTCTATTGGTTTTGCTCCAAACGCAGCATATTAGCCTTCATCTCCTCCATGCCCTTCAGGAGGATGCTCCAGGTAGTGCATTTCATCCTTGATGCTACAAAAACATGTCCAACACATTATAATGAGTTATTATGTTAAACTCTAGTTATGAAAGAAAAATAAATATGGCCAATTTGTCATACGGGAAGTGGGTGGGATAGGATGCCCAGCTTTAGTGCCTGATTGAGATCCCGCTTGCCCATGGGTGGCTGCTGAATCAAGATCACCCTTGGAGATGTTGCAATCAACACACTCACCCATTTCCCAGTGCCAATACTTTTGGTCAAAAATAGTTCTCATTATAGTACCTTAGGGAGATCATCTGAGGGGACCGGATGGGAACACTCTGTTTCTCCATGATGGGAGTTATTACGTTGCAGTAAGGGAGGGTCTTTGTTTTATTGGATACAACGACTGTGTGCATCTCCTGGATGATGGTGTAACCAGGGTCAACAATATTATTCTCGTATATAAGCCAGTAGAGGACAGAGCCTTTGATTGTAGGCTCGGAAGGATGGCCAGCTGGTATTAGGCAGTGGCAAATAGGGTAGTACTTTATCTTTTTTTCGAGCTTGAGAACATCAATCTTGATTTCTCTTGGTTTGAAAAGCTTGTTGCCCACATTCAGTTCGAAGTACTTTGCAACCATCTGATTGGGATCGATGGCCCCTGACTCATCATCTTTAGCACTAGCCACTGATGATAATGAGATGGGTTCCAGCTCCAGGTCGGGGTCTAGCAAGGATGAGGAGGGCAACAGTGAGACTTAGACGGAAGATGATCAGGTACCCAAGATGCTCGGAGATGGAAGACCAATTCTCAAGACAGTAGACTTGGAGTCTTTCAACTGGGTTTTCCAAATCTTTACACACTGTGCACCTAGTAGCCTCGTTGACCAACTCACTTTTTTATACCATATTGATGTCGTTAACTCAACTTTTGTACTTCCCGGTACTAAGACAAGTTTGAGTAGAACTCTTTGACCTCTATCCCCGACGATTTGAAGGCCTCGAGGAATACATCAAGGTGGAGCTGCTGCACATCACCCGACTTTATGAATCTCACCTTCTTCAGTTGTCGCTTGCAGATAAGATCAGTGTAGCGTTTCTCATTTTCCTCCCCGAAAAAATGTTTATCGCCAAAGGTTGGTGGTGGAGGGGTTTCCTTTGCCTTCTTTGCACGAGACGTGCCTGCCTTGCCGCCCTTTGCCTGGGACCTTTTGGTTGTACTTTTGACTGGCATCTGATGGACAACATTTTAAACAATACTCGGTGATGTGATCAATTATTTTGGACATGAATGATAAATAATGAACGAGCTCGTTGACATGTCGATAACAATTCGACTGACACAATTTACCACAGCGAGATCGCACATTCAACAACATTCATCAAGTTAGGAATGTGCGACCTTGTAGAGCAGTTTGATTAGACTGAAATGTCAGCAACGTACAGACAAATGGTCAAAAAATTCTAAATGGTACAATAAAAGCTAAGAACTTCCTCAATACGAAGTAAATATGCAGAAAATTGAGATTTACCCCAGCACATCCATCCCATTTCATCCATACACCAAAGAACATTATCATACACTACAAAAGTAGTCCTAAAACCTAATCAATCACATAGAAGTAAAATAAAACTTGCACACTAGATTAAATATAAACATTTCAACAACATATACACTCAAACCATAATCCTAAACTACTAAAACAAAAAAATAAATAAATAATCCGACCTCGTCTAGGGTTTGGTAATAATGTGGAACTCTCATTTGCTATTGATGGCTAGTGCCGAACAAAGAGCAATAAACGGGCTTAGGGTTTTTATAAGGAGGTGGTTTAGCGGTTGGATTGGACGGTTTTGTGGTGGTTTTGTGGAAGGGAGAAGTTTTGAATGTGCGACATTGAGTTCTTGGAATGTGATGGGTTGGAGCTTCTCCCCTTTGAGTACTCCTATAGTAAGGTTTTGTTTAACCACGGAGTGCGACCTCGCATATATTCTCAACCTTACCGTACACAACACGAATAATGGATGAGGTCGCACTACGGGGTTACTGAGCCAAATATAACAAGTGGCCCAATTGTCAGAACATTTTGGGCTTGGCCAAATGGCCCTATAAAACCACGAGCTAGCTTCAACTTCGGCCACATCGACATTATGATGACATGCTTGCGACCTCGCATATTGCACTAGGCCGATTAAAGTTTTTAGCCCAATACCAGGCCAGAGTTATTTTTCTCAAAATATTGATAAGATAAACATCAAAAGAAAAATTAAATGAAATCATCAATTTAATCTCGACGGATTGCTCATTAACCCTGAGTTGTTGTCAGGGCCCGTGATCAAAACTCATACCCAAAACACTATCGAAGTAAGACTATTAATCATCTAACATGGTACCAAATGTGATACGTTGTATAAAACCATCTGACATGGTTCAATGAACAATGGTACTATGTGTGATACGTTGTACTGGATTACCCTTTATAATTGTGATATGTTGTACTGGATTACCCATTGTAATCTCAAAGACTTACGACTAACATTTCTTTTTCAGACTATTAATCCTCTAACATGGTTCAATGAACAATGGTACCAAATGTGATACGTTGTACTGGATTACCCTTTATAATCGCCTAACATGTTCGTACAATTTTGTTAGTAATACATTAGGTCCGTTATCCATGCATAACTGGATTACCCTTTGTTTTGCAAGGCTCTTGATAATGTTAATATTTTTATGTACTCCAAGGGAAAAAATTATCGCCCAATAGTATTGACTGTTCATAAGGAACATGGGAGAACCCATTGTAATTACTATAACTAACATATAGTAGTTTATTAATACAAGAGCGGCTATGCCACACCCTACACAAATGCAATAAACAAACAATTACTGTCCAAAACATTAAACATCTTAGAAGACTGAGTGTTCGCGGGGATAACGATAATTCTCTATTCAATAAGTATAACTAACATTACAGTCTTGTATAAAATGGACTGCAACAAGCCCTAAACATGTCCTACTATATTGAACAAATAATGTTCCTCTTAATATGAGTGTAATTGGTTTGATGTTCTTACTTACGGTCTGATGCAATAATTGACCATTGGCATGTGACGACGGTGACAGAGTTCACTTTAATTGACGGCTAAATGTTTTTTTAAAATATCACTTAAATTCGTAAAAAATTGTAGCTAAAATCCTCTAATAACATTGGGCATAAGTGTTGAAGAAAAAAAATATTAAGTTCTATATTATAACTATTTATGGATATGCTAGACATACCCAAGTTGTCGATGCCGCTGGTAACCTCACATTTACCGAGGATAGGTCGAACACAAAGCAATGTTGGTTATAATCGTGAAATGGGCCATTTGGTCCACAAACAGGCTCAACATATGAATTCCAAACCACAAAGATGGCGAGGTCGCTCACATATCGTATAATCTGAGGCTAGAACAAACAGATTGCGAAGTCGGACATTTATATTGGATGGGCCTTTTAGGCCACTTTTGACCCACTTGAAGACCTAAATTAAACATCTAATGGGTGTCGCACGAACCACGCAACGTCACAAGGATGGTGGGAGAATGCAAGTATGCACCATACTTAGCAAAAACAAATGCCCAAAATCTTTGAAAGAGCATTTATTGCCAAGAATGGTGCCCTCCATCCTTCAAGAACCAAATTTAATCTTCCTCAACTCCTTCCTCCTCCAACCTATCGACCACAATAAGAGATCACATCTATCTCCCTATTAGATGCTAAATGGAGGTCACCAAAGTGGGTGATGTGGTGGCCAAAAAAGTTGGGGATTCCATGAATCAAAATTGTGGTAAATTTTAATCTTTCACACCATACAAACATGATCGTATTGTTCATTTTACATTCCTTAACATTGAATGTTGAATGAAGGTTTGTTGTTGTTTTGTATCTTATGTATCATCTATTTCTCATTTGACCAGTACATGAAGGGTTGTGTGTGGCTACTTTTAAGATCACATTTTTAAATGTGTATTGTGTGTACCACTTGTTGAAGTTTTCAAATGGTGCTTATTTGATATGGAAATGACATGAAATGCTTAATTTTTTGCACTTATTTGAATCATATGGAGATAATCTTCACCGAAGATGATCTAGAGTATCACTTAATGGATGATATGGTGTTGTTGTGGAAAATCCTTGATTTAATAGTATTTTCCAATAATTATTTAGTGTGCATAATTTATTTCGGGTGCTATGGATTACATAGTGTTTTGTGATTTATTGCCTTTCTTTTTAGGTTGTGGTTTGGTAATCTACGATAAGAGGAAATGACCTGAAGGAGGTAGAGAGAAAAATGGATCAAAAAGACGCGAGCAAGGTCAGGGTAGGGCTATTTGCAAGGAATTAATAGACATGGTGGTCAAAGGTATGAAATATCCAATGAAATTTGAACATATAAAAAATGCAATAGGTGAGGATAGAAATTGGTGGTCTAGTTACCTAGGATTGATAGCTAGGACAAAGGTTGACATTTTCTTGTACGAGTATTGGCCTTGGGTCGATGTGTCTTACAAGGAATAGCTATGGAAGGCCCTTGAATTAGAATTAGAATTTGATTGTGAAGACATGGAAAGTAGAAGAATATAACCATACGCCGCTTTGGGGAGAGATGGAGAGATTTCAAAGCCAAATAGATGAGGGATTATGTTTTCAGGAAGAATAAACATTGCAACCCAAGGACTAAGCATCCGTTCATAAAGTGACTCTAGCTGGAAGGGTTCTGCTGCAAGAAAATTGGCGGATGAAGCATCGGTAAGAAATTAACATTTATTATGATTTGAGGTACATACATAGTGGATACGTATTTATGTTTGTAAACAAAGTCATTTTCTTATGATTAGATAAACTTATGCATGGCTTTATTGTGACTAAAACACCAATTGTTTATGTGGTCTGTGACTGTGAATGCATTATTATTGTATTGGTCCTTGTTTTCCCTAAATATAAGTACTAGGAACTGGTTATGTGACATCGCATAGTACCCATCGGACTATTGTCTGTTTGTACAGAGTGGTTTGCGACATTGTGTGACAACAAAGGTACTGTCTTTGATCGATGATCATATTGATGTCACACATTGTCCATTTGTAAGAGGCAAATTACCTACCGATGTGTGAACGATATCGCACAGAGGCAATGAAATTGTGAAACAATTTGACCTCATTATTTTTTGTATTCATTACATTAAGACAAGAGCTTGATTGGATGATTTTTTAGGGTCTTAGAGCTAAATATGTTGAGGTTGCACAAGGAAACAAGATGCGACATACCATGAGTCAGGGTGGCTATGCACTAGTCACAAGAATTATCATGAAGGAAATTCTCGAGGTAAGAGTGTTTGATAAAGTAGAGCATGGGATAGAGGAGAATTAGGTGAGGAATTCAACGGAATATCCCACACAGGACGAGGTTCCCTGATTTGAAAAATGGTTAAAAGGATATAAAAAGCGAGGGAAGAAGGTAAGTTCCACACCAAAGAAGCGGAGGTGGTTACCTAACAAATTGTGAGTTTGCTAACATGTTTTTTTAATTAATTTATGTGAAATTGTTCAAGATAATTTTGACCTAATGTATGAGTTTGATTATTGGTAATTTTTAGGAGGACTTAAAAAGAAAACAAGAGTCAGGCGAGTTCGTTGGGGTTGGAAAGAAGGACATACTAGGTGTAGCGCTTAACAAGGAAGAACATTCGGGCAGGGTCATGGGTGTGGGCACACTCGCTACACATAGAGATATCTTTGTTAATTCTCGACGACTGAAGTTTGATATTTTGTCTAGTAGTCGACAAGGAGAGATTGATGGTTTGAAATCCACATTAAGCCAACTAGTGGCTTATGTCTCGTAAGAATCAAATGTGAGGAAACTGCCACTTGAATTGGAGAAAATCATTGCAAGTTCTAAACCAACAACCTCAACGACCCCTCGCGCTTCTTCTCCGACAACCTTAACACATGAACACCCGGAGTGTCATAGTGTGCATTCCCCACCTTGTCCAACTTCAACAACACATCTTGCATTTGACCCACTAAGAACGAAGTTAGTGGAGTCAACACAACGGAACAGGGAGTTATAAGTTCATATATTAAACTTTTCATATTAAAATTATTTTATACTTTGTTCTTAAAGAGTAATTATTTTTTTGAAGGATAATTCCTTGTGCATTCTTCTTGCCGAACTGTTGATGGTGAGATCCATGTTGTGGTGGAAGGTAAAGTGTACACATCCATATGATTGCATCATCATAAGCCGGTCGCGAAGGAGAATATGGTGGTTAATGTCACAAAGAGCCTTGTTGATGGTATAGTTCTTCCAATCCTTGAGGCCGAGGCAACTACAGTGGAGAAAACCGTGGGAATATTTGTTCAATGGCCTTTTCATTTGGTCTCTAATATGGACAAGGTGCCCCCCAAGAAGGTAAAAATAAATTCGGTTGTAAGGCTATGAGCACATACAAAAGTTATTTGCATAACTTTTCTAAAAATAATTTAAGGTAGATCGAGGTAATCAATAGTAGCCCAGCCAAATCATCAAGTACATGTGGGGATCCAAAACCTACAGAGGCCCGTGTCTCCAGGGCGAAGGCACCTCCATTCAATCTGTCGAAGGCTGGGTCTCTAAAGAATATCCACACGATTGTGAAAACTCACCCTCCCTCATCTTCGTACAAAATTACCATGGATGAAGTTGGTATTTTGGGTTACAAGGTAAATCCAATCATCCGGAAGGAGGATTTTGAGGCATTATTCCATTTCAATAATGTCCCCACCCGTAATGCAACTACATTGCATAAGTTTAAATGAATCCATGAAACAAACGTCCAATTTTTTTAAATTATTGTGTTTTCCCTCAATTTATCAAGAATAACTATGTATGTAGGTTTTTGCATATGCAATCAAATTCCAAAATGAAAGGGTGGATAGGGGTTCTTTTCCCCTTCAAGATGCAACATGAACATGTGGCGATGGAAGAGCATTTGGCCTACTTGAGCTCCCGGTTGATGAAAAAGGACAATTTGATATATGTCGCACATCATTATGAGAGGTGAATAAACTCTACTACCTTCGTAAAAAAACTAATGTTTTGATTCTATTAGAGATTAATGACTATTTTATTTTTCTAGCAAACATTGGATGGTGGTCGTCTTCGTTATCCCACAAGCACTGTGTTCAATCCATTACATCAAACAACCCCGGAGACAATTTCATTTGCAATTTCAAAGGTGATGACAGATCCCTTAATCAACCCCCACAAGGCATTCCATTGGAAATCCCTGAAGGTTAGAATTCAAATCTAAATATAAACATGACATAATTATTGCTATAAGTACATCTCTATGTGTTCCTAATCAAATTGCGTGTATCAATAGCATAAGAAAGAATTGGCCCCATGGCAAAGAGTTTAATATTGCATGTACTTTATGAAGGACTTCATAGTCAATGTGAATGAGAATCAATTTGACATAAAAAAGGTAACTTAAATCCACACATTTAGTTCCAATAAACAATGAAATGGACTACGCTCAAACTTTGTATTGATTTTGTGATTACTCCGTCTTGTAGTATTTTCCTGAGGAAAAATTACCGTACGCAATAAGACATTTGGAAGAAGTACGTGAAAGTTGGATGATTTTCATGATGGTAAAAAAATTGAAGGATTTTATTAACCCATCTATATGAGGAACTATTTTTAGGTTAATGTTTTTGTGCAAGCATCATTCTCTAAAATGCCCATTGATACTTTCCAAGGTTTATTTTGGACGCCTTGATGTAGATCCCTATCTACTTATGGAGTATTAATGGTATAGTTCATTTTGTGAGAATTTTGATATCTTTTTATGTGCATCGAAGGTGTATTACATATCCTTCTTGTATGTATGCATTATGCTTGTTGTAGCCACATGTCCTCTAAATGGTGTTTGAGGTCGGAAACACATTTTTAATGAAATTTGTATTGTTGTTTGTATTAAATGTAACGATGTCGCTGGTTTAGAATATACCATTTTGTTAAAATGACTGAAAAGAGACATCGCTAACTGGTCACCACAGATTAGCAACGGTACCATGATATGAGTGGCGTCGCTTAAAATGGCCTTGCAATTACATTGTTCATCGTGTAAATGACACATTTGTATGGAAAAGCCTCTCATCTTCGTAGTGTGAGACCAGGAAGCATCTATATTAAGTTTTAAATCCAATAGAGGTAGTTTCCAACTAAGCAGTTATCATAAATGAGTCTGTTTCTGGTCTTCCACAAGTTCCAACAAATCAGTGAAGGGGTGATTGCAAGTAACTTGTTTTGAACAGAAGTTTATCCCAATTTGGTCCATAAGAATGTAAGTCTGTCATAAATGGAATGGAAAGGTGGCATATATCCCAGGATAAACTAAAAGTATGTTCATACTGAGGCAGATAATTGACAGTCTTTAAAAAAGTGTGATAAAGAATCACATTTATCAAAGAAATGGCATTTAGATGCTAAGCTGATGTTTGAGAAAATCACTATCATCAACGGATAGTATGGCATTTCACAGTTTCCATATGAATATGCCAAAAAAATGGCTATATATCTATGCCATACCTTTTTCAAAATTCTTATTCTTTTCCTTCTTTTAGTGATTGTGTTGTATGGTGCCTTGAATGTGAATGTTCCATTTTGTGCAAGTTCCCAGATTAGCCTATCTTGCCTTGTGTTGTATATTTGTGCCTCCTACAAGAAATGTTTTAGTTAGAGAGGCAAGTTAGTAAGGTAGAGTGCGGAGGGAAGACAATTGGTCTCTGTCATTAATGAAATCTACGATGGTAGAGTGAGGAGGGAAGACATCATGCAGGTGCATGCATAAGTCAATTAGGGAGCTAAATCCGGTCCAGTTAAAAGAGTAGAAATTATAGAGTCCATTGTCATGGATAACTCTAGATTTGATTTTTAGCTAAAGGGGTAATCTGCACAGTTCGTTTCCAAGTTTATGATTTTCTTTTGGCTGTAGGGAGAAACCATATGAATTGGGACCAAGGTGTGATTCCAAGTTGGAGTTTCCACCAAAGTTTTAGGGAAAATTTTTCTATTATGTCATTAAAACTTCTAAGTCCTAATCCATTCTGATCAGCACGAAAACAAATATTTTTAAGGCTCATCCACACTTTTTTGTTCTGATTTTCAGTCTTGTCCCATAAGAAGTTGTTGATTCTTCTTCTATGTTTTTTTTAAAACTAATGTTTTAGGTTTTATCAGTGCCCAAATATGTTGGTTGGGGTATTAAAAACATGACTGTTTTGATTAGTGTGAGCTTATCTGCCTGGCTAAGCCATTTATTTTTCCAACTCTTAAGCAAATTGTCATATTTCTCAAATAAAATTTTGAAGTAAACTGACTTAACACTGCCTAGATAGATGGGGAAACCTAGGTAAGTGAATGGAAATGAGCATTGTGTCATCCCTAAGGTGTTTTTTACATCACAGGTTTGGGTATATGTGCCTGATGCACTGAGACAGAAATTGCTGTTCCTACAGTTTATTCTCTATCCACTGACTTCTTCAAACACAGTGAGAAAGGCTTTAATACTAGATAGTGTGAGGGGAGTGGCTTGGAAGACATATACTGTGTCATCAGCATAGCTGATGTTTGAAGTTGGGATTGCACCATTAGGAAACACATAATGTGTCAATTTACCACTATCAAACTTGAATTTTAAACTTCTACTGAAAGCCTTGGAAAAAATATTAAGGAGAATAAGGGATAAAGGGTCTCCATGTTTGATGCCTCCGAATGGTTGGAAGAAACCTGTATGTTTTCCATTGATAATAACAGAGAAATCGGCAGAAGACAGGTTGGACATAACACAGTTCACAAATTTTTTGCAGAATCCAAATTTGGTGAGAATGACAGACAGAAAAGGCCACCTAACTCTATCAAAAGCTTTTTTTAAATCTATCTTCAAGATGCAGTTAGGGCTTCTACTTTTGTTGTTTAAGAATATAGTCATTTCTTTCATATAGATCACATTGACAGCTATTTCCTTACCCTTCATGAAAGCATATTGGTTCTCATAAATTATTTTTGGCAACAAATGAGTTAATCTATTGACTAGTAGTTTGGTAAAGAGCTTGTTCGTAAAGTTAGCCAAGCTAATGAGCCTGTAGTCAGAGAAAGTGTTTGGGGTGTCAATCTTGGGGATGAAGCATATCCAAGAGCTGGATATGCCAGCTGTGATTTTTCTACCTGTCATAAAATCAGTGACAGCCTATAAAAGGTCTGATCCCATAATATCCTAGATAGCGGTGAAGAAATTGGCAGTCTAACCATCTGGACCTGGTGAACTGTTATTGTTCATAGAGAAAATAAAAGTTTTGATTTCCTTTAGTGAAGGTTCTGCCATAAGAGAGATGTTGCCCTGTGGAGTAATGGCTTGTGGTATTTGGCTCAGAAAATGGATTTGAAACTTTTGAGATGAACTGTTAGGATCAAGTTCTTCTTTAAGAAGTTCCTGATAGAAATTGATTGCTTCTGTTTCAAGTTCAATGTGATTCTCAATCCAGTTTCCATTCCTATTTTTTATCTTAGCTATATTCTGTCTTAGTCTTCTCTGTTTAATTGAAGCATGGAAATATTTTGTGTTTTCATCTCCTTCCCTTAGCCATTTGATTTTAACCTTTTGTTTCCAGAACATTTTTTCCTCTTATAAGGTTTTGAAGAGTATTGCATTTTTCTCCTTCATTAAGATGTAATCTTGTTCAATGTTATACTTTTCAGAGGCTAGCTCTTGAGCTCTAAGAGACTCCTCAGCTATCTTAATGTCACCATTTATATCTCTAAAATGCCCTTTATTCCACTCCTTAAGTTCCCCTTTTAATCTTTTAAGTTTGAGAAATAGTTTCATCAATCCAGAGGCCTGAATAGGGAGGTTCCAATTGGTTCGACTTATGTCTTTAAGCTCACTTCTTGTTAGCCATACATCTAGAAATATAAAGGCCTTGGGGGCTGAGGGTAGGTTGCTGCCTAGTGTGAGTAGTAGTGGACTATGGTCTGAGGTATGTCTATTTAGGATGTGTACCGATATGTTGGGATGATCATTAAACCAATCCAAGTCCGCAAGTGCCCTATCAAGCCTTTCTAAGGTTGGTTTGCTTCTACCATTGGTCCAGGTAAAATGGTTCCCTACTGTGTGTAGGTGTGTTAATTGATTAGAAACAATAAAATCATAGAAGTATTTTATGTTGTGGGCACTAGGATGTGAGGGTCCTATATAATCTGACTGTGAGGCCATAGCATTAAAGTCTCATACTAACAGCTTGGAGTTGTAACTAATGTTCTTACATTCCTTCCAAAGGGTCTTTCTATCTTTCAAATTGGTGGCAGCATGTACTAGAATCATTTTCATTTCCTTAGTAGAGTTGGGGGTCTTAAGTCATGTTGGTATGGAGTGTTATGTTAGTGATTCAACTGAAATATGGATAGTATAATTCCATATTAGCCAGATGTTGTTAACTATGGAGCTAAAATAGTTATTCATTCATGGTCTCCTTTTGAATGAATCAACTACATTGTGTTTGTGTTTTGGTTCCAGAATTCCTAAGAACTGGACGTAGTGTGATTTGATCAGTTTTTTAAGCATATATATTGATATGTCAAGGCCTCTAAGGTTCCACACTAATCCTTTAACTGATAAGGTCTTATTAATCATAAAGATAGATCTTTCTTAATTTTTGAGGTAGACCTTAGGTTCATGTGGTTCAACTTGTCAAATAAAGTTTGCTTCCTCATTTTCGGAGGATCCTATGATATAGGGATTGAGTTTGGAGGACTTACCTGCTCCAGCTGTAGCACTTGTGAACTCTTTTCATCCTCTTCTGATTCTTGGTAGTCTTCTAGTATCCTGAACCTGTTTTTTTGGTCTGGACTATTCCTGAAAGACAAGGATAAATCATTTTTAGCATCACTGTCTTTGGTTGGGAAGTTGAGAGTCATACCCGCTGTATCATCCATCAAACCCCTTTGGTAACCTTAGTCAAAGGTAGGATTGTGTTCACGACCATGTTCTCAGTATGAGGGGCTTGATCATGTGTGGCCTGATGTTGATTGATTGCTTCAGAGGGGTTCACTTCAACATTGATGGCATGAGGAGCATGAACATGTATATGCTGCATAACGCTATTGTGTATTTTATCTTGGGTGTTGTCAACTACAATAACTATAGGAGGTGTTTCATGGTTATCAATATGCTGAGCATTAGCTTCTGATTGTTTCTGAGATATTTTTACTCTGAATGAGTTTGCAGTTTTTTTATTGGCAGGTATCCAAGTGTCATTGTGCTGATTAAGGTTCTGGTGTTTGGTGGGTTTGTGTTTGGGGTTGTATTTTAGTCTAAGCTCCGGGTTTAGAATTCTACAGGAGGGTCTGTCATGGCATAACTTCTTACAGTGTGTGCAATACAGTGGGAGATCATCATACTCTATGCCATAATTTTCACTTTCAGTAAGAGAACCTAGCCTAATGAAGCTGGGGAGAGCACTTAGATGGTCAACCTCAACACATATTTTCATAGTTGAAGGCCTAGTTAACCTCTCTGTAGCTAAATCCATTTTCTTATAAGTACCAATCTGATTTCCAATGGCAATAATAGATGGGGTATTATAATAATACAAAGGCATATTTTCAAGAGTTGCCCATACTGGTACGACAGAGGATTCTTTCTCTGGTTTGAACTCTAGCGCCCAGCCGAGTATGCACATATTGATTCCATTGAAGGACCACATGACCTTGATCTAGCATCTTTGGAAGCCCTCCTTGGATTGAAACCTGATGAGTATATTGCGGTGGTGTATTGCTCTAAGTTGGCATTTTCCATTGAAGCCGATTGTTTTGAACTCTGCTTCAATTCTATCCACTGCATGCCTTCCTTTCAGAAAATTTCTAATTAGGGCATTGGCGTAGTGGCTAGAGGAAGAATGTATTTGCTCAGGAGATTATAGGACTGCTGGCTCACCTTTGAAATTGGTTATGGGATCAATGTTCAGTGTAGATGGAAGAGTCTCAGAGAGCGATAAGTGATTGTGGTTACAGCCAGGCCACTGCGAGTGACAGGGGGTTCCCAGTGATTCAATTTACGATGGTGAAATACTGTATATTAGCCATTTATGATGGTAAAGTAAGAGAGAATGATGAGTGAAGAGAGAGAAGTTGGAAGACTTGGAAACCAATTTTTTTTTATACATGAAAAGATATAAATACACACGGGCTCAAAATAGAATTTTTGATAACCATTCAACCCCTAGACATGCCACCACCCCCACCGCCTCATCGCCACTGCATCACTGTGTCGCCACCAAGAACCACCACCTCAGCTTGCAAGAAACACCACCTCCGCCTTGAAACCCTAGCCCCACCACCCTAGCCCCACTGCTGACCCCCGCCATAACAACCACTTAGGTGTTATTACCAAGAACCACCACCACCACCTCCACCAAGAAACCCCACCCCTGCCACCCACCCCCACCATGCAGCACCCTCGCCCCCACCATGCAGCACCCTAGCCCTACCGCCCAGAAACCCTAGCCCTACCGCCCAGAAACCCTAGCCCTGCCACCCAGAAACCCTAGCCCTGCCACCCTAGCCCCGTCGCCCACCTCTACCGCCTAGAACCCTAGCTGTGTCGCCCACCTCCGGTGCCAAGCACCTAACCCAACTCCCCAAAAACCCTAGCACCGCCATCCTAACCCCATTGTGCACCCCCTGTGGGCCAACACCTAAGCTTCATCGCCTAGAAATCCTAGCCCCCATGCTCACCTCTGCTGCCCAACACCTTAGCTCTGCCGCCCAACCCTATTGTCACGAAGACCGAGAAACCACCATCTCGCTTAATCCAAACCCACCCTTCCCACCCCCTGAAGCCGCACCGAGAACTATGCTACATCTGGAAAACCATGGGGCTCGAATCTTGGGTTGCGCTAATCGTTTGACTGTGGAACCGGCGAGGATACAGAGTAGCAACAGAGTAGCAACAGAGTACACCACGACATCGCGCCAAAGCAAGATCTGGGAAAAGAAATACAGAAAGAAAAATGGGAAAAGAAAGTATTTGTTTTGTTAAAAAGCTGGGAGGGCATTGTTGTCTTTTAATATTTTATATTCTAATTTTTTTTAACTAAATGGTATAACGATCATATCAACGATTTTTGGCCAATTTAGCCATTGACATTTTGAACAACGAATTCAAGGGATTTTTTTTTTTTTTTTTAATGAAAACCATCCAAAGATGGAGGAGAGTTATATTAGGCTTCCCAAACCTGTAATAAAGAAGCCGAAGCTTAGTTTGTTTACAAAAAGAGAGCATATAGCTCTTGAAGCAACACCATGTTGCCTCCAAAATAGTTGAGAATAAACCATAAGTAAAACTAAAACTAGAGGATTACAAAATACTAATGGCTTGGTAAATGACGCTCGAACTTGTTAGTGAATCCGAAGAGACACAATTCAGTCAGAGACGACCTAAACCGAACCCAGAAGCCTATCCTCTAAATCTTCTTGGAAGCTTTACCAAAGCTATACAATAGCAACTTTAAATCTTTGATGTCCATACTCTTCCTGAGTATGCTGTCCATACTCTTCCTGAAAACTTTAGCCAAACTCTGAGTGAAGTCCTGCCATTTGCTAGTAATGTTCATGATGAATTCTTGCCTTTTGCCATTCTTCCTATGGTCATACGCTGGATATCCTCCTCGTACTTTAATCTGCAATGAAACAAACAAGAAGGAAGCAGTATCTGGCCCTGTGTACAACATGTGCTCAATATAACATATTTTGTATAGATTATGTTCCACTTGCTGTTCCTGTTCTGACACCATGAACACCATTTTTATCTAGCCAAATCAGACCTTTAAGAAAAGGTGGAGTGTTGCTTGCATCTAGATCACAGGTTAAAAAATTCTCTCTAGCATATTTGGCCAAAAAATCAGCCACTGTGTTTGCTTCCCTAGAGACATATTGGATTTGGTTTTCTGTGTGCATCTCATGCAGATGATAGTGAAGAGAGAAAAGTCTCCATGAGGCAGAGTAAGGATCATGTATAGCTCTTATTGCTTGCTGACAATCTGACTCTAATACACTTCCTCTAATTTCCTTTTCTAAGCAGATTTGATATGCAAATAAAATTCCTTCCAGTTCTGCATGAAGAGGGGATTCTGATTTAAAGATTTTAACTCTCATTAGTTTCACATCTCCCCTCCAGTCTCTAATTATTACAGCACAAGAAGAGTCACCCCCCTTTATCCATGAAGCATCAATGTTCAACTTAAGACCATTTTTTGGTTTTTCCCATTTAACTGCTGAGATTGAGATTCCTTTCAAGGGATTAGATTTTCACTTTCAGAAGGTTATATATGCACATTTGAACCAAACATAGGGTTAAAAATACACTTTTCTCAAAAGAAAATTATTTATGAAATTTATTGTCACTAGTTTAATTCTTAAGTATAAATCTTTACCACAATCTAATTCTAACATGTAATTGTTTTTTTATAATACATGGTGGATTGATCACAAATAACAAGATGTGTTTTTTGGAATTTTCTTATTTGTATTTATGAGATAAAAATGACCTTATTTATATTTAGCATTTTTGATATACCATGTCCAATTATCATATTAGTCCCAAATTTTATTCTTATCTTTTACATTACTTCATAGTTTTAATACTATAAAAATTAAGAGAACAAAGATAAAATATTTTTAATGTATAAAAATGAGTGTGAGACTTTCTGACCATAAATTATGGTGTAACGGAGAATTAAACTGTAATTGCAGAACTTGCATTAATAGCGAGAATCAACAAACTCTGACATAGGTTGCTTAATCAGAGGGCGCGTGAATGTAGGTTGTGCACGTGGATGCAAAATATAACAAAATTTGATGAATTTGTGTGTCTAACATCTTTAATCACTTTTAAAAAAGAAATACTTCACTAAAATGGCTCTATCCCAGCATATATTTTATAACATTATTTATAAATGTTATTATAGGATACTATTACGACATTAGGTAAGATAACAATATGCTATCAATAAAACTTATGTTCGTATAGTTACTTATACAAACCATGAAACAAAGTCTAACTAGATACGAAACCCTAGCGATCTCCTCTGAGGGGATATCGGCAATTTTCTAAACCCTACTTTTTTCTTCTCTCAACTGCTTACCGTACAGCGACGCCGTGGTGGCATAGCCCAAATTTGGTTCCACCCACTCTCTATCCTATTTTGAATCACTTAACAATGAACTTCAAAAGGCCCTAACCAAACCTTTAGAAAATCCTACCCATAGAGCCCCCTTCATTCCAAACTTCAAATTGATCATTTAGGGGAGAAAATTAAATGCTACTGCCGGGAAACCATGGTGCCTGGGTGGCACTAATCGTTTGATTGCGGTACCGATGGCAATACAGAGCAGCAACAGAGTTCACCATGGCGTCGCTCCGGAGAAAATCTGAGAAAAGAAAGAAAGAATGAAAAATGGGAAAATAAAGTATTTGTTTTGTTAAAAAACTGGGAGGGAATTGTTGTCTTTTTCTATTTTTTTGTTTTCTAATTTTTAACTAAAGGGTATAACGATTATTTCAAAAAAAATCGGCCAATTTGGTCGTTGACATTTCGATCAACGAATTCAAGGGTTAGATTTGCACTTTCATATTTACAAGATTATATATGCACATTCGAACAAAACATAGGATTAAAAACACACTTTTCTCAAAAAAATATATTGATGAAATCTATCGTCACTAGTTTAATTTTATAATATGGCGAATGACTTCAGGGGGCCCTGAACTCCCTCTGTCTTACCTTTTTAGCCCCTTATCGTTTTTTAATACTTTTGACCCCTCAACTAACAAAACTGTTTAATCGTGGCACTTCCGTCGGGTCAAAATGTTAACTTCAGTAAAACAGGTTAAATTTAAGGCAAAGTAGTAATTTCACATATTTTTTATTTTCCTTTTCTCATTTTTTTTCTTTTCTTATTTTCCTTTACTTTCCCTCTTTTTCCTTTGTCTTTTTCTCCTTTTCTTTTCTCCTCTGCTCCTTATCTCCTGCTGCCACCTACTTCGTTTCTCCCATTCTCTGATTTGAGATGCGCTGCCCTTTCTCCTCTGCTCACCATCGCCTACTTAAATGAGAATGATCAGCTCTAGAGCGTCTCCATCAACTCTCTCGCTGCCAGCAAGAAGGTTATCATATTCGCCATTCCGGCACTTTCACTCCTACTTGCAGGTATGTTGTCGAATCGACTAAAGGTTTGATTGATTTTTAAGGGATTTTTTTGTCTTTTTTGTAATGCGTGTTAATGAATCGGTTTTTCTGCCTGAAGCATGAAGCACATACCCTCATTTATTGAAAAATCCGAGGAATCGCAACCAATTTGCCCACCGGGATTTTGTGCCCCAGCGGTATGATTAATTCTTCCTTGATTGAGAATCGATGAGAAAATAATCCGATTTTTTTTATTTTCTGGATGATGGATCATTTATTGTCATCCTTTCTCCTTTGCTCTCATTTTCTCCCACCGATTCGAGCAGCGCGTGGTTGGGATGGCTAGTGGTGGGCTAGGAAGGTGTTGGCGAGGGCTGTGATGGGCTGAGGCAAGAAAGTCCTCTGCTGCCAATGTCAACTGTGGCTCTATCATGGTGGTGTGAATCAAGGAGACGCTACTGGAGGCATTGTCTGAAGAACCGGTGCTCACCGGAAGACTAAGGAGGACTGATTCCGGCAAGTTTAAGATCATGGAGAATGATAGTTAGATTGATTGAGATGCAGATGGGGAAGAGTTTCTTGATTTGTGAAGAATGATAGGAAGCCACGGTGATTTTCCACGACAGGGTAATGGGCAGTATTCAGAGTGTGATTTGCCACTGTGATTTTCCAAGAATGGGCAGTAGTCGGGGAATGGGCAATAGCAACGGTGATTTGCTGAGATGGAGGGGGAATGAGCAGTAGTTAGAGTGTGTGTTGGTGAGGTGGTGGCGGGCATAGATGGCGGCGTTCATGTGGCAATGCCGCTGCAAGTGAGGATGCAAAGAAGAAGAAGGTGAGGGGAATAGGAAAGGGGAAAGGGTAAAGGAAGAAAATAAAGAAAAAGAAAAGGAAAATTAAAAATGTGAAATAACTACTTTGCCCTTAAATTAACTTGTTTTACTGAAGTTAATGCTTTGACCATACGGAAGGACCACAATTAAACATTTTTGTTAGTTGAGGGGCCAAAAGTATTCAGAAAGAGGGGGGCTAAAAGTGTAAGATTGAGGGAGTTCTGGGGCTCATCAAGTCGTTCGCTCTTTATAATATAAATCTCTACCAAATCTATTCTAACTTGTACTTTTTCTTATAATACATGGTGGAATGATCAAAAATAATAAAATATTTTTTTTGGAATTTTCTTGTGCTTATTTATGAGATAAAAATGACCTTATTTATACTTAGCATTTATTAAATACCATGTCCAACTATCATATTATTCCCAAATTTTATTTGTATCTTTTACATTACTTCACAGTTTTAATACAATAAAAATTAAGACAACAAAAAAATAATATAAAATTGAGCGTGAGATTTTCTGACCATAAACTATGGTGTAATGGAGAATTAAACTGCAATAATAAAACTTGCAATAATAGCGCAAATTAACAAGCATTGACATAGGTTCCATCATAGGAGGGTGCATGGATGTAGTTTGCACGCGTGGATGCAAAATATAACAAAATTGGAGGAATTTTTGTGTCAAACATCTTTAATCACTCAAAAAAGAAATACTGCATAAAAAGGCTCTATCCTATCATTTATTTTTATAACATTGTTTTACTAATTTTATTATAAGATACTATTATAACATCGAGTAAGATAGCAAGATACTATCAATACAAATTATTTTCGTATAGTTACTTATACGAACCACGAAACAATGTCTAACAATATACAAAACTATTGCAATCTCCTTTAAGGCGATATCCGTAGTTTTCTAAAACCCTACTTTCTGCTTTAATCCACCGCTTATTGCATGGCTACGGTGTGATGGCATAGCCCAAATCTGGTTCCACCCCTCTCTATCCTATGTTCAAGTACTTAACAATGAACTTTGAAAAGCCCTAACCAATCCTTTAGAAAACCCTACCCATAGAGCCCCCTTCATTCCAAACATCAAATTGATCATTGAGGGGAGCCAAAATTACATTTTAATGATGAGAAATGCAAAAAAAATAGAAGAGCCATTGAAATGGACGCTGGTATTTGCGAAGCTACTCCCAAATGGAGAAGCTTCTCAAGGATTTCCAAACGGCTGGCTTCAAAGGACATACAAAAATCAATCTCCTGGATAACAAACATGTCCTTATTCATTTTGCATTTTTGGATGATTATTATCATTGTTGGTCACATAAATTTGGAACTTTGGCCCTTACTTGATTAGAAGGACGAAATGGGTTCCGAATTTTAATCCTAATGCTATTCCCCAATAGCTCCAGTCTTGATTGTTTTATATGGCTTGCTTCAACAGGTTTTTTTATTATTCTGCTATGATGTCCATAGGCAATCTGATAGGAACACAATTTTAGTAGATAAAGCTACTCTTAATAGGACTAGACCTCATGTTGTCAGAGTTTGTGTGTAAATAGATGTAACCAAGCCTCTATTAGAAAGAACATGGTTAAGTTTCAAGGATGTAGTATTTTTGCAATACATAGAGCATGAAGGTATCCCTCAGTATGTACTAAATACCTCAAATTAGGGCACATAGTTCTCTGTAGAGGTATGATCAAAATATCACAAAATTCTCAGCATGGAGACCAAAGGATAACCCTACAATAGGTAATAAGTCCAGCCACAATGAAGAACGGGGAAAGGAAAAAGGTACTGTAGTTGGCACCTCTTCATCTGGTGTTCTGGATAAAGATAAAATTTATATTCTTATCCTAAAAAACATAACTAACCCTTCTCAGTAGGTTCCTGAAAGTAATCAAGTTCAAAATGAAAACTCTTGGATTAACAACACAGATGATGGAAGCCAAAATTTAGAACTTCAAAATACTGCATGGAACATAATAAATTCCCAAGTTCACACGAAGTGATCCTTGTTTAGGGATCTCGGGTTCCTATTTCTAACCCTAAAGCTACATATACACCTGTTATGCATCTCTCTGTGATTGATCAAAATGTCAATGTTAATTCTGGTACAAATATTCCTGCTCTTAACACTATTGAGACATCTAAAATTGCTAAAAAAAAAAGACAAATTGAAATCTCTAAAAGAGCGTTCAAGACTTTTAAATGAATTTGAGATTCTGAATCAGATTAACTAATAATGTGTTTATTGTGATTAATCTTGACTCTTATATAACTGTTGTTGAGACTTTTGCCAATGAAGACATCAACCCCAATGAATTTAATGTAATTAATGCAGGGAATTATCCTATACTTACTTCAGGTAAATCTAAAAATAAAAGACTGGAATGGTTTAATAATGAATAAATTAACCAAATTAATATTAACTCGAAAATTTTGAAATCCTAAAAATTCTTTGAAATAGAGGCAAACTTAAAGGAATCACAAAAAATAACTAATTCCATTCTAAAAATTTCTAATGCAAAAGAAATAAAAAATATCTCTGATACTTTTATTGAATTAGGTTCTGTCCATGACTCTCCAGAACAATCTGAGACCAACATTAAACCAAGAAAATATAATAAGGATTATACTTCTACACCTAAGTCAGCCTTACCAGATCCACATTGAACTCTAGTAAATTATTTTAATGATTAATCTCAATATATTATCTTGGAATGCCAGGGGAATTGGGAACAATCCAACCAAAATCAGAATGACAGATTTTAAAAAAGGTTTAAACCTGCAATTATGGCATTAATAGAAACAATGTTGCAGAATGAATCTAAACCAGAAATTGCTTACAAGATTGGATTCAAAAACTTTTACAACATTTTATTATATTAATCTCCTAACGAAGATATTGGATGCGGAATTTTGAAGAGCACTCTTAACGAGGGTTTAACGAAGCACTTCCTTTCAATCGAAGACAACATGGACGAAACCTAGTCAAGAACACAACTTTATAAACTTCACTAACACACAAGTCGAATTCCACAAAACCCAAGCACTAGTTGCACCAAAATTAACACGAAGAATCCTAACGGTTCTAAGCACTAATCTTAAATGAACAAACCTAATGGTTTAAGCAAATATTATAAACTCAAAATATGAATGTATGATGTATAAAATGTGTGGTAAATTCGTGCATGGCCTCCCTTATTTATAGGAAGGAGTTCAGCCAGTAAAAATCAGACAAAACAAGATTTGGTAATTCCTCTCAGAAACTAGAAAGACTTATGGCAATTTTAATAAGCTAAAACCATATCTAACTAAAATACCAAATTTAAATCTAAATAATGACCATATTCATCCAAGTAAATCAATCCAAATATTGGTTGAATTCTTGAATGAATTTGTCATTTCTAAACTTACCAAATCTAATTCTAGTCAAATCAAAACTAAATATTCTAAACCCTACAATTAAGGCATGGTCGAAATTAACTCTTCCCAACACCCTAGCCCTGGTGCCCACCCCCGCCATCGTGAAGACCAGGAAACCATCATCTTGCTCGACCTGAACCAGCCCTTCCCACCCCCAGAGCCGCGCTAAGAGCTACGCTACTGCCGGGAAACCATGGGGCTCTTAGCCTGGTGGCGCTAATCATCTGACTGTGGTACTGGCGGCGATATAGACCAGTGAAAGAGTTCACCATGGCATCGCGCCGGAGCAAGATCTAGGAAAGGAAAGAAAGAAAAGCGGGAAAAGAAAGTATTTATTTTGTTAAAAAGCTGGGAGGGCACTGTTATCTTTTACTATTTTTCTATATTTTTAATTAAAGGGTATAACGACCATTTCAAGGATTTTCGGCCAATTTGGTCGTGGAAATTTCGGTCAACGAATTCGAGGGTTAGATTTACACTTTTAGATTTTACATGGTTATATCTGCACATTCGAACAAAACATGGTTTTAAAAACGGACTTTTATCAAAATAAAATTATTGATGAAATTTATAGTCACTACTTTCATTTTTAAATATAAATCTCTACCACAATCTAATTCTAACTTGTAATTTCTTTTTTACAATACATGGTTGAATGATCACAAAGAATAAGATTTTTTTTTTGGAATTTCCTTGTGCTTATTTATGAGATAAACATGGCCTTATTTATACTTCGTATTTTCGATATACCACATTCAACTATCATATTAGTCCCATATTTTATTCGTATATTTTACATTACTTTATAGATTTAATATTATAAAAATTAAGACAACAAAGATAAAATATTTGTAATATATAAACATGAGTGTGAGACCATCTCACCATAAACTATGGTGTAACGGAGGATTAAACTACAATTATACAACTTGTAATAATAGCGCAAATTAACAAACCCGAACATAGGTTGCATAATTGGAAGGCGCTTGGATGTAGGTTGCGCGCGTGGATACAAAATATAAAAAAATTGGATGAATATGTGTGTCTAACATCTTTAATTAACTCAGAAAAAAGAAATACTACAACAAAATTGCTTTATCCCAGCATATATTTTATAACATTATTTACTAATGTTATTATAGGATGCTATTACGACATCAGGTGAGATAGCAAGATACTATTAATAAAACTTATGTTCGTATAGTTACTTATACGAACCATGAAACAAAGTCTAACCAGATAAAAAACTCTAGAGATCTCCTCTAAGGGGATAGCGGCAATTTTCTAAAACCCTACTTTCTACTTCTCTCCACTGCTTACTAGACGGCGATGCCATAATGGTGGAGCCCAAATCTTGTTCCACCCCCTCTCTATCTTATGTTCAAGCACTCAACAATGAACTTCGAAAAATCCCTAACCAATCCTTCAGAAAACCCTACCTATAGAGGCCCCTTCATTCCAAACTTCAAATTGATCATTTAGGGGAGCAAAAATTACATTTTTGTGATGAGGAATATGAAAAATAGAAAGAGTCATTGAAATGGACGCTAGTCAAGAAATTTTTGCACAGCTACCCCCAAATGGAGAAGATTCCCAAGAATTTCCAAACGGTCGGATTCAAGGGACATACAAAAATCAATCTCCTAGATAACAAAGATGTTCTTATTCATTTTTCATTACCAGATAATTATTATCGATTTTGGTTACATATTGGAACTTTGGCCCTTACTCGATTAGAATGACAAAATGGGTTCCAAATTTTAATCCTAACGTTAATTCCCCAATAGCATCGGGCTGGATTGCTTAATATGGATTGCCTAAATAGTTTTCTGATTATTTTGATATAATGTTTATGGGACATCTGATAGGAACCCCAGTTAGAGTAGATAAAGCTACTCTTAATAGGACTAGACCTCATGTTGCCAGAGTTTGTGTGGAAATGATTGTAACCAAACCTCTACAGGAAAGAATATGGTCCTTTACTGGATTTTTATCGTATACTATATGGTTAAGTTATATCATGACAACTATTATAAATTATAACTTATCTCTTCGTTAACATGAAATTTGTATTTAGGAAATCCATTTTGTACGTGTAAAATTTATTAGGGATTGTGTAAAATGGACTTGTATTCATTCATCACATCAACTGGTATTTATACAAGAGTTTGCTTAGCGATTTTTTGTGCAATGTTCTGCGACCAAAGATATGATGAGATTGAACGAAATTCACCACCTCAATAAGGTTTAAAATGTTTAATTTTAGAGTTGAACTAGGTTTCAACCAGTTTTTGAAAAAATGCTGGAAATAATGAAGTACTTAAGAATTTTAAGACAGAAAATAAATCCATACAAATCGGTACATTCATCAACAAAAATAAGAAACTAACGATTTCCATTAAATGAAGAAATAGGGGCATGACCCCAAACATTAGAATACACCAAGTCAAATGTAACCTTAATAGATTCATGAACATGAGAAATTGGTAAACAGTGGGTTTTTCCAAGTTAAAAAGACTCACAAATAATGTTTAAATTATTCTGAGACAGTGATAATTGAAAATGGGAAATAAGATGCTTAAGGGAGGACTCATGAGGATGACTGAGATGTTTATCCCACGATTAGATATCAATCTTGGCACTAAGGAAGACACGGGAAAGAGCAGAACTCAAATTGGAAGGAGGATTAAGTCAATAGAGGCCATTCTCGACGGTTCCACTTAGAAGTGTACGACCTTGTCAATCCATAATGAGACAATGATAGGGAAAGTGATCTGCTTCATTTTGTGTGCGTCAACCGATTCATTTGACATACCTTTTAGTTACTTTTACTTGGTGGATTGCTAGTATTAGTTGAGTTTACGTGACAAGGGGTTTGGACGGCCATTTTTTTTCTTGTCTAAATTCCGCATTTTGTAGACTTAATTAGTACTAATGGACATCTTGTATCCAGGGGCTCCTTGATATTCCTTGTGATCATCTTTAGTAGGTTTCCCATGGGTACTTTTTGTTTACATTCTACGTGAAGGCCATTCGTAAGAGTAGTAGAAGATATTGAAGGCCATTTACAAGGAAGGTAGTAGAGACAAAGGTCATTCACATTAGAATGGTAGTAGATGAAAGCAATGATCATCAATGTGTGGTAGAAGGAGATGGAAGCCAAATATAGGCTGCTACGGAGTTCAAAGCGGCCAACAAAGAAATGGGGAATCGTGGTCCAATGATTTATGGTTCAGTCCCAGAATGATCCAAAAAGGAATTAGCCTTCAAGGATGGTTCCATTGGATTTTTCTTCTCGAGTACTATAAAATTGACTACTAAAACTCTCAAATTGGACTAACGGTTCTCCTGTAGTGAAGAAAACTAGTCCAGCCGGTCGAGGCACCAATGGGTCAGCGCTGGCCGTGCAAGGTTTGGCACCAACGGCCCACACCAGAGGAGACATCCGGTGCCAAGGAGACCAGCACAAGGCCATAGCGCGACCCACACTAGACACGGCGGGCTGCCTAGCACGAACGAATGACCCCTCCATGCGGCTAAGTATAGGCACGGGACGTATCATTTTAGGCCTCCCGCACCATCCCAAATCCATTTTGCCAAGGCCAGCCGGCGAGGTGTGGGAATTTACATGGCATGTGCCAAGTTTCTCAGCAAAGCACCTAGCCTGACCACGGCCTACGCCAATGGCCACGAGCGGGGATCGGAACTTTAATTTTCGATGCTCTGACGCCACCCTACAACAAGTGACGTGGCCTGCGCTAGGAGACAACATGACCTACACCAAACCTCACACCCCACACCAAGATGAAGATTCGCGCCACCCTTAAGAACAAGCACCATGCGCCCATGAAGTAACGCAACCCATGCTAGGCCCCGCGCCCCCCGCCAAGTACATGTCACAGGCGGTGGCTGAGCTAGGGTTTACCTTATTTTGGCTTATTTTGGCTTATTTTGGGCCTATTATTAGGCCCAGTCTCCTACTACTATATATTGAACCTTGTCATACAAGGTTTTCATATCTTACATACTTTATATCATAGTTAGAAGAGTAGTTTAGAGATTCTCTCCCAAGGATACTTTATATTTTCATATTTTTATTTTTCTTTGATCTTAAGATGTGGAATTCAAATGAATTTCATGTCAAGGGAGTAGTTTTCATAGCTTGGGGATAATTGTAGTCACTTGGTTTTATCTATATATGTTTTTTGAGATTCTATAGTTCATCGTAATTTTGTGTTCATAATATTATTGTGATTTTCTTTTGAGTTCGAATGGATGAATACTACACCGCATATAAGTACACACTTTGGGTTGTATTTATACTAGGTGCAAATATCAATGCCCCCTTGGGAAGAGAAACCTATATGTTTGTGTGGATAGAGGAGAACTCGTCTGCGTGGGTGTGTGCACTAGAGATTTGAGATCACTCTGATCCACTTAGCATTGCACCAGTCTTAGCTAACTTAGTAAAGTTGCCCGAGAGGTTGTGGGTAGAGATAGTTTGATAGTAGAAATCTAGGGTTACAAGAAACCCCAGTATCATAGATAAGGTGCCTACAACCCTTGGGCCTAATTGATAGGGCCCAAGGGAAGTAGTTTCATTCGTGGTGGAAGACCGAGACGTAATTGCATGGGAGATAACTAGACCTACAACAATGGTCGGACTTGGGTGTACTCCCCTAATTACGATGGCAGTGTCGATGGAGGGTTGCAAGAGCACCCACCATGACAGGGACAAGGAAGTGTATGACATCGACCAAACCACGTGTTAGGGACAATCTATTAGGTTTTTTTAGATCTTTATGTGAAACAATTGAGGATAGAAGTATTAGATTGACCAAGTCACTCAATGATTTCCCCAAGTGCTAGCTTAATATTGTAGTTGTGTATTTACTTTTATGTTTATTAGTTGTTAGTTTGAAACCCCCCCCCCCTTTGCTTGCATGTGTGCTTTACTAGCTATTCCTTTCACTTGTGCAGATTGATGACCCATACGAGGTTGTGTCTTTAGTTGGTACATTAGATCTAGCATCTCTGTGGACAAACCCAGGGTTGACCGATAAGTACCATATAGGCAGCGTAGCAGTAGGAACAAGTGCATAACTATAAATTTTTTATCTTCTGATGGCACCACCTCTCACTGAGTTAATTCTGAGCTATAATTTTAATAACCTCGGGGGTGGAGGGCAGGTCAGAATTTTAGTGCCACTGCTGAGGATTCTATTAGTCTAGGTATCAACTTAGGCATAACATGTTAGTAGAGTAGTAAACGTACGATGTAGACTCCATCAGATACATATCGATTTGTTTTTGATGGATCAAGAATAGATAGTTGTATCATCAATAGA
This sequence comes from Rubia yunnanensis, assembly GCA_037428765.1. Lineage (NCBI taxonomy): Eukaryota > Viridiplantae > Streptophyta > Magnoliopsida > Gentianales > Rubiaceae > Rubia > Rubia yunnanensis. The sequence continues at coordinate 57,370,753 of CM075066.1, forward strand.
TAGAAATAGGAGATTTCCCCTTATTCTTGATAGATTCCCTCTCTATCTCTTTCGATCTATCAGAACAGATCAGGCTATCTATCAATCGATTTGAAAATAGCACGTTCATATCGCTTTTTAGCTTTTATTTGTTTGTTTGTTTATTTTTTTAATCTTGGTTGGAGCTATTATTATAGTTGTTTTGTTACCTTTTGATATGTTTGCTAGTGTTATAGCTGGAAGGGTATTGTTGGCCCTAGTTTATAGTACACACCTGTGCCACTAATCTAGAGGTCTTACACTACCCGACTGAGAACACAGGTGGTTGGAGGAAAATGAGGCAAAGAACGAGGGCATGAGTTCAAACGAGGTAAGAAATAGTAGTAGAAGGTCTGTTAGCAATGGCAGAAGACAACCGCATCCTACAGGAGCTTATGGCACCCAACTTGGAGATTCAACCTCTTTGCATCACCTTCCCGCCATTACCCGCCAATGTGAGCTATGAGCTAAAGAGTGGTATGATCCATTGCCTTCCTACTTTCCATATATTGGCGCAGACGAACCCAAACAAACATCTTTCGGAGTTCCATTTGGTGTGCACAAACATGAAGCCCCCAGGAGTGTCTGAAGATGACTACAACCTAAGATTTTTCCCATTCTCCCTCCAAGGTAGTGTCAAGGATTGGTTCTACTACTTGCCTCCGGGGTGCATTGGATCATGGATGGACACGAGGAGAAGATTCCTAGAAAAATATTTTTTGGCATCCAAGTCGGCCGGGTTGAAGAAACAGTTGTCAAACATCACCCAAGGTGCCACCGAGAGTATGTATTGGGAGCACTTCAAGCAACTTTTGGAAAGTTTTCTTTACCACCCATTCAAAGAAGGAGATTTGGTGTATTACTTCTTTGAGGGATTGTGCGATGAAGACATGCGGATGGTAAATGCCACATGCAACGGTTCTATAGCGAACAAGATCCTAAAGAATGCAATGACCCCTTTTGAAGAAATAGAAAATGATATGCGGCAATTTGGCACTAGATCGAGGGTGAAAGCCTTGGATGAACCCACATATTCACCTAAGTTGGAGGAGCAAGTCCAAGCACTTGCTTCCATGATGAAAGAGATTTTGCGAGAAAAAGTGCATCAAGTCCAAGTGTGTGGAATTTGCAACCTCAACCACAATTTCGAAGCATGCCCCAAAGTCGTAGATGATCTACAAGAGGTGAAGGCAATTAACTACAAAAACTGGGAATGACCACAATTTGTTGTCCGAGGGAACCAAGGAGATGCAATGTCAGACCCCTATGCAAATTCATTCAACCTGAGGTATAGAGATTATCCTAATTTACAATCGACGGAGGACAATCAACCTCAAGGGCACCAGGGAGGACAAGCTCCACCTCAACCATATCCTAGAGGTTAAGGCATTTCTAATAATCATGCTTCACTTTACAAGTCATAATGGGATGAGATCTTTGAAGCCATCGGCCAATTGGGGAAGAAACATGAGATCTTCGCAGAAGGGACAAGGCAAGAAATTGAGAACCTTGGAAATAGAGCTTTCTCAAGTATCAAAAATCTTGAAGTTCAAGTCGAGAAACTTGCTACCTCGGTAAGCCAACTTGAGGCCAAGGAGTCCAAAAAACTACCTTCCTGACCGGGGTGGATCCGAGGAATGTGAGTGCACTTAAATTGAGAAGTGGGAAGGAAGTTCACGAGACTAAGAAGAAGACAATGCAAGAAGATGGCAAGATAGTGGAGGCTACCAAGGGACACTTTGAAGAAGAGGAAACTGTGGTCAAGGAAGCACCCTCCAAGGAACTTCCACTGCCTGAGGCACAAGTCACTATTCCACCTCCATTTCCAAATGCTTTGAGAGGACGGCCAAAGGTGGTGACTGATGATGCAAACATTTGAAAAGTTTTCAAAAAGGTCGAGGTAACCATCCCTATCTTGGAAGTAATTGAACATGTGTCATCATATGCTAAATTTCTTAGAGTTGCATGCATAAAGAAAACACGTAGGCCAACTAAGAGATGAGGATATTTGAAAATGGGAGGTGTCGCCATTTTGAATCATAAAAACTTTCCTAAGAAATGCGATGATCCCGGAATGTTTTCTATCCCTATCTCTTTAGGTGGTAAACTTGTGGAACATTCCATGATAGAACTAGGTGCATCCATTAATTTTATCCCGTTTAGTCTATATGAACGCCTAGAAATAGGTGAGCTTAGAGATACTAGAGTAATTTTCCAACTTGCAGATCATTCCCAAGCTAGTCCTCGTGGACTAGTAAAGGATGTGATGGTACAAGTTGGCAAATTGGTTTTTCCAACGGATTTTTATGTCTTAGATGTGGCGCACGGCAGAAGTGCACCCCCAATACTTTTGGGGAGACCTTTTCTTAAAACATCTAGGACTAAAATCGATGTCCACTTGGGAACCTTAACTCTAGAAGATGACATAGATAAAGAGGAATTTGATATCTATAAGTCTAGGCAGAATTCAACAAAGTTGTCTTTGATGTGCAACGGTGTAACCTTATGTGATGAGCATGATGAGTCTTCTTGTGTGACAAACGAGCATGAATGTTTGAGTGAGTCCCATGTTCATGATAATGATGATGATTCCGATGAATTGCATGATGCAATGGATAATATTTCCGTGCTAGATTATTTTTCTATGTTAACCAAGTTGCAGTGGGAAAGGGAGATGGTCGAGAGTTTAAAACCTCATCAACCTCCCTTAATCCCTGAAATGACATTCATGGACTCAATGATGGCAAGACATGGAGATTCATTCCCATTGGGCAGACAAAAGGTTTGAAGGTAAGGATGGCTCATTGTGGAGATCTCTCCACGATGATGTCATCGTGGGTGGGGTCGCCAATGGAAATTCTAGAGACTCACCAGTAAGTGTTTCTAACTAGGATGCATGAAAAGGAAAATAAGACATAAGGACGACAATAAATATACAGTGTTTGTTTTGCTTTCATATTTTGATTAGTGAGTAGATAGTTTTTGCATGAATCTTGTTTTGCTATGTGGATTTTTGAGAAGAAACTCTTGTTGGTTTGGAAATTTGAGTTCAATGCTCATGATTGTGTTTTAAATGGAATTAAATTGGACGGGTAACATATTCTTTTGAAAAAGAGTGGAAAAATCCAAGGATTAGGAAAAAATTGGTGGATGCCTTGCGCCAAGTAGGCCGGCGTGAGGCTATGCTCGTGTTGGGACTAAAACAGCACGAGGCTATGCCTCATGCCAGGTGGTTTGCCACGAGGCTATGCTTTGCACCAAGAACCCTTCTTTGCGCACTACACCAAATTTTCAATTTTCCTTGTTCCAATAGTGCAAGTTTTTTAAAATTCTTATTCTCAAATTCAAAAATGCATTTTTTGTTCAAGAATTTTTGGAATTCCCTAATTCCTTAGGATTTTGGAATTAATTGACTTGTACTATTGTCCCCTAAATTGAACATTTTAATATTTCATTCTTATCCTAATTATACCTCTCACCCTAGTCACCTAGGATGAAATTCCATTTCCATTGTACATTTCTCCACCTAATTCTCTCATTTGACACATTCTTTCTTCTTAAGAAACACTCACTCTCACACACTCTTGGTGAACTCGAAACAAATTGAAGCTTTTTTTCCAAAAGTTGGCAAATTTTGCTTCTGCTTTTGTGGGTCTTGCAAATCCTAGCTTCAAATTTTGGGTAACCCATCGATTTCTATGTTTATGTGCTTTATTTGACATTGTGGTGGTGTTATTTGAAGCATGAATCTTGAATGAGTGTGTTATGAGATATGTGTTTGAGTTTGAGTTTGTATGCATGATCGTGTGTTGAAGAGGATGTTGGGAGGATTGATGTGCTATTATACTTAAGATATGATCTTTGGTGTTGGGTGATTTGGGTGAGAGTGACTCTTGGTTGCATGATTTAATTGAATGGGTCGGTGATAACTTACATAAGATTTATGTTTGATGAGGAATGTTCTTGTTTGAATAGCTCACATGCTTAGATTATCATGTTATGAATATTTGGGTTATTTGGGAGAATGTTCTTTCATTGAATTATAAGCCATGCTTTGTTTATGATTATATCACCACTCTTGTCCTCATTTTGTTAGGATGCCACCTAAGAAGAATGCCTCAGAGAAGGACAAGTCCACTAGGGGTGAGAAGAGGAAGAAGTCGATGAAGGGCGCAAACCCCGAGTCGACGACTTCCATCCTTTGCAACCCCACATTAGTGACCGAGGAATTTATGAGTTTATCCAACATTTCCGTGACTACAGCCTGGAGGTGGAGGAACTTGAGAGAGCCGAAAAGGAGTATTTTGGAGATGGGGTTTGCTTGCAAGGACACCTTATCAGCTCTAGGTTTACTCGAGCCGGTCACTTATATGTTGAGCTGAGTAGGTCTAGAGGGGTTTCTCAAGAAACACTCCAAGATGTTCATTAGGTGGACCCTAGAGTTCCTAGCTACTTTATGGGCGGTCATAGATGATGATGGACACAAGGCGATCAAATTCAACCTGGAAGACAAATAGTACAAGAAGACCCACTGGGAGGTGGTGTGAGCCTTTGGGTGGAGGTATGGAAATGAGATCCAGAGGACACACTGACAAGGGTTACCTTTCTCTCTTGGGAACTTTTGGGTGCAACTGATGGCATGGATCAGAAGAACATGTGCAAGAATACCACTATAATTCATCCGGTGTTCCGTTATGTTCACTGTTTGTTGACTATAGGTGTCTTTTCCACTGTGAACTAATGCAATGCCTGGGTTTGGATGTTCATTGCCTTTGGGCAATGACTCCCGAGGGTAACTTTTACCCAAACTTGGTGGGGTACTTGTGCAGGAATGCTTACCGATGGGAGACAAGAAGAGTGGCAAAATATCCATGGGAGGTATGGTTGGTCTTTTGGTAGAGTATCTAGGTCACACGGTCACACGGCCACACAAAGAGCTCTAGCTAACTTAGGGAGATCGAGCACAAGGTACAACATAGAGAAGTTTCCGAAGGCATCCATGGTGGGACTAACGATATCAGAAGGTAGATATGTATAGCTCTATGGTGGAGCAAGCACGTGTAGCTTTATGATTCTTCCACAACCGGAGTGCACCACCATTGACCATGATACTAGCTTGGATGACCGACTCATTTTGCTAGATCGGAAGTTTGAGAAGGAGTTCTATAGAGTTATATCCAACTCGGAGATAGATGTTGAGGAGGCCGAGGGCAAGTCCACTCTGAGAGCACTCCCTAGTCGCTCTCGCTTATCTACGGACATCATTGACACTTGCATTCACTTGGGGATAAGATTTTGAGCTCTACTCAAGTGTTGCAAGGTATTCTAAGCGATAGGAGGAATATGCTTGCAAGTGGAAGATCTTAGATCGAGGATGGATAACATTGAGGCCACACTTCAAGCAACCGGTTGCATGGATAGGAGATTCACGAGTCACGAGAATGAAGGCCCTTTAGGGCCACGAGACTGAGTACCAATATTCTCACTACCTCACCTATGTTTTGATATAACGTTTGTGCATTGGACACTTTGCATGGGCAAAGTGTTGGGAGAGAGTAGTGAGCACTTAGGGAGTCTTCATTCTTGGATTTCCTTGGTGCATTTCATGATTTGCTTTGGTAGTTGTTTTTCTTGTTAGTTTGTGATGTTAATTTTTGTTTGTTGATGGATAATTTTGGATGAACATTTGGTGGTATGACATGCTATGCTAGGGATTTCTATTTTACATGGGGTAAGATGTTTTAGGAAATTGGTGGTGTATTTTTATGTGTGATTATCTTTGGTAGTATGAAGCCCACTTTTGGGGAAATTTTGTACTATGACAAAAAAATTGGAAAACTTGATAAAAAATTAAAAAAATACAAAAACCTGGACAAGTCGAAAACCCAAAAGGGCGACTTGGGTAACATGAGGAAAAGCCCGGATAGGTTGAAAGGCCTAGGTAAAAATGAGAGGCTAGGCCCGAATAGGCTTAAGAGCCTAGGTAAAAATGAGAGGCCGTGTGGAAAAATGTGAGAAGTTAGTACCCTTTGTGTGTTCAAGCTAGGATGAAAACCCGAAAGGGCTCCTAGGAAAAATGAGAGAAATTGAGAGAAAATAAAAGGCTAGAATGAATGCATGCTTTCACGGTGGATTGTTTTTGAAGAAGACTCTTTGATTACTTTTGGGATCATTTTGGGAAAATCAAGCTAGCATGACACTTATCTTTTTTGGCTTACGATTTTCCACACTTTACTTTTTGGTGGTTTGATTACTTATGTGTTTCGGGGAGTGTGAGAGTTGTGAGATTCTTACTTTCTTGGGGGAAACAGGGTAATCTTGGAATAAGTTGAATGCCTCGGTTAACTTACTTTTGCACACTACATTTCGCTTGATTCTTTTACTTGTTTTCTATTTATTCGAGGATGAGTAAAGGGTTAAGTGTGGGGAGTCTGATCTACTTCATTTGCATGCCTTAACCTATGCATTTGACATACTTTTTAGTTAATTCTACTTGGTGGATTGCTAGTATTAGTTTAGTTTACGTGACGAGGGGTTTAGACGGCCATGTTTGGTTTTCTTATCTAAATCCCGCATTTTGTAGACTTAATTGGTACTAATGGACATCTTGTAGCCACGGGCACTTTGATCTTCCTTTTGATCATCTTTAGTAGGTTTCCCATGGGTAATTTTTGTTTACATTCTATGTGAAGGTCGTTCCTAAGGGCGGTAGAAGATATTGAAGGCTGTTCGCAAGGAAGGTAGTAGAGACGAAGGTCGTTCAAAGCAGCCAACGAAGAAACAGGGAATCGTGGTCCGATGAGTTATGCTTCAGTCCGAGAACAATCTAAGAAGAATTAGCCTTCAAGAATGGTTCCATTGGATTTTTTTCTTGAGTACTATAAAATCGACTACTAAAACTCTCAAATCGGGTTGATGGTTCTCCCGTAGCGAAGGAAACTAGTCCAGCGATCGAGGCACCAACGGGTCAGTGCTGGCCGTGCATGGTTTAGCACCAAAGGTCCGTGTCAGACACGACGGGGCACCAAGAAAAAATGAATAACCCCTCCACGCGGCTAAGTGTGGGTGTGAGATGACCTATTTTAGGCATCACGCGCCGTCCCAAGTCCATTTTGCCATGACCAGCCGACAGGGTGTGGAAATTTACACGGTCTGTGCCAAGTTTCTAAGCAAAGCACCTAGCCTGACCACGAGCTGCACCAACGGCCATGGGCACAGATCAAAACTTCAAGTTTTAGTGCCCTGACGGCACCCCACAGCAAGCGACGCATGCCGCGCTAGGAGACGATGCGACCTGTGCCAACCCTCGTACCCCGCGCTATGATGAAGATTCGTGCCACAATTAAGAACAGGCGCCCGACACCCATAAAGCAATGCAACCCACACCAGGCCTCGCGCCCTACACCAAGTACGTGCCACGCACTGCGTCATCTGTGACGCCCCGCGCTGGGCGACGGCTGAATAGGGTTTACCCTATTTTGGGCCTATTTTTTGGCTCAATCTCCTACTACTATATATAGAACCTTAGTCTACTAGGTTTTCATATCTTAGATACCTTATATCATAGTTAGAAAAGTATTTTGGAGATTTTCTCCCTAGGAAACTTTATCTTTTCATCCTCTATTTTGCTTTGATCCTAAGATGTAGAATTCAAATCTTTATTTGAATTCCATGTCAAAGGAGTAGTTTCCATAGCTTGGGCATAATTGTAGTCACTTGGTTTTATCTATATATTTTCTGAGATTCTATATTTCATCCTAATTTTGTGTTCATAATATTATTGTGATTTGCTTTTGAGTTTGAATGCATGAGTATTACACCACATATAAGCACACACTTTGGGTTGTATTCAAGCTAGGTGCAAATATTGATGCCCCCTTAGGAAGAGAAACATGAATGTTTGTATGGGTGGAGGAAAATGCATCTGTGTGGGTGTGTGAATGGGAGATTCGAGGCCATTCTGATCCACTTACCATCGCACCAGTCTTAGCTGGCTTTGTAAAGTTGTCCGAGAGGTTCCGGGTAGAGATAGTTTGATAGAAGAAATCTAGGATTACGAGAAACCCTAGTATTATAGATAAGGTGCCTACAACCCTTGGGCCTAATTGATAGGACCTAAGGGAAGTAGTTGCATTCGTGGTGGAAGCCTGGGACGTAATCGTATGGGGGGAAATCAGACCTACAACAATGGTCGGACCTTTTTGTACTCCCCTAATTATGATGGAGGTGTCAATGGAGGGTCACAAGAGCACCCACCGTGATAGGAACAGGGAAGTGTATGCCATCGGCCACACTACGTGTTATGGACACTCCATTAGGTTTTTTTAGATCTTTATGTGAAAGAATCGAAGATAGAAGTAGTAGATTGACCAAGTCACTCAATGATTTCTCCATGTGCTAGCTTAATATTATAGTTGCATTTTTTATTTTATGTTTATTAGTTGTTAGTTTGAAAAACCAACCCCCTACTTGCACTAAATATTCCTTTCACTCGTACAGATTAACGACCCGTACGAGGTTGTGTTTTGAGTTGGTACATTATACCTAGCATCTCTGTGGACAACCAAGGGCTTACCGCTAACTACCTTATAGGTAGCGTAGCAGTAGGATTTGGTGCAGAACTATAAATTTCTATCTTCTGACTGCACCGCCTCTGCCTGGGTTAATTCTAAGCTACGACTTTAACGACCTTGGGGAGAGGTAGGTCAGAAAGAATAAAGTATGAGCATTATTGTTATAGGTAATTTGAGAGACACTTAAAAGATTTTTTACAAATATCAGGAACAAAAATAATATTATGAAGATGAAATGGTTTATTAGAAGATGGAAAAATAGATGAGCCCAAATAAGTTATAGGAAGTGATGTACTGCTACCTACTTGTAAGCCTTCATTACCACAGTAATCAAAGTGAATGGATAAATTGCCAAAATCTGAGGTGACATGCTTGGTTGTGCTAGACTAAAAATACCATGCAGTATCATGGAGAGCGGCAGGGGATTAGAAGCTAAAGTCACATACACCTAACGTTGACCGCCATATTGCTGTGCACCATGGCCATGCCTACCGTCGGATTGTTGGGGATGAGTGGCAGGGAACTCAGTCACATTCAAATACTTCCATCAGTTGAGAGCTTCATGACCTTGACGATGAAAAATCTGGCATTAAAAAGTGGTTTGAGAGGAAGCAACAGTCAAGTCTGGCATGACTAAAGTTGATCGTGCGACAGTGTTGGCAGTAAAGGTAGGGGTCATCGGATTTTGATCTTAAATACGGGCTTCATCCTCAAAAAGCATGTCAAGGAGTTGATGCAACAAAATAATATCAGGCCGAAGATTAAAGGCCATACGGAATGCCGTATACGAAGCATCAAGACCATAAAGAATAAATTCAACAAACTAATCATCAAAAATAAAATGAGATCATTCTGAAAAAGAGCACTTCTTCTTCACATATTCTAGAATAGAGAGAGAACCATTGGGAAAGGTTTGAAGTTGATGCTTTAGATGCATTAAATTGGCTGTTGTCAGTGCATGAAACATCTGCTCCAAGATCAGCCATGTGTCGGAGGTAGTAACTGCACAAACAACATGAGCAAGTATAGAAGTAAAAATTGTTGATTGAATCCATAATAAAACCAAGTGATCCTATTTCTTCCACGTAGCCAAGGCCTGATTAGGGCTTGGTGAAGAGAATGGCTTGGATGAATTAGAAGCGGCTTCCAAAGCTCAGGTTGGGCCAAACCCAAAATAATAAAATACTCAAGATCATACGCGACAAGAGCAGACTTGATGGATTGACGCCATAGAGATAATTGTTTTGGCTAAGACAAAACTAGTGAGCCGGGAGCTTGATATTGGGGGTGTGATCAGATGTAGTAGCGGTAAGAACATCAGAATTGGTGGAAAACATGTCGTCAAAACCCATTGTAGGGTGGGCGAGCGGCGGCAAGTATTTAGAAGATGAAGCAGCGGCGCAAATTAAGAGGGATGACCGGCGGCTCAAAATAGAGTTTGGGGTTTTGATTACAGGATCGGGGTTAGGCTGATACCATGTAAAACTGTATAGGAATTTTGTAAAAATATCTTGTATTCATTCATCATATCAATAGGTATTTATACAAGAGGTTTCTTAGAGAATTAGCAAAACTATGGAAATCTAATCATATACAAATTTGGTTTTACCAAAAATACTATTATATTCTAATAGTACGAGATTGTCAACTTGTAATACCCGCACTAGTGTGGGGAGCAGGTATTAAAAGCGGTTCTATTAGATCAGAGAAGTCACTTTGTAGTTAACTTCTATATATACGGTCCCTTCTTTGATAATGATAGTGCTCATTTTCTTGCTCATAATCCTGTTATGCATAAAAGAGTCAAGCATATTGATATTTTTTAGTAATCATATGTGTTGCTAGAGGGGGTGAATAGAATAGAAACCAGATAAGAAAACTAATTTCTCAGTGACAACATGAGAAATTCATCACAAAATCATCGATAAACGGTTTGTGCCAAATATTCGCCCTTCAATGACAAAAACACATTTTCTTGCTGACACGTGGATAACATATGGTGACGAACTATTTGACGAATTTTAAATGTCGTCACTAGGTCTCTTGACAAGCGGCATGTCCGTAATTTTATGGACAATCCATTGTATTTTTTCACTTATGTGCTGCATTTCTTAAATTACATACTAAATTTGAAATTTTAAAATTATTTTTTAAAATATTTGTAAAACCTGAATGTGCAAACCTAACCTTAAGTTTTTATAAAATAGTGCAGTTATACCCATTTTTCTCAATTTCGGCATTGACTTAATGAAGTCAGTTGTTGACCATACATAAAAAAGACATAAATACCCTCGGGCTCAAAATAGATTTTTTTATGAACATTCTACCCCTAGACACGCCACAACCCCGCCGATGCCACTCCGCCAGCATGTATCGCGCCACCACACCAGAACCACTACCTCTTCCCAGAAACCCTATCTCTGCCACCCTAGCCCCACCGCCCACCTCGGCCCAAAACCACCACATTCGTGCCACTGCCCAAAACCACCACCTTCGCCCAAAAACCCCAACCCTGCCACCCTAACCCCACCACTTAGAAACCTAGCCCTTCCACCCTAGCCTCGTCGCCCTCCCCCGCCACCCAGCACCCTGACTGCTCCACTCACCTCTACCCATCACCCTAGCCCCGCTGGCCACCTCTTCCGCCCTGTACCCTAGCCGCTGTGAAGCCCAATTCAATTATCACGAAGACCAGACCATCATCTTGCTCAACCCAAACCCGCCCTCCCTCCCCCCCCCCCCCGAACCATGTCGAAAGCTCAATTCTACAAAATTGATTTATTTTCTTCATCTAGAATTATTAACAACTACAAATTTTTGATATGTGAACAAAATTGATGTGATACTCTTTGTTTACTAATATGTATTAAATAAAACTATATTTTCCATGGATTATTAGATTGTTGATTTTATACGTATGTAAATAATAATTTTAATACATATTAGTAAGAAAAGGCATACACTTTTGTTATATATTTATTTAGTCCTATTCACATGTTATGATATTTAATTGGTAGAAATAAAATTTCACCAGTAATTGAGTTTTAACATTTACCATATCAACCTACATATTATTTGATTTAACATAGAGAAATTAAGTTTTTAAAAGGATTAAAAATTATTTATGGATAAAAATAAATAATGTTTAGTTATGAAATAATTTGGACACTCAAATATAATACTAGTAATACTAAAAGTAGTGTACCAAAATTATAATTTTGTTATGATTCGTGGGAAAAAAATAAATATGTAATTAATTAATCAAATAACTATATTAATAAATTTTAATTAATACACTAACAACAATTGTTATATAAAAAAAGTTTTTTTTTTGTCCCAAAATACAACTCCATGAATTTTATCAAAGAAAGATTTGTATTCAACGTTTCTTAACAGCATATTGACATAGTGAAGCAAAAGCGAAATCGCTAAACTTCTTCAAAGTGAGTGATTCCTGTCAACGGTGACACCAGGAATTCCAATGTAGCTATATTATTGCCATAATGCTTGGAAAAAATAATCTGGAGTTCATCTAGAAGCTGTCTTCTTTTGCTGGAAATAGACAGCATAAACAGGGACTAGGACACCAATGGTGAAGGCTGAAAAAATAGCAGCACTCATTTTTAGAGTCCTGTTCTTCATTTTGTCCAGGTTGTACATGTGCTTGGCATGAAGGTAGAAAGGCTCATCGTGACCATGAGCATGGCCTCCTCCCATTTTCTTAACAGTGGTTGAATGAATCCCTCTGTTCACGGATTTAGAGATGAGTGACTCGGTAGAGGTGAAGAGCCTAGCGCACGATTTGACACCATTATTCAACGCCATTGGAGATGGGACTCAGTCGACGGTGGTTGCGAGCAGGAGGCAATCAGAAACCTAATTCTGGAGGATATAAAAAAAAGTTAAGTGTGAGTGAGAAATAATTAAACAACCTTGCAGTTCTTTATTGTTGATGGTATATATAAATTAAATAAATTTCTTTGATGAAAAACGTATCGTCAGAAAATACATAAAAGGAAGGTGGTGTAAAATATATAAAATATATAAAATACACAAATATTTACTTTTAAAATGCAAATATAAGATAAGAGCAAAAAGTTATGAATATTTTAGTCCCAACGCTGGGATCATTTTTGGCGGAAGTCAATTTTGGCAGTAAGCAAAATCATCACATCATGGATTGACTTTGAAAACTTATGGAGGTGTGACTTAGTGAACCAAACGCTAATGTTCATCTACTTATTGTAAGTAATATTGCATGTTGCTTTGAAACAATTTTTTATTCCTAGAAAGTTTTTAATTTATCTTACCACTTTCATTTGGAAGGTACTTGTATTATTTTGCTAATCAAAAGGACAAGGTTGGATATGATATTTGTGTCTGGTGTTGACTAAAGAAATCAGTTGTACTATTCAAGAGAGGGTTGACTACATCTACAAAAGTCTATGATGAACGAATAAAAAATTATTCGTTTCACCATATATTGACAGGTGATGGTTACACACTCATGTGATTTAAGAAAATCCATTAATTGCGTTATTTTTTTATATTTTTAGAGATCTTTGGAGATTAACGTTTATTGTCCCCGACAAGAAGCGCGTTTACTGGATGGATCCTCTGCACTTCCAACCATCCAAGGCATTTGTTAAAATTTTGGGTCCCTCTATCAATGGTCTGGAGGATAATAGTACTACAGGTTTGGACCTAACAGAAATCAAGGTGTGATTCTCTTTTCATCTTAGGAAATACTATTTAGTCATCAATTATTATAATTATTTGTTACTATTTTGATTTTTATTTATTAGTACAAGAAATAAGCAAAGACATTGACGTACACATATTACGTAATGTTATACGCTGCGAAGTGTATCCAACATGTGCATAGGGATTACTAAGAAATTGACGAAGTGAGTATTGAGTTGATTCTTTCTAGACTTTTGTTGTAATGTAATATGTCTTCCCATTACCAAGATTATTACTATTTCCATTTCATAGATTTTTTTAAAGGTTCTCAAGCAGTATCCGTAAGATAATATGAACACTGTAAGAAATTGTGTGGCTAGGTATCTAGTGCATGCCCATTCCTCTTCAATTGGGAATCCCAACTTGGTAGTATGACAAACTAGTATATGATGACATAGTTGTATGGATTGTTGCTTTGCTAGCGTAATCTATAGATTGTTGCTTTGCTAGCATAGTCTATAGATTTTTTATATCTAGTGTCATCTTCTCTTGTATCTTGTACAATCTGGATTGGTTATACGAGGATTTTAAGAAGCCGGTTATTAATGAAATAGGTTAAATTTACCAATTTATCCAAACAAAGTTCTGAATCCGGAACTCAAATCTGACCATCTACAAAAAATCTCATAACAACATCGTAGAAAATCCTTCCGATCTCAAAATTATTTATGCTAAAAATCCATTTTCCAACATCAAAAACCAGTGCACGTCCAGATTTGACGCCCAATGGAGGAACATCTTCTTAAGGGCAGACTGAGGTTCCGGAAATGTAACACACACTAGGTTTCGAGCTCATAAATGCTTCCAACCTCCGAGTCTTGGATCCGGAACTAATTAAAGGTGGTTCCATCACTGCGGACAACGCTGATTCATAACATCCTTTAATGGTGGCCTTTTAAAGGCAGTTCCCTGAATTGCCATTGAACCAAAAGGTTCAAAGGCAGGACCAGAGAAGTTACTCTTAAAGTGACTTCTCTGGTTCGATGGAACCGCATTCAATAGGCCTATTTTCCACTAGTGAAAAGATGGCGCTCAATTCTCCCTCTTCCATTTTATTCCTGATTCTATGGATATTAGCCACGTATTAGCTTATCATGTTACTAATTTCCATTACCATCTCAAATATCACTGTATTGGAAAATTTCGTAGCGATAAATTTGGGACTAGATCAATTAGGGATATAAAAAAGTGACACTCAATTCTCGCTCATACATTTTCTTCCTTATTCTATGGATGTTGGTCATGTAGTAGTTTAAGATATTTATCACACTCATCATCTTCTCAAATGCTTAATTTATTGGAAAGTTTTCAACCATTTCAGTATGCTGCTCTGTTCATGATTGGCGCAAAAGTTCTATTCAGATATCCCTTCTTAATTACTTTTGTTTCTAAATTATTTTCTCGCATTATGTTTGTGAATGGACTGGAATTATGTGTGTTTTGGTTTTACTACTCCAATGGAGTGATATCTCAGTCGAATAACCACAAAATAGTGGAGACGGTAGGGAGAATAACATATAGCCATTGAGAACCAAACAAAGCAATGGGGAACAATTACTATACAACAAGAACACTAGGCAATACAAGAAAACCAGCCAAAATCATACGAACACTTCAAGTAATTTTTCCAACACACTCATATATATACATACATATATACATATATATATACATACATACATACAAATCTTGTGTTTTCTTTTATTATTCATAATTATGATTGAATTATGTTAATAATTTAAACTATTTTAAATATATAGTATCATCATTTTAAAATTGTTGTTTGGATTGCAAGTATATGCATTTATTTCATATACATATTTTATATTATGCTCACAATGAAAAATCACATAAGAAGTTGTATCATTTTTAAATATATTGTTTGGTTGAACATATATAAGATATCTATATATTTTTGAGTGATTAATATCAATTTTTTAATATTGTTATGCATAGGTCACTCAAGCGCAAAACATTTTAAAAGGGTGACAGCATCACAACATTTAAAGGATACTATTCTTCATTTTATTACTCTTTCTAGTCAGAATTGGTTTTGGATCAATTAATGTTTATTACTTGTTTTTTGATAATTCAAAATTATAATGTTTATAGATTTGACTATTTCAATTTAGTTTTCTTTTTGTTAAATTTTATGATTATTTGTTGATTAAATGTTTTTCGTCGATCACGCGTCCTCTCTATAGTCCTAAACTCTCTCTAATTATTGTACACTAAAGCCCACTATTCATCACCAATAACGTTCATTTTCAAAAAAAAATCAGCAACATCTCTGTCGTAAAACGCTGTTAACGATTGTATCTTACTAAGAAAAACCTCCATGGCAGCTCTGCCTCATAGGCGTGAGCTCGCTGACCTTCGCACAAATACTTTTGAGGCTAAAATCCCCAATTCAAAATCACCATACCTGATTTCAATGTCAGACTCTCGACGATGAACACCCCAATAACTCCATCTGCTGCTTATCTTTAAAGGGGAACCGGTGTGTCTCTTCCTAGAGGCCAAGATTCAAGTCATTGCGGAGCCATTCAAGAAGTCTTTGATCGGAAGGTTCAATTCTAAAGACCTATGCTAGAAATTGTAAGAAGGAAGATCTACAATTGGGTTTAAAGCTAAATTCTAGGTTACTGCTCTTGACTCTAGGCATATAAGATTAACCTTCTCTTAAGATAAATATTTGAATAAATGTTGGGCTAAACACATCTGGAAAATAGGATCAGTATCAATGAGAATCCAAAAATGGAATGTGTACTTCGAACTAGATGAAGAACCACCATTTGTTCACATTTGGTTTGCAGTTGAATCTCCACCAAAACACTTCTTTCACCCTAGGTCATTTTTCTTTTAGTATAAGGGGTACTCTTTTGGCAATATATATATATATAAAATTTAATTTAACATAAAAGAAATAACAATATATTAAAGAAGTTGAAAATGTTATATTGTATGAAGATAAAAGACTAAATTATTTTTTTGGTCCCCAACATATGATGCAATACCATCTTTTAGTCCCCAAAGTCAATACCACATTTGTTCAGTAACTAACAAATACAAAATAATTTGTTGGGTCTCCAAGGTGGTTTTTAGGTGATTTTGGGGACCATAAAATAATTTAGTCTACTGAAAACCACCGTGAAAACCACCTTGGGGACCAAACAAATCATTTTGAATTTGTTGGGTACTGAAAGGAAGCCGTATTGGTCTCGGGGATGAAAAGATTATATAAGATCATATGTTAGAGACCAAAAAAATAATCTAGTCAAGATAAAATAAAATTAATGAGTAATATCAGTTTGAATTTGTCATCACCTCCCATTTTCACATCATCGTTCCAAAACATTTATTTAACGAATATTTAATTATTCAAACATTTTAACCAACTATACTACTCTGTGTATACTAAAACTAGCATGTTTTACCACGTGCCACCTTCTCTCTTTGCCACGTGCCTCATTTATTGAATATTTAATTATTTAAAAATTAAAAATAATAATTAAATGAAAGCTTGCATTTATTTCTTCCTCTCGTTTTTTTCCTCTTCCACGTTTAACTTGTGAGATATATATCCTATACAATATGATTTTTTTTATATCAAAATTACACAATTCTGTAAATTAATCTATATACGATGCCTAGCCTATTAAGTTATAACCATATGGCACTTTGATGTTGTAGTTTAGATCGTAAATCCAAGTTGTGTTTTATGCAAAACAACCAAATTGCAAAACTATTATCTCTTATTTTTATCATTTTTCAAGTTTATAACATAAAAATTACCACAGTGTTCTCTTCATTTCTAGCATATATAGTTGTATATATATAAGTTAATATATGTACCACTAAGTTGTATAATTTACAATGCAAAAAAAAATAGCAAAGAGAGAAGATGACACTTCCGGTCTCAACAATCTCAACAATTCTCAATTAATAGAACTATAAATGTAAATAGTAAATAATAGTATTATAATATTATAATTAAATATCACATGTTATGGTGGGGGTTTGGTGGACCCCTACCTGTTTACTAATTTTAAAAATAAGTACAAAGATAAGGGAGACTTAATACCTGACCTCAGAATTATCCTTGCAACTCATTGTGGCTACACATATGTCCTATGACTGCAAAGATCCAAAAAAAACTTGGAATTCAAAATAAAGTGTACATAGTTCAATAAGAATCCAACACAATTTGAAAGAGATGTGGTAATGATCCAAAAAATATATATACATTTTAAACCTTCTAAGATAAGGCATTGAGATGGCATCAAGTTTTATCTTGCTACATCTATCTCTTGGCAGATATGCAAAAGAAAAAGATAAATTTACCTGACCGGTGCTTACAAGTTTTTCCAGTGAATTTGCTACAGTGCTGGCCTCCCTGTATATGTGTGTGATCAAAAAGTTGAAGTGTGGAAGAAGCACCCATATTATCCTGATTTCTTCAAGATAGTCCATGGTGGATTTATTTGTCTTGTAGTTTTCTTGATCAAAATGTCGGAGTCACCTTCTATTTGAATATTATACTTGGTGTGCTCTTCTACTTTCTGAAGTCCGAACATCAATTCCCTTGATTTAGCTTGGAGTGCATTACAGTGCATGAGTGTTTTTTTAGCTGCTACAATTAGTTGACCTTGGTGATCTCTTTGTATATTCCTGCTCTGGCTTGACCATTCATTAAGCGGGATCTATCTATATTCACTTTACAAAACATATTTGATGGAGTTGTCCAGTAGACTGGTCTGATGCTCTTTTGGACTTTGTACCTAGATGCTAAGACTTTTGGAAACCTCATGGATAAGTCCCAGACAAAGTTCATTTTATAAGCCAACATTATATCATTAAACTGATACAAAATGTTCCTTATTATCATACTAGTATCCGGTTTAATTCCTTCAAAATGAGCATTAATCCTGGAGCACCATATAAATCAAGTGACAACATATGGTATGATCCTGATCAAGTACTTAAACTCTGTGTGTTTGATATCTATGTTCCAGTAATTATAAAATGTATCCCAGAGATAAATGAAAGACTTGGTTTCATTTTTTAAAAGTTTTGTCTATGATGCTCTAGACATGTTTTATTACCTTACATTAATTGAAGCTATGGTGGATGGATTCAGAATCTGCTAGGAAAAGGCAGCATCTTAAAGGTAAGTGAAATGTAAGATCCTCTGAAATATCTGGAAGAGGAATTAGTCGATTTAATAAACTACCGTTCATAAAGCTTAATTTTTTGGGATAACTGGAGACCACGGATATTTGAATGATTGAAATTTTTGTTTCTTGTGTCTTATTAGTTCATAAGCTGATTTAAGATTCAAGTTTCCTTGTTCTGTTTGTGGATAGCCAGAGAGCATCTCTCTTAGGCCTTCTGTTCATCCATGGCGAGTCATATCGTATAATAAGAGAAGAGAAATCATAAGTTACTTTTACTAGGATCAAGGTAGTTGTATGTAAACCCAGCGCAATAGCATGATGAACCAAAAAGTCTCCGGGTCCTATTGTTAAGAATAATGAATTACTATTTTCATTAACAGCATTTAACCAACCAGACAACCAAATACTTCGACCCGCATTGAATGCTGGTCCACTCGTTGAAGATAAAGTACATCGAACCCATATGAAGTTTTACCATGAGCAGATTGTATCCATTGAGCAAATATAGGTTCGATCAAGATTTTCTTCTCTGGAGTACCAAAGGCAAGCATGACATCTCCTGGCTGTCTCTGCACCCCTACCTCCTTTATCACTGAGCGATCATTTAGGGGCCTTAGCTGGTGATCCGGGTTGTTTCCCTCTCGACGATGAAGCTTATCCCCCATCGTCTCGCTGGTCGACCTTGACCCCTGTTGTTTTAAGGGGAAATGATTCAGTCCATAGTGAATCTTTAGTAAGTAATTTTCACCCCAATTTTTAATGAAAAACTTGTAATCATAGTGTTTAAATCTTTAAAACCAAGCCCATTTTCATCAGTTGGGTAACATAGCTTTGGAAATTTCCAAATTCTTTTAATCTGTGAATCATTTGTGTTTGGGTTCCATAAGAATTTGGAAAAAAAATTTATGAATTTAATCAATTATGTGTTTAGTTGGTTTTAATACGGTGATCAAATTTTAAAGAAATTGAAGAGTGAAAATGTTTTATTAAAGCTGATTTTCCTGCTGCATGGAGCAGCTTGTTTTTCCATGAATTAATTATTGATTTGATTGAGTTGGTCATTAGATTGACATAAGAATTTTTAGCTCTTCCAGTAAATATTAGACATCCCAAATATTTAAATGGTAATGATCCTGCCATCATACCAGTTTCTGTTTTGATTTGATTAATTATTTGTTGTGATGAGTATTTTGATATGTAAAAACTTGATTTTTCAAAGTTAAATTTTTGGCCAGTAGCCAACTCATAGGATTGGAGAAAGCTTATAGTTATTTTAAGCCCTGCTTTTGAATATTTCATGAATATTTTTGCGTTATCCGCAAAAGAAAGATGGGTAACTTTTAACATTGGTTCAGGCAGTTTATAGTGACTTAAGTTAGCATACTGAAATAAGAAATTTAAATTATTTGTAAATATTTCTACCATTAGAATGAATAACAAGGTGGGAAATGGTTCCCCCACATATAAGAATAGAGAAGAAGCTGTTTTTAAGTTTCAAATTGTCAATGAGTTAATATGATTAAAAAAACCAAGTTGTTTGAGAAGTTTTGTTAAGAAGGACCATGAAACCTTACCAAAGGTGGTGAACGTCGTTTCACTCATTAAAATAATATGCAAACTATAATGATGAAATTAGTACAGTAGAAAGTAGCGTCGATCCCATGAGAAACGGAGCAACAACTATAATAAAACACCGTCTAATATAGAGAACTTTTGGTGTAGCCACCAAGCCTTAATTTTCAGGATTTTTCTCACAACTAATGATGTAACTAACAGATATCAAATACGAATTAAAATGCGAACTAACAAATATAAGAATCTAGAAAATATATGATGAATGTAATCGGCTCGGAATAACTCACATTATTTAACATGGATCATCGCCGCAAAGATGAATCAATTCATATGCATTTATCATTTACATGACAGCAAGTATTTGTTAAACCCTCCCAATTCTTTCTTACCCTGTCGAAAATTGACCAATTATGATTAACAAATTGTTTCTCTTACCAAGATGCCCCAGAAAGTATTCGCTAAACCAGATACACACCTCGATGACTCGATAGCACTAAGAATAAAAAGAACCTGATATCGCAATTACTCAAGTATTCTAAAGTAGTAACACACACTTAATTGCCCCACATCTTATTTTTACAGTTTTAACTAGTTATCTGTATAAATTCCACAGGAACTCACTACTTTATAACCCTTTCCAACGTATTGGTGGAATTAGCTAGCAACATCCTAACAGAATTCAAGCTTATCACGATTAAACACATCAGGAATAAATTAAACAAAGAACAATCAAGAATAGATAAGAATCAATTATAAAACAATTAGCTCTCACTATTCATAAACTATATAGCTTGTTATTCCATGCGTATATATAAATTGGCTACTCATAATAACTAAACAAAACAAATAATTATTATTATATTTAAACATGATTAAAAAATAGAATAACGACGAAAATAATTAATCAAACCGTAAAAGAACCAAGGCTGAATTAATTGGTGCACATTCCAATGATATTGCGTCAAACATGCGACCTTGTCTTTGTCTCCAGATTACTAACAATAATAACACTAATTTTTTCTGGAGTATGTATCCTGACAGGCGGCATGTCAACAACTTTATGGATAGGCATAACACTAATTATTTTTGGAGTAGATTTCCTGACAGACGGTCTGTCCATAAGCTTATGGGCAGGCATAACACTAATTTTTTCTGGAGAAGATCTCCTGACAGGCAGTCTGTCCATAAGCTTATGGATAGGCACAACACTAATTTTTTCTGGAGTAGGTCTCCTGACAGGCCAGGCCATAAGCTTATGGATAGGCTAGACCATAAGCTTATGGACAGGACAGGCCATAAGCTTATGGACAGGCCGTCTGTCAGAAGACTTAGTCCAGAAAAAATTAGTGTTATGCATGTCCATAAGCTTATGGACAGGGAGGGGCCTCT
This sequence comes from Rubia yunnanensis, assembly GCA_037428765.1. Lineage (NCBI taxonomy): Eukaryota > Viridiplantae > Streptophyta > Magnoliopsida > Gentianales > Rubiaceae > Rubia > Rubia yunnanensis. Next base: position 57,392,228 of record CM075066.1, read on the forward strand.
TTGCAAATAATGCAAACTTATACAAAAAAAATACGCAAAGAGCACAAACACAATTTCACACACAAACACATAGTACTCTATTCTTCTTCTCCGAAAAGCTGTCAACAGCGATCAAGGTTTCCTTACCTTTCCGATCTTCTCACCGGTGCATTTTCGATCTTCTCATCAACGATGCCTTTCCGATGTAATCCGACGATAACAACCAGCGTGATTCTAACTCTTTTTGTTCTCCAAAATCCTCTGAACGCCGATCAATTCTTCCTTACCAGTCTGCCGGTGTGTTTCCAGTTCCTCTCGTCAAATCCGTTCACAGCGCCTTTCCGATGTCCTTCGACAACAACTGTTGTGATTCCGACGGAATTGAGCAACCAAATCTGTCGCTAGATTCTATTGAAGCAGATGAAATTTCAGCTGCTTTGATCGTAAAAACTACTGCTATCAAATCAGAATCTTCTAGAGAAAACACGATTCTATACGCCTTGATTCAACTTCAAGCACATGAAATTCAGTTGTAAGAAGCTGAAATACTACTCAATTCCTGTGAAGGTATGATTTTCTCTCATCAGACTGAAATTCTAGTGTTCAATTGCAATCGATATGAATATAGTTGTTTTTGAAACTTCTGGACACTGAAATTTGACTGCTATGAACATGTATGAACATGTGGAAATATTAGCAATATAAACTACATGCTGCATAGAAATTTCGTATAATTTATGCATTTGTTAACTTAAATCACGTATAGGTTACAAATAAACATGCATTAGATTAAAATGAACAAAACACAGAAAATGCATTTGTCAATTCAAACTTTTGACAAACTTTTGCATTGTTCAGATTATAACATGTACAAAATACACTACACTTTGCATATGTTACATTACAAGTAGTATTTGTTATGCTTATCATAAAAGAGCTTACATTAAAAATTGTATTATTTATTATTACAGGTACAGCTTTTCCAAATTTAAATGAAATTGATGCCACAAAATCTTACCGGCGTAAAAGCAAAAACATTGGAAGCACTTCATGCTCTGTACAAGAAGCATGCAAATGCTATTGCTTTCAGCTACAGGAAAGACTGCCAACGTCGAAACAACAAAAGCTAGATTCGTGAAAAGTACTACAAGTGCTCTACTGGAGGCCAATTGAAAATATTAAAAACTAGCACTACCAGCCCTATTCCTTGCATGGATAATGAAAATCATTCTGAAAAGAAGAAGAAGAGGAAGAGAAAGGACCTGATTACAAAAATAGGATGCCTAGCTGAAATTAGAGTGAAGCTAGAGCAGGATTATTACATCGTGATACACCACAATACTGTACACAATCATGAGTTAACAAGACCAGCCTGGCAGTATCTCAGTAGGAGTGAACGGAGGATTACAAAAGACAAAGGAAATGCCATCACAACAATGGAACAAGCAGGTTTAATACCTGCTGTAGGATATAAATACATATCTTTTGAAGCTGGTGGAGAAGAAAATCTAGAGCATACGATGAAAGACCACCTCAACTTTGTGTGTCGACTTTGGATGAAAGAAATAGAAAGTGGAGATGCTCAGAAACTTGTTGACACACTCATGGAAATCAATGATAAGGATAAAGAGTTCTTCTTCAAACTCAAGTTTGACGAGGAAACAAAACTATCAGCAGTGTTTTGAAGGGATTCAATTATGCTAGAGGACTACAAACTCTACGGAGATGTCACCATATTTGACACTACATACAGAACAAATAAGTATAACTTAATTTGTGCACCAATAGTTGGAATCAACAATCACTAGAACATAACAAGTTGGCTTGTGCTTTTATAGCAAATGAGTTGGCTGATACTTTTGTGTGGCTCCTCAACACTTTTAAGAAATCAATGGAAGGAAGGGAACCTGTCACATATCAAGATCCTGCAATGGGCAAAGCAATAAATGAGGTATGTTGTGGAAATTTGTTGCATACAGTTCTGAGCACTGAATATGCACTGTTAGACATTGCACCTCTTACCTTACAGTATGCATTAAATATCTTATAAGCTGCACTTGTTACTTTGGAAATCATGCTTCCTGAAAATGATGCAGCTACAAAAATTCCATTTCTTGGACCTGAAAATGAGTCGGGAATGTTAGCTTCTGCACCTATCAGCTTACAGTATGTATACTAATCAACTTCCATTTCTTGTTGCAACTTCCAGGTCTTCCAAAACACAAAACACAGGTTGTGCTTGTGGCACATAAAACAAAATGCAATATAACATTATGGGAGATTAAAGAAAGATGAATCCTTCAAAAGCGATCTAGACTACTGTATGAAAAGATGTCGTAATCCAACAAAATTCGAAGAAAAATGGACCTCCATGATTGCCACATACAAGCTGGAAACTAGCACATGGTTTCAACGCATGTACGGCATCCGTGAAAATGGAGCACAACATTCATCAAGGATGTTTTCGCAGCAGGCATCTTATCATCACAGCGAAGCAAAAGCACCAACCACACACTATGCTTCAATGCAAACAAAACAACACTGATACACTTCTATGAGCTCTTCAACCAAACAATCAGAAAGTGGAGGAGAGATAAAATAGAAAAGGAAGATGCATGTACAAAAGCAAAGCCAAATTATCAAAACAAAGCAGGTATGTTCACATTTAAAAATGTGTATTACTTAGTTTATAACACAAATTTGTTAACTTACAGTATGCATTTATTTCCCACTACTGAGCTTGTACATGTTTGGTTAAATATGCTGCTCGAGATTACACACTTGCATTGTACAAAGGATTCAAAAAGGAATTTTTCCTAGCAATGGCAACTAAGGTCAAGGAACTGTTCTCAAAACCACCGACAAAAAAATTTGAGGTCAGCCTAGAACATGATGAATCCAAATACGAGACATTCTAGTACAAAAAAGAAGATGGGCTAGTTGAAGTACAGTGCACATGCAAGTCCTTTGAGGTGTCAGGTATGATGTGCTTTCATACTCTTAGAATATTGCACCCTCATTCCATCACAGAAATACCTGCAAATGACATCCTCAAAAGGTGGACAAAAAAGGCCAAAACAGAAGTATGGGACAGGATTCTTAGCCATGGAAAACAACAATCGGAAAGCACCAATGGCGTAGTTTCATGGAGGAACCATATGTCCAGCAGATTCTACAATCTGGTTTTAAAGACCGAAGGAAACTCAGAAGCTAGAAGCGCTCTTCAAGAGATGTTTGACACATGCTCAATAAGAATATAAGACTTGTTGGCATCAAAAAACAAATGTTATTGAACAATCAACCACAAGTAGCCAAAGCAACTCAACCATAACAAGTGCACCTAAGATACTGGATCCAGCCCAAGTGAAGACAAAAGGAAGAGGAAAAAGGCTAAAATCAGGCATGGAAAAGAAAAACCAAGGAAGAAAACTACTGAATTTGGCACAAAAACACCATATGTGAAGACACTGTAAATAGTAGCATTGTTTAGGATAGAAGTTGCATTTGTTTACCTATATATTGTATTTATTTTTCAGGATCATACTGTATGCCTAAGATTTTTGTTTACCTAGGATTTTTATACATTCAATAACATACTGTATTTTTTAGCTTGCAACTATAAATTATCAAATTATAACTTGCATTTGTTTTGCTTGCCAAAGTACCAACCTTTCGCAAAACTAATTTACTGTTTGTGTGTGCGAAATATAGTGTGAAATTGTGTGCGACTGAAGATTTTTTACTGTGCCACCTCTCCCTCCTACCTCTAACCTTTCTCTCTATTTGGCTGATAACGTCACAAATGGTGGAATTGGCCGCCAGCCATGGCGTTGCCACCACCAAACCTTACAACAGAAACCCTCCCCGCTCTTCACCTCTCTACCCGGTACTCCTAATCTACACCCAATCACAGAATACAAGGGCAAAATTGCATTTATTCTCCCACATGAGGAAGGCGAGTTACTGGCGTCTCACTACCAAATCCTTTGGTCGGAAAGTTCAACAGAGGAAAGCCATCAATGGATACTCTGCAAGCAGCTTTTAAGTCTATAGGTTTTAAATCAAAGTTCCAATTGGGATCACTGGACTACCGCCATGTGCTTATCAGATTTCCGGAGAGTGAAGATTATCAGAGATGCTGGATGAAGGGACAGTGGATGATTCAAGGCTCAATAATGAAAGTTCAAAAATGGTCGCCCGACTTCTCCCCAGTTTCAGAATCATCTGTTGTTCCAGCCGAGGTAACAATTCATAAACTCCCTATTCATTTCTATAATACATCCGCAATCATAGGTATGAATAGTCAGATTGGTAGATTCCTTAAAATGGATGCAGCAACTAATGCACTGACCAGGCCATCTGCAATCAAAGTGTGTGTAGAGGTTGATCTTATGTCTCAGTTACCTTCTACCATAGTGGTTGGAATAGGCAGCAAAGTAGCTGAGTACCCTATTGAATATGATGAACTGCCTTCATACTGTACTCAGTGTAGGATAATTGGTCATAGTCATGCTACCTGTAATTTTCTGCATCCAGAGATAAGGAAAAAACTTGTCTTAACCCCCACAATAAATGGAAAAAAGGAAAACAAAGCCATAGATCAGGTGGAACGTCTTAATGCCTCATAATCCAATCCTATATTGGACTTAGATGTAGCAGAATCCTCGGGTCTATCAGCCTCTCAGAAGGAAGTAGGGTGTCAATTACAACAAAGTAAGACAGGCTATAATCTGAAAAATACTGCAAGTATTGTGCAAGCTTTCACTGGTATTCATAAGAAAAGATCTGGTAATTTCTATTCACTGGATGACATCTCAAAGCCAATCACTGCCACCTTTTGGAGAAAGAAAAAACACCAGCATGAGTTAGTTCCCATCCAGGAGAATCAAACACCAGAAAACACTATCAAGATTTCAAATGCCTTTCAGACTTTGGAAGACTCAAATGAGGAAGATGATGAAGAGGAAGCAACAAAAATATTCCATGAATCTCTGGAATCTCATGAAGGAGTGGAACCCCATAAAACACATGACAAGATTATAGACACATCAGATCTCCACCACACTGAAGAAATTGACCAACATGCTCAACCCATAGAGCTCCCCATTACCTCAGTAACAAATACTCCTGTCACCCCAGAGGCTGGCATTATTCTCATCTCAGATGCTGGGCTGACTCGGGTGTCAAATCAGCAACCTCAGATAGTTCATACAGTTTTAAAGAAGGGAGCTCAATCCTCAACTGATCAGAATACAAAGGTAGATCAAAGCTCACAGTCAAAGGTTAGCACACACAAACCAGTACCTATCTCATGTTTAGATAAACTTGATAAGAATAAGGAAAAGCAATCAAATAATAGTAATGCCACTGCTGTTAAACCAAGAAAACTTAGATCATCACAGAAAGCAACCACCACATGTTTTAAATGATTAAATACAACATAATAGGAAACATGTTAGTTTGGAATGTTAGAGGCTACGGAACATCTATGGATAGAATAAAATATCTTATGCTATCTCATAAGATTGCTATTCTCTATTTGATAGAGCCTTGGCATGAAAAAAAGAAAATTAACACTCTGATGCATGATCTAGGCTTTAAAAATGCTCTCCCTGCTGAAAATGCTAAAATATGGATCTTATGGAACCATGCTTTTAATGTAATCAGTTTAAAAGAGTCAGATCAATTTCTGCTGGCTAGAATTACAGATATTTACTCATCTGTCAGTTGGAACTGCTATTTTATATATGCTAGTGTAAATAGACAATCGAGGGAAGCTCTTTGGAATGATTTAAAAAAACCCCCCTTCACAACCTTCTATATATATTGGAGACTTTAACACAGATGTATCAGTATCTGAGTATAAAGGAAGGAAAGCTCCCCCCACAAGAAGCATGAAAGATTTTAACACCTTCATTAATACCCTGGATTTTCATGACATCCCTACCGTGGGGAATTCTTTTACATGGTGTAGTAATAGATTCAGGAACAAATGCAAGGACCTATTACTTCAGAGATTAGATAGGGGCATAAGCAATTTGGACTGGTTGGAACTCTTTCCAAACAGCTCAATTCAGGTGCTAAATCGTTTGACCTCTGACCACTCTCCATTATTGTTGTCCATACAATCCTCTGAAGAAATGGTTCCTAGGCCTTTTAGATATCAAGAAATGCGGTCAAATAGACAAAACTTCCAAAATTTATTGGAAAAAACTGGAATTTACCTTCCCCCTCTAGAGGAATGTACAGATTAGTGCATAAGCTAAAGAGACTTAAAATTGACATTAAAGTTTGGAACATAAGCAACTTTGGAAATGTAAATCAAAACTTGGTTGAAGCTGAGGCAAAAGTCAGTGAACTAGAAATAAAATTTCAACAGTCACAAGCAGAGACTGACTTAGCTGAACTCAATAAATCCAAAGCCTTACTTCTAAGATCCCAGAAAGAAAAAAACATTTTCTTAAAACATAAGGCAAGGTTAAATTGGCTTAAACAGGGGGATGCAAACACCAGCTATTTTCACCACACCATCAGGGAAAGGAGAGCTAGATCTAAAATCAGTAAAATCAAAGATGGAAATGGGAACTGGATTTCTGACCCAAAGCTGATTAAAGATGAAGGAGTTTGATTTTTTAAGGAACTCCTCAATGAGGATGCTCCTCAAAAAACTGGAACTTATCTGAAAAAAAATTTAGGGGAAATCCCTTCTCTGATTACAGATGAGCAAAACCAACACCTGCTCGAATCTTTCAATATCCAAGAACTGGAATTTGCTGTCTTTGATTTAAATAAATCAGGAGCTCCGGGATCTGATGGTTTCTCTGGTCATTTTTTTACAACTTTCTGGGAAACTATTAAAGAAGACCTCCTGGATGCAGCAAATGATTTTACAAGTGGTGGCATTCTTCCAAAAGCTATCACAAGAACCTGGCTAACTTTAATCCCCAAAAAACCAATCCCAATCTCTTTCTCAGATTTTAGACCAATTAGTTTATCCAATTTTGTCAATAAAGTTTTCTCAAAAATGCTTATGGAAAGGATTAAACCACTAATGCACAAACTAATCTCCCTTGAGCAAAATGCTTTCATTAAAGGCAGGGAAATCACGGATAATATCCTTCAAATGCAAGAGATGACCAGGATGTTGTCTAGAAAATCAAAAGTCCCTAATTTAATTGTTAAACTAGATATGCAAAAGGCTTTTGATAGAGTCTCCTGGTCATTCCTGAATTCCATTCTTCTTCAATTTGGCTTTCACGGTAAATTTGTCAAACTTATTATGCATAACATATATGCTGCTTATTTCTCGATTTTAATCAATGGAGCTACTTCTGGTTTTTTTTGCATCTTCTAGGGGCATTAAACAAGGTGATCCTCTTTCACCATTTCTTTATAACTTGCTTTCAGAAGCTTTTTCTAGAGGATTAAAAAAAACTTTTTAGCATAGGGTACCTTCAAAATTTTTGTCTTCCTATGCCCTGTGCCCCGGTTTCCCATTTAATGTATGCTGATGATACAACATTTTTTTTGAATACTAAACCTAGAAACATGAAGAGGTTCAAAAAGTTCCTGCTGGCTTATGAACAAACCTCAGGACAAAAGGTCAATTTCTCAAAATCGGAATTTTTTGTATCCCAAAGGAACACTTATTCTACGGTTAATTTTGCAAAAAGGATTCTGGGAATGGAAAAAGGATCATTTCCTTTTAAATATCTGGGAGTTCCTATATTTTCTGGTAGAAATCTGTAGGTACACTACTAACCATTATTGGAAAGAATGGATAAAGCAATCCATAACTGGAAGAACAGATGGCTAAATAAAATAATTTTTAACAAACAACGCTTACATAATAATATGAATACATAATAATTAGATTTTTACAACAAAGAACTACCACTGCATAAAAAACTACGTTCCAATACTTGGGTTGCTAGAACTAGAAACACTAACAGCATGAGACAACTGTGTCCTGCGATGTTGCATACGCTGATAACGTTGCAAAATTGGTTCATTATCAATCCCAACAAAAATCGCCTTCTCAATATGCACTGTCATAACATCATTCATCCATTCATCTCCCATTCTGTTGCGTAAATCAGTCTTGATTCTCTTCATGGCTGAAAAAACTCGTTCAACAGAAGCAGTTGCAACTGGTAGAACTAAGATTAACTCAATAAGATGATATACCAGTGGAAAACATGTATGCCTAGTTGTTTGAACCATCTTTTGAGCAAGACTTCCGAAGTCCTCAATGGCCAAAAACTCATGATCAAGTTGCACATTATGAATGAAAGTACTAAGTTGTTGATGAAGGCGGGAACAATCTTCTACGGAGAAGTCACTTGGATATAGTTCAGCAAGACGAATTAACTTACCAATATCAAACTTAGAAAATGAATCTCTTGGATCAAGGAAAGCCATACAAGTGAGTAACTCCGTATTTGCTTCCGGAAATCGATTGTTCATTTCATGAATCATCCTATCAACAACCTAGTATTCAGAAAATAAAAGGTTAGCATGTAGCAGTGAAAAAAAATGCAAATCAAATCAAATAAGGTATGTAAATTATGAAAGTAATACCTGGAGAAAAGTATCAACACGAAAGAAATCACTATGGGTCTGCATTTGCGTAAGTCGTTTCCTACGACCACGAATTGTTCGTTCATCTTCCATATTAACTACCGAGATGTCATGATTAACACAAAATGCGTTGACTTCATTTAACAACTCATCCCAACCATTCTCTCTGTATTGTTGCAACTCAAACTTCATTGTATTCATCAAACTCACAGCCAACACAATATTTTGATTCTTTTGTTGCAAAGCATGGGACAAAGCATCTACAACTCCCAACAAACGCTTCATCATAAGCATCACAAAAATAAATTCATAACTCTCCATTTGCTCAAGCAAACCGCTCGCTGAAGATTTACTCAGATTTGCATCACCATCATCGTGGACGTTTTCAATCAATTGCAAAATAGATTCCCACATAGTAATGAAACGAATAATAGTAGTGTAATGTGACCCCCAACGAGTATCCCCCGGCCTTCTCAAACTAGTCTCTTGATTTTGGCCTCTTCCACTCACAATATCTCCATTCTCCAATCCCTCTACAATTCTAGCATGTTCTAAATCAAGAAGCATGTCTTTTCTTCTACATGAAGCTCCAGCTAAATTCACAATCATACTAAGATAAACGAAAAACTGACACACAGTTCGATTATCATTAGCAACAGCAAGAACAACCAACTGAAGCTGGTGAGAAAAACAATGGACATACCTTGCAGATGAGTTTTCTTTCAATATCAAAGCTTTCAGTCCATTATACTCTCCTCGCATATTTGAGGCTCCATCATATCCCTGACCTCTCAACTTTGACATTGATAATTTATGCTTCGCAAACAATTCATCAATAGCACTCTTCAAACTCATAGCAGAAGTATTACGCACATGCACTACACTAAGAAAACGTTCAAGAACGCATCCTTGTTTGTTGACATATCTTAAAACAACCCCCATTTGCTCTTTTATTGATGCATCTCTAGCCTCATCAACCAATAGAGAAAAATAACTATCTCCAATATCATTAACAATAAGATTTGTTACCTCACTTGCACAGGCACTTGATAGTTCCTTCTGTACTTTGGGAGATGTGAGCTTGCAATTTCCAGGGCCATTTTCATTCATGGTCTTCGCAACAACATCATTTCGCTTGCAATACTAGTCAATCATTTCGAGATAATTGCCCTTATTCAGAGAATCCAGCCCTTCATCATGGCCACGAAAAGCCATACCTTGATTTAGCAAGAACCGTGTCACATCCAAAGCGGCTGTCAAACGCGTGCGATATGCAATCTCCGATTCCCGCCCATGTGCCTGATAAGAATGAAGGATACTCTGTCTTTGATGCTTAAATGCATACAATTGTTCAACTGCATCATTATGAGAACTACCCGTTACGCCAACATGTTTCTTATATATATCAAGCGTTTTCTTCCAATTGTTAACCCCAGTCACAGTAAATGCATCCTCTCCATCTCGACATCCCTTATGTGAATTCCTAAAGAGATAGCAACAAAAGAAAAATGTTGCATCCTTTGACGCGCTATACTCCAACCAATCAAATTTTTCATACCACGAAGGTTGAAAACATCTATAGTCATTTCCCTGTTTTGTCTTTGGAAAAGAATGACCCTTAGGCTGGCAAGGACCTCTCAACACATATTCTCTCATCACTTGATCTCTAATAGAAACATCAAAATCCTTAATAGGTTTACGTTTCCCGGGATCATTTATAACATCATCCGAATTGAACTCAACACGAGAATGTTTTTGACTACTACCCTCTTCATTAATCCTTTCTTCATTTGATTCACTCGGTCTCTTAAAAATAGATGATCCACTACTTCGAATTAAGAATTTATCCATATCCTATTTGACATAAAATAAGAAAAATATGTCAAATTAAATATGTATATGCTATTCAATATTCACAATTTCTCAAAAATATGTCAAATTAAATATGTCAAATTAAATATGTCAAATTAAATATGTCAAATTAAATATGTCAAATTAAATATGTCTAATTAAATATGTCTCAAAAAAATGTCTAATTAAATATGTCTAAAAAATATGTCTAATTAAATATGTCTAATTACATATGTCTAATTAAATATGTCTAATTAAATATGTCTCAAAAAAATATCTAATTAAATATGTCTAATTAAATATGTCTCAAAAATATGTCTAATTAAATATGTCAAAAATATGTCAAATTATTCAAATCTATATTTAGCACAATTTCACAATTTCAACACAATCACTAAATTATTCATATAATCATATCTAAATTCAATATTCACAATTTCATACAAATTCAAGTTATTCAACATTACATAACAAAAATATATTAGTCCCTTGATACCTTGCTCTTGGTTGGTTGCTGATAGTGGTTGTAGAAGGGAAGGAGCTGCAGGCGGCGGCGGCAGGTGGCTGGCGGTGGCGGCACTGCAGCAGGCAGATGAGTTGGAGTCTTGGAGAGGCAAATTTTGCCTTTGCTCCTGCTACTACGTTTGTTTGCCTTAGTTACTTAGGTTAGGTTATACCATTTTGTTTGGGCCAATTGGGCTGAGCCCAATTGGCCTTTTATTTTTTTTCAACCCGCTAAGCAAAACGACGTCGTTTCACTTAGCCAAAACGACGTCGTTTTGTTTAGTTATACCAAAAAAATAAAAAAGCGTCGTCTTCCTCAGCTTTCTTCCCTCTCGTCTCGCGTCTCGCCGCTGCGCGCGCCTCCGCCTCCCCAGCCACTCCCTCGCTCCGGCAATGACGACAACTCAAGGGGGGCGGAATCCGGTGGCTTCCGGTGGCCCTAGGCCTAAATTCCGGGCCGCCGGATCTTAGGGGAGGCGCTAGCACCCCCTCGCCCCCCCCCCCCCTAGTTCCGCCTCTGGTCTTTCCATAGGATTATGGAAAGACGGGGTTTAATTAGAATAATAAAAGGTAAAATGTCTTAGTTGCAATATTAAAATTTTAGTATGCGACATATAGTAGTTATAAAATTTATAACCCGATTCATGCAACCCAAAAATTTTATCTTTATTTCTTCTAATTTACACTGTAAACCTTGGTCTTTCCATGACTTATGGAAAGACCGTCTTTCAAGAGACGGACTCTAAAATTTTTGAGTTGCATTAATCGGGTCAGAAAACTTATAACTACTGCATGTTACATAATAAATTTTTAATATTACAATTTAAAATTTTTACTTTTTTATTATTCTAATTAAAACTCGTTTTCCCATAAAACTGTGAAAAAATATTCTTTCCCAACACTTTGCCATAATTTTAAATACAAATGCTAAAAATTATAAATAAGATACACAAATAAAATCTTTTTCAAAATATTATATTTTATTGTAACATATAATAAGTTGGAATTGTTAACAAAATAATATAAGTCGAAAAATGTTAAATTAGAAATATTAAGTTATTTTATTCATTTCTCAATATATCATTATCCATTCCATTGTTCAATTAATTGAATTTAATTAGCTGTGGGTTGAAATTTCAGTTACAATTTTATAACAATTTCAATTTACAATTTATTGCATAGTAAATTTTATCGCACCATATTGCCGTGCTTAATAAATTGAATATATATGAGTCCGTCTCTTGAAAGACGGTATTTCCATAAGTTATGGAAAGACCAAGGTTTAAAATGTAAATTAGAAGAAAGTAAGATAAAATTTTCGGGTTGCATGAACCAAGTTATAAATTTTATAACTACTACATGTTGCATACTAAAATTTTAATATTGCAACTAAGACCTTTTACCTTTTAATATTCTAATCAAATCCCGTCTTTCCATAAGCCCATGGAAAGACCATCTTTCCCAAGACTTTGCCATATATTGATGAGTGATTTATTTGATTCATTTTAACTTAAGGTAAAATTTTGGAAAAGACAGGGCTTAATCATAATATTAATAAATATAATCATAATATTAAAAGGTAAAAAATCTTAGTTTCAATATTAATAATTTATTATGCAACATGTAGTTGTTATAAGGTTTATAACCCGATTCATGCAGCCCAAAAATTTTATCTTTAGAGTGCGTCTCTTGAAAGACGGTCTTTCCATAAGTTATGGAAAGACCAAGGTTTAAAGTGTAAATTAGAAGGGATTAAGATAAAATTTTCGGGTTGCATGAACCGGGTTATATATTTTATTACTACTACATGTTGCATACTAAATTTTTAATGTTGCAACTAAGACCTTTTACCTTTTATTATTCGAATTAAACCCCGTCTTTCCATAAGCCTATGGAAAGACCGTCTTTCCCAAGACTTTACCTTATCTTTATCTCTTCTAATTTGCACTTTAAATCTTAATTTTTCCATGGCTTATGGAAATATCGTCTTTCATGAGACTGTCTTTAACTTAAAATTCAGTTATAAATATAATTAATTTGTAATGTATTGTATAATTAAACATATTAAGTAAAATATCAATATAATATATGGCAACGCCTTGGAAAAACTGTCTTTGCATAGCCATACAAAAAAATGAGATTAAATTAGAATTATAGAAAGGTAAAAGATTTTAATTACAATATTAAAATTTATTATAAAATGTATTTTAGTTTTAAGTTAATGATCCAATTAATGTAATTCAAAAAGTTTTTGTTAATTTTTTCAACGGTGATCTTTCCGTATCTGAATAGACGGACTCGTATTGTATTTGATATCGGGCTATAAATACTCCTTATCGTATAAGGAAACACCATATTTTCAATCCTCGTACTAGGCATTAGAGTTTGGGCTTCGATGATGGAAAGTTGGAAAAAGTAAAGGTTGTTGGGGAAGGGGATGGTACGGAGAAGTATTGTTGTTTTATTTTCTTTTAATTATATATAAAAAAATATTTATGAGAGATGGTCGTCTGCTAGCCACGCTAAACTTTATGCACGCTAAACTTTATGCAGGGGCATTTAGGTATTTCTAACAATATTCTAATTTCACGAACTTATCTCTAATAATTTTACAGGGGTATATTTCTAATTATTTTATAGGGCCTATCGCTAATAACTTTTTTCGTCCAATTTTTTCCATCATTTTTCCGCCACCTGCAATCTACAAAAATTATTCAAAAAAATATTTTAAAATTGTAAAAAAAATCAATAAAAAACTGCAGCAACATCAGCAGAAAATAGCAGAACATCAACGAAAAATCATAAAACATCAACCAAAAACTGCAACAAAAAAATATACCTAAGTATTGGGAAAGACCGTCTTTCTATAAGCCTATGGAAAGACAGGATTTAATTAGAATAATAAAAGGTAAAAAGTCTAAGTTGCAATATTAAAAATTTATTAAGCAACATATAGTAGTTATGAAGTTTATAACCCGATTCATACAACTCGGAAATTTTATCTTCACTTCTTCTAATTTGCATTTTAAACACTGGTCTTTCTATGGCTTATGGAAAGACCGTCTTTCAAGAGACGTACTCAAAAAATATATTAAATAATCAAATCAAATAGAAAAAAAAATATACTCCCTCTATCCCAGATTAAACTGCACATTTTACTATTTGACATTATTCACTATCAAACTTTGAGCGCATATTTAAATGGGTATATAAGCAATAATATTATCGTACGACGTATGTGATATTGTAGCCACCGTCATAACGAGTAGTTTATAAAAAGTAACTTTTTTTGCCAATATTATACGTAGTTAAATATATTAACGGTCAAACATATTTCTTGATAACCGTGAAAAAGATTTTATGCAATTTAATTCGGGACGGAGGGAGTATAAAAAAATTAAATAAAAATCAACAAAAAATTGAAAAACATCGACTACGACTAACAAAAAATCAACTGAAAATCATAAAAACATGAACCAAAGCTAAATTATCTTTTTTTTAAAAAAATTAAAAACATCAACTCATATCACCCAAAAGCTAAAAAAAAACATCAATTATTATCATCAAAATTTCACCTAGAAAATGAAAATCGACAACACAAGGAAAAAACAATACAAAAAATCAACCATATCATCAAAAAAATTGCAAAGATCAACATCTATCGCCTAAAACTCATCTAGAAAATGAAAAACATCAACATGAGAGGAAAAAAAACTAAAAACATCAACAAAAAAATCTACAATACCTCAAAAGTATAAATTATTCACTCTGAAAATCGTAGAACATCAATGTTTTTTTTATTAAAGAAAACTACAAACATCAACTATTAACACATGAACCTCATCCATAAAATGAAAAACATCAACATAAGAAAAAAGACACTACAAACATCAATTCCTATTACCAAAACCTGAGCCGGAAAATGAAAAACATCAACATGAGAAAATTAAAAAAAAACTACTCCCTCTGTTTCTCTACTATTGGCACACTTTCCTTTTTTTGTTGATCTTTTATATGAGCACATTTTCTATTTTTTGCAAGATTTCTTCAATTTCATCCACTTATTCTACTCTTTACTTTCTACATTCAATTACATTCACTCATTTTTTTCACCTAAATTCAAGCAACTAAACATATGGTGCCAACGGAGGGAGTACAAATATAAATCCATATCACCCAAAAAAAAGTACAAAATATCAACTTATATCAATTAAACCTCACCTGAATAATAAAAACATAAACATAAGAGAAAAAAATGCTAAAAACATCAACAAAAAAATAACCTGATGGGATTTGAACCCTAGTCTATAACCTCAAATCTTAGAGCAATAACCACTACACCAAAGAGTCTCTTGTTTAATATAGACTCAATCAAATAATTTAAATCTCAGCATGTACATTAAGAACATAAATTCTTCAAAATAAAGGCCATATTAAGACTCAAGCCCCAGATCTCTAACCTCATAAACTAAAGTCCTAACCACTAGATCAAACAATCTCTTATAACAGTAAGCTTAGTCAAGTAATTACTAAACCTTCATCAAATTTTTGGAAAAAAAAAGTAAAAGACAATATTAAACCTCACCTTAGAAGCAGAACCTCAATTCCCCCAACGACGTCCGTCAATCCACCTTCGTTCGTCCGTTCGTCGATTCCCGTCCGTCTGTCGCCTGAAAACTTCAATAATCCCGTGCATGTAAACACGTGCGAGTCTTCTTCTTCACACAGGGTGTGGACCACATTCTTCTACAACAACAGCAACGCAGCGATCGTTCTTCTGAAAAATCCATCAATTTTTTAAAACTCCGTCAATCTGTGTTCCTCTTCCGAGCTGGCCGTGCGCTTCTCTTTTGAGTTTTTCAGCGTTGTCACTTTGCCGGCGCCGTATATGTTTTCTTCTCGCTCCGCCGGCGGAAGCATCGAAAGCTTTAATCGTTGTCGGCATAAGCGTCGATCGTCATCGACTCATCCGAGTTCGATCTGTGCGATGGAGAGAGGTTCGATCTGTGCAAGGTGCAACGGCGAAGTCGAGCCGGATCTGTGCAATGCCGCCGGATCTGTGCGATGCTGCAGGAGCTGTGGCAGTTCTAGGCGAGATCATGCAGTTCAGGCGGCAAATGCGGCGGAAAACCGACGGTAACCATCGCCGGAGGCGGTTTCCGATGGGAAGAGAGGAAAAAAAAGAAAAATGAAAATTTTGGATATTTTGGTGATATTTATAATATTTTGATAATTACACGATAGGTCCCTAAAATTTTCAGGAATTTTTTTTTAAAATCTCATCCCAAATAAAACTTGTTATAATTGCACAATAATCTCCGGCCTAAAGTTTATGTTGCCTAAAGTAAGAGTTTATGTATTTATGATTTTTGCTAGAAAAAATAAAACTATGAATGATAATTAATTTATACTAGTATGTTAATTTTAATTTTTTATTATTATTAATTTCAATCATATATCATTCGAGTTCTACACTTAATCATGCTCACAGGCAATATGAGTATAAAAAATTATATTTTAAAAAATTATTGGTTATAAAATAGTTTATAAATCTAAAATTTTAATGTAAAAAATATTGTGTAATGTAAAAACTTTAGCAATGTTTGTTTACATTTTTCAAAAAAAAATATTACTATGTTATTTTATTCTCTGAATGTTGTACTGTTTGTTTATGTTTTTTTCTAAATTGTACTATTTTTATTGAAATAATTTCTTTTTAGAGGTTTGTTTTAAGGAATTGTATACAAATAAATTATTTTAAAAGATTAGGTACATTATCAAATGTTGAAAATGTAAATTTCAATATCTGCTTATGCAAAATAGGGAATTTGTTAGAGTGAATTACAGAAGACATTCTTGATACACAAATCCTTCAGAGCAACCACAAACATGCATAGAAAGACAAGGCCAAAAAAGAAGGAAAACCTTGCTACACAAATCCTCTTTCAAGACAAGCCCAAAAAAGAAGGAAAACCTTGCTACACAAATCCTCTTTCAATCCAGTCTTCCAAAGAAAACAACCAAGAAAAACTTGTAACACACTCTGTCTTAGCAAGAATCCAAATGCCACCCTAATTTCTTTACAATAACTTACTTAGTTTTTCAAACTAAGTATAACACATCAGGAACCCTTAGCTAATTTCTGTGCATTAATGAGGCTTTTTGTCAACCAAATTGCTGTTTCGCGCGACGATACTGTGTCATCACCAAATGGTTTCAGAACCCCAGCTAGCTCATCAAGTTTGTTTTGTTTCAGCAGCCGCGCGCATAGCTCAAGCAGAGCTTCCAATGCATCAGCTCTTTGCTGACTGGGATTTTCCCACTTGTTCTTGTTTTCATGGCCATTTGCAGCAAGTGACTTTAGTAACAAGATGTCCGGATTCATTACTTCAGTCCCACCTTTTTCAGGCTGCTGCTTCAAATCTTCAGTTACAGGCGCCTTAACTTCTGTTTCAGGGCTACAAGAAGGTTTGTCTTCATTGTTTTCGCTCGTTAGACTGTCAGAAGGCACTCCTGTACTGTCAGCATTACCTTCCACTTTATCTGTATCACAGCCAGGTTCTGAATCCCCAACACCTCTCCCATTTTCTGTTATCACGGTATCTTCCTTGTCATGTGATGCAGCTTTATCACTGTGGGCTGCGACCGAAGAACTGATCATATCAAAACTAGGGTCCTCTAATAACTTCAGAGGCACCTCACTCACATGTTGGCTGTCGAGTGTTTCCCAATCTTCTATTCTCCCGACATCCATGTCACCCTCTTCAAATTGTAGGATACAATCAGGTGAAGATTTCTCTAAGTCCTCAGGATGCGAATTAGATAATAAACATGAAGAGTTTGCAGTCTGACTTTCCTTTAGAGATGAAGTGTCTGAATTATCCTGATAATCACCATTAGAAACAATGGTTTCACAGCTTGTATCTCCACTTCTTGAATCATCAGTATCATGGAAGACCTTGGCAGGACAGCTAGTGGGATCAACTCGCTTCGTCTCTGGTTTGTCATGCATCAGTTGCTTATCATCTCCAAGATTTGTGAGCTGGGTTTCAACTTGATCATCAAATGGTAGAACACGCCTCTCCCTCAGCTTAAACACTGTGTCTGCACTGTCTTTGCCGCCACTAGATTTTCTAGGTGATGATTTTGCACTTTTCTCTTTTGCAGTATTTGGAGATTTAACTGGAAGGAAGACGGAAGAAGGGTTGTGACAGCGAAGGATGTAAGGTTGCAGGTGGGCATGTCTCAACAACTCTGCAGCCTGATATTTAGATTCACAAAGTTAAGAGTAACTGATGATCACAATTCAATCTAATATCCAAACAAGCTACATTGAACTCACCGTTGGTCGGTGTTCAGGGCTTTTCCTCAGCATGCTTTTAATAATCTGTTTCCTGGTCCAAATAGACAATTTTGACAAGGGTGATTCCCTCAGCTTGGTACAGAAAAGTCATACTTCCAGGAAAAAATTACTCCAGAATCAATGTTCTAAAGCTAAAATTTAGTATATAATCTAAGTAAATTCTTACAGGGATGAGGAGTACACTACAGGTAGTGGAGAAATGGAGCATCTGTTGATCTTGTTGATTAGTCCATTCATGTCCTGTTTGATTCAGTTTGAACCATTATATCGCCACCTTGATGAAATGTAACTGATCCTAAAAGGTAATTTGAACTTACAGAAGCTCTAAATGCAGCTTGACGAGCAGCAATCTCAAATATACAGCAACCTGAGACAAGGAAATGGTGTCAGCAATTCAACAGAGACTCAAAATTGAAAGTGACATCCTGCCACTCTGACTCACCAAGTGACCAAATATCCGATTTGTAGCCATAGGGAATATTATCAAAGAGCTCGGGGCACATGTAGTTTGCAGTTCCAACTACCTGTTTCCAAGCACCCATTATTAATGGAAGGTGGTACCATAATATTTATATAGAGAGAGTTCTTTTGATTTCAGATATACGCCTCATCAAAACCAGATTTCCCACTCTGACAACAAGAGGATGTAGCAAAAACTAAAGACAATAATCTCTAATTAGACTAAGTATAGTATAGTCTTACAGATGAGGCTAGGCCGCCCTCATCAAGAATTTTAGCCAATCCAAAGTCACCTGTGTACCATCACATGTACAGGCACAATTAGAACGAAACCAACTGAAGGCTACACAAAAAAGTAGTGGTTTTGAGTGCTCACTAAGACGGATGTCATTCTCCTTTGTGAGGAATATATTAGATAACTGGAACAAAACAAATTCATGTCAATATGGAAAAGAGGTTAAATTAATAAACAGTTACTTCTTTTGATGATGGCTTTACATTGTACCTTGAGACCTCTGTGCAGGACACGATGAGAGTGCAAATAGTCCAAAGCCAACAACAGCTGAGTTAGCCATTTGCAGATTTTCTGTGATACAAAAATATCATATGGCCAAGTTAAGAACTAAAATACTAGGGGATTAAGGAGCTTCAGCTGCAAGAGATGTCATCCAGTTACCTCCTCTGGGAAGAGTGCACCTCTAGTTTTCCTCATAATGTCAACCCTGCATATTCCAACAAAAACTTACTATCACATTCTTTTCTATCATTAAGCCGGACACTTTAACATAAATCCATCTTTTTCTTTTTTCTGATAATGTCATATAATTACTGTTTATTTTTATAGTCAAGAACTATAAAACTAAAAATCTAATATTAGAGAACACATAGCAAAATGAACAGGTATTTTCATTGAGCACAATTTCACTCCAACCTCAATCTTTAAGAATGTTCACTGCTTTTGTTTCTAGTTTCTAGTTTATAGTTAAGCAACTTGACAGAGATGAAAATAAATTGTCCAGATCATGTTTGGGATATAACTTGGAGGACAAAAAGGGGAGTGAGGAGCTGAGGGGACAGTGCAAGTAATGCAGTGGTGCCTCGTAAATATGTCAGTGTAATTATGAGATTACCACGTACATGTCTCCACCTTGACAGTAGTTGGTGACGATGCATATGCAGCCCTACAAGAGCCCACATGTTAAATTTCTCCTAAGACAACTTAAGAGTTATCAACAAACATGAGGTCACTAACGTAGGGATTAAAACAATACCTTGTCAACCCAAGCATCTTTGTATTCCACAATGTAGGGATGGCTCAATTTAGCAATCAAATTCATCTGCAAAAGACAGCGTATGAATTCTATCAATCATTTTCAAACCCAATGAGAAAATGCTTACAAACATCAATAGTCATTTGTTTCATGTGCCATATGCCTTGGAAAATTTTAGGTTTAAGTACACAATCGGCAGTCAAGTATTGGCTAGACCAGTTCCCTTAATGGGTTATTTGTACTCTTTCTTCATAAATTTTAATGAACAAAAAAAAAGTGTAGGTTAGACCAGAGTCAAATTAATCTAGAAATGAGCTCAGCCAAGTCCAGTGCAGGTTCATTGACTTCTGAAATTCATTTAGAAGCAGGATTTCAAGTGGCTGAATATCTTAAATTCTCAGCTCAAAGAATGATAAATCCATTTACTCAGAATGGTAATTTTGCTTCTTATTATGTCTATAATCAAAATTTCTTCTGAAACAATTGATATATTGAAAAGATATTAATAGTATAAGGAATCGAAGTGTAATAAAGTAAAACTTCAGCATAAGAGCAAAGTATGAGGCGCATCACACTACCTCCTGATGAGCTGTGAGCTTGAACTTTTCATTTTGCTTCTCCAAACGAATTTTCTTCAATACATACCTACATACGAATGCCAAGGACAAATTACCTCATACTTCCAGTCTTAAAAAAATCAATAGTTTTCGGGAAAAAACTGCATCATAATCAGGTATTTGTGCACCAAACGAGAACTGAGATCAATTTACAGGCAGATCACCACAGGGATACAGTTATAGCAAATCCCCTCCTACAGGTGACATCTTCAGCTAACAGTAACAACAAAATTTTCATATTTACATGAGTAAAAAATGTGTAATTTGCAGATATTGCAGGGATAGATTCTTATTATGCATATTTCTAGAAATTTTTAGGTTGTAGCTCAAAACGTTCATCATCCTGTTTCACCATAATTACAAATTGACAGATGTTTTATTTTCACATATTCACACATACGTGAAGACATAAGGCCGTCCGCTTTTGACAATTCGTCACTAAAAGAAAGCAATTTAGGTGAATCTACCCTACCAAACACGCCAACCATTCGATTGGTCACATAAACACAGAGAGAAAAACGCAACCAAACCCCACATGGCAAAAACATAGATTCTTACTTCTTCTCATCAATTTTATGCAAAACAATGAACGATGCCCCGTAAGAGCCTCTGCCAATCTGCTCTACCACTTCATAGTCTTCCAACTTCGACTGCGCATCACCATTCTCTACCTCCATTGGGCCTTCTCTGAGCTCAACCAAACAAAAGAAAAGATTTTGAGCACCAAAACAAGGTAACTGAAACCAAATCTTACAACCAACCAACCCAGAAGAAGAAAAGTATGAATCTTTCTTCACACAGAGCTGCAATCAAGAAAATGGTGAATGGAGGGAATTAATGAGAGGGGGCATTGAATACTAAAAAAAAAAAAGGCGCATTCCACAATTATGACAAGGCGAGAAAAGTGTGTGAGATATACTCGAGTAAAGCAGGACAGGAACCATTATATTAATTACGCAAAAGTTGATTACCATAAAAGAAGTTATCGAAAGGCACCTAAGACTCAATCAATGTAGCCATTGAAACCGGTGTTACAGTGAATGAAGAAAAGTTGGAAGCTTACCAAATGGGAAAATCTGTCTTTAGGCGTAGTTGGAATGTGGGTTTGTGGAGGTGTGGAAATGGAAAGAATGTGGGGGGTGGGGGGTGGGGGGTGGAGTGGGGTGGGGTGTGTGTGTGGGTGGGTGCAATTTAAGAACCTTTACTTGTTTTTTTGCAGACTGAAGAGGGAAAAAGAAAAAAAGAGTACGAAGGGAATAGGGTTTTTTTTTATATAAATCCATCTGTGATGGTGGGGGGTTTGGCAGACCCCTACCCGTTTATTAATATGAAAAAAGAGTACAAAGAAAGAGGGTGACGTAATACCTTACCTCTGAGTGTGCATCGGATGATCTTAACAGGAATAATACAAAGGACTAAAGGACTAGAAGATCAGCGATGACAATCTGAAATGAAGTTACAATACTTGCAAACTACACTCTAGTCTATTCTGACGTTGGGAGTACCTGCTGCATCTAACCTTACCTGACCCGCCACTGGTGGGGGAAGATCCAGTGCTCCGAAAATGCTGTACACTTGCTTCCGGCATGCCAACTTGGCGAGGGAGTCCGCTGCACCATTCGCTTCTCTGAAGATGTGTGACAAAGTGTAGGTCATTCCGTGTAGTAGCAACCAGATTTCTCGTATCGTTGTAAGCAGTCTCCACGGTATTTTGAATTGGCGTAGGATCATCCCTAGTAGAAGTTTCGAGTCTGTTTCTATGTCGACCTTGGTGATGCCTTGCTCTCGCACTAGCTGGATCCCGTGTAGTAAGGCAGTAGCTTCAGCCTGCAGAGCAGAGTCAGACAGTATGGGTTTGGATAGAGCTACTAATACCTGGCCGTTGAGGTTTCTGAGAATGCAACCGATGCCCGCCGCACCATTGTTGAAAGCGCCGTCAGTATTTAGTTTGATACCACAGGGCTTTAACCATTTGGTGATCCGAACCTGTCTAGGCTTGAAAGATTTATGGCATAGAAGAATAGGAATCGGGCCAAGAGACCATGTGAACTTCAGATCGAATGCCAGTATAGTGTCATTTAAGTGTAATAAAATGCGTCTAAAAAGAAACCCTAAGTCCGTCCTTATGCCCTCGTGGAAGTAAGTGCATCTGGCACACCACAGGTGCCAATTGACAATGCAAGGGAGGACTCTGATCAGATTTGAAAGATGAGGAGAATCGGAAGTAGACCAGTAGAAGTAGAAGCGATCCCATAGGAGTTGGAATGGATGGTTAGGTAAACTAAAAGTGGTGTTGAGCATTTTCCATATCAGGTTTACCTTGACACAAGAATTGAAGCAATGATGGATGGTTTCGGAGCTATTAAAGCAGAAACAACATCTAGAGGAGAGGTGAAAATGAAAGCTTTCCAGTACATCCGGAAGAGCCAGTAGTCTATTGAGCAATCTCCAATTGAACAGACTGATTTTCCTTGGAAGTATCTTAGACCAGAGGTGTGAATAGGAAGGGATCTTTGGTTTCTTTACTCTGATCAGTTCATAAGCAGATTTGACTGTGAAGAGACCTGATTGAGTAGCTTTCCAAATAATGGAATCTTCGAAAAGGTGGGAGATTTGATGATCCAGGGTGAGGCTTTGGAAAATGTTTGTTGGGAGGCAGTCTCTGATCTGATCCGAGTATGAATCTCTGTTGTGCAGAAATTCAGCCACGGTTAGGTCTTGGTACGGATACTCTAGGGGGTTAATTAGGTGAGAAGAGAGAGGACCATTTGAGGACCAATTCAATTCCCAGAAGGACAACTCTCCAGAGCCAAGGATGATTTTTGAGTTCAGTAATGCTGTGTCATTGACCTCTTTGATTCTTCTCCAGGTTCTGGAGGTTTTTTGCGAGTCTTTCATTGTCCACATTACTTTTTCCCAAAGGGAGTTACCAGTTTGGAGTTTCCACCAAAGTTTCAAAGAGAAGGATTTGATCAGGGTGTGCAGATTCTTGAAATTTAAACCATTTTCTGAGGCTGGAAAGCAAAGCTTGGTGTAAGATCTCCAGGATCTATGTTTCTGGGTATGATCTGAGGAATGCTTCCAGAAAAATCTGGCTAGAATGTTATGGATTTGGTTTGTGATATGTGTGGTGGGCTTTAAAACCGTTATGAGGTGGATTTGCATTGATGTTAAGACATGGTTGATTAAGGTAGCTCTACCTGCTGGTGAGATAAGCTTATTGTGCCAGTGGCTGATTTTATTTTGGATTGAGAGGAGCATGCCATGAAAAAGAGAGTTTTTTACTCGGCCATTGAAAATAGGGCAGCCCAGGTATTTGAAAGGGGTGGAGCCTTCAAGCATGGAGGTATCTTTTTTGATAAATGATGTGATTCTGTTAGGGGTATGCTTGGAGATATAGAAGGTAGATTTTTCAAGATTGATCTTTTGGCCGGAAGCAAGCTCAAAGGATTTCAGGAAGGACATAATTGTAAGTAGGCCCTGTTTTGTGTAGTTCAGGAATATGGCTGTGTCATCTGCATAGGATAGGTGAGAGGAGTGTTTCATCTGCCTAGGAAGTTTGTAGGGCAGAATATTACCATATTGGTAAAGAAAATTGAGGTTATGGGAGAAGGCTTCAGCCATTAATATGAAAAGCAAGGGTGAAAGAGGATCCCCTTGTTTTAGACCTCTGGAAGCAGGGAAAAAGCCAACTGATTTGCCATTGATCAAAAGGGAGAAACAGGCAGCTTTAATATTAGACATGATCAGGTTAACTAAGGTAGTAGAGAAACCTTGTTTGATGAGCACCCTAGCCAAAAAGGGCCAGGATACCCTATCGAAGGCCTTCATCATATCTAGCTTGATAATCATGTTAGGTCCTTTAGACTTGGTATGTAGGAAATTTGTGTATTCCTGCATAAGGAGCACATTGTCTGCAATGTCTCTACCTTTGATAAAAGCTGATTGTTCAGGGCTGATTAAAGTGTCAAGAGAGGTTTTCAGTCTTGTGGAGATGATTTTTGAGAAAATTTTATTGGAGAAGTTGCATAGACTGATGGGTCTATAATCTGAGAAAGAAGAACATACCTCTTTTTTGGGAATTAAAATGATTTGGGTAGCTGAGATGGCTTTAGGAATAGCAGTACCAGCAAAGAAATCTGTCACTGCCATGAGAACATCTGATTTTATGATATCCCAGCAGTAATGATAGAAATGGCCAGAGAAGCCATCGGGGCCTGGGGCTGAGTTGCCTTTCATGGAGGAAACTATGCTGGTCAGTTCATCTATGTTGATATCTTTAAGTAGGGATGAGTTTATGTCATCAGTGACGACAGTAGGGATATTTTCCAGGATGCAAGATGTGTTGATTCCAGAAGGGTCCAAGGGTTCAGCCCTTAGGAGATTTGAGTAGAAGTAAATAGCTTCCTTCTCTATTTCCTCTATGTCACTGAGCCATTTTCCATCTCTGGCTTTTATGTTTGTTTTGGATGGAATGGTGGAAAAATTTGGTGTTTACATCTCCTTCTTTCATCCAATTAAGTCTTGATTTTTGTTTTAAGAAGGTTTCCTGGTTTGTTAAAGCAAGTTTTAGGTTTGCTTTTGCTTTATTAAGGGCTTGAATGTTACTGCTGGACTCAAGTTGTTGTAGATCATGTTCAGCTTTAAGGAGTTGTTCTTCACAGAGCTGAATCTTGTCAAACACATTACCAAAGGTTTCTTTGTTCCAGATTTTGAGAGAGTGTTTTAAATGTTTGAGTTTAAAAACTAGTCTTCTCATCCCTTTGAGATGGGTGTGGATTTTCCAGGCATCTTTCACAAGGTCTATAAAGGAGAGGTGGTTGGTCCAACATTCCTGGAATCTAAAAGGCTTGGGGGAAGACTTAGACTGTGCACTAGAGATAGTAAGGATTAGAGGGGTATGGTCTGAGCCTTCCCTGGCAAGTGTTTTGATTTTTGAGCTGGGGAAGTTTGCCCACCAACTATTGTTGGAAATACCTCTGTCTAAACATTTCCATACTCTCCCTTTTGTTCTCATCCCGGTCCAAGTGTATAAACTTCCAGAGGTGGGGATCTCAGACAATTGTTGATCATTTAGGAAGGTGTTGAAGTTTCTTATACTGGCTTGGTTTGGGATGGAATTTCCCAGTTACTCCTCATTTTTAGCTATGACATTGAAGTCTCCAATCAGGCATAAAGGTTCCATGTTGAAGGTAGCTAAAGCTTTCCATAAAATATTTCGTTCAAGAATCGTGTGTTTAGCATAGATGAAACCGATTTGGCATTCAAATGGTAGAAGAGTAGCTTTGATTTTCGCAATGATAAACTGGTCTTCCACTTTGATTATGTCAACTGTTATGTCTGCATCCCATAGAAGCCAGATTTTGGTGATTGGATTAGCATAGGAATGTTTGAAACCTAGCTTGGTTGAGGTGGGCTGGATTTGGGCTGGGCTAAGGATAGGTTCAATTAAGGCACAGACTTTAATCGAATTATGTCTTTTAATGTTTCTTAAACGAGTTAGAGATGGGTTGTTGCCAATTCCTCTAATATTCCAGACACAAATATTAATCATGGATAATCTTTGGAAAGAGACAATGAGGAACGGGTGAAAACCGTTTTCGGAGTGGAGGTGTAATCCTTTTTGGTGTATTTTCTTTGTTTGTTTTTAAAATCAGATTGAGGGGGTTGAGAATGTTTGTTATTCGTAGATGGTCTTTGAGGAGGATAGCTTTTAAATGTTCGAAACTGAGGTTTTCCTAATTATGCGGGTGGGATTGTTGTTTGAGGGAGACCTCTGTGTTAATCCAATCTAAGGATTTATGGATGTGACTTTTGGCAAAGATGGGGTGAGAGTTTTCCTCCGAGGCCATTGAGGGGGAAATGGTGTGCTCACATGGGGATGAGGTGTTTTTGCCAGTCCTAGGTACTACTGGTGTAGGAACAGTTTTTTTTTGAGTTAGTGTCCGACACAGAAAGATGGCTGGGATCTTGCAAAGGGGAGTTGTTCGGGGATTGGGGGTTAGAGGGAGCTGCGGGAGACTGGTTTTTGGTAGAGTCCTGAGAGTGATTTTGTCGGGAGAGATTGGGTGTGATCTCTGGTGGACTTGGTGGAGAGGATAAGGAAAGTTTGTTTGGTGAATGAGGTTTAGAGTTATTGGAGGTGCTTAAGTCCTGAGTAAGAGAGGAGATCGGTTGAGTAGGAACAGATTCAGAAGCAGATGGGATTACAGCATTAGACACCACATTAGCAGTTAAAAGGGTAGTAGAGGGAAGCTGGGGTCCCTGTTCAGGGATCCAATCTTTCGAACTTGAGTCTTTGGTTCAAAACTCAGTCTCTGCTTGTGGGGTGAAGTCCTGGGATCCATTTCCAAGGTTGGAGTGATTCGAGCTTATGACTTTGATCGGGGCCGAGGTACCTGCTTGAGAAGAGGGGACTTGGGGAAGCTTGTTAGCAGCATTGTCAGCTCTGTTCTTGAGGGTCAGCTGTGATTTAGGGATATAAACAGCAGTGGAAGATAAGCCATTCCTTTTACCTGTGGACCTGCTCTGTACATCATGGGGAATGGGCTTGTTACCTGGGATTTGTGAGTTCCCCTGTGGTTTCCAGGGAGTGAATTTGGAGGAGCTTTTATCAAACCTGCAGACAGTGTCAAGATGGCCTAATTTCAAGCAGTTAGCGCAATAGTGGGGGATGTTTTCATACTCTATGTATTGCCAGAATCCCACCTCCCTAAAACTAAGCCATATTCTATCTAATCTGGGTTTGGTTACATCCAGTTCGACGCAAATCCTAGCCACATGAGGTCTTGTTCTATTAAGGGATGCCCTATCCACCCTGACCGGAGAGCCAATAATACTACCAATAGACATTAGAACATCTTTGTCAAAAAACTGTTGGGGTAAGCCATATAGTGAGACCCAGATTGGGACAATGGGTGAGTCGGCATTTGGATTGAAATTCGGCTCCCATTTGGTAATTCTAATGGAGTAAGCCCCAAAATTCCAGGTTTTGTGAAGCCAACATCGGTATGAAGGGAATAGGGTATTTCCATAGAGTTATGGAAAGATGGGGATTAATTAAAATAAGGCAAATTCTTGAGAAATACGGTCTTTTCATAAGGTCTTAGTTGCAACATTAAAAATTTAGTATGCAACATGTAGGAGTTATAAAATTTATAACCCGGTTCATACAACCCAAAAATTTTATCTTAATTTCTTCTAATTTACACTTTAAACATTGGTCTTTCCATGACTTATGGAAAGACCGTCTTTCAAGAGACGCACTCTTAAAATAATAAAAGGTAAAAAATTACAGTTTTAATGTTAAAATTTTATTATGCAACGTGTAGTAGTAATAAAATTTATAACCTAATTCATGCAATCATAAATTTTATCTTTATTTCTTCTAATTTGCACTTTTAACCTTGATCTTTCTATGACTTATGAAAAAATCATCTTTCACGGACTCAGAATTTATAATAGCAATATTATTTTTATTATTATCATGAGATGAGAAGAGGAAAGAATAATTTTCATAAGAGTGCTGGTGCGGGTATGGTGTCACCATCCTTACCTGAAAGTGATGACTAAAAATTTGCCACCATTTACATGAGATATTTCATTTTGATTTTTATTTTGATGTTTTCTTGGATGTAACATAATTTTACGTTGTTCAGGAAAGTAGTCAGTTAATATTTGAAGATATATAAAGTCTGATTTTATATCTCTCAATTGTCAAATAGAGTTATTTTTATAATTAATAGAGTGATATAATATTTATTTTTTGTTTTTTTAAAATATTAAAATATAAAATAATTATAATTTAGAATTAATTTTATTATGATTATACTTTGTTCTCCAGAATATATCTTTATTTCAATTAAGTTCAGTTAAGTTAATTTCAATTCAATTCATTTCAAAGTAAATTTAATTTGGTGCAATATAACTTAATTTAGGCATAAATTACTAATTTTCAACGCATTTATTTTAATTTAGTTCAGATCAGATTAAATCAGATCAGTTCAAATAAAATTGTAGAGAACATGACCTTAGGCTCAGTACAGATGGGTTTAATTTCAGCACATTTCGGCACCAATAAATTAAATTCAACACTAATAAATTAAATTCAGCACCAATAAAATAAATTCAGCACTATTAAACTAAATTCAGCAACAATAAACTCAGCACTGAAATAAAAAAAATAATCAATAAATATTTATTTGGATTCTCGGTCATCATTGGTTGAATAATAAGTCTAAAAGTAATATATATTACAAGTACAACATCATTTTGGGATTCATTCTTTTTATTTTATGGAAAAATAAACTACCAATAAATTCAATTCAGAACTAATAAACTCAAATCAGTACCAATAAATTAAATTCAACACTAATAAACTAAATTCAGCATCAATATACTAAATTCAGCATTAATAAAATAAATTCATAACCAAATAAACTCAAGTGGATAGGGACTTAGTGTAGCTGCTAGACTGTCTGATGCACAAGATCCTCTCTAAAGAATAATATTATAAATTTTATTATATCTTGTAAATAATTAATTTAATTAACATATAATTAATTTAAGATTAGATGTAAAATTGTAACCTAACGAATCTTTGGGGGAAGTAACGGGATTTTAGAAGTAATATGTTGGAATCTGGAATATTTATGAGGTTCAATTACACCACTGACTATGCTCATCAATTCGACAATTCATATAGAAAAATGTCACCTTTTCAACCGACATTTTATTTTGAAAGCACTGCAAACGCACAGTGCGGGTCAGTTTTCCTTAAATATCTGAGTTACCAGTTACCAATTGTATAGATTATTATTATGAAGAGGCTACACAAAAATTGAAGATCCTCACAATTACACAGGAGAACATCTTTAATTTGACCGTTTAATGTTAGTTCAATCATAATAATAAATTTTAATTATGTAACTTTTATTGTCAGATTACAATTATTCATATTTTGAGGTATATTTTAAAAGTACTTCAATTATTCAAAAAGAGTCAATTATATCATTGGCGTCATCTGTGAGGAGCTTCTTCTTCTTTTTGAGTTTTGATAGTCCCTGGGAAAGGATGGAACTGTTGTTCAAGAAGCATATACCAAGGAGACACAAAGAATCTTCAAATTCAGATGCGAATGAGCAAGGGATCATTGGAACCTCGTCGAAAGCAAGCATCAAAGGTATATTATACACATGCTACAAGCTGTAAATAGATTTCCAGTAAGGATGGGTATATCATGCAGAAAATTGTAAAAGAAAGAGTGTAAATCACTTTCACTTAGTTAGATCAATTATTCATATTGTAATAGAGTTTGTGTTGTAAGAAACTTTTTACTTCACTTAGTTAGTCTAGTCAACTTGTATATTTGGGTATAAATCTCTTTCATTGTGTGAATATCTAATCAGAAAACTCTTTCCCAAAATCTCTTCTTTCATGGTATCAGAGCCAACTCTCCAAAACCCTATCTTTTTCACCTCAGCCGCCGTCCAAACTCATCGCCAACAATGAGCGATTCAGACAGCGTTGTCAACACACCGCTGGTGCAGCCTTCCTCCGGCGACACTCCACCGCCGCCGCCTTTGAGCGTCCATGGCGACGACGGACCTCAGCCACTGCAGTGACCTCTTGATCATTCTTCTCCCTTCTACCTTCACCCTTCGGATCACCCGAGCATGTCTCTCTGCCTGGTTGTTCTTAAGAGCCATAACTATCATGAGTGGACTACCTCGATGAAGAACGCACTTAAGGCTAAACGTAAATTAGGATTTGTTGATGGTCGCATCTCTCAAGACGATGTTTCCCATGTTGTCTTAATGACTGGTATAGTGTCAATTACATGCTCATCGGATGGGTTGTGCAATCTATTGATTCATCTCTACGATCTTCCATCACTTATCCCGAAACTGTCTTTGATATCTGGGAGGAATTACGTCATCGATTCTCTGTCGGTAACGGGCCACGTCTCCTTCAGCTTCGTGCATATTTGGCAAATTGTCGCCAAGGTGGGAAAACCATTGTGTCATATTATGGCGCTCTCAAGAAGATCTGGGATGAAGTCTAGACATATGTTCCCCTTTAAGCATATCTCTGCGCAAATTGTACTTGCAATATCACGGCCAAACTTCGTGCAGAACGTGATGTCGAGCGTCTTCACTAATTTCTTCATGGGCTGGATGACTCCTTTGGAACTCTTTGCTCCAACATCATGGCGCAAGAGCCCCTTCAGTCCATCAATCGTGTTTATGTTTTGGTCGTGCAGGAAGTACGTCATAAGACTCTCATGCTCGAACGCGATACTAAATCTAATGGTATGGCATTTGCAGCTCAGGCCAAGTCAGTCACTTTGGTGCGCGTTCAACCTCCCTCTGCGCCGGAACGATTAGCCGGCCGTCCCGTGGGTTCTCACTATGGTAAGCACACACATGACGTCTCTAAGTGTTGGAAGCTCCATAGAGTTCCTGAGGGGTTCGTGCACCGGTTGGCCATAGTGCGCAACCAGGGCGCTGGTCGCGGCTGTGGTAGTCCACCAGCCGGAGTCGCCCTCTCAGTGCAACAGCAAGTTCCCGCTCACGCGTCTGACGTCATGTCCCTCCCGGAGTCCGCTACCCAAGGCTCAAATCTCAGCCCCAACCAGTGGCAGGCAGTATTACAAATGTACAACACCATGAACACTCCTTCTTCAGATGCTACTGGTAAGCACTCTCTCTGGATTCTCGACATGGGTGCTTATTTTCATATGACTGGAAATCTTGCCATCCTACATGATATTGTCAATATTGCTCTTATGCCTATTAAGCTTCCAGATAACCGTGTTGTTTTAGCAGTCAAGGAAGGTTCTTTGGTTTTCTCTCAGGCTACCAGGATTGACCATGTTCTGTATCTTCTGACACTGGAATGCAATTTCCTGTCCTTTGCTAGGTTGCTTCTAAATGCTCTTTGTTTTTGCTTTCTTGACCAAAATGTCGTGTATACTTCAGGAAAGCGATACGAAGATAGTGATTGGTGTGGGTGAGCAGAGACATGGTGTTTACTGGTTGAGGCATTTCTCGGCAGCCGCCTGTGCCTGCTCTACGACCAAGACCGAGAAGGTGACCTCGGCCGAGTTGTGGCATCAAAGAATGGGGCATCCCTCCTTTACAGTTTTAGCATCTTTACTTGTTCCTTGTGCTTCTGTATGGAGTTCTACTCCTTGTGATATTTGTTTTCATTCCAAACAAACCCGAGCTATTTTTATGTTGAGTTCTAATAAAGCTACGCGCTTGTTTGATCTTGTTTATTGTGACATTTGGGGACTATACATAATTCCTGCTTATTGTGGTGCAACTTATTTTTCTACCATCGTTGATGATTACTCTCGTGCTACATGGGTTTATTTAATTAAGTCCAAGTCAGAGGTTACAAAACTGGTTATGGATTTTTGTGCATTGACTATCACTCAGTTTCAGACATCAGGTCATCGTTTCAGGTCCGACAATGGTACTGAGTTCTTTGGTCTTAAGGCTTACTTTGCTTCCCACAGTATTCTTCACGAGACTTTGTGCGCTTACACAATTCAGCAGAATGGCAGAGTGGAATGCAAGCATCGCCATCTCCTAAATGTGGCGCTTGCTTTGCGGTTTCAGACTGCTCTTCCGATTAAGTTTTGGGGCGAATGTATTCTTACAACATGCTATCTGATCAACCGCACTCCCACGCCGGTTCTTCATAATCAGACTCCTTTTCATTTTCTTTTCCAAAGAGCTCCGAAGTATTCAAACATTCAGGTCTTTGGGTGCCTCTGCTTCGCCTCCACTCTCCATCGGCCTACGGACAAGTTTGCCGCTTGTAGTTGCAAATGCGTCTTCATGGGTTATCCAAGTGGAAAGCAAGGCTGACGTCTTTATGATCTTGAATTGGAACATTTTTTCTTCTCCAGAGATGTTGTGTTCTTTGAAGATATATTTCCATTTCATAGTTCATCCACTTCTCCGTCGCCCACTTCGACATATGTAGACACTCATCCGGCTGTATTTGATAGTCTGGATACTTCACCCCTCCCGGCCAAGGGAAGTTCTTCGTACCTTTATCCACCCTCCACGGTCAGGGGGAGCATCCATCCGGACCTAGGCAGCTCATCCACATCCGTTCTACTAGCTCCACTCCCGTTCACAACCGAGCTCACGCCAACCGGTGACTGCTCCTCGCTGCCTGTCGCGGTTAGCTCGCCACCTGAGGAGGTTATTTCGGACGTTCGGCATAGCTCACACCAACGTCAACCCAGTGTTTTACAAAAGGATTTTGTATGCAGTTCCATGTGTCATGATGATTCTTAGTAGATTATCTCCTCCACTCTTTATCCGATCACAAGTTTTGTCTCCTCCACAAAATTGTCTCCAGCTTATGCTCACTTCCTAGCCACGGTCACCTCAGGCCATGAACCAGTTCACTTCTTAGAGGTTATCCAGCAAGCTCCTTGGCGTGACGCAATGCACACCAAAATTGAGGCCCTCGAGAGAAATAACACCTGATCTCTCACAACTCTTCCTCCTGGCAAGAAGCCAATTTGTTGTAAGTGGGTGTATCGCATCAAGTACAAGTCTAATGGCGATATTGAACGCTATAAGGCTCATCTTGTTGTGTTAGGGAATCACCAGGTTGAAGGCATTGACTTCAATGAGACTTTCGCTCCCGTTGCCAAAATGGTAATAGTTCGCACATTTCTTTCCGTTGCTGCTGTACAAAATTTGGAACTGCACCAAATGAATGTTCATAATGCCTTTCTGCATGGTGAATTGGATGAGCTTGTCTTTATGAATCCACCACCGGGATACTCCAAGGCACTTCCTGGTCAGGTATGTCGCCTACATAAGTCCCAGTATGGTCTCAGGCAGGCTCCTAGAAACTAGTTTTGTAACCTTGCGCATGCTCTTTGCCAGTACGGGTTTTGCCAGAGCTATACAAATTACTCATTATTCAATCTTACTCGTTCTGGTCATACTCTTTATGTTTTGGTGTATGTCAATGATCTCATTATTGCTGGAGATAGTTCAACTACCATATCTACTTTCAAGCATTACTTGTCATCCTGCTTTCATATAAAGGATCACAGGATTCTTAAATATTTCTTGGGACTAGAAGTTGCACAAAATCCATCAGGCATCTTTGTCTCTCAGCGAAAATACGCTTTAGAGGTGGTGGCCGAAGCCGGTCTGCTAGGCTGCAAGCCCATTGCTTCGCATATGGATCCAACGCAGGCCCTTGCCAAAGCTTCTGGTCCGGATTATGATCACCCTGAGTAGTATCGTCACCTTATTGGGAAGTTGGTCTATCTTACAATCACTCGGCCTGAGCTCAGTTTTGCAGTTCATAATCTTTCACAGTTCATGCAGTAGCCAAAAGTGGATCATTGGTCTGCAGCTTTGAGAATTCTACACTATGTTAAAGCCAAATTTTAATGCCAATGGGTTACGCATTAAAATCGAAGAATCAAGAACACTATTCAGAAAGGCATTCTTAACGTCCAACTGATATAGAGACCAAGCACGCATAGTAGTAATAGCAAGAACTATCCTAACTGTAGATGCCTTAACCACATGGCTGAAAGTGTGGTAAAAGTCAAAACCCAAAATTTGAGAGAAACCCTGAGCTACTAAGTGTGCCTTATGGAGATCAACAGAACCGGCTGGTTTGTACTTCGGCCGATAACCCATGTGGACCCGACAATGTTGACGTTCGGAGGGCATGAAACAAGATCACAAGTATGGTGACTACGAAGAGCTGTCATCTCCTCATCCATAGCAGAAACCCAAGAAGGATCTTGAAGTGCAGAACGATAATCAGTAGGCTCTTTCTGAGCAAGAAGTGCCGCAAGAAGACCATGAGCATAAATATCTGAGTAATCTCGGCATTGAATAACTCTGGTGGAAAAGCGAGTAACCATGCAAGAAACTACTAGACGTGGAGAACCCAGGGAAGTGGCCGAGACGGCAGGGTCATGTTTGTTCACATATGTGGCTGTGGATGTCCACATTCATGATCGTGGCTCTATCGCGGGATGGGGTAGAGGCCATGACCAATGCACCTTCACAAGACGGGGCCATGACTGTGGTGCCATGAGAAGAATATGTGATCTTGGTGCCATTGCAAAAGGCCGTGATGCAAGCTGGAATGCAGGACTGAGTCCTAACGCAAGAGGGAGCCCATGTGGTGAAGTCACATGATGGGACTGAGGAGCCTGGGACCAAAGCGCCATCATGGTGGGAGACCGGGGCTGCATAAGGTGAGCCTGTGACACAGCGCAAGACGAGACCGAGTTCACCCGAGAATGAATGAGCATTGGCACGGCTGAGGCATTGTCATAGATGATCACAAGACTAGGCACGGGACGCATGTCAACTTACGGAGCAGAGGGCTGAAACTGCTCTTCGTTAGAAAAATGGAACTGAGGCAGTAGAACCGAGGCTGACGATAATACTGTTACAATGTCTAGATCAATAAAGGCAGAGACATCCAAACCTGAAGATGGAGAACCAATCCCTGATGCCGGAGTAAGAGGAAAATAAGTTTCGTCAAACCGAGCATGATGAGTAACATGGACCTTGCCAGTAGAAGGTTTGAGGCACTGAAACCCCTTATACTACGAGCTGTAACCAATAAATATACATGGAATACTACGGGGAGACATCTTATGACCAGTAAATGGAAAAACAAAAGGAAAAACCTGGCAACCAAAAGGATGAAAGTTACCGTAGATGGGATCCCGATGATAAAGAAGGCCATAAGGTGTCGATCCCTGCAGTACTGGAGTAGGCAAATGGTTGATAATGTAGACATTAGTGATGAACGCATCATCCGAACAAGAAATTGGAAGATGTGAGTGAAAAGCATCGTGAGACCCATTTCAACAACATGGCGTGCTTACGTTCTGCGCGCCCATTCTGTTCCGGAGTGGCCGGACAGGGAGCCTGATGATGAATACCTTTCACCGTAAAATGTGATCTGAGTATAGTGTTCAAAAATCCAGTGCCACCATCACTTTGAAAAACTTTAATTTTTGCTGAAAATTGATTCTCAACAAGTGCCTCAAACTGCAAATAAATGTCAACAAAATCTGATTTGCAACGAAGGGGGTACAACCAAGTGAATCTTGAAAAATCATCCACAAATAATGCATAATATGCAAAGCCATTGTCAAATAAAATCAGGGAGGGACCCCACAAATCACAATGTATTAAATCAAGAACATTATCAGCACGTCTAGGGCTCTCAACAAAAGCCAACCGTTGACCTATCGCCATAACACGGGGGGCGCAGGTATGCGGTTTAGGCAACAAGGAAGAAACTGAAAGTAAAGCAGACTTATGTT
This sequence comes from Rubia yunnanensis, assembly GCA_037428765.1. Lineage (NCBI taxonomy): Eukaryota > Viridiplantae > Streptophyta > Magnoliopsida > Gentianales > Rubiaceae > Rubia > Rubia yunnanensis. The sequence goes on from CM075066.1 coordinate 57,428,198, forward strand.
AACTAGTAATCACTGCACTATAATTATGACCTAGGCGTTCATGCCGCAACTCATATGAAGCTAGACTTTTTTTCTGCTATAAAACTGAAACAAATGCTACATCTCCCCAGTCCAAAACATACAATCCATCCTCACTATGCCCCTGGCCCACGACGGCCCTGATTACTTTGTTCTGAATGAAAGTTCCAATCATCAAATGTAATCAGTACACCCATATATCTGGTTAACCGACTAATAAACAGTAAATTCTTAGTAATATCAGGCACAACCAAAACACCAAATAAATGCAAGTTCTCATAAATTTTAGAATCACCAGTATAAGATATAATAACTGTAGCACCATTACCAACAAGAACACGATATTTACTAGTATGAGGAGTGAAACTTTTTAGGCCTGAGGTGTAAGTCGCCATATGACTAGTGGCACTGGAATCAAGGTACCATCTGCTAGACGAGAAGGAGTATAAACTGCTGAGAAGAGTGAAGATTTTCTGCCAAATGAGTGCTTGGTAGACTACCAATCTGTGCCTGTATCTGGTAACACGTCACAGTATAGTGACCGAGCCGTCCACACCAGGAACAGTGAGGACAATCGTGACCAGGGATCAGACTAGCGGCCTGAGAATCAGAGAAGGACTGTCGACCGCTACTGCGCCTTCCACTAAAGTGACCGCATTATCCACGAGTGAAGGCCACATGCAATCGGCTTGAGTTGGCGCATGATCCCACGCGCAGTCGGCTTGAGGTGCATTGCTGGTCTAGAACGCAACCTGTCTTGTGGCTAGTCCTGAATGTCCCTGTAAATTTAGCAAAAAGGCCTCGTAGTTTTTGGCAGGGCAAGAACACCCACATAAAGCAAGGTTGGAACAACATTAATTAAAGAAGCAGAAAAATCTTTATACTGAGGACCAAGAGCAGTTAAGAACCATACAATTTGATCAACATTTGAAGCCGGATTACCCATGACAGACAGTTGTTCAAAAATCTCCTTAAATTTGAGATGAAGTTCATGAATAGAACCAAACTTATGAATACCATACGAATCTGCGCAAAGATGGAGAATGGTGGAAACACTGCTATTCTGCTAGATGAGAGCAAGATTATCCTAGATTTCTTTGGAAGTGGCATAATCTGGGAGTTCCGCAAGAATTTCAGCAGTGAGAGAGAAAACCAGGTGACTGCAGAGACGTTGATCTTCAATAACCCATTAATTATAATCTTCTTTTGCTTTCAAATAAGCATCCTTGCGATCAACCTTGCTACCACCTAGAGGAGTTGAGACAGTGACAGCAAAAGACAGGGTCAGCGGTGGCGGTGGGAGAGTGGGACGAGATCTAGTGCCATCAATGAAACCATACAAACCTTGAAGACGAAGTACATAACCTGCTTGACGCTTCCAGAGAAGATAATTTGATGGAGTGAGTTTGATCTACATCATCTGGAGCAGACTGTTGTAGGAGAGCTTTTCTTGAGCCATGAAGGTGAGGAGGATGCTGGCGTGACCGCTTGGAGAGGTGGACGCACGACTGGAGGCGGAGCGCTGGAGCCGCTGGAAGTGGCCACCTGGTGGTCACGGCCGCTGGAAGTTGCGGCAGAGAGGAACGCGACCACTGGAGGGTGCTAGGAGTCGCTGGAGACCACTGGAGACGACAATCATAGTTTGAGAATTTTGACGAGATGGGGTGGCGGCGGTGAGTTGAAAGAATTTTTTTTAGGTTTTTAGGTTTTGGATCAGAAGAGGCTCTGATACCATGATAGAATGATTTGTCGTAAGGAATTGTATTATTTATGACTAAATATATAGAAAGTACAATAGAGGTGATATAAGGAAAGAACTCTAATCATAATAAATAATCTAATCAGTAATATGATTTATTCTAACAGTGTTTTTGTGCAAATATGATTATCTCATGTCATATAGTTAAAAATCCCTCAATATTAGACATTTAAATGAAAAAATAATTAATATAAGAAATTATTATATACCCAAACATTTTTTTTCACCCTGTCTATTTGTTGTGTCCTCCACGAGAGTAAGTTCGATTCACTTCAAGCCTCATTGTTTTCACGTTCCGAAGATTTCCCATATATATATATATATATATATATATATATATAAGTACATATGCATGTCAAAGTTGAATTTAAAATGGCCATCAATTCGAAAAACAAAATTTAGATAATATTTTTCAGCAGAAGGATATTTATTATTGCAGTTTTTTTATTAGTCTTGTTCTTTTATTTGAGTTGGTATGCACTATACATAAACAAATCAAAATTAATTATACAAAATAGAATATATAAAAATGAATTAAATTGAAATGCGCGGGACTAAATTGAATTATAATCAATAGAAGTACAATTAGATTAAAAAATCATAAGCTACTTCAGTGAGTGTTATTTTTTAAGAGAAAGTCTTAGGAAATGCAGCATTTCCATAAACTTATGGACAGTCCACATAGGGCTTTACCTTAAATGTTGTAATTTTTTAATAAAATTTATATTGTATTTTATAAGTTAAAATAAGTAATAATATGTATTTGAAAGTGAAAATATAAAATATATGATATAAAAAATATATTTTTAAAAACTAAATTTTGTAGACAAATGCAGTGTATAAGGTAAAAAATAAGTGGCCTATCCATAAGGCTATAGACAGGCCGCCTGTCAGGACACCCACTTAATTTTTGAATTCTTTTCCATAAAGTTGACTTGCCACTTTAAGCAAATTAAATTACTAATTCAACAGTTAATTAAATGACAGCCTATCATATTGTCAAAATCATGTTGCTACATAGGAGCATCTCCAATGCAAGTATTAATTTGGTAAAACCCACTCACAACATCATCATAATAGATCCCAATTTTATAAACCATCTACAATAAGAGTCTTATGTAACCTTGAGTCTGACGTGTCTAAGTCGAAGACTTGTTTGTCAAAACTCTCATACTTGAAAAGACCTTAATGCTCAAATCTTGCATTTCTAAAGATCGTTGGTGCTAGATGTGTCGACCTTTTAATCTTCCCAGGTGTTGGTTTGCTCACCACCTTGGTAATCATTCCACCTTTGTTCCCGTGAAGAACCTTGTCAATTGCTCCTTGCCCCGTATCCTCCCCTTGGCCTTTGTTTCTTTGGTACCCAACGACCCTAGCTTCTTCAAATTCTTGTAACCTTGGGCAATTGTTGGTAGGGTGATCCCACAAACAAGTCTTACAAGTTTTTGCTTGTTGAGCCCTCTCCTTTATAATTTCCTTCATCGTGGATGCAAAAATGAGAGACCTTAAATATATGAAAAAATGTGAGGTGTGAGCTTTAAAAGAAAGAGTGGCTAGGATGAAAACTCGAGAGAGTTCCTAGGTAAAATGAGAGAAATTGAGAAAATAAATTTTTAGGCTATTCTCTTGTTTGTGCCTTATTGTGGTTCTTTGGGAGTAGATTAAGCTTGTCACTTGTGTTTCTTTGTATGTTTATACCTCATTCTTATGGTTGGCATGATTTTGGATGTTTAGGACTCCTTAGGTCAGGATGTGAGGGTTGTTCGACTCTTATGTTTTGAGTTAAGGTAGTTCCAGGAATAATGTGTTGGTTGTGCTTATGAAAACATAGCCTAGATATCATGTTATGACTTTGCTTGTTCTTACTAGAGGATGAGTAAGGGTCTAAGTGTGAGACATTTAACAAGACGGTATTTGTATGTTTTCTTAGCACAACTAGCACAACTTTTTATATGATCTTGTTGGTGTATAGTTAGATCATTGAGTGTTTTACATGATAGGGGGTTAAAATCACTTAGTGTGACTATTTACATCAACTTGCCTATTTTGTCAAGCATTTACAGTTTAAAAGGTCTTCCCTATAAGAGTTGGTCAAAATTGCCTATTATGTAAGCTTAATCGGAGGCTATCATTGGGGAAGGCCTTTTGCGAGAATGGTAGTAGATAGAAGACCAGTCGAAAGGTTGGTAGTAAATTAAAGGTCATTGGAAAAAATGGTAGAAGTTTGAATTGAACGGAAGGAAGAAAGAAGTGAAGAAGGTCAAGTTTTCAAGCAAGGGGCTTAAGTCATTCATATAGCATGGACTGTGCCAGGCGGCACAAACTGTGCCATTCGGTTTACCTAAGACTCAAGTCCTAGAGAATAGACCATGTAATCTTACATGGTCTGTGTAATCAAAAGGCAAGAGGCAAGGCCCTGGGAACGGACCGTATAAATCTTACACGGTTGCAGCAAAGAAGACCAAAAAACAAGGCAAAAAATGGACCATGTAATATTACACAGTTTGTGCCCATCAGTTTGCTGGAGACCCGGTCCCAGGGAACGGACCGTGTAAACTTAAACGGTCTGTGCCAGATGGCACGATCTGTACCAGTATGTTAAATAGGGTTTTGACCAGCGGGTTATTAATTTCTCTGTCTTCCAACTATAAATTGTCACTCGCGATCGTGAATTTTGTTCACACCTCGCGAAACCAACAGCGAAGGGTGGCTTACTTACAGGTATTTCCCCTTCATTCATATAACCCCTTCTCCTCTCATTCGAAGAACACACTCTTAACTCGCCTCGTCCACCACAAATCCATCAAATTCAATAGGAATAATTACTTCCCATCACCAATAGGTTGTGAGTAATTTTTTCTCTTTCCCTTAAGTTTTCCAAATATTGCCTAACATGTTTTACGGTAAAAATAATTATTTTAAGTGTGGGGGATGGGTTTAATGATTTACTTTTATATATTTTGCTTCTTTATTTTGAAAAAAAAATGAAAAACATTTAAAAAAAAAGAGAAACTTGAAAAAATAATCCCACTATGTTGAAAACTGAGAGGACAAGGTAACATTGGGGGCTCGGATAGGTTGAAAATTGGAAAGTGCTACCTGTAAAAAATGATAGGCTAAAATGTGTGGTCAAGAGTAAGTTAAAAATATGATGTTGGGTTAGGATGAAAATCCAAACGGGCTCCTAGGCAAAATGAGAGGAAAAGAGAGAAAAGAAAATATTTTAATTTCACTCATTTGTCGGTTTTCGATGTCATAAGGTTGTGGCAACGAATGGAGATCTAGGTAGTCTAGAATCATTAGCTTTCTTGGGGGTATTTTGACTTAGTTGGGAAACGAAATAGGGTATGTGAAATGTTAGATTGTTCATGTACTTTGGATTGAGTTGATATATTGGTAGAAAATGAAACAACATGCTTAAAATCTTGAGTATTATTTCTTTGATTTTATTTTGTACCATTGTAAATTGGGATGAATCAATTCGGAGTTTTAAAACTTGGGTAGAGAATAGAACTTGGGGTTGACGTACGGAACTTTCTCACTTGGTTTTTTAATTGTGACTAATGGTTAGTGAGAATTTTAAGAAGACTTGAATGGGGATTTCAGGGGTATGAATTGAACTTGTCGATTTCATATTTGAACTGTGGGTATTATTTTCTTTTGCTCGAGGGCGAGTAAGGTTCAAGTGTAATAATCATATTCTTGGAGCTCAATAGGGGGGATTACACACTCAGTATCATGTGTTTTTCCAAAATTTCTGGATAGCTCAATCTGGTAGCTCGTTGAGCTTGCCACTCATCAAGATGGGTAGATCAAGCAACAAAAATAGATCGAAGATAAGGAGAAGGGGAATCGACCTAAGGAGGAACATTAACAAAGAAGCAAAATAGGACCTAAGAGGGAACTGAATGGAGAGGAAGAACAGTTACAAGAACTGAGAATGAAGACTGAAATGGTGCAGGAAACCACAAAATCAAAATTCCAGATACTCCAAAGATGTTAAAGGCAGTGGATAAGAAGCTCAAATGGGGTGACAATGAAAAAGAAGGTGCAAAAAATGAGAACTGAAGTGCTCTCTTCAAAAAAGAGCGAGGAGATATCAAGTATTATGATCCAACAAATATTGAAGGGACTCTAATGGGTGAGATTACGATAAAAAAGGCAGAGAAGAGTGAGAAGCAGTGGAATTCTACAGTCTTGTGCAGAACGTTGGGATGTAACCCTCCTTATAAGGTAATGGAAGGTTATTGTTACTGTATTTAGGGGAACCGAGTTTCTAGGATTTGGCTTCTTGATTCTGGTGTGTCTATGGTCAAATTTGCATCTAAATCTTTCTGTGATGATATGATTGAGAAGGGTATTGTGTTCTTTGATAACAAACTAGTTATAATCAAACTGTGGTCAAAGAATTTAGATGTAGCTGAGTCTGAAACAGTCCTAGTTTAGGTACAGATGCCTGGTTTACCAATTGTATACTGGCAACCAAGAATTATCTGTAAGATCATCAATCCAATAGGGAAGCCAATTAGGTTAGATAAGCCAACCATAGACAAAGAAAAATTATCATATGCAAGGGCATAATTAGAAGTAAAAATAGGGGAATCTTTACCTAATAAGGCACCTTATTTGGATAAGGAGAAGGTGATAAAAACATCAAGAACTGGTATATGAGTGGAAACCAGTAAAATGTTCAGAGTGTGGAATGATAGGGCATGAAGAGATGGTTTGCAGGGAAAAAAGAAGGTCAGATTTGTAACGAAGAGGAGGATATATGTACCAGTGGGTAGACAATCTCTGGCAGTGAAGAATGTGGAAAAGGGGATTAAAGGAGGGCAGAATCTTGGACTACAAAACTGTGATGGAAATGTGGAAAGAAGTATGGATGAAATGATGAAGGATACGAATGTTGAATACAAAGAAAGGGTGAGAAAAAGGAAATGCACTCTACTTACTGATCCTCCTGATGGACAGTAAAATTATAAGCTGGAATGTAAGTGGATTAAATAAAATGGTGAAGCATGGACAAATTAGAAGAATCTGTATGCAGAATCATGTTGAACTGATTGGTCTTTTAGAAACAATAGTAAAAGTAAAAAATCAACAAAAAATATGGGACGGAGTAGAGCTGGGATGATAGCTGACAACAAATGGGGATGTGATGGATAGAGGGAGAATATGGATTGGTTGGAGAGATGATTATTTTGGAGTGACGGTAATTAGTAAAGGGAATCAATGGATTGATTTGGTTGTAGAGATAAAAACCATGCAAATTGAATGTTATCTTACAATCATATATGGATACAACACAATAGAGAAACGGAAGGGAATGTGGGGCTATTTGAAACAAATACACCATGGGTTGTTGTTGGAGACTTCAACTCTCCCTTTAAATTTGATGATAGATAGGGAGGGCACGAGGTTGAAGGCAAGGAAATTGAAAACTTCCAAAAAATGGTGGAGACATTACAGTTTAATGAAATTGGGACTGTTGGCTCTAAATTTTCTTGGAGCAACATGAGGGGAGATGGAGAAAGAATTTACAGTAGGATTGATAGGTGCATGATAAACTTGGAGTGGATGGAGATGTTAAGGAATTCTTACTATGAGTTTAGATTAGAGATTATGTCTGATCACTCCCTTTTATTGATAAGATTGCAGGAGGCAAAAGGAAAAATTGAGAAAAATTTCAAATGTTTCAACATGTGGGCTTTATCACCTTTATTTAAAGAGGTGGTGAAAGCCGTGTGGAAAAATGTTCATATTGATAATATGTAGGATTTGTTTAAGACATTGTAGGAACTTCAGCTACCACTAGCTAAATTGAACCAGAGAGAATTTTCTGAGAATGAGAAAAGAACTAAAATGACAGCTATAAAACTGGGGAATAGCAATGGAGGAATTGAATGAAGAACTTGGAAACAAGGAGAAGTAAGAAAAGGAGACAGAAACAAGAGTGAAGGCTGATAGATTGATGGAGGCAGAATTTCAGTATCTTCAACAAAAATCAAAAGTTCTTTGGCTGAGAGAGAGAGAGAGAGAGACAAGCCAACTAGCAGGTTTTATGCTTCAATAAAAAAGAGGCATTATTATGACCATATAGTCAATATAAGGGTTGATGGGAGAATGGTAGAGGATGAAAAACTGATTGAAGAAAATCTATTGAAACACTTTAAGGCACAACTTTGTGTGGAAGTCTCAGCGAGAAAACAGGAAGCAGGGGTGGTCAGAATAGGAGCTACTCTATCAGTGAAGCAACAAGCAAAGCTAATCAGGGAGGTCAGCTCAGAAGTAATACAAAAATCCCTAAAAGGAATTCAGTCCAAAAAGAGTCAAGGAAGATGGATTTTCAAGCAAAATTTTCAAGGATGCTTGTGAAATAGTGGGAGACGAATTCACAACTGCAGTCAAAATTTTCTTTAAAGATAGTATTCCAGCTAAATTGGGAGAGGCTGTTATTGCACTGATGCCTAAAAATCAATCTCCTCTAGAAGCAGCAGATTACATGGCGATAGCATGTTGCTCAGTGGTTTATAAAATGATCACAAAGGTAATATGCTCTAGGTTAAAGGAAGTACTTCCTGAGCTTATAAGTCCCAATCAAAGTGCATTTGTTCAAGGAAGGCATCTAGATCACAACTTATCGCTCACACATGAGTTGATTCAAAAGTATCAATTGCAGGGGATGAAAAGGAGTTGTGTTTTGTAGGAGGACATAAGCAAGGCATTTGATAGCATACACTGGGGATTCCAAAAAAAAAAGGATGAATGATCTAAATTATTCCAGTTTGTTGATAAGCTGGGTCAAAAAATGTACTTTGTCCTCATCATTTTGTCTATCATTTAATGGTAGGCAAACTGAATCTTTTGCAGGAAAGGGAGGGGTGAAGCAGGGAGATCTGCTTTCTACCTTGCTATTTGTTCAGTGCATGGAATACTTTTCAAGGCCGATGTCAAGCAGGATGAAGAAAAGTATTGAATTCCATCAGAGATGTAGCAAGGTGGGGATTCACTTGTTGCCGTTTGCAAAGGATGTTTTTAATCTTCTATGCATCGAACAAAAAAATCAGTGGAAGGTGTAAAAGAATGTCTAAAAGATTTTATGAAAGTAACGGGGCTGGCCATAAGTGAAAGAAAATCGAAGAAGTATTTTTCATTAAGGAAGAAAACAGAAAAACAGGTGTTAGCAACAATCTTGAATGTGCAAAAAAGAGAATTTCCAATGCAGTATCTTCGCTTGCCACTCTTGAATGCAAAGTGGAGCAAACAAGACTGTGAAAAGTTGATTGATAAAATAAGAGGAAAGCTTCAAACATAGTCCATAGGTACATTTTCTTTTGCTGGAAAAATGATGTTGATAAATACAGTATTACTGAGTATGACATGGTACTGGGCGAGTATTTTTAGTTTACCTGAAAGCATGCATGAGACAATAATCAAGATTTGCAGAGGTTTTCTATGGGGGAGAGAGGAGGGGCAAAAAGGCTTTGCACCAGTTTATTGGGTTGCTTTGTGTATAAGTAAAAGGAGGGGAGGAAAGGGGCTGAAAGATCCTTTGACATGGAATAAAGCTGCGCTGATCAAGCTCATTTGGGATCTCAATTCAAAACAAGACATTCTGTGGGTGCGATGGATAAGCGCACATTACTTGAAAGGGGAGAAATGGGAGAAGCACCAATACAAGGAGCATCAGAGATGGGCAGGCAAGAATCTCAACTGATTGAAACTGAAAACACTAAGATTCCTGAGAAAAAAGAAGGTGAGTACCCGTTGGATGTATGATGAACTGAAAGGCGGAGAAGAAACTGTAAGTTTGGAAGAGATGGTTTGGCATAAAAATCTTTTGCCAAAACATAGGTTCTTCATCTGGAGACTATTTAAAGGGAGGCTTGCAATGATGGATAGACTGCAAAAATTCAAGATTTAAGGGACTCAACCCGATTCCAGACTCTGTGAGATAACTTGGGAAACGGTGTGACAATCAGTGAGTGTAGATATATGAAAGCTATTATAAGGAGTTTGATTGACAAAGACTTCAGAGATTTGAGGAGTGTTAGAAGAGCACTGATGGGAACCATAAGGCAGAAGCAAACCGGAAAGGTGATGAAGCTGGCGGCTGGCATCTATCACATATGAGAGGAGAGGAATGAAAGAATTTTCAATGGCAAGGAGAGGAAGGAGTCAGTAATTTGTGATGAAGTAGAAGCAGAATGGAGATGGCGAAAAGCAAAAATGTGGGAGAAGGAATTAGAGGATGAGTTCAGCTAAACAAATTTTGATCAGTATAAATGTTAGTTTTGAAGGTTAGATGAAAATGGGCTGAAAATTGTAATGGGTTGGGGAAAAAGGCCTAAAGTTTTGTACTCTTGGTTTTGCTTTAAGTATAATAAAAGGTTATAAAAAAAGGTTCAAGTGTGGGGGAAGTTGATAGGTTCATTTTATACGATATAATTAGTATACTTTTGACTCATGTTGATGCATTTTTGTACTTTAGATTATGAATATTGCCATAAAATTCTCTTAGGGGGGTTAGGAGCGATTTTGCGCTCTAATTACTTTTTTAGGGATTTTCCTCATCAGGCATAGAATTGAAGGTTTTGGCATCAAAGTTGAATGATGCAAACTTGGGAACAAGACAAAGACGAAACACCAAGGCGAGGAAGAAGCAAAATAAGAAGTTGCAAATGGTATGCTTCAAAGTGGCTCATACAATATAAATTAATATATAAATAATAAAAATATCATGTAAGATATTGTTAGGTTTATCTTAACTCTATTTTCTAAATATTAACTTTTTATGCGGCATTATTAAAGGTAACTAGAAATATTACTATCGAACATGCTCATTGAAAATTGTGAAAAAGTAACAATTTAGACTGGGATGGAGGGAGTATTTAAGATTGGCATGCGTGAACTACTTATGCAAGGAAGACTATTCCATGTTGGAACATCAAACAAAGTTGAAGCTGAAGTTGAAGCTGAGGCCGAATTAATAATGTCCAGTGTCCAGAATGACTTTATTCATATTAAGAAGTTGAAGATGAATTGGTTTCTTAATTCTGTGCATGATTTGATTACATAAGGCATATCTCTATGAATTAATTAAATCCATACTTTCATGGGATTTTATTTGATTAGATAATTCTTTTTTTTAAATGCACCCTAAGGTGGGGGATATGTATTAGGTTCCCCAAACCTATGTAGAACAAAAAAATGTACAATGATGTTTGGGATATTACATCGATAAGGCAACATCGTTGCCTTCAAAAGAATAAACTAATAGTAGTGGACTAGTGGATGAAATCTAAAGGAAGTAATGCTTGCTGGGTCGAGGTCTGGAGGGGTCGAGTCTCCATGGTTTGAGTGCTTGACGGCTAAATGCCTCGGTGGTTCGAAGGCCGCTTAGGGTCGAGGGCTTTAGCGTGCTCGAGGCCTGGGTGTCCGAGGTAACCGGATCTCGAGGCCTTCAGGCTCAATGATTACAGTGGCTCGATTGCTCGATTGCTCGAGTGCTTGACGACTCCAGTGCTCGAGGGCACCGATGCACTAGGGCTCGGGGCCTTGTGTGTATCCAGTGCTCGAGGGCTGGAAATGATTAGATAATTCCTATTTTTATGGGAGATAGATATACTCAGTCATCAGAAATTCAGTTGAAGATGAACTATTCTCGTCATCATGACTTCGAAATGAACTCTAATTCTACGTGTTGATTTGTGCCACTATAAAGGGAAAAACAGGCTGCTCTTCAAGACACATTTTTACTGAGAGAAAAACCAAGCTTGTGGTTTTCAAATATTTCTTGAGAGCATTCAGAGTCATTTGATTGATCCCGACATGTTTTTAAACTGTTAGAAAATTCATAATCATATGTCTGAATTCTTCTGGAGGAGGAGATTTAGCAACGACGAGTTTCGAGATCAGAGGGATTCTTATTAAGGTTGATAGGTGGCAAGGGAACTTTGCAAAATCCACAGTTATAATTTGTAAAGATAAGTACTATTGTATGGGCCATTTTGTACTGTTCTTTTTGTGATTAGTGGATTTATTTTAAACTAGACAAGACTTCGCAGATGTAGGTCAATTCACCATCCTGCGTAACCAAGTCACGCATGTCAACTGTTATAGTTTAACCTACTTAGTTAAATTGAAACTAAATACCAATTTAAATTAGATAATTGGAAAACCAAAATTTCTGATACAACCTACTCCCTCTGTCCCATAATTGATGGCACAATTATTTTTTCACGGTCTTCAATGATCATGTTTGATCGTTAATATCTCTAACTACATATAATAATTACGCATATAAAATTGATATTTAGAAAATAGACATTGAGATGAATCTAACAAGATTCCATATGATATTATTATTATTTATATATTAATTTTTATTTAGGGTCAAAGTTTTTTGGAAAAAATAATTTTTCCATTAATTATAGGACAGAGGGAGTACAAGTTAGTACCGCTACAATAATGGAAGGTATTTTTTATTTTCGTTGTTTCTGGTATATTAATAAAAATAATGACTATAATACTCCCTCTGTCCCAGATCAAATTGCAAAGAATCTTTTTCACTTTTATCAAGAAATTTGTCTAACCGTTAATATGTTTAACAACGTATAATAACGTCAAACAAAAAGTTACTTTTTGAAAACTACTTGTTACGACGAATCCAACCATATAACATATGATAATATTATTGTTTACATATTTATTCAAATATGTGGTCAAAGTTGGACGGTGAAGAGTGACATAAAGTGAATGTACACTTAAAGCTGGTCAACCCGTTCATTCCATCCATGTAGGATGAAGTTAGATCCCGGAAATTTGAAAGAAATTGATGTAGGATGAAGTTAGATCCCGGAAATTTGAAAGAAATTGTATTAAGAAGTAATCTATATGGAACTTGCAACGCATCTATTTTTGGCACACCACTTTTGGGTGTTAGAATTTTGGAGATGCTAAATGACTGGATGAAATTGAATTGAAAGAAAGAAAAGTAAATTGAATTAATATAATAACATTAAATTTGTCATATTTAGAATGTGCCAGAAACATTGAGAGAATGATTTGACGTGATTAGTTGTATTATTGATATCTAAATATATAGAGAGTACAATAGAGGTATAATAAGGAAAGAACTCTAATCAGAATAAATCATAATCTAATCACGATTCTGATTTAGTCTAACACCCCTCCCCCAAGAGAAGCGTCGGATGCTCGTCGACGCACAGCTTGGACCTGAAGAACTCGAATAGTGGAAGAGAGATCCCCTTGGTGAAAATGTCCGCAATCTGATGAGAAGTCGGAACATGAGCAACGCGCAGCTTTCCGGATGTCACCAACTCACGAACAAAATGATAGTCGATGTCGATGTGCTTCGCCTACTTGTGCGCCACTGGATTCTGAGCCAAGAAGATAGCACTACTATTGTCGCATAACAACAGTGGAGAACCAGAAAGTGGAACCCAAAGATCACGAAGCAAATGAGTGAGCCAAACCACTTCCGAGGCAGTGTTGGCGAGAGCACGGTATTCAGACTCAGTGCTAGAGCGAGAAACAGTGGGCTGTTTCTTGGCACTCCAAGAAACCAGATTCCCACCAAGAAAAACCGCATAACCATAAGTAGACCGACGAGTCTCCAGAGAGCGAGCCAATCAGCATTAGAGTATCCTAACACATCAGAAGTACTAGCAGAGCAAAACTGGAGACCAAAATGAAGAGTGCCACGAACATATCGCAAAATCCGAGTCACAGCAGCAAAATGGTCATCTCTGGGATCCTGAAGATACTGACTCACCATATTGACCGAGAATGCCAAATCTGGGCGAGAGATGGTGAGATACTAGAGGGCACCAACAAGAGAACGATAAAGTGTAGGATCCTGAAATGGAGGACTGGTAGAGCTGTGAAGCTGAGAACCAGCAACAAATGGAGTAGAAACTGGTGCCGCGTCAGGCATACCAGCCCGATTCAAAATATCCCGAGCATACTTTGCTTGGCCAAGCAGTAATCCTGAGGAGGTAGGCGAAACTTCAAGACCAAGAAAGTAATGAAGAGCACCAAGATCCTTGATCGCAAACTCTCTATGTGTCCGATCAATGAACTGGCGAAGAAGAGTCGAGTCATTGCCTGTAAGAATGATATCGTCCACATACACAAGTAGGTACAGTAATGACAACCCTCTCGAAAGGACAAACAAAGAAGTATCAGCTGAGCTGGACCGAAAACCAAGCTGTGTCAGATAACTGCTGAAACGCTGGAACCAAGCCCGGGGAGCCTGCTTAAGACCATAAATGACCTTTTTCAAACGACAAACATAGTCTGGATAGACAGAATCTTGATAACCAACGGGCTGCTTCATATAGACAGGAACATCAAGAACACCATTAAGGAAAGCGTTCTTGACATCCAACTGATGAAGTGGCCAGGAACGCATGGTGGCTATGGCAAGAACCGTCCTAACAGTGGAGGCTTTGACCACATGACTGAAAGTGTTGTCAAAATCAAAACCTGGAATCTGCGAGAAACCCTGCACCACAAGTCTAGCTTTGTGACGCTCAATAATGTCATCTGGTCGATACTGGAGCCTAGAGACCCATTTGGAGCCAACAATGTTGATATTCGAAGGTCGAGAGACCAAATCCCAAGTGTGCTGATCACGAAGAGCATCCATCTCATCATTCATGGATGAAACCCAGGCTGGATCCTGAAGGGCAGTGCGATAATCAGTGGGCTCTGTCCGAGAGAGGAGTGCAGCAGTGAGACCATGAGCAATAATATCCAAATAATCCCGTCACTGAATGGCACCAGTAGAAGACCGAGTGGCTATCCGATTAGTACGAAGCTGGGGCGGCATCTGGAGTAGTCGAACCAACTGATGACACAGAGGAAGATCGAGCTGTGCTGACCGAAGAGTGGTCGTCGTAAGTCACCGGAGAAAGAATAGCCGATACAGGCTGAGACGTGGTGGCCGGTGGCTGAGGAGTGCGGGCCAGCGGCTGAGATATGGTGGGCGTTTGGCGAGGAGCCGGGTCCAGGTCGGCCGTCCAGATGGAAGATGGTGGTGAAGGAGGGGTAGCTGGAACAGGCACAGACACAGGCGTGGTGGCCCCAATCGATGAAGTAACAGTTCCATAAAAAAATGATGAAATCTCCAGATCTGAAATTGAACGACTGTCCGTGGAAGATGAGACATAAGGGAGGAAAGTTTCATCAAAACGAACATGGCGAGAGATATAGATGCACCCAGAAGTCTGGTCGAGACACTGGAAGCCCTTGTGACGAGGGCTATAGCCAATAAAAACACAGGGAATGGATCGGGGTGCAAACTTATCAGTTGCAGTGGCACGCGGACATGGAAATGCACGACAACCAAACGGGTGAAAGAGGGTATAGTCAGGCACATGACCAAAAACAACCTCAAAAGGTGATTTGCCACTCATAACTGAACTAGGCAGACGGTTAATAATGTAAACCGCAGAGGAGAAAGCTTCCACCTAATAACAGTGCGGCACAGAAGAGTGAAAAAGCATGGCAAGACCAGTCTCTATGATGTGACGATGCTTCCGCTCGGCCCGACCATTCTGAGCAGGTGTATAAGGTGAGGACATCTGATGATAAATGCCACATAATATGAGATGCGCCTGAAGTCGGTGATTAGTAAACTCGGTGCTACCATCGGTCTGAAAAATTTTAACCCTAGCAGAAAACTGATTCTCAACGAATTTCTGAAACTGGATAAAAGTGTCACAGAAATCCGACTTATGCCGCATTGGAAGAAACCATGTGAATCGCGAGAAATCATCAATGAAAACGGCATAATAAGAGAAACCACCGACAGATAAAACAGGAGCTGGTCCCCACAAATCATAATGTACTTTATCCAATAAACCAGTAGCGCGCTTGTCACTAGTGGAAAAGGGCAAGCAGATACTCTTGGCCATCTGACAAGGAGAGCAACTGACAAATGAAGGCATAGCAGAAGTGACAGAAATAAGTCCCCGTCGATTCAATAACTGAACAGTATCATGAGACACATGACCGAGGCGAGAGTGTCACTGCTCAAAAGAAGCATGAAGCTTTGTAGAGCGTAGTTCGCCTAAAAAACTGGAATCACCAGTCTCAAGAAAATAAATACCAGACCTATGACGGCCTTTACCAATTATCGCCCCTGTAAGCTTGTGCTCAATGGAAAATGCATCGGCATCAAATATAACACGGACATGTAGATCACGAGTAAGCTTACTAATGGACAATAAACTTCTAGTAATCTTAGGGACCACAAGGAGATCATTAACATAGAAACCAGATAAATGACATTGGCCGATGTGAGAAATAGATAATGATTCACCATTTCCAACAAGAATAGAATCAGAACCATGATAACGTTGTACCTGATCAAGATGACTGGTGTGAGCAGTGATATGAGATGTAGCACCTGAATCAACAATCCACTGATTTGACGAAGAATGGCAGTCGGGACCATTCAAATTGGCCTGAAATAACACCTTGTCCGCAATCCAATTAGTGGAGCAATCTTCCCGAGATATAAGGCCCAAATGAACCATAGCGAAAGACTGGAAAATGGCACAGAAATTGACTGGATGCTGACGAGAATTTGAGAAACTCGTCGGAATGTGAGCAACTCGCGAGAAACAGCTTCAACTCGCGAGAATTTGATTCAACTCACGATATATTGATCAACTCGCGAGAATTTGAATCAACTCGCGAGAAACTCCCTTGCTGGCGAGACGACTCGCGCGTGGCTTCACGCGCAGAATTTTCCTTCTTGCTGGCGAGTCGACTCGCGCGTGGCTTCACGCGCGAAATTTTTCTTCTTGCTGGCGAGACGACTCGCGCGTGGATTCATGCGCGGACGAGAGGATTTCTTCTTCTCCGTGTCGCGATCGGCCGTTTCTTCTCCGTCTGGCTTCGCTTAGACTTCTTCTTCTTCGGCGAAGGAGCCGCCGCTGGAGGAGGCCGCCGCTAGAGGACGCCGCCGCTGGAGGACGCCGGAGGAGGAGACCGCCGCTGGAGGATGCCGGAGGAGGAGACCACCGCTGGAGGATGCCGGAGGAGGAAGGCCGCTGCTGGAGGAAGACTCCGCTAAAAAAGATGGAAATTTTCCCGGAAAATTGAGACTTGAGAGGACGCCGGAGAATGCCGAAATTTGATCGGAACTTCGCCGGAAAAGAGAAAAGGAGGGAGGCGCTGAATTAAAATTTAGGGGTTAGGATCAGAAATTGCTCTGATACCATGAGAGAATGATTTGCCGTGATTAATTGTATTATTGATATCTAAATATATAGAGTGCAATAGAGGTATAATAAGGAAATAACTCTAATCAGAATAAATTAAATCTAATCAGGAATCTGATTTAGTCTAACAAATATATCAAATTAAAAAGTGTGTTACTATTAGTGAAACGAATGGAGTATTATAATTTGGCCAACAAGAAAATTACATAAATTACAAGCAGTGGGCTGAATGTTTCGTCGGTGGAATGGATAAAATTGGTGGCCACAAAACAGAAGCCGAAAGTTAACAAAAATAATGGAAAAACGAGCCAAATTGAGGGCTCTGGCCCTTTCACCCGACATTATAAATGTGATCTAAAGAAAATAAATAATAATTATTAATCTTATTAAAGTCTAAGTAGTCCACCTACAAGATTCTTAGTGGACGGACACACACACACGGTTTACAAATCAAATCTTTGACGTTATGTTCCGATAATGACGACTCCCCATACCCCGCACGTACTAAAAACAATTACCCTCTATTCCTCGCCAAATTTTCCATCTACTTTATGACACTTATATATTATTAAAATTTAATAACATATTTAAATAGATATACATAGAGACGGAACTAGGGGGGTGAGGGGTTGCTAGTGCCTCCCCTAAAATCCGGCGGCCCGGAATTTAGGCCTAGAGCCACCGAAAGCCGCCGGATTCCGCCCCCCTTGGGTTGTCGTCGTTGCCGGAGCGTCGGGAGCGAGGAACGGAGGAAGTGGCTGAGAAGCGGAGGCGCGGCGCAGAGGAGGGAGACGGGAAGAAGATGATGATTTCTTTTTTTTTGGTATAACTAAACAAAACGGCGTCGTTTTGGCTAAGTGAAACGACGTCGTTTTGCTTAGCTGGGGCAAAAAAAAAAGAAGGCCAATTGGGCTCAGCCCAATTGGCCCAAACAAAATTGGCAAAACCTAACTAGAGATCCGCCAAAATTGGCAAAATTGGCAAAATTGGCAAAATTGGCAAAGCCTCTCCAACTCTCCAAGACTCCAACTCCAAGCAGAGATCCGCCACCACTGGCTTGGCCGCCAGCCACCTTCCGTCGCCGCCGCCGCCTGCAGCCGTCCCCTCTACAACCACTATCAGCAACCAAGGGCAAGGTATCAATGGACTAATATATTTTTGTTATGTAATGTTGAATAACTTGAATTTGTATGAAATTGTGAATATTGAATATAGATATGAATAATTTAGTGATTGTGTTGAAATTGTAAAATTGTGCTAAATATAGATTTGAATAATTTGACATATTTTTGACATATTTAATTAGACATATTTAATTTGACATATTTAATTAGATATATTTTTTAGACATATTTAATTAGACATATTTAATTAGATATATTTTTGAGACATATTTAATTAGAAAAATTTAATTAGACATATTTAATTAGACATATTTAATTAGATATATTTAATTAGACATAATTAATTAGACATATTTAATTAGACATATTTAATTAGATATATTTAATTAGACATATTTAATTAGACATATTTAATTAGACATATTTAATTAGACATATTTAATTTGACATATTTAATTTGACATATTTAATTTGACATATTTTTGAGAAATTGTGAATATTGAATAGCATATACATATTTAATTTGACATATTTTTCTTATTTTATGTCAAATAGGATATGGATAAATTCTTAATTCGAAGTAGTGGATCATCTATTTTTAAGAGACCGAGTGAATCAAATGAAGAAAGGATTAATGAAGAGGGTAGTAGTAAAAAACATTCTCGTGTTGAGTTCAATTCGGATGATGTTATAAATGATCCCGGGAAACGTAAACCTATTAAGGATTTTGGTGTTTCTATTAGAGATCAAGTGATGAGAGAATATGTGTTAAGAGGTCCTTGCCAACCTAAGGGTCATTCTTTTCCAAAGACAAAGCAGGGAAATGACTATAGATGTTTTCAACCTTCGTGGTTTGAAAAATTTGATTGGCTGGAGTATAGCGCGTCAAAGGATGCAACATTTTGCTTTGTTGCTATCTCTTTAGGAATTCACATAAGGGATGTCGAGATGGAGAGGATGCATTTACTGTGACTGGGGTTAACAATTGGAAGAAAGCGCTTGATATATATAAGAAACATGTTGGCGTAACGGGTAGTTCTCATAATGATGCAGCTGAACAATTGTATGCATTTAAGCGTCAAAGACAGAGTATCCTTCATTCTTATCAGGCACATGGGCGGGAATCGGAGATTGCATATCGCACGCGTCTGACAGCCGCTTTGGATGTGACACGGTTCTTGCTAAATCAAGGTATGGCTTTTCATGGCCATGATGAAGGGCTGGATTCTCTGAATAAGGGCAATTATCTCGAAATGATTGACTGGTATTGCAAGCGAAATGATGTTGTTGCTAAGACCATGAATGAAAATGGCCCTGGAAATTGCAAGCTCACATCTCCCAAAGTACAGAAGGAACTATCAAGTGCTTGTGCAAGTGAGGTAAAAAATCTTATTGTTAATGATATTGGAGATAGTTATTTTTCTCTATTGGTTGATGGGGCTAGAGATGCATCAATAAAAGAGCAAATGGGGGTTGTTTTAAGATATGTCAACAAACAAGGATGCGTTCTTGAACGTTTTCTTAGTGTTGTGCATGTGCGTAATACTTCTGCTATTAGTTTGAAGAGTGCTATTGATGAATTGTTTGCAAAGCATAAATTATCAATGGCAAAGTTGAGAGGTCAGGGATATGATGGAGCCTCAAATATGCGAGGAGAGTATAATGGACTAAAAGCTTTGATATTGAAAGAAAACTCATCTGCAAGGTATGTCCATTGTTTTTCCCACCAGCTTCAATTGGTGGTTCTTGCTGTTGCCAATGATAATTGAACTGTGTGTCAGTTTTTCGTTTATCTTGGTATGATTGTGAATTTAGCTGGAGCTTCATGTAGAAGAAAAGACATGCTTCTTGATTTAGAACATGCTAGAATTGTAGAGGGATTGGAGAGTGGAGATATTGTGAGTGGAAGAGGCCAAAATCAAGAGACTAGTTTGAGAAGGCCGAGGGATACTCGTTGGGGGTCACATTACACTACTATTATTCATTTCATTACTATGTGGGAATCTATTTTGCAATTGATTGAAAACGTCCACGATGATGGTGATGCAAATCTGAGTAAATCTTCAGCGAGCGGTTTGCTTGAGCAAATGGAGAGTTATGAATTTGTTTTTGTGATGCTTATGATGAAGCGTTTGTTGGGAGTTGTAGATGCTTTGTCCCATGCTTTGCAACAAAAGAATCAAAATATTGTGTTGGCTGTGAGTTTGATGAATACAATGAAGTTTGAGTTGCAACAATACAGAGAGAATGGTTGGGATGAGTTGTTAAATGAAGTCAACGCATTTTGTGTTAATCATGACATCTCGGTAGTTAATATGGAAGATGAACGAACAATTTGTGGTCGTAGGAAACGACTTACGCAAATGCAGACCCATGGTGATTTCTTTCGTGTTGATACTTTTCTTCAGGTATTACTTTTATAATTTACATACCTTATTTGATTTGATTTGCATTTTTTTTCACTGCTACATGCTAACCTTTTATTTTCTGAATACTAGGTTGTTGATAGGATGATTCATGAAATGAACAATCGATTTCCGGAAGCAAATACGGAGTTACTCACTTGTATGACTTGCCTTGATCCAAGAGATTCATTTTCTAAGTTTGATATTGGTAAGTTAATTCGTCTTGCTGAACTATATCCAAGTGACTTCTCTGTAGAAGATTGTTCCCGCCTTCATCAACAACTTAGTACTTTCATTCATAATGTGCAATTTGATCATGAGTTTTTGGCCATTGAAGACTTCGGAAGTCTTGCTCAAAAGATGGTTCAAACAACTAGGCATACATGTTTTCCACTAGTATATCGTCTTATTGAGTTAACCTTAGTTCTACCAGTTGCAACTGCTTCTGTTGAACGAGTTTTTTCAGCCATGAAGAGAATCAAGAGTGATTTACGCAACAGAATGGGAGATGAATGGATGAATGATGTTATGACAGTGCATATTGAGAAGGCGATTTTTGTTGGGATTGATAATGAACCAATTTTGCAACGTTATCAGCGTATGCAACATCGCAGGACACAGTTGTCTCCTGCGGTTAGTGTTTCTAGTTCTAGCAACCCAAGTATTGGAACGTAGTTTTTTATGCAGTGGTAGTTCTTTGTTGTAAAAATCTAATTATTATGTATTTATATTATTATGTAAACGTTGTTTGTTAAAAATTATTTTATGTAGCGTTGCAAAAAAAAAATTTTAATCTCATTTTCGCCCCCCCTAAAATTTACTCCTGGTTCCGCCACTGGATATACAAGTATAAGATATAATATCATTGTATGTGATATTACTGAATTCGTCGTAACAAGTAATTTCTAAAAAATAACTTTTGTTTCCGTTATTATACGTAACTAAATATATTAACGATCAAACATATTTCTCGAACGGTGTGCAATGATTGAGCTGTAATTTGAGTTGAGATGGAGGAAATATTCCAATCGTATCCTCTCCTTCGTCTAAACCCTGCCACCGTCGATTGATTTTTTTTCTCCCATCTTCCCATACCGTCGCCGGCTGAAAAAAATTTCTCACATCTTCTTTTCCTCATCTCCCCATCATGGGGAAATGAGTAAATAATAGTTTTTTTTCCAATTGATATACTTTTAATACTTATGTTATTGAATAAGTATGGATTTGTTTCATACATTAGTATTGTTCTTCAATCTGATAGATTATATTAATATGTCCAAGATGAACATTTAATCTAATTGTTCATGTCGATGCAGTTTGTCCGATATGGTTTTACAGATCGTGTGTTCATGATTTCGTTTGTGTTCATGATTTCGTACGTTCGTTCGATATGTGTTTTTCAGTATGTTTACAATTTTTGTAATTATTCATCTAATACTATAAAAGCCAGAATCATATGATATATAGATATGCATAAATATAATTACCATATTATTGTCAATGTGATACTTTGTTTTGAGATATCGATCTTAGTCGCACAATGGGTCTTACCTCTGAATGTATCCACCCGAATTTGACTATTGGACAGTTAGTTAAAGTTCCAGCTCCGTTCACCTAAAACACTCAGAGAACTATTTCTAGAGTATATGTTATCTGTTTGTGAACCTGACTATAGGCCTATTTGTAGAAGCAATACCAGGAGAATTAATACCATATTCATATCAATATATGTAACGGTTGTTGGTATTAACATTTCATTCATATCAATCATATTAATCGTGTATTAATGTTGATTGATGGAATATTGGTCAACATTGATCGCCCAAATCAATACTGATTGTGAGGGATGGTAACTCTTACCATTTACAATAATCCATCCATATTTATCTTGATTATCAAATAATCCATAAACATATAATTGCCAATTAGCCCTCATGGATTTAATATCCCATTAATCCATTACGATCCCAATAACAAATTCTATTGTGTGTGACATTTCAGGTTCCTAAACATTTAGCAATAGATATTTACTTAGAAATTCTATTGGCATTAGTCCAAACCCCAACAGACTCCCACTTGGACTAAAGACAATATTAGTCGTGGCATTTCTAAAAAATTGATCAAATTAACAACTTAATTCATCACTATATTTATAGATCAAGATTGACCTCTAGCAAAGCATCATGACCACCCAAGTGTTTAGGAATAAGTCAAATGATCGACTTCACCTATCCATGGACCAGATTCCATGTAATAAATCTTTCACCGTACTATATCATTTATCAATACAAGAGTAAGGTTATGTGTCAACTCTTTCATGTACTAATAATTTCTTGTTCCCGAATTCAACTCCCTTCTATTAAAATTAGAACCTTTCTAACTTTATTCAATCGTTTGCAAACGTTTGAGTTGATATTCCAGCAAATGGCCATATCTAGGATATACTCTCCCATTAGGGGTGACGAATCATATATTAATTATAAAATATCAATATATGCTTCTTGCCATACCCAACACCAACCGTACGCAGAGTCATTTACGACCAAGGACGAGAAGGGTTAGAGCATAACTTTCCACACAAAACATACTCTTTATAATTTTAATTCTAAGGATTACTTTACACTACTGTCATATATAGATTTTCTATCGGCACTACAAAGTTTAACCCTATAGAAATCTCTAGACAGTCATTCCAATGAACTATTCTCCAATAATTCACTCATGTATCATGGTACAAGCTAGTCTATCCGTATTAACAATGTCCTTATTATATGTTAATACTATGACTAGAGAAATTTAAGAATAACAAGCATATTAATCTAAGGACTTTGTCATTTTAATAGTAACAGAGTACATAGTATTAAAATAAAATAAATTATCATATCATAGATGCACAAAAGATATTTTTTTAAAAACATATCATTTCTCGTAATCCAATTAATCTCATGAATCAAAATGCATCCCTTGTACTTATCAAACAATAAGATATCACAAGTATTACTAATCATCCCCTAATACTTCTCAAGTACTAATTGTCATCATAATGAATTAGTGTTTCATACTTCTCAACACTTAAGCATCCTTGAAAATATTAGTGTTACTCATAACACCAAAAATCAAAGGGTGTTTGATCTTTTTACATTTATAAAAAATGTATAACTATACAGCGGAAGCATAAGAATTACCATAGTTCATATCCATAATACTAATAAAGATCATAAATCCCTTATCCGCCTGAGTAATATGATTTATCCTTCCCTTTTGAGCAAGAAAAGAAGATTCCGCCAGATAATACAACATAGCTTGCTTCTTCAAGTTTCGCAATGCCGCAACATCATTATCCGAAGCATCCTTAGCGTCAAATTCATCAAAAGCCTTGTTGTACTCCGCATCCGCGCGCTTGGCCTTTTTAGAAATATGGTTAAAATCAAGCTTACCCAATTCCTTGAATGGGTTTTTCATCCGAAATAATTTCCTGGTCACCGAAAATTGCTTAGTCCTCTCAACCGACGGACTCCAATAATCTTCTACTATTTGCCCACAATTCGGATGACCTAACCACATATTCTGAAAATGAAAAGGCCTACCCTTTCCAACAATTTCTTGCGACATATCTACCACCATAGGAGAGTGGTCTGATTGAGCCGAAATTGGTAGAAAGGTTGTACGACGAGAAGCATCATCCCATCCGTGGTTCAAGAGCACCCTATCCAGCTTCCTCCAAATTTTCCAGTCCGCACTATGCCAGGTTAAGTGCTCACCTAAAGCAGGCGCATCCCTTAGTCCACACTTTACACAAACATCCTGAAACTCCTTCATTGGATACAAGCTAGGAACAGTAGCTCCATAATGATCATCAACACTAAGAATAGCATTGAAGTCACCAAGAACCATCCAAGGAGAATTCAGATTAGCACCAAATGACTTCAATTCCTCCCATAGTGGTAAACGCGCCAAACGTCCCTCACTATGCCATACACATACGAACAGAAAAACTCAATGCCAGAAGAAAGATTATGAACCTTGAGGTGGATACATTGTGGAGATTTCCCAAGAACATCCACTAAGAAGCCTTTGGATCCCAAATAATGAGTATTCTCGAGTTCTGCCACAGCTCAAAATTATGCGCAAACTTCCATCCCTTAAAAACTCTTTAAGAAAATTTTCAATACTTTATCCTCCATTTTCGTCTCCAACAAACCACACAATCCAACTCTATTAGTGGAGATGATATTTTTCACCCATCTCCTCCTTACAGGGGCCGATAGACCCATGACATTCATAGATGCAGCATTCATTGGGAAACCGAGGTCCCTTTTGGCTTCGGACCGCCGCCCTCAGAATTTTGAGTACCAGAACTACCCGAGTTGCTCCTTGAAGCCGATAGCATGCGTTGGAAGGTTTTCTGGATGCCCTTCCCTTGCTCATTTGTTCTTGTCCTACTCTTACTCCGAGACCTAGTCAAAGCCCCTGGGGTAGGGGGAGGTCTACTCTTGCTCTTGCTCCTATGCAACCTGGGAATTTTCGAGCCTCGAGCTTCCGGATGGGTCATTTGTTTAGGAAAAATTCCAGCACCCTCAATCGGATTGTCATCGTCTCCGAACGCTTGTTACTGCCCAACAGATTCTTTGGGTGTTGGATTAGCTTGTCTAGTGGCACGGACGCTGGATTTCGAGCGCTCGGCGTTCCTACCGCGCGCTGCCTGGGCAGACCTGGCACCTACGGCGAGGTTTTCAGTGCCAGTGCTTGCAGCTTTGGGCGCTGGTGCTGCGGGCAGCGCAACAACTGCTTGATTAACCTCATCCTGCATTACACCGATAGTTATGCCAGGTCCTTTTTCGCACTTTCAGCTTTCTCAATGCTTTTGACTGTGCCTTTAACCAATTTTCCCTTACCCTTCCTTCGCCTCTCTACCTCCTCATTGTCCGAAGAGGCATCCTCAATGATCACATGTTCACCCCCTCCAACCGAATTTGAATCTAGTGTATCTCCAAGATTTTCAGCTTGCATCTTCCTAACCCAAACTTGGTCATTATATCGAAATCTCCAGTTTTTCTTTCCCTTCGCCTTGATATCTTTGTTACCTACCAGTTCCGTAGGATTTTTGTGTTCCATCTCCTTGGCCTTCCAGTAGTCATCACACACTTCAATGAGATGATTGTTTTCACCACAATTCGTACACCAAGGTCTACAATAATCGTAGATGATTTTTTGCACAACGACCTCACCAGTTGGAACACGAAAGCTCACCTCCTCCTTGAGCTTTTTGGATGTATCAATCCATACCAAGAGATGTGCATAGTAGCCCCTCAACTCGAGAGTACCATTATCCATGAGGATTGGATCTCCTAGTGAAGAAGCAATTTTCTCCAGTGCCTTCTTGTGCCAACAAGTCTTTGGTAAGTGTTCCATCCGTATCCAAACTGGTTTAATAGCTTGGATGTTCACATCATACTGCCCAGATTCATCCAGTAACAACATGAACAGTTTCTTTCCATGGAGATAATGGTCAGGATCATTCATCACCAAATCTCTATCTTCAGCACAGTTAAACCTGAACATGACATAGCCATTCTGCTTGCTCTGAACAGTGCATGCAACCTTCCACTTAGCCACCAAAAGAGATCGAATAGCATACATTCCAGGGAAGAAGCCCGGAAACACACCCAAGAATCCAAAGAAGGGTTTGTATAAATCTTTGTGTATCTCATCCTCAGTGAGAACAAAGTCGACACTATCTCTATTGTTTGCAACAATTTCAATAGTTGACTTGTTCATGAGAATGTATGGATCATTCCATAGCCTCCTTCTCTCAAGTTTCGGATAATTCCATTCTCTTGGATGCAATTGCTGATTTTGCCTCTTGGTACTACCACCCTCGGCCGTGCCTTGCTTCCGAGGATTGTTGTTGTTCTTACCACCCATTGAAGACTCCCCATTAATCACCATTATGATGAAGCAAGAACAAACCACAAAGTATGGATTCCGATGAGCAAATTGGCTACACCAAAGCAAATCGGACAACCAACCACACAAATAAACACCAATCCGATCGGAATTAACCCAAACCGATCGAATTTCACATAAACAACCACAAAAACCAAACAAACTTCAACAAACAAGCACAAATCCGATCGGAATTAACCCAAACCGATCGGAATTCACCAAAAATTACGAAACAAATTAATACAATGCTTGAATTCAAAACCAAAATCCTCCAACAAATAAAACGGAATCAACAAAACAATGCACCAAACCGAGAAACAATTAAACCGCAAGGAATTGAATCAAAAAACCTGGAAACCGTGGAAACCGTGGCTATCCGATCGCAAATCCTTGAGTTCTTCTTGATGTCCGATGCAAATCCTCCAAACCCTTGATGCAAATCCGATGAAGGAGATAGGAATTTGATTAAAAAGTGTGCTGAAAATTTTAATCAAACCCTTATAAACCCCTTTGCGCAACCAGATCCAAACCAAAACCCAAAAAAGATTGGATTTTTCAACCAAATCTCCAACTCGGACAAGGATTCAAAGAAAGAAACCAATCCGATCTCTTGCTCAACTCCTGATCTGAATCCGTATCCAAGATCCAAACCCAAATCATGAACAAGATCCACCAAGAACTCTCCCTTTCCATATTTAAACCCTACTCCAATGCCGATTAAGATCAAACACTCGCCACAAATTGCATATGATTTTGTGCAAATTCAAGAGGAGAATCCGTTAAACCATAATTCATCGGTGAAAAGTAAATGAAATTTGATGAAATAGGCCTCCAAAGGATGGAAGAAAGGCTGTGCCTTTTTTCTTCTTTTTTCGCCCCAGAGCTAGAGAGAATTATTGAGAGCTATTGAGAGCTCTTTATTGAGAGCTCTTTATGAATTGTTCTTTTATACTATTATGTGTGGAGGCATGTAAAATTAAGTGAATCGATTAAGAATTAGTAAATTGGCAGAATCAATATGTGATTATACTTGTAATCATGTAAAAATCAGTGAATCAATCACAAAATATTATGAAGACATAATCTATCGATATGCCATTCATTTATAATGTAATTCTACTTGGTATTAAAAAGGAAAAAAATAAACTTAATTATAATTCTTTTTATTGATATTAAAAGTTTACAAGCCATAGTATATCGGTACTTATATTTTTTAAAGTTTTCTTCTATTTTTATCATAAGTGATTATAGTATCTAGAGCCTAGTATAGAGATTATAAGTAAGTTTATACTTTTCAGGACCGGACAACACCCAAATTGATGAGTCAATGCTAGAATAGTGATAAAAGGTAATACTGCACAATTTTGTCACAAAGTTGGGGTTATTTGAGCACTTTCTCGCTTCGCACGGTTATATTGGCACTTCTAGCCTAAAGTTAGGGTTAGAAGTGTAAATATCTCATGGGTGTTTATTAACAGAGACTGGCACGAAAGACAATTCCAACGTTAACTTTTCTATGCATACCTGCTATTCTTAACCTTTTACAACTCGTTATAATTTTGGTTGTTATACATTTCTTTGTACGTTAATCCATACCAACGTGAACTATTTTGAAAGAGGTAAAAATTAAGAATCTCGAAAGAGCTCTCAAGAGGCGAAAAAAGAGGTGCAGCCTCGCCACTGTTCATCGTGGTCAGTTTTCCACAAGTTTCTCTCCTACTGCTCTTCCCCTCCGGCGAGGAGTCCGACATTAATGTTGGGCTCCTCGCCGGGAATCTTTTGATGTAAGGTTTGTCCCTTTTCGCGGAGTTTTGAAACCAGATCTGGGTTTCTAGCAAACTTTTCTACGCAAGCTTTCTCTCGAAAGTTGGAGCTAGATCGACTTTTCGATCTTGGATCTTGGAAACCCACGTCCTGATAAGGGGTCTTCCTTGAAGAGGACCTCTATCCCGGCCTTGTTGAAGCAGAGAAATCCGACCTGGGTTTCTCTCAAAGTTCGTATTTTGGAGGAGGCCCTTGATGTCAATGACCCATATACACTTTATGGGTCTTCTGGGATGAGGACTTGTTGTCCGGTCCTCAAGATTGGAGCTTTGGGGTCCCTGAAGTTTGACTTTGAACTTCGGGAACTCGGATGGTTTTTCTTCAGAAGTAGAGCCGCACATCGGTCCCCAAGTATGGAGAAGGAGGGAGAAAGATGGTCACGGACCCCGCCCAGATCCGATCCTATTGCAAGCTTGGATTGAAGACTTCGGTCTTGAATCTGGGTTACTGATGAGCAGAGCTTGGCGAACTCCTGTGTAAGTCTTTCTCTCTATTCCGTGGACTTGTATGCTAAATTTTCTGAATATAGTGCGGACTATCTAGTGCAAATTTGAACGGATGAATTTTTGGCACTAATTTTGTGCGGAATTGTGAGCCAAATTAGGAGGATGAACTTGTTGTGCGGGCGGTTGTAGGGTTGTCCTCAGCCGGAGTGGAGTAGTTTGAAGTGGAGCTCTGTGAATTGATGTAGAGGTACTCTGTTCCTGTCCCCATGAAAAATCCATGGGGTTGGTCCTCGGCGTATGCTGTTCTCTGTAGGAAAAATGTTATTGTGCGTGTGTTGTTAATTTAAAGTATTTGAGTCTATGTGGACTTTGATTGCACACAACTCTGTATTTATGTGGTTACCCCTGGAAATGCTGGGATGTACTTTTGGGTAGATGAGACCGATTCGAAGGATCGGATGCAGCTTCACATGGATTACGTTCTGTGGTGGAGGCTAGTATTATGAAGTTCATTGCAAGCTAAGAGTATTGATAGGTTTCACACGTGGAGAGTGTTAGTGATCGGTGAAGCCCCTAATCCATCCGAGTAAACTTGTGCTAAAAAACTGGGCACCCGACCGGCCTAGCATGTGTTCCCCTGCCTTGCTAGTGCACTGTTAACTGGTCTTTTTCCGGCCTTGCTTGTGACCAAAACATGGGACACCCCCCAGCCTTGCTTGTGCTCAGATCTTAGACACTGCCCAGCTTCGTTTACTTGGTTTCATTAGTACTTGCACCGACAGGCTATGTTCCATGCAACAAGCTTGGATTTATTATTGGTCTGCATTGAAATTTGTAGGGTAATCTTGATTTGGCGCATTGGAATGTTATTGCTGGATGAAGCAAATGCCTGGGGGCTAGTCAGATTCAAAAAATGGATGTTAGGAGAGGTCCTGATGTGTTGGAGTGAAGCCGGCCAACCATGATGGATTGTTTTCAACAGAATCATCAGTGACAACGTGCCCAAGGTCATGCCTTGGTTTATCAATCTCGTGACAATCACCGGATCAAGATCAAAAGAGAAGCAAAGTCTCATTCGTAGAGAAATTTTCACGGATTCCGGCCAGATGCAGGTGGTTTGAGGATAGATGGATTAAGGACAGTAATATGAAGTTCATCGAAGGCTAAGAGTATTGATGAGTTTCACACACGTGAAGAGTGTTAATGATCGGTAAAGCACCTAATCCATCTGGGTAAACTTGTGCCCAAACCCCGGGCACCCGACCGGCCTAGCATGTGTTCAAAACCTTGCTAGTGCACAGTTAACTGGTCTTGTTTACTTGATTTATTGGGTACTGACACCGATAGGCTATGTTCTACACTATGAACTCTGATTTACTACTGGTCTGCATTGAACTTTGCATGGAAGAGATAGATGGGCCATTTGAGTTGAGGGATGGTTCGATGATGAAAGGACGGTCCGAGGACTAAAGTATACTTCGAAGGAATCGAGCTCTGAAGGCTTTCGAGTGCTCGACATGGCATTTGAAGCCTTCGATGGCACAATATGAGGCATTCAAGGTTAGCAGGTTTCCGAGGACTGATACTTTGGAGGATTCGAGAGCTGAAGGTATTCGAAGGCTAGACAAGGCAACTCAAGGGCTAGCAGTGTCCGAGTTCTAGAGGCGACGATTCGTGTATTGAAAGCCTTCGAGATCTAAGTGGAGGGATTGGAGGTTTTAAAGTATTTGAGTGCTCGACATGGAAACTCGAGTGCTGGAAGTGTTCGCGTACTAGAGGCGATCATTCGAGTATTGGAAGTCTTCGATTGCTAAATGGGAGGCATTCGAGGGTTGATGGTGTTCGAGTGCTTTGTCCTCGAGTACTGGAAGGGAAGGTGAAGTGCTCGAGAAGGCATTTCGAGTACTGGAGGTGTTCGGGACCTTGAGGAGACCATTCGTGTACTAGAAGCCTCCGAGGGCTCAGTGGGAGGCCCTGGAGGGTTTTAAGGTGTTCGAGTACTGAAGGTGTTCGAGACCTCGAGGAGACCTTTCGAGTACTGGAAACTTCCGAGTGCTCAGTGGGAGGCCCTAGAGGGTTTAAGGTGTTCGAATAGATTCTCCTTTGGACGCAGTAAATTTCAGACTAAACTTCGGGCTGACAAGGTAAACTCTTTTCAAACTACGCCAAAAGAACTCACAAAAATATAGTTAGAGATAATATCTGGACAGAAAAAAGGACACAGTCCTTCTCCGGAATTCCGGGGCCGATTTTCTTCCAGCTTCTCTCCTATGATTCAAAGTGGGCATCTTTCGGTGTTTGTTCTATGCCTGAACTAGAAGATTTGATCTTTGGACCCTGAATATGTTAACGAGCGGATTAAATGAAGACCTGTCATTGCTCCAAGTAAGCTTCAACATGTTGATATATCTAATCTGGTGGATCGATGAGGATGGAAGAGCAGCCTTTCCACATTTGGTTGCATGGTCATATGAGTTGAGTAGTGGGTTAATTAATTAGCTCACGCGAAGTTAATTCACCCACTGCAAGCTGCTACTTGTACCTGATGGTTATTATGCGCTCTATGCTTGCGCTGCACCTTGTGTGTTAAATTAGCATAAAGCTGTCCATTTGCTCAAAATGGAGTGGGCGATTAAAGAATCGCCAGGCTCGACGCACGCCGTACAATTTGCGTCCGTTCTCTCCATCCTTAGGAGGGCTATTTTTAGAGGGATTCACAAGAGCTATTGGCACTGCCTACTGCACTCTTGCCCTCTAAATTAGTCTCGGTCCATATCACGAGAACGTTTGAAGGCCAATAACATCCCTCTTTCCTCAACTTAGGGGTGTATATGGTAGAAGCTGCTCCTCCATTGGCGGTCCCAGCTTCATCCGAATGCAGCAACACCAACACACCATGGCAACCATTCAAGACCCGAGTACACCACACTCGGCTGTGCTTTTTTTTTACTACTACTGGCTCCTCTTCATTATTCTCTTCAAGACCCGAGACCCATGTCTCGGCTGCGATGGGGATTTCATATGAAGAGCCAGTACACATTTCTGGTTGCTATGTAGAGGTCCAGATTTACATATCCGGACTTGTAGTTATTTCTCCCTAGGCTTAGTGCTTTCTAGCTTAGGGTTAGCATTTCCTTTAAAATAATTGGGGGGGGGGGGTACTCATCTGGGTAACCCCCCCCCCCCCCCCCCCCCACTCTCGCTTTTTTTTCCCTAGGTTTCTAGCCTAGGGTTGGATTATGTTTTGTATCGCTCCCTAGGTTCATCACGTAACCTAGGGTTGAACTGGTTTTGTATTTGGTAGGGCTCTCTTAGGGCTATACCGTGGGTTCCACTGTTTATACTATTTACCTGTTTACCTCGAAAGAGGTAAAAATTATAACAATGCTCTATGCACATTTGTTGCAAAACTAATCATGTCATGCGTTGTGAAAAACGAGCTAACTCAAATTCATCTGACATCTGCAACATTTTCAACATTAAATAACTTTTAGCCTTGAACAATGATTGAACCAAATATAACTAAATGATACATGTATATGTATGTGTGTTTTAATTAATAGAAACAAGTCAATATATGTATTGGATATACTTATAACTTAAAATTAATGTCACACTCAAATTATCGACATAGACTAGTTAATTATCAACATTGACCAAACTTGTAGAATTAAAGGTACTCTCATCAGGATTTCAGTTAAAATTAAAACTGTTGTGCCCACCCTATTTCCTCGCCCACCGGAACTCATTGAGACCTCACTCAAAAATCTACGACAAGGATTCCTGGATGACAAATTTTTTGAATATGAAGCTCTGTCCAATTGTTCGGATACGAAATGTTTCTAAATATGTATCCCTTAACCAGAGAAATCATTCCAGAGCTTAAGCACACTATGTCCCCTTTCTCGTGCTTTATATTAGTTAAATATTTTAAAATGTAAAATTATATAAATTAAAAACAAATATTTAAGAGTCCGTCTCTTAAAGACGGTATTTCCATAAGTTATGGAAAGACCAAGGTTTAAAGTGTAAATTAGAAGAAATTAAGATAAAATTTTTGGGTTGCATGAACCGGGTTATAAATTTTATAACTACTACATATTTCATACTAAAACTTTAATATTGCAACTAATACCTTTTACCTTTTATTATTCCAATCAAACCTCGTCTTTCCATAAGCTTATGAAAAGACCGTCTTTCTCAAGACTTTGCCAATATTTAAACACATACAAACTAGTGTTTGTGTTATTTCTAATGAAAAAGGATTATAACTAATTAAAAAAATAATAAGAGAGTTTATTAAATATGGAGAAGATAAATCTTGAGTGGAATAAACTATTATTATCTTTCCTTCATAAATACCCCTAATATCCTATCATTCTCCTAACCTTACCCATGTTAAGAACACCGCCGATATCAACCCTACACCACCATTCAGTACACCGCCGACATCAACCCTACACCACCATTCAGTACACCGCCGACATCAACCCTACATCACCGTTCAGTACACCATCACCATCAACACTACACCTTCGCTAACTTCACAGCCGCTACTAACCATAACCTGACTCACCGCCGCTATCAACACTTCACCTCTGTCATAAACAAGACAAGTCGATTTAGGGGTCACATTTTCCAGAGTATGGGCAGACGGAGATTGCCAAGTAATTGGCGGTTTAAATGGCGAATTAAGCTGACAACTGCTTGGTACTCTATGTCCGCCTCTGAGCACTTATAATGCTACTTGTTTTCGGTGTTTATATTTGTGCTCTGTATTATTAGATTTTTTTTCTTATGTTATGCTATGGAACAATGTTTTTACAATGTTTTACTGGTGTTCTGCATTATTGAGCATTGATAAGCTATGGAACAATGTTTTGCTGCGTTCATATTTTTACAAATGATTTTTTTCTATGTTTATGATGTTATGCTTTTTGGAGTGTCTGCACTAATCTGCTATTTTTTTCACTGATTTGCATTATTAGATTCTTTTTTACTAATGTTATGTTTTTTTGCATTATTGAGCACTATGTTTTTTGAGCACTATGTTTTTTTTGCACTGATATACTTTTTTTGCTACTAAGAATCGGGTTCATATTTTTTACAGTGTTTCTAAGTTATTAGATTGTTTGCCAGGGTTATTCCAGTTTCATGCTTATATGTCACTGTTGCAGGCCAGTTTTATTCCAATTCAATGTTATGTTGCATATATGATATTCTTATTTTTGTTGGGATGCCTGTACTAGTATGGTAATCTGATTTCACTAAGATTTTTTGTGTTTTGCTAGTGAATTTTAGGTTAGTTGAACTCTGGCTCAGAAATTGAGTTGTGACAACTATATTGTTTGCGAAACCATCACATTTGGCTCAGACATTTTCTGTGTTTTGATAGTGTATTTTAGGTCAGTTGGTTCCTTTCAACTTCTTTTTCTTTTGATGCTTTAAGTGGACTATACCAATAATGAAGCATATGATTATTTTATAAACGATTGTCTGTCTGTCTCTAGTTTTCTCAATATTGTTTTTGTCATAAATATAAAATTTGTTCAAATCTTATTATGAACCTGATTCTGCATTAATGAGTTCATTTTATTGATGTTGCTGCATTTACTGCAAGACTCTTCATGCTGCTAATGTTGTCGTTGCGTTTGATTTTATCTATGACTTTGTTGTGTTGGTTTCACGCTTACTTATGTCCAGGATGGTGATGATGTTGCATTTTAGCTAATTATGATGCATTTTCACTGACTCTTATCTGTTGCAATTATGCTATTTTTGATGCACTTCCCCTAGTTCTTACTAGACGCATTTTAGGTGTTGCTTTTTTTTTGTTCTCTATGCATTTTCCCCTAGATCTTAGATGCTGCATTTTTGCAAATGGTGCTGCAACTTTCATAATCTTTTCACTGCTGCTGACTAGTAACTAGTATTTAAGATACATTTTTTCCAACTTCAAAGCTGCTACATTTTGGCTATTCTGTGTGCATGATTGATAAGTTTTCAACTACTAATTTTTGTGGTTCATTTTCCTAAGTTCTTGGATGTCGCAAGTTTTCTATTTTGTCTCATTTCGGAGCTTTGAAGATGAGTTTATCTCATCTGAAGTGCAAGCCCAACATGCATTCAAGATGAGTTTTTCTGTTGCAGAGTGTTTACTGTTGGTGGTTTACCACTTTTGTTATTGGACTGATCACGTTGCGCTACTTGTTTATAGTTGTTGCCGCTGCTTGTCTTCACCATTCCAGATGCCTGCTGTTGCTGAGAGTTTCAGTTCATCACCATCGCAAGGTCAAGCTAAACTCACCAAAGAACATCAAATTCCGGAACAAATATCAATTGCATGGTCAAGATGAACTTCGATAAAGATCCTACAGGATAATTTTGGTGTTTTTATTGTATCATTGTAGGATTATTAAGACAAAAATTCCATGACTCAATATATTTTATATTATATTAAATTTTAATGTCTTTGCTTGTACAAATTATTTACATCAACAAATGTATGTATTGATAATTTATTCTATGGTATCAAAATGTAGTATTTAACTAAATCTAAATTTAAAATGTTAACTAAATTACTTCACATGACATTGTGATCTGTAATGTATTCCAAGTGTGATAAGAAATGACTTTCATTATAGATTAAATTTATTACAATTTCTTATGTCCCTTTTTCATTCATACAAATCATGTACGAATGTCACAAAATTATCAATACATAGGCATATGTATACGAAAATTTAGATACTTTTTCTTGCAATTTTTTTGTCCTTCTAATAAGCTAAATCACACATGATGTACTGTTATTTAAAGTCCAGTGATATGACATATATAATCGTCGGCAATCAAGACGCCTCCCGCAACTGTGTCATAATATGTTGTATTTTAGGACATTGAAAACTGTGATGATTTCTTAATATCCATGTCACTTCAATATATAAGGATACTACACAATGTCATGTTCATAGGAATCTAGATGTATAATTATGTGTTGGGATTGATTGCATATAGGGACATTTCTAAGCGTAAGGTGTTTGATTCGTCTCATTCAATAATGTTATAGTATATTGTTTTTACAACACTCAACTTAGTGATAAATGCACAATACCACTTTAATTTCATTATAAAATGATACTGCACAATGTCACATGTCATACATCTCAACATATAGGGACATTTCTAAGCGTAAGGTGTTTGATTCGTCTCATTCAATAATGTTATAGTATATTGTTTTTACAACACTCAACTTAGTGATAAATGCACAATACCACTTTAATTTCATTATAAAATGATACTGCACAATGTCACATGTCATACATCTCAACATATACAAGTTATCTGTGACGACATGTTCAATTGTTGGTTATTCAAGTTTTCGCATGGAACCATGTCATGATATAAGGTTTCTTAAGACATGCACAATGTAATGATTGGTTTTCGTCGACTTTCAACATGTCATATCTTGACATTCCACAAAGACATATCAGTACATCTGTTCATATAAAATCACATTTCGATAAACCATACATGTTGAGACACTAATT
The DNA here is from genome assembly GCA_037428765.1 of Rubia yunnanensis. Taxonomy (NCBI): domain Eukaryota; kingdom Viridiplantae; phylum Streptophyta; class Magnoliopsida; order Gentianales; family Rubiaceae; genus Rubia; species Rubia yunnanensis. Next base: position 57,464,524 of record CM075066.1, read on the forward strand.
ATTGTACAGTCATAATTTTGTACTAAATAAAAAACAATGTATAAAAACATATTTTTGAGTTAGGATACATAAGTCTGGATACAAAATCCGGTGTTGCCATATATTGGCTATCACGACATCAAATTGTGTGTTTTATTTGATTTTCGTTCAGATGGATAGTGACTTATAAGGGCATTATTCTGTGTCAGACTTATCTATTGCCACATCAATACTAAAGACATGTTAAATATGTGTTGGGATACATTAAACATGGTGATAGGACCGTTCATATGACAAAAAATCTTGTGAACAAAGATCATTTTTCCATTAGTGGAACAGAACATCCTTTTGACATAAGGTTGGTTTCTCATACTTAACCTCTAGATTTGAACTAAAACTTTCACTTTTTTGATTGAAAACTAAACAGAGCAATAATTGTTGATTTGAATGAATACTTTGCATAAAGTTGTCAAAATTTAATGATTGAGGTTTCACGTATTGGATTTCATGTTACATCTACAAATTTTGGGGTTTTAAACAATGCAGTTGATCCTCTTTACATTATGATTTTTTTTATGTAACTAAGGATCTAAATTATTGAAGATGGTGTTTGTAGTATGTGATATGATGCTTTAAGTATATAACATGATACTAAATTCACTGTCCATGCTTAGGATTGCAAATTACAACAACATGATGTGATGTTTAAAACAAATAGTTGATGCTCATATACATTATGCAAAAGTTATGTTTCTAATTGAATTGAAATTTATAGCAGATAATGTTAGTCATATGATGTTTGATATAACAAATATATAGCGTGATGTTTTAGTAAAAACATAATTCCCTGATTTTTTGAGTAATAGCTTACTCTGAGTTCTTTGTGTTCTTTTTGAAAATATATTTATAAAATGATTTGCCAAACTTTTTGGAGATAGGTCAAACTAAATCCTTATAAGGAGTACGAGCAAGTACATAGGAAGAGCTTGAAACATTACGCGCACATGCAACTTCACTCGAATTTGGTGTAAGGAAGCCACACAAATACTAACAAGTGAATGAAAGGTCAAGGAAAATATTACACATTCTCTCGTCAGGGAAAAACTCTTTCAAGAACTCAACACACACAAGCCAATAGCCACCATACAAGAAAAGAAAAACCAAGGAATATCTATTACAAGACCAAGATATAAGGTTGCAATCAAGATCAAACTTGTTGATGACGACATATATGAAATCAAGCACCACATCACTTGGCATAACCATGAATTTACAAGGAAAGAATGGCAGTACTTGCAACATATTCAGATGAAGATAGTGGATGAAAAGACAAGAGCAATTAAGATTGTGGAATTGGCTAGTCTGAAGCGAGCTGCAAGTTTCATAAATCTGATGTGCGATGCTAGATGAGAAGAAAATGTATGGAACGCAATGAAGGACCATATTAATTATGTGAACATATTGAGGATGAAGGTAATGGAAAGAGGCACTAGTAGAGGCCATGGCATTAAAGGCGACAATAGAAGGCGATTTGGAGGGAAAAACACTGAACCGCCTTTAAATAGAGGTTTTGAAATTGGAACCGCAGTTCGTATCTCGCCAAATTGTTTTAAAAGCAGTTTTACCCTCAGTTAAAGGAGATTATTTACTAAACCGCCTTTAATTAACACTAATTAAAGGCAGTTAGACACAACCGCCTTTAATTTTACTTGGTTCCAAACTCGTAACCTGGGTCCGAAATACCTTACGAGTCTGTTACATTTAATTAAAGGTAGTTATTTAGTTAACTGCCTTTAATTAGCATAAGTTAAAGGCGGTTAGACATAACCGCCTTAAATGGTCCAAGTTTCCAAACTAAGAACCATGGGCTGATAACCCTTACGATTCCGGAACCATTTTCTCTTCCCCCCTAGTGAAGGATGTGAGACCTTCTGAACTCGAAAACTAGATCGGATAACAGTTTTGAATTTGGAAATGTTTAAATACTGCAATTAATAGAAATTAATAAGGGTTCTGAGTTCGGAATCCACTCTATATTTATAAAAAAAATTGGGCTCAACAATTTTAATTCTCCCCAACATTGATGAAGAAGGGTGCTCTTCCATTTCTAGTCCAATATTGATGAAGAAGCAAATCTAATACATTAAAGTGCATCATTTTCCATTGGTGAAGGTAAATTCTATATGAATTTATTACTTGTAATTAGGGTTTGAAATATATAAATGTAGAATTAGGGTTTGTGTAGAGGTTCATTTGTGGTGGGTTATGAGTATGTTTGTGTGAATACTAATGGGTTGCATTGTAATTGACTTGTAGCGTAATGGATCAGAATGAGCTCATTGGTAATGATCTTAGGAAATCACCTGATTAAATGCCATTGATTGAAACTTTTTTAATGGTAGCGTTTGAGATGCCTCCAAACAAGATTTTGTATGAGCCCGATGCCCGTGTAAAGATTGTAGAATTGATGTTTATTTAGTGAGGAAGAAATTTAGGCAACATCTAATAATAAGGAGGTTTCAAACTACCTACACTTCTTGTGTATAGAATGGGGAAGTGGGACAAACTTCTCGTACGAGTGAAATAAATAACAAGAATGTGGAAGATGAGTTACATGGGAATGTTGAATTTGACGAAATTGTAGAGGATATTGCTAAAGAGTTCAAAGGTAAACCCGAGGTGCTACAAGCTTTACTTGACGACAATGAGACGTCATTGTACAATGGTTCTAAACATTTGGTATTGAGTGTGACTACGAGGATGAATAATTTGAAGGCCAAATTTGGGTGGATCAATAAGTCGATGACAGAAAATCTTGAATTTCTTAGGGATATGTTACCCAAAGGTAATCTTATACAAGATAGGTTGTATGCCGCGAAATTTTTTTTATGTCGATGGGATTGGAATTGGAAAAAATACATGCTTGCCCAAATGATTGTATGTTGTACCGCGGGGTAGAAGATGAAAATTGCAAATCTTGTCGGGTATTTGGTGAGTCTTGATACAACTTGAAAGGGGGTGGAATTGCAATGGGAGCGGAAGTGTTAACAAAATCAAAGAAAAAAAACATCGGCAAAGGTGATGTGGTACCTTTATATAGTTCCACGATTGCAGAAGTTATTTGCGTCTAAGGAAGATCATAAATTTTTGTCTTGGCACACTGAGAGGGATCGATTTGTGAATGATGTCATTAGGTATTCGGCAGATGGTGAGCAATGGAAAAAATTCGTTACTCTTTACCCTGAGTTTGGCGAAGAACCCCGACGTTTGAGGTTAGGCCTATGTACTGATGGAATGAATCCATTTGGTAATATGAGTAGTACACATAGTTGTTGGCATGTGATGTTGGTTATCTACAACCTTTAGTCATGGTTGACAATGAAACGTAAGTACGTTGTGCCATCTTTGAAGATTTCCGGTCCTAGGCAACTAGGTAATGACATTGATGTGTATCTTCCACCTCTTGTAGAGGATTTGTTTACCCTATTTAAGGATGGTGTTAGGACATATGCCAGTAGTGTGGAAGATCACTTTAAATTAAAAGCCATGTTATTTTGCACTGTTAATGACTTCCCTACGTATGGTAATTTTTTTGGTTACTCAGTGAAATGTAACTTTGCTTATCCTATTTGTGAGAAGGACACTGATTATCACCAATTGAACTATGGTTGTAAAACTGTTTATCAAGGTTATTGGCGTTTTCTTCTAGAGGACCATCCACGGAGATTGGCGAAAAAATGGTTCAATGGTGAAGTAGAGTTAAGAGAAGCACTGGTTGCTTGAACAGGCAGTGGATATTTGAAACAGTGAAGAATTTTGCAAACAATTTTGGGAAAAAGAAACGGAAAGTCCCTATGGATGGGAGTTGGAAGAAATGCTTTATACTTTTTAGATTGCCCTATTGGGAGCATTTGGATGTAAGACACTGCCTTGTGTGATGCACATTGAGAAAAACGTGTGTGATTCACTGGTCGGGACGTTTTTGAATACCCCTGTAAAAACAAAGGATGGGCTTAAGGCTCGGTTAGATTTGGTTGAGATGGGGATTAAGAAGACTTTAGGGCCAGTAAGTTCCGGTGACAATTGCTACTTGCCCCCTCCTTGCTATTCAATGTCTCAGGTGGAAAAGAAGTCATTCTGTGCGATGTTTAGTAGCCTTAAGGTCCCGATAACATATTCTTCCAACATCAGTACATGTGTGTCACTTGAGGAGTTGAAGTTGCTTGGGTTGAAGTCTCGTGATTGTCACAATCTTATGCAGGAATTAAATGTCATTGCCATTCGACAGCCATTTCCATCCCATGTAAGATTGTGTATTATGAAGCTTTGTTTGTTTTTCAAGTCAATTTGTAGCGAATACATTAGTGTGTCAAAGTTGGACCGTTTGCAGACAATGATTGTTGAAGTTTTGTGCTGGATGGAAATGTATTTTCCCCCTTCATTCTTTGACATCATAGTCAACTTGTGTGTTCATCTTGTGCGGGAGATAAAGCTTTGTGGTCCTGTGTTTTTGAGGTGGATGTACCCATTCGAGAGGTACATGAAAATATTCAAACATTTTTTGAAGAATCGGTACAGGCCTGATGCAAGTATTGTATAAAGGTACGTGACGGAGGAGGTCATAGAGTTTTGTACTGATTATTTGAAGGAGGTTGATTTGATCGGGGTTCCAACACATAGCTATGATGGACGGTTGGAATGTCATGTGATTCGGCAGGGGAAATCGTTCAGCCTGAGCGCAGAAGAATTAAATATAGCCCATCTCTTTGTTTTCTCTCAATCATGAAGATGTTGTACCTTATTTAAAGGTTCACATGAATGCCATTAGAATTGCCAACCCAAACTTTAACGAGACACTGGTTCTATGATTACATAGTGGGACTTTTGCGTCATGGTTGCGTGATTACGTTTTCGAGGGCGATTATCCTATAATAGTTAAGTGGATTGCTCGTAGACCAATGGGTACAGTACTTTCATATGGAGGTGTTGAAATTAACGGTTTTACATTTGGCACAAAATAAATGGATGATAATTGTGTGTCTCAGGATAGTGGAGTGTTCCTCGTGTCTGAATCTTTGCATGTCGGTATTGGAAGTGAAAATAATCCAATGTATGCTCCTCAGTGTTACTTTGGAACTATTCTAGATATATGAGAGCTTGACTATGTGACTTTGAAGGTCACGGTTTTTAAATGTCAGTGGGTGGATTTAAACAATGGGCAACGAACTGGGGATTTTGATTTTACCCTTGTCGATCGGAGTCAGACAGGTTGGCGGGAAGATCCTTTTACATTAGCCTCCCAGGCGCACCAGGTTTTCTATGTAAGGGATCCTTCTGATCCAAAGTGGGAGATTGTTGTGGAAGAAAAATGCGCTTTTGTTCAAGAATTGAAGCCGAAGAAACTGTAGGATTCGGTCACAATACAATGGGTGTCGGATTGGATAATGCTATGTTGCTTGAGGAGGATAACCTTGCATTGAACTGCTCAGTTGGCCACAACGATCATGATGAGGGAATATAGGTGGAAGTCTATGGTAAGGTAAGTTGTAAAAGGAGGAAATACAAAAAGGATACTAAGAAAATAAAACATAAGAATTAGTTTCATCGTGTGTAATAGTTCTTGTCATTCCGAATAAGTGCTAATAATTCGATCTATCGTTATTTTGTTTAATACTGTAGTGATTGTCTTTGTTTTAAAAATGAACTGCTTCAAATTTAAATGATCAAATTTTTGTTTTGAATCGAACATCTATTAATGTTTAAGAAGTAGAACAAAATAACACCTAAACAAAAAATAGCATTCAAACCTAAGAATCCAAATAGCATCCATACTAAAATAGCATTCAACGTTGAAAACAGAAACTAGCATATCCTCTTACAAACCATGAAAACTTAGAAATTTCTGATGTTACTTCATGGCGGCCAATACTCCACTTGTACCATCGAAAATACTAAAAAGCTGTCCAATAAACAAGACAAGTTCATTCATCAAATATCACTGAAACAAAACAAGACATAAGGAATGTCCGACTCTAAGTGATCCTAAAGATTGCCCGTCGATGTGGATCGGTCATGACAAGGATGATGGCTTGATGTAAGGTGACGTTCGTACGCCCGTTGTATTTTCTCGACTTTCAAAATATTCGCCTTCATGGCGACCAACTCCTTCCGCACCCACCTATAGCAATCTCTAACACCTCTGAAGTATGACTTCTCCTCATCTAAATAAAGTAATATATACACATAATCAATTATAATTAAAAGCATTTATTAATGGAAAAGCCATTAAACTAACAATTTCAATTACCTTCATCAAAACGAGATCTTTTGCTCAGCTTACCACGTTCTGACTCCTTTGGATTGAACGATTTTTTGTCAACCAAGACCCACCTCTTGTTTTCATAGTGCATCTTATCTAAGTACTTTGGCAGTTTCTCCTCGCCGGTTATTTTCAATCCCTCTACCGTCCTCAATAATTTGGTGATTGAGTTCCTGTACGGGAGGCTCTTCACTACCCTAGTCGAGGTGTCAACATAGAGCATATGTCTTAATATATCCACCTTGGGGTTAATTTTTCTACCCTCCATAATTAGATAAAACAACATCAATCCTGAATAGGTAGGCTCGGTGACGTGGTCGGAGGTGGGAACTATGCTTTTAGAAATCATCTCAAACACAATGCGATCACCTATTCCTAACTTCTTGAGACTAAAAGTCTTGGGCTTACCCGAATCACTTGCATCACGACCTAAATACTTAACACTACATTCAATATGGTCAGCATATGGGGGGTCAGAAACAAGGGGAAATTTGTCCCTATGATAACAATCGTTTAAAGGACCGTCAGTGTCTTTTGGGTAGATGCTTTCTAGATTCAAATACGGGCAATCTAGGGATTTATTTATAATACACTGACCAATAGGAATTTCTATACCTCTTACCCTAGTTGAATAACCAACATCCCCAAGATCCCATAGATTACTATAAAATTGATAGCACAAGTCAAAGTATGAGGGTTCACTACAACCGAGCAATGTTTCCACATATTGGTCTTTAAATTTTTCTAGGGGATCCGCTAATCCAATTCTCATATACTTATTGAAATCAATGATATAACAATCTAGTAATTTCCCTTTCAAACACAATATGTTGTACCTAAATTGTGCGGCCAAAGACACCAATTTAGATTGATCGTACCCGGGGATTATTGCCAGTGGATTTCGAACGAGGGATATGAGATGAGCCACCTCTTTCCATCTGCAATCGTTGGCCTTTGTTGATATTTGATGTAGAAGATTGCCCAAGTGAAATGGTTCGCGCTAGGGTTTGGTATTTTAAATGTTTGTGGTTGATGGGCAGATGACCTCTGGTTTGGGGGGATTTTTTTCTTATACTAACTGGGTTCCAAGTTTTGAAACTGATCGGCCCTTGTCTTGTGAAGAGACGATTTCTTCCTTCCAAACCCAGGAAGATGAATCCGGACCTTCACAATTAAGAGTTGAATCAGTTATGAGCTCAGAAATTATTAATTTAGTAAAAAATATGTGTTTGGTTTAGACCCGTGCAGGGCCGTAAAGAGGGGGCAAATTGGGACCAAATGTTTCCGAGTTTGGAAACATATTCAACCGTTCACAAATATGGGCCGAACATGTTCTGAACTCGTAAATAGTTAATTCAAGGTAAAAGCTACGCTTTGTTTAGACTCGTACAGACCTAGAAACAGCGACCGAACCCGGAACTCATTGTTTTCGAGATTGGAAACCTATTTGGCCCATCACTTACATTGGGGAAGAATCACTTATGAACTCGGAATCCAGTCAGCCCTTTTTTACAAAGGGTCGACTCTCTTCCGAACTCGGAATGCAGTCTACTCAAATGGTAAATTATCAAAACCATAGACCTTGCAGATAGTTTTGAAACAATGGGTGACAACATTGCCTATCAGCTCTATCCAATAAAAATAACATGAATTCCACTAATTCAAAATGCAAACATAACATCAATTAAAAAAATTCTATGAATATGAATATGACATCAATTCCCCAAATTAAAGAAGAGTAGTGTATAATCAAAGCATTCCAAGATACCACATCACAAAATTCTTAAACATATAAAACATGTCTTAATTCTCGGCATCAATGTCCTCCACGTCGTTCCCACTATCATCCGACCCTGTATTGGCCTTTCCCTCGCTGTAAGTGAACTCTGGCTCAAAATTCTGTGGCTCCTCGTCATTGCTTAGTTCTAAATTGAGTCCTTGAGCTACCATGAAACTTTCATGTTGGGCATCGGCTCTACTCAACATTTGATATTTCTCCTCAACGTCTACACGAAGGCAATTGAGGTACCTCCCTAGGGTAGTATTCCAAGAGCTCCGTGAACCTAAAATTTTTTCCAGTTAATGTAACAAATACAATTAGCCTTATTGAAGTGTTGAGTTAAGCGTATAGCATAAAAAAGCAACTAAATTAAACTTACGAGATCCTGATGCCTCAGCCCTATCAAGTTTTGTCTCCTTAGCTCTTTTTGCATTCTTAGCCAACTGCCCCAGACGCTCCCATTTATTATCTTTGCCAAGCGTCAATTGCTTATGTTGAAACCAACCCTCATCATAAACTCTAAGTGCATAGGTTGATCATTTGGCTGGACGCCGGCCTTCTTGATCATTGTCGTAATCAAGCAACCGTAAGGGAACTCATTCTTTTTTGTGTTTGTGGCCTTAAGCATACTCATTAGGATGGTGAACCCGCAGTTTATCTTCTTTCCCTCCATCACATAGTAGAATAGCATGAGGTTTCCAATGGTCGGCTCACACGTATGACCACCCGTCGGTAATACATTCAAACAAACCCACTCGTAAATGAGTCTCTGCTCCCTCGTCAATTGCCCTATGTCATAGCTCTCTGTCGGGGGCCACACCACTCCTAATAAAGTACTTCATAGCCATGACTACAAGGTCTAGTGGGGTAGCTTTGGTTACCGAGGGCCAACTCTGTTGGTAATAAATTTCATAGGGGCCATGGGGATCGTCGGTTCTCAATTTTTCAGGGGTGGTGTAGGAGCTACCTAGGGCTTCACAAATTGTGTACTTATTCACCAAAATTTCCTTGTCATTCACCAAAGTCACATCACGATTTTTAAAGCATTGTCTTAAATTTGCATAAAATTGAATAAGCTCGTCCTCATAAACAAGATCTTCCAAGCACATCAATCCATTAAGATGTTGTTATTTAAAAGGCCTCAAAAAATATCCTAAGCATAAATCTTCAATTGACGATGCACGAATAACTTTAGCACTAATCACTTTACGGTTGGAGAATTCAACATAAATCTCCTCCACTTTTGTGTTGAAAAATCGATCGGATGTCTAATTTCGGTGTATGCATTATGACTCCGGTCATTGGCTTCACTGGTGTTCTTCATAGTGTATCGTTTCTTTGATATTGTGCTAGGATTTGTGAATTGCTTAATTTGGTGAAGGTTAGGGTTTGGGTGGGGAGAGGGAATTGGGGAGTTTTTGAAAATCGATTGAAAATGTGGCTACTCGATTGTGGATTTTTAAAAATATTTATAGAGGTTCCAAACTCGGAAGTTGTTCTGAGGGTTTGTTATAAAGAGTCGACGATCTTCAAAGTTCGTAAGTTAAATCTAATGGGAAAAATAGCCATTAAGGCATGTTTTCAAAAGGGTATTAAATACCCTAAGAAGACCCGTCATTTCCCTCCAACTCTCCCCACCAAAACTCCTTTTCTCCTTTATCAAATTCATTTCTCTTCATCCCTTCTCCATGATTTCTTCACAAGTTGATGAAAGGTTAGTGTCAATGCCTAATGCTCCTTCAGTTATATTCTTCTTCTTCTTTTCATCTAAAATCTTTTTCTCATTTTTGAGGGGGGTGATGATTAAGGAGGAAGAAGGCTTGAAGGGGAGCAAGCTTTCATCAACTTGATGCTCCCATTTGTGTATTATTAAGGTTAGTGTTGTAAAACCCTAAAAAATTGTTGTTCTTCTTAGTGTGTTTATGAATGGTTTGTTTTATCTAGGGCTATTAGGATATTATTTGTGTTCAATATTATATTATATTGATTTTCACTTTTGTCTTATGCCGGATTGTGAAAACCAAAGGAATATTAATATAATATTGTAAGCATTTTAATATGAAGCGGATCCCATGTAGCTTGGCCTTTTTTTTGGCATAAACTATGTATAATGAAGGTAATGTAGTTATTATGTTTAGCATATGTTGTTGTAGGAAATATTATGTTTGTGAAATAGACTCGTGATAATGTGTTACGTTCGCAAAAATAGCGATGGGAAGACTATGGGATTCGATTGCGATGACGATGGCAGATCCTATGAGATAGGAATAGCTAAGACCCATTGTAAAACATTAGAATATAGGATGGATAGGAAGGAGTTAACTCTGATAGTTTTTAACAAGTCCGACAAGTGCTTGTTTAAAGATCGTCTGAAATGGTCTAGTTGGGTCACGAAGATCGGGAGAAACAGGGTTGACATTCGGTTTGATCTTTGACATGACTTACCAAAAGACTATAAGGAGACCCTATCGATGGAGTGCAAGGTAATGTTAATGGTCATCGTGTGTTCGCAAAATATTTTACTAATCTCATATTCTAAAATTACCATTGTCTCTAAATCCTCATAGAGACCCTTTAAAATTGAAGCCCCGGATATGGCATATATTAGAAAGAATGCAACGACCGTGATGTGCAAATGTTGGCGGAAACACAAATATATTTTGTCGAGGGAGTACATATTTTCTTCTGAAAAAGGAGATCACCTGTGGATAACGTACACACATTCAACCAGAGAGTTTAGAGATCCACAAGACAAGGGCTTTGGAGAATGATTCTAACGTTAGTAAATTCATTTAAAATTTTACTAAAATTTTAAATGAACTAGTTTTTAGCGTTAAAATGTCGCATACAAACTAACATAGGGCATGAGAAAAGAAAAACAACACCTTGCCGGTTTGAATAAAATTTCTCACTGTTTAAGCCGTGACAGGTATGGATTTGCGGCAATGAAGTAAGTAGAAGAACGCCTTGAGAAATATGTTCAAATTGCAACCGAAGAAGAGGCTCGCACAAAGGTACAACCATTGGATGTGGATGACATTGATAGGTGGAATCTATTCCTCAAAGGCCGACAAAAAAAAGAGGGTATATACAAGGAGGAAGATATATATAAGAGAAATTGCGGAGTGAGTGGTATACCATTTATTCAGACTTTCTATTTATTCATTCACATATTTTATGTTAACATGTGCTAACATTTTCCCCTTATCTAACATGTTAGGAAAAAAATTAATGAATGCTCAATTCAAAGGGATATTCATACCCATCTTCAAGCATGATATTCTTTGTGAGGAAACAAAAAAGACCGGACCACGCAGGGCGTGTTAGGGGAGTGGGTGGGTTCTTGACACAATGAGAGGCATTTGGAATTACCCTGTATTATGGTCGTGCACAACCATCGCGGACCCACACATTTCAAAAACATGCCCTTCAACAGGAAAAATGAATTAAGCAACAAGACATTCTCATTCGGAAGTTGATCCAACATACAGACCTACCTCTTCCAGAAACTTTGGATGATTTAACACCTGATTGGACTCCCCCATCAATAGGATCACACCAATCTCCCAAACAAACATATTGAGGTTAATCGGGAGGCAAGTATCCTAACTCCTAGAGACAAAGTCGAAAACCTCGACAAGGCCTTACTCATAAGTGATAAAAAGGTACACGTTTAAGTATATCAACTCTTTCATATGAATTTTGTGTAGGATATAACATTTGTAATTGTTGCAATGTAGGGTTCACTAGTTTGTGAGCTATACATTGATCAAGACATAGGTGGTAGACCACTACACATTGCCGATGGAGTTTTGCATGAGTTAATGAGGCATCATCACACCATACCAATTTCAAAAGATTTGTCAAGAGTATCTCTAGAGAAGGCATTGGTAAGGGGTGCAACATTGCCAGTTCCAGACGAAGAATACAAAAATGTCTGTGCCGCTCGTGAAATGTTTCTTTTGTAGCCTCGTCGACTACTTTATGTTGATCCCATTAAAGATCGGCATTTGAAACTCAACTCGTCAATAACACCTAAAGAGGTCGTAGCTACAACAAAACCGGTGCAAGCTACACCGAAACGGGTCGAATGAGCACCTAAATTGGTCTAAAAAACACCAAACAAGATTCGAAAACCGGTACCAAGAGAATAACAAGTCTCGAAAGACTCACCTCCATTCATACGATTGCTATAGAATCGGCTTCAACCACATGAACGCAGCTCAACTTACGGATTTCCTAGAAATGATTGTGTATTTGGTGCAAAACAGGATATCATCGCCCTATGGAGTGATTTTGAGGACCTTTGGAAATGTGAGTAAGTTAATCAGACGCTAATGTTCATTTACACCCTGTGAGTCCAATATAAATATATTTTATTCATGTTTTCATTTTATTACTTTCTCATTCTGTACGAATAATGTGAAAAAAAATTAAAGGTACATGTATTTTTTGTATAATCTAAAAAGGCATGGACTAGATACATGTGCCCGGTGATGACCCAAGAAATTGGTTGTACAAACTAAGAGAGAATCGACTACATTCACAAAAACATTGGGAGGAAGGATAAGAAATTATTCAATCTGCCCAACATTGAAAGGTTATAGTTACCAAATTTTTTATTTGTTACAAACATTATTTAAGCAACTATATCAACATAAGTTTGCCCATGTTTTCTGTTTAGACACCATTGGCGATTGATCATGATTGTTCCAGAAACAAAACGGGTGTATTGGATGGATCCCTTGCACTTCCAACCATCGAAAGCATTTGTCAAGATTTTGGAGTTCGACATGAAGGACACTAACAATGATGGTGGAATCAAAATGGATGTGGTCAAAATCAAGGCATGAATTCTAGTACAATTACCCCCTTTTTTTAAATGACCTTAATTTTCATGTTTCTATTCAACTCTAACTTGAAATTATTTTAATACAGTACAAGAAACAAGCACAAACGTGGGAATGCGGCTATTACGTAATGTTGTATGCAATAGTGCAAACCCTAAGTTGGTAGAGTAACACATATTGTATTTGTTAAATTAGTATGGCGTGTAAGTTTGGAATAGAAATGTGTTGATTTCTTTTCCTATATATAGATTATCGCTTATTTAGCATTTTCTATAGATTTTTGTTAGCCTGCAGAATGATTTTATGTATTGTGTTACAATTCTGGCTGTTGAACGAGACCTATTTTGAGCCGGGGAAATGAATGTAAACTGTATTTTTGATAATTGGAGTTGTGGGCTCTTACGAGCTTGGAACTAATTTCGTCCCTTCAAGTTTCTAAGAGTCAATTTCATTTTCGAGTTCGCAAATTAAATAGTACCCCCAAAAAATTGAGCGCATGAAATTTATAATGCCGGCTCGGATTGTGCATCCGAATAGGGAAGTCCACTGGCATTAAAGGCGGTTCTGAGTCCGACATTTCTTTTGAACTTGGAATATATTCACATTCTGAGTTCAAACGATGTCTTCCAGAACGTGCGAATCCAGCATGGGTTCCAAGCTCGGAACCTATTTAAGGCAGTTCGGTCTTCCGAGTTCGGAAATGGTCTCCCAGGGTGGCAGAGGCAACTTAGGTTCCAATTTTGGAAGTCATTAAAGGTGGTCCTTCCGACCTTTCTAAGGTAGTTTAGAACCGCCTTTAATAGGTATTTTTAAGACTGTTTTCAAAACTGCCTTTAATCGGAGGTGATCAAAGGCGCAACCGGAGAAGGTACTTTAAAAGTGCCTTCTCTGGTCCAATAAAACTGCCTAAAATGGCCTATGCCCCCACTAGTGTGGCTATGCTCCGAATGTTATTAATGTGTTGTACCAAATTGATGGAAGAGAAGAGGATTTATTCTATGTGGTTAAACTGGATGAAGATGAAAAACTAAGCGCGATGTTCTGGAGAGATGCGATGATGAAATAAGATTACATATTGCATGGGGATGACATGATATTTGACACCACTTACAAAACAAACAAGTACAACCTTGTTTATGCTCGAATTATGAGAATGAACAACCATTAGAATAATGTGATATTTGGTTGTGCGCTTATTGGAGAGGAAAATAAAGGGACTTTTATTTGATTATTGGAAAGATTTAAAATGGGAGAAAAAGATCCAGTAACTATAATTACATTTACATAGCGGGACTTACCTATGGCAGGTATAATCTAAAAGGTACTCACTACCCTATTCGGTTTATGTGTTGGTGTTTCAGTAACTGTGTATGACCTTTCATATCTTTTGGATTGATGTTTTAAGAAGTCAACATATATATATATATATATATATATATATATGTGTGTGTGTGTGTGTGTGTGTATATATGTGTGTGTGTGTGCGCGCACGCTTGCACAAACAATATATACTCATTTATTTATGTGTGTGTATATATGTGTGTCTGTGTATGCTTGCACAGACAGTATATACTCATTTATTTATACGTGTATGATGTTTCTATAACATGATCAGAAGTTGAATACATTTTGTTTGATGATTTCTGAATTCGGTAAAAATAATGCAACAAGAATATTTGATATTTACACAACATATTACCTTCAATAATAGTTTATTGATGATTTATAATACAACAAAAGTTTGTTGCAAGTGTTCAGTAATACAAGACACAAGGTCTGTTTATGACCAGTCTTGTGCAGAATTGGCCAAGCCAGTTATGAGAACTACGCTTAGTGCATTTAATAAACATAATTATGTTTGTATTTAATGCTTCTTTTATGGGAGTGCTAATATCCTATTTTTTGTATTATGTGAACAACAGACTGAAACTTTGAACTTGGCTCCAAAGTTTTGATTCAGTGGCCAAAAATGTAAATTTGAAGAAAACAAATTACATGTTTTAGTTGTCGTAAAGTTTTGATTATGTATTGTACATATGTCACTGTTTAATTTGACAGAAGTGAACTTTTTACAGTAAACTTTTTCATCCTTTTCTACTGTTCAACTGTGCACCCAACTTTCTCCATCTGCAAATTAATCTGAAAAAAGAGAAAGGATATCAATTACAATCCTTATAAATGCTTCCAAAATAAAAAATTTAAAACTTCATATATACTCTCTATGTATAGTTTCATTCTTACTTCCTTCACACATAAAGTAGTTGTAATACCGATGCATCATCTTTAGGCATTAATGATAGTTATCATGGAATCATCTTCAGATATTATGCGGGTAAGCTAGTTAGAGCATTTTTCTTTGTTTCTAATGAACCCTCTCCTCTGGAGGCTAAACTGGGGAGTCTGGAAAAGGTTGTATCTTTGATAAATGAACTTGGGATCAACAGGGTTATCTTAGAATCGGATTCTTTACAAGCTGTGAAGTATATAAACTCACCTTATAAAACACATTTCTCTATCTATTCTAGATGTGTTACTCTGAAACACACCTTGGGATTCATTACTCTGCAACATGCTCACAGAGAGGCCAATTCTATTTGTAAACTAGGAAGAGCTCTGAACTTAAACTCTAATGAGATCCTTTGGGATCAATTGGATTTGAGAACAAGGGGTATGATCATCTTAGATAAAAGGAAAACCCAATGAGTTAAAGAGTACTGATAGAAGTTGAGCCCAAGAAAGCCATTGGGCTGAAAATGTGGTGGCCCAATTATGAGAATATTTAATACTCTGATATAATTACCGCATTCATGGGTAATTAAGAGCGATAATTAAGGAGAACGTGATTTAGAACACAGGAATACAAGGTACACATTTACTTATCATTCATTCAGTCTTAATCATATTGGACTCTTGGACTAACTTAGGCAAGGTGCTGACCCCTGGAACCCCAGGGACAGTTCTATTGCAGGTTCATTCAAGAAGAACTCAAACCCACAAACTGGTCTGTTTTTTTAGACGCATCAAGTGGCACCGTCTGTGGGAACGACTAAGCCAGATCAAGGGTTTTGAGAGTTTATGTCCGCGGTTATTTAAAGGAGTGAAAGGTTAAGGTTGATAGGTACGGGGGCTAGGTCAATGCAAAGGTTAAGAATGGAGAATTCAGGAGTAGGAAATGACGCTCATGTTGAGGACATCAGTATGGCTAACCTCCAAACGCCAGGAACAGAGTCACGTACGGAGCCTGTTACGGTTGTAAACCATGAAGGGGGGCAAACCTCAGTGGCATTTGTTGTAAATATCCTGGTACCAATTTGGAATGATGCACCGGGTCCTCGAGGATATTGGAAATGATGGGACATAAAGAATAGAGAAACCCTGATTCCTTGCTTGAAGGGGTAGCCAATCTAAGGGATGGAAAGTTTACGGGATATTGGAAATGATGGGACAGAAAGAATAGAGAAACCCCGATTCCTTGCTTGAAGGGGTAGCCAATCTGAGGGATGGAAAGTTTACGGATGTTTCGGGAGATTCATATATGGAAGTATATGGCCAGCACGAGTAAAGAAATCAGAATGCGGGGAGGGTGACCCTGAATCAAGATGTAGAACGAGCAGCTCAGGTCCTGGCAGCAGCCGGCTATCGAGTTACCCCTCCTCTGAAGGATGACAGGGTCACGCACAGAGTATTGCCACTCTCACCTGTAGGAATAACTATGGGGTGGGCCCTCAACTTTAAATAGCCTATCCTTATCATGCATATGCTAGAGAGCCATTGCAAGATAGGCCTCAACCTTCTATTCCTAGTTACTCACAAAGATCGGTATATTCGTTACCTCTGCTTGCCTCATCTGCTCCTACCCTCGACCTGGCCAGTCCAAGAGTGGCATATGGGATGATGGCCTCTTCTGCCATGCAAGGATACGGAAGTATGGGAATTCAAGAAGCGATGATTAGTTAGGGGACTTACAATCTCTATGTCCAACCACCACCACCACCATACCTAAGTTTTGGACAGCCTTGGATGAACCTCGAATACGGAGAAACTCAACCTCCTTATCCGCCACAGCTGGGAGGTCAAAACAGGGGGCTGAACGTGATAGGGAAGCAATAGGAACCCCCCTTGGATGGAAGTGAATTGTTAAGAAGGAAATTGGATAGGTTGATTGGACCCTTGGGCCAGGCTGTAGGGTTTCCTTTCAGCTCGGTGATCACCGGGGTTCGATGGCCAATAGAAGTGAAGCCTCCGGAAGGACTTCCCACGTACAGTGGTGAGACTCACCCTCTCGAGAGTTCATCAAGATGTTCCTGGGCTTGATGAGTTCGAGAGATTTCGATGAGAAAGACATACAAGCTGGTAGGAAGCTACCTGTGGGGAAAAACACAGGATTGGTTTAATAAGTTGCCAAGAGGCTCTCTCCGATCATACCAAGACTTCAACGGAGCATTGTTGAGCCAATACGCACAGAAAAAAAAGGTTTACCAAAACTTTGTTAGAACTCTACCAGACGAAGCAAAAGACATGGGAAAGCAAGGAAGCCTTCTATCATCGGTATCTGGACGAGAGCTTGGGAGTGACAGAAACAACGGAGAACGAGGTAATCTAGGGGTACCTGATGGGGATGCATGACTTGGAATTATACAAGAATCTAAGTACTAACACCCCCAAGACCTTGCAAAAACTTCAGGAAGTTGTATAGCAGTACTCGAGGGTAGAGGAGGCAACTAGAAGGAAAAGAGATAGCCTTATAGAGAAAATGGGAAGAAACGTAGGGCATAGAGGAAAAAGGCCGATTGAACCTATAAGAACACTATTCGAGAGATACATTTCATTTTCACCAATGCTTGGAGGAAGAACTCCTGCACAGATCTTAAGTATACATAGAGGGTTGTTCCGAGCACCCCCACCCTTGCAGAGTTCGCACAACTTGGTATTGCAATCATCACAGGAATTACGGCTATGGCACAAACAATTGCATGCAGTTGAGGATGGAGATCGATAGGTGTGATTTGGAAGGACAATTTAGAGGACAAGGACACAGGAACCATGCTTCCCCCTTGAGGCCTTGAATGAACCAATAGCAGTCTTAGAGAGAGAACAATAAAAACAATGGGGGTAGAGGAGATAGAAGACATCGGGAACAGGCGGTTCGAGACAGGGGACAGGAATGAAGGCAGGACAGACCCCAGGAATAACAAGGGGGAAATCAAGATAACCAAAATAGGGAAAACCCAACCGTGTGAAGGGTAATTAATGTCATCATTGGCATGTTGGGAGAGAGATATTTGAATGTTGTGATAAGAGTAGAGGCTCGAAGGGTCCCTGTAGAAGAGCCCAGACACAAGAGGTTTCGACCAGACGAGACGGTCACTTTCTCGGAAGCGGATGTTGTACCAGACAAAACACCTCATATAGATCCTATGGTAATTTCAGCCATTATTGGAACGTCTTTGATAACAAGGTTATTTGTGGATGATAGAAGCGGGGTAGAAGTGATGTTTGCTGAGTGTTTTGACCAGTTGGATATATGGCATGACAACTTGAAAAAGTCAGCTTCCCCTTTATCTAGGTTCACGAGAAACCCAATATTCCCCATAGGAGAGATATTCCTGTTCGTTCGCATAGCGGATGACAACAAAGGGGTGACTATCAGGTGTAATTTTACTGTTGTGGATGCCCCTTCCCCGTATAATGTGATTTTAGGAAGGCCATGGATGTTCCAGGCTCGGGCAGTCTGGTCACCCTATTACCTGATGATGAAGTCCTCGACTAAAATGGGAGTGGCATCCATTTGAAGAGATCAAACTGTGGCTAAAAAATGTAACCTTACGGCGTTACGAGAAGCGAGAAAGCAAAGAGATGTAGCAATGGTACACGCAGATGTGGGTTGACCGATACAATACAGATACATATTCGGGATATGAGATTAGTAACTGTGGGGAAGCTAATTCCTGAAGATGTCAAGGAGAAACTAAGAGACTTATTGGGAGAGTATAGGGACGTGTTCTCATGGGATACTTCTGACCTAACGGGAGTACCTTCGAGTCTCGTACTACATAGGCTGAACATTGACCCCTCAATTAAGCCAATGAAGCAGAAGAGAAGGGTGTTTGCTCCAGAAAGAGCTGAAGCAATTAAAGAAGAAGTGGTGAAGTTGTTGAGGGCAGACATCATTGAGGGGGTGTTCTACCCCAAATGGATCGCTAACCCAATCATAGTTCCAAAGCATGATGGGTCCTGGGGAATGTGTATAGATTTTACCAATTTAAATAAATGCTACCCCAAAGATAGTTACCCGTTGCCACCAATCGACAAATTAGTGGAAGCCATCACTAGATATCAGATTTTGGCTTTCTTTCACATGCATAAGGGGTATCACCAAATACTTATGGCGGAGGAAAACAAGGAAAAACATCGTTTATTACAGATGTGGGCACGTACTATTATAAGAAGATGCCCTTTGGCTTAAAAAATGCTGGGGCTTCTTACCAGGGGCTAGTTGATAAACTGTTCAGGGGGCAGATAGGAAAGAACATGGAAATATATATGGATGACATGGTTGTCAAAAGCAAAAGTCATGAAGAATTCTTAAAGGACTTGGAAGAAACATTCAATAGGCTTCTAGGGGCTAATTTGAAGTTGAACACGTCTAAGTGCATTATTGGTGTGGGGTGGGGAAGTTCCTCGGATTCATGGTCTCAGAGAGGGGTATTGAAGTAAACCCGGAAAAGGTTGAAGCTTTGAAGACAATGAAAACCCCACAATCAATAAAGGATGTACAAAAGCCTACAGGGTCTCTAGCAGCCTTGAGCAGATTCCTATTGAAGGGGGCGGAGAAACACCTACCTTTCTTCGATGTCCTTCGAATGGCAAAGAAATTTGAGTGGAATGGAAAATGCGACAAGGGAGCTTGACAACAACTTTTGCCTATCCCTCCCAAGGGCATCCGGACAAAAATACTCCCCGGGTTTGGGAGACTTGACTGGCACGTCCCAATTCCACGGGGGAACTCGATACCTCCTATTGTCAAACACAATCCCCTTCTTCCAGCTTCTCCAGTCACCCGAATTACTAGGAACAGCAAAAATCTTGTGATGTGCCTCCCGGCTGGTAAAAGTGACAATCATGTCGGTGGACCGCCCACTATAAGACACGAAGTACAGCGAACGAAATAGCTTATACCTTGGCTTGATACCAAAATTGTCACATCGTGTCAAGAGCATAATAATGATCACCGAGACATTAGGATGAACTTGTGCAAGGCTCACCTGGAATTGTTTAAGAAGTTAGGAAAAAAGGGGTAGAAGGGGGAAGGTGAGCCCGCATCAAAGATGTCTGAGGGAAATAGTTAATCTACCCTCGGGGAGGTTATGTGGGGTATCTTCCTCTCGAAAGGGTTGAAAATCAGCCTCTGGAGCTATTCGTTGGCCAAAGGGATCGAGTCCAAAACCTTCGAGTTAACTTTCCCCACTCTGGCGGGGGCTCCTTCCCTGAATCCCTTGGCCTTATCCTTCGAGAATTTCCCTTCTTCTTCTTTTGAGAGGATTTAGCCAAAGAAGATACATGAGGTGCTCTCGAGGGTGTTTCCTCCTCCTCGATGGACGTCCTCTCTCTCTCAAAAGAGACGCATTCTCCTCCTCCTCTATGGCCTCGAGGGACACTTCCTTGTAGGCCAGAGATGTATTTGACCCCCCCCCCCCCCCAAGAACTTTGAGTTCTGGATTCGGAGGAGGGTAGAAGCCAATCTTGCCACTTGTAGATGATCTCTTTATATCGGGCTTGCCCATGCCTGGTGGCCAATTCTTGACGGGATCTTGAGGAGGCATATCAGTTACTGGGAAAACCCTCTCTTCCCCAGGGTTGTTAGTAATGTGATCATAAATACCTCCTCTAGCATCATAATCATAATGGAATTCTTTGGAATGAGTGTTTTCCGAGTCACTAATAGCCCTTTCCTGGCGTACTTATCCCCGCCCCTCCTACCCTAATCTCACTGGGAAATCTCTCGGAGGCGGAAACCTCATCAGAACGGGGCATGATTGTAAGGTGAGGAAACGAAAAGATTATAATAAGAAGAGGGATGAAGGTACTTACTGATTTTCTGGGAAAGACGATGAATATTAGAGAGAGAGAGAGAGCTTGTAAGAAGTTCCTGCAAATGAGAAAAGTGAAAGAAGGAAGAGAGGTTAGGGGGGATATTGGGGGCTGAAACGGTGGATATTTAATTACTGTCTTGGAAATGTAAAAAGTTATAGAAACATGCAATTGTTTTTGTCTTCTGACAACACGATGTTTGGGGAGCAGTGACACCCGCGGTTGTATGGCATGCGTGCTCCTTTTGGAATCCTAGCGCTGAGAGTTGATTAGAAAATTTGATTCTCTCCCTCGAAGGCAGGAGCAACGAAATACAAGGTTCGTTTCGAGTCTTCAGAGTCCTGAATACAGCCCCATGCATTCGGACCTCGAAGAACCTTTGTACCGTTCCAGCCTTCTGAGGTCGAGAACCTATTTTTTTGGGGGCTCTTGATAGAGGTTGAGTCCAAGAGGTCCATTGGGCTAAAGAAGTGGCGGCCCAATTAGGACAATATTTAATACCCTGATATAATTACTGCATTCGTGGGTAATTAAGGGCGATAATTAAGGAGAACGTTATTTAGGACACGGAGCATAAACACAAGGTGCGCATTTACTTATCATTCATTTTGTTTTAATCATATTGGACTCTTCGACTAACTTAGCCATCGGAGCGCTAATCCCTGGAATCCCAAGGACAATTCTATTGCAAGTCTATTAGAGAAGAACTCAAGGCCACGAACTGATCGGTTGTTCGAGACGCATCAAGCATATAGGCAATATCCTTCATGATTTCACAAATTTATGGCATCATTTTTTGTTGTTGTGTGTGGTGACTCAAGGATGTACATTTCTCTGGAATTTTTTACTTTATTCTCGGACATGTATGAAGTTTTAACCTCTATCTCTACTGGAATCCTATATTTGCAACTTGCCTTGGCTTCTCTTAGTGTGCTATCATCGCATTTACGCATATGCCCTTTTAGCGTTTGTTGCAAAACATTTCTCACCTCCTTTTGCTGATGCTAGTTTGTCGTTTTTCTTCTGCAGGAACAGGGTTAGCTGCTGGTTGTAAATCCGCAGAAAGTATGAACCATCTTCGGAGCTCCAATTTCACCTCAGCAACCCAGGAATGAATGAAACTGAATTCTGAAAGCTCGGCATTCACATTCATCCCTTTCGAACTGGGATAAATTAAGAGATTTCCACATAAAAAAAACTCCATGTCTAGCCTCCTTCAAACTAACACAGGGGTGTGGAGGTTTCAAAGCCTCCTTCAAACTAGTCCATTCACTTAATTTACTTTTTACTCTTTTACTATAATTTTCTTTGCTCACACTTTCTTTTTTTTAAAAAAAAAGTGTCAATGGATAGGTAGCCAATATTTCATGACCAGCGCGAGTAACAAGTTGATCAGATTGAACGGATGTCTTGAACTCGAGTTCAAAACTTACACTTTCAGAAATGCGAGTTATGCTCCTCCCTTCCCTGCATAATAGTATAGGATTTTTTTAATCGTTGTTAATGAGATACCACATGTCGGAAAGAATACCAGCTTCTAGTGCGAACTAAACTCCCCCAATACTCACTGTTGGGTATGAGCACTGTTCAATGGACTAGGATCATGGGCATGGTGTGTGATAGGCACCATTGTAGCAGCAATGCAAAGAGGACGGCTCGAAAAGAAACTTAAGGATACTTAACTCAAAAACCTACTCCAGGTCCGATTGTGTGAAGTCAGTTTCAAGGTTTGGAAGAAAACAGAACCACCCCAGTATCAAGGGGCGAAATTAAGAACACACATAATGCAAGCAAACTATTAGGGATCAAACAGACACACGTAATCTTTCAAACTGGAGCTACTTCCTCTTGGATGTCTTCCTACTCTCGAGCTTTTTGCGAGTAGCTTCAAATTCTTCTTCACTGGGCTCTGGAATTGAACCACCTCCATATTTGCTAGCCATAGATGAAAGCATAGAATCCATCTGGGCTTTTCTATCAGATCGTCGCTGTGAGATCATAGCAACCAAAGAATTTTCCTCTTCCTTTGCTCTACAAATGAGGTTGGCAGTTATAAGAAACGTGAGTATTGGAGGTAAAGGGAGGATGACATAATCAATATTAAACAGAGATCAACACAATTTGCTCACTTGTGCCTCCTGCGAATAGGACTACTAGGTGGTTTGATTTCGGAAATTTTCTTAGCCCATTTACCATACGCCTTGGTGGATTTCAAAACACCTACAAACATTCGCAGAGCAAAGGGGTTAGGCACAGCCAAAACACATGAAAAAAATCAAGCTGTTTAAACTCACCTTCAGATATGGCCTCATCAAGAATATCCTTGAACCTATGCGAATCCAGCTTTGTATCCGAGCAGAGCATATGACAGAAAACTCTGGGTAGAAAAGTAGAGCATAAATGCCAAACTGTCCATTCAGACTACATGAATAAGAGAGAGGACATGTTCTACCATACCTGTTCATGTTACCCTTGTGCTTCTGGTACAGGTCAATCAAGTCCTTTTTCTCTGAGTCAGAACCTCTATAGTTCCCATAAAACTCTTCAATATCAGCCTCAGTGACCTATAACCATAACGAATACATACTTAGGAGTGGAGAGGCATACAAGTTTTTATCAAACATGAATTTTAACCTTCTTGTACAGGGTCTGGAAAAAGTCCTTCAAATTCTGCCCCACATCCCCAGCAAAGTCCTGAGTAACAGCCATAAAACAAGTTATTTGGGCGCCAGGAGGCTGTCAGATGCATGGATAGGGAGGCAGTGGGAACACTGTAGATTTGATAGTGTTTGACCATAACCACACACGAGCCCAAGGTTCTCACTCTGCTTCTTTCTTAATTTAGCATGCTTTCACTTCTTCAATGCTAAAATGTTATAAGATTCAATTTTATTGACTCTCCTATCTCTCATACACCAACTCAGGCACTCACACTACACGGCCTCTTGCATTAAAAAAAGGCAGTAATATATTTTCATCAACAAGTGTGTAGCAAAACTAAGATAATTCAACTAAGAATTTTAAGCAAGTGTTGTTGCCCTATGATACAACAAGTTTTCTTCATGTGCTGAACCACAAACTGCAATAGAGCAAAATGAAGCAACACTTACGGCATCATCAACACATCCAGTCTGGTCATAGAGTGCCCGTTTATCCTCGTCACCAAGGATTGACATAACCTTTTGAAGCTGCTGAAATTTCTCCTTAGCATCCTACAAAGAAGGATGATATAGAGTACTACAATTGGTCCAAACCAACTTAATAACCCCATTGAAAGGTAACCCACCAACCAGCCACTGGTGTAGACCAAACAAACTTACTAATAACAGCAACAAAATTAGAAGAGAACTATGATTAAGGAATTACCTCATCACCAGGATTCTTGTCGGGATGCAGGCGCAAGGCCAATTTGTAATAAGCTCTTTTGATCTCTTGTTGGGAAGCGCTACTTTCTACGCCCAAAATCTCGTAAAGGGTCTTTTGGTTTGAGTTGGACGAGGAAGCTTCGAATGTCTTCTCCTCGTCTTCTGACATTGGTTCTTCGACCTCCTCTTCTTCCAACTGCCGTTTCGAAACCCTAGCCCTCTTCGTCTTCCCCATTTCAGCAATAAGTTACCCTAATCAGAGTAAGTAAAACCAATTGCGGATATGCCAATGGATTTTCCTTGAGGCGATTTATAAAAGGATTGAACTGATACGCCCATTTCCCGCCATAATTATTCCTAAATTTTCATTTCTTCCCGCCCCTTCAACTTTATCTTAGGGTACTGTATAAAAGAAATCCTCTCAATCCCATGGTTGACATAAATGGTCGTCACAGGTAGAAGGGTAATTTCGCAGGCCACTATAGATGCACATGGCTGTCTCACCATGTGTGCTACAGGTATTGTCAAGTGGCTGCCCAAAACGATGTCGTTTTGGGCTTTTTTTTAAAAATATCTGCCTAACTATGTGCGTCTACATGTGTTGTCAAGTAGCCGCCCTAAACGAAGTCGTTTTGGGCATTTAAAAATAATATTAATATACCATTGGACAGTTCGAGAGGTGAAGGTTTCAGTGGAGGGTTCGAGAGGTTGTGTGATCGAGTGGTAGATTCGAGTGGTACTAGTTCGAGAGGTACCCCTCGAGAGGTGAATGTTTCATTGGAGGTTCGAGAGGTGAAGGTTCCAGTGGAGATTCGAGAGTTGAGAGTTCGAGTGGTACTGGTTCGAGAGGTACAGATTCAAGAGGTGAAGGTTCCATTGGAGGTTCGAGAGGTGAAGGTTCCAGTGGAGGTGGTTCGAGAGGTGAGAGTTCGAGTGGAGGGTTCGAGTGGTACTAATTCGAGAGGTGCAGATTCGAGAGGTGAAGGTTCCATTGAAGGTTCGAGAGGTGAAGGTTCCTGTTATGTGGCCGCCCAAAACGACGTCATTTTGGGCATTTAAAAAAACAATAATAACATACCATTGGACGGTTCGAGAGGTGAAGGTTCCAGTGGAGGGTTCGAGAGGTAGTGGGTTTGAGTGGAGGGTTCGAGTGGCACTGGTTCGAGAGGTGAAGGTTCCATTGGAGGGTCGAGAGGTGAAGGTTCCAGTGGAGGTTCGAGAGGTGAGAGTTCGAGTGGTACTGGTTCGAGAGGTACGGATTCAAGAGGTGAAGGATCCATTGGAGGTTCGAGAGATTAAGGTTCCAGTGGAGGGTTCGAGAGGTGAGAGTTCTAGTGAAGGGTTCGAGTGGTACTGGTTCGAGAGGTACGGATTCGAGAGGTGAAGGTTCCATTGGAGGTTCGAAAGGTGAAGGTTCCAGTGGAGGGTTCGAGAGGTAGTGGGTTCGAGTGGTATGGATTCGAGAGGTGAAGGTTCCATTGGACGGTTTGAGAGGTGGAGGTTCGAGCGGTGAGAGTTCGAGTGGAGGGTTCGAGTGGTACTAGTATGAGAGCTACAGATTTGAGAGGTGAAGGTTCTATTGGACGGATTCGAGAGGTAATGGGTTCGAAAGGTAGGATTCGAGAGGTACGGATTTGAGAGGTGGAGGTTCCATTGGAGGTTCGAGAGGTAGTGGGTTCGAAGGGCGGTTCGAGAGTTGAAGGTTCGAGAGGTAGTGTGTTCGAGTGGTACTGGTTCGAGAGGTACGGCTTCAAGGATGAAGGTTCCATTGGAGGTTCGAGAGGGGAAGGTTCCATTGGAAGGTTCGAGAGGTGACGGTTCGAAAGGTACGGATTCGAGAGGTAAGGGTTCCATTGGCCGATTCGATAGGTGAAGGTTCCAGTGGAGGGTTCGAGCGATGATAGTTTGAGTGGAGGGCTCCTCTCCAGTGGAGGGTTCGAGAGGTGAATGTCCCAGTAGAGGGTTCGAGTGGTGATAGTTTGGCTAGGGGTTCGAGAGGTACTGATTCGAGAGGTAAAGGTTCAGGTGGAGAGGCTTCAAGTGGAAGGGTTCCAGTGGAGGGGTTTGAGAGGTACCGATTCGAGCGGTGAAAGTTCAGGTAGAAAGGTTCAGGTGAATATTCGAGAGGTGAAGTTTCAGGTGCGCCCTCTCCACCTGAACCTTCACCTCATGAATCAGCACCTCTCGAACCCCTTAACTGGAACCCCTCCACTTGAACCTCTTCACCTGAACCTTCACCTCTCGAATCAGTACCACTCAAATCAGTACCTCTCGAACCCCTCCACTGGGACCCGTTCACTTGAACCTCTGCACCTGAACCTTCACCTCTCGAATCAGTACCTCTCAAATCCTTCCACTTGAACCTTCTCCACTTGAACTTTCACCGCTCGCATCAGTACCTCTCGAACCCCTCCTCTGGAACTCTTCCACCTAAAGCCTCTCCACCTGAACCTTCACCTCTCGAATCGGTACCTCTCGAACCCCTACACTTGAACCCTCTCAAGTTGAACCTCTGCACCTAAACCTTTACATCTTGAATCAGTACCTCTCGAATCCCTCCACTAGAACCCCTCCACTTGAACCTTCACCACCTAAACTTTCACTGCTCGAATCACTCCACTGGAACCCTTCCACTTGAAGCCTCTAAACATGAACCATCACCTCTTGAATTGGTACCTCTCAAACCCCTCCACTTGAACCCTCTCCACTTGAACCTCTACACCTGAACCTTCACCTCTCGAATCAGTACATCTCGAACCCCTCCACTTAACCCCTGCACCCAAACCTTCACCTCTCGAATCAGTACCTCTCGAAACTAATTCGAGAGGTGAAGGTTCCATTGGAGGTTTCGAGAGATGAAGGTTCCATTGGAGGCTTCAAGAGGTGAGGGTTCGAGTGGCAACATTCCTACAGTATTTCTATAATTTATTATCAAGCTCACTGCGTATTGTACGGTGTTACCTAACTAGTTTCTTTCATCTGTGTCTTTATTTATTTTTCTTTTTTTCAAAAATTTTATTTTAAGAAAAGCTTAAAGGCAAAGTCTTGGGAAAGACCGTCTTTCCATAGGTTTATGGAAAAATGTGATTTAAATAGAATAATAAAAGGTAAAAGATCTTAGTTGCAATATTAAAAATTTATCATGCAATGTGTAGTAGTTATAAGGTTTATAACATGTTCATGCAACCCGGAAATTTTATCTTCATTTCTTCTAATTTGCACTTTAAACCTTGGTTTTTCCATGACTTATGGAAAAACCATCTTTCAAGAGACAGACTCAAGGTTAAAAAGTCCTCCGCATACCAAATAAATATTTTGTTGTTCCCCCAGTTCTCTAAGATTGGCTCCATTGTTTTTGGCACTTGAATTTAGAAAATATTGAAGTAGTGGTGGATAATGCATTGAAAGAGAAAAAAATTAATTGGGTGGATGAAAACAATCTAAAATTTGCCAAAAGGGGAAGAAGTCAATGTTAAAAACCATCCCAAAAAAAAGTGAGCCATTGTTAGAAGAGTTCATCTCTTGAATGACGGTCTTTCTATAACTTATGAAAAGACCAAGGTTTAAACAACAAATTACAATAAGTCAAGATAAAATTTTTAGGTTGCATTAACTGGGTCATAATCTTATAACTACTTCACATTGCATTATAAATTTTTAATACTAAATTTTTTTTACCTTTCTGTAATTCTAATTCAACCTCATCTTTCCATAGAAAACTGGTTATCATAAATGAATTGGGTATTGGTTTATTGGTAATCCACACTTTTATAACATAAAAGGTTCGTGTTTCAAACCATATCCTTGTTAAAAATTCTGAATATTAGAGAAATTTCTTGATAAGGATTACCTAGAGTTAGGAGCGTGTGGGTGGTCCCCGACCTGCTGGTGGTCGATGGAGGTGAGATCATGGTGGTTCTGGCTTCGGTGGTAGCTGTGACTTACTAGTGCAGGGTTTTTAAATATTAAAGCAATCTCCTGTAGTGATCACCCACCGTTAGGACTGTATCGGTTGTCCCCGACCAGCAGGTGGTCGATGGAAGTGAGATCGTGGTGGTTTCAGTTTCGGTGGTAGCAGTTCTTTGGCGGTGCAATGTTTGGGTGTTCTCAGGAAGATGCACCTAGCTATTTAAATGGATGGAGTTTTGAACTCCTAGTTTAGTTTTAGAGTAGGATCTTGTATGTAATCTTTCATAAAAAAAACACGTTAGCATAATTATGTTTGAAAATGAATTAAAAAATGAAAAGTTGTTTCCGTCAAAATGATCAAAATATAGTTAGGGTGAAATACCAAAGTGATTGTATATAAATTCAAAAGTGCCAATGCAAACTTCAAGTTTTCAAAATTGTCAAAATAAGCCAAAGTTTTCGTCAAAAGTTCTCAAATAAACCTGCGGCGTTGACTGTGGAAAATCCGGTGTTGACCATCATAGAAATGACCAAAATACCCCCATGCTTAGTTTTTTTAATGGACGATTTTATCCTATAAAAATTTAAGGTTAGATTAGTAATTCTTACAACAACAAAGGTTGAATCAGTACATTTTTAAAAACATAAGGTTGTATCAGTACATTTTTAGAACAAGTAAGGTTAGAGTAGTACATTCTAAAAAAATAAAGGTTATATCAGTACACAATGGAAAACATAAGGTTAGATCAGTACATTTTTCAGAATTATAAGGTTAGATCAGTACTTACTACAAAACTTCTTATACAACAAATAAGACATCCCGCATTCAATATTCCTTATTTACTATGATGTATAATCATCCAACAAAAGAAACACAAGCCATATATTAGAGAGCTAATGCCCACATGAACTCATTTATCCAACGTCAAGCACTTGGAATTTATTTCTAGATGGTTAACTAGACACCATCGGCTTAACAATTTGAGCACGAAAAAATCATTCAATCACAACCACATATACAAAAATATTACACCTGTCGAGAACATCGACACCAAGTCACTCTCCCTTGTTCATACGAACCCCAACAATATTAAAACCCTATGTTCAAAAACACAACAATATTACATCCAGTTAAGCTTAGGGGATGACCATAATAAGAGTTCACAATTTCATTATATACACCGTTATCACATACACCCACCAAGAACATCGACATCAACTACCTATCCCATATTTCAGACAAAATCCCAACAACAATGAAACCTTAGGCCGAGAAACACAAAGACATCACACTCACATAGGCATAGGAGATCACCGCAAAACTACTATACAAACCCAACACCAAAGGCCATCCATTCCTAACATTAATCTGGACAACAAACATCAAAATGAACAAAACCCTCATATTAGTCTAAGAATTTTCCTTATTTAATGGAGGAAAAAAAATATCACAAATCTATACTCAATATCACATCAATCAACCGTATCTGGGGGGGGGGATTCAGATCAGCATACCATGTTTTCTAGGTTTTCGTGTTCACCCACCTCACAGCCAACATTTTTTGCACCTCCGCTTTGATCTTCTCATTGGAGCACCTCCAATCCGGCGAAATGAGCCTCTGCAATGCCGATGCGGTGGAGAAGAAAGGGAAAGTGTGGTTACGCTCGGTCTTGGGTAAAGTTCTTAGAGTACAAACACTACTCACGTGTTATTGATTCGAGTACAAAGTGTTGAAAAGTGCTGAGTAAAGTGTTTATTGAGTAAAGTGCGTAACTATCCCTGAGTTTGTTTAAAATGTGCCGATCTAACCCTGGATTTGTTTATAAAGTATTAAACTAACCTATGAGGAGATGAATCACACAAAGGGTATAACATTCAATAAATGTTTTTTGGATTTTCAGTTTTCCAAGGAGTAAAACCATCATTATCAAAAATAGGATTGAGTAGTTTGGCACTTTATCTAGGGTTTTTTTCGACACTTTTGAAACCTTGAGAATTATATTGGCACTTTAAGAATAAATATAGGATTATTTTTTTTAATGAGAACACCCAGAGGTGGGGGATTATATATTAAGGTTCCCCAAGCCTTAGTCGAAAACCAAAAGATGTACATGATGTGTAGTTTGATTCATAAGGAGCATTGAAGCAACATAGTTGCCTCCAAAAGCACTAGCTATCTACAATTAGGATGTGAAAAGAAACTATCCAAAACTAGTAACGGATAGTTGTTGAAGTTGCGATTCCAAAAGAAAGAATCTTCACCCCTTGTCTTAATTCTTTCCTTTGGCCAGGCAACTTCAATCCTAAAATTTCCAAAGCTTAATCAGGTTTGTTCACTCTGCAAGGAAATTGAAGCTGGAGTTCTATGGGTATATTGCTGGGTAGAGCTTCAGGTTTGCTCCTCCTGAGCTTAAGGTCTTTGCTCCTCCCGAGCACCTTCAAGTAAGAGAAAAAAAACTAAACTCAGTAGTATCAATTCAAAGAAAAGTATGCTTATTTAATCTGATGTAAGGAGTATGCTCTTTATCCAAAGAAATAAGGCCCTTGATATGTCTGGGAGCATTAGAAAGGTTTAAACTCAACTTATGGATTGAATGATGTTTTGCAATGGCATCTTCCATAGAATTACATTCTCTGAAAATATATTTAAGTTCAGCATTTTTAACATAGAATGTACTTTAAAAGTTAGATCAAACAGTGTCCAGTGAGCAGTATATGGATCTGTAATCATTTTTACTGCTGATAATGAATCTGATTAAATTATAACAGAGTTATCTACATTAGGAAAAGATTGACAAGCAAATTTTATTGCTAGGATCTCAGCCTGTAATGGGGAAGCAGCAATAATATCTGTTGATTGAATCAGAAATGGAGTACCCAAACTGTTTCTAGCAATAAGACCTACTATTACATTATTAGGGTTCCAGGATACATCTACATTGATCTTATAACAGCTTTGCTTTGGACTCTCCCAGAAAACAATTGATATTATTAGCTTAGGAGGAGGTCTAAGCTTCGGGATCAGATGCAACAAGTTTGATGGAATATGTGAAGAAGGATAATGGTGATAAGGTTTAGCATGGAGAGATAAATATACTTGATCACAAATATCCATACATATCCGTTCAGGAGAGAAATTAGTGTTATCAAAGAGGAAACTATTCCTGGCCGTCCATAAACACTAACATATCAACGGTGGAAGTATTTTATTTATCAGATGGTGCCATTTTGGTAGGTCTTTACTATTCCAGAACAAAAAGAATCTATGAGTAATTGAGTCATGTTTATGTAAGTGAAAACCCAGATAGGATGTCATCTAGATCCATATGTTATGAGCAAGTGAACATGATATGAAGAAATTTTGAATGGAATCAGAGTAAGAGCATGCTGGACATTTAGAGGCAAGACTAAAACCACATTTGATAAGCACATCATTAAAAGGTAAGAAAGAATGCAACATTTTCCATGTGAAGATGGAAACCTTTTTTTGTAATATTGGATTCCAGATGAATTTACTGGCTGGGAAATCACCTAGGGAGAATGTGAGTTCCTTATAGGCAGATTTGAAGGAGAAAGCTCCTGTCAATTTAGGTTTCCATATCAATCTATCTTCTCTGTTAGCATTAATTTCTGCATCCTGAAGAAAGGAAAGAGTATCATGTTCCAGAAAGGGTGAAATCATTGGTAAAATAGCATCTCTCTGCCTAATAAAATCAGCAATAGTGTAAGACAGTAATGGTGAGAGGATGGAACTGGGAATGTGGGACATCAGAGGTCCATTTGGGCACCAGTTAGCAGACCAGAGATTACAGCTCCCTTTGCCATGAATTATGAAGGTATTATTTTCTGCAAAGGTGTTAACAGAACAGATCCTCTTCCAGATTGCTGATTTTCAGTGTGTTTGGGGTAAGGACCATATCAATTTAGACCACATTGTTATTCCTAACTGACTTTTCCACCGGAGTTTAAGAGAGTAGGAGTCAATTATAGTTTGAATTGATCTAAAACCTGGACAATTTAGTGATTTTGGTACTGCTAAAGCAGCCCATCTCCTCCATATTTTGTTCTTTTTACCATCAGATACTCCCCAGAAAAAAGAAGCCATTTTTTTCTCAAAAGTCTGAACAATATTTTTGGGGGGTTTGGTGACAGTCCATAAATGTTGTGGTAAAGAGTATAAACAAGACTAAATTAAGGTCTGTTTTCCCCCTGAGCTAAACCACTTATTCTTCCAATTCAACAATTTTTTGTCCATGTTTTCCATCAAAGGTTGGAAGTATCTGTTCAAAGTTCTTCCTTTAAAAATGGGGCAGCCTAGGTATTTAAATGGGAAGGAACCTTTCTTCATTTTTAAGATCATCCTAACCTGATTGGATTTAGCTACTGTAGCTCTTTTACTGATGTAATAGTCAAATTTCTCAAAATTAAATTTCTGACCTGAAGTATATTCAAAAACCTCTAAGAAAGCTTTAATCTTAATCAGGTTAGATTTTGAGGCTTGCATAAAGTTAATAGTATCATCAGCATACATTAGATGAGAGGCAGGGGTGATCGAGGAAGGCAACTGATAATATGCAAACTATTATTCAAAAATATGTAAGCAAGACTTCTGGAGAAAGCTTCTGAGAAAATATTGAAAAGAAAGGGAGAGAGAGGGTCACCTTGTTTGATTCCTCTTGTGGCTTTGAAAAAACCAATTGGATTACCATTAAGAAGTATAAAGAAATGAGCTTGTGATAGATTATTTAGCACTGCACCTAGAAAGTTCCCACTAAAACCAAATTTCACCAATATGTTCCTAAGAAAATCCCACTTTACCCTATCAAATGCTTTTCTAAGGTCCAATTTAAGGTTGCAGTTTGGGACTCTATTCTTTTTATCCAGGAATCTTATCATTTCTTGTAGATAGAGAATATTATAAGAAATATCTCTATTTTTCATAAATGCAGTCTGGTTGGGAGAGATTAAAATCTCCATGTGTGGTTTTAGTCTCTCCATTAAAACTTTAGAGCAAATTTTTAATGACATTGGAGAGGCTAATTGGCGAAATCATCAAAAGAGGAAGGAGTTGCTTTTTTGGGGATTAGGGTTATCCATGTACTGGAAATTCCTTTTGCCATTTCTGACCCTAAAATGAAATCATTTACAGCATCTGTTAGGTCATCCTTTATAATAAACCAGCTTTTAATGTAGAATTTGCTTAAGAAACCATCTGGACCTGGACTACTATTCTTATTTAAGCCATTAATGACTGATTTCAGCCCATCTTCAGAAACTGGACTAGATAGCAGTTGCTTATCCTGTTCAGTAAGGACAGATGGAATTTGGCTAAGGAAGTGAGGGTAATAGAAATTATTAGCCATGTGATTAGGTTCATTTAGCAGTTCTGAAAAATAGGAAACAGCTTCCCTTTGGATATCTAGGTAAGAATGCAGCCTTTGTCCCTGCCAATTTTTTATTTTTGTGATCTGCAATCTATAATTTTTTTCTTGCACTGTCCTATGGAAAAATTGGGTATTATTATCTCCTAGCCTATGCCATGTTAATCTAGCTTTATGTTTCCAAAATTTTTCTTTTTCCTTTAAAGCTCTGAGCAACAATGCCTTTTTCTCAATTAACTTAATTAAATCAGCATCTGAGTGGGTAGAGTCAAAAGCAAGTTCCTGGCTTCTTAGTGCCTCTTCTGCAATGGTTACATTAGCATCAATATTTCCAAAGCAGACTCTGTTCCAGGTCTTTATCACTTTTTTCAATCTAATTAATTTTAGGTAGAAACCTAACATTCCAGATTGAGGAAGTGGGAGTGTCCAGTTTTCCTTAATTAGATCCATAAATTCTGATCTATTAAACCAAACATTTATGAATCTAAAAGGTTTAGGGTGAGAAACAGCCTGAGTTGAAACTTGAAGGAGGAGAGGGGAATGATCTGAGGATTGCCTATTCAAAATCTGTATAGATGAAGCAGGAAATTTTTTATTCCACTTAATGGTGCAGAGGCCTCTATCCAATCTTTTTGAAGTAGGCTTCCTAAGTCTAGAGTTTGACCAGGTGAATAGATTACCAACTGTATTAATCTCTTGGACACCAGATGAGCTAATCCAATTATTAAAATTTCTAATGCTACCTAGAGAGGGAGAGCAAGGACCCCTATATTCTGTAAGTGAAGTGATGGTGTTAAAATCCCCAATGTAAATAGTTTCAGTATTAGGTGAGGCAGTCAAGGCTGACCATAAAGCTTTCCTACCTTCTCTGTTCCTAAGAGCATAGATAAAAACATCTTCCATATCAATATCCAGGCTAAGGTGAGCTATCTGAACATGCAAAAACTGTTCATGTTGAAAGATTAAAGAAACTGTAACAGGGTTATTCCACATAAGCCAAAATTTTCCATTTTGAAGTTGCAGATTGTGTGAGAAGTTGAGTTTTTCCATATAGGAACCACAGTGAGAGTTATCATGCATTGGTTCAATTATGCATAAGAGCTGAATTTTCTTAACCTTAACTAAATGAATTAGTCTAAGCATGGAAGATTCCATTCCTCTAAGATTCCATATTGAGAAATTAACAGTTGATGTGTGCGTCATTGTTCACAAGATTTATGACTTTTAGTAGCTGATATGAGCATCATCTTATTCAGCTGACTAAAATAATTGTTTTTCTTACCTTTAGACTTACCCTGCTGAGTAGAGTTATCCTGATGCCTGATAGACTGTGGTTCTTTGTGATCTTTATGGCCATTTTTTGCATTTCCATCTAATTCCTGCTCTTCCAGTTCCATGAGGTCATTTGATTTTGGTGTATCCTCCAAATCCTGCAAAATAGAAAACCTATTTTCCATCTTTCCATATAGAGAAAGTGAGGGGTTAGTAGGGGAGGGTTGATCCCAGGATGGTCTGAGATTGCCAATTTGTAAATCATCTTTTGCATAGGTAATCTGAGATGGTCTGGGTAAGGCTGTTGCTTTTAATAGTTTTCGTTTTCCGACACACTATTAATCTCTAGAGGCCAGTATGAGGAAGGTGGAAGAGTGGGATTAGTTATGGCTTGCTGATGCAACTTCTTTTCATTATTGGTGTGGGCATTAACAGCTTGGTTCCCTAGCGAGATAAGAGGTGCCTTACTGAACTTATTCCCTGTGGGCTGCCAGTGAGAACTATTTTGGCTTTGTGGCAAAAGGTTTTCCCCTAATTTTCCATTGGTGTTCAAAAGGATAGCTCTACATTGATTTAGAGAATGTCCTAACTTAGCACAGTGATCACAGTAAAGTGGGACATCTTCATATTCAATTGTGTATTTCCTGCTATTAGAGACTGATCCTAATCTGATAAAGCTACACAGAGGTTTCTGCAAATCAACTTCTACACATAATTTTATTGCTGAAGGCCTTGTGAGCATTTATGTGGCTAAGTCATTCTTGATAAATCTTCCTATAGTGTTTCCAATTGCCTCTATTGATGCAGAATTGTAATAATATAAAGGTACCTCTTTAATCGTGCACCAAATGGGTACAATTGGCGATTCTCTGTGAGTCGAGCAGTCTGGAGACCATTTTAGCATCTTTAGCACAACTCCATTGAAGTTCCAGACTCCTTTCATCCAGCATCTTTGGTAGTCATTGATTAGCTCGAACCTGATCAAAACATGCTTATAGTCAAGAGAACCTAATTGATAGCTACCTGTAAAACCTACCGTCCTGAAGGCTAGCTCCAGTTGGTCCATCGAGATTCTCCCCTTAGTGAATTTTCCGACCAGAGCATTTGAGTAATGTGCCGATAGTTTGGCAATTTGGTCATCGGAGTAAAGACAAGCCGGATCGCCTAAATGCTCGGATTTGGGGCTTAGCTCTGGATTAGTCAGCAAGGATTTCGATAGCGGATGAGATTTGGTTTGGAGAGCTGCCATGAACGATTTTGGTGGGATTTGATTGGGATTACTTTCCGCCATCGCGGCCGGCCGGAAATGGCCGCGTCAATCGCTCCGATGTTCACGGCAGGGTTAGCCGTTAACGGCAGCAAATAGCCGTTACCGGCAAAGACAGAGGTGGAAGAGAAGAGTTCTTTACTTTATAGGATTATAAATGCATTTTTCTATGTAGTTTAAAATCAACTAATTTATTTAGATGCATGACCAACTCCAATCTTTTAATCAATATTTTAGTTCTTATAATAGTTGTTTGCGAATTGCAATTTCTAGTTTCTATGATGTATCTATTTTAATAATAAATTATTTTATATCTCTTCTAAGAGAATATGCATTCAAAATCCCTATAAACGTTAATTTTACTATTTTCTAATCGTCTACTCCAATCGTCCTGTTAAAATGGCGTAATGGTTCTTGACTTGCTCTTTTATGCAAACTGATGTGGCAAACAATAAGTGTGAAAAAATAGAGATATTTTAGAAAAGTAGTGGACTCAATCTGAAAGTTGTTGAAGTTAAAGAGGACATTGTGAAAATTTAACAATATATTTGTCTTTTGGATAATTTTTAAATCATGCCGGCTCAAACGGGCTTTTAATTTTTACGTACCATTTTTACTGGGATGGAGAAAATATTATATTGTAAACTTATCTCATTTATATATTTGCCTCACGTTGTTATTTAATCTATTCATTAAACAAGCAGTAATTAATCCATAATAAAGTATTTAATAAAAAACTTAAACTAATAACCATATGATCAATACTACAACACTTCAATAAATAAAATACAACATTTAAGAGAAAATCAAACAAACAATACAACACTTCAAGAAAACAAAACAAAACATTTGATGTGTGTCGAACAATGATCGTGATAGCCGAACTGTGCTTTGATGCACCTATCCTGCAAAACAAACTTTCCGGGGTGAGGGAAGAAACTCTGATGGAAAAATCAGATAAAAAATGCTTAATATGAGTATTGGGAATTGGGTGAATAGAACGATGGAATGACTTAGAGCAAGTCCAATAGACTCTCCGGTAGAGATTTTCATTGTTTTTAGAGATTTTGGACAACCTTGTTGCTCTAACAGATTCTCCATATGGTTCTCCAAAATAGAGATTTTGTTGGAATTGAAATTTGGTTCTCTATATTGGTAGGGAGAGAAAATAAAATTTGAAGAATGTCATCATTAATGCAATCATTCATTTAATAGTTTAAATTAATATCAATGTTTTAGTATATATATGGGTTGATCCCCGAGAGATCTTTCGATCACATTAGGATAAATATTTACTTTCCTTGTATGAATAGTTGTCTTACCATAATGAAGTTACCATATGTTAATATGCATAATTGTACCTGGAATGGAGGTATAATCCAAAAGTATAATTAGTATTGGAGATCTTCCCTTTGGTTGTTGGGCTCCGGCCCAACAAGATATATGTCTTGATTGGATACCTAGGCGCAAAGTAATAGTGTGACATTGGTATGAGGGGGAGCTACGGCTCCAATCCTTATAATAACCCGAGAGAGAGTCAAAGGTACAAGATTCGGCGAGAGCCATCGGCTCTCTCTTGCTCAATTCACGTGGGTCAATTAAGTGCCCTTTGAATCCCACCATAATGGCTTATTTTAATTTGATTTGGTTGTTTTAGTTGAGATAGTCTATGTCAACCGTCTTGGAGAAGTGAAAAGTCTATGAGTTACGAGGTCTCTTTTTGCATGTTTTCCAAAGCGGTTATTGATGCTTCGCTTCATAAGTTTCCTTTTGATGTCCTCATGGCGCTATAGAAAGGGGGTGTGCATTGGGTTTCATCCGGCATATTCTTCCTACTCTCACAAAAATGTTTATTAGCCATGCCTTGTTCCTTTTCTTCATCTGTCTCACTTTGGAAAGTTGTTCCAACATGTATTAACACATTACCTCAACCATATCTACTCTTTCGTGCAATTTTAATTCATATCCCAAAAAATAATATACCACTTACACATTCTTCAGAAGGTTTAAGAAAAGGGCTAAGGCTATTGGCTAAATATTTAGTGAATAAAAATACCAAAGAGAGTTTTCTAGCTGCAACGAGACAAACTAGGGGATCAATGTAAGGACAAAAATATCTAGTAGAAGCTAAGTAGGGCTCATTTCTAAAATTCTATATCATTTTCATGCTCAGGTATCAAAAACAATCTTGAAATCATGACACACACCAAGCAATGAATACCCAAATATGATCACTCAACAAAGAGATAAGGAGTAGAAAAGTAACTGAAGAAGATGATGACGTGATCTGCCCGTGTCTGATGAAGATGTCGATGAAAAAATAGTGGATGGCTGATGAAGAGACGTCGATGGGCCCGGCGCCTGAAGGATTGCTGATGAAGACGTCGTGGCGCCGCTGGAAGAGGATGACGCCGGTGATGAAAAGTCCTCGTTGGAACTGGAACTGAAAATAGAGAAGGCCTCCATAGATGGAACGTAATGGGCCGGAGATGATACAGTGATGATGGATCTGAAAAATTGGTGGAATTTATCACCGGAGAAGAAGACCTGCAGTGCCGGAAACTGACCGGGGATTGGCCAAAAATTGATCTGAACTTAGACAGGAAATGAAAGGCAGGAAAAAGAGAAAATAAAGAAAAAGTGGGAAGGAAAAAAATTAGGTCTAAGGATCAGACTTGCTCTGATACCATGATAGAATGATTTTTCGTAAGAAATTGTATTATTAATGACTGAATATGTAGATGGTACAATAGAGGTGTAATAAGGAAAGAACTCTAATTATAATAAATCATAATCTAATCAGGAATCTGATTTATTCTAACATCCATTGTAATAATTGAAAACTTGAGTACAAATCAATGAGATCTTTTCCAAGGTTGTAACGGGGCTAGGGTCAAAGAGGAAGGATAAAGGAAATACGAGGCTAATAATCCAAGAATGTGCAACTAATTCAATATCACATGCATACTTCTATATGTTCATACTTTGAATGAATATGCAACATTGATAAGTATCGAAGTATAACCTCACTACCAAGAACCGAATCATGCCCATATTGCTCCCAAAATTACAACCCAATATACATATTGACCAGATGTTTTTTGTAAAAAAATTCTTCTTCCTCTTCTTTTTAATAATTTTTTGACTTTTATTTCTCTTTTTTTATCTGGGTAGCAATATTAACAGCATTTTATGGGCATACAAAATCAGCAATATCATGCTAAGACTATATATGCATTGTCTTAATTA
The DNA here is from genome assembly GCA_037428765.1 of Rubia yunnanensis. NCBI lineage: Eukaryota > Viridiplantae > Streptophyta > Magnoliopsida > Gentianales > Rubiaceae > Rubia > Rubia yunnanensis. The sequence goes on from CM075066.1 coordinate 57,503,987, forward strand.
ATGTAAAACCCATATACTAAATTCTTCCAACATGTATTAACACATTAGCTCAACCATATCTACTCTTTCGTGCAATTTTAATTCATATCCCAAAAAATAACATACCACTTACACATTCTTTAGAAGGTTTAAGAAAAAGGCTAAGGCTATTGGCTAAATATTTAGTGAATAAAAATACCACAGAGAGTTTTCTAGCTGCAACGAGGCAAACTAGGGGATCAATGTAAGGACAAAAATATCTAGTAGAAGCTAAGTAGGGCTCATTTCTAAAATCCTATATCATTTTCATGCTCAGGTATCAAAAACAATCTTGAAATCATGGCACACACCAAGCAATGAATACCCAAATATGATCACTCAACAAAGAGATAAAGAGCTATTGTTTTTTCCCATATATATTTTTGACTTTTCTCTTTAAGGTTCAAATCCTCACAATATATCTAGTTTCAAATCAAAATTACTTATTGCACATTCATCATCTTAGAACACATACAAGGAATCCATGATTTCTTTCACAAAAGGGAATTATTTTTTTGAAAAATTAATCATTCCAAGATGCTGGAAAAAAATGCCTAGCGGCGATTACAATGAGTGGAATTGACATCCCAGCTAATTTGTCTCTAGCAATAACTAACATATTTCAAGGATAATAAGTCCCCAAGTGAGCATATTATGGGGGACCGTCAAGCACATCCGACAAGTATCAAGGGGGATCCCGTTGTTGCATAACTCAGGTCGGAGCAAGGTGCTATCGAATGTTCAACAAGCAGTCTCACAATCGGGCACTCATACCTGGAAGTTGTCATTGTATACTCCTGCAGGTCGGAAGGCGTCAAAGGAAGGAGGGGGACGCTGGGCGAGATCAATCAGCAGCAAATTTCCCATAGAAATAGAGGCACCTATCAAAAAGATACTCTGAAGATCTAAATTACATGTCAACCAGATTGATCGTCTGTACTATTATAGAAAAGAGATCCAATAAAAACTGCAACATCACCCTCGGGGATATTAACTTGCTTCTCGCAAAAATCATGACCACTTGGCAGAGAGGAGCGTATCACACATCAATATCACTGCGTCAAGCAAGGATTTTCTACAACTATAACACCACTTGATCCAACCACGATCTATGTAGTCCAAACTGTAAACACCTTGAAAAACACAGATCTGACGAATCCAAATTAATGGAAACCCAAAAATAAAAGCACAGACAAAATTACGAACACACTATCTGAACAAACAGATCGAGAACAATACATTAACGTGAATAATTAAATCGAGTTATCACTATGAAAATAACGATCTAATCGATCAGGTTGAAGAACAAAACAAATTTGTGGAGATAAATCTCACACTTATTCAATAGCAAAAACATGAATTAAAAATAAACTGTTGTTTCCCATCTCCCCTAAAGGGCAGATGGGAAAAAATTGAAGAAGAAGGAGTGTGACAAGAGAGGCTGCAACAGAATAGGGTTTGCGGTAAGAGAGCAAGAGTGCATGCGTTTCACAAAAGGGAATTAATCATTCAATGTTCCAAATTTTAGTTCTAACCATTCAAATTTTCAATTCAAGGCTGCTATTTAACTCAAATGAATATGATTTTTTTGGTTTTCTGAATTTTCTCATAAAAATGCAAAAACAAAACCACCATATTGCACCTCTTCTCCACACTTGAACAACACAATGGCTTCATTGTGTAAGAAAGATATCTCATATGCAAATGATCGAGAAAATATGATTTTATGGAATATTCTACAAATGAGACTAAAATGAAACTAAAAGATTTGAAAGAAAAAGAAAATGCTCCCTGGGCGGCTAAATAACCTTAGTTCAACATCGGAATTGTGGGTGGTATGGGCATCCCGACCAATCTTGACTGAAAGTTGCTGTACCAATTCTTGAGCTAATTTAAATAAGATTGGGTTTGCTTACGAAACCCTTCTTCATCTTTTGAAAATCTTCTTGGAACCTTGAAAGTAAAACTATTAAAACAAAAAAAAAATCATTTTTTTAAAGAAAATAAATGAAGAGACAAAAAATGGAAAAAAATCCCGAGTTGCCTCTGAAGTCCACTCATTTTTAACATTTTAGACTGGACTCAGGTGATTTTTTTGTACTTAGCTCCCTTATTGTATTTTTTAGATAATTGTTTTTATATTTTCAAATTCAAAACACATTTTATTACATATTTTAACTTATAATGTACAATATTAGCATTTCAAAATAAAATATTCAAGTCAAAATATAAAGTGGTCTATCCATAAATTTATAATAAACCACTTTTAAAAGGAACTTTCTCATAATTTAAATTTTATAAAAAGACAAAGTCTTGGGAAAGACCGTCTCTCCATAGGCTTATGGAAAGACAGGGTCTAATTAGAAAGATAGAAAGTCAAGGATTAAGTAGAAAATTTTATGAAATTGCACCTCACACGCTGTATATATATATGGATCTTTTTTTTTATTTCGTTTAATTTTCATTTTAAATCCCAGAAATTCTCTCTCTTCTTCTTCGTCCATATTCTTTTCTTCGTTAGGGTTTTCCTATCGCGATTTCCACCGGAATTTCATCGTGCATTTTGCCGAATCCGTGTTCCTTTGTGTTCGCCATAGGTTATATTCTACTTTTGAGCGGAATTTTTGTTTCATTTTAGGTTTTTAAGTTCGTATTTTAGAGTTTTTGTTTCGGATCTGATATTTTTTGTGTTTTATTGCAGCGGAATGGTGAAGAGGAAGGAAGTTTCCGTCGATAGTGTTCATAATGAAGAAGGTGATGTTATGTTTTTGTTGTCAAATGTTGAATGCTTTTCTTTATTATGCCTTTTAACCGGTTTTTTATTATCAGAATGCCGATGATTTTAGTGTTTTTTTAATGTTTTCCCCAATTTACTAGGTTTAGGGTTTAGAAAATTTGTTAATAGCTTTGGTTTTTGCTATTACAAGATCTGATAATAGCTTTGGTGTTTACATGAAGATTTTGTGTTTATAGCTTTGGTATTTTACATGAATTTTTAAAGGTTACTGTAATTTTGTTGAAAAGTATCCCTCCACAGTCTACATGATGCTATACTTTGCATAACTATTCTCATTCTCACTGGCTTAGCTACTCATATTGTTGCCTTCCTCGGCATTCTGGCTTTCCATAGGAAGTGATTCAAGTAAATTCTTATTTTAAACAGAAGCAGCATCTTGCAATTTGACTAGATCTCATGAAGCATAGAAACTTGTTTTGTTACCTAGCTAATGGTCACTAGATCAATCGATGTATATACTCAGAGTATACATGTGCACTATATTGTTGGTTTAGTTGCTAGTTTAGTTGGTTTAGTATACATTTGCACTGTATACATTTGAGCTTGTCTTCTTGCTTTGTGCATACTTCTTGGTTTTGGGCAGTTTTTCCAAAGCGTTCTCTATATTTGATTTTCTGAAGTTTTTTTACTAGAGTATGTGGATTCATGTTCTGTGATTTCCTCTTCCTCTTCCGAAACACCAAAAAAATAATTTAAGTCCATTTTCATGATTTCAGAACACCTAGTTGCTGTTTCTTTTCCCTTCATTTTTCACCTTCAGGAGTGATAAGTAAATTCTAAGAATATGGATTTTCTACTACTAAATGAATTTCTTCCTCACTGATAGTGCACAATGTACATAAGGACTGAAAATCTGAAAGTATAACAATACATAATGAATGTTTCAAAACTACTTGTTGTGAAGTTCTATTGTATTAAAATTATTTGCTCTTATTGAACAGAGTTTTACATTTAAAGTCCTTGTTGGTTGACTGCATTGCATGCCTTTCAAGTCATTTGGCTTGTATAATGTACTCATGGCTTCTCTGTTGTTTCTTTTTTCAAGAATGTTATTGTCTTCCTTTAATGTTGGATGCTTGTTTTGGTGTTTACATTATTTTTGTAAAGGTTGCTAATGCAATGTAGTCCCTGGTTTTCATTGGAATCTTTTGGAGTTGATCTATGATTTGCATTCATGTGCTTTTAAGACTAAGAACTGATTTAGATTTATGTTTTTTTTGTGTTTAAATTCATACGAGGCTTGGGTTTTTGTATTTTAAAAGGTTGTTATATTAGTATGTTACATCATCAGTTAATCTTATAAGGTTCAATATTATATCTGTAATGTTGCTGCTTTATTATTTTTATTGATCAATTTGGTTTGTACAAATAGGATTGCGCAAATCATCGCACATTAGGAATTTATCGACTGTGCCATTAGATTTTCCCAATAAGGGAAATAATGCTATTAATGTGGTCATTGAGGAAGTAGAATTGCTCCTCTCTGCACTTTTGAGGAAAAGGTTGGTAGTGGAAAGTTAGCACTTGCAACTGAGAAGAAGAAAGCAATTGGAGAAGGCTCTTCAAGCTAAGAAAGACCAGGCGATAATTGAAGCTGAGAAGAAGAAGGCGGCAATTGAAGCTGAGAAGAAGACAGCGACAATTGAAGCTGAGAAGAAGAAGGCGGCAGTTGAAGCTGAGAAGAAAAAGGCGATAGTTGAAGCTGAGAAGAAGAAGGTTATTGAGAAGACAACAAAAAAGAAGGCTGATGGTGATGCAGGAGTCAAGAGGAGAGATCGGGAGGTTCAACAAGTTGTGACGCTGGTGGGCAGCGATGGAGCAAAGTAAGTTTTCCATTTTTCAACATGTTCTTTTAATGGTGAAACATGTGATTTTTGTCTTGAACACTTTATATTTTAGTTTTATAAATACGTGTCCTAGCATTTAAGAACCTAGCCTATATGTATTTTTCAACATGTTGTTTTTATGGTGAATCATGTGATTTTTGTCTTGAACAGTTTCTTTTTTAGTTTTATAAATACGTGTCCTAGCATTTAAGAACCTAACCTATATGTATTTTTCAACACAATATTTTTATGGTGAAACATGTGATTTTTGTCTTGAACAGTTTCTGTTTTAGTTTTATAAATATGTGTCATAGTTTAGTTTAAAGGTTTTACTATTTATATTAAAGTACATGATGTTTATTCATGATGTGATTATCTGTTGCTTTTAGTCAGTGAAGTTATATTCTATAAAGCAGTATACCTTTTTTTTAAAAAAAAATAAGGCTAACTTTTTAGTTATAATATATCATTTTATTGATGTGTTGTTATTTGCAATTGTAGAGTTGAAAAGGTTTTTAAGTCTTCTTGCAGACCAGACTTGATTAAGGAGTTGAATGGCTTATTGTCTGAGCGTCAAGTGACTGATGTCCTCTCTGTTGGTTTTGGTAGTTTGTTGGAGATTAGTAATCCATATGTTGCCCCTAAAAATTGTTCCTATTCTGGTACAAAATTTTAATTCGGGCTTTTGTGTGCAATATATTGGTGATGATAAGTATACCATATGCTCGGATGATGTTTTTGATGTTCTTGGATTGCCTATTTCTGATGAGGAAGTTGTTGAGATTAGTCATGCGGGCAAGGGTGAAAAGTGAGATTTAGAATTGAGGGGACAATGGAAGGAAATGTTTAAGATTGGAGAGAAAGATGAGATTCCTTTAGAGCTGTTTTTTTATTATATGATTGGGTTGAGGGATGGAGGCGGGGACTTTCAACGTTGTCCTGTATTGTGTTGGGCACTTAGGAGCAAGGGTATTATATGAAGCTCTTAAGAGTTGTTGAAGATGTAAGTAGAATTAAGAAGCTGAATTGGTGTGGATATGTTCTTAAGAAATTGTGTGAGGGTGTGGAGAGATTTAAGAAGGTTCCTTCATATAAGGTTGTGAGTGGCTGTGTGTACTTTCTCTTAATAAATATTTTGCAGCATGTACCTTATCACGGTATGGAGGACTCTTCGGTTGTGCCCCTTCTTCAGCATTGGACAGAGAAAATGATGAAAAGAAGATGTGACGGCTGAAGAAATGTGGGTATGAGCGAGCTGTGCTACTGAAGGAAGTGTATCTTTTGATTGAGTGTGGTACATTGAGAGCTGGTGGGTTGAAAGGTAGTATGAGTGGGGTTTGCAATGTTGATGCTTCTGATAGTTGGGTTTTGTATTTTGATATTCCTCCTGGGGTTCTAACAGATTTAGATATTGCAGGCCTTAAAATGAATGCGAGTATAGTGTTTCATTTGTTTTTTGTTTTATGTTGGTTTATTTGTATTTTAGTTTAATTATTTGTTGTTTTACAGGCTGCTAGTGAGGCATTTTTCTTGTTTCGGAGGGACATGGAAGTGGTTAAGGCCAAATTATCATAGCGTCTGTTGAAAGCATCACAACTAGTGTTCAATCGGGATGATCCTTATACTGATTCTGACCAGCAGCTTGGCTCTCAAGATTTTTTTAAAGATCCTGCAATATTGAAGCAGATTGATGATTTGTGCGATGGTTTTAAGAAGAAAGTTGTTGATTCCATGCCTAGTTTTGACCTTCACATTGATGATTGACCTTCACATTGTTTTGAAAATATTTTACAATAGGGTGTGGTGGATTTCGATGGGACCAGAAATTGAATCTTTTGGATGAAAGTAGATTATCTTTTGGATGAAAACAAAATTTGAACTTTAGTTATGACAGGTTCTCTGGCTTTAAGCATGACAAGGTGGATGTTTTATGTTAAAATAGTAAATCACATGCTCACTTTAAAATGTTCATTTCAGAAGTTTATTTTCAGAACTTCATTTTAGTGATTTCTCTTAAAATTTCAAAGTTACCTGCTTATTTTATTTGTCTGCCAGGTTTGATTGTAGGTTACAACATTGCATGTTTGTAGTGATGCATCTTCACTATAAGTTGCATTAGAAAAAAGTTTGGTCTGCTATCAACCTGATTTTAATTTTGGCAGACTTGATGTTTAGGTTAAAACATTGAGACTTTATAGTGATAGATGTTCATTATGAAATACACAATTCATAAGTTTACAATTTTTGTTCTGATTTTCGAATGCAGTCGATTATGTGATTGTAATGAAGGCTTTATCAAAAAACATTAATACTTCAGAATAAACTTTGCAATGAATGGTCTATAATGTCACTTAAAAGGAACATTCGGTATCTGAATTACACTTGAAATAAGTTGCCGAAGTGCTTCAAATGATATGTTGTTTTGGTGTTTTTATACCAAACTCATTTGTAGATCGTTTTCCTTTCTCTAATGCCGACTTGATTCTTGCACGCCTTCCTTTTGTCTTTACATACTTTGGATCGAGTATGTTTGTTGTAACTGAACTTGATGCACCGATAGCCTCGTTTTGTTTTGTAGCGCTTGATTATGTAGATAAGATTTGCTGAATTTTGATTGTTTGTTTACCTCGTGCATCTTCGAAAACTCCTTTAGCATTTACACTGTCTTCACTCTTCAAGATCAGGTTGTACAATTTCCTTGCCATTTCATGACGCCATGGAATGGTGTCCTTCAATTTCTTTGTTGTCGGGTCTATGTCTTGCTTTAGGTATTTATCCCATACCTGTTTCTTCACATTCATTGTCCATCTTGTAGAAATGTACTATGGGGATATTCTGGAGATGGAATGGAGGTGTAAAACTCTAATGCAATGGAAACACAACATACCTATTTCAAGCAGTGAAGGGTGTACAATTTATGTTAAAACAATAAATGTTTATACTAAAATCACAATTGTTTATAAGAAGAATTGTTGATCAGCTACATACCCGTTTCTTCAAAGGCTTTGCAAGAACAATTGAGCTCAACTGATGCTTGTGTTTTATTGAACATTACTGATTCTATTACTGTTGGGTGTTTCTCCCAACTTACTTCAAACAGTTTGAATTTTCCACCATTGTAGCTTCCGTTATTGTTGTTGCCATTGCGATGTTGAATTCCTTCTTGAAGTCATTATATAGTTTCAAAGTGTAGACCTTGCCTGCATGTTTTAGAAGCCCATCATGACTATCATGTGCTGATTTTTGGATGGATCGAGCGCAGTTGTGTTCGGCTGTGCTTTCTATGCTTCTCAATTTCTTGACAGTTTTCTCAAATATCTTCAAGAATTGAGTGAGAGATGTTGTTTTACTAGCATTGAACATGATGGCACTATTGGTACCCTCACTCCTTTGTGATGCTAGAATTCCGGCTGAGAAAAAATTCTTGTTCAAAGCTGGGCACCATTTATTGTGGATATTATATAAACGTTGAAACCAAGTGTGATCTTCCAAGCCATATGTCGTGATCATGGCCTGCCAACTGTCTTCAAATTCTTCATGATTAACACACCCTGTTAAGCAATGATCAAATGCCTTTTTGAATGGAACGTCTTTCTTCAATTCTCCATAGTACGCACAAGCATTTTGCTGAAGGTGTCATATACATAGTCGGTGTCTTATTGTTGGTAAAACCTGTTCCAGTATATAATGTTGAAACACATGAGTCATATATTAAAATAGCAATTGTTTATAGAGAAACCTCAATTGTTTATGAAAAGATCAGGATTTGTAAGGTAAATAGTACATTTTCTATTGCAGTCGCCATTGCTTGGTCTTGACCAGTGAATATGGTTATGGGTTTTTTACCTCCCATGCATTTTATGAAGGTTTTAAGCAACCATTCAAACGCCAGTGCCTTTTCATTAGATATGAAAACAAAAACAAACATGACTTTCTTCCAATGGTTGTTGATACCCACAAATGGAGCACATATTAGGTTGTGTTTGTTTGTTCTAAAGGCTGTGTCAAACACGAATACATTTCCAAACACTGTGTAATCCTCCCTCATCATCGAGTCCCTCCAAAATAAGGCTGATAACATGCTTTCATCATCCATCTTCACTCGAAAGAAAAAATCTGCACCTTCTTCATTCTTTTGTTGAAGCTGCTCTATAACAGTTTGTGCATCCCCACCTTCAATCACCTTCATTCTTAGCCTTCCAATGTAGTTTATATGGTCCCTCATGGTATGCCCTAAATTCTCTTCACCTCCAGTTTCATGGACCAAGTAATTGAAGCCAATTGATGGCTTTAATCCAACTGCTTCCATCCCCTCTATGATCTTGGCCTTCTCTGTTGTGATTTTTCTCTCACTATGTTGTAGATATTTCCAAGGTGGTCTTGTAAAGTCATGGTTGTGCTGTAAGATATGGTGCATCACTTTATAAAGGTTATCCACCAACTTGATTCGTATTTCAGCCTTACAACCTATTCTAGTTACAGAAAATTCCTTTGTCTTTCTCCTTTTCGAGATTGATTCATTTGATCCATCACAGATTGGCATTGGTGGGGTTGATTTTGTTTTTTTCTCTCGAGTTTTCCCTTGACATGAGCATGAAAAGTACTTTTCAGTAATGACTCCTTCATTGTTCTTCCTTTGTGTGGTTTTTTTGTAGCTGAATCCTAATTTGCTAGCATGCCGTTTGTAGAGGTCCTCCAATTCCTGTAGCGTTCTTGCTTGAAGCCCATCAAAGCATTCAGCTACGTCAATTTCAGCTAAGTTTGGTAGATGGTCATACACTGCAGTAATTTCAAATAAAACATTAGAGTTTCAGACTGAAACACTTGATATATAATTTAAATCATATAGGCTTTATATATTAAAAATATAGAGTTACTCATTCGTAATTCCAGTTAACTTTTCTTTTTGGTTTTTCTTCTCTGATCCAAGACTCTTAAATATGTTCAGTATAAACACTAAAGCTTTATATTGAAACTTGGACTTTAAGTCTTAAAACAATAATGAAATTGAGATTCAGCTAACAACAAGATGTTCTTCGATTTCATGAACAGAAGAACTGTCGAAGAACATCATATTTGTTAAACAAAAACATACTACTCATGATTTAAAAGGTATCATTGTGTATGTGTAACATCAGTTTTTAATGAATCTAATTCTATATGGATTAAAAGGGAAACATACACTCAATAGGCATAATAATAGCAACAACAAGATGTTCTTCGATTTCTTCTTCAGTTTTGATCATCTAAAGAACAAGATTCAATCAAATTAATAAAACATTACGATTATATTGCACTCCAAAACTTAAATCACAAATAAAAATCATACAATTCTGGTCATAAATATTTGTACAATTACCTTGCCTGAATTCATGAGGCAGATCGGCAACGTTTTTTGAATCGGTAAATCGCCTGAATTCATGAGGCAAATCGGCGATCTATGAGGCAAATCAGCAATGTTTTAAATCCCAGAATTGTAATGCTTTAATATCTGCAACGCTTTAAGATCGGCGATGGGGTTTGGGGAAAAATTGGCGATGGGGTTTGGGAAAAAATTGCGAGCAGAACAGAGCAATGATTTGGGGAATAACGGAAGGATGAGTTTTAACTTATATAGGGGCGTGGATTGTTATGACCCGAATTCAACCCAATTATACCATATTGTGACCCGCAGATATTTCATTGCAATTGTCCTAAAATTGCAATGTAGTCCTTGGTCTTTCCATAAATTATGAAAATACCGTATTTGAAGAGAAACTCTTATAAAAAAGGAATGGTGTTATTATTAAAGAGTAGGTCTCCTGACAGGCGGCCTATCCATAAGCTTATGGACAGGCCAAGGACCAGTTTGCAAATCAGAGAACATCAAAGAACTTACGGGTCGGGTCATAAGATCGAAAAATAGATCCCCATAATTATCTTATATTCTCTGATTCTCTCTCACACACCAACAACTCTACCTCTTTCTTATTTGGATCAACTTTTTGCAGAAGGTGGTAATTTCAGGTCCTCACTATGACCAACGAAAAGCGAAGCAAAAAGCCATAGAAGCCGCCGCCGACATCCACGGTACCTCACAAATCTAGAAACACTAACCGTTTAGATGAATTTTTTATCTACTCAATTTAAATTTGAGTGTTGATTTGTTGGATGATGAGCTGCGCAGGTGTTGATTCCATCGTCGCCGATCTGAAGGAGCAGAGGCTGACGGTGGTCGGAGAGATGAACGCGATTGCGCTTTGGTTTCTCACACAGACACACACTAAGCTTCGATTTCTCTCTGCACAACCGCCAGAGATGACGCGTAAAGGACCAGAGTGGTGAGTTAACTCTTTCATTTCACACTTTTTTATCGCTTTGAGCGGTTAAGCATCAGTGGAAGATGCAAGAATATGTGCAATTCGTGTTGTGCGATTACTGTAGTATTAGTCTTACATTTCACGGTAGATTCTGTGTTAGATGCTCTGGCATAGATGCATTTATTGTTTGCCTAATTGTTTAGCTTTGTGGTTCTGCCTTATTGTAGTTCCTACTAGTGACTTGCTAACTGTCTATTTTTGTTGCTGATTCACGTGAATTGTGAATTTGTGGCCTCGGTTAGAAATTGTGAAATTGTTGAATTGTGTTTACCTATTTTGATTGTTGAAGTTATGGCCTCCTACGACTTACAGTAGAGGGTTCCCCAGAAGCTCAGGACAAAGCTAAATTATGTCTCGACTTTCTTAGAGGAGAATCACCGAAAACGAGAATGACATCTACTGTATTTGAGAAAATAGTGTATGACTTTGCCACACAAGTTGATGGAACAGATAATGCCGTTGAAACAGCAAAGTGGCTGATGGAAGATGTGGCGCATAGAAACATGAAGCCTAGAACTAACTAAATGCTTCATCTTTCATTGATTCTCTCACTCAACATTGATTTTTAACAACACTGGTTCAATTTTAAGATGCCGTTTTTGCTCTGCTTGCTTAAAGTTTTCTCCCGTTGAGAGAAATGAATCGAATAATGAGCTGTTTTGAAGATCAGGTCTCCACTGCAGCTGCCTCATGTTTTCACTCTCAGAAAAAGGATTAAGTTTGAAGGTCAGGGTTCATAATTTTGAGTTTCTCGTAATCAGATAGCGAAGCAGATGTTGCAATTTTGGTCCCTTTCTGGTGATTTTTTGACCTTGCAGGGATTGTACATTTCTTTTAACAGTTTCAGTTGTAAAGAAGGTGGGAATTGCCTCTTGAAAGACAAGGAGGGCAGTTCCTAGAGCCAGATTTTACACGAAAGGACTTCATTAGAATAACGACCTTTACTTTTATGTAACATTTTTCTGGTTCTTTTGACAAATCTGGTGAGAAAACTTATAGTGCAGATAATGTCTCTGTAATAGACCAAATCATGAACACAACTAATAGACCAAATAATGTCTCTAGAATATGTATTTTTAATGTTTTTTCCTTCATGCACTCTCTGATAATATGCTTTGCATTTTTTTCCTTTGCATGTCCTATAGGGGTTATTGCCTTTTAATTTCACTATATGGTAAATGGTACTGCATAATCAGCTTACTGATTTTGAAGCTACTCCATGATTAACTGTGCTGGAATTTTTTTCTTTGTATTTAAGACTAAAGATTTCTCGCTAACACTCTTATGTTAATCTCACTTTAAAACTTAATAGATTACATTCTTCCCTTTACTTATAATGTTGGGGATTCCATAATCATGTTTTGATTGTAGCTGAAGCATTAAATATATGTCCTAAAATTGAGAACATGTTAATACAGTTCATAATGTCTATGTTACACCTAAACTGAGAACAGGTCAGGCAGTGGTTTTACTGCATCTATTGCGAAAGATGCTTTAGGAAATGATGTGTTGGCAGATGTATGGCTCAAGAACCATAGCCTGGCGACCGAACCCTTACTCAAGGATTGAAGGTACTTTTCCTCATTACTTACCGTTAGCACTGTCAAAATGATCACATGCATATGCTCTTTGAAAAGTAATACAGTACTAATAAGTCTTCACAATCTGATAAGAGAGATAAATGAAGAAGTCTTTTATGTTTGATTCGAGCACCAAGGAGCGTTGGCTCAATCATTTTTTGCTGGTGTGGATGCAGGGAGATCCGACTTACCTTGTTGTGGAGAATGGCATGACATTGGCAGCCTATGGGATCAATGATGTGTGCACTCACCTTGGTTGTGTGGTACCATTTAACTCAGCCGAGTACAACAATCAAGGAAGAGTGGTTAGAGAGCCTGCTCTTCTTGTAAGTTGAAATGAAACTATCTCAACAGCTTATACTCATCAAACTTCTATGCTAATAGGCTTATATTACGAGGAATGCTATGTCTTTTGTCCCACCAATGTGTGGTTTATGAATCCTATCGGGGGTTGCCTAATTTACATGAATTTGTGTGTTTGTTTGTTGCAGTCTCTTGCCCTGGATCATGCTGATATTGATGATGGGAAGGTAGTGTTTGTTCCATGGGTAGAAACCAATTTCAGAACTGGTGAAGCTCCATGGTGGTCTGTGGGATGATGAGATTCGATACACAAATACAAATTCTCTCCCCGATCCTAATATACATTTAGTGAAATAGTTATTATCAGTGTGTAAATAATGAATTGTTCAGAAGCTGTTTTGCCATATGGTATAATCACGCTAGATTGTGATGCGCCAGAAAGTAGTCCTTAGTAGGTATTGTAACGGTTACAATACAGAAGACAATGAACCGAGCAATCTTAGACTTGAATGTTTTTGAATGATACATGCTCAAATTGGTACCCAAAAGTATATGACTTCTGAGTTCTGACACTAATAACTTAAAAAAAGACATGGCAGGAAACTAACAAGTACATACTGGATTCTAACAAGTACATACCGGATTCTAACAAATACATACTGAATAATAATAGTTGAAACTTATAAGTAAACTAATGCACCTCATAATAAAACTAACAAGTAAATACTGGATTCTAACAAGTACATACTCAATAATAATAATTGCAACATAGAAGCAAAATAATGCACCTCGTAATAAAACTAACAAATTTATACTGGATTCTAACATATGCAATATAAAACAAAAAAAATGCAATTTCTAATTCAAAATGAACATCCAATAACAAAATTTTTTATAAAAAAAAGTCATACAGAACACAACTAACAAGTACACACGAGATACGAACAGATGCAACATATATAGTAAACAGATGCAACTCATTATTCAAAACGTACAACTAAAACAAAAGGTCATAGACAGTACAACAAAGAGGTACACATTAAATACTAACAGGTGCAACATATAAGTAAACATATGCAGCTCGTAATTCAAAACGAACAATCAGCAAAAAAAAAAAAAAAGTCATTCATAGTATAACTAACAGGTATACGTTGAATAATAACATATGCAACATATAAGCAAACTAATGCACCTCATAATAAAACTAACAAGTACATACTGGATTCTAATAGATGCAATATATAAGTAAACAGATGCAGTTCCTAATTCAAAATGAACAACCAACAACATTTTTAAAAAAAGTTATATAGAACACAACTAACAAGTACACAACAAATACTAACATATGCGACATATAAGTAAACAAATGCAACTCATTAATCAAAACGTACAACTAACAACATATGAAACAAAGAGTCATTCACAGTACAACTACAAGTACACACTAAAAACTAACAAATGCAACATATGAGTGAACAAATGTTGTTTCTTATTCAAAATGAACAATCAATAACATATGAAAACAAAAAGTCATACACAGTACAACAAACTAGTACAAACTGAATCTTAACAAATGCAATATAGAAGTGAACAAATACAATTTATAATTTAAAATGAACAATCAACTACAAATGGAAAAGAAAAAGTCATACTCATTACAACTAATTTGTACACATTGATACTAAATAATGCAACATATAACTAAACAATTGCAGTTTCTAATTCAAAACGAAAAATAAAAAATAAATGAAAAGAAAATGTCATACACAATAAACTAAATATTACACACTAAATAGTAACAATTGCAACATATAACTAAACACATGTATACTATAACTTCTCAACCATGGCACGTCGGCATCTCAGTTGCTCCAAACTACCAAGCTCAAATTTGGCTAGTGAAAAACCCGCAATTTCATAACCTCGAGATGCTGAAGCTTTCCGATTGTTGAAATCTTACTCCAAGGCAAATGAAGGCGAGAGAGAGTCAGCTTTTTTGAGTTTCTCAGGAAAACTAATTTTGGGCTCTATGTGATTTGGAAATGTTCTCATTGGTGACAAATTAAGGGACTCCAGTCGATATAGGAACTCAGGAACCACAATCTTGTTCATATTTTCTACATCAGCTCCATTTATGATGACTGCGCTTTCAACTTCCGTATATGTGGAAGCTTTCTCAGTTGCTTTTCCATGATGGCCCCAGAGAGAAATATTGCACCAGAGAAGGTTTCCAACACACATAAATCAGAGGCATTATCAACACAAATAAATTTTAATCACTAGCGTACCACTCACCGGGAAATTAAACCCTCCACCAGGAAATCAATGAGTGTACCGTAATCGAATCACCAGCCGGGAAGCCGATGGAGAAGAAGATGGAAACGATGAGACCTTCGATTCTTCTGAAACAAGGCTGCCAGGTTTTTCTCATCGCCGAAAGTTTCATCAATTTCCATAGTTCTGTAGCTCCAGATCCCGGCAAGAACGGCCTCACGTTTATCGCGTTTCCTGTCGGATTTTCGGTCAGGTTTCGTCACCACCACCTCCACCGCAGCTTCCGTCTTCATCGTCGAGAAGAACCTGAAAAATCGATCGTGGTGAAAATTACATTGAGATGCCAGATCGATGTTGGATCATGGATAAGAAGAAAATCTCTGGACTAGTTTCAACTTTTGTTTAAGCTCAGGCCATATAATTAAATGGGCTTGGCCGACAAAAACTAACCAAATTTTATTAATTTCAAACAGATCCCTGGCCTGTCCATAAGCTTATGGACATGCCGCCCTTTCCCGAGACTTACCCATTATTAAAAACCAAACAGAAAAGGAATATAGGGAGAGTATAAATTATACTCCCTATAATTGTACTCCCTCCGTTTTTTTTTCATTGGCACACTTACTAAAAGTGATATTTTTTTTAATTGACACTTGCTATTTTGGGCAAGTTTAAGGTTTTTACATCCACTCATTTTACTTTCTCTTCTTTCAATTCAATTTCATCCACTCATTTAGCATCTCCTCAATTATAACACCAAAAGAGAGGTGCCAATGAAAAAAAAACGGAGGGAGTATAATTGCAGTACAACTGTACAATTCCAAAGCACACTAAGGACCTAGGTCGCAATTTTTTAAACTACGACTTCGTTCCCCTGTCAAATTGGGCTGAACAACCTTTGGAGCTTCCATTGTTTATTCTGGACCTTGAGCGGTTGAATTTTGTTCGGCCATACTCTTCATGGGAACTGATGGAAGTAGAAGCAAGAGAAGATTGTCGAAGTCCAGTAGGCGTAGGCGAAGTAGGAGGCATTCCGATGACTCTGAATCAGAGTCTGAACGCTCCGATTCCGCTTCTTCGGATTCTGATAGCCGGGATGTGACTCGGTCCCGTGGCCACCGCAGTCGAAAGCGTCATCATAAATCGAGAGGTTCTGATGTTGATAGCAGCGATGAGGACCGCGATATGAAGAAGAAGAAGAGGAAGAGGAAAGTAACGGACGAAGAGATTGCGGAGTACATGGCGAAGAGAGCACAGAAAAAGGTAATTGTAATGATGATTAAGTTTTGGATTTTGAGTTTAATTGACAACACGTGTGTTGTATATCTCCCATTTGAACCGGCAGGCTGCAAAAGTGGCAAGGAAGCTGAAGACGCAGAATATCTCTGGATACGCTAATGAGTCGAATCCTTTTGGCGATTCTAATCTCAATGACAGGTGTGCGGCGTCCATCTATTCACAGCTAAACTTTCTTCCGTGCATGATTACAAATTGATTTAGAAATTTAGGCTGAACAATGTTTTGTCTTGGTCGTGGAACCCTATATGATCTTATCCACCACAGATTGATTTGCATTGTTTATATGTTTTCTTCCCACTGTGATAAATTGAAACAGATTATAGTCCTGAGGTTGAGTACCTCTGATTGTGAGTGAGTTAAGTGGCTGTATACCATGAGTCTAGTGCATGCCTCTTTTCCTTTCCTCCCCTTCATACGTTTTTTTCCTCAGGGCAATTGTAAGTTCATTATTTTCAGTTGGACTCTTTATGATTTATGTGACCTGCAAGGAGACAATCAACTTCTTTATCACTGGCTTGTTTCACCATTCATGGGTAAATGGCTGTGAAAGTTATAATCATATCAACAAAGATAGGATCACCAACTTAGTCATTTTTAATGTTAGATAACAAGTTAAACTATCTTGCTTACTTCATGAATCAATCTTTGTTAGGGAACAAAGTATATATTTTAATCATTGATACTTTTTGAAACTAGCCTCAACTAGATTGGTAACATGTTGGTGCCATACTCCTTAATCAGTGAACTTTGTAATGAGTCTCTTCTTCTCTAGCTATTTGGTTCTGTAAGCCCCTGAATGGTGTATGTGCCTAACTTTACTGAAGTTATTTTTTTATGCACTTTATGTAATAGACAGTTCTTTGTATTGGTTGAAATTGTGTGTGAAAACTATTTTTGTTCATCTCCATGTGTTAAATTCAATTGATCTCTCTTCGTTATGAAATACTAAATGGTACTGTGCAATTTACAGATTTGTTTGGCGTAAGAAGATTGAACGAGATATCACTCAAGGGGTGCCTCTTGATGTGTACTCCTTAAAATCAGAAAAAAAGAGACAGAGGGAGAGAATGGTATATTTTTTTTGCTCCTCTACTAATGCCCATCCTTTGTATATGCCTGTACATTTCCAGAATACTGAATCTGTCTATTCTGGATTCAATTTGGGTGTAGGCTGAGATTGAGAAGGTGAAGAAAAGAAGGGAGGAGAGGGCAATTGAGAAAGCACAGCATGAGGAAGAAATGGTACATTTATATGTCTGATGGCCTGGAGATGACGGCCTTCATTTTCTTTTCTGGCTTTAAGTGTCTCAATTATTTATTTTTCTTGCTTACAGGCTTTGTTAGCTAGGGAGCGTGCTCGAGCTGAGTTTGAAGATTGGGAGAAGAAAGAAGAAGAGGTATCTTACCTAAAGTTCTTTAATAAAATTAAATTTATCTCTCGTGCGCCTCCTTATTATACTCATAGACTAAGTAGCAATGGGATTGTTTAAAAGTTTCTGGGCATAAGTTGCACACATCTCAGCCTTTAATACTAAAGAACCATCGTTGAAGAAAATTGGGGAATCAACAACTACCTAAGGCATTTTTAATAGGTTCAGGTTGAAATGGTTAAGTTCATCACCAAGAATATGTAATCTCAAAGTATTGCATATGGAGTATGTGATTAAGTTTCTTTTTCCAGAATAGCCATAAAACCCAACATGTATTATGGATAAGAGTATAGGGCCTAAATGGCTTACTGAATATACGTATGAACAAAAATTATAGTAGTATAAATGAGATTATTGTTATTGCTTTCTTTACACACTGAATCAGATAGAACATTCAGTGAATGAACAGAAGACATGAGGGAAGGAAGGAGCTTAAAATAGTGGAAAGAAATATTGAAAAGATATCTTATAGTTTAATATTAGTGAAACTTATGTCTTGATAAAATGCGATAACTAAGATATAAACTTTCTGATGCCACATAATGGAATAAAGGCTTAACTGTTATCTGTATGTATACCTTTTGATTCGTGTCAAGATTATATCTTAAGGTTTTTTCTGTCAATTTTATGATGCTGACATGATTTCTTCACAGTTTCATTTTGATCAAAGCAAAGTTCGTTCAGAGATACGGTTGCGTGAAGGGCGCATGAAGCCAATTGATGTACTTATTAAGCATCTTAATCCAGTGGATGACTTGGACATAGAGATTAATGAACCATACACAGTCTTCAAGGTAAAACTATTGTTTTTTGTGAAAGTTCTTCTTGATATGATCTTGCCTTTTTTTTTTGTTCAAGACTTCTAGTTATATAATTAACTACTTAGGTCATACACTTTGGTTGCTTGGGTTACAAATGAGTTATTTCTTATAAAGGGGCCTCTTAATATGGACCAACCACTGATTATCAATCCTTAATAAGTAGTATCTCTTTCAGTAAGGAGCACGTGCATTTTTCTCCTCAACATAGCTTATCAATGGTGTAAAGACACATGTCATTGAACATCTCATTCCTTAACAAAGTATAATAAAACAGTCAGTGGAGTGTGGGTCCCATATAAAAAGGGATTTGAAACTTCTTCCATCGTTGAAAGTTGATTTTAAAGAGGATAAATTTCTTAATTAATGACGAGGAACTTTTAGGAATTGAAGGGAGCTCCTATCATTGTGGATTCCTGTAGTTGCAACATGTTTTCGCTTGTATCTAAAATACTTCTATATGTTGACATGTACAGAGTTAGAATTTTTATTTCAAAACAGCCATGTTTGCTTATATGGCGAAGGTAGAACCAATGTAAAAAATGAACTTTTACAGGGTTAAATCTGTTTGATGGTACCTTGGCGCCTGCTTATTGAAGATTGAATGTTACTTTTGGTTTTCGAAATCATGTAGAGAATTACTTGTGGTGATTTGTACCTTTAAAGAGTGCGTGAATAAAATTTTCCAAATTCTTTTCCAGTTGAAGCTGATAGAAAAAAAAGTACCTCGGACTTTGTCCGTAGAGACAACTTAGGTATTAATTTGATTCTAACTGTAATTTGGAATGTAGTTGCTGTCCTCGAAGGGATTCGTACTCTTATTAATATGCATGAATGCTGATAATTTACATGAATTCTGTTCGTGCTTCCCAATTTTCATTGTTATTAATTCCCATATCTGAGCAACATAAAATCCTTACGTATCTTCTGAGCATCTTGTTTTAAATGTATTTACAATGCAGGGTTTGACTGTGAAAGAGATAGAGGAACTACATGAAGATATAAAATTGCATCTGGACTTGGACCGGGCAACGCCAACTCATATTCAGTACTGGGAGGTACTCTTCTCATTTTGAAGTCATATTTATGTTGGATTCTGGCATTTGTTTAGATCTTAGTACCTCACTTTGTTAATCAAATGCATTTTGCTCTTCTAACCGGGTTTATATAGTGATCTAGATGTTTGGTAGTTACCTGAATTATATTCATATGTGGGACTTATGAAGTTTTTCTTGGCACATGACCTTTTGGATGCTCAAAAGCTCTGGCATCTTATTACTGGTCTGCAAATTTGAAATTTATGGTATCCGTTATTTGGTATTTCCTGAACATGAGACTTAGCTCATTAAGAGTCATAGTACTTGGTCTGCAACTTGGGGTTATTATTGGCAGAATTAGATTATGAAGAGCTGTCTTTGATTCCCGAAAATTGTTAATCATCTGATCTGATCCTCAGCTGGGTGAATTGAAGGTCCTACTACTTCTCCACTCAAATGTGCTGGTTGTCCACTTGTTAAAATCTGGGTATATGGTCACTTGAAGAGACCTACAGCTGTTCAACATCTAGTTGATCGAATTCTAGGAAATTCTCTGCTGAATGTTTAAATAGAAAATAAAAATTCAGGTGTTTCTTGTAAGGCATCAGTGTGGTTACACCTATATGTGGTCGTGGTTGTGCAGAACTTCGCTGCTTTAATTTGATTTTGTTGTTAACATTTCTTATGGGATTCCTGGATGTAAGATTCTTATGTATGTGGGTTTTATTTAGATTATCTCACGAATATCTTTTTTACTGTACAGGCACCACATTTGTGTAAATTAACCCTTAATGGCTTCTGAAGAATACCCTGCAAAATGTCAAATCTTTAACGTTCATGTGAATTCGCAGGCACTGTTGGTTGTTTGTGTCTGGGAACTGCGCGAAGCTAGGAAAAAGGATGCTCTGGACAGAGCCAGAGTGCGCGGTGAAGGATTGCCTGCTGAGCTACTTGCTGAAGAGAGAGGGATGCATTCAAGCATTGAAGCAGATGTTAAAAATCTTCTGCTTGGAAAGTCACATACTGAATTGGAAGCTCTTCAGTCCGATATTGAGTCACAGATGCGCTCGGGCACAGCTAAGGTGGTTGAATACTGGGAATCACTTCTCAAACGTCTCCATATCTTCAAGGCGAAGGTGAATGTTGTTGTCGCTTCAAATTTGAAGATTTGAAAGTGTGCTTAGTGCTAATAATGCATATTGTAAATGGCAGGCTTGTCTTAAAGAGATTCATGCCAAAATGCTGCGCAAACACTTGCAGCTGCTTGAGAAGCCATTGGAGGTTGGAGCTAGTGATGGTGTCAGTGACCGTGATGGTGATGGTGATAGAAAATGGACTCCGAAACCTGACGAGGAATCGGACAGGGGTGCTGATGAAAATGGTACTGAAACTTGTTACTGTTGATAAAGCTTTTGCGGGTTTAGGACTTGGTTTTGAGTTGACTGAGATTTTTCTTTGTACAGACGCTCAAATTCTTTCTCCAGAGCCTATACTGGATGAAGAATTCCAAGAGGCTGATGGAGAAGCTGGTTCATTTTCACCGGAGTTGCTTCACGGCGAGGACAATGAAGAAGCCGTTGATCCTGAAGAAGACAAGGCCATCCTGGTAAGCTTGAAATTTTTCTTGTTCCCAGAGTTGAGTTAAATGACTATCAATTTATGCTGCTTAGTTACTGAATTCATATCCAATATGATTCCACAGGAACGGAAGCGTTTGGCTGTTCTGGAAGAAAGGCGTCTCCAAGAATTGACTTCAAGAGCTCCTCCCCCTCCCCCACCTGAGGATGGTTTTCAGAAGAAGGCTTTCAAAGCGATGGGAGCCATGGAGGAAGGTGATGCAATCTTTGGATCAAATGAGGAAATCAATCTTGATTCTCAGGTATCCATCTCATGCTTGGTATCTAAACTTATGTTCCTCATTTTTGCTGGATTCTTAACATGTCTTTTACTTGACTGGGGTTACAGGTTTACTGGTGGCATGACAAGTACCGACCACGGAAGCCGAAGTACTTCAATCGGGTTCATACTGGTTATGAATGGAACAAATACAACCAAACCCACTATGACCACGACAACCCACCGCCTAAGATTGTTCAGGGATACAAGTTCAATATATTCTATCCAGATCTTGTTGATAAGGGCAAAGCTCCGGAATACAAAATCGAGAAGGATGGGGAGAGTTCGGAGACATGCATCATCAGGTTCCATGCAGGGCCTCCGTATGAAGATATTGTAAGTTTTCTTTTACTGAAACATAATTGGGAAACGTTGTTGGATGACAAATGTTGATTCTGTTGTTTTGTGTTGGATAGGCCTTCCGGATAGTAAACAAGGAGTGGGAGTACTCGCACAAGAAAGGATTCAAGTCCACATTTGAACGAGGAATACTTCATCTTTACTTCAACTTCAAACGCTACCGCTATCGAAGGTGATCCTTAGCATGGCATCGGGCTGCATTGTTGTAATTATATCAACTCTGCAGAATTTTGAGGTTTGCTCTGCACGGTTAAGCATTTCAGTCCTTGCTATTTGTATCTCGATAAATTTAGTTATGTAAGATGTACAATGTCTGTCGTGCCAGGAGCATTCAGTTATGTTAGATGATGTACACGATCTGTTGGGAACCAAAACAAAATCAAAGAACTGTTTTATCCTTGATTCCTAACACAACTTATATTTACTTGTACACTGCCTTTCATATTGCACCAATTTTTTTCCTTAACTCTATGAGACTCAAGACACGTATTCATAGGCATGCCTATTTAACTATATTTATATTCAATACCAAAAAAATATTCATTCGAATGATCAGGCATTTAATGAACACCGTCATCTAGTATTTATGAATTAACCGCACTCATATTGGGGTTATTGGGGTTGCCTTACTGATGCATGTATATTAGCTCCGTTTTTTTTAATAAAATAAAGTTAAAGTGGCGTTCATTGATTTTCAAAGAGTGGTGTTACACAATTTGGGGCAATATCCCATCAAGAGACTTGGCCTCTAGATTGTTTGGCATGTGTAGCCAATATGTGAACTATTAAATTGTTGTCTTCTAATCCAAACTGCTTGTGGACAATTATGGAGTTCAACCAAGATGAAGATATCACTTATGAGCAAACCAAAGTCAGATAGATCCTCTTTTCGACTATTGATAGCATGGATGACAATTTGTGCGTCTCCTTGAATATGCTGAACTAATAGTCCCTTCTCTGTTGATTTTTCTAGTCCTGTTCTTAATGCTGGACTTCCGCATCTTTCGCATTGTAGGGCATAGGTAGCTTGTGCACTTTTCCATAGATCCAAGCACCACTCGAGCTCCTTATATAACATCCTAAATAGGTACTATCACTAGATGTTGCAACATCAAAGTGTATGGTATTTCCAATTGGGATTCCTGGAATGTGGTAGGAGTTTTGCTCAGATGAAGGGTTTTCTTTCTCTGCTAAACAATCCAGTTGTTACTAGCATAGAGAACATTATGTTGTGGATGGAGGACGTGTTGCTTGTCACGAAGGAGCTTGTTTTGATGGTCCCACAACTGTATAACATCATAGCAGTGGGTGACATGTCTTGACAAGTCAAATCCAATATAAGATTTTGTGTCCATAGTTCTGCATTTGGTTGCTAAAATCTGTATATCTTCTCATGCAGATCTGCTGTGGACCAAATTGGGTGCGCTGCAGGGCAATGGAAGAATACATGGGACCGAGTGGTATCCTCGCTTGAGCATGTCAAACATGGTGTTTCGTATCTCGAGTGCCTTTTTCGTAGATTGTCAACTGACGGCAGTTGATTCTCGCACAGTCTCCATAGAAAAGGCTTCATTTTGGGGGACACTTTCAGATTCCAAATTTGCTTTCAATGCTGGGATGGGCCTGAGCTGCTGTTTTCCATATGTCATGCATACGGAAAAAGTGGCGAATTAATTCCCGTGTTGTACACGGATTTGATCGTGTACTTACCATCCGCTATTGGTTGCTAAATCCATTTATCGGGATGATGATGGTTACTGCTACATGGCATGAATAGGATTAGAGAGGCTTCTTCGGTATTGAAAGTGTCTTGGATTAGACATTCATTCCATTGATTTGTGCCTCCCAAATTTAAGTGGCTCATTGTTAGATTGTCCAAAAAAGATGACGGAATAGATTGGGGTTTGGGGTTACCGATTTGGGGTAACCAAGAATCATGTTTAAGGTTAGTGTTTTCCCCAAATCTGATCAGTTTCCCGACGCCTAGCTTCAACAATTTCCTTCCTTCCAGTATGGATCTCCAGGCTTATGAGGGATCATAGTCGAGCTCAGCTTCCAGAAAAGACGATGAAGGAAAATATTTAGCTTTTAAAACCTTCATCACCATTGACTATGGATTCCTAAGAATTCTCCAAGCTTGGATTCCTAGCATTGCAATGTTAAAATTTTTAGGGTGTCTTTGAAACCTAGTCCACCTAAGTCTTTAGGTAAGCATAATTGGCTTTATTAGGCCCAATTTATCTTCTTCTTCTTATGAGAAGAGCTCCCCCACAAATATCTTGCATATGTTTTGTGAATATTATCTATCAGATTGTATGGTAACATGAAGCAAGACATTGTGTAAGTGGGGATAGTTTGGAAGACCATTTTTTTAATGAGAACTTCTTTTCCTCCTCTGGATAGTTGTTTGTGATCCAAGCTTTCCACTTTTTTCACTATCATGTCCTTGAGAATCTCCAATGATGTTGCCTTAGATCGCCTAAAGATTATTGGGAGACTAAAGTATTTCTCATGATTTACTGTCTCAGACATCTCTCATGTGGATCGGACCCTGATTTTTTGCTATTAGAAGTATTTGGACTGAACATAACAGAGATTTATCAAAATTTATTTTTTGCACCGAAGCAAGGCCAAAGCTTTGTAGGTTTCCTTTTTAAATTAGTTGCCTCTTATGCAGTAGAAACTCCTAATATCAACGTGTTATGAGCAAAAAGGAGGTGAGATAAGATTGGTGCTGACCGAGTTATTTTTAATCCATGAAGATCCTTTTTTTTGCACAACTTCCTGTACCCTATGAGAGAAAACTTCCCCACAAATGATGAACAAATATAAGGACATCGGATCACCTTGACTAAGTTCCCTAGAGGGTATGACCCTGTCAAACTGCTTTCCATTAAGCATGAATGAGAATCTCATTGTTGAAATGCAGATGTACGATTAAAACACATTCTTAAACGAACCTTGAAGAGAAAAGACCATTCAATTCTATCAAAATCCTTACTCATGTCCAGTTTAATAGATATAGACCCAGTATGTCCCGTTCTTTTTCTCTTGATATAATGGTGAACCTTATGCGCAATGAGAACATTGTCCGTGATTAGTCTATTCTTGACAAAAGCACTTTGGTGGCTTGAAATGACAATGTCTAAAATCTCTTTGAGCCTATTAGAAATGCATTTTGAGACTATTCGATAGATCACATTGCATAAACTAATAGGTATGAATTGTGTGACATATGTCCGCCTTTTAACCTTTGGGATTAGCACTACAGTTTTTATCATTAATAGATTGCATCGATTTTCTTCCGTTTAGATACTGTAGTGCCTCAAAAGCAACTTTTTCACCCACAATATCCCAGTATTTATGAAAAAAAAGATTGTGGCATGCTATTCGGACAGGGGGATTTGTTTGGGGCTATATTCTTTAGAGCTAGAATGATTTCTCCCTGAGTTTATGGCCTCATTAATCTGTCATTTA
This sequence comes from Rubia yunnanensis, assembly GCA_037428765.1. Taxonomy (NCBI): domain Eukaryota; kingdom Viridiplantae; phylum Streptophyta; class Magnoliopsida; order Gentianales; family Rubiaceae; genus Rubia; species Rubia yunnanensis. The sequence continues at coordinate 57,529,461 of CM075066.1, forward strand.
TCTCCTGCGAGATTCATGGAGTCACCTTTGCCACCAATTGATCAATAACAGGTGAAGGCAGATTCATACTTTCAAATAGGTCATAAAAGTGACCTGAAATGATATTCTCCATATCTTGTTCTTTTGTACACCACATTGGCCTTGCCTGTCTTTTAGGCCATAAATGGTATTTCTTCATTTTTGCTTATTGGCAAAATCATGGAAGAAACCCATATTTTAATCACCCTTCTCCAACCAATGCTATTTGGCTCTTTGTTTCCACTTCATCTCCTCGGCGTCTAATTAGTACACAATTTTTTGTTTGAGTACTGCTATCTGTTGCTGAGTGTCCGAGGTAATGAATCCCTGCTGATGAGTCTGTATTAGCTTGGAAAGAAATTCCTTTATGTTTTTGCTAGTTTTTGAATTCAAACTTTGCCCAAGACGATAACTTCCTGAGCATTCCTTTATGCATAGGGAGATCTGAAGTTGTGTTATTCCAAGAATCATGCACCATGTCTTGGCATGGTGGGGACTGGGTCCAAAAGTTCTCAAATATGAAAGGTCTATGTCGGGGAATTGATGATGCATCTCGAGGTTGAGATCTTATGCGTAGAAAGATAGGCCTATGGTTAGATTGGTGGCTAAATAAATGTGTTACCGTTGAAGTTGGGAATGCACGTAGGGGATATGCAAAGAAGGGTTCCTTGGTTGTCTTTTCTCCTAAAGATTTGGGGTTGCGACTCATATGTGAAACGAGATTTTCTAATAAGCTTGCACCAAGTATTTAATGTCTTTTTGTGAGATATCCAAAAGAAATAAAATGGGCATTACTTCTACAACCATTCTAAGAGCTATGTTTTGTTGCTAAAAAATGCATCCTTTTGGAGTGGTATTATCTTTCCAAAATGACTAGTGGGAGGAATTTAGACCTCAATAAGTTTTTTGGAGCAGCAATCAGTTAATGGAAACTGCGATCACATCATGTGAAGTGGAGAAGGTGAGTAGGAAAAAAATCTTAGAGACTACTGAAGGCACTCATGCCCCAAGTAGGTCGGTATAGGATTCAGACGAAGTACATGTATGTCCTTGCAATTGAAAACTATGAAATCATACTCTTTGACGAGCCCTAACTTTGTAAACTGGCTTAAGGCCATAAATTCAAAATATATTCTATGTATGAAAACCAAGTTTGTAATTTGGTTGAATTATCAAAATGGTAAGATTAAAATAAGATAAATAGGTCTTCAAGATGAAACCAAACATTTATGTTCTTAAGGGTATACTGGTAGTTAAAGGGTATAAACAAATCCATAGGATGGATTGTGATGAGACCTTTCTCTAGTTGGAATGCTTTAGTTTGTTCAATCTCTCCTAGCAATTACAGATTATATGGTTTTGAGATTTGGAAAATGGAGATCGTAACCATCCTCATTTACTGAATTTTGGAAGAAGATGTGTTTGTAACACAATCTAAGGGTTTTATAGGCCAAAATAGCGCTGAGAAAGTGTGCAATCTTCAGAGGTCTATTTATGAATTGAAGCAAGTATCAAGGAGTTAGAACGTAAAAATAAATAAAGCAATTAAGAGATTGTTGTTTAATGAATTTATTAGGATTCTTGTGTTTACAAGAAGGTCAATGGAATCAAGATTGAATCCCTACTCCTCTATGTCGATGACATTGGAAACGACAATCCAGAGTTAGAGTCTATGAAGACTTGGTTCAGAAAGTGTTTTCCAGTGACGGACTTAGGAGAGGCAAAATATATCTTGGGCATCAATATCTAAATAGGTAGATCAAAGAGGATGATTGAGCTTATTCAAAATACTTACAAGGTAAGGTGTTTGATAGGTTAAATATCAAAGACTGTAAAAGATTTTCCACCCATGATTCATGGAATAACTCTTAGCAAGACTCAGTATCTGTCGAAACACGATGAGTGAAAGAGAATGAGTATGATCTCTTATGCATAGGTAGTAGGGTCTATCTGTATGTTATATTATGCACTCACAGTTAAATCTAGTATGCTTAGTGCATAACAGTGAGATATAAAATAGACCGAGGCGAGGCACAATAGTGCGCAACCAAGAAAATATTTTAGTCCTTGAAATGGACTAAAGGTAAATTCCTGGGTCTATGGTGAAAATGAGTTGGTTATGAAAAGTTCTAAGTAAGGTACCGTTGTTGATTATAAAATTGAAACTAAGTACATTGCTGCTTTAGCCGCATAAGAAGGTGTTTGAATTAAAAATTCACCAATGCGTTTGATATGGTCCCTTCCTTAGCTGACTTGGTGGCTTTCTATTGAGATAATGGTAGAGTCACCGCTTAGGAAAAATGAGCTAAGAGAACCTAAAGAGGTCAAATTTGTCCTTTGAAATTTTGCATTTTTTGAGATTATGTTGAGAAGGGTCAAGTTGTTATATGCAAGGTGAGAAAGGATGATAATTGTTGATCCGAAATCTAAACCTCTCACATTTTTGATATAAATAAAGCACTTTGGATTGTGGTTGTGATTTTTGTGACGTCCTAGTTATCATAATTTTGTGGATTTCGACATTGAAGATTGAAACGCTTAGCTTAATATGAAATTAGAATATCATATTCTAGTTTAGTGTTAAATGAAAGTCCAAAATTAATTAACATCTCCAAATAGGTTATCAAGAAATTTCCTTGGATAATGAAACCCTATTTAGTGAACTGGAGTGTAAGATTTATTATGTCCCTAGTTTAAGCCATTGAGAATGGACACTCATGATTAAGAATACTAATTTGCAAGTTGATTCACAACGCTATTTCATGGGCTGAAGGACGTGGGGTGTTATGATTCAATTTCATGGATGTAGGTTGGGAGCTTGTATTGGACAGACCCGCCATGAGAATACTTTAAGATATTTGGAATGTCATAAGTATTTCTTATTGACTATAGGATTGTATTCCACATACCTGAGTAATCTAATGTTTGCTTTCTAGTGGATTGGTGTACCTTGAGGCTGTAAACCATCGCAGCGTAAAAGAATAATATAAAGACAATTCTTGGGTTCCCATGATACAAATGGCGAGAACTTGAATGTAGAAGAGTGGGATTGTCCTCTTGTTTACATGGGATTGTTGTCTTATTGTTCTCTCAGAGAGTTGGGACTGTAAAATGCATGGTCGTGCTCAGATGGATTAAAGATTAATTATTTTTCTTAATAGTTTGACTTAGGAATTTGAGAAATGAATGTGACTTGATAAGGATGACACAGTATCGTACCTTATGTTCAAATGAAGATATTAAGTGGCTAAGTACTACGAATGTAAACTTGTTTTAAAGGAAAAATGGAAGATTGTTAGAATGTGTCGTTCAATCAATGGGGATTTTTATAATATAGTTGGAGGATTAACTACAAAGATAATTAATATAGTAATATTGAGTGATCGGATTATTTTAGCTAGAAAGCACTTTCGATCTGCTAGGGTCAATAGTAATTGGGCTTGCAGCTTATTATAATTGAATCTATAGGATCACATATAAAACATGAAATTGGATAAAATAAATAACAATAGAGCTAGGAGTTCATTAGTAATTATATGAGAATTAAGTTTAGAACTCGTAAAGTCAAGTTGGGTTAAGCCGGAATTAACTTGGATTAGGGTTTCGTGGAGCTATGTTTAATATTTTGAATATATATATATACATACATATATATATATATATATATATATATATATATATATTTATACATAATAATCATAGAGATAATTGTTAGAATCTTGAAAGTTTGTAACGAAAGAAACCAATCCAACAATTCTCGGAAATAAACCTCACCGTAAAGAGAAGAAAAGAAGAAAGACTACCGTCTTTACTTTCTAATCGATGTTCTAAGCTGATAGAGGTGTAAGTGATCTGATTGTGCTGTGTAGATATGTATAAAGGAATCACATATGTTATTCTCGTGTCATGGTTGATCAAATCCAACGGTAAAGTACACTTCAAAGGTAATATAAACTCTTAGATGGATTCAAATTAATTACATGCATGAGATCTTGAATTAGACAATTTATATTCCTTTATATTAGATGTAATATATTCCCAACACATATTCCTCATATTGTTCCTCATAAGAACTTTTACTGCTAAGGTTGAGGTTATGGAGAAACAAAGAGGAAGCTTTTTGTAAAAAAACTATTGAAGATTCAACCCACCGACGTGTGACCCTTTCAACCCATTTCGACCTCGTAGAAATCTTAAAATACCAAATTATTGGGATATATTTAAATATTTTGTAATCTTCTATATTCTGTTTCTGGTAGAATAAGACTGGATTATAATTTTTTTCCCTTTGGCCTTCTGCACAGTGTACATACACACACACACACAGATGTATGTATATATATATTGTAACCTTTGGTGATGAATACAATCATCAGTTCATATTTCACATGGGGTCAGGGCTAATATCCGAAAAACCCTAAAACTCCATACCTAGCCAATCAACCCTAATAGCCAATCAAGACTTGTCACCGTTGTCTACACCCACCGCCGCCTCCATTGAAGACGCTGATGCCACCACTGCTTCTCCCCTACCATCATCGCCTTATTATCTCTATCCTTTAAATCATCTTGGTCTCACTATTTTCTTGCTGATTCTGAAAGGTGATACTTACCATGAATGGAATCTAGCTGCTCCCAATGTTTTTTGCTCAAGGAGAAAGTTTGGGTTCTTAGATGGATCTATTACTTGTCCAGATGGTTATTCTTTGGACCCTGAAAATTGGTTCATGGTTTACTCCATGCTTATTGGATGGATTTTTTAGACCATAGAGACATCTCTTTGGTTATCTATCACTTACTATGACACCACTAAGGAGGTTTGGGATGATCTTGCTCAACAAGTTTCTGTTGGGAATTGTCCAAGGATTCTACATATCTGTTCTAATACAACAAATTGTTGCTTGAATGGATAAGCTATTATGTGTATTATGGTAGATCCAAGAAATTGTGGGATGAATTGAACAACCACGTGTCCCATAGGATTGTACTTGCAAGAATTGCATCTGCAATTGGTCTTCCAATGCTATCACTGATTGTGAGAATGATATTTTTCATCAATTTCTCATCGGTTTGGATGGTGGTTACAAAAAATTTCATAATAATGTTATGACTTTAAAATTATTTCTACCTCTTAGCCAATGGCCTTAATTCAGTCACATGACTCTCATATCGACTTAGTTGCGTATGTTGCACGACGTGGTCTTGCCATCAACAATTTTGTCATATTTCCACTTCAGTGCCATCTTCTATTTATTTTATTAAAGATGATCATTTTGATATTAATAATATTATTCTTTGTTCTATCTGTCATGGAGAAAAAAAAATCTAGGAGTAGTTTTCCTTGGAGATCAAATCAAACTAGTCATCCATTTGAGTTGATTCATTGTGGTGTTTAGGGGCTTGTAGCTCACCTTTTACTAGTTGGACCTTTTATTTTCAAACTGTTCTCGAGCTATTTGGGTTCACTTACTTGTTTCTAAGTCAGAAGCTGCAGGAAGATTTAAGGAATTTTGTGACTTTTTTTGAACATAGTACCGCAGGTTCGACAGGTTCAAGCTGACAATAGGAGTGAGCTTTTACCTCTTCGATCTTTCTTTGCTGAAACATGCATTCAGTTTGAGACTTTCTAAGTTGATATACCTCAGCTGAATGGTCAATTTGAGAGCAAGCATTGTCATCTTCTCAATGTTGCTTGTGCTCTTCGATTTTAGGCTCATTTAATATTGCTTTCTGGGGACTGTGTATTTTGACTGCCACATACTTGATCAACCGTACGCCTACTTTTTTTCTAGATGGTAAAATTCCTTATATGTTGTTACATGGCCATAAGCCAAACTTCACACTTTTCGGTGTGTTCAATTTCTTATGTTCTGGTTCTCAAGGCCTCGAAGTAGTGATAAAATTGGGTCTCTTAGTCGCTGATGTGTTTTCCTTAGTTATTCTGCTGGAAAGAAGGGATGTCGCATTAATGAATTTGAATCACGCATTCTGTTTGATGGTCGTGATGTTGTGTTCTACACAGCCAATTTTCCTTTTGAGCCCATATTTGCAGCCGAGCCTTAGCCTGAGCTCGTTTCCACTGATCTTCAACTTGCACCTATCGTTGATAAGTCATTGGAGCTACCATCGTTGTCGTTAATATCCGAAACTAGAAAAGGTTGTCTATTGAGCCGAGCTGAACAACATGCAAAGGTAAACCAATTGTCGAGCCGAGCCAATCTGTATGCAGACATCCATTGTCTGTTGTGGTGTTGAGTCACCTTGAGTCACGCCACCATTTGAGTCTTCTGCCCCGCAAAAATGGTGGCTTTTAAGCCTGAGACTGTGCTAACACCCAATCCTCCTCGACAAAGTTTGTGTGCTCTTTATCCGCCAGCTCACTTAAAATATTATGTTTGCTCTGCCACATGCGATAATACCCCCCATATTTTCTTTGTCCATTTTGCCTTCTTCAGTGTCCTTAGGTATTCCTTACACTATAGTTCATTATGTTTCTTGTGATTTAATTTTGCATTCTATATTTTTGGGTGCAGGAACTTCTAGTACATACATCACTTCATATTCCGAGGCCTCTCAGTTTATGCATTGCCAAGCAACAATAGATGAAATTATTGCTCTTGAGCAAAAAAACACTGTGATCATGTCTCCTCTCCCTCCTAGTAAGTAAGCTTAAAATGTAAGTGTGTTTTCTATACTAAATACAAGTATGATGGTTCGGTTGAGCGATACAAAGCACGTTTGGTTGGTCTTGGAAATCGTCATAACGAGGGGACTGACTTTACTGAAACATTTACTCTGGTTGCTAAGATGTGTTCAGTTTATATATTTCTTTTTTTCGTTGTTGTCATTAAGGGTTGAGAACTTCACTAGATGGATGTTTACAATGCTTTTCTGCATGGTGACCTTGAGGCGAAGGTGTATATGACCCCTCCTCTAGGATATAGTGTTTTTGCTACTGATCTTGTTTGCATATTTCTGAAGTCTTTACATTGTCTTCGTCAGCCTCTCTAAAATTGGTTTTCTAAGATGGAGGCTCATCTGTGTTCGATTTCGTGCAAATTCAGGCATATTACTTGATGTGCTCAATTTACATCCCATTTTTAGCACATTTGAAATCTAATTTTGTAATAGATATAATAGATAAGGGATTTAATTAGAAATAAATTGACATTTTATAAATTAGGGGGTTAGGATGAATTCACATGTTTTATATCCTAATTCTTTAATTTATGAAGTGTTTTAGATCATTTGAAGTGTTTGGGTCTTGAAGGGTTCGAGTTTTAGAAGAAGAGTTGAAGAAATAAGAAGATTGGGAAGGGAAGGCCAATTTAATCAAAAATTGGTAGAAGCTGGACAGAAAGGCCTTTGCGGGCCGCATCATATAGCGCAGCCCGCGAAGATGGTATTTGACCAACATTTTCTTCTTCATTTTTCAGCCTTTCTCTCTCCCCTCATTTTATTCCACTCGAAATTACTCTCTAGAAACCCTAGTTTTGCATATATTTCCCCTCTTTTACTCTATGTTTACCATGGATTATTGTTGGTTTATTATGGGTTTAGCTAATCTAAGCTAAATATACGCTTGGGAGAAATTAGTTAGCGTTTCTAGTATGAATTTGTGAGATTAAGTTTATCCTATTTTGTGCTTTGGTTATCAAGTATATTTTGCATTTTCTTGTGTAATTAATGCATGATTTAGACTAGGATGATCAACTAGTTAAAGATTGTGGACTAGTTATTTGCTAGGTTTTTGGTCAAACCCAGAAGACTTTGACTTTTTGTTGATGTAATTATTGTTGGTCAATGATATGTTATAATTAGGAGTGACAACTATTTATGATTTTTTATTGATTAAATTGCTTAGATTTAGGATGAATTTGAATGGTTTTGACTGATTATCAATGTGGCTCACTAATAATGATTAACATGAAGATCGATACTCGTAGTCGTTATTAGTAGATATACTTGTGCTATCTATGCATTTCTCTCTTGTAGGACATTGTGGCAGTTCTGTTGGGTCTCAATGTGTATTGATGATAACCTTGGAGAATTCTATGACGCCGATCGTATAGAGTGACCCAATGGTAAGGGTTATTGTGTGGCGCCGATCGCTCACTCTAACTATAACCGAGGAGAGGTGAGAAATGTTTTCACTCGAAATGTGTTGACAAGTTCTCCAAAATATGTGGTTGATGCATAAAAATAGGATACATAGTTTGATGATCAAAGGATGACTAGAAATGTAAACCGATTGCGCCCAAGACTCGTTATTATCTTAATTACATCTTTTGTGTTAGTGTGATCATATTTGCATTGTTTGTTAATTTAGTTTCTTAAAGTAGTTGTAGTGTTTTCCAAAACCAAACCCCCCCAACTTTGTTACCACATACTTAGAGTAACATCTTTGTGTGCTTTTTAACTATATTTTAACACACAATAAAACCCCCCTTTCCTCGTGGACGACCCCATCTTACCACTAGCTACTATTTAGTAGTTAGCCATAATTTTAGCATATAAATACTACCCTTGAGAGGCATGGAGATGGCCTCCCAAATTTTGGCACCACTGCCGGGGAAAAGGCGTATTTTATTAAAGTGTTAGCATAGTTTTTTGTGTGTTTTATGTTTTTACTTGTTTGTTGTTGACGTTTGCTTTCTTTGTGATCTTTACTTTGGATAAGGTTGTATTGCTCTAGTTCTTGGTTTATGGTTGATAATCGTACCAATAGACAAGAACTCTCACACTACCACCCCGATCTCTTAGGAACACCCCAGAGAGCAAGGAGAGTAGCTCATTTTTCTAATAAAGCTGCTCAAGCATCACCCAAAGTAGTTTCACCAACTATGGCAGATGATACTAGAACCTGAGGGAGCTCATGTCTCCTAACCTAGAGAGCTAACCACTTTGCACCATCTTCCTCCCTCTTCAAAAAAATGTCACTTGTGAGCTCAAGTACGAGATAATTCATTGTCTACCATCTTTCCATGGGATGAGTGGGGAGGATTCGAACAAGCACTTGTCCGAGTTCCACCTTGTGAGCATAAATATGAAATGAACCGGAGTTTCAGAGGAAAATTTCAATCTTAGGGTGCTCCATTTCTATTTAAAGGACGCGGCCAATGATTGGTTATAATACCCCCCCGGGAAGTATAATATCATGGATGGACATGAAGTAAAGTTTCTTGGTGAAATTCTTTCTGGGATCCAAGTCGGTGGGGGTTGAAGAATGAGTTAAGAAACATCTCCCAATATTTGGGTCAATCTCTATATGAATATTATGAGAGGTTCAAGAGGTTGCTAGCTAGTTGCCCCTACCACCCGTACAAGGAAGTAGATCTTGTATACTATTTTATCGATGGTTTTTTCGTTGAAGATATGAGGATGGTCAATGCCACTTTTAATGGGTCAATTTCCTACAAGAGCGTGAAAGACACCATGTCATTATTTGATGACATAGCTAACATGACAACAAAACCAGTGTGAGAGAAAGGGCAAGGGTTCAATAGGTTTCACATCCAGAAACCCCCAACCTTGAAGAGCAAGTTCAAGCCTTAACTTCTATTATAAAGGAGCTAATGAAGGGGAGGGTTCATCAAGTCAAAGCTTGTGGGTTGTGTTCATTGGAACCTCTCACCGATACATGCCCCCAAATTCAAGATGAAGAATATGAGGAGGCTAAAGCAGTGGGTTATCAAGGAGGACAATGCCAAGGTTTCCAAGGGAATAGAGGCTACCAAGGAGCTCAAGGTTTCCAAAGGGGGTAAGGAAATGAGAAGAAGTATGATCCGTACTCCAAGACCTATAATCTCAGGTGGAGAACCCATCCAAACTTTAGGTGGAGAGATGATAAAGCTGAACAATCAAATCCCCAAGGTGGTCATCAAGGTGGCCAAGGTGTCTATGAACCGAATCATCAAGAAGGACAACCTCAATACCAAGGAAACCAAGGGCACAATCGAGTGCCACAACCCTACCAAAGGGATGAGGGGTCATCTAACCCTCGAGAAGGAAAGATAAGGTTGGAGTATGTGAAGCTCATGCATGAGAAGCTCATGAGCTTCTCATGAGCTTCTCATGAGAAGTATGAGAAGCTCATGAGCTTCCTTCCTCGAGAAGGAAGCTCATGCTATGACAAATATGGTTACTAACTTGGAAGGCCAAACCGCAACTAGAATCACAAATGCAGAGGACCGCTCTTCTGCGAGATTTAAGAGTTTGGAAGTCCAAGTTAGTCAAATAGATTCCTCTGTAGGCCGATTGGAAGCTAGAGATTCCAGGAAAATTCCATCACAACTGGAGTTAAACCCTGGCCTCCAAATGCTAGTGCTATAACCTTGAGGAGTGGAATGGAAACCAAAAACCCAAAGGAAATTGTGAAGGTCGGTAAGAAGATAGAAGAGAAGCTTGTGGAAAAAGGAAAAGAGGTCGAGGAGGTGGTCACTCAATCACCGGAGAAGCGTGAAATAGAGAAGATCCTTCCACCACCACCCTTTCCGGCGGCTTTGCGGGATAAAAAAGGCAAGGATGAGAACAAAGCACTTTTAAAAGTGTTCTGCAAATCCGAGGTAAATATTCCTCTTTGTGATACCATTTATCAAGTTCCTAGGCTCGCTAAATTTCTTAAGGAATTATGTACCCCTAGGAGAAACAATAACTTGAAAAATGGTGAAAATATAAAAATTTGTGGGCAAGTGTCGGCCCTTTTTCAAAATAAACTCCCCCCTAAATGCGATGATCCCACCAACATATTTACCATTACTTGCATCATAGGTGGTAAGATTTAAAATGTGCCATGCTAGATCTAGGAGAGCCAATCAACGTGATTCCATACTCCATATATGAATCCCTAGATATTAGAAAATTTCATGAAACCGGGGTAGTAATCCAATTGGCCGACCGTTCTAATGCCTACCCTAGGGGGATTGTGGAAGATATTTTGGTGAAGGTTGATACATTGTTTTTCCCCACCAATTTCTATGTTCTAGATATGGAAAATGATAAACGTGTCGCCTCTATCTTGTTAGGGAGATAGTTTTTGAAAACATATAGAACTAAAATTGATGTGCATAGTGGGTGCTTAACCATGGAATTTAATTGGGAACTTATGAAGTTCAAAATGTATGATGGCATGAAGTTTCCTAGTGAAGGCCATTCTTGCCATGCTATTGATATTGTTGATTATTATGTGCAAGATGTGTTTGTGATTAATGGCAAGGATTGTCTGAAGGTCTCTTAAGAAATCAGTCTTGACGTAAATGAATTGCATGATTTTTCTTTGAGGATAAATTTGCTTGAGACTATAGAGAGGCTTAATTTTGTTGATAGACTACCTCTCAACCCCTCTAGTGAAGTTCTCGATGCACCTCAAGATGTGGGAATCCCCACATCTCTTGAGAAGGCAGTGTTAGTGGAATTGAAACCACTATACGAGAATTTAAAATATGCATTCCTTGGTGAAGGAGATACTTTACCTGTGATATTGTCTTGCAAACTCACCAAGGAACAAAAGGGGAGGTTGATAAAGGTTCTTAGAACCCACAAGGAGACAATTGAGTGGACCATTGCCAATAACAAAGGGATCATCCCCTCCACTTGCATGCATCATATCTTGTTAGATAATGGGGCCAAATCGGTGAGGCTACCCCAACGTCGGTTTAATCCTCCGATGATGGAGGTAGTGAAGAGTGAGATTCTTAAATTTCTCCAAGCCAAAATGATTTACCCCATCTTTGATAGAAAGTGGGTAAGTCCCACTCAAGTTGTGCCTAAGAAAAGCGGTGTGACTGTGATAGAGAACCAAGAGGGAGAGTTGGTTCCCACTCGTGTGCAAAATGGGTGGAGAGTGTGTATTGACTACTGTAGGTTGAATGCGGTAACTAGGAAGGACCATTTCTCTCTACCCTTTATTGACCAAATACTGGAGATACTTGCTGGGCAAGATTTCTACTGTTTACTAGATAGGTATTTTGGGTATTTCCAAATTTCCATAGCCCAAAAAGACCAAGAGAAGACCAGCACTTTTGCCTATAGGCGCATACCTTTTGGTCTATGCAATGCTCCCGGTACATTCCAAGGTGCATGGTAAGTATATTTTTGGAGTTTGTTGAGCACTTCGTAGAGGTCTTCATGGATGATTTCACCATTCATGGAGATTCTCTTTAGGTGCATACCTAGGACTTAGAACCTTAGGTTGCTACATAACTTGCTTCTCATTAAAACTATGGTGGGACCTCTAACAAGGTACCTCTATATGGTTCAAGCTCATTTGGTCCATGCCACAGTTAGAAAGAAGCTCTGATGTATGGACGAGGACATGTAAAATAGGACACAAATATGGTGACTGTGACAAGCCTAAAACCCCTAAACCATCAGCTCAGTTCCATCCAAAACAGGCATCAGCTCAACCATTAGCTCCTGCTCAGAAACAAGCATCTTCCAGTGGTAACCTTCAGCCACAAAATGCCAAAGTGGTTCCCAAATCCTATACTCAGGCACCTAAGACCACTCAGAATTATTCAAAAAATGGTGAAGGTCCATCAGCCACTCCAACTCCTGTCTCTCTCACTGAAAAACAGCTTGGCAAACTGCCAATGAATCAGGCTGAAGCTAACAGTTCTGAAAAAGTTCAAGAAGTGATAGAAGTAATTGAAGTGGTGGACTCTCTTCAGGAAGATCAGCATAATGCCACATTTGGCAAGAAGATCCCAGATCTGGTCACTCCTTACAATATCCCAACATCAATGCAGTGGATGCCAGTGAAAAACAAGACCAGCAAAAATCATTCTAATTGGCAATCTACTGATGATCTTATGCACTCATTCTCACAGACTAAGACTCCTGAACCCTTTGATTTTAATAGATCCATTGTTTCTCAACAGTTCAAAGATTTCCAATTGACTTTGTCCTCTAAATTCTCAAAACTGCAGGAAATGCAAGTTTTGCAAGAAATACAAGAAGAGCAGGAAACACAAGAAGCTCAGGAGGTTTCCTCTGATGACTTTCAGAAAGTTTCAGAGGCTTCTGTACAGCAACAAGAATCAGAAGCTCCTGTGCCTCAGCAAGACTCAGCAACTCCTCAGCAGCAACAAGACAATAAAAAAAATCAAGAGCAAGACAAAGACATACCAACCACAACTGACCCCCCTTCACAAACGCAGGATAAGCAAGGAGATCCTGCACCCAATTCCCAAAAGAACCAGAAAATATTAGTGGGAGAGGAGGGTAACTCAGACATTCCTGATCCCATATCCCATGATACCTCATCAGGTACACCTCCAACTTCTATTGCTCCAATTTCCACTGATCAGTTGACATTACAGGCTCTTAGTCATGACCCTGGGAATTTAGCATCCTTGCATGATAATATTAGGAATTTCTTTCAAGAACCTAATATTATATCAACCTCAAAATCTTCTCGTGCTAAAACCAGGTCCCAGGTTAAAAATGAATATAAAACTCTTAACATGGAATGCTAGGGGAATACAGAAATCATTATTGAGACTTAAAACAATTGTCAAAATTCATAAAATCTCAATATTGGTTATTGTAGAAACCAAATAGCAAATTGGGAAACTGGATCACTTTAAAAATGAGCTAGGTTTTCATTTTGCATTCTCTTCTTTTGATTCTAGGACCTGGATAATGTTGAAAGATGTTTTTACTGCCTCTATGATCCAAGTCCATGAACAATTTTCCTTGCTATCTGTCTCAAATGATATCCATGATATTGATTTTTATCTGTATGCTATTTATGGATTCCATGATAGATCAGAGAGGTCTAAAATGTTCAATGATATTGAAAATAGTTTAAAAAGGACCTCTCTTTCCTGTCTACTTACTGGGGATTTTAATGTCATCAGGTTTATCAGTGAATATAGAGGTAAGTCATCACCTGATATAAACAGCATAAATGATTTTGATGCATTTATTAACTCTAATAACCTAAATGACATTACAACAGTAGGTAATCTCTTTACTTGGACAAATGGTAGGAAATTGGAGCATAAGGTAGCAAAACGTTTAGATAGAACTATTGCTAATACTGCCTGGTTTAAAAAATATCCCAACTCCTCCATTCAGATTTTAGGTAGGCTTCCATCTGACCATTCTCCATTAGTTTTAGATGCCCAAATTTCTAAGCAATCCTATCCAAAAGCTTTTAAATTTCAAAATATGTGGACACTTGACCCACAGTTTTTATCTGAGGTTGAAAATAACTGGAAAATCCCCATCGGGCCTCAGGGTATGGTTGGATTCTCACTTAAACTGAGTAGATTAAAGGGGCATCTTAGGACCTGGAATAAACTACATTTTGGCAATATTTTTGATAAAATAAAAATCATGGAATCAGATATAATGGAATTGGAAAGGAAATATGACATATCTGCTGATCCATCTGATTTACTATTATTATCAAAAAATAATGCTGAATTGACAAAAGTTTTGCACCAGGAGCAGTCTTTTTGGAAACAAAAAGCTAGGAATAATTGGCTAGAAAATGGTGACAAAAATACTAAATTTTTCCATCAGTCAGTTAGGGATAAACATGCTAGACTTAGGATAAATAAAATCAATTTAGGTAACAATCAGTGGTGTAGTGATCATGATAGTATTGGTGAGGCTGCAGCTTCCTTCTACAAACTCCTCCTATCTGATGAGAACAATGATCCCTCTGGTCAAGATCTCCTCCATTCTCTAAGATATATCCCATCTCCCATTACAGAGGAGGATAATATGTCATTACTCAAACTGGTGGAAATGGATGAGTTAAAGAAGGTTGTTTTTGATTTAAGTGAAAATAGTGCCCCTGGTCCAGATGGATTTAATGGTAGATTTTATAGGTTTTGCTGGGACATTATAAACCATGATTTACTGACTGCTGTGAGGGAATTTCAGTGTGGTGTTCCAGTGCCAAAATTTTTTTCTAGCACTCTGATAACTTTGATTCCCAAAGTTCAGACCCCTACATCCTTCTCTGAATATAGGCCCATCAGCCTCTCTAACTTCTCTAACAAAATCTTATCTAAGATTCTGAGTGAGAGGTTAAAGCTGTTAAGCCATAAATGTATTTCAGAGGAGCAATCTGCATTCATAGAGGGTAGAGAAATTTCTGATAATATACTGATTATGCAGGAGCTGGTTAGGCTGTTAGATAAGCAGGGACAGAGTCTAAATGCTATTTTTAAACTTGATATATCTAAAGCATTTGATAGAGTGTCATGGCCTATGCTAAATTCCCTGCTTTTGAGATATGGTTTTCATGGACACATAGTCTCTCTGATACTCAGTAACATTAAAGCTGTCTGGTTCTCAGTGTTAATTAATGGGGTTCCATATGGATTTTTTAAGGCTTCTAGAGGCCTCAAACAAGGATATCCTCTGTCCCCTACTTTGTTTAATTTTATCACTGAACTTTTAAATAGGGGCCTAAAGTGCATGTTTCAGTTAGGATTTATTGATAGATTTGCAGTCCCACTGGGTTCAATGGAGATCTCTCATTTGTCTTATGCGGATGACACTGTCATCTTCATTAAGGAAACTAAGAAATCTCTAAAAAACCTAGTTCTATTTCTAAAACATTATCAAAAAGCTTCTGGACAGTTGGTGAATTTCACAAAGAGTGCTTTTTATGTAGGAAATAAAACTAGTTCTTTAAGAACTGGGATGATCAGAAACATAACACTCATGTCAGAAGGTTTTTTTCCATTCACTTATTTAGGGGTACCTATCTATAAAGGTAGGAAGTTAAATGTATATTTTCAGCCCCTGATTGTAAATCTGAATGGAAAGATTCTGAAATGGAACAATAGGTGGTTGAATATGGCTGGTAGAATAATTCTGGTGAAACATGTTCTTGCTTCCATCCCACAACATGTTTGGTGTGTCATGTCCCCAACCAAACATACGATTGAAATGATGGAAAAAATGTGCAGCAATTTTATTTGGGGGAAATCAGACCAAGGGGAAAAGAGACACTGGAAAGCATGGATTGATCTGTGCTATCCTAAGTCTCAGAATGGCTTTAGATTCAGATGCTTCCAGACAGTAATTGATAGCTTCTCACTCAAGCTTTATTGGAAATCACAGATCGGATCCACCTTATGGTCTAGATTCATCTGGTCATTACCCCCCTCTGCTAGATCATCAGACTCATGGAAAAGAGTCAAAGCTATAACTCATATAGCTGAGACCTTTGCTAAAGTACAGGTTGGAAGAGGAACTTCAAATTTTTGGAACAGTAACTGGAGGGGCTCAGGATTCCTCTCAGATCAATGGGAAGCAAATTCTGAATTCCCTTTCCCAGACCTTACAATAGCTCAGTTCTAGGAAAACAAAAATCTTTTTCTACCCCAGCTCTCGGATGGTTTTAACTTGGATTTGATAAACTCCTTGTCTTCACCCTTTTCACTATTTGACAGGGATGATCATATGATTTGGACACCATCTTCTACAGGTCATTTCACGGTATCATCAGCTTTCAAAACCATTTCCAGCAAAAGGTCAGATATTAGGTCAATGAAACATATTTGGAATCCTTTGGTTCCTCCTAAAATATCTGTGTTTGTCTGGAAAATGGTTAACTACTTTTTACCTTTCGATGAAAAACTAAGGAAGATGGGTATTCAAGTTGTTTCTAAGTGCATCTGCTGTCAAAATGAAGACTCACTCACTCATTTTTTCTTACACTGTCATCTAGCCTCTAAGCTTTGGAAATGGTTGTTCAATATTCTGGAAATTCCATACAGACAGTTTGGGCATATTTTTCATGCATTGTCATGGTTCTGGTCGATCTCACATTTGTCAAAATCAAAAAATAGTGCATGTCATATTTTGCCAAATTTATTGATCTGGTTCCTTTGGAAGGAAAGATGCAGCTTCCTGTATGATTCTAAAAATATTGTGGAAAAGTCAATTATCATACAGATTCAGAAAATGGCTGTATCTATTTTCTCATTGCAACCTATCATTCATCACCCTGACTGTAATCATTTGATAGCCATAGGAATGTTTACAGTTTTCAAAACTCCAAAACCTCGGATGATCAAGTCTTACAAATGGAATCCCCCAGATCTTGGTTATAAATTAAACTCTGATGCACATTGTCCTCAGCTAAACTATGTTGCAGGTGGTACTATTATCAGAAACAATTCAGGCATGATTCTTTTTATGGGAATGGAAAAAATGGACTCCATATCTGATCCCCTCACTGCAGAATTAATGGCTTCCTTTACAGGGATCCAAATATGTTGTGCACTTAACTTGTTCCCCTTGACTGTAGAAATGGACTCTTTGCAGGGTGTGCAGCTCTTAAATGGTGCTAAACATGTGCCTTGGAATGTTCAGAGACTCATATGGTGGATAAAAGAACTCACAGCAGATAAACACATCTCCTTTGTTCATGCCTACAGGGAGCAAAATCAGGTGGCTCATCAGTTAGCTTCTTTAGCTAGGAGTTTTTTGCAATAAGATGAAAACAGGGGTCAGATCTCTGCATAGGAGGCTCCTCTTCAATTAAAACAAGCAATAGCTGGAGATGCTCTGAATCTTCCCACAATCAGAATCCATCAGCCTCCTTGATCAGTAATCTTTCTGAGCAGCACCCGCACGGATTGCTTTCTATTGGTGCTCAATCCTTCATCATTTTTGATCATTATAGAGGACTATTACATCTCACCATTATTTTGTTAATATGGTTAGTGGTATTGTGTTCCTGTTTAAGGCTGATATAGATCGGATGCTAATTTGAGTTTCGTTTCGACGATTCGCTAAACTGCGTTTGGTTCTTATATTGCCTTGAAATGGGAACCGACATCCTAACTACTAATTTATGATTGGAGCCGTGTGGCATCCAACTCTATCGCTTTTGGAAGCAATTTATTTTGCTTCGTTATTTTGTAACGAACTGAGCTTAATGCTCCTCTTTCTTTTTCAGTTTTTTAAAGGGTTTAGGGTAGCCCATATACAACCCTCTCTCCTTATTACAAGGGGTGTTTTAATTAAAAAAAAACCAAGATCAAGGATGTTAGTTTGGCACTTGCTGATGATTTGGAGCTTGCTCGTCAATAAGGCATTATCATGGAGCAAAAAAAGAAACTTGATTCTCAAGCCCTTTGGAATGGTGACCTTGAGGCCCTTGGAAGTGGCCAAGTTTTTGCCTGCCTTCAACGATCTGCTGCCAACTTAAAGGCCGAGCAGGCTGAGGACAAATGGCGAGCTAAGGAAGCCAAGATGAAACTGGTAGCCCTTGGAAATGAGAATCAAGCTTCCTTATTTGTAAAGTCCATATTTGTTAAATTGACAATTTGTGGAAATTATACAAATATGAAATTATTGTGTTGTAACATCATAGAAGGAATTTTTGGTGATTAAGGAATGCGTGAAGATGAAATATGAGAAACTAAATATTTCATCCAGTTGTATTTGATTGCAAAATATATCAATTCCTATATTTATGAGATTAGATTGGATTGATGGAATTGGAATATTCGGTTGTGTTAAGATATGAATGAGATAATCTAATTCCATTCTTAAAAGGATTAGATTCGGTAATTCCTATCTCCAAGGGATTTGATTGTTATTAGAATATTTTGTGGAGAAGGAATTCTATTTGCACAAAAACTTGATGCATGCTTGTGGTTTAAATAGAAGACATTCTGATTGAGTTACCGACGCTTTTAATTGAAGAAAATCTGCATCTAGATTTTCGAGATTCAGATAAGTAACCGAAAGCTTTGCGCCTGCGTTCCAACATGATCAAAACCCTTTGATCAACATTTAGAATCGTATGCCTTAATACCTCGGGAGGAGAAGATCCAACATCGATGAGTTTCGAGGTCAGAGGCAGTTTGATCAAGGCAGATCGGTAGCTAGGTGAGTTAGCAGAATTCACGTGTTATAATAAGACAAGATAAGTATAATTGTATAGTGTACTTTATACTATCTTTGTAATTAGTGAATTCATTCTGAACTAAGTTAGGGCCCGCACATGTAGGTGGATTTCACCGAACTGCGTCAAGTCTTGTGTGTTTATGCTTTACTTTATTGCATACTTGGTTGGATAGGTTGTGTTGGAACATGGTAGTAATAATTGAGTTAATTAGGTAAAATCAAATGATAATTGGTATCAGAGCTAAGTCAATTACTCTTACCTTGGTTGTGTCAAGGAAAGTGTGATTCGGTTTTACCATGGTGACCAAAGAAGGAGCTTTGGTGTCCCGGACCCCACTGCTGGAAGGAACGAATTACAGATATTGGAAGGCACACATGAGAGTTTTTATTAGCTCACTTGATGAACTTGCATGGTACTTTATTGAGACAGAATGGAGTCATCCAATGGAAGATGTTGAATCTAGCTCAATAGAGAAAGAAGGAGAAACAAGTTCAAAGAAATAAAGCTTAAGGATAAGTCAACTTGGACTCCAGATGAATTGAAAGCTTCAATGGCAAATTCCAAGGCCTTAAATGCTATTTTCACATCAGTGGATGAAAACCATATCATACTCATATCAACTTGCTATCAGGCAAAGAATGCATGAGATATACTGCAAATAGTGCATGAAGAGTGTGTGAATCCAAGCTACAAATGTTGGCCACAAAATTTGAAGAACTGAAGATGGGGGAAGATGAGACGATTTCTGTGTTCAATGGAAAGCTAAGATATATCTCCAATATGGCGTATCAACTTGTGAAAATTTACAAGGAGGCAAAATTGGTGAAGAAAAATCCGAGGTCTCTCCCTCAAAGATTCTTAATGAAAGTTGCAGTTATTGAAGAAGCGAGAAAAGTGGCTAACACGACACTAGATGAATTGATGGGATCATTGCAGACATATGAGATGACACTTGAACAACCCACAAAGAAAACACATAAAGAGTTAGCCTTTAGAGTTTTATCCTCCAAGAATGACCATGAAGGTGATAGTGATGATGGAATGGAAGAACTTTCTTTTATAACTAAGAATTTCTCAAGAATACTGAAAAATGTGGTGAATAAAAAATCTCAGGAAAGATCTGGTGGAAATAGACCGTGTCCACAAGATTTTGGCAATACTTGAGGATCACGAATGGAACGTAACAATTAGCAGTTTTTAAGAAATCAGAATAGTGAAGCAAAGCAGTTAGGACAAATTCAATGCAGAGAATGTGAAGGATATAGACACATCTAGGCTGAATGTGCTAATACACGAAAGAAACAAAGAAGGTCATATGCAACCTCATGAAGTGAAGATGAAGAAGATGAGGAAGAAGAGAAACTCACTAGCAACTATGTAGCTTTCGAAGCAAAGATTCATGACATGATTGAAACTGGAAGTACATGTTCCAATATCAGGACGACTGAGAAATCTCTATGTTCCAACAAGGAAAAACGTAGTGATCCTTCAAGCAATGATGATGGTCAGGAGGTGGATGATGAAGATATCTACAATGCTTATGAGAACATGTATGCAACGTAGCTCAAGGTTGTTGAGGCAAATAAAGTTCTAAAATATGAGAAACATCAACTTTCTGAGGGAAATACAGAACTGGTGGATCTAGTTGAACGAATTGAAAATGAGATCGAACAATTGAAACAGAATCTAAAGTTGACTATTGAGAGGGCTGAGATGGCACAAGCTGCGATCATAAATTTGAACGCTGGAAAGGCAAAGCTAGATGATATATTATTAATGTGAAAGAATTTTGGAGACAGACAAGGAATTGGCTATGGCAAACTGAAAGTGGCACTATAGATTTCAAAGCAGAGTTACAGGCTATGAAGAAGAACATAATGAAGACACGTCGACGCAAGCCTATCTTATGACATTACTGTTCTTATCAAGGTTACATACAAGAGCAATGTTTCAAGCTACTCAGAAACATTATGAATAGTCGACAACTGTCAGCATGTTCTAACATGGATGATACTCAACAATATAAATTGGTCAGGTAGGTATGGATTCCTAATATAACTACTATTTGTCTTGTTGCTCACATGTATCTTATTGCACATTCTAGAGACTCCCGGTACTTTGATAGTGGATACTCTAGGCATATGATTGGAACTCCTGAATATTTGACAAATATCAAACCATACAATTGTGGTTTTGTTGCTGTTGGTGATGGAAAGAAGAGTCGAGTTGTTGGTAAAGGTGAACTACGGATCAAGGGATTTCCTTCTTTCAAAAGTGTTCTACTGGTAGAAGATCTGAAAGCTAATTTATTGAGTATCAGCTAGCTGTGCAATGATAATATAACAGTAGAGTTTCACAAGGATAAATGCATTGTAAAACATAGGGGATTTGATCTTCAGACAATTGTTACTTGTTGGAACAAGAAGTGAGGTGCCTGAGTTTAAAAAAGTTGAAGGAACTATGTGGCACAGAAAGCTTGGTCATATCAACTACAAAACGTTGGTGAAAATTGCAAATTCTAAAGCAGTGCAAGGTATGCTTACTCTCACTAACAAAAAGGGAACTGTGTGTGGACCATGTCAACAAGGTAAGCATATTCGATCTCCTCATTCATCTGTTCAATGTATTACCATGTCAAGAAATCTCGAGTTACTATACATGGACTTGATGGGTCAGGTCAATACACCTAGTATGACAGGTAAGAAGTATATTTTTGTGTGTGTTGATGATTTTTCCAGATACACTTCGGTGGTTTTTCTCAAAGAAAAATATGATACGGTGGATGTTTCAGAAGTTTGGTGATCAAATTACTGAAAGAAAAAGTGATTCCTTCTGGGAAGATTGTGAGGATCCGTTGTGATCATTGCAGATAATTCGAAAACTCTCAGTTCAGCATGTTCTGTGATGAGCATGACATTCAACATGAATTTTTTGAACCTAGCACACCTCAGCAGAATGGGATTTTTGAGAGGAATAATAGGATTTCACAGGAGATGGCACATGTTATGTTCGCAGAAGAAGGAATTTATAAGAAATGATGGGTAGAAGCAATCAACACAGCGTGCTATACAATAAACATGGTCTACCTTTATCCATTCACAAGCAAGACATTGTATGAAATCTGGAAGGGTAGGAAGCCTAATGTCTTGTACTTTCATGTGTTTGGAAGCAAGTGTTACTTTCTCAGGGATAGAGAGCAGTTGGGAAAGTTTGACAATCGCAGTAATGATGAGATTTTTTTGGGCTATTCAGTGAACAGTCATGCACACAAAGTGTACAATCTCCACACAAAAACCCTTATGGAGTCAATTAATGTAATTATTGATGATTCTGATAACAAACAAGTATCGGGAGAAGGAGAAGATAAACCAAAACGTTCCAACTCAGAACACTCTGACTAATCACCAAGTCGATGTTGGAACACCAAACCCTTCTAAGAATCCTGATAACCCCGAAGACATCGATGTTGGAACATTGACTCCTAGTTATGCACCCCATGTTCCAACAAAGGTTGACCCTGAACCTAATGTGAAGAGAACTCGAACATTACCACAAGTAAATTATAGGGAACTTGCAGGATTACAATGTTTCATCTCGCTAATTGAACCAAAGAATTACAAAGAAGCCCTACTTGATGAGTACTGGGTTGCAGAAATGCAAGAAGAACTTGGGCAATTTGAACGATATGATGTGTGGTATCTCATTCCCCGCCCCAAATGAGTAAATGTTATTGGCACCAAGTGGATTTTCAAAATCAAGTCAGATGCTAAAGGTTAGATTACTCAAAATAAAGCAAGGCTAGTGGCTCAAGGATATACTCATGTAGAAGGAATTGACTTTGACAAGACATTTGCATCAGTTTCTAGGTTAGAATCTATTTGGATTTTACTTGCTATTTTGTGTACTATGAACTTTACAATGTACCAGATGGATGTGAAAAATGTCTTTCTGAATGGAGTGGTGAATGAAGAAGTCTATGTTGAACAACCAAAAGGATTTGAAGATCCTCACTATCCACATCATGTGTATAGACTTAAAAAGGCACTATATGGTCTGAAACAGGCACTAAGAGCATGGTATGAGCGACTTACTAACTTTCTTATTAAGAAAGGTTATTGTCGAGAGGGAGTAGATCGCACTTTATTTGTACTGGACAATGCATAAAAAATCTTGATTGCTCAAATTTACGTAGATGGCATTGTATTTGGCTCTACTTCCCATCTATGGTACATACTTTTGTCAATCTCCTGCAGGATGAATTCAAGATGAGCATGATTGGAGAAATCACCTATTTTCTAGAACTTTAGGTGAAGCAAAAAAAGAAAGAATGAATTGTTCATCAATAAGAGTGAGTATGCTATGAATCTAGTGAAATGATTTAGCTTAAACAACTCTCGATCAATTCGAACTCCAATGGGGGGCTACAGATAAATTAGTGAAGGATGAGAAAACTATCTCAGTTGATCAGAAATTGTACAGGATTATGATTGGTAGTCTATTGTACCTTACCCAGTCGATCAATTATATGTTTCAGTGTTGGGGTATGTGCAAGATTTCAGGATAATCCAAAGAAAACTCACCTGACTGCAGTTAAAAAAATTATTTGATATGTTAGTGGAACTTCTGAGTATGGTATTTGGTTCTCTAAAAATTAAGACTTAGATCTTTTTGGCTATAGTGATTCTGATTGGGCTGGTAATGCATATGATTGGGAAAGCACTACTGGTGGTTGTTTATTTATTGGCACAAATTTGGTATCTTGGTATAGCAAGGAGCAAAATTTGATTTCTCTATCATCTGCTGAAGCTTAATATCTTGCTGCTGGAAGTTGCTGTGCACAACTATTATGGATGAAACAAATGTTGAAAGATAATGGAATTGATCAAGGGCATATGAAGATTTTATGTGACAACAATAGTGCTATTCATATATCTAAGAACCCATTCTTGCACTCTCGAACAAAGAACATTGATATAAGGCGCCACTTTATTCGAGATCTTGTTGAAAGAATAGAAGTCATGGTGGTGTATGTTCCAAAATCAGAGCAATTAGCCGATATTTTTACTAAAGAATTGGATTCAACCACTTTTGAACTCCTTAGGCAACACTTAGGTGTTTGTCACATTTGAGGTACTTCTTTTTAAGCTTTGTTTTAGCTTAGTTTGTTTTAATTTTATTTTTTTCTGTACAGAAAATTAGAAAAAACACAAAAAAAATAGAAAACAGAAAAAGTACAAAAAATTGGAAGTGGTGTGTGCATGTTGGAATTTGGAAGGCTAGTAACTTAAAAGAAGCATGATGAACTTGATGGCTGGTGGGTGAAAAGGAGTAAATATTGTCTTGGAAAGAGAAAAAGCAATGTGTGGTTATTGAGAAAGGAAAATAATTATTCTCAAATTTTAACTTCTTTCCCACAACCTCTCTCCGATATTCTCACCATATTCTTGAGATTGTGCTCGAATTTCTTGCGGATTAACCCTACTGAGCAGAAGTGTGAGAGCTAATTTTATCAAAGCTCGAAAGAATTTCCTTTGTGAAAAAAAATCCCTCATAGTATCATCATGGAGAGCAACAAGACTTTCCAAAAATTTTTTTGGGGAACCTGAGAAGAAGCTAAATCTGACAGAGAGCATGATGTTGGAAGAATGGGATGATGTTTTAGAACTAGGAGTTGAAGTTGTACCGCCGCCAGTTCAGTCAGAACAGGATACCTCCCTGCCAATCAAAATTAAGGTATTCTAGGATAAATCCTAATGGTCAGACATTTAAGTCTTTTGATGAATGTACCAAGTATTACCTGAAGCATAATAAAATGGTAGATTTAAGGGGCTATAAGGCTATGAATAGGAGGATTAATAGGTATATTGGCAACATCCGGTAGATGGAGGATTGAAACCCTAGGCTAACTGAAACTGCATGCATAAAGTATGAGGTCAAAAAGGTGATGTGTGTGTAAATTAGAGCCTCTGGGCCTAGGAGACTTAGTTTGAGGAGGCCTGAGAGATTTTGTGTGTTGAATTCTGCTATGTATAAGGTAGTTCAGGTCTATGACCCGAGTGTGGCTGAAAATTTGAAGAGACTAAGGGATGTGTCCCCTACTGTGATTGAAATTGAGTATGATGAGGAAGAGTTAGAAGCCGGGATGCTGGTAATGTTCCAACATAGGATGAAGATGCATGTGGAGATGTAATTGATATGGAAATTGATGAAGATTATTATTTGGGAGGTGAATATGTCCCCCCGGAAGATCATGAGAATGAAGAGGTTGAGGAAGTTGAGAATGTTCATATTCTGACCCTTGAGATAGAGGCATGAGTAGAAAATTTGGCCGCTAATGATGTTCCAACATTAGATCAACAGGTTGTTGAGGAAGATGAAATTGAGGTTGAAGAACCTGGTCTTGATGATGTTCTAACATCAGGCCAGTAAGAGGTTGGAGAAGCCAATCAAGAGAGTAATTTTCCAACACAGGAACACACTGAGACTGGAGGAGATGCTGGAACTGATGTTCCAACACAAGAAATTCTCATGGAAGACCTGGTATACATCAATCATGAAGTGCTTGATGAGTTTGTTCAAACAAGGAAATCTAAGAGGAAGGTTTCCGAGGGTGAAGCAGAGCCAATTCAGTCTGAGAAGAAGAAATTGAAGGTGCAGAAAGAAGTTGGCCAGAGTTCTAGAAGAGCTCCACTACAAAAGATGCAGTTAATGCAGGCTTCTTTAATGAAGCCTGTCAAGATAGCTAGGATATCATCAGTGAAAGAATCATCATTGCAAAAAGGACACTGGACTTGGAGACTTACAAAGAAAGTGACTTTGCGGCCTTCCTGGAGTATATGGGTTATTGTACAGCTGCTACGGTCTACAAGGACTACAATAAGGAGCTGATTCAAGAGTTTTATGCCAATGTCGTTGGATGTTGAGTCTGACTGGTATGGGTGGACATATGTGCGTGGCAAGGTGATCAGCTTCTCTGTTGAGAAGATCAATAACATTCTTGGGATGACCATTCCTGAGTTTGCTGGTCCATATGCTGAAGATCTTGAGGTGACTTATGATCAGATTTTGCATGAGATTTCTGGGGGTTTAGTGTCACAGTGGCCAGCACAGGGGAATGCATCAATGTCCAACTTGACCCATATGTATTTCTGCCTTTCTCAAATAGCTATTAATTGCAGGTTACCTTCTACAAATACTTTATGGCCAAGCTACTATACTATATTGGGAAGAAGATTCCATTGAATCTAGGTCGAACTATCTAGGAAAACATTGTGTTTCAGGTTGTGTCATCCAGGAAGAAGAATTCTCTTCCACATTCTTGTGTGATTACTGCATTGGCTAGAGTAGGGAAGGTGAAGGTAAAAAATGATGATGAGTTTATAGTGCCTAAGATTGTAAAGGCTAACTTTAGAACCTTCTCTGCAATAAAAGATTGATGATTTGCCCTGGACATCTCTAGAGTCTCGTACTTCATCTACGGCAACTGCAAAGAAGGATAATGATGAAAAAAAGTTAATTGTGAAGGCAAATATTGCAGCTCTTCAGCTTCAAATTGCTTCCCTTGAAGAAGATTTAATCCTATTGAATGCTGCTGATGAAGCCCAGAAGGATGCAATTGATAAAGCCTGATGTCTACTATTTAGATTTTTTTTCTTGATATTATGAGACTTTGGCATGTCGTATGGCCCCAAGGGGGAGTATTTTGGAATTTATGATGGATATTTTTTGGATTTTCTGATTGGATTTTCTCGAATTTTGGTGCTCCAACATGGGTTTTTGCAAATTTAAGTACTGAGTTTCTGATTGACGTTCCAAC
Source organism: Rubia yunnanensis (assembly GCA_037428765.1). Classification (NCBI taxonomy): domain Eukaryota; kingdom Viridiplantae; phylum Streptophyta; class Magnoliopsida; order Gentianales; family Rubiaceae; genus Rubia; species Rubia yunnanensis. The sequence goes on from CM075066.1 coordinate 57,556,184, forward strand.
ATGGATGTTGAGGTATTTGTGTTTGGGAGCTGTGGAGTTTAGGGGGAGCTAAAGTTTTGAAGTTATGTTCCAGCATCCATACTGGTTTGATTTGATCATTCTATTTGCATAGTTGATGATTTGAAATTCCAAAAGGTTGATGGGTCTACAAAATGCCAAGGGGGGGGGGGGGGATTTTAAAGTCTAGATTTGTTGAATTGGCAATTTTTGGAAATTATGAAAATATGAAATTATTGTGCTGTAACATCATAGAAGGATTTTTTTGGTGATTAAGGAATGTGTGAAGATGAAATCTAAGAAACAGTATATTTCGTCCAGTTGTATACGATTGCAAAATATATCAATTCCTATATTTATGGGATTGGATTAGATTTATGGAATTGGAATATTCGGTTGTGTTAAGATATGGACGAGATAATCTAATTCCATTCTTGAAGGGATTAGATTTGGTAATTCCTATCTCTAAGGGATTTGATTGTTATCAGAATATTTTATGGAGAAGGAATTCTATTCGCACAGAAACTTGATGTGTGCGTGTGGTTTAAATAGAAGACAATTAGGATGAGTTACTCACGCTTTTAATTGAAGAAAATCTGCATCCAGGTTTTCGAGATTCAGATAAGCAACTGAGAGCTTTGCGTATGTGTTCCAACATTATCAAAACCTTTTAATTGATTCCTATATTTATGGGATTGGATTAGATTTATGGAATTGGAATATTCGGTTGTGTTAAGATATGGACGAGATAATCTAATTCCATTCTTGAAGGGATTAGATTTGGTAATTCCTATCTCTAAGGGATTTGATTGTTATCAGAATATTCTATGGAGAAGGAATTCTATTCGCACAGAAACTTGATGCGTGCGTGTGATAAATAGAAGACAATTAGGATGAGTTACTCACGCTTTTAATTGAATAAAATCTGCATCCAGGTTTTTAAGATTCAAATAAGTAACTGAGAGCTTTGCGTCTGTGTTCCAACATGATCAAAACCTTTTGATCAACGTTCAGAATCGTATGCCTTAATACCCGGGGAGGAGGAGATCCATCGTTGGCGAGTTTTGAGGTCAGAGTGAATCTAATCAAGGCTGATCAGTGGCTAGGGGAACTAGCAGAATTCATGTATTATAATTAGACAAGATAAGCATAATCGTATGTTGTACTTTGTACTATCTTTCTTATTAGTGGATTCATTCTGAACTAGGCTAGGCTTCGCAGATGTAGGTGAATTTCACCGAAATGCGTAACCAACTCTTGTGTGTTATGCTTTAATTTATCACATACTTAGTTAGATAGGTTATGTTGGAACATGATAGTAATAATTGAATTAATTAGGTAAAACCAAATTTCACTTATCTTAAATTAATATAGACATCTGAGCTAAAGTCATGAGCTCAAAAGAGATGTTTAAACTTATCAAATGCATTAGTGTTGACTACTTCACTATGTGGGCTCAAAAGGAAATCAAGATGCTTGTTTCAGGTCCCAAAAATCAATAGTCTTCCCAAGAAGGTTAACTTTGTTGAAAACTAAACTTGAATTTTGGATTACCCAATTTACATCTTGGTAGCCCATAATCTAGAAAACCCTAAAAGAGTTTTAGAAGTAAGGAAGATTCAAGATTAGCTTCTAACCCTCTCTACAACATGTAGATTAGTATAGAGTTGTGAAGAATATTCTAGAGAGCTAATTGTAGCCATTAGATTGGATTTGGGTTGGCAGGATCTTAACCATTGGGCTCAAGACACCCATATCCCTTATAATTAGAAGTATAATTAATAAAGACACAATGTTTCGATTTGGGCTGTATATTATTTGCTTAGGGTCCATCAGAAGAATAAAAGATGCACAATCAAAAACTTTCAAAAAATTAAAAGATGAAGGACGATGATATAAGTTTTTGAAAGGTGAAACACCCCGTAAAACTGAGTTCGGTAGGCGATTGATGTAAATACCGCTTAAAAGGCGACGTCGACCTAGAACTGGGGAGGCAAGTTAGATTGAATGAGCATGGTACGAGGCATTTCAATAATATTCCTATGTTTATGATCACCAACACTATTTTGACCCTAGGTGCCTAAACAAGATTTCTGAAAAATAATTTCAATTTTTTAAAATATTGAAAAATAATAGAATTATCAAATTCTCGCCCACAATTATTTTGAAATTAAAAGGATTTTTCCATCATATTTTGAAAGTTCAAGAACTAGGAGTAAAATTGTGATTTTTTACGTAAGGGATAAATACATGAAAATTGCAATCACAACAAAAACAACATAGTAACGAAAACACCGATTTGATAAAATTAGTGATTATCAAATATTACTATGAATAACATATAATGGATATGGAGTATAATGTAAAACTGATTTAAAAGGCATGTGAATCCAATTTGCAACAAATACAATCGTTATGAAATTTTGAAGTATATTAAATAATTTTATTGAAAACTAAAGATTTTATAACTTTAGAAAATGTGTGATTAAGACGAGCATTTCAAATATTTCCGACTCCTTAGTAACTAAAAATATAGGTACTGGTGATGTAGGATTGTTTATTAAGGCTGAATAAGGTAGGCAACATGCTTACTGGAACCCTGAATTGGTACTTCTTTCACGGTCTTGTCCTTTATACAAAAAAAAGAATCATCAAAACAGACAGTAAAATTATTTACGTTGTTTTTTTTACATAATTTATTAACCAACAACAAACTATGTTTATGGTTTGAGACATGACAAACAGATTACAAGGAGAGGGAAGGACTAGCAACCTTAATATTCATTTTGCCAATATTTTTAATAAGGAGGAAGGCAACAACAACCAAACTTGACCCATTATAAGGAATCATAAAAGAACTTTCAGAGTCAAGTACGAGGAAACTCTCAAATTTGGTTATTAAACAGAGTCATTTGGCACTTTCTTGACTGGACGTCACGAAATTGAAATTAAAACGACAAGGACAATATGTAGGTAGGTGACCTGGGTTCCAACTAAGGCCATAAGAATTGTAAGTGGAAGTCGAGCTAAAATTATCATTAAATAGGTTATTTCCTGCAAAAACCTAGAGCTCTAATACCATATAGTACAAAATATGAGAATAATTGTGACTTACCTGATTGGTAGCCCTAGCGCTCTTTATATGTGAATTATATTCATATGAAAAATTCTATTCTAACCTTAAATCCTAATACCACGACAAATTCTATATGAATCACATTCTAAACTTATGAGTTCATCTAATTACTATTTCAATTACACAACTCAATATGATAGTTCAATTATACTCTTAAAATGAATTTTCTTAAATTTGATAATTTGCCCATTAGTGAGAGGCAACAGTAATTACTAACAAGCCAGAAAACCTAACACCCTATCCTGTCTTTAAAAACTCTCCCAACACAAGAAGCCTCCTCACTTAAACCCTAGTATGAGAGAGTGTGCCACCACCACCACCGATGGTCCGACAGCCTCCTCTCCCCCATCCTTAATGTTTTTGTTCTTTTCTTTCTAGTTTTTCCTTCCTTAGGCACAAAACTGGGGGGGGGGGTCTCTTTCCCACACCAACTAATATCACTACCTAACGTAACCCATGTGGTTGTGACGAGCAGCCATGGTGTTTCTCCTGGCGCCACTGAATAGAGGGAATAAGCACACGGTGGAGAGCCGCGCTGAGCAAGAAGGCGCCAACCGCAGGTGATGGAGCTCACATCCACCACTGGTGAGCTATTCAATTGGGGACCATCAAGGATGAAGAATCTGGCTGAAGTAGATCTAAAACGTAGATCCAGGCGGGCGATGGCTCTTGCTGAAGCTTGGATAGTTTTCTGGGCTGATTTTCGGCAACCATATAAGCTCTGACGGTATTTTAACCATTGGAACGGTAGACAGATGTTCGGTGAAGTCAACAACCCCCCGCGGTCAATGGTTAGCGGTCAACGGTTAATGGTCGGTCAACTGTCAACGGTTCCAAATAGTCAATATCAGTAAGCAGTGTTACTGTTCTGTTAATGGCGACAAAGTGGCACAAGACAATTACGATGTCCCCCCACCCTGGGCCAACCCTGAAGGCCTAAAACATATCCAGTATAATCTCTACTCTTACCCATCCTTAAAATTATCACCACCCAACATGTTATCTTGTCGCTCAAATAAAATTCATTGTGGTCGATTGTAGGCACAGCAAGCTTGTGGTGACTGTGATGGAGAGTAGATTGGAAACAGTTGATAATTTTGTCATAGTGGTGTTAGATTGCGGGCAACAGTCAAAATAGGTTATCCCGTGGTGGAAGGTATATTGTATGGCCCACTGAAAAATATGGGTCTTTCTATAGTAGTACGTAGTTGTTGAACAGAGTATCTGGCTCACAATGGAGTTTCCAATTGCTGTAGTACTATATCTTCATTAAGTTTGAGGAATAATACTCTTACGGTAACACATGCTTTTGGACTAGAGTAGACTTGCGATGTGGCATGACTTCCCTAAATAGTGTTATGGTTTAGGTTATCTTTGCTTTAGTTTGTTTTAATGTTATTTCTAGGTTTGAAGTTGGTACTCTCGCGACTTCAGTGAGATTTGGACTATATCTCGCCGCACTGATTGGAGAAATCCAGCGACAAACTCCAAAAAGGTTCTTAAAATCAAAACTACGAAATTGTGGCAACGTGGTGAGGATAAATCTGGTTAACACTGAATAACATGGAGGCATGCAGTACTGGACTGCTACAAACCAAAATGAACCTGCTCTCGACTCTTTCAACGAACACCTTCTGCCGCAGATTGGAGAAATCCAACAACAGTCTCTCAAAACTATAGAGTTAAAGCAACCCAGTGAAGATGAAGATTGATGGCGCTCTTGAGTTGCAGAGATGGTCAATATGACACATGAACCTAATGATATGTTCATTTGTGGGATGCTCACTCCACCATGTGTGAGCCCAAGGAGTGTAAAATATTTTAATAAATTAGTTATGATTGTTAGATAGGAGTTTTACAATCTAAACCTGATACAAATGTATAACAATTTTATAGTTAGTGAGACCCAGAACCTTTCATTACTTGGTGCCTTAATCTGTTTAGGTTTTTTAGGCCTAAAAGAAGTCATCATTCCTATTCGACTAAGCTTATAAAAGTCATCAATTAGTTTCTGATGATGGATTTTGAAAATATCATTTAAGAGGAGAATTGTGTACTTCTTCATACCGTGTATATTCAGAGTTTTGTTATCATAAATAATGCTACCACCTGAATTTCCAAATAATCCAACAAGTAACTGAGGTTGCTACATAGATAATTATCTTCCCAGTTTTGGTTTTGCAAGGATAGGACCACAAGCATGACAGATGATCGAAGATATGTTCCTTATGACCTGGTATGATTTCTAACATGTCCAAAACATATGCCCATAGAGATCTTGCAACATAGCATGAATTGAAACAATGATTCATGGTGTCCATGGATTGATAGTTGGGACACTTTTGCACTGATATGATACCCATCCGATTCATTGTTTCAGAGAATGGTAAACAATTGTTCACTAATTTCCAGACAAGAAAATACATTTTTGGAGGGATAAATGGAGACCATACCTGTTCCATACTTGCTACTGTATTTCTTCTTTATCTAACCAACTGAAAAGCACTTTTAATTGAAAACATACCTGAGGTAGATGGTTTCCATACCATCCGATCTCTGTGAGCATATAAAGCCATTGGCACCTGCACTTTATTAATAATAAACAGTGGTAGACCTATGCTTAGGTGCTGAGTGTGAAGTGTAATATTCTCCTGGAATTGTGCAAGTGTGAGATAAGGCATGTAGATGTTCAAATCTTGGTCCCAGTGGTCAATCAGACAACATAAACCTGACCAGTTAGCAATCCAAAAACTGACCTGTCCATCCCCAACTAGGATTTGGGTGTTTTGGTTTGCTAACTATGACACCTTACACACTCTTTTCCATGCATCTGGACTACGTTCAGATTTTGGAATGGTCCATATAAGTTTAGACCAGATAGATGTACCTTGTTACAAATTCCACCACAGTTTTAATGAAAATATTGTGATGAAATCTTGCAAGGGTATGAATCCCAAACCATTTTCCGAGAAAGGATAACTCATTCTGGTGAAGGATTTCCAATGTCTATGACTATCATTTGGTTGATCTCCCTAGATAAAAGAATTAAACAGCTGCTCAATTTTTTTTCTATAATGTGAGTTGTGAGAGACATTACACTCCATATGTGGATAGGAATTGAGGCAAGAGTGTGCTTAATAAAGATCATTCTTCTTGCTGGGGATAACCATTTATTTTTCCAATGAGATATTCTGGAGTTAACTTTTTCAACTATTTCATTAAAGTGAATGTTCAGGTTTCTGCCCTTGAAAACGTTAACTCCTAAATATTTAAATGGAAAGAAGCCTTGTTGCATGCCAGTTAGTGAGTGAATTCTATTTCTGGTCACTGAACTGGTTTTGAAACTCACATAGAAGACACTTTTATCACAATTGACCTTCTGGCTTGAGGCCAGTTGGTACTGCTGTAAGAACCTGATTAGATTATTCCAGGATTTCCTTGTGGCTGTGAAAAAGACCACTGTATCATCCACATATGAGATATGGGATGGGGTAAATGCATTACCTGGGACTAAGAATGGGTTTAATATATTCTCTCTAAACTTTGCCTTGAGTCCTCTGTTTAGAAGCTCAGTAATGAAATTGAAGAGAGTGGGAGGAAGGGGGTCTCCTTGCTTGAGACCCCTTGAAGCTGTGAAGTACCCGTGAGGGCAGCCATTGATTATGACAGGAAGTAGGCAGATTTTATGTTACTCATGATGTGTTTCACAGAATGGCCATGGAATCCATACTTTAACAATAATGAATTGGGCATGAACCAGGAGACTCTGTCAAAGGCCTTGGACATGTCCAATTTGGCTATGGCATTGAGTCTTTGGGCTGGTTTATCCAGCATTCTGATAGATTCTTGCATTACAAGAATGTTGTCAGAAATGCTTCTGCCTTGGATGAAGGCAGACTGCTCTACGGATACACATTTGTTGACCAAAGGGGTAATTCTATCAACAAGTATTTAGAGATGACCTTGTTACTAAACTAGCCAAGTTGATTTGTCTGAGGGGCATGGTCTGATGTAAGTCTATTTAATACTTACTAAAATGTATCTCTTTATGTAGGGGGGCTCACACCAGGTGGTGGAGCTGCCATGGTGAAAGGGTTTGTTTTCGTCAGTAGGCGGAGGCGATGGTGGTGGTGATAGGTTGTAATATTACCGTTGGTGGTGGCGTGCTGGTGGTTTTAGAGATAACGTGTGAGAGGGTAAAGTAAGAGAGAGAAGAGAGGATATTTCAAAGAGAAATTTGGTCTTTTCGTTGGTAGTGTGATTGAACTAATTTGTATAGAGGTGCTTAATTAAAAGAAACTAAAATATAGTTATACTAAGGTTGCGAGGTACAATGGTTCTGTTTGGTAGAATTGTGCTTATAAGCAAAACTGGCTTATTTTGAAAGCATGAGGAGACAAACTTCTATTCCCCCCCCAAATAGCCTCTACTTTCAAAATAATCTCTTTTTTAGGACATTACTAAACATTAAAAAGTGCTTTGCTTACAAGTAAATCAGCTTATAAGCTCTGCTAAACGGAGCTATTAAAGTTTAGAATTTGACACTCCCTCCGTTCCAACCAAATCAGCAGACTTTTTGGTCAATTGTCTTACGCCATGTTTAAAAACTTTAGTTACTTATATTGTCGATGTGTTAAATTTGATATTTAGAAAATATATGATGCAGAAAATTTGATAATATCTCATATGATGATATTGGTGCATATATACTAGTTGATAAAACATGTCTTGAGAAATATGATAAAAAAATGTGCATATTCAAATGGGAATTAGGGAGTATATCAATTTAAAAAATCTTTTTTTTTAAATTAAACCATCCTGAGATGGAGGAAAGTTGTATTAGGCTTCCCAAACCCTTAAGAAACAATAAAGAAGCCGAGGCTTAGTTTGTTTACAATGTGAGAGCATATTGCTCTTAAAGCAACACCTTGTTGCTTCCAAAAATAGTAGAAGATACCTTGAGTAGAACTAGAGGATTACAAATACTAATGGCTAGGTAGTTGGCGCTCGAACTTGTTAGTGAATCGAAAGACAAGACACAAGTCAGTCAGAGACAACCTTAACCTAAACCATAAGCCTATCCTCTAAGTCTTCGTGAAACCTTTGCCAATGCTATATGATAGCTTTTACTTTGGAAAATCCTTTGAGGGTGGCCAGCCACTAAGCTTCCTGAGTTGTTCTCCATTTCGTCCGATCTTTACTGCCATGTGTCACCGTACTCCATTGTGTCACCGTTCTTCCAATGGTCTTACTCTGGTTAACCCTCTTCCTCCTCAGCCTATTAATCTGCAATGAAGGAAACAAGAAAGAAGCAGTCTCTGTTCCTGTAGAAAACATGTGCCCGAGAAAACATATTATGTGTGGATTATGTTACCACTTGCTGTTCCTATTCTGACCCCATGAACTCCATTTTTATCTAGCATAATCAAGCCTTTTAGGAAAGATGGAGTATTGCCTGAGTTTAAATCTCCATTTATGGAATTCTCCCTAGCATATTTTGCCAAAAAATCAGCCACCGTGTTTGCTTCCCTAGGGACATATTGGATTTGGTTTTCTGTATGCATCTCATGCAGATGATAGTAAAGAGAAAATAGTCTCCATGAGCCAGAATAAGGATCATGTATTGCTCTTATTGCATGCTGACAATCTGACTCTAGTATACTACCTCTAATATCCATTTCTAAGCAGATTTGATATGCAAAAATAATACCTTCCAGCTCTGCTTGCAGAGGGGAGTCTGATTTAAAGGTTTTGACTCTCATTAGTTTCACATCTCCCCTCCAATCTCTAATTATTACAGCACAAGAAGAGTCTCCCCCATTTACCCATGAAGCATCCGTGTTCAACTTAAGACCATTTGTTGGTTTTTCCCATTTAACTGCTGAAATTGAGATTTCTTTCTTCCTTTTTAGAGTTATACTAGGAATGATTCCTGCCTGAATTAGTTTCTTATGTTTGTCAGGATTTCCTTTCAACGGATTTGCAGTGAAAATTATGAACAACAGGTCCTTAATATTCTGAAAACATGCATCTACTGAAAAACCAAGATTTTCATATAGTAGTTTGTTCCTATGCGTCCAAAGAGACCATGTTGTAACAATGAGTGCAGCTATGTATACATAATTCAGATTCTTAGAACCTACCTTAATGGAGAGATAGTGATCAACTAAATGACTGAAACTCCTAAAACCAGGTGGATGTAAATTCATAAGGCTATTAACTTTTTTCCACACTGCAGTTGCATGGTGGCATGAGTTAAAAAAGTGGTTGATTGAATCCGAGTGGTTCGGGCACAAGGGGCATTTAGAGGCTAGTGAAAAACCAAGCTTACATAGAACATTTTCAAAAGGCAAAATTCCATTCAAAGCTCTCCAAATTAATATAGACATTTTAACTGGTATGAAATTTGACCATACCTTGTGTAAACTTCTGATGCTTGTACCCCTCTGCCTCAGAATCTTGTAAGCTGAGCTGACTGAAAAATTCCCATCCGTTGAAGGTTCCCAAATCAGTCTGTCCTCATGTGAATTCTTGATGGCTACCTCCTGCAATATTGTAACTATATTGGTAGCCAAATGTGGCTCCAGAGAAGGAAGATTAGAGTCTTTGTTCAGGATGAAGGTGCTTAAGGTGATATCAGGGAAGGGAAGTTCCACATCCTCAGGCCATTCATAATATAAAGCACCTTCTCCTGACCAATTTGCGTTCCAGAAGGAGCATTCCCCTTTTCCATGAATTACTCTAGTCAATCTATTTGTTTTTTCAGTAATGGAGCAGATTCTCTTCCATACCTGAGATGTCTTATAGGAGACAGGTAGTGACCACAGATGGTGAGACCATTGAGTGGTGTTCTTTTGGAGCTTCCACTATAACTTACAGGAGAATGAGTCAACTGTGGCTTGAAGGTCTCTAAACCCTATCCCATTCTCTTGTATTGGCATACTCATTTTACTCCAAGCTCTCCATTTTTTCCTTGCCTCTGAACTATCAGTTGCACCCCAGAACAAACCAGATGCCATCCTTTCCATCTTCCTCAAAACTACCTTAGGAGGTCTTAGTATAGCAAACAAGTGAGTTGGGATTGAAAGAAAGCAATGGTTTATTAATATGATCTTCCCCCCTGTACTAAGCCACTTATTTTTCCAGTTATTTATGCTTTTTTCTAATCTCTCCAGTATAGGGTAGTAATATCTCTGAGTGTTCCTTCCTGTGAATATGGGAATACCTAGGTATTGAAAAGGAAACTCTCCTGTAGTCATCCCTAATGCCCTTCTTATGGTCTGAATTCTATCTGCTGGGGTGGCAGGATCAACATAGAAGTTGGATTTAGAAAAATTAACTTTCTGACCTGTTGTTTGCTCATATGCACCGAGAAATCTTTTAAATCTTTTCAGGTTTTCCTTATTTCCACTGAGAAATACAGCAGTATCATCTGCGTACATTAGGTGAGTTATCTGTGGACATGTCTTAGGTAAATCAAAATTTTTCAGAAAACCTATGTTGAAAAGTTTTTTAATTCCTCTGGAAAAGGCCTCAGATAGTATATTATACAGAAATGGGGAGAGGGGATCTCCCTGTTTTATTCCTCTATTTGATGCAAAGTATCCTGATGCTACACCATTAATTATCACTGAGAAATGGGCTGAGGCTATGTTCTGCAGTATCCGGTTCACAAAAACTCCATGGAAACCAAATTTAAGGAGAATTGAATTAAGAAAAGACCATGATACTCTATCAAAAGCTTTCTGCATATCTAATTTGATGATTAGGTTCTGCTTCCTTGATTTCCTTTTTAACATTCTGGTCTTTTCTTGCATCAATATTATGTTATCTGTGATATCCCTCCCTTTCATGAAAGCACTTTGCTCAGGAGATATTAGTTGAGACATGAAAGGCTTAATCCTTTCCATCATCATCTTGGAAAAAACCTTGTTCACAAAATTTGAAAGACTTATTGGTCTGAAATCTGAGAAAGTGACAGGTATTGTTCTTTTAGGAATTAAAGCTAGCCAGGTACTAGAAATAGCCTTAGGAATTTTACCACTTTTCAGAAAGTCATTTGCAGCTTCAAGTAAATCTGTTTTTACATTATCCCAGAAGGTGGTATAGAAAAAACCAGAATATCCATCAGGACCAGGTGAGCTGTGTTTATTAAGGTTGAAGACTGCAAACTTAAGCTCATGGATCAGGAAGGGAGATAACAGTTGATCATTTTCTTGTTCAGTTATTACTCCAGGTATTTCAGCTAGAAAGTGATTCATATAAGTTCCTTGCTTCTGTGGTTCTTCTTCATTAAATAGAGCTTTATAAAAACCAACTGCCTCCTCTTTAATCTTTGTTGGATCAGAGATCCAAATTCCATTTTCATCTCTAATCTTACTGATTCTAGATTTAGTTCTTCTTTCCCTAATTGAGTGATGGAAATAACTAGTATTAGCATCACCATATTTAAACCAATTCAGTCTAGCCTTTTGCCTAAGGTAGATTACTTTCTCCTTTTGAGCCCTCATCAACAGCTGTTTTGTGTTATTCAGGTCTGTCAATATGGAATCAGTTGGGGTTTGTTGAAAAGAGATTTCCAAATCATTAACCTTATTCTCATATTGAATCAGATTCTGATCAACATTACCAAAGTGAGTTATATTCCACTGCTTTATTTCCTTTTTAAGCCTTTTTAATTTATAAACCATCCTATACATTCCTCTGTAGGGGGTGTCCAGGTTCCAATTAGATTCCACTAAATTTAGAAAGTCCCGTCTACTGGTCCACATCTCCTGAAATCTAAATGGTCTAGGGGCTTGTTCCTCAGATGATTGTATGGATAATAAAAGAGGAGCATGATCCGATGACAGTCTATTTAGAACATGTATAGAGCTGTTAGGAAAATTTTCAAACCAGTCTAATGAGCAAAGTCCCCTATCTAACCTTTGGAATATTAACTCTTTACATCGTTCCTTATATCTGTTATTGCACCATGTAAAGGAGTTACCTACAGTGGGAATATCATGCAAGTCCAGATCCCTTAGAAAATTATTAAATTGTTTCATGCTTTTTTTAGGGGTTGACTTCCTCCCTCTATACTCAGATACTAAAGCTACTGTGTTGAAGTCACCAATAAAAATAGAATGAGGAAGATTAGCTGCCTTTAGGTCCTCCCATAAGGATTCTCTGATTGATCTATGTACACTTGCATAAATAAAAACACAATTCCAACTCAGAGAAGATAAAGAATCAATTATATTAACTTGTACATACTGATCGGTCTCACTTAAAACTGAGATGCTAAAAGACTGGTTCCAAAATAGCCAGATTTTAGCTCTCTGAGCAGAGTAAGCATTCTGATATCCAAGGTCATATTTAAACTTAATGATCTTCTGATTTTCTTGCCATGGTTCAATTAGGCACATTATGTCTAACTTATGTTTTTGTTTCAGTATCTTAAGTCTATCTATTGAGGTACCAACTCCCCTTACATTCCAAACTAATATATTCCCAATTATGGTGTGTGTTATCATTTAAAAATTTTGGGGTTGGCTTTTTGTGTTGATCTGAGATTTCTACTAGTCTTAGCTGAGTTTTTACCTTTTTCTCCTGACTTACCATTGTTATTAGTAATCACAGATGAAAGATTCTGCTCTGAGGGTCTTACCTGAGCCTGTGGCTGCTCACTTTCTTTTTCCAAACTTACCATCTCAGAGATTTCTGATGTTTTTTCTTTCAGTTCTTCCTCTATGCTGGAGCTTTCCTCTGCTGAACCTTTTTGTGCTTGCTCTTCCAACTCCGTTTGTACTTGTTCTTTTAGAAACACAGGGGAAGTATTTTGGTTAGTATTAATATCAATTGATAATGTAACTTCCTGTGACTCAACTGTTTCATGGAAGATCTCTGCAATCTCCCCTTCCTGCTCTACCTGTTCATCATCACTGTCTTCCAAGGATTGGAAGGCATTAGAGATTGTAACTGTGTTCTTATTTGTTTCCTTTTCCATTGTGGGGGAATGGGTAGGGGAGTGGTTCTTTTTTCTCCAAATGGATGTGGTTATTGGCTTAGATATATCATCTAGTGAGTAAAATGGACCATTACGTTTTCTATGACTTACCTTAAAGAAATTTATGTTGCTGTCAGTTAAGATTCCTGTGTTTATTGTTTGATTCTGCACATCCTTTTCCTTTTGTGAAACTGTTAGAGCTGATGTCCCTCCCAAGTTAGTTTCCTCTGTTGGGTGAGGGCCTGTTCTTGGCTTAATAGTGGCAGTATTCTCTAACTTCTTGTTAGCTATTTTCCTCAGATTAGGATGCAAAAAGTTGCAGCTTGTGTTACTATGACCAATTATTTTGCAGTGAGTGCAATATGTTGGCAATTCCTCATACTCTATTGGGTATTCAGCTACCTTGTTTCCTATTCCTACCATAATTGATTTAGGGAGCTGAGCTAACAAGTCTATTTCTACACAAACTTTAATTGCTGAAGGTCTAGTTAATGCCATTGTTGCAGCATCCATCTTAAGAAACCTTCCTACCTGACTACTGATTCCAATTATAGCAGAGTTGTTATAGAAGTGGAGTGGTAGTTTGTGAAATGTTACCCAGACTGGTACTATCGAAGATTCCACTGATGGGGAGAAATCTGGTGTCCATTTCTGCATCTTCATTGTGTAACCTTGTATTGACCACTGTCCCTTCATCCAACACCTTTGGTAGTCTTCATTTTCCTGAAATCGAATCAAAACGTGACGATAATCAATAGAACCAATTTGAAATTTCGATTTAAAACCTATTGATTTGAAGGACTGTTGTAGCGATTCCATCTGCGGTTTCCCTCTGATGAACTTTCCGACGAGGGCGTTCTGGTAGTGTGAAGCTAGGATTTCTCCTTCTTCGGGAGGGAGTATATATGCTATCTTTCCCTTGTATTCTGTTGTCGGGTGTAGGTTTGGGGTATCCGGAAGGGACGAGAGGAGGGGGGGTTGTTTTGTGTTGAGAGCTTGGGCAAAGCTTCGAGCGACCAGTGGCTTAGGGATAGGATCCGGGGGCGGAGGAGGCGTTGGCGACGCCATGATCGTCCGCTGATGTGTCTATCAAGCAAATAATGGAATCGTATCAGTGAGAATTGGGTGAGATCAGTAGCAATTAGAAATGGAGGTGAAGAAGAAGAACGATGACTGTGTGAAATCGCACGTTGATCGCACACAGGCACAGTAATGAGACCGTTAAAAATTGGAGATTCTCGAGTTATGATTCAGCTATCAATCAATTTAAAAAATCACTTAGGAACCATACTAGTCAAAAGCAGAAGCAAAAAAATAGTCTCGTATTGAGTGACATCGCTCTTTAATGAAAATACTGAATTCATTTGAACCCTCGTCATTTGCCAAAAAAACTTCTCTTCCGAGGTTACAACTAAATATAAAAAAATTTGCATTCACACCTACCAATAAAATTTCTCCCTAACCAAATAAAATGGTTTGATCTTGCCCTCTGTCATTGTGTCACATACAACTAGTTTACTGTGTTTTATCACTAAAGATTTTTTGGAAGTTTTTATTCCCTTGGGTCGTTATGTAAAAGAAGAGCAACCTTTTGTTGCGTTGAATGTCTTCCAAGTTCGTAATTTTCACCAATCAACTCTTTTAACGGTATGGAGGCCTCAAGTAGGAGTGGTTCCGAGAGCCGTTATTGGAGGTTGTAACATGATTTCTCTATCACCAAGGACAAAATATTATTTGGACTCGAACGAGAAAAATATATTTTGATTGACTTATTCCAGTGATGCATCTCGACAATCAACCAATTCTTATGTTTGGGCTCCTCTCGAACTAACCTGCAAAATAACTGTTCATGGGAGTTTCAGGGGCTAGTTTTCCAATGCCTAAGTCAGTCCAAGAGTCCAATATGATTAAGACAGAAGGAATTACAAATAAATGTGTACCTTGTATTTACACTCCGTGTCCTAAGACCATTGCTACCCTGGATCCTTCTGAATATCCCGTGGAAGAACAAATGAAGGATATTCGAAGAGCCACTGGATCAAGATTGAAGAGCTCGAACAAATAGAGGCAAAGGTGAAGGGGCTAGCTCTTTCCACTGAAGATTTGTTTCGGGAGGGGTTTCCTCCTTTTTAAATGAATGTATTCCTGTACTTTTTGGCACCAAAATATTACTTCTATTAATCGGCAAAGTTTAGGCTTGTTTAACTCTCGTTCCTAGAAAGTGCAAGTCGAATTTCTCAAACCCCTTTGTTAGCGTCAGTGAGGTTTTTTTTTAAAAATGGGTAGCAATTTGAGTTTCTCGTGCGTGTACTTATTCAAAAATTTTGAGCCGCGAATATTAGTGCCACTACAGCTTTCTTAAGCAAATATATTATGAACATCTCCGATAAGCAGGAATAAAAGTTCAGAGACACAGGCATTTTACCCAGGTTCGGTGTTTCCACATACATCTTGCCAATTTTTTCCCATTAGCTCATCGTTTCAAGATTACAACAGTAGCCCACGAGTTCTCCTTGAAAGCATACCACTCGAACCTCAGCCATAGCTGGAAATATCATCTAGAGAGCCGCTTAAGAGCAAACCGCTCGAGCATCAACTAGAGTGCCGCTTAAGAGAAAACCACTCAAACATCAGCCATAGCTAGAAATATCATCTAGAGTGCCGCTTAAGAGAAAACCGCTTGAACATCAACTAGAGTTCCGCTTAGGAGCAAACCACTCGAACATCTGCCGTAGCTTGAAATATCATCTAGAGCACTACTTAAGAGCAAACGGCTCGAACATCATCTAGAGTGGCGCTTAAGAGCAAACCACTCAAACATGGGCCATAACTGAAAATATCATCTCGAGTGCCATTTAAAAGCAAACCGATCAAACATTATCTAGAGTGCCATTTAAGAGTAAACCACTCAAACATCAACCGTAGCTGGAAATATCATCTAGAGTGCTACTTAAGAGAAAACCGCTCAAAAATCATCTAGAGTGCCGCTTAAGAGAAAACTACCCGAACATCACCTGTAGCCGGAAATATTATCTAGAGTGCCGCTTAAGAGCAAACCGCTCGAACATCCAGATTGCCGTTTAAGAGCAAACCACTCATCATAGTTGGTAGTACTTTCTCACCTCCTTGGTAATCGAACCCCATTCATCTCTTCGAGAACATAGCTTCCTCCTGGGTGCGATTTAATCACCCTAGAGGGTCCTTCCCAATTTGCAGCTAACTTCCCTTCAAGTTCCTTTCAGCATTTCTTGTTTTTTCTCATCACCGAGTCCCCCAGATTAAACAACACCTTCTTTACCATTCTATCATGTTATCTTCTAACCTATTCTTTAACTTTAGCCTCATGTAAAGAAGCTAACTCTCTCTTTTCTTCCACCATGTCCAAATCCAGACATCAGTTCTGCTGATTACTTATCTCATCTGCAGCAGCCATCATCCTTGGGCTAGGAACACCTATCTCTGCAGGGATTACCACTTCCGAGCCATATACTAGGCCATAAGGCATTTAACCAGTAGTGGAAGACTCAACTTTCTGATACACCCACAACACATTAGGTAATTCCCATATCTAATTACCCTTCGCCCCCTCGAGGCGTACTCTTATACCATTTAATATTATCCTGTTGGTCACCTCCACCAGCCCATTAGCTTGGGGGTGGTAAAGTGATGTCACCTTTTGCTTAATCTTATGTTCCTCGCACCACTTCTTGAAGGGATCCTGAGAAAACTGTGTTCCGTTATCCGTGATGATCATCCTTGGGATTCCGAAACAACAAACAATGTTCTTCCAACAAAAGGAAATGACCATTTTCCCCTTATATTCTTCAGGGGCTCAACCTCTACCCACTTCGTGAAATAGTCAGTGGCCACTATTAGGTACCTGAATTTTCCTGGCGCTTCTAGAAAAGGGCCAACTAGGTTAATCCCCCACTTGTCAAATGGCCACCAACTATAGATGCTTCTCATCTCTTCCTAGGGAACATGTGTTATAGGGGCATGTCTCTGACACTAGTGGCAAGCCTGAATGTATCGAGTTGCATCCAAAAACATAGTAGGCTAGTAAAATCCTACTCAAATAAGCCTCCTCGCCACAGATCTGGCTCCCTGGTGGCTGCCGCATACCCCCTCGTAGACCTTCCTTATGAGATAATCAGGCTCATTAGGGTTATCGCACCAAAGAAATGACTGCAAATGACCCCTTTTGTATAACACTTCTTCCTGCAACACATATATTGGAGCTTTCAACCTTACCTTTTTGGCATCCACTTCATTTTCTGGTAGGACACCCATTCGAAGATATGTCACGAACGACATTATCTAGGAGTCTTCTTCTTCCACCGCCATAACTACGAATTCTTCGAAACTTCGTTTGCTTAAAGTTTTCATGAGTAATTTCTTCTGGAATTGCGTTCCCAAATCTGAAGAAGTGAGCTTTCTTAGAGCATCTACTTTATGATTGCTTTCCTTCAAAAACTGCATTAAAGTGTAAGATTTAAAAGTTTTCAGCAGGTTTTTCACTACCTCAAGGTATCTTTGCAGGTTACGCTCTCTGGCCTCGTATTCCCCATTCACCTGTTGAACCACGACTTGAGAGTTACTAAAAACCTCCAATTTATCCACCTACAGCTCCCTTTCCAGGCACAGTGCAATGATTAGTCCTTTGTAATCAGCCTCATTATTAGTTGATTTGAATGCGAAGTTCAACACGTAAGGGTAATCTTTGCCATTGGGGCTGGTTAATAAGATCCCGACTCCACTTCCTCCTAAATGTGATGAACCACCCACATTCAACATCTATACCTCTTTTTGGTTCGCTTCCATATTTTGAATAGGATCCAGACACACCTCGAGGGGCTCTGAAGTTTCTACTATGAAGTCTACCAGCGCCTGACCCTTAATTGATACTCAAGGTTGATATTGAATATCGTGCTCCCCCAATTCCACTGCCCACTTCATCATTATTCCCAAAATCTCTGGCTTTAGTAGGATCTGTCGAATGGGGTGGTTCGTGAGCACCACTATCTTGTGTCCTTGGAAGTAGAATTTTAGTCTTCTGGCTACATGTACAAGGGCTAGAATCAACCTCCCAAGGATAGCATACCTCGTCTCCGGCCCTTGCAAGGCACGACTAACAAAGTAAATTAGATGCTGCACCTTTTCGTTCTCTTTTACTAGGGACACACCAATTGCTAATAGTGACACGGAAATGTACATGTATATTGTCTCATTCTTATCAGGTTTCATCAAGGTGGGTAGTGTCACCAAGGGCTCTTTCAACTGCTTGAATGCCTCATCACATTTTCCATTCCACTCTAATTTCTTTGCCCTTCGAAGGACATCGAAGAAAGGTAGGTGTTTCCCCACCCCTTTTGATAGGAGCCTGCTCAATGCTGCTAGAGACCCTTTAAGATTTTGTAAATCCTTTATTGATTATGGGGTCTTCATTGTCTTTAAAGCTCAACCTTTTCTGGGTTTACATCAATACCCCTCTCCGAGACCATGAATCTAAGGAACTTCCCTGCCCCCCTTCACCGATAATGCATTTAGACGGGTTCAACGTCAAATTAGCCCCTCGAAGCTTGCTAAATCTTTCTTCTCGGCCTTTTAAGAATTCTCCATGACTTCTACTTTTGGCGACCATATCATCTACATAAATCTCCATATTCTTCCCTATCTGTCCCCTGAACAGTTTATCAACCAACCTTTAGTAAGTAGCCCCAACATTCTTTAAGCCAAAGAGCATTTTCTTATAACAGTGCGTGCCCACATCCGTAATAAATGATGTTTTTCCTTGTCTTCTTCTACCATGAGTATTTGATGATACCCTTTATGCGCATCAAAGAAGGCCATAATCTGATATCCAGTGGTAGCTTTCACCAACTTATCGATTGGTGGCAATGGGTAACTATCTTTGGGGCAGCATTTATTTAAATCGATGAAGATTATACACATTCTCCCTGACTGGGTTAGCAATCCGTTTAGGGTTGAACACCTCCTTGATGACATCTGCCTTCAACAACTTCTCCACCTCTCATTTGCTTGCTTCAGCTCTTTCAGGTGTAAACACCCTTCTTTTCTGCTTCACTAGCTTTATCGAGGGATCAATGTTCAGCCTGTGCAGTGCAAGATTCGAAGGTACTCCCGTTAGGTCAGAAGTATTCCACGAGAACACATCTCCATATTCTCCCAATAAGTCTCCCAGTTTCTCCTTAACGTCTTCAGGAATTAGCTTCACCACAGCTACTGATCCCATATCCCGAATAGGCATCTGTATTGTATTGGCTAATCCCACATCTACGTGCACTGTTGCTACATCTCTTTACTTTCCAGCTTCTTGTACTGTAGTAAGGTTACATTTTCGAGCCACCGTTTGATCTCCTCAAATGGATGCCACTCCCTTTTCAGTCTGGAACTTCATCATAAGGTGATAGGGTGACCAGACCGCTCGAGCCTGGCACATCCACGGCTTTCCTAAAATCACATTGTAAGGGGAAGAGACATCCACTACAGAAAAATTACACCTGATAGTCACCCCTTTGTTGCCATCCGCTACATGAATGGGCAATGTTATCTCTTCTAGGGGGAATATTGGGTTTCACGTAAATCCGGATAAAGGGGAAGCTGACTTTTTCAAGTTATCGCGCCCTATATCCAACTGATCAAAGCACTCAGCAAACATCACTTCTACCCCACTCCGTCATCAATGAATACTCTTCTTATCAAGGATGTTCTAATAAAGGCTTAAACTACCATAGGATCCGTATGAGGTGTTTGGTCTAGTTCGAGAAAGTGACCGTCTCCTCCGTTCGAAACCTCTTGTGGCTGGGCTTTTCCGCAGGGACCCTTCGAGCCTCTGCTTTTATTACAACATTCAAAGATCTCTCTCCCACCATGTCATTGATGACATTAATCACTCTTCGCACAGGTGGGTTTTCCCTATTCCCCCCGATTGTTCCTGGGGTCTATTCTCCCTTCCTTCTTGCCCCCTGTCTTGAGCCACCTATTCTCGAGGCCTTCTATCTCTTTTACCCCCGTTGTTTTAATTGTTACTTCTATAAGGTTTCCATTGGTTCATTCGAGGCCTCGAAGGAGCAACCTGGTTCCCGTGTTCCTGCCCTCGAAATCATCTCTCCTGCTCACACCTATCGATCTCCATTCTCAACTGCATGCAATCATTTGTATCATGGTCGTAATCCCTGTGATGATCGCAATACTGATTTTTTCCCTCTAGCCCACTACTAAGTTGTGCAAAATCTGCAAAGGTAGGGGTGCTCGGAGCAACCCTTTATGTATACTTAAGATCCGTGCAGGAGTTCCGAGTGTTGGTGGAAATTGAGCGTATCTCTCGAATGGTGTTCTTATGGGTTCTATTGGCCTTTTCCCTTCGTGTTCTACATTTCTTCCCATTTTATCTGAAAGGCTATCTCTTTTCTTTCTAGTTGCTTCCTCTACCCTCGAGTATTTCTCTACAACTTCCTAAGTTTTTGCAAGGTCTTGGGGGTATTAGTACTCAGCTTCTTGTATAATTCTAAGTCCTGCTTCCCAAGCAGGTACCCCTAGATTACCTCGTTCTCCGTTGTTTCTATCACTCCCAAGCTCTCGTCCACATACCAATGATAGAAAGCCTCCGTGCTTTCCCATGTATTTTGCTTTGTCTGATAGAGTTCTAATAGAGTTTTTGTGAACTTCTTCTTCTATGCACACTGGATCAACAATGCTCCACTGAAGTCTCGGTACGATCAAAGTGAGCCATTTGGCAACATAATAAACCAATCTTGTGCTTTTCCTCTCTGGTAGCTTCCTACCAGCTTACATGCCAACTTCTCATTAACTTCCTTGAACTCATCAAGCCCAGGAACGTCTGGATGAATTCTCGAGGGTCAGTTTCACCACTGTACGTGGGAAGTCCTTCCGGAGGTTTCATTTCTATTGACAATCGAACCCCGGTAATCACTGAGCAATGAGTCAGTATGTGAACTTGGGCCAGTATAGAAAAGTATCAACGAGTCAGTATGTGAACGCAAGCAAGATGCCAAACTCGTCTCCATGAAAATAAAGTACTGCGGTGACAATGGCCAAGAATAAAAAAAATTATGGTGGCTATAGAGTACAACGACAACGGGGATAGCAAAGCACCAAGACAATTATCTTTTCTATACATAGTTCCACAGATTCGCTGTCCAACAACGCGTGGAAGCCTATGGCTAGGTACTCCCCACCACAAGAACCAGTTGATAAAATGTTCCGCCCAAGCAAAGCAATTACCTTTAACGAAGAGGATACAGAACCCAACACCTCACCGCACAACGATCCAATGGTCATCATAGAAAAAATTAGAAATGCAACTATCCACAGAGTTTCGTAGTTGACAGTAGTGCGGTTCGAGATACTATTTGTCAATTGCTTCGACAGATTGGGCTTTAAGAGAACAGATTTAAAAAATCTACATCTTCGCTGGTCGGATTCACAGGGCAAGTGGAAACACCTCTGGGAAATATACAATTGCCTGTCACGATCGGGGAAAGTAGGAAAAATTGCACAATCATGTGAAACTTCGTGGTTATGGATGCCCCAAGTACATTTAATGGCATAATTGGAAGACCATGGATGAACAGAGCTAAGGCAATTTGGTCCCCTTATCATCTGGTAATGAATTCCCAGCCCCAGCTGGAGTAGCAACAATTAAGGGAAACCAGCAAGCAGCCAGACAATGCATGGTCAATGAAGGTAGGAAAGATAGGAGAAAAGGTGAAGTTTTTTAACACTATTTCAGGAGGAGGCTTACTAGAACATTCAGATGAATCGGTTGACCTAGGTGCAGAAATGGAGTTAGTAAACCTAGATGCTGAAAACGACTCCACATGCGTCAAGATTGGAAAAAATCTTCCAGCTGAAGAAAAGGCAAAGGTAATTCAAATCTTAAAAAGCCACAAGGATACATTTGCATGGGACGTACAGAACATGGGAGGGGTAAGTCCGGACATCGGTACCCATTCGTTGAATATCTGTGGCTTAGTTAGACTGGTTAAGTAGAAACAATGTTGCTTTGCTAACGATAGACTGAAAGGGATCAAAGAAGAGGTTACTCAAGCGTTGGCAGACTTCATTGCAGAAATGTCAAGTGAAGAAGCACAAAAAACAAGCATCCATCAGAGCTTCGTAATTGACAAAGGTAAGACAAAATGGGAACAGGTGGCTTGGACTTGTTCGTTGATGGCGTATCAAGCATGGAAGGATGCAGAGCAGGAGTGCTTTTATTGGACCCGAATGGGGGCAAACACAGACACTCCAACAATGAAGCAGAACATGAAGCCCTAATTTTTGGATGATATCTCGCGATCAGAATGAAAGTATGAAGTGTCCGAGTATACAGTGATTCTCTAATTGTAGTCCAAAAGGTTCGAGGTGACTATGTGGTACGAGAAGACCAGTTGATGAAATATTTGGTGAAGGTCTGAAAACTCATAGTACAACTTGAATATTTTGACATAAAACACGTCTCATGATGCAAAAACACATAGGCAGATACATTAAACAAGTTGGCGTCTGCAGGGTTTGATTTCTTCACTCAACATTGGGATGCCATCGTGAAAGTTATCCCAGTTAGAAGCACCATATCAACAGTGGTTCTAAAGACCCAAGAAAATGAAGCATGCTGGATGACTTCGCTAATGGATTTCTTTGTAAAAGTGACATTTCTAAAGGATAAGGTGGAGGATAGAAAGTTGAAATTACATTCCACTAATTACGCCTACGAAGATGAGACACTGTACAAAAAAAGGTTCTTGTCCTTATGGATAAAATGTGTAGGGACAACAAAGATCTTAAAAGAGGTTCATGAAGGATTATGTGGAACGCACCAGGGAGCCAGAACAATAGCTAGAAAAATAATCAGAGCAGGGTACTACTGGCCGACTATGTTCAATGATGCACACAACTTTGTCCTTAAGTGTAGGAGCTACCAAATCAATGCTTCATTGTTGCATAAGCCACAATCAACTTTGACAGGAATCTATGGAGCCTGGCCATTCGACAAGTGGGGGATAGACTTAGTGGGACCATTCCCAAGAGGATAAAGCAACGCTAAGTTCCTCATTGTAGTAGTCAATTACTTCACGAAGCCACTAGGAAATTTGTATGGAAAAACATTGTGTGCTGCTTTGGAGTGACACAGACCAATGTCACAGATAATGACACAGAATTCACATGTGTGGTGTTTACCGACTGGTGTTCTAAGCTTAGGATTACTAAGAAATTTACCTCTGTGGCACATCCTAAAGCTAATGGCCAAGTGAAAGTGATAAACAGGACTATAGTTCAGGGAATACAGAAGCGATTAGAAGGAAAGAAAACATGATGGGTGGATGAGCTACCAAGCATGCTATGGTCGTATAGAACAACCATCCGATAGCCAATAGGGAAGACACCATATGCCTTGGTGTATGGTCACAAAGCAGTCATACCCATAGAAATTGGAAATTCAAGTCTCAGGATAAGATATTATAAGGAGATAGACAATCCAGATGTGCTGAAGTTAGAACTAGACCAACTAGAAGAGCAAAGAAACTTGGAAAATATCACAGAAGCTAAACACAAGGAAATAGTGGCAAGAGCGTAGAATCGAAAAGTGAAGGAAATGCGATTTCAGATTGGTGATCTAGTGCTGAGGAAAACTGATGCTAGCCTGGCTGAAGAGTGAGGAAAACTATGTCCAAAGTGGGAAGGACCATACAAAGTCACGAAGGATCATAAGTCCAACAACTATGTAGAAAGAATGGATGGCACCGCGGTCCCAAACACGTGGCATGTGACTAACTTAAGGAGGTTTTTATGTCTAGAAGAAATATAGTGAGCGACTACCTATATAGACACAAGGACATTATCATAGTTTTCCTTTAGTATCGCTGTTCCACCGTGATACGATCTCAATCACACACATTTAATATAAAACCCACTTTGCTGGACCATGATTACGCTTCCTATTCTTCCTATTTTTTTTGCTAAGGCTTGACAAACAAAATTTAACAATGGGCTATAGATCCTGCATTCTCGTCAACACTCCCAAGCTTTAGATCTTGCAAGTCAAACAACCGCAAACTGTAGATATTGCGAAGTTGGCGAGGCTTGCGAGCTTTCGATCTTGAAAAGTCTCAAGTCAAACAAATGCAAGCTATAGATCTTGCTCAAATATCGATGCTGGCAAGCTTTGGATCTTGCGGTTTCATGAATCACACAAATTGCAAGCCATATATCTTGCATAAATGGCAATGCTTGCAAACTCCAGATTTTCCAACTTTGCAAATCAAGCAAACGCAAGCTAGATCTTGCTCAATTACCAATGTCGGAAAGCTTTCGATCTTACAGCTTCGTGAATTAAAAAAATTGCAAGCAATAGATATTGAAACTTTGCACCATCAACAAAGCAAAAAATATATTTAGGCATATACGCCTACAAAGTGAGGATTGAAGAAGATCGATAAACGTGGCAACAAAATAGATAGGAAAAAAAATTGTTATCAATACAAGATGAGTCATAAACCCCAACGAGAATAGAACATATATATGATCATATCATCTATAGCAATAAAGATGATACACTATCTAAATCTTGAATAGCGTGATAGTCCAAAAGTAGAAGAACTATTGCGATGATGATTAAGTTTAGCCCCGTAAGAAGGGTGCTCGGTTTCACGAGAAGAACGTTCACCATCGTACGGACGTTTCTTAGCTCGGTGGTGACTTTCCTCTGTCTCATGCTCCTCGCTAACTAAATGATCATATTTCCATTGCATACGTAAGTATGCAGGGTGACGGGTCATACCCCTTCGTCTCATACGATTAAGATGTTTGGCATAATAAGCCTTGAAGTCAATTATAGGACTAAACTCTTCACGATCCAACTGAATACTCATAATGTTCACTATTTCCTCGTACTGTTCTATCCTCGTTCTTAAGTTCTGAACTTTCTCTTCAAGAAAATGAATATGAGATGGAACAGCTTCTGACAATCTAATTCTTCAATCACCGCCACCAACTGTTAAGTCACCATGGCTTGAGGTACGACATGATGACGAAGGGGGAACTTGATGTTGATTCTCGTAGTCAGCGCAAGCTTTGTCCAACTGATGAACATACAAATTAAGACGATTTCATTCAACATGAAGATCTTTGTTTTCTCCTCGTAGCTGTGTGTTTATGGTAATTTGTTCGTCAAACTTATTTTTCCATCCAACAATAGAGGACAAGAGGTGGTCATTTTAAACTTGTTTCTTCTTAAGCTTTTCAAACAGGTAATCTATACGGCCACATTGCTTATCAATAATCAATGTCTTCTGATGGGCTTTGCTAGTCATTCTCGCGATACACTCCCTGGCCTCCATTTGTTGCCAGAGCATTTTCGCAAGTTTTAGTTGGTGACGGTAAATAAGGTTATTTTGTTCGCTTTGGATCCTGCGCAGAACTCGCAAAGCATCCTGAGTTTCCTTCACAAACGTACCCCATTTCTTTTCAAGATCACCAATACCCAAGAGCATATACTTCAAGCGGATGCCCAAACAGAGAGCCCACTCTTGAACACTAACAAGAAGATTAAGTGATCAGATATATGTGTCAGCAGACTCAAGATCCACTAATCTACGGACAATGTCCTTCTTAAGTAATTCAACACTGTATCTATCAGGAATAAGCTTGCTACAAGGGCAACTTGCAGACGAAGATGGAGGGACAAAAGGAAAAGGAATTTGCTACCCAATACATAGGGGAAATGACTCCATTCGTGTAAAAAAGTCAGAGGAAACGACCACTGCACATTCTTCAGTAAACGATCGAGTAGGACGAAGAAAAATTATAGGTTCAGAGAGAGGGTCATTACGTCCCATAAAATAAAAGCTTTTTAGAAATTTACTATCAATCAAAATGTTGAAACCATGCACATGAGTAAGGCTGATAAGAAAATGTGGGACAATAAGCATATCAACTCTTATAAATAAAGCCGTTCGAATATCGAATACAAAAAACTAAAATATTATTTTAAGAGTACAACCCAACAACCCAATATACATGAATAAATACTAAAATTAACTAACTTAGGGTTTAGGATTGGGAAAAACTAGAGCAGCAATTGCAGAGATATCTTCGTTAGGCCGCTGAGTGGAATCACCATCACTGGCTTGAAGGAAAGGAGTTTTAGTACTTGCATTACACACGTTAGCATCTGGATCAACAGTCGCAACATCAGCATAGGGACTAAATGGAAGTTCTTCATAATAGTCCACCTCACACTCTTTCAGCTCAACCAATGACGGGAGACTAGAAAGATTAGCGAGATGTGAAAGCAAGGAGTACGGATGACCCTATTAGAAATCTTATCAATGAAGGCTTGATTCAGGTCGGCCCTCTTGCTTTCTAGAGTTTTAATGCACTTTGGAATAGTGGGCATGCTTTTGCAGTCATATCTGGGGTTCCACTACCATACACTTCACGGCCTCGCAATACCCGACAATTTGAGCAGCCTTGGAGATATCCTCAAAAAACTTATGAAAGGACTATGTCTTGCATAGCCGATCGACCAGCACTTGGGGATATTGAGGGGAAGCCTGTCCACAAGTTTGAATATCATCCAATTGAAAATGAATCTCAGAGGATTCCACCCCCGTGAGCGTTGCACTCTCCCTAGCAGTGCTCACTTTTTCTTCACAAGAATTCACCTTCTCCTCAGCAGCCTTCACTTTTTCCTCAGTAGCTTTCAATGAGCTATCCAATAGCGAACACTCAGTTTTAAGATATTTTTATTTCTCCACCATTGAGTCATCAACAGGAGAATGCCTGGATAATTGCTTGCTCGCAATCTTCAGGCCCTCACCAACCTTACAAGTATACAACATAGGGAACGAATTTACTCACTACGTTATAAACGGAAGAGTAATACATAGGAAAAGTTACTCAAGGAAAAGTTCATCCTTACCGCAGCTAGTGTGTTGGGTAGTGAAAGGCTGAATTTTTTTTTTAGAAATTATCCCATGCGCTAGAGAGTCTTTAGTTCGCTCTGTAATTGCCAAACCAGTTAGGTTGCCATGCCCTTTTTCAAGAGGAGGAATAGGGTGACCTGAGTGGCTGCTGCTCCAATCCCTCTTATTTTTCTTCTCTTTCTGTGGGTTCAGAGTTCGATGATGGCTAGTTTGCTCACCATCAGTCTCTTTATACCTAGAGCCTGTAATGATCGGTAGCAGAGGAACAACGTTGTCATCACCAGCATGGTCAATCTGAATGAAAGCCATATTCACTTCGTCGCTATTGAAGATTAATGAATCAGTGTATTCTTTCGTGAGATCCATATATGCCACAATAAAAAACAACATAGGTCAAAACAAACACACACAAGAAATAAAAATAATGATACAACCCACTATAAAATACACAGTAAAATACAATATAATATAGGCGAACAAGACACCTTCAACATCAGAGTCAGCATGGCAAAAAAGTTGGGTATGTACGCGAATAATAGCCACGATTGGCGTCTCCTTAGTATAGCAAACACTTAAGTTAGAAAGCTTAGATTTAGGAACTCTGTAGTTCCATGAAGGTACATCAGACTCGGGAATTTTTTTGGCTTTGATAAAAAAATATCTCCTACGCCAATTGCCAACGTTACTAGGGAAGCCACTACAAGCTCTACCCCAGAAATAACATGATATATGGTGAATTCATCCAAAGTATTCTTCACTTTTTGAAGGTGGTAGAAATGGCAGAATATGTCAATTGTGAAAGGTATGTTCGTATTTTCACACACACGAAGAAACCCATCATAATAACGATGCCCGTAGGATGAAATTGAGCCAATGCAATCTTATATGAACGAAGCAGTTCAATCTCATATTCAAAAAGTGGAAAATAGAGACCAAAGTTCAAATATGATAGATAGCAAGATATATAGCCAGGAAGGGGATTGCGAACACACTCAGATTTAGAAGGCGAATGAAGCTTACAAGCGGAAAGAAAAGGAAAGAATTTCTTTAAGTCATTTACATAAGATATGGTCAAAATACTGGGAATAATGGAGGATCCGGCAAGATGGTCAGAAGCATCATCTTCTACGGGGGACTTACTGTGATTAAAAGAAGACATAGAGGCCCTAAAATAGGGAGGTAATAATCTCAATTAAAGTTCAACAGAAGCAAATATACTAAAAAAAGAATTTGTCAAAATAGGTCAGAGAAGATGATCGGAAACAAGTCACACAGACAACCAGAACTAGAGAAAAAGAACACCGTAGAAGTATGAGAAATAATTCAAACATGGGAATTTACTCTTGAAAGAGCTGAGGGTCGATTGTACGCAGAAAATTTAGGAATTAGAAGACAAACTCTAGACAATGGAGAAGAGAAGTTCAAACAAGAAGGAAGAAGAGGCCTTAAATAAAGACAACAAAAGGAGCAGTTTAAAAGGAAAGCAAAAATAATGATGAGTATCTGACAAAAATCAAAGTACCTTTTTGCTTATATCGAGACGACAGTGGTATATGAAAAGACAACACACTAATTAAGGGCTACATTAAATTATTCATTTCAAATTCTTCATTTAAGATATATAACGATAAAAATGTTAGGGAATTTTTGGCTGGAACACCGAATAACGGAGAGCGAATTGCAGAGTTAAAAAAAAATCACCAAAAGTATTTCCTAGGCATGAGGAGCTCAAGATTCAAAAATTTAAATTCGAAGAGCGGTCGAAGATAAAATTATATCCAACAAGACTACATCACTTTGCAAGGCCGAAAGTAGCTTCTTTATCACCAACATTCTGTACAACAGTAACATCATTTCTCACTTAGACTACAAACATAATAATCGCTTCGTTTCTTGTACTCTTCATGGCTTGGGGGGGGGGGCTTATGGTGTATTTGTGGCCCAGCAATCAAAGGGCTGAGAGTCACTAATCCCAGCCCAACATTATCTTTCTAAGCTTCTGTCCAAAATAACGAATAGGCGGGCACAACGAACATAGGAATCACGAGTCGTGACAGAGAATTTGGGCCATCAAAAATGGAACACGCAGCAAACACAAAGGCCACAATTGAGGAACGTGGTAGAAGTGGTGTGACCATGATCTCAAATTCCTAAAAATAGGGAATTGTAAAGGAAATGAGCCTATAAATACAACAAGCTCTGTAGGAGCTAAGGTAAGCGCAACAATATAGCGAAATTCCATTTCTTGTAGAGAGACTGACTTGATCGTCGGAGGTGCTCTCTCAGAATCACTTCCAGAGCTCCATTTGCAGGTAAAAGAATTAGAGTAAGTGAACCAAGAAGAGGCTACCTGGACAGACTACCACATAAGTCGGCCATGTTTGGTTTTCTTGTCTAAATTTTGCATTCTGTAGACTTAATTGGTATTAATGGACATCTTGTATCCACAAGCTCCTTGAACTTCCTTGTGATCATCTTTAGTAGGTCGCTCGTGGGTACTTTTTTGTTTACATTCTGTGTGAAGGCAGTTCGTAAGGGCGGTAGAAGATATTGAAGGCCGTCGCAAGGACGGTAGTAGAGACGAAGGCCATTCACATTAGAAGGGTAGTAGACAAAGGACACGATCATTAATGCATGATAGAAGGAGATTGAACCCGAAGATATGCTGCAACGGAGTTCATAGTGGCCAACGAAGAAATGGGGATTCGTGGTCTGATGAGTTATGCTTAAGTCCAAGAATGGTACAAGAAGAATAATCCTTCAAAGCTGGTTCCATTGGATTTGTATTCTCGAGTACTACAAAATTGACTACTAAAACTCTCAAATCGGACTAATGGTTCTCCCGTAGGGAAGGAAACTAGTTCAGCCGGCCAATGCACCAACGGGTCAGCGCGGGCATGCATGGTTTGGCACCAACAATCCCTGCAAAAGGAGATGCACTGCACCAAGGAGACCAGCGCGAGGCTATGGCGTGACCCGTGCTAGAGACCACAGACCTCCAACACATAGTGAAGAACCCCTCATGTGGCTAAGTATGGGCGCGTGACGTCCCGTTTTAGGCATCCTGCACCGTTCAAGTCCATTATATCAAGACCAGCATGTGGGGTTTGGGAAATCACATGGCCCGAGCCAAAGTTTCTGAGCGAGCACCCTTGCTGACCACTTCCCGTGCCAACAGCCACAGGCATATATTAGGACTTTAAGTTTCAACGCTCTGATAACGCCCCGCAGTAAACGACATAGCCCGCGCTAGGTTTCAAATGCGACCCACACAAAGCCTCACATCCTACATGAGATGAAGATCTATGCCATGCCCAAGAACTGGCGCCCCGCACCCATGAAGCGACACGGCCTACGCCAGTCCTCAAATCCCACACCAAGTACAAACAACGGGCCACATCATCCATGACGTCCCGCGCCAGGTGGTGGCTGAGCTAGGGTTTACCCTATTTTGGGCCTATTTTTAGGCCCAATGTCCTTCTACTATAAATTGAACCTTTGTCTACTAGGTTTTCATATCTCATACTTCATTTTCAAGAGTACTTTGTAGATTCTCTACTTAGGAGAAAATTTATCTTTTTCTTCTTTTTTTGGCTTTAATCCTAAGATGTGGAATTCAAATATTTATTTGAATTCCATGCCAGGGGAGTATTTTCTATAGCTTGGGGATAAATTGTAGTGACTTGGTAATCTATATGCTTTTTTAGATTCTCTAATTTATCCTAATTTTGTGTACATAATATTACTGTGATTTTCTTTTTCTTTTTAATGCTTGAATATTACATCACATATATAACACACACTTTGGGTTGTATTCATGCTAGGCAAAAATATCGATGTCCCATTGGGAAGAGAAACCTGGTTGTTTGAATGGGTGGGAGAGAACGCGTCTACATGAGTGTGTGCATGAGAGATTCGAGGTCACTATGATCACTTTACCATCGCACCAGTCTTAGATGACTTTGTAAAGTTGTCCGAGATGTTCTGGGTAGAGATAAATAAATAGTAGCAAGCTAGGGTTACAAGAAATCCTAGTATCATAGATTAGGTGCTTACGACCCTTGGACCTAATTGATAAGACCCGAGGGGAGTAGCGCATTCATGGTGGAAGCCCGAGACATAATCGCATGGGGGAGAATCAGACTTACAACAATGGTTGGACCTTGTTGTACTCCCCCAATTATGATGTCGGTGTCGATGGAGGGTTGCGAGAGCATCCGCCATAATAGGGACGAGGAAGTTTATGCCATCAGCCACACCACGTGTTATTGACACTCTATTAGGTTTGTTTAGATCTCTATGTGAATGAATTGAGAATAGAAGCATTAGATTGACC
Organism: Rubia yunnanensis; assembly: GCA_037428765.1. Taxonomy (NCBI): domain Eukaryota; kingdom Viridiplantae; phylum Streptophyta; class Magnoliopsida; order Gentianales; family Rubiaceae; genus Rubia; species Rubia yunnanensis. The sequence continues at coordinate 57,587,608 of CM075066.1, forward strand.
AAGTTGCTCAATGATTTCCCCAAGTGGTTAGCTAATATTGTAGTATTTTTACTATTCATGTTTTGTAGTTGTTAGTTTGAATAACCAAACCCCATACCCTATTTGCATGTTTTCTTTACTAGCTATTCCTTTCACTCATATAGATTGAAGACCAGTACAAGGTTGTTTTTTGAGTCGTACATTAGGCCTAGAATCTCTGTGGACAAACCCAGAGCTTACTGCTAACTACTAACTACCCTATAGATAGTGTAGCAGTAGGAACATGGTGCAGAACTATAAATTTCTATCTTCTGACCCTCATCACCTCCAACCAGGTTAATTTCTAAGCTACGATTTTTAACGACTCTAGGGGAGGAAGGCCAATTGTGATCCAAGAGCTGTACAGAGTTTTGGGAATGATACGAGAAGAACTAGAATCCGAAGGTGGTACCATTTGATTAGTCTTCTTGAGCTCTATAGAATCGACTACAGGAACCCCCAAATCAGATAAATAGTTCACCCGTAGTGGCGCATACAAATTTATGGGGAAAAGCCAAGTCCGGACTAAGTAAAGACCGACACGACCTGTGTAGCTTTGCATGGCCCGTGCCATGCTCGTGTGAAGCCAATATCCTAAGTCCCGATGCGGGCCATGTGCTTTTGCATGGCCCGTGCACCTGGACGTTGAAGAATGAGGTCTCTAGTCCGTGGCTCGTGTGCTTTTGCATGATCCATGCCAGTGTGGCACTAGTGGTGTCCTTAGGGTTTCACTAGGGTTTTTTTTTCCAAACATGGGCCTTTAGAGGCCCATTTATCCTCTCCTTTATAAAGATTCTTTATTCCCATAGGGTTTAGTAAGTGACATAATATGGACTTTTAGTTTTTGGTAGGTAGGAAGGAAGATAAGAATTCTCTCTCTCTCTCTCTAGGGCTCTTCTCTTTTCCTTCTTTTTAGTTCTTATATCCATGACATTTAACTTAATAATTTCCATGGATTGAAAACCTCATTCATTAGTTGTAATTATATTTTCCTAGTTTCTAAGAGTAGGTAGAGAGAGAAAGGGAATAACCCTTCTCTCTTCATTTAGTATTTTCTAGTTATGCCCAAGGGTATTAAAGTCAATGGTAAAATTGAGTTCAATACTTAGGGAGTAGTTTATTTTCTTGGAAATATAATTTGTATTCATGATTTGGTAGAGATTTTAGGTCACCTATCTTATATGTTTATGAATATCATGCTTTATTTGATTCACCATTGTTGTATGATGCATGTTAAATATACTTTTTGATGCACCATTGTTGTATGTGATATGTGTAATGCTAGGCTCGCTGCCCCTTGGGAGTGTCCGGTTAGGATATGAGGGAATGTGAGTCCTCAGCTCTGTGAGTGTATGCATATTTGACCACAAGAACCGTTCCATACAAGTATATGCCCAATTATCGCTGTAGAGTAGCGATAATTGTTACTTCAACCTTAGAGTCATCATGAGATGAAAATTCCTTTGAATCTATAGGCCTAGGGAGACGCCTCATAGTGTGCCCCAGATGTATTTCTTTATGGGGAAAGAGAAGCGCAACTTAGTTGGACGACATGATGCACTTTCCCTAATTACGGAGGCGGTGTTGATTATTGACCACACTATGTGATAGAGACATTGGGATAGGTTTATAGATCTTATGTGCTATAAAATCTAGGATCAAAGTCATCTACCAGTCATGTTACGTAAAACCATACATGTTTAGTAGTTTTTGCATGCTTAGTAGTTTTTAGACAACACCCCCCCCCCCCCCAAAAAAAACCATGCATGTTTGTGACATTAGTTATACCTGACTCATAGTCAAGGTGAATCCCGATTGTGAGTCTTGCGTAGTTAACTTTTAAATTCTAGCATCTCTATGGATGACCCCTAACTTGCCACTAGCTACTATTTGGTAGTTGGTAGTGAGTATGGGAGAAACATTATAAATTCTATCTTTGATATCCCAGTGTTCTGTGGGTTAGTGACTGCTCTCCCATGAAAAAGGACTGGTATGTTATTAGCAACCATGCAGAGTGCAGATCAGTAAACAGGCCAATACTCGCGGGATGGAGATAGTATAACTCATTGTTAATGTGGTTCTATTACATACTATTATTATTATTATTATTCAACTCATTTAAATTTTGGTTCAGTTTAATTTATTTTAATTTGATATGGATCTGATCATACATAAAAAATTGATGCATTTCATAAATTATACTTCTTTTGTTTTCTTAAATTTGACACACTTTTTAATTTTTGTATATTTTTCTAAATTTATCACCTTTCCTGATATGGTAAAAAGTGAACAATTCTCAACTATTCATTAAACTTTTTATTCTTTTTACTCAATTCGCTCTGAACTTTTCAACTTGCAAAAAAAAAAACACATAAAGCTATGATGTCAAATATATTAAAAATGAAGGAAGTACATTACATTATAAAGACAATGTTTTAAGATGTTTTAAGGGTTCAAACATTAACTTTTAGAGTAAAGTACTTATACAACCCTATTTTTTGAGGGTTTGTGCTAATATGACCCTGTGAAGTAGGAAAATGTTATTGCAACCCTGTGTTTTGCTAGAATGTGCTAATATAACCCTGTGGGCCTGAATTTGGATGGAAATGCATGAAATGACTATTATACCCCTATTTTTTTTATTAAAATAAAAATAAAATTATTTAAAAGGACAATTATACCCACAATTTTCTTCTATTTCCATGATTTTCTTCTTCTTCCTCTATTTTCTTCTTTTTCCTTCTCCTCTCCTTCCCCTTCCTCGATTTTCTTCTCCTTCCTCGATTTTCTTCTCCTTCCCTGATTCCATTTTCTTCTCCTTCCCTAATTCCATTTTTTTCCTTCCACAATTCCATTTTCTTCTTCATCCCCGATTCCTTTGGCGGGGCTTGGGTCTGGCTCAGATATTTTAGCGAAGGGGTTTAGGTTGGGACCCGTGCTCATTTCCAAGTGAGGACGAGTGATGTGCGGCGGCGGGATGGGCTCGTTGCTCGGTGGGGCTAGGGTTTCTGTCGATTGGTGGTGGTGGTGGAGTGGCGGCGGTGGTGGTGATGGTGGAGTAATGGTGGAGTCTTCGTCTGATGTGCCCTTAGTTTTTCAATCTGTGTTTCTGAGTTTTTCAATTTGTGTTTCATTATCCGATTTTCTGCGTTTGTTTGAGTTTTGATTTTTGATTCTTTGTTGATTGGTGGGCGATGTTGATGATCGCTGATTTATGATTTTTTGTGTTTCTGGCGGCGGTGGTGGTGGAGCGGCGGCGCGGCGACGGCAGTGGTAGTGGTGATGGTGGAGTGGCAGTGGCAGTATCGGTGGTGGGGGTGGGGGTGGAGGAGCAGCGGTGGTGATGGTACGGTGGTGGTGGAACGGTGGTGGTGGTAGTGGAGGGGCAGTGGTGGTGGTTGTGAGCGGCGACGGTGGTGGTGGAACGGCAGTGGTGGTGGTGGTGCGGCGGCGGCATGGTGGTGGTGGTGGTGGTGGCAGCTCGGTGGTGGTTGTGAAGAGGAAGAAGAACCCTGGGGTATTTTAGTTTATCTCTTTGTAATTTTAATACTAGGGGTAGTTTAGTCTTTTTAATTTAGGTCAACGCCAAAAATTACTAAGTCACCCCCAGAATAGTGCCAAAAGGTTATATCGGCACTTCTGATGCAAAACACAGGGCTACAATATCACTTCTGATTCAAAACACAGGGTTAAAATAATACTTTTCAACTTCAGAGGGTAATATTAACACAAACCTCCAGAACATAGGGCCATATTAGTATTTTGGCCTAACTTTTACAAATTATTCTCTCTCTGCGTCCCTCTCTCTACTCCAAAAAAAAAAATCCTAGTTTGCTTACGGGGTAAGGCCGTTGCTGCTCATCACGACCAACAGCCTCCCCCCCTCTCCCACCACACGCCCTTTCTACTCTCCTACCCTGCAAATTATTACCTTGGTATCCTCCGGTGAATCAAAGACTTCTTAGTACTAACAAAGGCGACCATTTGCTCTTTATTCAAATCCGTCAACCAGCAATATTAGGTAGGTAATGATCTCTCACCGTGGTCGGCTGTCGCTACGGGAACCACGTAGAGGCCACAGAAGGGGTTAGACCAGCGTTCTTTTTTTTTTTCGACCGACGATGAAAACTTTATGAGGGTTCAGTGAGCCAAGTATGTCCAAAGATCCTGAGATCTCTCACCAAGGAGATGCTTTGAAGGTGTCCATGTGCCCCAAATGATTTCCACGCGCGTTATTTGCTGACCACGCGCCGCCAAGCTACTTCTGCACCGTAGTTCATGTAAAAGCATGTTTCCTTTTTTTCTTCTTCTTATTCTTTCAACTTTTAGTTATGTGGTGGGCTGTAGTTTTTTCATTTATTTGTTTCTTTTATTTTTAACATTTTAGATTATAATGGGTTATACTTTCCTTTTAGTTTCAAATCCAAAAAAAGAAGTGTAACATTTAAATTTTATATGGTCATATTGGGCATGTTAAGGCTCAATTTTGATTTTCAGCGTTAGATTACATTGTTTGTGCCAAAGTATGATTTTTGGATGACCTTTTTACGAAAAACCTGTATGGTTTCGAATATATTTTTATATTAGACTAGGAGAAGTTCGAGTTAAAAGTTGTTTAATGAAAGGACCCCGCATGCGCCGTTAAAAATCCGTAAGGTCGCAATCAAAGATAAAGATTTATATGTTGCTCCCATACTCACTCCTAACTACTATAGAGTCGATAGTGGTAAGTTCAGGTGTCGTCCACAGAGATAAAGGGGTTTAAGCGACAGCGTCACAAAATTCGCCCTCGGGCATCACCCCGAGTGTGTGTTAAGAATTGGAAACATTGTTTGGGGGGGGGGGGAGAGGGGTTGTGTTGATAAGATTATACTAATAACTGGGAGAATATAATGAGATAGTGAGATAAAGATAATGATAACAAAGCTTAGTCACCACAAACTAAGAATCTAGCCCTCGTGTATTGAACTACGACCCCAATTGGGATTTTAACAACACCTGACCCAATTGCTTGATGCTCCCAATATTGTTTGCATGCTAATCTAGTTAAAAGAAAGAGTAGCTAAGAAACTAGACAGGGGCTTAGCTAATCAAAAATTTAGACTCATCTTCCCAAGTATATCTATACAGGTACTGAATAGAACCACATCAGATCATTGTCCACTTCTAACAAGTTTACATAATCTGGCTAAAACCTATCCAAAGCCTTTTAGGTTCCAAAATATGTGGTATCTGAGAGAGGGTTTCCAGCAGGTCCTAAGGAACAATTGGGAGCAGTCTATAGAGAGTTATGGAATGTTAAGATTTAGTAACAAACTTAAAAGGCTAAAATTTTTTCTTAAACAGTGGAATAAGGATGTCTTCAAAGATGTGTTTCAAAAACATTAAAGAAGCAGAGAAGGAGGTAGACAGATTGGAGGCTGAAAATGATGAAAATGATAATGCTTTAACCCTAGGAGCCCTCAACACTGCAAGAACAAACCTCCTAATCAAAATTAAGGAAAGAGATACATTCTGGAAACAAAAGAGTAGGGTGAGATGGATGAAAGATGGGGACTGTAATAGCCAATTCTTCCATAACCCTGTTAAGCAAAAACACTCTAGACTATCCATACAAAAAATTAAGGATGATCATCACCACTGGTTAACTGACCAGGATGACATTGGGAGTGCAGGGGTAAGGTTTTTTTCTAATCTTCTACAGGATGAGAATACTGACATCAATGGTGCAAACCTTGCCTTTTTTCTCCAAGACATTCCACCCCTGATCTCCCCCCAGACAAACACAGAGCTTCTGAAACCTGCTACTTCTGATGAAGTTAAAACTGCTGTGTTTAGTCTTAGTGAAAACAGTGCCAGTGGTCCTGATGGATTTCATGGACTGTTCTATAGAAATAGTTGGGATATTATTGGCCAAGATCTTACTGAGGCTGTAAGAGACTTTCAAGCAGGTACACCAATCCCCAGGGCTATGGCATCTACCCATATTGCCCTCATACCCAAAAATCAGCATCCCTCAACTTTTAATGAGTTTAGACCTATAAGTCTTTCAAACTTTAGCAATAAAGTTTGTTCAAAGATTCTGATGGAGAGGATAAAACAGTTGATGCCCTCACTTATATCAAGTGAACAATCAGCTTTCCTTCAAGGGAGGGAAATTGCTGATAATGTGATCCTGATGCAAGAATCCACTAGATTCTTGCAGAAAGACAATGAATGTCTTAACCTAATTCTGAAACTGGACATGACAAAAGCTTTTGACAGGGTTTCTTGGACAGCTCTGAACTCTTTACTGCTCAAATTAGGATTTCATGGATCCCTGGTCAAAATCTTAATGTCTAACATAGCATCTGCATGGTTTTCAGTTTTAATAAATGGAGTAGCCTATGGTTTTTTCAAGCCATCAAGAGGTCTCAAACAGGGGGACCCCCTGTCTCCATTTCTGTTTAATATCCTCACTGAGCTTATGTCTAGGAAGCTCCACACATTATTTGAATCTAGGGCATTAGCTAGGTTTCATCTTCCACAGCACACTACCCCACTAACACATCTGATTTATGCTGATGACACTTGTATTTTTTTAAAAGCAACTGATAAATCCCTCAGAAACTTTGCTGCTTTTATCACCTCATTTGAAAAGGCAACAGGTCAGAAAGTAAATATGCAGAAATCTTGTTTTTACACTGGAAATAAATGCAGCAGAGCACAAAAAAGAAAAATCATTAACATTCTGAGCATGCAAGAGGGCAGTTTCCCCTTTAGGTATTTAGGCTGTCCTATATACAAGGGTAGAAAACTAAATGCACATTTTCATAGTATTCTGGAAGCAATTAGTGCAAAAATTCATACCTGGAATTCAAAATGGATCTCCAGAGGAGGCAGGATCATACTTATTAAGTATGTTCTCTCCTCTATTCCTCAACATGTGTTTGCAGTGCTACAGCCAACTTGTTTTATCCTAAGAAGAATTGAAATGTTGTGTTCTGATTTTCTATGGGGGGAAACTGAAGGTAAAAAGCACAAACACTGGAGATCTTGGGAGAGAATGTCTTTCCCAGAAGATGAAAATGGGATAGGCTTAAAGAACTTAGATTCAATAATTGATGCTTACTCCCTTAAACTCTGGTGGAAAATGCAGCAGGGAATAGCCCCCTGGACTAAATTTATCTGGTCTCTCCCAAAACATAGGAGGACTTCAGATGTATGGAAAAGAGTCCAATCAGTTTCAGATTTTGCAGAAAATCACACAAGAATTATTGTGGGTAGGGGAACTTGTAGTTTTTGGTGCTCTAACTGGACAGGCCATGGACTATTGATAGATAAGATAGGTGGAAATCCCCACTGAATCCAGAACTAACTGTTAGAGAATTCTTCTCAAATAGGGCTCCATTAATATCTATTTTGGCACCACATATTTCTGCTGACTTCTTACAGGAATTGCAAAGGGAACTCACTCTCACTGAGGACAGGGATATCATGGTTTGGACTCCTAGTCCACAAGGTAAGTTCTCGGTTAAAAGTGCTTATAAAAGTTTGAGACACAGACATAGAGAATCATCATCATTGAAGAAGGTACAATCTCTAAACTTACCTGTTAAGATCACTTTTCTGACTTGGAGAATACTAAACAACTTGATGCCTATGGATGATATGCTCACTGAATTTGGGATTGTCACTGTATCTAAATGTCCTTTTTGTGAGCATGAGGATACTCTGCAACACTTCTTTAACTCATGCCCCTATGCCTCTTTCATATGGAAACAAATGCATGCAATTCTAGAATTACCACAGGCTCAGTTTGCAAATTTATGGGATAGATTAACAACTTATTGGAACATTACAAACCTGTCAAAATTGCATAACTTCCTCTGTTACTCTCTGCCTTGTTTAATTCTATGGGAACTGTGGAAAGCAAGGGGCCAGGTTCTATATCAGAATGTTAAGCAAACACCTTTACATACCTGGAAGCAGGTTAAGGCAAACTGTAGACTCATCTCTATAGTTAGGCCACTGATTTCAAGCAACCCCTCAGATAGCACATGGATCCAACGAGGATTAATCTCACTTTTGAATCCACCCCCGCCAATAAAACTGATTCCAATTAAATGGGAGCCCCCAGATACAGGCTTCAAACTGAATGTTGATGCATCTTGCAACCAAAACTCCTCATCTGTTGGGGGACTCATTAGGGACAATAGGGGTAGATTTAGACTCGGTTTCCATAAACTTACTAAGGGTGTTTCTCCTTTGCAGGTGGAGCTTCAGTCTGCCCTTCATGGCATTCAACTGGCAGTGGAAATCGGTTTTCATCAAATTTCACTTGAGATGGACAGTCAGAATGCAGTGAGCATCATCAATGGCAAACTGAAGCCTCCATGGAACTGCCTTCAACTGGCTAGGCAGGTGGCAGATCTTATGAAGAAACATAGCATCCAAGCCAGTCACATCTACAGAGAAATCAATGGTGCAGCAGACTTCTTAGCAAAGTATGGACAACAAAGAAGGGATCCACAACATTTCACGGATCCTACATGCATCCCACAGCTGAAGGAAATACTTTTGAAGGACACACACTACTCTTGGAGAAGGATCAGGGCGTAGAACCGGAAATGCTAGGCTGGAGTGTACATCGACACTAGGGGTGGTGGAGGTGTACACAAACAGAAGGGCATGTCCGGTTAAACGATTAGCTTATATGTCTTGCTAGACATCTTATTTTCCATGTACAGGCCTCTTTTGATATTGGCATAGACTATGCCTGCAAGAATTGCGACAACTAGTGTCCAATTCTCTCTTGTATACATCTACTGGACTGGTTTCACAGGAATTAAATCCCAATCTGATGGTTAGGGGAGCCATAATAGAATCCCCCCACCTACTGGTGGTTTTAATTAAAAAAAAAGTTACAAGACCACCTTATTACCACTCCGGTAGCTCACAAGGTTTGTGTTACCCCCCGGCACACTCAAGGCTACAAGCAAGTCATAAAAATGTAACACTCTCAAAGTATTTTCATAGTCGAGCACTAAATCATGCAAAAATCTAACTAGGTGTGCGTCATAATCATATTCAATACAATAATTATGGCAAGAAGCTAAAGCATGAATTAAACATGATAATTTATAGCAAAAATAAATAGACATGAATCTTGAAGTCTCACAGATCAAATCTTAAAATATGCATACAAATAACCCTAAGTCATAAACTAAGCTACTAAGATTAAACCCATGACATTCAATGGATTAAATGCCATGGAAATGTGTAATAAATAGGGACGATCATGGGTCGGGTCTAATAAGACCCAGAACCGACCCTAAAAATAATTATTTGACCCAGACCCAACCCGGACCTGTAGGGTCCAAAAATCTTAGACCCATACCCAAACCCGATGGGTCTAAACGGATCTTGGGTCCAAAATGTGCCCTAAATGGGTCAAACTTTCTAATTTTTTTCTTCACTAAATAAAATATGTATTATCTTAAATTCAAATAATTCAAGTTCAATATGGACATAAAATTATTAAAGAAAAAATTCAATACACATTATTTGTTTAATTGAAAATAAAATACAAAGAGAATGTGAAAGTAATTTAGAAATTAGGATAAATAATATATATACATAGAATAATATGGGTCTACGGGTTGAGTCTAGGTCGAATCTGGGTCTTGATATTTTAGACCCGGTCCCGGGCCCATTTTTTAAAATCTAGATCCATACCTGGACCTGAAACCAATGGGTCTAAATTTTTTTACCCATACTCAACCCGATGGGTCTAGACCCTGTGGGTCTGGGTCGGATCCTAGCCCATAATCATCCCTAGTAATAAATGAAGAGAGAGAGGAAAATATGATCTAAACACTATTCAACCGCCTCTCTTTTAAAACCCTAGAAGAATAGGTCACTTATATATAGCACGACACATATCCTGATCGTGTCCTTTCATATTTCTGCTTGCACGGGTCGTGTCCAAAATCTTCCTTGGGCACGAGCTGATGGGACGACCCATGCAAAACTGCACGATCTGTTCCTCTTGAATTTTATTCAGACATTTGATTTCCTTTTTTCGTGCTCTTCGAACTTTCACCATTTCAAGCTCAATGGCATTCATTCTTCTACAAATCTTGCAATTGGCCTTCAATCTACTACCAGCCTTGCGGATGGCCTTCACTCATGAATAATCTACAATTCGTAGATCACAAAAAAAGGATCTAGATACTAACAAGGGAAAGATCCCATTAGGTTCACAATTGGCTCGCAAAATAGGGAAGTTACATAAGAAAACCAAAGATGATAGTTCTAACCCCCTATTGTGAAAAACCTATCTAAACCTAACTAACCACCAACAAAAGCATTGAAAAATAGATGTTAAATGCTCTAAGAAAACATCCATTTTACATCTCATCCTTTAAATACTAACTTTTGGCGATGTCGATGTGAGGATCCAAAATAGCTTGGTAGAGTTTGGTTAGATAGGACATGGTTTAGTTGCGAGATCCCATGTTTAGTCTTGCTTTGACCAATGTGTTGATTTCATTCGAGCGACGTCAGTGCGGATGTGAATTTTAAAAAAAAATAGAATTAATTAAATTGGTGATCAAGTGGAACACCGTTTAAGTTGCATAGAAGTCATGGATAGAATTTTGTTTACAAACATGTAGGAACAAAGCACACCTTCAGACACAAACTTGATTCCCAAATTCTCATAAAATGAACTATACCATTGATACATGTAGGATAAGATCCCGGGAAGTCCCCGGGATCTCCCTCAGGAGCTTAAATCAGTATGTAAATGTTGTATGTGTAATTTCTGGAAAACCTATTCAGCTGTTCAGATCACTTATTTATGCGGTGTATTCTGCAATCCTTGCGGATCATGGGCCATGTTCATAGATCATGGTTTTAGTGGCTTGGTTATAGGTGAGAGTCGTTCCTTCTCCCGGGTTTGCTCTGCTAGTTTACTGTAAACAAGATACTACTCTTACTAGGGTTTTCTTTTATCTCCGACAGATAGCTAGCATTGCTCTTTAGCGAGGTCTTATTTTAGATCGAGGAATGAAGTGGAAAGGAAGGAACCTAAGGGAAATACGAGCTAATATTGTAGAAATTGGGTGCCTTAGGGGTTCTAAAGGCATCATTTTCTTTTTTAAAAATAAATTGACCCTTATTTTGATTTTATTGATATTTTCTTTGTCATGTAGACCTTAGGTTTTGTATCTTAACAAAATCCTTACTTCATGGTCGAGATGCGAGCACATCTATTATCTATCATAAAACCATCCGCTCGAGGGAGGATCATGGAAGTACTAAATGTAAGGTTGATGTGGAAGGGGAATGTGAGAGGGGTTTTTCTAAGTTGATTAAAACGCAGGACTACGTAACTAAGGGTTATAGTGGTATAACACTGGCTAAGTGTTCTATTCGGGAGGTACACTATTTTTTGAAACAATTGTTTGTGGATTTGAGTCCTACACCATTAACTTTATTTTAATGAAGTAGGTTGGAGAACCATTAACCGAGGCTGCTCAACTTGTTGTCGATTGTGTCAGAAAGGTGAAGAAATTAAAGAGGCAATTGAGCTCAATAGATTCACCAAGAGCATGTATTGACAATAATTCAATAGATGAGATAAATTAGCTGCATGCTATTTACAAGCAGAAGGATGTAATTATTATGACATTATGTGAGGAGATTAGGGGTCCAAAGGAAAGTGGTCCTGCTTGTCCAGGTTATCCCAATGAACTGGCTAATAAGCTTGTTAGTACTAAGGAATTTCCTCGTATATTCAGATACTTGTATGTTATGGTTAATGTTGGGCATTATGGGTCTTTGCTCCGACTTCGTGAACAAAATATCGATTTAGAGATCACTTGTATGGGTGAGGCATTTGTTCCAGATGAGGCATTGGAAAGATTTAGAGCTGTATTCCTACAAATTCTAAGGGTAGGGGTTGGAAACTTTTGCCTTATTAGGGTACTTAAGAAGATGGGAACACTTCCTATTTTAGTGGAGCTGGAGGGATGCGATATAGATCGGGTTGGGTTTCTTTCTAATCCACATAAGGTCAATGGTACACTATGGGAACAGACTGCAGCCAAAACTATTAGAGCTGAACCATAGGATGGTGGTATTGGTGATAAATGAGTCAAAGTTTAATTTTCTTATTCTAAGGTAGGGTAGATTGTTTTCTTATATTTGGTTAGTGATGTGCATAATTAGGCATTTGTTAACCTATGCAATAGGAATAATAATTGGTTTGTTTTACTTTTTGGATTGCTAGCATCAGTTAGACGGTCATGTTTGATTTTCTTGTCTAAATCCCTCGTTTTGTATACTTAATTGATACTAATGGACACCTTATATCCACAAACACCTAGATCTTCATTTGTGATCATCATTAGCAGATCGCTCGTGGGTACTTTTCATTACATTTATATTTATGGCCGTTCACAAGGATGGTAGAAGATGTTGAAGGCCATTCACATTAGAATGGTAGTAGATGAAAGCCACGAACTCTACATTGTGGTAGTAGATGGATTGAGCTAAAGATAGAAATAATTGAAGTTCAAAGAGGCAAAGAAAGAAATGGAGAATTGTTGTCTGAGAGTTGCACCAAGTTCTGGGAATGATCCAAGAAGAATCAGCCCTTGGGGTTGGTTCCATTGTATGTTTCATATCGACCACCATGAAATCAACTACAAGAACTCTCAAATCAGACCAATGGTTCATCCGTAGTGGAGCAAAGAAGTTAGTTGGATAAACTAGTAACGGGTGGCATGAACCACTAATGGGAGGCATGAGACCAAGCATGAATGGCCCGCACCACTCCACACGACCCATGTCAGGGGCCTTTGGCATGAGCCATGCAAAATCCCAGCACGGGCCGTGTAAAGCCTGGCTGGCATTGACCTCAACTTCTCTTTTTTTCAATAAAAAATGGGCAAGTATGGGCATAGACCATTCCATTTCACACGACCTGCACCGTTTCAAGTAAAAAATATTGAGACCATCCCACAAGGTGTGAATAATGAAGTGGTCCATTCCAAAAGACTGAGAAAAATGAAGATCTGGTTGATGGCCCATGCCAAATGACACGAGGTGAGGATCAGAAGTGCAAAAACAAAGCTCTAGACGATGGCCCACACCGGATGACACGGAACGCATCCATCACGGCCCTGCTAAGATTGGCGTCCCATGCCAGCACGAGGCATGCGGCCCGTGCCATATCTAGCATCCCACGGCAGTATGAGGCCACATTAGGGGCACAGGCCGTGCCATCCCTAGCGCCCCGTGTTAGGCGGCGACTGCTATGGTTTTGGCCTATGTTGAGGCCTATTTTTAGGTCGAAGCCCCTAGTACTATAAATATAGCCTTAGTCTACTAGGGTTAGAAGTCTTGTACCATTTTTCTTAGTTCATTAGTGGATTTGAAGAGCAACTTAGAGAGAGAAACACTGTCTCTTCTCTCTGGATTCTTTCTCTTTTTCCTTTTTATTTTGTTTTTTCCCCAAAGATGTGGAATTCAATGAAATACTTGAATTCCACTTCTAGGGAGTATTTTTATAGCTTGGGGATAAATTTGTATTCATGTGTTGATTTGTGTTTTGTGATATTCATTAGATCATATTAATTCTATGTGCTTATGATATTATGATGGCTTGTTTTTAAATTGTATTAGTTGCATGAAAGATACACTCCATTAGAACACACTCTAGTTTATATTCATGTTGGTGAAAATATAGATACATCCAGGGGAAGAGAAACCTAGATGTGATATGGGTAGCGGGGTCCAAGTCTACGTGGGTGTGTGTACCTAGGTCTTTTATTAGTTTTACCGTTACAATGATATCACACCAGTCTTAACTGGCGAGTTGGTCTGATAGGCTTCGGGTAGAGATAGCATTTAGTAGCAAGCTAGGGTTGTAAGAGGTCTTAGTGTCATCGATAAGGTGCCTACCTCCCTTTGCTTCTCCATAGGCCTAGGGGTGAGGCATTTGTGGTGTAGAGCCTGGAACGTAACCATATGGGGGAGAAACAAATTTGCACAATGGCAAGGCCATTGTTGCACTCTCCTATCGTGGAGGCGGTTCCAATTGAAGAATGCAAGAGTGCTGAAAATTGACCACGCCATGTATTATGAGCACCAGATTATGTTGTTGAGGTTTTATACGTGATAGAATTGAGGATCAGAATATTTATTCAACCATGTTACGCAAATATTCCCCAAGTGTCTTTCTATATAGTTTACTTGTGTTTTGGCTTTATGTTCGTAGTTGTTTGTTGAAAAATCTACCCCCCCATTTTACTACACTAGCTATTCCTTGCAATATGTACATATTTGCAACCAGTATGTGGTTGTGTTTTAATTGACTATTAGGCCCTATCATCTCTGTGGGCAAACCTGGGATTGTCCCTAACTACCCCATAGGTAGCTGAGTGGTAAGTTGGGTGCATAATACAAATTTTATCTTTGACCTTCCTTAGCCTTTGCTCGGGTTAGCTACTAATGACCCCGAGTGGAGGTGGGTCTGTTATATTTCTATGTAACCTCATTGAACATATAATATTGTTATTGCTTGGTTGATCCTTATATTTGTTTCTATGGTATATAGGTAGAGAAACCTTCTACATAGGACAATGCAGCATATATGCATCCTAAAGCATTGGCTTTATCTACTGGTTACCTCGAATAGATTCTAAAAATGTCTCATATGTGGGTGAATATTATACTGAGCTAATAAATGAAATACTTTATGTATGTTGGATTTGGATAGAGTCCATGGGGTTCTGAATGGTTTGGGGATACCAATTAAGGTTGAGGAAAGTGTGAGAGAATTGGGTTGTCAGGTATAGGTTTTGTTTTCTCAGATTGTTGGGGCTATTTCAAGGTGGAGTTACATAAGAGACAAAATTTTTCATTTTTACACGAATACGATGCTTATCTATCTGAGCAGGGTTTCATATTCAGAGGCTGGAGAAAGAGTTAACCATTGTCATGAGACACGCCGATGAATGGAAAATAATCTTATTGGAAAAATGTTAGGAAAGTGACAAGTTATAAAATATGTTATCGAAACAGACTGATTATGTGGATGAGATCGCTCATCGGAATAGGAGGCTAGAGGATGAATTCCATCAAATCAAAAAGTGAAGTACAAGTGTAGAGGGTGCGTTATAATGAAGAACATGAACTCTCGGCTCGACTTCTAAAGAAGTATGGGAAGCTATAGGGCTAACTCGATGTTGGAGAAGTTCGCCATGTCCGGCTAAAGGCACAATGTCAAGAATTGGAGGAAATACTACAAAATCAATATGAAGTTAATGTAAACTTTGTTCTGAGATTGGTGATCTTCTTTGTTAGAATCTCCACGAGGGGTGTTCAAAAGACCCTGTGGTTGTTTGGAACAAGAAGTGATTGAGTTAAAATGGAATCTAGTGACATATGCCTATTCCATCTATCTGATGAGTATGCAACTAGGGAGGTCAGAATGTGGTTCGATTGTTGACCATAAATCTTATTATGTGAATTATATGTGTCATATAGAGGCTGCTGGTTCTACACAGGATGGAGTTTACCTACATATGCTGTGGTAACTAAAGGAATCCAAGATGCAGAGGCCGAGATAGTAGCAGGGATGGATCACTAGTTATTGTAGATTGTTTTGGCATGTAATCCTTTGTGATCTAATTTACAATGGTGTTTATTATAAACATTATTAAGGATTTTCATGTTTTGGAGTGTTTTATGTGTTGGGTTTATGTATTGACTATAGAACGGACTGGGGTCAGCTTATGTTGGAAGGATGGAGATTTTCCATGCGCATGCAAAGCCGCGACCCCTCTCCGTAGTGAAGGTTGTGTGTTTAATCTGATAATAAAAATAAAATGTTTGCTTGTGTCACATGGCTGGTGATTTTCCTACTTGTGTCGTGTCCACTGTTCAGAAGGTGTAGGTAAGTGTATGGACTGGGTTTGTCATCAAGGGATAATAATGTTATGTGGGCTTTGTCATTTTGGGTTATCGGGATGATTTTTCCTATTTTCAAGGTCACGGTAGTAGGTAAGGTGGTTATGGGTAATCTCTTAGTTGTTATTGTTTCGGTGCATAATGTTTGTTATTTATTTCTATGCTTATCTCTTTCCTATATAAGAAGGTTTATTCCTAAGTATATCTTGAATTTTTTTTTGTGTAAGACCAGTTTTGTTTTTTTTTTGCTCAGTTCAACAGTTTTATTTGTTCGAAAAATGTGTGGATGTTATAATGTGCTAAGGGCTAACATGATGTGGGACTCTGGTGGTGCAATTTTTTGGGTGGGAAGTTCTATTGGTTTGGTAGTCCGAGTTGGGTGGATTCTATTATTTCTTTTACTGGTGGCACATATTGGGGTAATATTCCTTACAAGATTTTCTATGAAAGCTCATGTAGGCTTTAAGTTTTTATCCTTTTGTTATTAACTAAATATTATGTGTACATGCATTGAATATTTTAATGTTGAACTGTATAAGATCGACAATTAAGATCAAAGAATGATGGGATGGATGATGATGGTGAATCTTCATCAATCCAGCCATCTTTCCCACTGGTCAAGGAAAAGGAGTTGAGAAGAAGCCTAACCTTGTCTCGACTTGGCTCTAAGGGGATGATAGGCTACAAAACCAACAAACACTCCTGGTATTCTGTAGGTGTGGGTTTGGCTATGCTAGGATGAAGTGGAGTATTGTTCGCGAGCGATAACTGGTTGATGGTGATTTATCATTCTCTGTCATACTTGCCCAATTTTAGGTTGGTACACCTACATTCGGGGAGCACCACGAAGTACGAGACATGATCGTGAATTGGATGATAATCCAACACCTTTTTTTAGGTTTCACGACTCTTCATGTGTTAATGTTGCTACCAACCGTTGTAGGTTGGGTAGCTCGGAGTTACAAAGCATGTAATTTGCATTCATTTCGCATGATATTTATATGTACTCTAAGTAGATTAAAATGAGTATCTCGTATTTGTAATTCCTCCTATTTGTATTTTGGGTTACCAGGTCCCAGATTCATACGCTTTTTCTTTGCCAGTGTTTACTAGTCGAATATTGTTTTAAACTTTTGATATAGAACATATTATCACGTTTTTAATCAATATCTCTATGATTGTGAGGTATTTACTTGTATTACACGTTCCTGTGAATGAGCGTGCCTTAGTTATGTAGATGTAATCACTACAAGAAAAATGAACTTTTACTTCACCCCTTTTACCTCAATTTCTTTGTTAATTACAAATAACCAAGGTAAAAAGTTCTTTTACCTTGATTGTTTTTTGTTCGAAGTAAAAGGTATGTTTTACCTTGGTTATAAAAAAATCAAGGTAAATAATTGGTTTTTTACCTTTGTTCTATAGAGACCGAGGTAAATAATTTTCAAAATGGAAGTAAAAAGAATGACCGACGTATGTGCGACGTCAGTTGTGTGGGTCAGATAATGCAATGTTACTTATTCGTGTCAAGATCGACCCGCTCTTTACATTAGTATAAACAATTTTTATTCGATGGCTAACAATGACGTAGAGACCACCGGGATATAGTTAGTGAGTTTGGTTCTATTGACCGAATTCAATCATGATACCTGATGTGGTAGCCTGTCTAGGTAGCCTCTTCTTGGTTCATTTGTTTAAATTCCTTTACATACTATTGCAGCCCCAAAAGTGATTCCGGGAGAGCACCTTTAACGATCAAGTTAGTCCATTTTCAAGAAATGGAATTTCTCTATATAGTCGCACATACCATAGCTCCTACAGAGCTTGTTGTATTTATAGGCTAATTCCCTTTGCAGTTCCTCGTTCTTAGGAATTCAAGATCGTGGGTACGCCACTCCTGCCACGTTCCTCGGTCATGGTCTTTGTGTTTTCTGCATGTCCTGTCTTGGGCGGTTCATGTTCTCTGCCATGATCCGCAATCCTTATGTTCGATGCATCTATATGCTTCTTGCTTTAGGTCAACACTGGATAGGATAATGTTGGGCTGGGCCTATCTACTCTCAGCCCTTTGATCACTGGGTTACACCTACACCATAAGCCCCCCTAGCCATGGAGACTATTTAGAAACAAAGTAATGGTGTTGTTTGTAGCTTGAGTGCGAGTTGATGTAAGGTTTGGACAGGATGTTCAGGATGAAAAGCTATGTTCGTTATCCTTGTGAAGTGATGTAGTCTTGTTGGCTGCCTCTTTGTCTTCGGTCACTCTTGAAATTTTTATTTTTTTTTGAATTTTGAGCTCCTCGCAAAAAGTTTTTATTTGTGGTGGTTTGTTTTTAAAGTCCATGATTTTCTCCCTATTGTTCGGTATCCTAGCCCATAATTATCTGACGTTTGTTATCGCTCTACCTCTTAAATGGGGAATTTAAAACAAAGAATTCAATGTGGCCCTTAAACATTGTTCTTTCTTTTCGTATACCACCGCCGTATCAATATAAGCAAAAAGGTACTTTGGTTTTTGTTAGATACTCATCATTATGCCTTCCTCATCGATTGTTCCTCATCGATTGTTCCTTTTTATTGTTTATATTCAAGTATCATTTTTCACTTTTTGCTTCAGTTTCTCTTCTCCGTTATTCAGGGTTTCTGTTCCTCTGCCAATCCCTAATTTTTCTGCGTTTAATCCACTTTCAGCTCCTTCAAGAGTAAGTTTTAAAATATCTCTGCTGTGTCTTTTGGGGTTGTAGTACTTTCTCTGATTTTGGTTTTCTGTTTGATTTATTTTCGAGTGTCTTCTCCGATGTGATTTTTGCAAATCCTTTTTTGCACAAGATCTGTTTCCCTTGAATTTTATCTTGACTAAGATTATTACCTCCCAATTTTAGGACCTCCATGTCTTCTTCTAACCTTGGTAAGTTCCCTGTAAAGGATGGTGCTTCCGAAGGGGATTCTGAACATGTTGCCAGATCTCTCTCTATTCCCAGTATCTTGACCATCACCTATGTAAATGACTTAAATAATTTCTTTCCTTATTTGTCCGCTTATAAGCTTCGTTCTCCTTCCAAATCAGAGTGTGTTCGTAACCCTCTTCCTGGCTGTGTTTCTTGTTATCTACCATATCGGAACTTTGGCCTCTATTTTCCAGTTTCTGAACATGAGATTGCATAGCTTTGTTCATATAAAATTGCGTTGTCCCAATTTCATCCCAAGGACATTGCAATTATAATGGTACCTTTCACAATCAACTTATTCCACAATTTCTACCACTTTCGAAAAGTGAAAAACATTGTGGACAAATTTACCCTATATCCTGTGATTTTTTGGGTTAAGCTTGTGAGTGGTTTCCTAAGTAATGTCGGCGATTGGCGTATGTCATATTTTTTTATCAAAGCCAAAAAAAATCCTGAGTATGATGTACCTTTATGGAACTAAAAAGTTCCTAAGTCTAAGCTTCCTAGCTTGAGTGTTTTCTATACTAGGGAGACACCGACTATGGCTACGCTTAGCGTACATACCCAACATCTTCACCACAGTGACTCTAACGCTGAAGGTGTCTTGTTTGCCTATATTATACTTTATTTTACATTGTACTATTTTTTATCATTTGTTGTATCATTATTATACATTCTTGCGTGAGTTCATTTTGACCTGTGTTGTTTCTTATTGTAGCGGATATTGATCTCACGAAAGGTGACATTGATTCGTAAATCTTCAATGACGAAGAAGTAAATATGGTTGTCATTCAGACTGACCATGTTGGTGGTGATTACGCCGTGCCTCCGCTGCCGATCATTATAGGCCTTAGGGATAACCAGACTGAGGGTGGGCAAACTAACCATCGTTAAGCCCTGAACCCATCGAGGGAGAAGAAAAACAAGAGGGATCGGAGAAGTGGTCATTCCGGACATTATATTCCTCCTCTTAAAAAGGGGCATGGTAACCAAATTAGTTCACAAATTACATAGAAAACTGAGGACTTTCTATCTGAGGGGGTAATTTCTAATATTTTTTCCTGCCTTTTACGACCCGACACACTGGCTGTGGTAAGGCTGCAAATTTCCTTAAGTAACTTATCTTATGTATTAATCTGTTGTTTGTAATGTAGTAAATAACTTCATTCCCTATGTTAATTACTTGTAAGGTTGGCAAGGGATTGAAGATTGAGAGCGAGCGATTGTCCAAGCACTCTCCCACTGATGATTCACTAGTGGAGAAATACAAATATCTGGAAACTAAGTGTTCGTTATTGGAGTGGAAATATGCTGAGGAAAAAGTGAAGGCTGTTGAGGAGAAGGTGAAAGCTTGCAAAGAAGAGGTGAGTGATGCTAAGGAGAGTGCAAGGCTCGCGGGTGTGGAAGCTTCTGAGCTTCATTTTCAGTTGAATGAGATGTGAACCAATGGGCCTGCTTCCCCTTAATACCCCCAAGTGTTGGTGGATCGGCTATGGAAGACAAAGTCATTTTATAATATTTTTGAAGATATCTGCATGGCCGCTCGAATTTTTGGGTATTGTGAGGCCGTGAAGAATGTATGGCAGTGGAACCCAAAATGTGATTGCAAAAGTGTGCCTACTCTGTCAAAGTGCACTGAAACCCTAGAAAGCAAGAGAGCCGATCTGAATCAAGCCTTCATAGATAAGATTGCTGACGAGGGCCATTCATACTCCTTGCTTTCACATTTCGCTAGTCTCCCTTCAGTGGCTGAGCTGAAAGAGCGTGAGGTGATGAAGAACTTCCATTTAAGCCCAGCGCCGATGTTGTGACTCTTAATCCAGATGCTAATGTAGCTAATACAACTACTGGAACTCCTCTCCTTCAAGCCGGTGATGGTGATTCTACTTGGTGGCCTAACCAAGATGTCTTTGCAATTGCTGCTCCAATTCCGCCTAACCCTAACCCTGAAGTTAGTTAATTTTTAGTATTTCTCCATATATATATATATATATATATATATACTGGGTAGCTAGTTTGTACTCTTAAAATTTTTTTTAGTGTTTGTATGTTCTATTTGCATGGATTTATTTATAAGAGTTGATATGCTTGTTGCCCCGTACTTTCTTATGTACCTTACTCATGTGCAGGGTTTCAACATTATGATCGATAGTAAATTTCTAAAAAATCTTTGATTTTTTGGGATGTAATGACCCTTTCTCTAAACCTGTCAATTTTCTTCGTGCTACTCGATTGTTCCCTAAAGAATGTGCATTGGTCATTTCCTCTGACCTTTTTACACGAATGGAATCACTTCCCCAATTTATTTGGTGGAAACATCCTTTTCCATTTGTGCATCCTTCGTGATCTAACTGCATACTATGAGTTACCCTTGCAGCAAGCTTATTCCCGATGGATACAATGTGGAATCGCTTGGGAAGGGCATTGTTCGTGGTTTAGTAGATCTTAAGTCTGCTGGTGCATATATCCAATCGCTTAACATTATTGTTCGTGTTCAAGAGTGGGCTCTTTGTCTAGGCATCCGTTTGAAGTATATGCTCCTGGGTATCGATGATCTTGAAAAGAAATGGGGTACGGTCGTGAAGGAAACTCGGGATGCTTTGTGAGTTCTGCGCAGAATCCTGAGCAAACAAAATGATCTTATTTACCGAAACTAACAAAGATGCTCCGACAACAAATAGAGGCTAGGGAGTGTATCACAAGCAAGACTAGCAAAGCCCATCAGAAGATGCTGATTATTGATAAGCAACGTGCCTGTATTGATGACCTTCTGGAAAAGCTTAAGAAGAAACATGCGGAATGTGACCACTTCTCGACCTCTGCTGTTGGATGGAAAAAAAGTTTGATGAACAAGTTTCCATGAATATATAACTACAGGGAGAAAACAAAGATCTTTGTGTTGAATGCAATTGTCTTGATTCGTCTGTTCATCCGTTGGAGAAGGGTTGCACTGACTACAAGAATCAACTTCAAGTTCCCTCTTGGTCATGACGACGTACCTCAAGCCATGGTGATTTGACTGTAGGTGGTGGCGGTCAAAGAATTAGATTTTCAGATGCTGTCCAATCTCATATTCGTTGTCTTGAAGGGGAAGTTTGAAATTTAAGGATGAGAATAGAACAGTACAAGGAAACAGTTAACATTATGAGTATGTAGTTAGATTGCGAAGAGTTTGGTCCTATAACTGACTTTAAGGCTTATTATGCCAAACATCTTGATCGTATGGAATGAAGTAGTATGACCCACCATCCTATACTTACATATGCAATGGAAATATGATCACTTAGTTAGCTAGGAGTGTGAGGCAGAGGAAAGTCACTGCCGAGCTGAGCAACGTCTGCACAACGGTGAATGATCTTCTCATGAAACTGAACGCCCTCCTTAAGAGGTTGAACTTAATCATCATTACGATGGTTCCACTTCTTCTGGACTATCACGCTCTTCAAAGCGTAGATAGTGTGTCTTCTTTGTTGCTATAAATAATATGATTGTCTCTATGTTTTGTTGTTGTTGGGGTCTATGACTCGTCTTATACTGATAACGATTGTTTCCTATATTTTTTGTTGCCATGTTTTTCTATCAAGATCGATCTTCCGTGATCTTGTGCTTTGTGGGCTTATCAACTTTGTAGCTAAATATATTTCTTGCTTTGTCGATGTTGCAAAGTTGCAAGATCTACTGCTTGCTTTTATCGATATGTTTTAAAGACTAGTTTTCCTATGAGCAAGATCTACAGCTTGCATTCGTTGGAATTGTGGAGTTGCAAAATCCAGAGTTTGCAATCCATTGTATTTGCGCAAGATCCATAGCTTGCTTTTGTTTGTTATGCGGAGTTGCAAGATCTAAAGCTTGCAACCTTTTATTATTATGCAACGTCAATAACTCACGTTTTATTTACTTAGCAAAGCTATAAGATCTAAAGCTTTGAGACATCGATGTTTGTGTAAGATCCATAACTTGCAGAATGTTTGATTTTCAAGATTGAAAGCTTGTGTTCGCTGTCCGATATGCGGGATCTACTGCCCGCTGTTAAATTGTCCAAGTAACCCGATCATAGAGAATTAGAACAGTGAATATGGTGCAGCAAAGTGGATTTTAATATTAATATATACGATGTTGATCATATTGTGGTGGAATAATGATACTAAAGGAAAACAAGGATAATGTCATTGTGTCTATACAGGTGGTCACTCGCTATCTTTATTTTAGACATAAAACTCCCTTAAGTTAGTCACATGCCACGTGTTCAGGACTGCGGTGCCATCCATTATTTCTAACTCATAGTTGTTGGACTTGTGAGCCTTCGTGACTTTGTATGTTCCTTCCCACTTTGGGCATAGCTTTCCTCGCTCTTTAGCCAAGCTAGTATCGTTTTTCCTCAACACCAGATCACTAATCTTAAATCACCTTTCCTTTACTTTCTGATTGTATGCTTTTGCCACTATTTCCTTGTGTTTGGCTTCTATGATATTTGCCAAGTTTCTTTGCTCCTCTAGTTTGTCTAGTTCCAGCTTCAACACATCTGGATTGTCCATCTCCTTATAATTGCTTATCATGAGACTTGAATTTCCAATTTCTACAGGTATGATTGCTTCGTGACCGTACACCAAAGCCTATGGCATCTTCCCCGTTGGTTGTTCGATGGTTTTTCTATACAACCATAGCGTGTTTAGTATCTTATCCACCCAACCTGTTCACTTTCCTTCTAAACACTACTGTATCCCCTGAACTATGGTCATGTTTGTCACTCCCATTTGGCCATTAGCTTGAGGATGTGCCAAAGCGGTAAACTTCTGAATAATCCTATTTGAACTCCAGTCAGTGAAAACCACACTTGTGAATTGTGTGCTATTATCTGGAAAATGGTATGTGGCAGTCCAAAGCAGCACACAATGTTTTGCCATACAAATTTCCTAGTGGCTTCAGCTATAACACATCCCAATGGTTTAGCTTCGACCCCACTTTGTGAAGTAATCTACTGCTACAATGAGGAACTTAGCATTAGTTTCTCCTCTTGAGAATGGTCCCACTAAGTCTATTCCCCCCTGTCAAATGGCCAGGCTCTGTAGATTCCTGTCAAAGTTGATTGCAGCTTATACGACAGTGAAACCTTAATTTGGCAACTCCTACACTTGAGAACGAATTTGTGTGCACCATTGAACATAGTCGGCTAGTAGTACCCTGCTCTGATTATTTTTCTAGCTATCATTCTTGCTCCCTGGTGTGTTCCATATAAGCATTCATGAACCTTTTTGAAAATTTCAGTCGCCTTTGTTGGCCCTACACATTTTATCCATGGGGACAAGAATCCTTTTTTGTACAATGTCCCATCTTCGTAGGCGTAATTAGTGGAATGTAATTCCAACCTTCTAGCCTCCACTTTATCTTCTGGCAACGTTCTTTTTGTGAAGAAATTCATTAGCAGAGTCATCTAGCTTGCCTCATCTTCTTGGATTGTTATCACAACTGTTGATATGGTGCTTCTAACTGAGATAACCTCCATGATGACATTCTTCTACTGAGTAAGGGAATCAAATCCTGCAATCCCTAGCTTTCTTAATGCACCCACCTGCATGTTTTTGCATTGCGGGACGGTTTTATGTCAAAATATTCAAGTTGGATTATAAGCTATCGCACCTGCACCAAATATTTCATCAAGTGGTCTTCTCGTACCTTGAAGTCAACTCGCACTTGTTCGACTGCAATTAGTGAATCACTGGATACCCGGACACTGCTTACTGTCATTCTGACCGCGAGATCTAATCCACAAATTAGAGCTTCGTATTCTGCTTCATTATTGGTAAGCAATAAGTCGAATCATAATGAGTGTTTGTGTTCACCCCATTTGGGTCTACTAAAAGCAGTCTTGCTCTGTATCCTTCCTTGCTTGATGCGCCATCACGAACAACGTCCAAGCCACCTGTTCCCATTTTGACTTACCTTTGTCAATTGTGAAAATCTTATGGATGCTTGCTCTTTGTGTCTGTTCGCTTGATATCTGTGCAATGAAGTCTGCTAATACTTGAGCTTTGGTTGTTGTTCTAGGTTGAAATTGTATTTCAAATTGACCTAGTTCTAGAGCCCACTTTGCCAATCTACCCGAAGACTCCAACCTAGAGAGGATGTTCTTGATTGAAAACCTTGTGTAAACTACTATGTTGTGGCTATGAAAGTATGTTCTCAATCTTCGTGCCGAATAGACCAAAGTCAATGTTAACATTTCTATAGGAATGTAAGTTGTCTCCGCATTTTGTAGGATTCTGCTGATGTAATAAGTTGGAACCTGTCTCTACCCTTCCAAGTGAACTAACATAGAGCTAACACCGTTTTGTGATATTGCTAAGTACAAGTACAATGTTTCTCCAGAT
The DNA here is from genome assembly GCA_037428765.1 of Rubia yunnanensis. Taxonomy (NCBI): domain Eukaryota; kingdom Viridiplantae; phylum Streptophyta; class Magnoliopsida; order Gentianales; family Rubiaceae; genus Rubia; species Rubia yunnanensis. Next base: position 57,612,904 of record CM075066.1, read on the forward strand.
ATGGGCAATTTTAGCGTTGGCAATGTTTGAAGCTGGTCTTTTAACCCCTCATATGCTCTCTGACAGTCTTCACTCCAGCTGAATTTTCTTGCCTTTTTTAGCACTTCAAAGAGTGAAAAATTCTTTTCTGCAGCCTTTGATACCAAATGACTAAGCGCTGCTAATGATCCCATTAAGATTTGTACTTTTTTAACTGTTCGCGGTTGGGGAAGATTCACTATGGCTGGGATCTTATCTGGGTTAGCTTCTATACCCTTTGAGGAAACCTTGTACCCCAAGAACTTTCTAGGCCCCACTCCAATTACACAATTTTTAGGGTTGAGTTTCACCCCTATGGCCTTTAAAGTGTCCAAAGTTTCTTTCAAGTCATCAGCAAAGTTTCCTACCTTCTTACTCTTGATCACCATATCATCAATGTACACTTTCTCCCAATTTGGTCTCTGAAAGCCTGGTCAATCACCCTATGGTATGTTGCTCCCAAGTTTTTAAGCCCAAACGACATCTTCACAAAACAAAACATTCTGAAGCTTGTTATTGAGGTTATTTTCTCTACATCAACCAGGTTCATCAGTATTTGGTGATATCCTTTGTATGCATCCAAGAATGCCAAGACTTCGTGTTCTAAGATCGCTTCAATAGTTGATCGATCTTTGGAAGAGGATAGAAATCTTTTGGAAATGCTTTGTTCAAATTTGTGAAATCAATGTACATCCACCAAGCATCGTCTGACTTCTTCATCATAACTGGGTTTGCTAACCATGTTGGGTATATGATTTCCCTTATTATGACGGCTTGCAATAGTGATGTAACCTCTTATTTAATTGCTTTTATTCTATCGCTAGCAAAGCAACACTATTTCTGCTTAACTGGTTTAACTTAGCTACTAACATTCAACGAATAGGTAGAGATGTCTGGTCTTACTCATCCCATGTTTTGTACACCCCATGCGAATGTATCCTTGTGGCTTTGCAAGATTTGAATTACCTTTGCCTTTTCTTCAGCTGGAAGATGTTTTCCAACATTTACGCATTTGGAGTCGTCTTCAGCATCTAGGTTTATTAACTTTGTTTCTTCACCTAGGTCGAATGATTCGGCTTAATGTTTTAGTAAGATTTCTCCTGAAATAGTGTTAACTAGCTTTGCCTTTTCCCCTATCTTTCCTACCTTCATCGCTATAACCATGCATTGCCTGGTTGCTTGATGGTTTCCCCTAATTATTACTACTCCAGCTGGGGTTGGGAATTTCCGTACCAAGTGATAAGGGAACCCGATTGCCTTAGCTTTGTTCATTCACAGTCTTCCAATTATGGCATTAAATGTACTTGGAGCATCCATAACCACGAAGTCGTACATAATTGAACAATTTTCCCACTTTCCTTGATCGTAACAGGCAACTGTATATTTCCTAGAGGCGTTTCCACTAGCCCTGTGAATCTGACCAGCGAAGATGTGAATTTGTTTTTAGATATGTTCTCTTAAAGGCCAACCTATCGAAGCAATCGACAAATAGTATCTCGACCGCACTACTGTCATCGACGAAAACACTGTGGACAGTTGCATTTATGATTTTTGCTATGATAACCATGGGGTCGTTATGCGGCAAGGTGTTGGGTACTACATTCTCTTTGCTGAAGGTAATTTCTTTGTTTGGGCGAAACCTTTTATCAACTGGCTCTTGTGGAGGAGAAATCCTTGCCTTGGCCTTCCACACATTGTTAGATAGCAACTCCGTGGATCCGTGTATAGAGAAGATAATAGTCTCTAGTACTTCGCTATCCACGATGTCATTATACTCTAAAGCCGCCGTCATTTTTTTAAAATTTTTTTAGCCATTGTCGTTGTAATACCTTGGTTTTGTGAAGATAGGTTTGGTGTCTTGCTTGCATCCCATACTGACTTGTTGTTTCTTTTCTATATTGGCCCAAATTGCCATTCCTCAGATTTTCTTCAACCTGTCTTCTTACTTCCCTGCAGTACTCTATGTCAAGGCCAAGATCTTTGTGAAAGGCACAATAAAACTCTCCTGATTTTTTTTCTGGCGGTGCGATCATTGGTACTGGTTCTCGGAATAGATCCCTATTTGCTAGCCATATTTCTTTCCTTATCTTCATTAGAGGCGTATCTTGAAATGGCGAACCCTGCGAGCATGACTCTCCTCTTCTGAAAGTGGTGTTTAATTTTCTATTTTTAGGCCAGTTCTTTTGCGAATCCTCCATTGTTCGCTTTTCACCCCATTCATTTTCTATCTTTCGGTTGTTCGCATCCTCTGTTCACACATGCTGTTTAATCATTTTCTGTAGTTCCCTTGGGTTTTTCGGCATATTCTTTATCAGTTCCGTGTAGAATTATCTAGACCTCATGCCCCATGTAAAAGCACCCAATGACAATTAAAATGGCAAATATCAAACTTATAGGCTCTCAGTGATGAATCAGCTATGATATTTAACAAGGTTTTCATCACTTCGCAGTGCTACATTTTTTAGACCCGCAATTATTCTAGTGAGCTTCTACTTTTGGTAGAAACATCCCAAAAATAAATCTGACATCTGTGCCCAAGGCTTGATACTTCTGTGTGGAATGTCTTTATGCCACACAGTCGCAGTGCCTGATAGAACAATGAGAAACGCTTTGCAAATTGGTTCTATATTCGCATCTTGGAATCCCATGTTGTGTTTATATGAATGCAATAACTCTTTTGGATATGTGGTACCATCATAGACTTTAACGTGTAGAGGAAGCTTGAAATCTTTAGGCATCCTGAAATCTTGTAATTGTGGTGTGAGAGGCGCCTTAACCACATCATCTTCTGTGACAATGTCACACAGCTCTTCTTCGAAGCAGAGATGTTCGCATTCTTGAATTGCCATTTTCTCTGGCCTTGGGGGTTTTTGCCTCAGAGTCTTCAAGAATTGATCGTACATGCCTTCCCTGTTCGCTTCTAAGAATGATGTGGATGGCCATTTTTCCTTTTCACACTTGTTGTTTGGAGATTCTGCTTCTTCTTCTCCCCCCCCGTTTCTTCTTTACTAAACCTTTTTTCTTTACTAAGTGTATGATGCCGCTGGTGGTGTGTTCCCTCGTTTTGTCCCAACATTTACTCTTGTGACTGGTGGTTGTGGCTTTTTGCGCTTCTAGTGAACGACATTGCTCACCTGAGCAACCTGAAAATGAAAAGATAAAATTTCATTCCTCATAGTCGGTGCCAATTGATGTGGTAGCCTGTCCATGTAGCATCTTCTTCGTTCACTTTTTTAAATTCCTTTACCTGCAAATGCGGCCCCAAAAGTGATTTTGGGAGAGCACCTCCAATGATCAAGTCAGTCCCTCTTCAAGAATGGAATTTCTCTATATAGTTGCACTTACCTTAGCTCCTACAGAGCTTGTTGTATTTATATGCTAATTCTCTTTGCAGTTCCTCATTCTTAGGAACTCAAGATCGTGGGTACGCTACTCCTGCCACGTTCCTCAGTCGTGGTCTTTGTGTTTGCTACATGTCTTATCTTTGGCGGTCCACGTTCTCTGCCACGATCTGCAATCCCTATGTTTGCTGCATCTACACGCTTCTTGATTTGGGCCGACATTGGATAGAATAATAATGGTTTGGGCCTAGCTACTCTCAACACTTTGATCACTTGGTTACACCTACAGCAATACCAAAAATATTTCTCCTCATTCCAAGATGCCTCTTCAAAAACCAAATCCACATTCTCGAAGGTGGGAAATAAGGTCGTTGATTGTGCTCAATTACCAAGTAAGATTTCCAATACCAAAAATTTGTAGTTTCATCTTCAATTTAGGTTCTATGTTAGTTCATTTCATATGAGAGTGTGTGTTTAAATAGGGGTTGATTGAAATTAGTCATTTCATTATTGTATATGGTTGATGTTATATATGAGTATGATAATATAATGAATTGTTTCATTGACACACACACACACACACACACACACATATATATATATATATATGTATATATATGATTTTTGTATGTATGTCATGAATTGAATGGATGTATGTGGATGTATTTGTTTCTAGGATAGGTCAATAAAGAGTATATACTTATTATTGTAGTGCAAGAATGTCTATGGATAAAACCCATTTTTTTTATGAAGATCGAACAAGCAAGGGGTATCAATCTTTTGTAGCCTGCTTCATTAAGTATGCATTTGTGAATGTCGTGAAGGAGAATTTGTGTTATGTATATTGTTCCTGCAAGAAGTGCTGGAACACCGCTATTCATGTAGAAGCAACTGCTTTAAAGGAAAACTTATTTATATACAGTTTTGATCCAACATACAAAATTTGGTTTATCAGGGAGAGAATGTGGATAAGCATACTAGAAATGAAGGAGAGACCGATAAGGATGATAGGATGGATGAGTTGGTTAAGGAGATTGTCAAGAACTATAGTGGAAATCCTAAAAGACTTTCAGACCTCCATGGGTATAATGAGACACTTATATATGATAGATGCCTCGAGGGAATCACGGTATTGAACGCTATGTTACAGTTAATGAATGTGAAAGCTAAGTATTCCTATAGTGATGTAGGTTTCTCTGGTTTGTTGAAAGCGTTGAAAGAATGCTTCCGGTTGGCATTAGACTTCCCGAAATGGTATATGCATCAAACAAGGTACTATGTCCAATGAGCATTGATTATGAAATATACATGCTTGTTGGAATGATTGTATCATGAATAAGGGAGATCACCTAAATGTGAAAGATTGCGCAAAATGCAATGCTCAAAGGTTCAAATTGAAAGAGGTGGATGTTGATGGAGATTGGAAATCGGCGGACGAAGAAGGTTCATGTCAAGGTTGTTTGGTACCTACCTATTATTCCTCGATTGAGAAGATTGTTTGAAAATCTTGAGGATTCAAAGATTTGGAGTTGGCATGCAGATCGGACAGTGGTTGAAACTGAAGTGATAAGTCATCCAGCCGATGGTGATCAATGGAAGAAGATAGATGTGGCCTTTTCGGTCTTGGGGAATGAACCACATAACTTGAGTCTTGGTTTTTTAACAGATAGAATAACCCTGTTTGGTAATATATACAACAACTATAGTTTGTGGCTAGTGATGGTAATGATTTACAACCTGCCCCCTTGGTTGTGCATGAAAAGGAAGTATATATTGTTATCCCTAATGGTCTCCGTTCGAAAACAACCGGGAAATGGTATCGATGTGTACCTAGCTCCCTTGGTGAATGACTTAAAAAAGTTGTGGCATCTAGGAATGAGGATTTATGATGGGTTTTGGAAGGAGTTGTTTGATTTTAGAGCATGTTTTTTTACACCGTTAATAAGTTTCCCGCGTATGGAAACTTGTTTGGCTATTCTGTGAAAGGTCACAAGGCATGGCTCATTTGTTTAGATGGAACAAATTATCGTTAGTTGATGCATAGAAGTAAGACTGTGTAACTTGGACAACAGAGATGGCTTCCAACAACTCATCAGTGAAGGAATCGACATGATGAATTCAATGGAAATGAAGAGTTGTCGCCCCCTCCTCCCGTATTAACAAGTACGTCAATCTTGTACATGTTACGAGGTTTGCATAATGAGTTTGGGAAGAGGAAGAGGAAACCTAGAAGAAGTGTTTCATATTTTTTGAACTACCATATTGGGAGATACTTAACGTCCGACACTGTTTGGACGTGATGCATATTGAAAAGAATGTATGTGATATTTTGGTTGGTACTTTGATGGATATTACGGGTAAGATAAAGGATACAGTGAAGCCTAGGAAAGATATGGTCGAAATGGGAATTGGACCTGAGTTGGCCCCATAGGTGTGGGGGACGAAGACCTACTTTGCAGCAGCTTGTTACACACTTTCAATAGTAGAGAAAGAGTTGATATGTTCCGGTCTAAAAGGAATGGATTTCTCGGTGGGCAACTTATCCCGGGTAAAGAATTTAGTATCCGATGAGGGATTGAGATCGGGGAGTATGAAATTGCATGATTCACATTGTTTGATTCAATAATTTCTCCCAGTTGCGATTAGATCCATCTTGCCAACTTATGTCAGGAAGTGCATTACCCAGTTGTGTCGCTTCTTCAAGGAAATTTGTTGTAAAGAGATTAGGCGTTGGGAATTGGAGGAGCTGTAAGAGGAAATAATTATCGTGTTGTGCGAGTTAGAGATGTATTCCCACCCTTTATTCTTTGACATCATGGTGCACTTGTTGGTTCACGTTGTATATGAAATATTGATTTGTGGTCCATTTATCTTCGATGGATGTATCAATTCGAGAGGCATATGAAGATATTCAAGGGTTATTTGAAAAATCTGTTTCACCCGATTCTAGTATTGTCCAGAGGTATGTGACCGAGGAGGCGGTAGAATACTGCATGGAATTCTCGAAGAATGAAGAGTCGGTTGGTGTACCAAAATTGCGCCATGGAGATAGAGTGGGGGAAAGGGTTGGCAAAAAGGAACAACTCAGGTACTAACCCATGATTAGTTGATGAAAGCACACTTATATGTCTTGCGCAATTCAGATGTGGTTTACCCCTAAGTGGATATGCACATGTCTCTATCAAAGAGAGACACCCCGCTTGGTCGGAGAAGTAAGTTCTTGCAGAACACAATCACACTTTCACTGATTGGTTATGGTAATAGTAGTCGGAGAAAGTCACGGTGAAACCTTGAATTGGTTAGCCCTCATGCCCTCTGCTACTGTGATTTCTTTCACTGGCTATGACATGAATGAGTTTACCTTTTCAACCCTTGAATTGGATGCACACACCTTAACACAAAATAGGGGCTTTATCATAGTTGCATAAACATTACATGTCTGCTGCTCAAAGGATAGGAATCCAGTCTACAGGAATATGTTTTACTTTGAGGTGATTGAGGAAATTTTGGAACTTGTCTACGCAAGTTTCAGGGTCCTAATTTTCAAATGCAAATGGGTTACGAAAATGCAAATGGGTTGACAACAATGCAGGTGTATCAATCGATGAGCTACGTTTTACAGTCGTTGACTTGAGCAATACATGTTCTAATGGCGATCCTTACATCCTTGCATTACAGGCTACACAAGTTTTTTATGTTGATGATCCTTTCCATTCTAGTAAATCAGTGGTCATTCAAGGGAAAAGTCAATTTGCGAGGGAGGTTAGTCCATGTTCATTGTCTGAGATTGTTCCACATACATTACCTAGCTCCAGTGATGCCGGCCAAGAAGAGAAAATTGGGGTGGAGCTTGCATTGAGGAGAGACCACTAGGAAGGCATGTTGATTGAACGACATCCCAAATTGAAGAAGAAGAAAAAGAAATCATAGATTAGATGTAAAAATAGTTTTAACTAATGTTTATTTCTTGCCTTTTTGTTCTTATGTAATTGATAAATCATTTGGCATTCTAATTTTGCAATGAAGCACATAAGTAATGGCTTTGGAGATGTATTAGCCAACATCGCACAACTTGTCATTAGACAAAATGGTAAGAACAATCACCAGTTTGCGACATCGCACACGACCGTCATGTTTATGAAAAGCAGAGTTGGTAACGTCGCATAATGTGTACGTAAGGTAGTCGATCAAACACTGTGCCTAAATCCACTTATATCAATTCATTCTTGCAAGTTTGCACATATTTCTGCAAGCCATCATTTAAATCGATTCGTGTAGCACAAAAAATGTGCGATGTTGCACGCTACAAACTAAAGTTCAATTGACAGCTACAAAAATTAAACCAAAACTCGGAATGTAAAAAATACAAGTTCTCATTTTGAGTTCACAATAACCGAGAAAATATTAATTTAAGACCATACATGAAACATTATATTCTACCATAACCAAAAGGACAACATAATCAAATTATAGAAAACGATAGCTACCACAATAATTCTTCAAAATAATACACAAAATCTAAAACATTCATTAAATCATACAAGAGAACATAAAATTGTTCATGGCTGGTCTTCGGGCATCTTGGGTTCCTCATCATCCTTCCTCAAACTACCCAGATCCAGATAGTCGACCTCTTCCCCGCGCTAGGTAGACCCTGACTCGTCGCTGGAATTCGATGCTTCTTCATTAGTTGCCAGCGCATCATCATCTGTGTATTGGGACTCCTCTTCATATTTTTTTTTCACTTTCCCTGGTGCAACAGTTCCACCGCCAATGAGGACCCTCGGGCTTGCCAACTCCATCAAGATCCTTTGTTGGTTTCACTCCAAGTGCTGCGTATTTGCCTTTGTCTCCGCCATGCCCTTCAAGAGCATGCTCCAGACACTATGTCTCAGTCCAGAAGCAATAAAAATTATTTCAAACTCAATCTAATTAATTGCTTCGATAAACTAAAATTAAGTATGAACAAAACTATCACTAGTTTTCATAATGGATCGTGGGACAGGAGTTGTTGGGACAGGATGCCCAGCTGTGATGGTTGATGGAGTTCCCTCATGCTCGAGGTTGGATGTCAGATCAAGATCACCTTGGGGATATTGCAATCAATCCATACCCCCACCTCCTAGCGCCAATGATTTTGGCCCAAGTAGTTCACATCGTAGAACTTTGGCACGACCTTTTACATAGATCAGATGGGAACACTCTAGTTCTCCATCAGGGCAGTTATTATGTTTCCATATGGGAGGGTCCGTCTCTTTGGGGCTACAACCACAATGTGCATCTCCTGGATGATGGTGTAATCAGGGTCAACAATCGTTTTCTCTAAAATGTGCCAGCAGAGGACAACGCCATTGACTATGGGCTTTGAAGGATAGCCAGCTAGGATGAGACAGCGGTAGATGGTGTTGTACATCATCCTCTCCTTGAGCTCGAGAACATTAATCTTGATGTCCCTTGGCTTGAAAATGTTGTTGCCCACTCTGAACTTTAAGTATTTTTCCACCATATGATTGGGTCAAGGGCCCCCAACTCATCTTCTTCAGTGACCCTATAGGCCAATTGTCACGGTAGTAGGCTTGGAGTCTCTCAACAGGGTTATCCTTCTCTTGACCAATTGTGCACCCAATCACCTCGTTGACCCACTCACTTGTCAGAACCATATTCACTTTGTTAACTCAGGTTTTGTACTTCCCGGTACTGATACAAGTGAAATTTAAGTAGAACTCTTTGACCTTGTTTTCATATATGAGCTTGTCCGGGCAAATCATGCCCTTCATCCCTGACGGTTTGAATGGCTTGAGGAATACGTCAAGGTGGAGTCGCTGCACATCCTCAACCTTCATATACCTCACCTCTTTAAGCCACCTTTTTCTAATCACATTGTAATGCTTCTCGTTTTCCTCATGGAAAAACAGTTTGTCGTCAAAAGTTAGTGGTGGAGGGGAATCTTTTGCCTTCTTCGGCCAATAAGTGCCGGCATCGCTATCCTTACCCCTAGACCTTTCAGATGTCTGCTTGACTTGCATCGGTGAGACAAGTTTTTATACAATGATCAGTAATATGTTCAACTAATTAGATGAATGTGATGGTATGACCGAGCTCGCTTCCATGTCGCTAACAATTTGAGTGACCCAATTATATTTTTCAAGGTTGCAAATTCAATTTAGTATGAATGTGCAATGTTGCAAACCATGTCGACTTGGCCGGATTATTTGCGACATACAACTGAATGGTAAAAAAAATGCAATAAATCAATCTAACAGCCCCAGAACTCCCTCAATATGGTGCATATATGTAGAAAAGAGCATCTACCCCATCACATCACCCCATTTCATCCAAGCACTAAACAACATTAACAAACACTAATAAAATAGGCCTAAAACCTAATCAATCACATGGACCTCAAAAAAAGCTTGCAAATTGGACTAAAGTTACACATTTCAAAAAGCAATAAATTCAAACAATAATCCTAAAAATATAAAAGAATAGACCGAAGTCAAAATCTGACCTTGTCTAGGGTTTGGCAAGAATGTGATTATCTCCTTCGGTGTTGATGGCTACTGATGAACAAAGGATGATGGAGAGCTTTTTTTTGATAAGGCTGCGGTTATACAGTTGGATTAGGCAATTTTGTGTCATATTTTTGGCAATTGGGAAATATGAATGTGCAATGTTAAGTTTGGGAATGCAATGGGTTGGAGCTTTGACTGTTTAAATACTTAGATGAGACGGTTTAGTTTAACCCATGAATGCGACATCGCACTCATACTCAATATTATTGCACACAGAGCGATTAATAACCGTGGTTGCACTATCGGTTACTGGGCCAAATAATACAGCAGGCCCAATTATCAATACAATTTAGGCTTGGTCAATAGTGGGTTAAAAAACATAACAGGCTGTCGCATTCAACATCGGTCTCATCGACATGATGCTGACAAGGCAGCGATGTCACGTATTACAATGGGCCTATTTAAGTTTTTGGCCCAAATTCATTAACACACTACCCCAAATGCTAGGCCCTAAGTAATTTATCTCGAAATATTGTTACTAATAATTTTAAATGATAAAATAAATGGTATCATCAAATTAGTCTTGAACAATTTTTCATTAACCCTGTACTCTTGGTGTCGTGGTCCATTATCGTAACTTGTAGCAAAAACTCAGTGGAAGTAGTACAACTAATTACTTTATAGTTTTGAATGTGACTATAACTGGCAAACGCCTATTCACAATGTCAGCTGACAAACGCTTCTTTCTCAAACTATTACTCGTGTAAAATGGTTCAATATTTGTGGAATTGATATGAAAATCATATGTGATATGTGGAACTAGTATAGATTGCCCTTGAATGTGATCGATTTTTTCTGGCCCACAACAATCTTAACCATCGAATGAGTAATATAACTTGTTCGAAAAAATTCTTTAGTAATATGGCAGGTCATTTCTCCATTCATAACAAGATTACCCTTTGTAATTGTTACAACTGATATCTACTTGTTTCAAATAATCCACTATACCAGGCTCTTAACAATTTAAATTGTTTAATTTACACCTGTCCAAAAGATTATCGTCCAATAGTATTGACTGTTCTTGAGGATCACAGGAGAACCGTTTGTAGATGCTATGACTAATATCATGTAGTTACTTATAACTACAGCTGTGCCAGGCCCTCCACAATCTTGAAAAATAAACCATTACTGTTCAAAACATCAAACATGTAAGAGGATTGAGTGTTCTTAGGCTTGAAGGCAATACCCCGTTCAATTGGTACAACTGATATTCTTGAATAAAATTAATTGTAACAAGTCCTAAACACATCCGATAATATTGAAAAAATAATATTTATCCTATTATGGGCATAATTGGATTGATGTTATAAATGATGATCAGTTGTAACAAACCGTTAACATGTATATCATAAAGGTTGTGAAATGGTTGACATTACTTGTGAGCTAAAAATTTAAAAAATCACTTAAATTTGTAAAGATATATCTATTATCCTCTAATAACATCGGCTATGACCAACGATGAACAACATTTAATTTCTATAATAGAACTGATTATGGAAAACCTAAACATACCCTAGTTGTCAACATCACGCATAACCTTGAATTTACCTAGGAAAAGATGAAGACTCGGTGATATCATACATGAAATTTAAATGGGTCCTTTGGTCCATAAAAAGGCCCATTATATAAATTCCCACCCACGAAGTCGGTGACGTCGGCTTCAACGTCGTATAACTCGATACTTGACCGACCATATTGCGATGTCGTACATTCAAATGCAATGGACCTATTGGGATGATTTTGACCCACGTGAAGACCTAAAATTGATGAGAAAGACATGTCGCACGAACCTTGCGACGTCGCATCATTTGCGGGAGAATACAAGTATGCGCCATACTTAGCCAAAAAAGGTCCAAAATCGTTGAAAAGGCATTTATTGCCAAAATGGTGCCCTCTATCCTCCAAGACCCAAATTCCATCATCCACATTTTCTTTCTCCTCCAAGCTATCAAACACAAAAAAGAATCAAATTCATCTCCCACATAGATGCTTAATGGAGAAACAAAGGGAAAATGAAGAGGTCACCAAAGTTGGTGATTCTATGAATCAAAGTTGTGGTAAGGTTCCATCTTTCACACAACATATACATGATCATATTTTCCATTTTACATTCATTGAAATTGATTGTTGAATGAGGGTTTGTTATTGTTTTGTGTCTTACTTATCATCTATTTTGTTATATGGCCAATACATGAAGGGTTGTGTGGTTACTTTAAAGATTTCATTTTTTAAAAATGTGTACTGTGTGTACCACCTGTTGAACTTTTCAAATGGTGGTTATTCGATATGGAAATGACATGAAATGCTTAATTTTTATCATTACGTTTCTTCATATGAAGATCATCTTCAACGGAGATGTATATAGTGTGTCACCTAATGGATGATTTAGTGTTGTTATGCCAAACTCCTTGATTATTAGCATATTTCTAGCATTATTTTGTGTGCTTAATTAACTTAGTGTTGTGGATGACACAGTGTTGTGTGATTAATTACCTTTATTTTTAGGTCGTGAAGTGGTGATCCACGTTAAGAGGAAATGACCCGAAGGAGGGAGAGATGTAAATGTATCGAAAAGACGTAAGCAAGATCAGGGTAGGGCTATTTGCAATAATTTAATAGACATGGTGGACAAAAGTATGAAATGACCACATCGGAAATGCGATAGGCGAGAATATAAATTGGTTGTCTAGTTACTTATGATTGATTGCTAGAACAATATTATGCTTTGGGGAGAGATGGAGAGATTTCAAAGCCAAATTGGCAAGAGATTACGTTTTTGGGAAGAAGAAAAATTGCAACCCGATTAAGCATCTATTCATAAGTGAATTGAGCCGGAAGGGTTTTGTTGCAAGAAAACTGGCGGACAAAGCATCGGTAAGAAATTAACCTTTACATGGTTTGAAGTATATACATAGTGGATACATAAATATATTTGTATCCAAAGATTTTCTTTTTTTGAATAGACTAACTTATGCACGGGTATATTATCATGAGTACAATCAATTGTGTATGTGGTTTGTGATTGTCAATGTTTTCTAATTGTAAAGGTCCATGTTTTCCTTAAATAAAAGCACTACAAGTTGACCATGCGACATCGCATAGTACTAATCAGACTATTGATCATCTCAACCGAGTAGTGTGCGACATCGTGTAAAAACACAGTTTAGGCACAGTTTTCATCCGACAATGATATCAATGCCGCATGATGTACATTTGAGTGGTGCGATTTACCTACCGACTAGTGAATGGCGTCGCACAGACACAAGGGAATTGTGATAAAAAATTTTATCATCATTTACCTTATTTATTTTATTTACCAAACCACTTGATTTGATGATTTCACAGGGTCTAAGAGAAAAACACGTTCATGTTGCACAAGGAAACAACATGCGACATACCATGAGTCGAGTTGGTTATGCAGTAGTCACAAGAATTATCATGAAGGAAATGTTTGAAGCAAGAGTGTTTGATAAAGTTGAGCATGGGATGATAGATGATGAAGCGGGGATTTCTACGGAATATTCCACCCCATATGAGGTTCCCCAATTTGAAAATGGTTAAAAGGATATAAAAAACAAGGGAATCAGGAGGGTAAGTTCCACACCAAAGAAGCAGAGGTGGTTGCCCAACAAATTGTAAGTTTTCAAAGTTTTTAGTTGCAATAATATTTGTTCAATTTTTCAAGATAATTTCGACCAAATAAGTGAGATTGATTATTGGTAATTCATAGGAGGACTTAAAAAGAAAAAAAGAGTCCAGCGAGTTCATTGAGGTTGGAAAGAAGGATATACTAGGTGTAGTTCTTAACAAGAAAGAACATCCGTGCAGGGTCCGGGGTGTCGACACTCTTGCTTCACATAGGGACATCTTGGTCAAACTTTGACCACCGAAGGTTGATAATGCATCAAGTAGTCAACAATGAGAGATTCATGGTTTGAAAACCACATTAAGCCAACTAGTGGCCTATGTCTCGTAAGAATCGAATGAGAGCAAAATGCCACTTGAATTGGAGAGAATCATTGCAAGTTCTAAACCAACAACCTCCACTAGCCCTCGTGCTTCTTCTCTGCCAGGACATGTAAACGAAGTTGCACTATTATCAGTATCCCTGTTGCCTATGGATTATTTACCTCGATTTTTTTTCCAAAACTCCGAGGTAAAAAATACTTTTTACCTCGGTTTTGAACTGAGGTAAAAAGTACACTTTTTACTCTGGCCACTTACCCCAGTTTTTTCTGACTAAAAACTGAGGTAAAAACCCGTACATAACCTAGGTAAAAGGTGTTGTTTGTTTTAGTGAATGTTGTGATGTATTGATGGGGTGCGATTGAACTTGGTTCGCTTTGCCACTTTCATCCAATCCTGCTAGTTTAAGGCTTTCCAATTTGTCGATGTCTAGGTTTTGAAACTCATACTGTACCGGGATCTACTGACCTTGTGTTTTATTGTGGATGATTATAATATATTAACTGTGGTTGTTAATTATATTCCTTCTTGCTAATTCCTTTAGCAGATTCTAAGCTTATATCTTTCTTCTTTTGGCATGAAACTGTGCTTTCTCCAGATATCATGAAGGTCTGAAAAGAAAAAAAATTAATGCCAACAAATAGGGCCACTGATGCGGGAAATTCCTTCCGGACCTTCATAACACATGGGTTCTACCCAATGCTCTATGCCATATGTATGATACCTGTAGGATAAGATCTGGGAAGTCCCTGGGATCTTCCTCCTATACTTAAATAAGTATGTAAATGATTTATGTGTAATTTTTGGAAAAAGGTGTATTACCTATTTTTCTGTTCAGATCATTTATTTATGTCTGGCTAGCTCCGCAATACTTACGGATCATGGGCCAAGTTCATAGATCATAGTTTTAGTGCCCTGGTTATATATAGGTGAGAGCCCTTCATTCTTCTAGGTTCACTCTGATGGTTTAATATAAATGAGATTCTTCTCTTAGCAAGGTTCTCTTTTATCTCTGATGGACAGTGCTTATCTTTAGCAAGGTCTTCTTTCTTCTCCAGTGAACAACCTTTAACTTGGTTTGTTGGACTGGGAATGCTATATTTTCTTTGAGCTTTGTATGAAAAGTGGAGGTGTATACCTATAGGGCACTAATTAGAGTTGACTCACTTCTTGTAATACAATCTGTTGTACATTTAATTATTTTTAAGCATTAATCGAGAGGTCAAGTAAGCCATACCCTCTTTCATCAGAACTTGTCCATGTTGGATCTATTTAAGGCAAAGAATCCTTATCTACCCTTTTTTCTTGGTACTGGAAAGAACGTGTAAAAACCTATAAATGATGTTAGTTTAGACACACTGAACCCAAATAAGTAGTATATTGATCAACAAAGTTACGAAGTTGCAATACTTATACTGAATGTAGTTGCATCATGGGTGGGGGCCATTACTGAATTGGAACAAGTTCTTTAAATCCATAACTTGGATGATTGGATGTACCATGCAACGAAGAATACCTACATCATGTACAATGATTTTGTACAAAGATGAATGATGGTGATTCATGTGAACTTTGTGAATGTTATTGAGGGATCCATTCTTCGAGGGATTGAATGGAAGCGGCTTGAATCTAGAGACACGAGACTTGTTTGGTTTAAGATCTCCACATGCAATGTCTAATTTTTCCAGGGTAGCTCATCTTTTTCTCAATATCCATGACATTCATGCAAAATAGTTGTGTACACAATATTTCTCACTACTCCTTAGTCATACACAATAATTTGTTATTTACCTCCGTATTATATGTCTTCTACATAATGTCCACCAAACGAGTGGGTCATTCAAGAAACATTCCCACTACCTCATCCAGTGTGTTTTCCTCGAGTTTAAGCAGAGGAAGCATTATACCATCTACAAGGGTCTTTATGGCAATGGCCTCCACGTTCTCCTTCATGACTGGCTTATGATGATGCAAGCATATATATATATGTGTGTGTGTGTGTGTGTGTGTGTTTGTACATTTTTCCTTCCATTACGGTGTGGATCTCACCATCAACACGCTCGGCAAGAAGTATGCACAACAATATAGCCTACACAAGAAGAGTCAATACGTTAGAACATTGTCGTGTTACAATTATTATTGACTAAAAATGAATGTGTAATTTATTTTCTTGCATGCATGTTGCGTTGGTTGGCTTCCATTAATTCGGCTCTTTGTTGATCGAATGCAGCGATGGGTGTCTTAGTCAAAACAATTCTCAACTGGTTGACTATCACCCTCGGGAAAGTGCATTAAGGTAATCAGTTTAGAACTTTCAAGAATTCACTAAAAATCTAGTGGCATTGTCCTCCTTTTGGAATCTTCCGAGATATAAGCTACTAGTTGGCTCAATGTGCATTTCTAAGCATCGATCTCTTTTTGTTGAATAGTTGATGTTTGGTTGACCTTAGGTGGCCTAGGTTTGAAAAACACATCCCTGTGAGTAACGAGAGTACCGATACCACGGACCTGAGCTAGATGCTCTTTTTCGTTATTCGCAACTCCAAGTATATCCTTCTTTCCAACCTCGATGAATTCTTCCATTTCTTGCTCTCCCTCTTCTTGTTTTTTTCCAAATCCTCCTATAAGTTACCAATTGTTAATGTTCTAAAGTCAATTTGACTCTTGAATAAGTGCACTAAACTATACCGATCGTGCAGTTGGAAAACTTACAATTTTATTTGCAACCACCATACAATTTTATTTTGTGTGGAACTTATCACGCCCTTTGTATCCTTTAAGCCGCTTCTCAAATCAGGAACCTCTTTGGGCAAAGGATACTCCTTGAATTCATTGCTTCCTCATCAAACATTCCTTGATCAACCCTTTCCCATACTCGAACCTCGAACATTTCCTTCATGATTATTCTCGTTACAAGGGCGTAGCCAATGTGAACCATATTTTTGTGCAACTTATAAGTTGTTGCTACTCTACTATGTTTTTCCTAGAGACCCTGTTCATGTGGCAAATCAATTGCTAGGTGTTGAAATTAAGATGTAGGAAAAAGCTGAAAATTGTCAAATGAACCTTGCATATGCAACGTCCACAACATGTCTTTTCCACAAGTGTAACCGATTCCCACATGTGTGACGTCGAATCAGTGCTTGTAGTTAAAAAATTCAAAAGTTAATATTTAAACGACGTCGCCTAATAGTCGTTTCAATCAAAACTGTAACCGATAGTGATCTTGCGACGTCGCAAGGAACTATTGTACCACTCATTTTTAACCAAACTATGAAACTTTAACATCACTACATTTGATAAGAACACATTTGACATTCCTCCCTTGATGTTAAACAAGACCAATCATAAATTCCACTATTAACTATATTGAAATACATTTGTATATAATCCATTACCGATTGTTCATCCGATATCTTTCGTGTTGCAAAGCCTTTCCAAACTCGATTCACTTATGAAATGATGCTTAAATCCTAGGTTACAATTTTTCTTCTTAAAAAATACGTCTCCCCTTTCCAATTTTCCCCCAAAATCTCTCGACATTTCACCAAAGCATCTATTTTTTTTTCTCTTCAACATTGCCATACCATCACAGTCAATGTCAAAGCCAAGCTCAACAGCCTTCCATAGCTTGGTCTTGTAGGCATCATCTACACATGGTCATGACCTATACAAAAAAATATCCACCTTTTTCCTAGAAATCATCCTCACGTAACTAGACTACCAATTTGATTCTTCACCAATTGTGTTATGACCTTTACCCGCGGGGGTCATTCAATCCCACGAGTGCAAGGGATCAAAGATAAGAATTTGTTTGTTTCTCCTTACCTTACTCCTAACTACGATGAAATTAGCTAGTGGCAAGTCTAGGATCATCCACAGAGATACCAGTGTCTAAGGGTTAGCCAAACACAATTCACTCTCGAGTGTCACCCCAATCGTGTGTCGGGAATAACTAATACTAACAGGGGGGTGGTGTTTGACTCTAAAACTACAAGCGTGTAAGTAAAACGGTATAAAATATGAATTAACTACTATTGGGGGGTTATTTGCATCACATAATTGATGTAAAGACTTGATCCTAGACTCTAATTCACATAAGAAACTATTCACCTATTTTTCATGTTATATAACATAGTGTGGATATGTTAATTCCTCGTGAACTCCCATTGTCTGTCACACAACTGGTTCTGCCCCCTCCTTAACATCTCACCTCCTCTGTAACTTACTGGGGGCACACTTCTCTATTGATCGCTCCCATAGCTCAATCCTGGGGCTAATTGCCCTCTGCATATAAGAACGATGCCTTGTGTAAATATAGATCACTATTGTTCTTCTTCTCATCTTAGTGTCTTATGCTTTTCTCATCTAAACTCTGGAGTTCTAAACTCTGGGGTTCTAAACTCTGGGGTTCTAAACTCCCAAATATGTGAATTTACTTTTCAAATTTTCTTGAATCTTTGGATCGTGACACAGTATTGACTCAAAATAATGGCTTCCAAGGCCCCAAAGCAGGACCCAATTTAATGACATATACACCAAACGACTCATACATCAAAATAACTTATAATAGAGTACGAAATGATGACCGCCTCCATTTCCTTTGCTGGGTACAGCTTCCGGTAACCATTTCCCATCCTTAATTTATCAATTTTTTGCTTATTGTTCCAGTCTTCCATTGGAAAGGATATCACTCTGATCTAATAATTGTGATGAGAGACAGTCACTCGGCTTCCGGGTGCTGATGTTCGGCACAATCAGGGATGTTGGGTTAGGTAATCTTTCCTGAGTGTTAAGGAAACTTGTCAGAGCGTTTGTCACGATAATCTTGGTCACCAGAGGAAGGAAAGAGGGTGACGAGATGTTAGAAAGGGAGAGAAGGGATGTGGATCGTTAGGAATGGAGAGATAAGGTGCGTGAGTAGAGAGAAAGATTATCCCATACCCCCGGTATACGCTGAGCATTGTATCCCCTGTTGTATTAAAATTATTACTGCAGTTGGTTTCCTTAAAATATGGATAAAGAATTTTTGTTCATATTTTATTATTTACTATGTAAAATAATAGTTGGTTACTGATTAATTGTTAGGGATACTTAGAGCATTGTATCCCCAATGTACCGTATAGGAATTGACTGAAATAGGTTGAAGACTTGACCCGTAGATTTGTTATAAACCAAAAACGACCCATATCATAGACCGGCAAATTTTCATTATTTTCATGTAAATTGCATAATGGTCCTCGTCTCACCATAGCTAATTGTTGTGCGGAATACCCGAGAAAGAACAAGCAAAGAAAATAAAGTGAAAAACAAGACACCGAGATTTTTACGTGGTTCACCAATTGGCTACATCCACGGCCGACCAAGATCGGATTCCACTAGAGAGAAAGGCCAGAATTACAGATTTTCTACTCTCTATCAATCCTATCTTTTACAGGTTACAATAAAAGACGAGGCACTATATATATAGTCCTCTCCACCTTAAACCCTAACGGCTTTGGGCCCAGAAACAATCTGGCTCAAACCAGAACAGGAGATAGAGTGCGAATAACAACCCAAACAGAGGACATGCTATACAGTCGGGCCGGGGGCGACTCCACCCCCCAGACCCCCAGTACCAACCTGTCGAAGCGGCTAATACATATTCAAGGCATACCAACACTAATAATAAGACGATCTCACATGAGATTTTCTCCATGCAGTTTCCACCCTCTAAGTTGAGTATGTTCAATGAACTTTAAGTTACGTGACAAGTTTGCAAAAACATACAGTATAATTGCAAGATCTAAGTCCAAATAAGATTTTACTCAAAAATATGTATCTTGCTTCATGCATAACCTAGATAAAATCAAGAGATTTTTGCATTTCAAACCATAATTTTATACTGAAAGTGCCAATATAACCCTACAAATTGAAAAAGTGTTAAAATAACTCCAACATTGGGCTAATTTGTGCAGTTATAACCTTTTGGCATATTCCGACATTGACTCCCCAATTAAGGTTTACTAGACATGAAATGATGAAAATACCCTTTGCCCCATAAGCTGAATTTTCATTTTATCCCTTTTCCTTCTTCCCCACCCTTACCCCAACCACCACCACCCACCACTACTAGCCACCACCGTGGCACAACCTGCCATAACCCCTTGTTCTCTCCGCCACAACCCATTATTCTTCCACCCATTTTATATTTTGATCTCCTCTAACGCAGAACCAGGACCGATCACAATATTCTTCATGAACCAGCTCCTCCGCCTGTGTTGCCAGTTTTTGCCGACGTAGAAACCAATACCAACGACATTCTTCTTCACCTCCAATCTTTGCAGTGGCTGGAATCTAGAGACACTCCTTACCCCGGCCTGATTTCTTTGTTTTCACCCGCCGGAGAAGCGATCTAGTCTCGTCCTCCAGGGTTGGTCCTCCGAAATTTGGAACGAAGAGCTTGTCGGCTGAGCGCTGGCTTGCTTTGTTTTGTCCGCTAGGGTTAACCGGGCTTGAGCTCCATCACCGGAAGCTGACCAAATCTTAGAGGTGATTGGTTTAGGTTTTTCATCGGTGAAGATCGAAATATGAAATGGACAGAAGAATAAACTTAGAGTAAGAAGAAAAAGTGGTTCGTAACACAGGCAGAAGAAGTGGCTCGTGCAGCACACCGTTTTCTATACACAAAGCGGAGGAGATTTTAGTTCATGAAGGAGAAAAGAAAAAAAGTTTCTCTTTCTTATTTTTTCTTTTTTTATTCCAGGGGGTAAAATTGTCATTAAATTCCAGCTAAATCTCCCGTTGACAATCAAAGTCAACAACGCACAGAGTTAAATTGTCAGATACATTATAAAGTAAGGGTTATTTTGGAACTTTCTCGTTTTCATGATTACATTGACACTTTCAGCCTCGAGTTAGGGTCATTTTAGAACTTTGCTCGAAAAACATTACACCATTCCCCACGTTCGCACTCCATGAAGACAGTAAATGAATTTTAATTAGAATTTCTCTCTACTAACTCCCACATACATTATGAGTATAAAACTTTATAGATTAGTTATATAATTGTAATGAACTTATACGAAGTTCAGTTTCCATGAATAGAAAATCCGGGAAAGCCTACTCCTAGTAAAACATAGAGTGTTAGAAAACAAACTACTGTTGTTATATGGCCATGAATCAATGTTTGACTTGATTAAATATGTAACATAAACCAAGAATTATAAACAAAACCTCAGGATCTTCCACCCCCAACGTGTCTCTCTCTCATTCGTCCCTCGCACACAACCCACTCTGGCCCTCCTTTTTGCGTGTCACACTCAGAATTCAGGAAGTGGGGGGACAAAGTTCCAAAGCTTCATGAGGAAGCTTGTTCCACCCTCTGATAACGAGCCCATTCCCCCAACATCCTCTACATTTCGAACTCATCCTCTGCGATTTGAAATTTCTAACCAACATTCTCTGCATTTTGAAATCTCTCCTAGCTCTTCGATAATCTCCCTTCCTTTAGCAGTGTGTACTCATATATAGGAATGTACGAAAGGTAACAACTTTTCCCGTATTTTAATTGTGTTTAGTTATTGGCATGCCTGCTATCTAGTTTGCAATATGTTGTTGAACAAATGTGTGGAATGTGTTGTTGCAGATGTCCATATAATTTTTGTTCGACCTGAACATTGAAATTGTGCATAACATGAGTGTTGATTCTGTTAGTAGCAATGCTGGTGACTTCCTCGGCTTTGACTTAAATTTCATGACTGATGAAATTGCAGACGAAGCAGAGGATGTGTTTGTTGAACAATCAGGACGAGTAGTTAACGAAATACAAGTTCCCGGAGGAAGTGGGTGTGGTTGTCCAGTTGATTTACTAGCGGCCAATGTGGACAATATGGGTATTAAACTGGATGATGTTGAAGCTGAATTTGTGTACAGTGACGATGATGTAGTCGTTACTGATTGATTGGATGAAGGAATTGTTGGAGACCTTTTGTTTAGGGTCACGGGACAAGGAGATCATGGGATGGTTCTAGCTGGTGGTGATACTCCTGAAAGGATGTGGGTAATGTTTGTATGCCCAAACCAATAGTGGGAATGGAGTTTGGTACCGGAGAAGAAGTTGTAGCTCATATCCATCGATAGGCCCATTCAGAGGGATTTCAAGCAAGCATAAGAAGCTCTGACGGGTGTGAGGATGCCAGGGGGGTCCTGCTTGTAAGGTGACTAGCAAGTGGGTTGTGGATTTGGCTTATGATAACAACTTTTGAATCTGTACGTGGTGCCAAAAGTTTATGACCTTAGTATCTCGATCAAAAAGTGCCATCCGCTCCATACAAACATGTACGACGGTATGCCCATTTAAATTGAATGAAAGGCAGAAGCCCGATGGGGCCTAGAGGATATCGTTCGTTGATCATCACCACAACCATAGGATAGAAGCAGAGAATTCCAAGCATTTTCTAAGATACCGCATAATTTTTCTGTCTGACCTAAGTCTCATTCTGGAGCTCAATAGTTCGAGCATGTCCATACCTCACATATATAACATATTTGTCAATAGATACAAGGGATACCATTCAGTTCCATTTAGAGAGTCGGATATGTGTAACTTCCTTTATTTCCAGTCAAGCGAACTAATGAAAGAAGGTTATTTTGCTGCAATGGAAATTCACTTCAAGAAAATGAGGGAAGAGACACGAGGTTTCTTTTATGAGTACCACATGATGCTAATCGAAAGCTGGATAATGTGTTTTGGGCAAATTCCTGGTGTAGGGTTGCGTTCAAAGAGTTAAGTAATATTGTTTCATTCAACACCACCTTTGTGTCTAATAGATACCGGATGCCATTTGCACCATTTATTGATGTTAATCATTTTTAGAGTAGCATGTTGTTTGGTTGCACACTGATTGGTAGTGAAGATACCGAAATCTTTGTTTAGGTATTCAACCGACCAAGACAAAGCCATTGGTGCCCTAGTCATTTGTTGTATTTATTAAAAATTACAGTCTCATTCTGGTGTATATTTGAATTAAAATCAAATATAAGTTGTGTTTGTTTTTGTTGTCAGGTAAGGCCATTCACATTGTATTTCTTGGCTTCAAGCATAGGTGGTGCTTATGGCACATAATGCACAATGCCAATAGGAATTTGGGATGTTTTGGCGATTGGAGTAAAATATACAAGGACATTGTAGCCTCACTGCATGATTCATTATCCATCGAAGAGTATGAAGGCAGGTGGGAGGAAATCATGGTGAAGTACAACCTGGAGGCAAATTTGTGGATGCTGGAAATGTTTGCTCAGAGAGCAAATTGGGTTCTTGTGAATTTCTGTTCTGATTTCAGGGCTGGGATGTCCTCGACCCAGTGGAGCAAGGGAATGAATAATTTTTTCAAAGGGTTTGTGAATATAAACACCAACTTGACAAAGTTTGTAGAGTGGTACGGTCAAGTAGTGTGCAAGAGGATTGCTGAGGAGGATGATGCGGTATTCAATAATGTGAACCTTCACTCTTGGGAGATTAGCACCCAACCTTTTGAACCTATTTTTAAGAAGGTGGTTACAAGGGAAAAATTCATGAAGTTCCAGGGAGAATTGAAGGAGATGGGTCACAACACCGCAATGAAAGTGTTCGACGTGGGTGGTGTGGTATTGTATGATATTTTAGTTAAGGAATTCCAGCCGATATGGACACGCAAAAACAACTTTGCGGTGATGCTTAATAGGAATTCCATGTGCATAAGATATGAATGCAGCAACTTCGAGTTCCGGGGTATATTATGTGCACATGCTCTTCGTGTATTCTAGGTTGAGGAGTGACTGATGTCTCGAAAAATGATTTGTTTAGGAGGGTGTGAAAAGATATCTCCCATGATTATCTGACTGAGAAATACCCATTGTTAGCTCTATATGGTAAAATTCCAATAGAATTCTAGAGGTACAAGGCAATGCACAATTTTTGTGAAAAGATTTGTTTAACGTTAATGAACAAAATATTTTTGTACCAGAAAGGAATGGTGAGGCTTTGTAAATTGATTTCAGATCTGGAGGCACAGACAGAGATGCCCGATGGGCAAAGGAAGGACTTCTTGGCCAGCATTGGAAGAGTTTATTCAAGGAGAGTCCTTGTGGTTCCTGAAAATGAAGAAGGTGGAAGGCAGATTTGGTATGAGGAGGATCCTGAGGTAGTGAAGGATCCAACTAATAGAAGGGGACATGGATACGGCCAATTTAAAAGGAAGAAGTCGTATTTAGATTGGGCACCATGTGCCCCCCGTGGGAGAGAACGCCGAGGTAGGGGAAGGGAGAGATGTACTACTGATCTAACTGCCAGGGGACTCACACAGGAACTCAGGTAAATATATATATATATATATATATATATATTATTGTGATAAGAATGTGATTGGATGAAGGTGCCATCAATATATATTTTGGTAAATTCCCCTTCAAAGGGACCCTAAGTAAGATTGCTTCGATTGGATGTGTTTTGCAGATTTCTTTTGGGAATTACCTTGGTGGCGGCGACCCTTCTAGAGCCCATGCAACATATGCTAGTTCTTCAAACATCCCTCACGTTCCATATTTGAACCCTAGGAGTTGATACCATATCAACTCACCTTTGTTGGACTAACTTGTAAGTGACAGGGCCAAGCACGAATGGTTAAATGTCCATGTAGACCACTTTTCTGCAATATGATGGATGTGTTCAATTGGGAGCCTCTGACTACATTTTTTGGCATATTTTTTGGATTTCTTAGAATATAGGATTTCTTGTCCATTCCTAAATAGTATAGAATATGCCTTTGATAGTAGCACCTTAGATTT
Source organism: Rubia yunnanensis (assembly GCA_037428765.1). Classification (NCBI taxonomy): domain Eukaryota; kingdom Viridiplantae; phylum Streptophyta; class Magnoliopsida; order Gentianales; family Rubiaceae; genus Rubia; species Rubia yunnanensis. Next base: position 57,637,607 of record CM075066.1, read on the forward strand.
AGTATGCCCGTTGTATGTTTTTGTACTTGTATGTTTTTAGACATCTCATCCTGGTGTCATGAGCTTTTTTCGAATCAAGATAATGCTTTCATCAACTAGATTGGCACAAATTTTTATATGGTTCAAGTAGTTATCAGTGAAAATAATCATAGGAATATGCAAGTATAGCTACGAATTGATTTTGAATCCTCCATGTACGATCAATTTGAAATAGAGAATATTAAGTCGAGGGGCGTATAGTGTGAGTCACTAAGTCCTATTAGAATATGGAGGTGGAGACGGTAAACTGGGAACCACCCTACAACTGTCGAATAATTCATCCCAAAAAATGTTCCCAAGCTCCTACATCTTCCTAGTTGAAGTAGACATCCCTTTGTTTGAACTCTTTTCTTTCAAGACGTTTATTCATCGCCTTTTTTTGTAGCACCAGATTGATTGGCATTGTGTCTGATTTTGTCTTGATAGTTCCCCTTTATGATGAAAACATAATTTCCAAATCCTCATATTCTTCTGATACTGCCTTGGTTAATTCCGGCAGTAACCAGAAACTGATCTTCCCCTGAACGCGTCTTCTTTTTTCTGCTTCACCTTGTGTTCTATATAGGTTTTCATCATCATCTTTTATTAGCAAGATCATCCATCGTATGTTTCAAATGTCGTGTTGATTCTCTATCTGATGATCATCTATAACCTCGTCGTTGTAGTCTTTGTTAGCTGAGCACAAAGGTATATTGTTTATGTCATTGCGTCTCATCATGTAGAACCTGGTTTACTCATGTTCTTTCCATGTGGGATGTTTGGTGCTTAACCTAGAATTTGGTAATGTTTCTTCATGATCCGTCTCATTGCAGACACTGAGTTGTGAATAAATGTAGTTACTTGAAGGTCGATGTCATTACCCAATCAAGTAATGTTTCCATAGCTACTCACTGTGATTTCCATTCTCCCATTTCCCTCCAACATTTAGAGCAACATTTGAACCTAGTTTGCATTTTTAATCTATTCCTAATTGGTATTGCCCCCATGGAAAGGGTCTACAACATAGGGAGCCTTGGTCCTTCATTATGTCTGGGCCCGATGAGAAATACTGCCCAATCATTGTTTGGTTTATTCAGTCTTGTGCCAAAAAAGATTTAAATTTTATCCATTTGGACCTATTTCCCCATATTGAAGAGTTCCATGTTGATCCATTTAATTAATAATAATCAAATGTAATGTTTGTGGATTAGTTGGAAAATGAAACTATTAGGCTAGTATGAAGTTATGAAATCCGTCCGGCCAAGGGCACACTTGATACTTTACTACCCTATTCACTAGCAAACTTAGTCTACCCCAAAACAATTAAATTAGCAAAATAAGACGATCATAGTATGTGATATCTATGTATTTACCACAGAAGTTTAGGGTTTAGGTTTTAGGGTTCAAGGTTTTTATATGTAGTGTAACATATGAATGTTCAAACATGTATGTTGATGTCGATGAACAATATTATGTGAATTCAAACAATTGACTGAAGGAGTTGTTGCTTTGTTACTGTCTTAAACACTCATATCTGCCCATTAGTATCCTTAAAAGCCTTGCAAATGAAGTTGACTTACATTAAAAGATAATGAAGAAAATCTAGTCATGTTCATTGCTATCTGGTAAGGTCCCAAGCCTAACATCCCTGGTGTACTCCACTTCCAAATGAGCTTCCTCTGCCTTATCCCCTTACACATACAAACTGGTGGCACGACATTCCAACTGATGTTTTTCAAACATTGAAACAGCAAACATAATTATATCATGTACATAACCTCAGTTAAATATAGAAATGTATAAATTACACAAAAAAACTCACTTTCTAAATTATTGTTAGCTCATATGTCCTCTATCTTCCTCAGGAAACCGTGGTATCCTTCCATCTATTCACTCATAATAAACAATGCATAGACTAATGGCGAACAAGAATGGTATGATAAAGAAACAAAAATCACAGGTAAAGGAGGAATCTTTACATCCTCATCCTTGAGCATGGAACGTGCCCTCTTGTACTATCGGTGCACCATCCTCTCTGCCAACACTGTAAGGGCACGGTCATCTTTAAGTTCCTCTAGGTTTAACAATTGGTTATTAGAATTGGAGTAGAAGTCACAAAATGTAAAACAAAGTAGGGGTGCTGGTGAATAATAAACGCAAGCTTTTGTAAAGATAGACTTTGCAATCTACCTTTTTTTTATCTACCTTTCAATCCTATCTGCTTCATTGGCAATTTCCGCACAATATTTTCCATCTCCTTGATGTATTTTTGTATTTTTGAATGGTGGGTATTCTTCCGCTGGTAAAGAGAGGAAGATATAACACACTATGGCTCAATTAAGATGTAGAAAAATGCATTACAGCTCGAAATTAATTTTCTATTGGTTTCAAAAAGGGAGTGGAATGGTGGAATGAATAGGATTGGCTTGTTCTATGAAAAGATGCATGGTCTCTCATCTCACAACTATAACTTAATTTTGACTTTGTGTAGTAATTAACTTGTTTACTTTTTTAACAATGTTTACAAATTAGTAGTCTTAACTTTGATACTATCCAACCAAATCCCATTTTAATAAAAACTCGTGGTGTACTAAGCTATAAAGGGTAATTATAGTCATGCTACCCTTACCCATATCCAAACTCGGAATCGTATCGATGCTATCATTAAATAGGACCGTCCGTTTACGACTGGTTCCTTATTTATTTCCTCATATAGCTTTATCACTATTGTTACATGGGTGGAGTTGTGTTAGAATTGGTGGCACAATTATGGCTTGCAACCCGCGGATGATACTCGAATGGGTATGGGTGAAATGGCTATCAGGTTTAATTTGTCATGGGTCAAATGGTTGATTAAAAATATGGCTGAAAGGGATTGGGTTATTGGGCTGACCGGGGGTTGGTAAAATTGTCAAACTCGTGCGTCGTATTCACAAATTTAACCATTTCTCTATTATTTGTAACCCATTTCTTTTCTTATTGTTTACAATTTTTGAAGGAGCACGGAGGTGAGTGCTAATGGAAACTGTGGACATAGAAAGGATGCTAACTTATCCGATATGGTAACTTAATGGAATACAAGTGTGTGTGAAATTGAAGAGCATTTGATGCATAAATACTACCTCATTTTTGTAGTATGTTAACATTTTAGAGAATTTATGGTATGTTCATTTTACTGTTTTTACTTACATAATATAGTAGGTTGTATGTTAGTGAGTATAATTCATTCATATCGTATGCACATTTTTTTACGATTCGAAGACTTAATACATGCATAGTGTATGGTAAATGAAATTCAGTAAAGTGTTGAATTTCATACTCTTTACGTCCCACAACTATTGCCATGTTTGACATTTTCAAAGTCAAATTTGGTAAGTTTAACCATTAGTATAATCTAGTTAATAATATAAGTATATGATAAAAATATTGTGTGAGATATTGTTAGATTCATCACAACGTCTAATTGATAAATATATTTTTCTATACAAAATCGGTATGTGTAGGCCTATAGCTAGGGATATTGACGGTCAAACATCATGATTGATGACCGTGAAGAAGTAAATACACCAATAGTTGTGAGACAGGGGAGTGTACAGTAGTTTGTTTAATTTTTTCTAATAAAATTAATGAAAACATAATAAAAGAAGTAAAGAATTTTCAACTTATATATTAACATGTGTGGGTCTGAACATGAAACTGCGTGGATTGAAACCCGTTGATCTACCCTTTTGTGACCTGCAGTTTGAGTTATCTTTACCCCTCGTGTTGGATGGGTTTCAAAGTAACCTGTATTTACCCGACCCTTTTTTATACCTATTACAAAATGGGTTTACATGGGTCATACACATAATATTTTAAATACGCGTACTACCCAACCCATATTAGTCAAGTCAGCAGTTTTCCATCCACGGTCGGAATACAAAAGCGGTGAGAGAGTGCTTATTGGCTACAAGCTGTCTAGGTGCCAGACCAGTCAATTTTACACGCAAAGCATCAATTTTTTTGTGATCTTAAGAAAGGAAATGCATTGCATAATGCGAGAGAAATACCTGCCAAATTGATGCGGCCTGACTCATGAAGAAAAGTTTTGCAGTTAGAACGTACGTAGGTTCTAATCAGGATAACGAAATTCATTAGAAAGATGCTGATGCCGGTGACCGTCAGAAAAACAACGAGTGTCATAAATTTTAGAAACGCATCATAAACTATTTAAAATCCTATCTTAGGAACACATGGTAACAAATTAATATACACGAATGGACAAGCAACATAAGGTCGTCATTGTTAACCATTCCAAATCCATATTTAATCTAGGGTTGCAGAATTATTGGAAACCACATCATTATCAATTTACAGCAAAATATCGGTCGCCATGACATATAACCAGCACAAATGCCCTTAAGTCTACGACAGAACACAACATCAGATTCGTCACCAAATCCTTAAGCATCAGCGGGACTGTCCCTGTCTTTCCCAACCAACTCTCTTACCTCCTGCAATACCTTCAGGGTTTCCCTCATAATCATTAACCTCAGGTGGGTGTGATATTCCTGTCTCTACAACTGGTTAATAATGAATTACACTTAGCATATTGGACCACTGTATGATATCATTCCTATTACATCTGAATCATGATGATGAACTATATGGGTTTCAATGATTGCACTACACACTAATCGCGATACAATTGATTTAGAATTAGGATAAGAAAGGGATACCTTTTTCTCTTGGTTACTGTATACTATCCTAAATCACTTAATTTTGTCTTACTTACCCTCTTCATCTTGATGGTGGTCTCGACCTTGATACGACGTTGGAGACAACATGCGTATGAACATACCTATACTACAGATCAATTAGAGGTCGGTTGAAACTATTCACCCAGCCCAATTACAAACTGAAAATGCCGAACTGTAGTACATACGACATCCCTCATAAGAAAGTCCTCTGTCATGTCGTCAAACTCCCTTAGTACACGGGTGCAAGTGTTTTCAAACCTTAGGTTAGAGTCTGCAATTTCTACATAAGATTCGAATGGTAACAAAATAAGTAGACTTTTGAGCCGGCGAGGATATATTTATTGGGGGAATGTGTGGGGAAATGGTGTACAGTTACCTCACATGGTATTCTCATAAATTGAAGTGGTCCAATGTATAAGGACATTGATACCCTTTGCTATGGAGAGCTATTTTGCAAATGGTTTTCTAATGGAGATTTTGGCATTGAATGGACAGAGATTAGAACGCCGTTGAGGAAAGTGTGATTTGTTAATTCAGTGTGTGTATTCCTTGGTAATGAAGGGAGGTGGCTTGGGGCTTATTTATGTAGGACACAATAAATCGAAACCCGATGATTTGGTTGGGCCTGGTTTGGTTTTCGGTCTTATCAACTTATGGGTGGGGAGAAGAAGCCCCCCATTACTTCAATTATTGATTGTTAGTCGAATAACTCGTATGAGCACCTGTTTACTCCATCTGTTCCAGCTCAAATTGGGTACATGCATTTTTGACACTACAGTGTAGTACTCCATGTCTCTGGAAAATTTCACATCAATAATTATCAAGCATTTCAAGAAACATGTTTGGGGGTTCATTTTTGAAACTATATATAATAAATAGATATTACGTTTTGATATTTACAAACTATTTGTTACGATAAATTCAACCATATGACATATAATAATATTGTAGCTTATATCAATTAAAATTCTCCCTCTGTCTCAGATTAAATTTAATACAATTTTTTTTCATGGTTATCAAAAAACATATTTGACAGTTAATATATTTAACTCCGTAAAAATTTGGGAAACAAAAAGTTCCTTTTTAGAAACTACTCGTTATAACGAGTCCAACAATATGACATTCGATAATATTAATTATATAGCTATTTAAATATGTGGTCAAATTTTGACTGTGAATATTGTCAAATATTAAAGTTTGCTCTTTAATCTGGGACGGGGGGAGATTAAAGTTTGAAAGAGATTAATGCCTTCAAAGCTATTGTGCAATTTAAGTAGGGATGAAGGGAGTATCAAAGTCTACCTACAATTTTGAATAGATACATGGGTAACAATAATATTGTACAACGTCATTTTGTTGATTTTTCCATCACCGGTAGTTTATATTTATAAACTTTTAATATTATCGCTATTATACGTACTTAAGCATAGTTGTTGTCAAACATATTTCTTGCACAACAGGGCAATGAATGATTCATTGTTCAGTTTGAGGTTGTACGGGGGAGCATGTCATCCCAATCCAACATGTCTGGTTAGGGTTAGTTTAATTTAGTCTGAATCTAAGTACTCGCTTCCATTGGTCCACTTTATTGATTCATGCGTAGGGTTTCGTGTTGGTTGGTAACGGTTTAAGTTAAAACATGGATGGTTGGAATGTGTCTATTTGATGTAGTTCGTTCATTTTGGGTATATTTTGTATCGAGTTCAAAGGCAATAGAAAGGGTTTGAAGGGTCAGGCTCCTGTGTGACGGAAAAAATTGGACCTGAGGCTTGATTCGCACCAAACAGGGTATAACTTTCGCAGAACCCTATTGTAATCGGAATTCGTATGCAGTAGTTTTAATCAAATTAATATTTTATTTCATGCTATTATATGTATTTAGAATACACACATTACTTCCCAACCGGGATAAAGACTCTATGCATGTAGACATGTGACGGAGGCAGAAGTAGTGAGAGTCAGTTGTCTGTGACGTACTCCCTCCGCAATGTTGTTCCATTCATTTTGACTAACCTAGACCAAATTTATCGTGTAAATAACATACTAATATTAAAATATGCTATGGATTTTAATTCTTTACTTTATATAATCAATCATAACATTTTTAAATTTATAAATGACAAAATCTTGTTTCTGACCGACTAACTGTAAAATGAGTACATATTAGATTTAGTGAGACTAATAAGGTCAATTCATACTTTCTTCATTTATTGCACTGTGATACATTCAATTAACATAGCCTTTTTAAAATGAATTTGAATGTCTAAATAATAACCTTTTAAACTAATATGCAATAAAAATAGTAAAGGCACTCAAATTTCCCGTTATTCAATGTTTAATGTTTTTTATCATCTCTTACAATTTTATTTGGTTTAGGTTATTTCTTCTGATGGCTTGTAACGGTGACTCTGGAAGCAGAGGAAATAGTTGGGCTGGCCAAAAAAGTGAGTCCGGCCTGGAACGTCGATCTCAGAATTTGATCTGTAATTGCGGGCTCCATGTGAAGTGTTTGACGTCTTGGACTGAACAAAATCCCGAAAGGTGATTCATATGTTTCTTTTAGGCAAAGGTGAGAAAATAGAGGGGATTAAAATCTCGGTAGTTGTACTTTTGTAGAATTTTTACGTTGAGATAACTTGCCTTTGTATTTGTTGTGTTGTTAAGAGAAGGCTGTAGTTTATGGTTTTTGGGAGTGGGTCGATCCAGAAATGTGTCTTAGTACTATGAAGGTTATTCCTTGCTTGGTGAAGAGAATCAACAGTTTGTAGGAAGAAGTTCACAAGTTGAAAGAAGACGCAAAAGAAGCAGCAACTATGTTGGAGGAAGCTAATTGCAAGACATGGAACCTTAGGTTCAGTGTTTGGATGATTGTGTTCATAATTAGTGTCATTGTAGTAGGTTTTAATTATATGTTATTTCTGGGGTAACCTTTTCGTGTTTAGGGTGTGATGTTGAATTTTAGTTGGTCGAAAAAAGATCAATGGAAAGGGATTCCTGTTTTGGTTATTAGAACTACTGATCTTTTAGTAATATTGTGAAGTGCACATAGAAGAGAATGAAAGTACAGATCCAAATAAGAGAAACAAAAGTGTAGAGGGATGGAGGATTTAGTTTGTACTTTTACATATTTCTAGTGTACCCTAAATTGTTCAAGTACAAAACGATGAAACATGGTAGTACTAGTGCAACCGGATTTCACAATTTGTTGTGAATTTTCCCTATTTTTGTTTAGTTGTACTAGTAGTGGTACCTCCACTGAGGCTGGCCTAATCCACCCAATTCTGGCCTTGTTATACATTGGTTGCATCAGCTGATGTTCCTACAAAATGCCTCTCCACTTCTTGCTTGCAATTGAATGAATGTATTGCAAGTAGCCGCTTCACGGCCTCGCGCTTCTGTGAAGTTTGTGACTCGTTGTTCTCTCAATCACCATCCATCTTTACTAGTCCACCTCGTGGCGTGCCGTCAGAAGTCATGTCCAATAAACCAACGTATCTCCTCGTCGATTCAAAACCTACGGCCTTTCTTGACTTAGTAGTTGGAAAATATATTTTCCCTTCATGTCCCCTCTATTGTTAGTTTTGTTCATTTTCAAAACAAGCACCGACGTATGGATGGTACATTTGTAGAGAATTAAAATCCTCCATCATTGTTCTCACTCCCGAACTTCCTTCTCCCTGGCCCGTTGAGTCTTCCCATTGCATCCATATCCACCTCTCCCATTCGTAATGCCTCACTGAACTTTCTTCAGAATGACTTGTTTGGTCCCCAAAGGTGGTTTCCAGGTAAAGTCAACGGTAAAATTAGTCAAAATTTGTAAAATGACAATTATATTCCTGAGTTTAAAAAAATCAAAAAAAGAAAAAATGCTTCTTCTTTGCTAAACCCTCTTCCGTTCGTCCTCTCCTTCAACAACCCCACCTACAACGTGAAGAACAGTCGAAAGGTGGTGCAACCGGTAATTCTCGGCGGCAGGATGACTGGGCCACTGACGAAACCCAACGGCGGGGAAGTCACCGCCTTCTCGAAGATGAAGTTCCTCCTCAACAGCATCTCTGGGAGGCATGTGATGGAGAGCTCATGGTGGTTTTGGGCACATCGGGGTCGGGGAAATCAACTCGTATAAGAAACAACATCGATCGGAGAAATCCAATTTACACAACAGCAGCAAATTGTAGCCGATCAAGAGCGCCGCCATCAAGAACATCAAGCTCAAACCATCTTCTCAAGCTTTGGAACCAAATCTGGAGAACGCAAAAAAAAGAGGAACGTAACTTTGTTGATAGCTACAATAAACAATTTCAGTGGAGAAAACGAATCGTCGAAGAAGATGAATTGAAGGAGATGACGCCACTTTGGAGAAGATGTCATGCCAACGGAGACAAATCGCTGGAGAAGTTGAATTACAGTGACGGTGGTTTCATATTTTTAATTTATTTTCAATTAAGCCCCTCACCTTTTGTATGGTCTTTGAAAATGATTTTGAATATGGAATATTTGTGTATTTTTAATTGAAAATGGTTTTTGATAAGTAAAATTACAAAATACCCCTGACTATATCAGATTACGGTTTTGGTTTACCAGAAAACCACCTTTGGGGACCAAACAAATCGTTCTGAATTTTGTGGGGTACTGAATGAGGGTTTTTTTGCAAAAGGGGACTAAACATGGTATAAAATGCTATGTGTGGGACCAAAAAAGCAATTTAGTCTTTTCAAAAATCCTAAGGAATTAGGGAATTCCAAAATTCTTGAACCAAAAATGCATTTTTAAGTTTGAGAATCAGAATTTTTGAAAAGTTTCATTGATGGAACAAAGAAAATTTGAAAATTAGTTTTATGCGCAAAATATGCCTGGCGTGAACCATAAGCTCGCGCCAAACATCCCTGCACGAAGCAGAACCTCACGCAAAAATTCTAGCATGAGACACAACCTCACACCAAACATATTAGCATGAAGAATAGCCTTGCGCCAACCTCCTTGGCACGAAGCATAGCCTCGCGCCGAGCATCTCAACACGAGGCATCCGCTAATACTTTCCTTGATCCTTGATTTTTTTTCCCTCTTTTTTTGAAAAAACTATGTCACCCTTCAAATCTATCTCCATTCAACACAAACATGAGTCTTGAGCTAAAAAATTCAATCCAAACAAGAGTTCCATCTCAAAAATCATCAAATCAAAAGAAGAATCATGCAAAAACTATCTAATCACTAATCAAAACACGAAACCAAAAGAAACACCATATATTTATTGTCGTTATCACGACTTATTTTCTTTTTCATGCATTCTAGTTAGAAATACCTACATGTGGGTCTCTGGAACCACCATCAGCAACTTCACCCAAGATGACATCATTGCGGAGAGGCTTCACAATGAGCCATCCTTACCCCCAGACCTCTTGTTCATCATACGAAATAAATCCCCGTGTCTCGCTATCATTGAGTCTGTGAATGTTACTTTGGGTTTAGGGGGAGGTCGAGGAGGTTTTAAACTCTCGACCATCTCCCTTTCCTGTTACAAATTGGTTAGCATAGAAAAACAATCTAGCACAGACATATTATCCATCGCATCATGCAATTCATCGGAATCATCATCATTACCATCAACATAGGATTCATTCAAACATTCATGCTCAATGGTCACACAAGAAGGTTCATCATGCTCATGACATAGGGTTACATATTTTCACATCAAAGAAGACTTTTTAAAATAATACCTATATTTATAGATATCAAATTCCACTTTATTCATGTCATCTTCTAGAGTTAAGATTCCCAAGTGGACATCGATTTAAGTCCCAGACCTTTTTTAAAAAAATGTCTCCCCAAAACTATTTGGGCTGCACTCCCATCGTGTGCCACATATAGGACATAAAAATCCACCGGAAAACCCAATTTTCCAACTCGCACAATCACAGTCCACAATGACTAGCTTGGAAATGATCGAAAAGTTGGAAAATTACTCTAGTTTCCTGAAGCTCACCTATTTCTAGGCGTTCATAGAGACTAAACAGGATAACATTAATGGATGCACCTAGATCTATCATGGTATGTTCCACAAGTGTACCTTCTAAAGAGATAGGAATAGAAAACATTCTGGGGTTATCGCATTTCTTAGGTAAGTTATTATGATTCAAAATGGTGACTCATCCCATTTTCAAATGTCCTAACCTCTTAGTTGACCTATGCCTTTTCTTTGTGCATGCAACTTTAAGAAATTTAGCATATGATGACACGTTCTCAATTAGTTCCAAGATAGAGATAGTTACCTCGGCCTTTTTAAAGAATTTTCAAAAGTTTGCATCATCGATCATCACCTTTGGTCGTCTCCTCAAAGCATTTGAAATGGAGGTGGAATGGTGACTTGTGTCTCCGGCAGTGGAATTTTTTTGGAGGGTTCTTCCTTGACCACAATCTCCTCCCCTTCGAAGTGTGCTTTAGTAACCTCCATAATCCATCTTCTTGCATTATCTTCTTCTCAGTCTCACAAACTTCCTTCCCACTTCTTAATATAAATGCACTCACATTCCTTGGATTGATCTCCGGTTGGGAAGGTAGTTTGTCGGACTCCTTGGATTCAATTCGGCTTACAAAGGTAGAAAGTTGCTCGACTTGAACTTCAAGATTCTTGATACTTGATAAAGTTCTATTGCCAAGGTTCTCAATCTCTCACCTTGTCTTCTCCATGAAGACTTCATGTTTCTTCCCCAGTTGACCGATGGATTCCAAGATCTCATCCCGTTCCGACTTGTAGAGTGAAGCATGATTGTTGAAATGGCCTTCACCTCTAGGATAAGGTTAAGGTGGAGTTTGCCCACCTCGGTATCTTTGAGGTTGGTTGTCCTCCCTCCATCGGAAATTAGGATGATCTCGATACCTTTGGTTGAATGAATTTGCTTAGGGGTATGGCCTTGCTTCTCCTTAGTTCCCCCAAAACCCTTGTGGTTGGCCCCTATAAAATTGTGGTCTTTCACTATTTTTGTAGTCAATTGCCTTCAACTCTTTTAAATCTTCTATGACTTCGGGGCTTTGGATTTGTGGTTAAGGTTGCCTACTCCACACAGTTGGACCTGATGCACTTTTTCTTGCAAAAGCTCCTTTATCATGGAAGCAAGAGCTTGAACTTGCTCCTCCAACTTAGGTGAGTGTGTCGGTTCAACCAAGACCTTTATCCTTAACCTAGTGCCGAATTGCCACATACCATTTGACATTTCTTCAAAGAAGGCCATTGCATCCTTAGACCTCTTGTTCGCTATTGAACCATTGCAAGTGAAATTCACCATCCGCATATCTTCATCACATAGCCCCTTGAAGAAACAACTCACCAAATCTCCCTCCTTGAATGGGTGGTAGGGTCAACTCACCAAGACACCCTTCTTCCCGGCAATTTCTGTCCAATTTTCCCTAATTAAGGTTTCCTATTTAAATTTGGTTAATTCAGTCCTAAAAGTTACAAGATTGACTAAGATATTTTATCACGACAGAAATTAGATTGGCTCACATCAAAATTAGAATGATTAATGTGTTAGTTACAACAAATTAGACTAGCTCAACTATAAATTTCAATGATTATTGCATACGGATAAAAATTGATTTTATTGCAATACAATATAACGTACTCCCTCTGTCCCATTTCAAGTTGCTATTTAACTATTAATTTTGTCAAAACTTCTTAACTTTGAACTTACAATTGAATTGGTATATAAGTTTACAAACTATTGTGTAACATACTGTTTGATTCGTTATAACACCAATTATCAAAAAAATTGTATTTTCAAAATTTTTAACTATCCCTAATGGTAGATATGAACCAACAAACATTTTTCAAATCAGTTGTTAAAAGACAAAAGGTGAAGCTTGAATTGGGCCAGAAGGAGTAATCGTTAGTAAACTACCAAGGGATTAAATGCACATAATATGAGTATTCCATCGGTAGGGTTTGACTTTGGTTGTTTCCATTCAGGTTTTGGTGGAACAACAAGTCCAGCAACAGCTAGGGATCCGGCAGTTCTGGCGACAACCAGCATGTTTTCATTGGGCCTTCCCTCTCAAGATAAACACCTACTTCTCTTCTTTGTCATAAGAACTACATCAGTTTGTATTGTTCACCAAACTTAGATATCAACTAAATTGTTCGACACATTTCCTTCTCCACTTTCCCTCCTTTGATCAATGTTATACACGTTATGGAGAAACATTTCCATGTCTGCAAACGGTTTATCCTTAATACATCCGGAGTGTTTCATAACTCCCTTCAAAACGGAGGGTTCAAGCTTGGAGACATGTGAATCAATGGTCCAATGGTTCTAAAGGCGGCGTCATTGGACAAGACATTTTCATCTCATCTAACTGTGAAGCTCCATTGCCTGTTTATGAATAATAAAGGAATTGATCACCCAATACCAGTTGCCAACATGAAACAATCAAAAGCCATTGCAATTAAAGTAGGCACACTATAACAAGTGATCACTTAGGCTACATCTCCGTCTACGTAATCCATGCTTTGTTCCATGATCTCTACCATTTCAATATTCACAAAAAATGACCCTTAGTTATCTTCTTGTCATGAATTCGAGTCTTGACTATCACACTCGAGGAATTACCATGATCCAAGTTTGAAATGGTAGTAGTAGTAGAAAACAAAATGACAAACAAAAATTAGTAAAAGTATATAACAGATGGTAGCCTAATGGTGGTTATTCACCTCTACTAGGTAATGTGATCATCTCAATCTCCTTACCATAAATTCAACAACTAATCTAACATCACAAATTTCTGAAATCTAACAAGTGTTACACCAACAGTGTTAGTAAATCCCTTACACTTTGCTCACCTCTAAAATAAGTCTGACTTCAGTATTTTATATGGATCCCTTCCTCTATAATGTACATTTATGATTCTACAAACTTAAGAGATTATGCTAGGCAAGAAACTAATCCACATTGGAGGGTTCATCTTGAATAGAGCAACAATCGATGAAGGGAGTGTTCATAGCCCATCTCCAGTTCTCCATATATCATACCAGAAGTAACATCGGGAACCATCATATTGGCCTTTCACTTGTTAGCATTATGCCAAACAAACACAACTCAACCTACCATGAACCCTGCTCGACAAAAGTAGGCACCTTGTGAAAATACTTTCCAAAGTAATCACTTCAGAGACCATCAGTAAGGACCTCAGCACATTCTGGTGCGAGTGTCACCGGACACAGTTAATGGTACATGGAGACGACATAAATCAAGCCATAAGAAGAAGAGATGCCATCAGGGAGCTTCTAATGGGGGGGGCATAGGCCTCCTGACCCCTAACTCTTTGGTGCCTCCTTTTTTCATCAATAAACAACGGTAATGTAGTTAGTCACAACCAACAAGCGGCTAATTCCATCGAAGCCTGAACTACCAACACAATTCCATAGTTGTTGCCCTGCATACCAACAATCACTCAACCGACGATTAGTACAACAATCCCGACTGACGCAAAATAGCACCACTTAATCCCGTTCGACTTCCAAAATAAAGGAATTGACACTGACTAATTAACATTGAATGTACAAAATTGAAATGAGGTATGCTAGATAGGTGAAACCATGAAGACGAAGGATGGATGAAGAACTGATGCTCGAGAAATATGTAGCTTAAGAGAGAGGCAAACGGTGAAAATTTAGCGCGTGAATAGCACCCCCAGGAGCTATTCTGGAATTTCTCAGAAGACAGGGGCAGGCCGTGGCCCCGGCTTCGTGTGTGCGAGCAACGAGTGAGGTATAGACGCGTGGGGGGGTGGACGATCTTGGGGATTTTTTAAATAGCGTCCAACATAAACATCAAGATTCGCCTTGCATGCTACCATTGTCAAATCAAAACCAGCACCATCACATAGTTCTGGTACAAGAAGTAGTTTTTATGATCATAGCAACAACACCGATCACCTTGAGAATAATCACTAAACATGATATCTAGCTCATTATCCAGCTCGATTTGAAGTAAAAAAAGTAGCTGGCAGTTAATAACCCAATTAATGTAAAGAAGGAAAAGCATAAATCCTCAAAATCCATATAAAGTGAAAATTCAAAATTTATTTGCAAAGAAAACACAATTAAGGAATAGGAAGTAGAAACAAGCTGCAAACCCATTAAATTGATACAAACTTACTGAAATTGTGATGGAATTCGGACAGAATCATGAAAGAATGCCATGTCGAAAGGGAATCAAAAACATAATTTTGATAAGATATGGGAATGCGAAAGAGAATCCACTCCTGATTGAGTAAATCCCCTTGACCCAAATGATGATTATGCTCATAAACTTATGTGATTGATTTTTCAAATTACCCTACTGAACTTTTTTTTTCAATGATCATTTAAACCGTCTTTAATGGGGAAGTTTTGAGAATCTAGATTAGATTGGCCGAATAGGCTACATTCGAGTGATCCTTACACCAAGTGATGGGATAAACTCATTTACACAAAGGCACCAGTTAGATGTTACATTTCTAATCAATGATATGAGTGGCAATAAGAGAAGTACACAAAGGCATTAACTAAATATCACAGCTCTAATCATTAGCCTAAGTGACAATATGAAGGGTATATACAAAGATGATTGGTCCCCGTTGTGTAACTATCTAGTAACATTGATCCGAAATCACCAAACAAAATCCATCAACTCGGGGTAGTGTTCCACCTCAAGCCGATCACACGGTAATAAACACAATATTAGACGCACAAAATTGATACATTCACACTTCTTATCAACATCAAGACAATTTAAAAAGAAAAAAAAAGTTAAGCTCCCCAACCAAAGATCCGGTAGATCTCCATTTAACATGTTCTAATCCTTTCACTAAACGAGGAGACCGTGATCGGCCATTTTGATTGTCAATTTTTTTTCCATAGGTGTATAGGAATCAACTATAGTACATGAGATTATCTCTAAATAGAAACCAAAAGGATACAGGTCTAAAGGCAATTAAACAGAACAATCAGTCTAATTGACCTGAAACATCCCAACAAAGTGAAGTCTACAAATATGAATCCTCCAATACAAACTTGCCATAAGTCTATTGTTTTAACAAAATTGATTTGGATTTCTCTTAATCGCCTTTGGATAACAAATCTGAAGTCAATACATTTTTACCGAGCCGTTTTACCAAAAACAATGGTCGCTAATAAAACTTATATAGACAGAGACAATCCTGGTCTAATACTTAAAATGTTAAAATCAACCCTTTTTGGAACTTAGAAAACACAAAGCAGCTCAGTAATCAGTTAAAACAAAGATATCATTAAAAAAAATTTTAAAAGCACCAGAAATTATAAAAAGAAGGGAAACAAAAATGAAGGGGAAAGAAAAGAAAAGAAATTTGACCTTCCCACTTCCTATGCTTGATCGGAGGCATTTTACGTTTGGCACCACATTCTTGGGCTCAAGTAGGGGTGTTACATGTTGTTGCGGCACGTGGAAACAATTAGCCACACGTGATCAGTGACGGTGGTGCGTGGTCTTCTGGAGCTGCCTCATCTAAGGTTCTCTTGAGCCTATTTCACTAAATATGTAAAATATTTGTACCTCCAAAATTGCTTAAATACCTTTGGATCTAACTGTGAAATAACCTACACCGCCATCGTTATTGATATATCCTCCGTATGTGCAATCTGATCTGTCAACTCTAGGAGGCCGTCGCCCAGAGATTTGAAGCGCTCCACTATTGGTGTGTCATCCGTCGCAGCCACTACATGACTATCGTAACTATGGTCGGCGGCGACGGAGGGTTTTCACCGACCGAAAAAAGGGAATGAGGTCAGGACGGATGCTTTGAGATAAGCAACTTTGAAAGGTGTATTTTGCTAAGAACGAAGGAACAAAGATGAGTTAAAAGGAGTGTGTACAGGGAAGAGGGAAGATATACAAAAACGGTGGGGTGGGGGCGGTAGGGAGATCGTCGTAGTTAGGGATGTTCATGAACCAGTCCAGACCAGTAAAATAGATCGAACCGTACTAGAATATAAAGACTGGACCATACATATGGACTTCCCGTCTGGTCTTCGGTCCAAGATTTTTTTAGATTTCGGGTTCCGGTCCGATCTGGACCAAATGGACCTGTAGCTTACTCTTATGTATATTTTTTTAATGTATTTATAATTTAAGTTTAGATACTAGTTTATATTTATATCCGATGTGATAGTATTTTTCCATATTTTCTAATAACTTCTAGTTTACTATCTTTTGAAGACAAAAATTTAACTAAATCTTTTTCTACACCAAATTTTTTTGTAAGAGAATAAAGTTTACTAAAATCAGGTCCAACCAATTTGTACCAGTCCAAAACCAGAATAATTTTGGTCCAGTCCCTGTCCTAAATAATCAGTAATTCCGGTCCGGTCCTTGATCCAAACTTTTTTATAATTCTGATCCAGTCCAGTTTTGAGCCAACGAACACCCCTAGTCGTAGTTGAGCCACGTTGGCCTCCCCTTAGTCTAATTTAGTTAGGTTTTTTTTTTAATAATGGGGTGTCCCAATAGATCTTTTTTTAACTCGAAATTTGTTATTGTGCGATTGGAAAATAATCTGTGCAGTGGACTTTCTTTTTTCAAAAAAATATGATACTCTCTATGTCCCCTTTCAAATTGCAATTTAATTATTCATTTAATCAAAGCTTCTCAACTTTGTCCATAAAATTGAATTAGTATATAAGTATAAATACGATAGAGTGATACATTATCAAGGAGCAAACATTTTTTTAAGAAAACTGCCGCTTGAAATTGGACAAAGTCACAAAGGGAGTAAAACGGTTACTGTATAACTCCTTTTTCAAGTTTATAAATACAAAGAACTCGGGATGGGAAACAATACAAGGCCCTCTAATTTATTAACAGGCAATGAAATATTGCATAAATGCTGCACATAGTTCTGTCTTAAGCAATCGGGTAAGAAGCCTTCTTTGCGATACCGCAAAGGCCTTCTTTAGCGTCTATGCCTCTTTGTATCCTGACATATCCATTCTCTCCCCAGCTTGTGCCCCATGAATTCTTGACTAACCAATATTTGGTGCCATCAGAACTTGTCCCGTAGCCCACCACGGTTACACCATGGTCTAATTGTGTTCCACAGTCACCTGTGAAAACCCCGCTGGAGTAGAATTGGAACGAAGAGCCACTGGCCTCAATGGCAACGGATATCGGCTGATTCGCGACAGCCTTCAAGAGTGCATCCTCATTATTTTCCGGGACATCTTCGTATCCGGATATGGTTGCAGCATGGCTAGATTCTCTCTTCGTGTTGCATTGGCCGTCAGCGGCTTGATATGGATAACTGGCTTCAGTAGAAAGGCCATGGTTGCTAACTATGAAGCTGAATGCATCATCCATGAAACCTCCGTTGCATCCTTGATCTGTACCGCTCGTGTCGCAATCAACAAGCTCCTGTTGGGACAATGCTACCAGCTTGCCTGTTTTCAGCTGGTGCACTCCTTCCACTGCTGCCACAGCTGAAAACGCCCAGCAAGATCCTGCATCATTTTTTTAAAATCAAATTTCATCGGCATAAATGAAATATCTTGATCATAAGCAATAGACTAATGAGACAGCTATTTACCACATTCGCCTTGATCCTTGATTGGTGTGACAGCCCCCTTGTTTCTCCAATCCACTGCAGCTGGCACGGCGCTAACATTCTCGTACCTGGACAACGTTGCCTTGAGTTGTGTCAATGGTTTGTATTTGTTTTGGGCTGTTTTGAACTCCTCATTTGTCAAATCAGCAAACTTGTTGATTCCCAGTTTGTATGGCTTTGTCCCGGCTTGGTTGAAAGACTCAATGAGCTCCACATTTTCCATGAAAATTTTGTATCTAATAGCTCTCTCTACATCATCACTGTAAACACGCCCGTGCTGAGCTATCCATTGCTCGTGCTTTTCGATCATGGAGACCTCACTCAAGCCCCGGGACATGGCCTGAGAAGCCATGCCCGCTACCAGTACCACGGAGAATGCCGCCAAAATAGATTGCTTTGTAGCCGCCATTGGACAAAAGTGCTGTTTTGTAAGAAAGGAAATATGTAAGTTAATTAATGGGAACTACACACTAGATGAATTATTTATAGACTTTTGGAAAACTCTAAAAAAAAAAATCTGTGGAGGTTAAAGGATCAGATATCAAGAGATATGTTTGTTAACATCAGGATTAAAGAAATTCAATTCAAGATATATGTTTATTAACTGCAGGATACTTCTGTTTATTCGATGAATAAACTTGATCAGAGTCAGAATACACTTGAGAAATCCGGGCAAGTTCAGAGAATTTCAAGGGATCTTCCCGGCCTGTATATGGTGTGTATACATTTAAATGGCTACATGGTTTCATATTTACGTAAACAATACTCCATCCATCCCATAATTATTGATCTATTTATCTTTTAACGGTGTTCAATGATCATGTTTGACCCTTACTATCTCTAGCGACGCATAATATTTTCGCATATAAAATTGATATTTAGAAAATAGATGTTAAGATCAATCTAACAATATTTTCGCATATAAAATTGATATTTAGAAAATAGATGTTAAGATGAATCTAACAATATCTCACATCTAAAATTAATTTTACAACTAAATTGGAAAGCTACACAAGAACGCTTTCTCTCAACGAACTTTCTTTGCTACAGTAACGAACTTCTTCTTCCACCTCTGTCTTCGCCGGTAACGGCTATTTGCTGCCGTTAACGGCTAACCCTGCCGTTAACATTGGACCAACAGATACGACCATTGACCGGCCGGCCGTGATGGCAGAAATCAATCCCAATCAAATCCCACCAAAATCATTTATGGCAGCTCTCCAGACCAAATCAAACCCCCTATTGAAATCCTTGCCGACTAATCCAGAGCTAACCCCCAAATCCGAGCATTTAGGTGACCGGCCTGTCTTTACTCCGACGACCAAATTGCCAAACTATCTGCACATTATTCAAACGCTCTAGTCGGAAAATTCACTAAAGGGAGAATCACGATGGATCAACTAGAGCAAGCCTTTAGGACGGTAGGGTTTACAGGTAGCTATCAATTAGGTTCTCTTGACTATAAGCATGTTTTGATCAGGTTCGAGCTAATCAATGACTACCAAAGATGCTGGATCAAAGGAGTCTGGAACTTCTATGGAGTTCTGCTGAAGATGCTAAAGTGGTCTCCAGACTTCTCGACTCACAGAGAATTGCCAATTGTACCTATTTGGTGCACGATAAAAGAGGTACCTTTATACTACTACAAACCTGCATCAATTGAGGCAATTGGAAACACTATAGGAAGCTTTATCAAGAATGACTTAGCCACTGAAATGCTCACAAGGCCTTCAGCAATAAAACTCTGTGTAGAAGTTGATTTGCAGAAACCTTTGTGTAGTTTTATCAGATTAGGATCAGTCTCTAGTAACAGGAAATACACAATTGAATATGAAGATGTCCCACTTTACTGTGATCACTATGCTAAGTTAGGACATTCTCTTAACCAGTGTAGAGCTATCCTTCAGAACACCAATGGAAAATCAAAGTAAAACCTTTTGCCACAAAGCCAAAATAATTCTCTCTGGCAGCCAACAGGAAATAAGTTCAGTAAGGCTCCTCTTATCTCTCTAGAGAATCAGGTTGTTAATGCCCACACCAATAATGACAAGACAACTCAATAGAAAGCTATAACTAACCCCATACTAGCCTTCAGAGGCTAATAGTGGGTCCGAAACCGAAGGCATCCTAGCACCAATAACGGCCCTAGGCAATCTCCCAAAATCCCAACCCAAAATAATCTTCAATCCTCACTATCTAAACTCTTAAATGCAACAGCCTTAGCCAGACCCTCTCAGAATACCTATGCAAAGGATGATCTACAGTTGGTAATCTCAGATCATCCTAGGATCAATCCTCCCCAACTAACCCCCCACTTTCTCCACTGGGAAAGATGGAAAATAGGTTTTCTATTTTGCAGGATTTGGAGGATACACCGAAATCAGACGACCTCATGGAATAGGAAGAGCAGGAATTAGATGAACATGCTAATATTGACCACAAAGAGCACAATGAACCTTAGCCTATGAGGAATCAGGAGAACTCTATTCAGCAAGGTAAGTCTAAAGGTAAGAAAAATAACTACTTTAGTCAGCTGAATAAAATGATGCTTAGATCAGCCACTAAAAGTCATAAATCTTGTGAACAATGACACACACCTCAACTGTCAATTTCTTAATATGGAATCTTAGAGGAATGGAAACCTCCATGCTTAGACTATCTCATTTAGTTAAGGCTAAGAAAATTCAGACCAATGCATGATAACTCTCAATGTGGTTCCTATATGGAAAAACTCAACTTTTCACACAATTTGCAACTCCATAATGGAAAATTTTGGCTGATGTGGAATAACCCGGTTACAGTTTCTTTAATCTCTCAACATGAGCAATTTTTGCATGTTCAGATAGCTCACCTTAACCTGGATATTGATATGGAAGCTTTTTTTTATCTATGCTCTTAGGAACAAAGAAGGTAGGAAAGCCTTATGGTTTGCCCAGACTACCTTACCTAATAATGAAACTATCTACATTGGGGATTTTAACACCATCACTACTCTTACAGAATATAGGGGTCCCTGTTCTCCCTCCCTAGGTAGCATTAGAGATTTTAATAATTGGATTAGCTCATCTGGTGTTCAAGAGATTAATACAGTTTGTAATCTATTCACCTGGTCAAACTCTAGACTTAGGAAACCTAGCTCCAAAAGATTGGATAGAGGCCTCAGCACCATTAAGTGGAATCGGAAATTTCCATCTTCATCTATTCAGATATTGAATATGCAATCCTCAGATCATTCCCCTCTCCTCCTCCAAGTTTCAACTCTGGCTGTCTCTCACCCTAAGCCTTTTAGATTCATAAATGCTTGGTTTAATAGACCAGAATTTATGGATCTAATAAAGGAAAATCGGACACTCCCACTCCCTCAATCTGGCATGTTAGGTTTCTACCTAAAATTAATTAGATTGAAAAAAGTGATAAAAATCTGGAATAGAGAATGTTTTGGAAATATTGATGTTAATGTAGCCAATGCAGAAGAGGCATTAAGAAACCAGGAACTTGTTTTTGACTCTACCCATTCAGACACAGATTTAATTAAGTTAAATGAGAAAAATGCATTGTTGCTCAGAGCTTTAAAGGAAAAAGAAAAATTTTGGAAACAGAAAGCCAGATTAACATGGCATAGGCTAGGAGATAATAATACTCAATTCTTCCACAGGACAGTGCAAGAAAAAAAACTGTAGATTGCAGATCACAAAAATAAAAAATGGACAGGGAATATGGCTAATAATTTCTATTACCCTCATTTCCTTATCCAAATTCCTTCTGTCCTTACTGAACAGGATAACCAACTGCTATCTAGGCCAGTTTCTGAAGATGAGCTTAAATCAGTCATCAATGGTTTAAATAAGAATAGTAGCCCGGCTCACGATGGTTTCTCAAGCAAATTCTTTATTAAAAGTTGGACTATCATTAAGGATGACCTAATAGATGCTGTAAATGATTTCATTTTAGGGTCAGAAATACCAAAAGGAATTTCCAGTACATGGATAATCCTAATCCCCAAAAAGGCAACTCCATCCTCCTTTGATGATTTCAGGCCAATTAGCCTCTCCAATGTCATAAACAAAAAATTTTCTAAAGTTTTAATGGAGGACTAAAACCACACATGGAGAATTTAATCGCTCCTAACCAGACTGTTTTTATGAAAAATAGAGATATTTCTGATAATATTCTCTATCTACAAGAAATGATAAGATTCCTAGACAAAAAGAGTAGAACCCCAAACTGCATTCTTAAATTGGACCTTAGGAAAGCATTTGATAGGGTGAATTGGGATTTTCTTAAAAGCATTTTGGTTAAATTTGGTTTTAGTGGGAACTTTCTAGGTGCAGTTCTGAATAATCTATCACAAGCTCATTTCTCTGTGCTTCTTAATGGTAATCCAGTTGGTTTTTTCAAAGCTACAAGAGGAATCAAACAAGGTGACCCTCTCTCCCCTTTTCTTTTCAATATTTTCTCAGAAGCTTTTTCCAGAAGTCTTGCTTTCATCTTTTTGAATAATAGTCTGTCATATTATCAATTACCTTCCTTAATCACCCCTGCTTCTCATTTAATGTATGCTGATGATACTATTATCTTTATGCAATTTAATAATCTAACTTAAAACTTCAAATATGCCTTTTCATCTAGGTAGGAAAGCGGTATGGTATTCAATTTGTTTAGGGCCTCTATAATACAATAATATTTTATTTGTAGAAAATTATATAAATATTAATTTTATTGATATTCCACCAATATAAAACTTGAAAATTATAATTATAATATTATATTTTATGTGTGAAATTAATTTTTTGTCTTAAATTTAATTAAGTTAAAGTATAACATTACTACTTAATATATTACTATTTATATTACTCCCTCCGTCCCAAATTAAATTGCATGGAATCTTTTTCACGATTATCGAGAAACATGTTTAACCGTTAATATATTTAACTACGCATAACATTAACAAACAAAAAGTTACTTTTTAGAAACTACTCGTTACGATGAATCCAACAATATCACATACGATAATATTATTTCTTTTATACCTATTTAAATGTGAGGTTAAAATTTGACAGTAAATAGTATCAAATAGTAAAGTGTGTAGTTTAATCCGGGACGGGGGGAGTATATAATTATAAAATAGTAGTATTTTTATAAAAATAATATATTTATTATAAAATAATATTATTATTATTCATAATATAAAGTTAAAAAATAATTTATTGTTTTTACTTAAAGGAGAGTTCATATAAAAATTATAAATTCATTTAAATTTGACCTATATGCAATGCAAAAAATGATATTTTAATTGAAATTATAATCATAATTTTGTAATTTTTATTTTGATAATAAATATAAAGTATAATATTATTTTAGAGTTGATAAATAAAGAGGAAAATGGAAGGGTGGGGAAAGGGAATTCAAGTCCCAACGTAAGACCGGGGAATCTCGTTACACTGAAGAAATGGAGAAAGGAAATAATAGAAAAAAACCAAACCAAACACTAACTAAGATAATCATGCTCTCATATTCCCTTTCCCTTCACTTATTCACCCCCAACTTCTTAAATTCTTGGAAAGTATATAATTGATTTACTGTTGTTTAAGATTATAGTCTCGTGCAAAAATGGATTGGGTAAAACATTAATCATATATATGTATTGCTACATTTTTAAGAGAATAAATTAAATAATAATATTGCTATAATTTTTTCAATTTTTATATTTGTTGAATATTAATAAAACTACATAATTTTCTTACAAACTAAAATTTAATAATAAATAATATAATTTCATAATTATACTATAAATAATATCTATATTATTTTAATATAAATATATTATTTTCTTATATAAATCATTAATTTTATTTAAATTATAAATAAATATTATATTATTTTATCTAAATATCATTATTTACATATTGTACTTGAGTTATACTTTATATTTATTATCAAAATAAAACTTAGAATATTATGATTATTATTTAAATAAAAATATTATAATATTATTTTTTGAGTTGCATCTGAGTCAATATAAAACTATAATTTTCATATGAATCGGTTCTTTGGTAAAAAAATCATATTATTTTTAAATTTTATACTTAGAAGAATAGTTATATTATTTTATAATAAATATATTATTTTACATAAAAGCAAAGTCTTGGGAAAGACGGTCTTTCCATAGGCTTAAGGAAAGACGGGGTTTGATTAGAATAATAAAAGGTAAAAGGTCTTAGTTGCAATATTCAAGTTTTAGTATGAAACATGTAGTTGTTATAAAATTTATAACCCGGTTCATGCAACCCATAAATTTTATCTTAATTTCTTCTAATTTACACTTTAAACCTTGGTCTTTCCATAACTTATGGAAAGACCGTCTTTCAAGAGACGGACTCTCACATAAATACTATTATTTAATAATTGTATAATATAAATAGTAATAAATTAAGAAGTATTATATACTCTAACTTAAATAAATTTAAGATAAAAAAATTAATATCATACGTAAAATATATATATATAATAAATTTACTATTTAAGTTGTATGTGGTTCGAATATTAATATAATTAATACTATTATTATTTTCATAAAAATTAATAATATTTCATAATTATAATACTCCTTCTGTTTCACTAAGAGTGGTACACTAGGTTTAGCCTCTTGGATTAATGTGAAGAAAATGAGAGGTTGAAATTGAGTGTAGAAAGTAAAAAGTAGAATGAATGGATGAGATTGTAGAAATCTTGCCAAAAATGAAAAGTGTGACATTAAAAAACATATCAATAAGGCAAATGTGTCACTCTTAGTGAAACAGGGGGACTAATATAAATAAATATAATAGTTCAGCGGTTATGACTGTGCGGGCGATTTTCACGTAGTGGCAGTGCAATCAGAAGCAACAATGAAACGGGGACGAGGGTGGCTAAAGAAAAAGGTGTTCTCGTCGGCCACAGAGTGGAGTGAAGCAGTCCAGGAGAGTAGGGTTGTTTTCGCCGGTCAACTGGAGGAGGAGTAGAGTGAAATGGTGATGGAGGATTCAATTCAGACAGAACGTGATGAGCTAGTTGGATCTGGGCACCTAATTGGAAGTGGAGAACAACTAGTGGATGAGGTAATTCCGCAACCTACTCAAACTGTAGTTACTGATGCAACTGCACCTAGGCTGTGGGTAGATGTTATAAGTGGAAATAGAATCCAGTAGAATGGTATGAACATTGGATTTGTTGCCCCAAAAGGTGTTAATGGAGAATTGGAGGTCGAAATTGAACTTGATGATGTTAAATTTGAACTGGTATACTGGGTATGTCATAGGAGCAAATCTGTCAATGAACGGTGTAAAATGGTTTATGATGAAGGTTTGGACATTTGTTACTCTCTTTGATTTGTTGTATAATAATGATGGATATATTGTTGTGAAATTCAAATCCAAAATAGGAAGAGATGAGGTGATGAAAAGAGGGCCATATACCATCCTTAATATGATTGTTTTTCTTCACCTATGGCAGCCTAATTTCTCAATGGACAAAGACATGGTGAGGATTGTACCACTGTGGTTTACCATGCCTAAACTACCACTGCACCTATGGGGACAAAGAAGCCTTGGTAAGATAGGGAGTGTGATAGGTAAGCCTATGTTTACATATGAGTGCATAGCAAACAAAATCTTAATCATGTATGCTAGGATGTTAGTGAAGGTTGTTACTCTCAAAAGATAGTTGACACTATGGAGATCAAAGATGTAGATGGAAGTGTGACTGATCAATGGTTTGTGATTGAGAACAAACCCTTATTCTTTGACATATGTCAGAAGGGAGGCTATAAGTGCAGGGAGGCTAAGGTGGTGCAGATATGGAAAAAAACACAAAGAAGAAGCAATCACAGATAAGAAAGAGAAGCTAGTTATTGATGCAGTACAGGGTGACACTAAAGAGGGTAGAAAGTGGACTATGGTTAGATCAGAAGGGAAAGAGAAACGAATGCAGAGCAAAGCAGTGGCCAGGCTAGTAGTTCAGGATCTAAGTAGAAGGAGATAAATAAGGTTAACAGGCCAGTTGGTTCACCTAGTAGTGCAGGAAGAAAAAGAAAGGACCCCCTCAGGATTTGGATTGATCCAGGGAGAGATCTGGGGTATATACCATGTTAACTGCTTGGAATGTGAGGGGGTTAAATAAGAAAACAAAAGAGATTAGTTCCCATCTTAATAGTGTGAAGTTAAACATAGCAGTAATAGTAGAAACAAGAGTTAAACAATGAAAGGCTAAGGAGATAAGAAGGAGGTTTGGTGGATGTTGCCAGTTTGAAGATAACTACTCAGCTCACCAAAATGGTAGGATTTGGGTCCTATGGAATGAAAGAAAGGTGAAACTCAGAAAAGTCAGGGTTTCCAAACAAATAATTTTGTGTGAAGTACATGGTGTGGATGGTTACTTACTGTTCTAGATTACATCAATTTATGCAAGTAACAAAGGTAAAATGAGGAAGAAACTGTGGATTGAAATAGAAAAATCTCAGCAGCTGGTCACAGGTCCATGGATTCTTATTGGAGATTTCAATAATGTCCTAACCACAAAGGATAGGATAAGAGAAGCCGAGTTACAAATACAGGAGTTTTGGGATTTGGAAACTATGATAGACAAGGTGGGACTGTTTGAATGTGGAGTAGAGGGAGAGTACTATACCTGGTCTAATAGGCAGGTGGGGGCTTCATCTATTCCAGAATAGATAGAGTTGTTGCCAATGTGGAATGGCTTACAAAGTTCTCAGATGCAGTTGTGGAGAATTTTGAACCGGCATTTCTGATCATGCCCTAGTAAAAGTCAGTATAGGTTGATGAAGACAAAACGAATGCAAGTTGTGCGAGACTTCTTTGAGAATGGCAGTATGTATAACCTATAAACAGTACACTGGTGACTCTAGTACCTAAACACTCTGCAGCTAGGAAGGTTAGAGAGCTGAGGCATGTATCCTGTTGTACAACAATTTATAAGATCATCTCTAATGTGTTAACCAAGAGGCTGAGTAAGGTCATACCTGAGGTAATACAAGAGAACCAAGCAGTATTTGTGCTTGGTAGGAGCATCTATGATCACGTAATGCTGGTTTATGAACTAATCAGAGGATATAATAGGAAGTGTGGTGAGCCTAAATGTATAATTCAAATGGACATTCAAAAAGCCTATGATATTTTTGAATGGAGGGCTTTGGAAGTTATAATGAATGAGTTAAGCATGCCTGCACAGTTTATAAGATGGACAATGGTTTGTGTTGAAAATGTGAGCTACAAGTACAGTATAAATGGCAAGCTCACTCATTTTTTACATGCAAAGAGAGGATTGAGGTTGGGGGACCCAATCTCTCCTCTCTTTTTTTTTGTCATTGTCAGGGAGTACATGTGTAGATGTTTGCAGCAGGCATGGGAGAAGCCAGAATCCAGATATCATTCAATGTTCAATGAACTAAAGTTGATAAACTTAACCTTTGTTGATGATGTACTATTATTAGCAAGAGGAGAACCTGAATCTGTACACATTTTAATGAGTGCTAACCAGAAATTTGAGAACTCTAAAGGGCTGAAAGTAAATAGAGCCAAATGTAAAGAATATTTTGGAGCTGTGGAGGGGGATCATAGTGATTTGATCTAAACACGTACAGGATTTGTTGAATGGACCTTGCTATTTAAATATCTTGAAGTGCCCCTAACAAGTAGTAGGCTTACAGTCCAGGTATGCTAATCTCTTATAGGTAGAATGGTGGAGAAAATAAAAGCATTGGAGCTCTAGACTTCTTAGCTATGCAGGTAGAGTCCAGCTAATTAAGAGTGTATTGTTTGCCATTGCAAACTACTGGTTGCAGTGTTTCCTAGTTCCAAAAGTTGTATTGAAACATGTGGAAGCCATTTGCAGGTCTTATGTGTAGAGTGGTGGTGATGTTATAACTAGGAAGGCTTCAATGGCATGGGACGAGATTTTTGTTCCAAAAAAGGTAGGGGGAATGAATGTAATATCACTGATAGAGAGAGTGTAGCTAGCCTGAGCCAAAACCTGTGGAAT
The DNA here is from genome assembly GCA_037428765.1 of Rubia yunnanensis. Lineage (NCBI taxonomy): Eukaryota > Viridiplantae > Streptophyta > Magnoliopsida > Gentianales > Rubiaceae > Rubia > Rubia yunnanensis. The sequence continues at coordinate 57,666,010 of CM075066.1, forward strand.
CTTTGCAAAAAACCTGATAGGTTATTTATCAAATGCATCAATACCTATTATGTGAAGGGCAGGGATATACGGAGCATGGAGTTCCCAAAGTCTGGCTCCTGGATGTTACAAAGATTAAAAAAATGCAGAGAGGTAGTTCAGCAGCTGGATGCCAGGAAGAATCAACTAGGAAAAGAGAAATTCAAAGTGAGGGAAATATATCAAGAAATCAGAAAGCAGCATTATCATGTTACATGGAAAGCTGTGTTTTATGGTAATCAAGCCAAGCCAAGAACTCAGTTCACACTCTGGATGTGTTGTAACCGGAAAATGGCCACAAAGGACAGACTTAGGAGATTTAGGGTGAGAAATGTGTATTTTTTTGTGATAGAAAAACACTGGACCGTCTGTTTTTTCAGTGCCAAAGAACAAGAGCAATCGAGAGGGTTGTACTTGACTGGTTGCAAGTGGAAATGGAGCCTGAAGAATGGGATCAGGAGTTACAATGGCTTTGTAGCAGATGTAAAGGAAGAGGTAGCAGAGCAGGTATGCTAAAACTTACAGCTGCTGAGACTGTATATAGCATATGGTATTTGAGGAATGACAAACGCTTTCATGATAATGTAAAGGATGTGGAAATTACAAATGCCATAGTGAAAAACTGTAGTTTGTAGAGCGTGGATGAGGCCTAAGCTTAGAAATTATTGTGCAAAGCTTATGGTTGAGGCATTACAGGTGATAGTGAGGAGTTGTAAACTATTTTGGCATATTCAATGAAAAGTTCTCTTAGTTCCAAAAAAATATATTATTTCATATTTATACTATAAATAATCATTTTAATATTTTAATATAAACATATTAGTTTATTATCTAAATAGTTTAGTTCATTGATTTTTTGAGAGAAATAAATTTTTCATTCATATTAATAAAAACCAAAACAAAATTCTAACCCCTCACTCTAGGGTTTGAGATTACAAAACAATGAAAGCCCAAGAAGGTCTAGACATATGAGCTCATTAAAAGGCTGTCTTGCAATTATTTTTGTTGTTGTTTGTAGGCCGTTTAGATAAAATGGCCCTAAGCAAAATAAAAGCCAAGAATTTGTAAGCCCTTTATCCAATCTCATACCCCTTATCCCCTCCTAATACTTTCAGAATGCTCTTTTTTCAACTTAAACTAACAATCTTACCTCATCTTTGATCCCTCCAATCATCCCCTCTTCCTTCCATTTTTTGTTCTAAAACATTTTGAGGTTACGCTCCTCCCGGATGCTATACAAGGTTGTGATCAGTACCTTAAACTTGGTTCCTCTCTTCCTCATCAGCATCAGCTTCATCACCTACCTCATCATCTTCAAATCCTCCATCTTTTTCAAATCCATCCCTTCCATAATAGTAGCAGTGTATTCACAAGTAGCAAACAAATGCTTGTTTGTCTCCACATCCTTAGCACATAGACTACAAATTTATTGATTCTACAAGATATTAAACTGTTGCAGTCTCTCAACTGTTGCTTAGCCTCCTCTTTAACAGCATCCATAAGAAAAAGCTGTTCTTAGGCAGTATTTTGGAATTTTATATCAGCTTTGCTAGTGGATCTTACTCTCCTTCACTTTTTAGCAAATCATAAGCAGCTGCAATACTGAATTTCCCTTTCTTTGTATAGTTATTTAACCTGCCATCTATTTGTCCCTTCAATCTGCATAAGTACTTCCATATCCAACTTTGAGAAGTTTGTGGTTGATAACTATCAAACTCCTTATGTTTGATGTAATATGCATGCAGCCATTTGATCCATAAAATGTCTTGCTTTTTATGTATGCTCCACAAATGTTTATAGAGGGCAACCTGATTCCAGAGTGAGGGATCTTTGAAACCTCCCCCTTGTTTCTTGTTTCTGCATAATGAATCCAATGTTGCTGGTGTAAAATACCTCTCCTCAGCATTCTTATTCCACAAAATATCTCTGCATTTTTTAACAATCTCTTCATGGACACTCTCTGATATTTTGAAGATACTTTCCCAAAATTCTGCAATGCTCAGTGAAACGTTGTTAATAAGCTGCCCTCTCCCAGCATAAGTCAGCCTCTTTGAATCCCAAGAATTAAGGCTTTTGCAGATCTTTTCTATAAGCATTTCACAGGATTTCTTGTTCCACCTGAAAGTAGAAAGGGGTATCCCTAGATAAGTCATTGGAAAAACTCCTTTCTTCACCTGCAGGATTGTAGACAGTCTATTCATTTCCTCATCCTCCATTGTAGAAAAATAAATTGTGGATTTCATCTCATTTACTACCAAACCTGAAGCCTCCTAGAAATCATGTAACACCTTCTTTATCCCTTGTAAAGATTTATTTCTTGCTTCACAGAAAAGCAGTATATCATCAGAAAACAACAAACTATGGTGCCAACTTTTTTACAACTTTGATGAAATCCAATCTGCCCCTCTCTAAATCTGTGTTAAGACTTGGGTAAGGTACTCCATGCAAATAACAAAAAGCATCGATGATAAAGGGTCTCCTTGCTTCACCCCAATCCTACCTAAGAAAGATTATGCATAGCTTCCACTCAAGGCCAAGTAGAAGTTGGATAATCTCACACACCTTTCTATTTATGAAATACACAGTGATGGAAACTTCAACAATTTCAGCCAATCAAAAACAAAGTCCCACCATATTATGTCAAATACTTTTCTAATGTCTATCTTAATAACACAGCTTCCTTTGAGTCCATTAGTCTTATATTTGTGTATCAATTCCTGTGCTAAAAGAACATTATAACCTATGTGTCTATTTCTCACAAAAGCTCCTTGATTCATGTTGATTAAATCAGACAATACTTCTCCCAATCTATCACACATAAACTTTGCAATCACATTATAGAGCACGTAACAACAAGAAATTTGTCTCAATTCAGTAGTAGTTTGAGGTTGGCTTACCTTTGGGATGATAGAAATTACTGCCTTACTGAATTCCCTTGGAAGTTCTTCTCCTTTAGAAAAGCTCTGAACAGCTGAAATGAAGTCATCTCCAATCACTTCCCAAGTTTCTTTGAAAAACTTACTCACATAGCCACCAGAGCGATGGTTTTTTCTTGCCTTGATTCCCTTAAGAGGTTTAAGAATGTTTTATTGTGTAATTTCTAAGTTTAGCTCCATTTGTTGTTTAATGCTCAGAACACCTCCCTCCTTCACTACACTTGGATAACATTTTCTTTTCTATTGTTGCACGTGCCCCAACTGTTTCCTGAAAACTAAGATAAGATGCAACTCTAGTTCCAGTCCTTCCACCACTTTATCACCATCATTCAAATGCACCAACTGGTTCTTATGCTGTCTTTCCTTCATTTTAACATTGAAAACTCTTGTTCGCCTATCGCTATATTTCATCCATTTGATCTTTGTCATTTTCTTCAGATACTTGAATTCTACTCCTTCCATTTCAATCATCAGAGTTCTTTTTGTCTGTTCCTCTTTCTGAGTTGCTTCTAACTAGAAGTCTCTATGTAGTTTCTCGCTTGCCTCCACCCACTGTTATTTTTCCACTGCAGTTCTTATTTCCATTTCAGGGTAATTCCTTCTGTTTAATTCTTGCAAAAGACTTTCCATTCTGCTCAAATTCCTCCTGAGGTCCTCTATACTCTCTCCATGTTTCCAGACTACTTTCACAGATACTTGAATTCTACTCCTTCCATTTCAATCATCAGAATTCTTTTTGTATGTTCCTCTTTCTGAGTTGCTTCTGACTAGGAGTCTCTATATAGTTTCTCACTTGCCTCCGCCCACTGTTGTTTTTCCATTGCAGTTCTTCTTTCCTTTTCAGAGTAATCCCTTCTGTTTAATTTTTGCAAAGACTTTCCAATCTGCTCAAATTCCTCCTGAGGTCCTCCATACTCTCTCCATATTTCCAGACTGCTTTCACTAGTGGTTTGAACTGTGGACACTGAGCCCATATGTTGTAAAATTTGAACTGTCTCCCATTTTTTCTCTGCCCTTTTTAATCTAAATCAATAAAGGAAAGTGATTAGATGTTCCATATACACACTCGGCACACTGAACTTCTGAATTCTCAGATCCATCTATGATTTATCAAAGTTCTATCAATTCTGCTCATGACTCTTTCTCCCACCATTCTTCTATTATCCCAAGTAAATTTGAACCCCAAAGTTTTCATCTCCACCAAGTCCAGTTGTGCTACACATTCCTAGAAATCTTCTATCTCCATTGTTGTAACATTATTGCCTCCAATCCTGTCTTCTATATCCAAAGGTGCATTGTGGTCCCTTAAAATAACCCATGGACCAGTTCTACCATTCCCCAATTTTCCCAACTGCTTCCACATTTCTTTCCTCCCATATATATCATTCATTTCATAGACAAAGGTCACGTAGAATTTCTACCTAATCCTTGCCATTCTCACCTCTACATCCATTAATTGTTCATGTTTATAAAGGCCAATTACCTGAAACATTTCCGGTCTCCATATCAAACATATTTTACCCCCCTTCACCAAGTCTCCATTAGACTCAAAATTCCAACCTAAACCCATGTTTTTATACGCCTCTTCTTCTTTTCCCTTATGCACTTTCGTTTCCATTAACCCCAATAAACTAACCCTACTTTAAACTACAAATTCACAACATTTTTTTGTTTTTCTCTACTAATTACACCTTGTATGTTCCATTCCGTCAACCTCTCATTCATGGATCGGGTGACTCCCCCTTCTTAGTTCCTATACGATTGCTCTCCTCTGTATGCATCGTCTTCTTTGGCACCTGTTTTTCAATCAGAGTAACAAAGTTATTGAGCTCTCCCTTTACTGTAGTAACATTTAGCTTCTTCCCTGGTATTTGATTATTTATGCCCCTTGCCAGCTCTCCATCCTCTGAGACCTATTTTTTAGTCAGATTAACACATTTTTTTAAGCTCTCCCCTTACTGCAGTAGCATTTAGCTTCTCTCCTGCTACCCTTGCTAGCTCTCCATGCCTTGAGACTTGTTTCCCACTTCTATGCACATATACCTTACTCACCACCACCTGTTTAGTGATTATCATCTTCTTTTCTTCTTTCCTGCAGTTCTCAGTTAAATGCCCTATGAGAGAACACTTATCACAATACACGGGAAGCCACTCAAAAATAATATCATGATGCTGAATCACCACATTCTCATCCATGTGTGGCACACACTTTAGGATCATGTCACTAACCTTAACCTCCGCATGTACCCTAGCAAAATTCAGTATGTTCATCTTTATGGTTACCCTATCCAGTTTCAAAGATCTTCCAAGAGATATGACAATCCTGCATAGTATTTTAGGTTTCCAGAATACCATTGGCAAAATTTGGTAATTGGACCCATACTGGCACCTTTTCTGGGCTCCAATCATCAATCCTCTTCGACCATACAGACATTATCATAGGTTTATAATAAAAAAAAGTAATCAAACTAGTATCTACTGCCTCATCCCTCTGCTCTTTCGTCTTAAATTTCACCATGAAAACCCCTTTTCTGACCTTCCACATTCATTGGATCCTACTTTTCCAAATTCTATTGAACAAACCCTCAATCACTAAAAATGGAGGAAAGCTACCAAGAAATCTACAAAATCATTGTTGTTTCCAACAGCTTATTGTTATCTTCTACTTCTTCCTTAGGTGATTTTTCCATCTCAATACCGTTCACTTCTACTAAGGGTAGAATTATACCTCATTACTAGTAGGATCATCAAATAAAGTTGTCCATGGCTTGGTTCCAGTGATGAGCAGCTCCTCCCGCTCTTCCTTCGCTGTTTATCTCTCCACTGAGTCCGCCAACTTAATTGCCTTTTGGGTGAATCTATTTTCCGCACTGTATCCACCACCACGCTCGGAGCATTCTTGATCTCATCTTTTGGAGTAACTTGAATTTTATCAAGCCCTGCATCCCAACAGTCTGACTCCCAAACTATGTCTTCAACTATCTCCTCCAATTTTTTACTGCCAATGTTCTTCTCACCTCCCTTCCTCTCTTTTGTTAACACCCGCTGCAATTTATGCCTCTTACTGCCCGATTTCTCCATGGCAGGATCACCCAAGATAATCAGTCAATTTGAAACGTGAAACACATAGTGAATGTGTAGCTTGCCCATAGTAGAGAGAGTTTTTCCCCAAACCTAGAATATTCTCACTCGAAAATTAATTATTATTTTGATTGATTAATTTAGTTCCCAGTTCTTAAAGTAGTTTAGTTGATTAACTATATATGACCATGAGTTTTCAGTGTATTAGAAAGCAAAGTCTATTCCCCTTCTTGAACCAAACATGTACAAAGAAAATGTAAGAGAACTTGATTCATTTTCCACTGTTGAACCAAACAGATTGAGAAATCCGATATCATTCCTTTTCTTCCTTTTCCTTTCCCTTTCCCATGCTTGAATCAAACGGCCCCTGATTAGTTATACTTTTAATCAATTTGGAGGGATATATTTCAATAAATGCACATGCAACCCTGAGATAACGTTTAGTGCAAAAACAACACTAACTATTTTATATAAGTGTAAATATAACCCTAAAGACTATATTCTAACATTGACTGGTCATTTCCGCCCATTGATCGACCAAAATAACCAAAATACCCTTTGGGCCAAATGAAAAAAAAATGAAAAACAATAATGCCCTTGTCAGCCACCACCTCCCACCGTCAGCCACCACCTCCCACCGTCAGCCACCACCTCCCACCGTCAGCCACAATCTCCTGCCACCATATCACCACCTCCCACTGTTAGCCTTTTTCCTATCACTAAGGTTCCGCCTCCCCCCAGCGCCTCACCCCATCCATCTCCGCCGACCGTGGAAAGCTTTCATCATTTTCACCCACCACTAATGTTTTGCCTCCTCCCGCCGCCTCATCCCCTCCGTCGCCTCCGACCATGGAATGTTCTTATCATTTTCCCCACCGCTGGGGTTCTGCCTCACCTCATCCACTGTCGCCGAGTGTGGAGCGCTCTCTTTATTTTCCCCCATAAGAAAGGGCTTTGCCACCCCCCCCACCGCCGTCTCACCCCATCTACCTCCGTGGAACGCTCTCATCATTTTCCCTCACTGCTAGGGTTTCGTATCCCCCATCTGCCTCACCCCATATCCCGTTCCAAATATATTCCCCCACCTGTTCCATAGCGGTGATTGAGCGTGGGGATTAAAGGTTTAACCACGATGAAAGGCAGGAAAAACAGGAATGGCGAGATCAATAACGGGGGATGAGAGGCGCCGATCGGAGGGATTGAGGAGGGAGGGAGGCAGAAGGGGGTGAGATTCATGGGCGGCTGCGGTCTGATCAGAGATGAGAAGGAAGTAGAAGGAAAAAAATATAAATGAAAATTAGGGGTAAGAGATTTCAATTTTTTTAATTTTTTTATTTTTACAAGGGTAAAATAATCTTTTAATTGGATTCTAGCCTAAATCTACCGGAATGGGTATATTTGCACTTACACATCCTATCTAGGGTTATATTTTCACTTTTAATTATTAAAAGGTTATATCTTCACTTATGTGAAATAGGTAGGGTTATACATGCACTTTTCTCTTATTATCAATTTGAATGCTCAAGCATTTGAATTTTTATTTTATTTTTATTATAAAAACAATAATTATACTCATATTCAAAAAATAATTCACATTTTCAAAATTTATATATTTAAAAACATTTATTCATACTGACTGTTATTTGTACTTATAATTATATTTTCTATCTTCTTTTTTAAAAAATATCAAGCATTCCAAGATGTTGGGAAAAATGTCCAGCGGCGATTACAATGAGTGAAATTAACATCCAATCTAACTAACCTCTAGCAATAACAACATATTGAAAGGATATCTAAATTACATGTCAACCAGACTGATCGCCTGTACTATTACAGATCAGAGATCCAATAAAAAAATTGTAACATCGCCCTCGGGGATATTCACTTGCTTCCTACAAAAATCATGAGCACTTGGCAGTGAGGAGTGTATCACGCACCAATATCACTGCACCAAATAGGGATCTTCTACAATTGTAACACCACTTGATCCAACCATGATCTATATTGTCCAAACTGTAAACACCTTAAAAAATGTAGATCTGACGAATCCAAACTAATAGAAACCCAAAAATAAAACCACAAACAAAAATTACGAACACACGATCTGAACAAACAGATCGAGAACAATCCATCAACGTGAACAACTAAATCAAGTTATCATCATTAACACATCGATCTAATAGATCAAGTCGAAAAACAAAACTAATCTATTGCGACAAATCTCACACTTATTGAATAACAAAAACATAAATTAAAATAAACTGTTGTTCCCCATCTCCCCTAATAGGAAGATGGGGAAAAAATATTAAAGAAGAAGGGGTGCGGCTGTGGGTGAGACTGCGGCTAGGTTTTAAAGAAACGAAGTTGGTTAACTTGGTTGAAGTTTTTAGGATATTCTCTATCTTAGTAATAAGAGGGGAATGAGATGTTTTTATCAAACTTTTCCAATGGAATAAATTCATAAACAATCTCGCTACACAAGTAGAAAAAAGTACCAATGACTTCGGTTATATGGCACTTATGACTTCACTTATTGTCCCTAAAATTACCAAAGTCAAAAGTGGTGCTATAAAAAGTCCTTTATTCAATTCGATTATTATAAATCTAAGCCATAAGTTTTATCTGAAATCTCTCCCCACGTCAGGTGGATCGACTTCAGTTATTTTTCACTGAAATCATAAGTATTACCTTGATCCAGAACCAAAACCGCACTCAACATTGGGTGGATCGGCATCTTACTTTATAAAACCAAAGTCAAAAGTTTGACTTGGAATAACACCCGAAACCACGATCGAAATCGGTAACAATTGGATGTAGGAAGATGACAAAAACATCGTATTTGGTGAGCAGTGAAGATGTCGCGTACCGATTAACTAACGTCAGGTAGTCGGCTTCGGGTTACTTGAAACCAGCCAAAACACATAAAATGAAAATGAATTTATCAAAAATGCCAAAAATTCTCATAAAATGAATTTATCATTGATGCTCTATAACTAATCTAGATCAGGCGTCCAAAAAGGTAATATGTCATGATGAGTATCAATGGCCATTTTTAGAGAATAGTCTATACAAACACACATACATGACAAGTACTCATTCTGTTGAATTGGGCCTGCAGCCCTCCGAATCGGGCAAAATTGGGCCAACCTCCCCCAGGACAACTAGCCTTGGATGCATGGAAATGCTTTCACCATGCCTTGGCCAACTACCCAGTGGTCTAACTCCACGGTGAAGACCAGCATCGCCATCTTCTCCACAACAAAGTCTTCACCTACGGCGGAGACTTTCGCCCTCCATTGGTTGAGGTATCAAGCGGAGAGGGCCGAGAACGGTGGTTTGGTGAAATTGGAGGCGAGGAAAGGGTTGTGTAAAATTGGAGGAGGAGATGAAAGTTGTGTCTGTGGTTGTTGAGATGAAAGAGTTGTGGGTGAAGTTAGGTGGGGTAGGTGAGTGTACGTTGAGATTTTAAAAGTAATGTTTAATTGTTTTGAGTGTTTTTATGTTTTTTTACTATTGAAAATTTTTTAATAAGGAAAGTGTGCAGAAATGGTTGGGATAGAGGGAGTAGTATATATGTTACTCAACAGATGGTTAAACATAATTTTACACGTGCTTCACCATCATTTATCTCAACCAATGTTCATAAATTTCTACCAATTCTTTGATTGTGTAGGAATTTTTATCATCCCAGGAGTACTAAATGGTTAAATGACATAATACATTCACAATTTAGAATACGAGATTATTAATGTTAAAATATTTAAATTACAAGTTGTATGCATACCCATTGTAGCATGAATATTATTTGCACATTTATAACACATTTATAACACATGCAGTATTGTTTTTACTCCCTTATTAGAGCATATCCAATGGTACCAGGTCTCCCGTGAATATCGTAGCCACACGTCAAATTATGATACGGATGCGGTATGACGTATTTATAGAAGTTTGGTTTCAAAAATACTATTATTATTATTTTTAACTAAAAAATATTCACTGTGTGAGGGGTATATATATTAGGCTCCCCAAGCCAAAAGATAAATATTATTACAGAAAAGAGATGTCCAGATGTACAGTTGAGGAATATATTCGAGGAAACTCTAAGTACTTATAATCCACTCCCAAATTCTTCACTTATATCTCGTAGATCAGTGAAGAAGATGGACCCAACCCAAAGTCGAGATCCATTATGGCCTTCCACATTTTTGCCTTTACACCCCTGTGTCGACAAAAAGAGGTGGCCTCCCACAATGGTCCCTTGCAAATCTCTTCCCCAGAAGAAATTTACTTGAAAAGCCAAATAATGTTGTGGCCTGCATTTTTTTTCTTTATTTGATTCTGCCTCTAGCATTGTGAAGTCCAGTGCTTGCCCTTCATTTTCCATTAGTAGCAGTAATCTCCATGAAGCATACATATGAAATGAATTGAAGAAGATTGCTATATTCCCTCCTGGCTTCCCAGGTGCAACTCTTCCTCGTCAAAACAGAGCAAAACATAGCAGTAATTGGTTCTACGAAACAAGTTTTATAATCTAAAATCATCAACAAAGTCTGCCTATATGTTTCTAGTATAGGGAAAGCAAATTTCATCTAGTCTAATTTGACCCTGTATGTCTTTTGGAAGCTCAGTAAAAGAAAATAGTTGATTTACCTTCTTGTAAGAGGCTAGCTTGGCTAGAGAGTCTGCCACCTTGTTAGCTTCTCTACATGTATGTGAAATGGAGCATTCCATTTGCTCCATCTGTTGCCAGATTATTCTTATCATTTCAATGCAGCACCATAAAACTTTCCATTCTCTTCTTAACACTTTCACCAGTATTAAAGAGTCAGTTTTTAACTATACCTTCCTCATCCCATGTGTTCCTGCCATTTTTTAAACCTTGAAATATAGTTCTAGCTTCAGCTTTAATGATGGAACAGTTTGGGATAGGTTTAGCCTTGAAGAGAACATGTTTTCCACTTTGGTCCCTTAAAATCCAACCTATGTCTGATTGGCCATTGCTCGGTACAGATCCATTAGAGTTGAGTTTGTTGAAATTTGAAGGAAACCAGGAAACAGCCACTGGTTCCTTCAAATTTCTACTCTTTCAGCTATTGACTAGGGTTGGATATATAGAAGATAGGTTCCAATTTTCTTTGAACTTATGTGCTAATAGTATATCATTCACTATGCTCAGTATTTGAATAACAACTATTTTAAAATCAGGTCTAATCCTCTCAAATATAAACATGTTCCTAGCACACTAAAAAGACCAAGTTATGATGCAAGGAATTGATTTAATAATCAGACCAGATTCTTTGTTTTTAGCTTTCAGAGTCTAGTAATAAAAGAATCTATTCCATAGTATGCTATTTTCATAATGTAGGATTTGAAAATTATTTCCTATCAAAGACCAGATCCAATTTGAAAAAAAGCATGAGCAAAAAACATGATGGATATCATCACTATTATTATTGCAGCAGCATTTTGATGGCATGTTAAATCCAAAATCTTCTAAATTATCAGGCATTAGTAAAAGTTTGTTTAAGAGTCTCCAATTCCATAAGCAAATATTTTGAGGTAGGATAGGGGACCATAGGTATTTGAATGAAGAAAGTTTGTCCTTTTTTTCTCAAAAGTTCGTATGCAAATTTCAGAGTAAAACATCCAGGTTCAGTGTTTTTCCAAATTAATTTATCTTTATATCCTAGAAAGATTTTATAATAAGAGTTGAGGATTATAAATATTTCATTTGGAAATTTTTTTTGCAAGATCTGTATATAATGGTTCTGATCTGACAGAAATTCTGCAATTGTTAAATATGGCAGTATCAGGTCATCCTCTGAATTCCAAAACTGAGAAAGGGGACCCAGTTTTGTCCAATTTGCAAACCAGAAAGACGATTCTCCATTTCAAATTTGCACAAATGAGCTTTTGATTGCAAGTTCTTAGATTTCCATGTTCTTTTCCAAGATCTTGTGTTTTTTAAATTTTGACCAAAGAGACTCTCCTTGTTGTAGTTTCCACCATAATTTTAGAGAAAAAAATTTCGACATAATGTTAAGATCTTTTAGATTAAGTCCATTTTCTTCTTTTTGAATAGTTAGCTTAGTGTAACTTCCCCAAATCTTTCTCCTAGTGTTTTCTGTATCTTGACTGTACCACAAGAATTTATCAAACATTGTATGTAGCTTATTAGTTATGTGTTGAGTAGGTTTTAAAATTGTGAGAATGTGAAGGGGAATTGTTGACAGTATGTGTCTTATTAAAGTGAGTCTTCCAACTTGGGTTAACATCTTATTTTACCAAGAGTTAATTTTAAGATTAATATAGTCTAGCAGGTTCTGGAAATAGACATTTTTGTTCCTTCCTGTATAGATTATGCATCCCAGATATTTAAAAGGAAGGGAACCAGTAATCATTTTGGTTTCATGTTTGATTACTGCTTCCAATCTGGGAGTGGCATGTTTGGATAGATAGTATGAAAATTTCTCAAAATTAATCATTTGGTATGTAGCTTTTTCATATATTTTTAGAAATCCCATAAGTTTTTTAAATCCAGATTTAGAGCATTTCATGAAAATAGCAATGTTATCTGCAAAGGACCTATGAGTTACTGTTTTCATTGAGTTTGGGAGTTTATCATGGCCAATGTCAGCATATTGGAACAAGAAGTTTAAATTTATTGAGAAGGTGTCTGCCATTAAAATGAAGAGCATAGGGGATAGTGGATCCCCTTGCTTTAATCCTTTGGAAGCATTAAAAAATCCAAAGCATTCTCCATTAATCAACACTAAAAAGAAAGCTGCTTTCAGATTTCCTATTATTAACAGATTGAAATGGTTAGAAAATCCTATCTTTGTTAAAAGTTTTGATAGAAAATTCCATGATACTCTGTCAAATGCCTTCATCATGTCTAATTTTATAATCATATTTATTCCAGGATGTTTGGAATGTATGTAATTAGACATTTCTTGCATAAGGAGTACATTATCAGTTGATTCTCTCTCAGAGACAAAGGCTATTTGTTCTGGAGATATTATATCCTTTATAATTGGCTTAAGTCTGTGTGAAAAAAGTTTAATTAGAAGCTTGTTTATGAAATTACACAGGCTTATTGGCCTAAAACATTTGAATGAGGAGTAGACATCCTTTTTGGGGACTAATGTAATTAGTGTTGCAGAAATGGCTCTTGGTGTGGGTGATAGATTCAGAAAGTTATTTATTGCTTTTGTTAGATCTTTTTTTGCTACGGACCAGCAATGTTTATAGAATAATCCTAAAAATCCATCTAGACCCGGGGCAGAGTCACTATAGATTCCCTTAAGGATTAATAAAACTTCCTCTTGGTTTGTTTGCTTTGTTAATGATTCATTGACTGAGACAGAAATTAGTTTGGGAATGTTTTCCAACAAAACAACAGTATTTATGCCAGTTAGATCCTGGTTATCTTCTTGAAGCAATTCAGAGAAGAATGATACTGCTTCCTTCCCTATTAACTCCTGTTCATACAGCCAGATGCAATTCCCATCTTTAACTGATGAAATAGATTGTCTTTTAAATTTACCTTTGACTTGAAGATGAAAAAATTTGGAATTTGTATCACCTTCTTTAAGCCACTTAAGTCTTGATTTTTGCTTCCAAAAGGATTCCTAATTTTTAAGGGCCAATGTGAGTTCAAGCTTTTTCTTTCTTAAACTTTGTTAATTTTTCAGAGTTATCTTTTTGTTGAAGGTTTATCTCAACAATTGAGTAAACTTCTTCAGCATTCTTGACACTAACAAAAATGTTTCCAAAACCACTTTTATTCCACTGTTTTAGGGCTATTTTTGTATTTTTCAGTTTGAAAGAAAACTTTTTCAAACAGTATCAAGTTTGTGGATATATTCCATGCTAACTATATTAAGTTTTGAAATTCTAGATGTGAGGTCCAGTAGTTCTAAAAATTAAAATATTTAGGCTTAGTTAAGGTTAATTGGTTTGAGATTTTTAAAATCGGTGGGGAATGATCTAATTGATCTCTTGGCAAGGTTTGTGTTGAAGTTACTGGAAAGATGGAGTCCCAATGCTGGTTAGATAGTGCCATATCAAATCTTTCCCATACCACTCATTTGGTCCTCATACATGTCCATGTATATAAGTTTCCAGCAGTGTTAATGGTAGATAGATTGGCCTGAGCTATGAAATTATGATTTTTAATTGCTCTCTGGTTTGGAGTTGATGGTCCAATGTATTCTTCTTGTTTCTCAATGACATTGAAATCTCCCATTATGCATAAAGGTTTTTGTTTAAAGTCCAATATGGAGTTCCAGAGAACTTTCCTCACTTTTATTGTAAATTTAGCATAAATAAAACCAACCAAACACTCATTTTCAAGGGATGAGAGATTTATTTCAGTGAGGATCATTTGATCCTCACATTTAATTATGCTAAGATTTACAGATTCTTCACAAAAAAATTATACCTTATTTAAAGGACTGTTGAAGTAATTTTTAAAATCTATCTTTGTTGCAATTTCCTAGATGACTTCATTTCTAAATTTGGTTCCATAATTGCATGTTTAATTTATTTATTTTTAATGTCTTTTAATCTTGTTTGTGTTGGATTATTACCTATTCCCCATGATAAGATATCCAGACTCGTCATTAAACAATTTTACTGGAGTTCAATATGGATCTTGTTAAGATAGTTTTTGGAATGGAGGTGTAATCTTTCTTATTATATCTTCTGGGTTTCATATTCATCTTAAATTGTGGTTAAGAGACATCAGAAGATTCATCCTATTGTGATAGATCAGAGTTAGTTTCCTGATTGTTATCATTTTATAAAAGAGAATCAAATTTTATTTTAGACTCTTTTAAAAAAATTTTAGTTTCTGAAAAATTGTTCAGTGTTTCAAATTCTGAGAGGAGCTGGTTATGTTCACAATTGTTGAGCCAATCTAATCTCTTGGTTTTTGATTCACTTGAAGTCAGTAGTGGAGAATCTCCACCATTGATTTCAATGAACTCTTGTTGGTTGGAGTTCATGTTTTTTGACTCAGATCTGAGTCCATTATCCTATTTATTAGCAAGGTTCTCAAACCGATTCTTCTGGATTATTAAGCTATCAGCTTTGGACTCATCAGTTGATGTTCCAAGTGATAACTTATTCTTATTTAGCAATGGCATAATACTGGGAGCTTGAAAATCAGTAAGTATCATGTTATGATCAGTCAGCACATTTTTAGTAGACAAGAGAGTAGGATCATGGTGGACAATGTTGATAGTGGGAGACACAGTTTGAGCAGATGATGGATGATGGATGATGCATGTTCAAAGATGAGGAGTGAACATTTGAAATCACATTTTAAGCAAGATGGACAGTAGGTATGCTGGACAATTTAGCAGATGAAGAGTTGTCATCACAGTTCACATTTTGAGCAGATGATGGATGATGCATACTAAAAGATGAGGAGTGAACATTTGAAATCACATTATTGAGCAAGGTGAACAGTAGGAATTCTAGAAAATTTATCAGATGAAGAGTTGTCATCATAGTTCACAATTTGAGCAAGTACAGGGGATACAATCATATAACTAGGAGGAGTAGGGGGAACCTAAGATCCCTGATAAGGGATCAACACTTCAGAACATGCAAATTTCTCCTGAGCAGTGTGATCCTTCTATTCCAGTGGTTTATTCACCTGTTTTTGCTCACTGCCTGGCACTTGAACAGATTGATTAGTTTTTTTTTCTGGGTTGGTATATAAACCTTCTCTTCAAATGAAATACTAGAAAAAGATGATTTTCCAACTACATTACCTTATGCCACCTCATGTTCACCTATGTGGTTGGACTTTTTACTTGTGGCGGTCTTTAGGTCTCCAGGCTATGTATTTTTCATTGTTTTTATCATTTGCAAATAGAAACTGAGTGCCCTAGTTTGAGGCAGTTAGTGCAATAGTGTGGTAGTCCTTCAGATTCAATGTATTTCCAGGAGCCTACTTCTATAAAACTCAACTATATATGTTCAAGTAGGGATTAGTGACATCAACTTCCACACAGACTCGAGCTACATATGGTCTAGTTCGATTTAGGGTTGCCTTATCAACACGAACTGGACAACCAATCAAATTTCCAATAGACATCATAGAACAGTAATGAAAAATTTTTTGGGGAAGACCATAGAGAGCAATCCAAACAGGGGCTATTGGGGAATCAACGTTAGGGTTCAAATTAGGGACCGATTTTGTCATTCGAATAGAAGATAAACCAAAATTCCAAATTTTGTGTAACCAACACCTATAGTAATCACCTAGAATCGAAAAAAAATTGATTGAAACGTGTTTGTTATTCAAAAGATTGATCTCGGTGTTCCCTTTAAACCCGACAGTTTGAAAATCCTTTCGTAGTTTCTCCATTTGGGGTCTGCTTCTCGAATATTTGCCAACAAGGGTCCATTTCAATGGTTCTTCAAGCTTGAGCCATGCTTCGTTGGGAAAATGCAGGTCCAGTTCCCCTAAGTGTTCGAACGGAATCTTTGGAGTGAAGGGGGCTCTAGGGATTGGATTTTTAGGCAGATTAATAAGAACTTTTTGAAGCTCATCTTTTAGGGCTTGAGTGTATGATAGTGGAGGAGAGGAATCAGCCTTATATTCCGCCATATTCGCGTCGTCGTCCTGGGAGAGAGGTGGAGATCAGTGAAAGAGTAAGCACCGACGATCAATTTTCTGTGGAAAAAAATTGCCTCAGAGAGTTAGGGTAAACTTCACGTTACGAATTCAACACCTATTATTACTACTTGTACTTATAATATTTGCGAAGTGTATGTAATTATAAAATAAAATGTCTAGAGTGTATTTCATTTCGCTTTAATTAGGGTCCGAATTCTATTATTGCATAGTAAAAGAATTTAATAAAATACATATTTAATTATCAAATTTAAATAATATTTAAATTATTTAATGAATTATTTAATCCACATGCACTATTATTTATATCATAATTTTTCACTATATTATTAATTTTTAATATATTAATATCTAACATAATTATATAACTTAATTGGTTGGGTGTAAAAAATAAATATCTAAAGTTATAATTCTTACACTTTATTAATTGTATTTATCTATAAAATTTTAAATTCTTAATTTTAAAATTATATAATCGACATTTGATTGAGTATTAAAATTTTTGTTTTGAATTTTAATAGGATTG
This sequence comes from Rubia yunnanensis, assembly GCA_037428765.1. Taxonomy (NCBI): domain Eukaryota; kingdom Viridiplantae; phylum Streptophyta; class Magnoliopsida; order Gentianales; family Rubiaceae; genus Rubia; species Rubia yunnanensis. The sequence goes on from CM075066.1 coordinate 57,683,225, forward strand.
AATACGGTAAAAATTACAATGAAAATAATAAATTGATAAATTTTGGCAATATGTGTCGAAGCGAGAGATTCAATATGGGGGTCTGATTTCAGAAACTCTATTCGACGTGGTCAATTAAAAATGTATCCACATCAAATTTGAAACTTCTTGTGACTCTCGTGTTGGAGACATTATTTTGATTAAAGAGTCTGTTTGTATTATGTGGCAAGCAACATTCACCAAATTGAATCCCGCATTAAAGATGCTCTTGTAACACATTTCCTTATTAAACTCATTCAGTATTATTTGCATTCCTCTCAATAACATTTATAACGCATTCCCTTATTAAACGCATGCAGTATTATTTGCACTCCCAGCCACACTTTTGTTTTTATGCTAGTGATGATAAATATAGACATCAAAATCAATGAATGAAAAAATCAAGTGATACATACATTAATAAGATGAAATTTGTAACCTTCAAGGATTTTTAGTGCACTTCTTTGTGGTAGATGATTTATGAATGTTTTAATGTCTTCTCAATATAATGAAGGTGTACTTGGATCCCAAGGAGAGGAACAATACCAAATACAAGCTACAGACCTTTGGTGCTATTTACAGAAAGCTCTCCGGGAAAGATGTCGTGTTTGAGTACCCTTTGGCAGATGCTTAAATGCAATAGTAGAAGATGGTTTGGATCCTCAATCATTCTCGTCAGTCCGTTCAATGGTTTGAAATTTTGGCACTAATGTTTTTCATTTGTAGTAGGCATTAAAAACCATGTGATACGTTTGCCATTAAGCTTTTTTATGCTATTATCAGACTTCACAACTATTCTAGTGTTTGCTTTGAACCTAAAAAAAGGTCTTCTCAATATCAGGCACTAGTTTTTTACGGGGTTCTTCATAAAGTGACTCAAATCAGTAGACTATGTTTGATGGGAAGATAATCAGAACTACCATCCCATGTTCACTACGAATATAGTTAAACGGAAATGGAAAATATCATTGTCTAATTTTTAGAAATATAGAATATGAACGACTTCGAACTAACCTATCGCACGTGATTATGTTGAGAAATGACACTATTTTTCCCCTCAAGACCTGATTTTAGGATTTTATAATATTAGAAGAGTTAAACATACTAAGATTATTTATGAAATTTGGAACATAGTTTAAACATTACTGATACTTGATCCACTACTTACCGGGCAACCAATCCCTGCCAGTTCTTAACTCTTGTATCACATCTGAGGAAGTCATTAAACACATAATCTCTTGATAATCTGGCCATGAAGTCCCTCCACCTTTTGCTTCATTCTACATATCATTTTTTCTTCAACTTGGGCGAGTCATGAAACTCAATTTCAAATGCTAACTCGATGACCTTCCACAATTTTCTCTTTTAAGCACAGTCCACACACCTCCACGTATCATACAATTATACATCCACTTTTTTCCATGTCAACATGGCTGCATAGCTAATTCACCACTTAGACCTATCTCCAATTGGATTACATATCACTAGTGCAGTAATTTGATCACATAGGCACCGGTAACTTGACCCATTTGAAAATCAGTGCCCAAGTGTGGCGGCGCAAGGGGGGATTTTGACCACCAGTACTAAAAATCATTGCTAGAATAACTAGCACCGGTTAGGTGTACCGGTACATATAAAAGTGAACCACTGCTAAGGTAGGGCACCGATTATGTGGTAGTAACCGGTTGTTTGGTAAATCTAGCAAGCAACCCCATACATAAGCACTGGTATTTTTTTGGGCCAAATCATGGGTGCCTATGATCTTTTGAACCGGTGCTTGTAAATGGATGATCAATAAAAAAAAAGAGTGTTGGTCTTACCGGTTCTCTTTTTTTATTAAAAATTAGAAATCAAAATTTTAATTAAAACATAAAAAAATCCACTAAATTACAGGGGAAAAAGCGTGAATTGAATTTAATGAATACTCAACTATGTTCAATTAAGGTAGGTAAAACTAACTCGTATCAATCTACACTAAAAAAATAATGTTTTTAACCAAGGTAGCTACATCGATGGAAAAAAAACTAACTGAATACGTACATCAAGAAAGTGATCCTTGAGACCGACGTATTCCTCTGTTGAAATGGTCAATAGGTCTCCTGGAGTTGCTACTGTTGGAAAATGATGGTTAAAAGGTTGAAATCTGTCAACTTTTTGGGCTTTGTTTGAGTGGGACCCAAATGGATTTTGGGTCGGTGGATGTCATTTTTGGGTTCTCCTTCGCGAGTACTATAAAATCGACTATTTAAACTCTCAAAACGGATCAAGGGTGAATGAGATATGGATGTTTGAAATGTCACTCTTGAAAGAGAAAAATTAGGCGGAAATTGGCCCAGATTAATTTTTCTCTGGACTGTCCAAAATGCGTATGGACCGCATAGAAGTCTCTGGAAGGCCCAACCGCATAGTATATATGGAATTGCTTGTGTGTAATTCTTAAGAGATAAGAACAAAATTCTTCCATATTTTGTGAGATATCTTGTCTTAAATAAATATGCGGTTTACCATTTTTAATACGATGAAGAATATTTGTGCAAATATTTCTTCCATTTTCAGCAGATTTGATTCGAGTATTCATGGAATGTCTCGAATTTGGTGAGTTGGTGATTGGAGAATATTCTTCTCTAATTACAGAAAATCAGAATAGCATGTTTCCATGATTAGGGTCTCTTAGAGCAGTATAAATAGAGCCTCTAAGTCATTCAGAAATTACAGACCATTTCTCAAGTCCCTCCATATTCTAAACTTGAGTCTTCTTTCTGTCTTTCTCGAAGTTTCCATTTGTTTCTCTGTCGAGGTGATAGTCCTTCGGGCCTTGCGTGAATCCGAGGTAACTCTTACGTGTTAATTGTTACCTTCGATGGTTTTATCCTAGGGAACGATGTCCACGACAGGACTCATTCGTTTCAAGGGCAGCGAGTGTTACTCGTGACTCCATCATTACTTGAAACATGATTTATGCTTTGATTATTTGTAATTTAAGCGTTTTGATTGTATGCTTGAATAATTAATAAAAGGTTATTATTCATGCATATGTTAATTGCTCATTCAATTTTTTGTTATTTAATTTTTTGCATGATATAATCAATATATGTCCAACAGTCTTGAAACGAATGAAATTTGTTGACTTATATTGATTTGGTTAATAAGATGCATGCGTAATATGCATAAAGTTAGTATATTACAAATGGATTGCATTGCATGTTGACAGGTTTTGTTTTCCGTAAATAAAAAGGATGGCATGCAATATTTGTGAATATAATTGTGTAAATTCTGATTGCATGCATTGATTGCCGAAAATACACATTTCAATATATTCCGAAAATACACATTCCATGTTGTTTGGAAATATGCATAATTATTGCAAGTGTGCATAACTGTAACTATATATATGATTACATGTTTGGAAATATGCATAACTATTGCAAGTGTGTGTAACTATATATATATATATATATATATATATATATGATTACATGTTTGGTAATATGCAAATGGTTTTGCAAGTCTGCAAAAATATTTGATTGTATGCTTTATGGAAATTGTATATTTGCAAAAATATGCATGCTAATGGTTTTGGTTATTTACAACAAAATCATATTGAGCAATTTGTTATGTATAATTATTTAAAATATTATACTACGATATTTGATGTGTACTTATATTTAACGATGAATATTTTTTGTATGTACACATTGGTGAATCCGAGTATATACGGCGGTATCTCTTGTGGAAGAAAAATTTGGCATGGAGATACAACAGGATTTGCTTGACAATATGAAAGAGTCAAGAGTTGTAACCACGGTTTTGCAAACTATGGTACGTATACACGTTAATTAAAGTGAATCATGACATATGCTATATATACATATATTGCTTGGACTATATTTGATAACCATTTGCGTGAATCTGGACGTAAACATGATTTTGTTACAAAGAGAGTTATGTGAATAATATTTGCACATATATGTCCAGTATACTAAGCCTATCGAATTTGATAGTGAATGGATTTGGTTATATTAATCACTTGATTACGTGGAAAACTGAGTTGAGCATGTATGTTAAATTACATGGCGTAATTATGGAAATATGTTAATTTCGTGAGGTTCATGCTTAGGAGATTAAATGTTGATATGGTAATAAATGATATTTGATTCTTTGCATGAATAGCTTAAAGTTTTAAAAAAAATCATGAATTTGGAATATTGAATCAAGCATTACTATTCCTTTTAATTATGAAATTACATTAAAGTAGTGCATGTGTGTTGGAAATTATGAGACATTTAAATTTCCTAAGCCCTCAAAATGTTATAGTATTTGTTTAAATACTTGATCAAATGTTGAAATACCTATTTTGCATGGTATAGTAATTTGGTTGTGTGGGCTGCTCGTGTTGGTTAAAAGATTTAAAACCACATTTTCTGTGAGAATGTGTTGCTAGTGATTCATGACTTTTATATGCTTGCTCTGAGAATCGCATACGATAAAATGGTAAACTTCATTTGCACTTAAACATGACATCTCTCGGCAAGAGTGTAATATATTCGTGCATGAATGAAGTATGTGACATTGGGTTATTTGATCCATGATGTATTCTCGTTCATTTAGGGACTTGATTTAGCTGCATATACAAAAATTTAGATCTATGATGTGTCTAAAATTGTGTTATGCTTTTATATGCTATGATTATATTAATTGTTTGGGAAAGTGTCTTTTTGATGTAATGAAAGGTTTGACAAGACTATTCCCGATAATTTGCTATCTTAATTGATCGCTTACAAACATATGGCTCACGAGTGACAATTGTTAGATTGCACGGATAGAGCATATAGGCTCGAAGTTCAACATATTCTGGTTATTTTGTATGACCTGAAAAATGTGAACGTGAAGACATTATTTTACGACTATGTCTAGGGTATTGGTTCTTGTGAACCATGGTATAAACCCTAACGCATGAGTTATCATGACTATGCTAAAAACCTTTGATTATTTGTAATCAAAGAATTGAGGGGAAAATCTCAAGAATTTGGTTGGGAAAACTAAGAATCCTGGGAATGGGAATCCCAAGACTTTTGGTCAAATCTCCTGATTTATGGTTGAAAAATCTAAGAATCATGAGATAGGGAATCCCAAGACAGTTGGTCAATTCTCTAGATTTTTGGTTGGAAAGCCTTAGAATTCTGAGATGATAAAATCCTAAGACATTCAATCTAGAAACCCCAAGACACGAGGTTTTGAGAAACTTAACACGTGTGGGGATGTTTAATAAAACCAGCCCAATGTGGGGGGTAGATGAAAACCTAAAAATTCAACGACGATATGAATTTTGATAGGTACTGAGGTGAAAAGTCGTCACGAGAGATTTGAATCAAGTTGATCAAGTCGGGAGGACTTTAACTCGAACCAAAAAGGTAAACCCAAAATTGAGTCAAGCAATGCACTCAAACTTGAGTCGAGCAATGAACTTGAATGTGTTTCGAGCATAAAGGCACTCAAGTTTTATTTGAGTTGTCTGAAAGTAAAGTGCAGTTGTACTGAAACTTGGCTTTAAAATGGGCATGAAATTGTGTGGAGTTGGTAAACTCACACTGCGCCCTAGTTAGAGTTAATCGAATCCTCAATTGATTGATACTACATTGGTGGTGGTATTGGTCAGGCGAGGAAGAACGATTAATTGAGATCGGGAAGTTTAGTTATCTCTAATCCCAAGGGAGTTGAAGGAATGAGAGAGACTTTCACGATAAAAAATCAATACATGAAGGTGTTTTGATTGTTGAAAGGATCTAGCCCTAAAAGAACTTTCATGGGTAAGAACCTAGTGTTTGATTCATTATTGAACACACGGACTTTTAGTAAGTTGGGTTTGTATATTAACGAAACCACTGACGTGATGCACAGAAAACATATGAGGTTATCTGTGACCATGATGTGAATACATAGAATCCATTGGGGAATGTGATTCACAATGTAGACATTTGCAAGGTCATTGCTAGAAATGATCAAGCGTTATGGGGGAGCCTTTAAGTTGGCTGGCAATCTTTTAAATAAAAGATACCCCAAGAAGGAGGAAAATAAAGCTCCTCAAGAGCCATCCTAAAAGTTCTTTCGAATGTGTGGGTTGGCGTATTGCGAATGTAGTAAAAGGAATACTTAAACATTATCTTTCCTAGATATGCACAATGTTGAAGTGCTATCAATTTCTTGATATTTACAAGAAATATTATACAGAAACTAGAAATATATCTTGATGGAAAGTGTATTTTCTGGAAGTTTCTGTTAAAGATCCTGATTTATGTTAAATGGACTTAAGGGTCAATAGATGAAAATCATTAAGGATCGGGGATAAACCAAAGAAAGTAACAAGATTCCATGAAATGACGTTTGTGGAAAGCGGTGATCAATAGAGAGTTTGATCTACCATGATTGCAAATCACTAGAGTACTAGTAGATTTGAACAATTAGTAAGTATATTTATGTACTTTATGGGTGTTCTCTAGACATGAGAATGAGTCCAAGGGTGATGGTATTTGCTATCAAGGCTTTGTGAAAGCTAGAATTACATCTAATGGACCTAAATGGTTATTTGGATATTTAGATATTAAGATCTGAATAGAGCAAAATGAAAAGCTCAATGCTCCTAAATGACCCATCATGTGACTAAACTAATTGTTGTAGCCAGTAATATAAATCAATGAGTTTGATGAAGGTAGATACGCTAAGAGACACGGAAAATGACCATGTCATTTATGTCTTTGAATTTATGGTTTTCTCATTGATAGTAAAATTGATACGATGATTGAGTCTCTTGGAGATATGTCGTATTCAATGGAATGACTCTAAACATTATGAGTTACCTTTTTGTAAAGGTGAGGTGTCTCTTAAGAAGAGAACTCAAGAGTCATTGATAGTCTGTTGTACTTATTAAAGTGCACATTAGACAATTCTTACAATGGATAGTAAGATGATATACGAGTAATCTAGAAAAGATCACTGGAAACTAGCTGTGTGTGAGACTCGTGGATATGGCTTGAGTTGTGTAGAGAAATGGTTCTCTCTTGCTAGATTCATAGAGGAATCTAAGTCCATCGTGTTGGACAAAAATTGGGAAAGATATACCCTAGGATGACCAAAGCACTTTTATGCGTATTGGTGTAGCGTAAAGCTTATAGCTTAAAGCCATATCGATGATGGTGTGTCTCGACATAGACACTTTACCATTGGACGACTACTCTCTATGAGAATTGTCGATGTTGACTACGTAAGGTCAATATGATAAGAGTTGTGATTCTTTGACCAAAGAATTGAATTAATTTCTTGACGAAGAAATTGAATCGAGAGTTAGTTGAGAACTCATCGAAAGGAATATGACTAAGTCCAATAAATGATGGGTTACGTACGTGGACACCCAACCTATATGACTGGAGATCCCAAGATCTAGGTTCAAAGGGACAACTAAACTGCAAAGACCCATTGCGATCACTATGGGGGTTTCATACCTCTTGTCTTATTCCTATGATGAAGAAACAGTGATGTGAATGGAGGTTAAGTATTAAATTGCTTTTAATGATTCAAGGCATCGAGTATGTAGTACTCGAAAGAGCGCAATAGTTTACGGAACTGCTCTTACGCCAAGAATCACCTATGTAAGCGAGATGTGTGGTGGCTTTGAAAGGGAATTGTTGGGACGCGATTCTTTAGAAACCATACAGAACTAGGCGTGTGTCATGGCCTGATTAATGGACACAATCGAGGAAAGCGCAAGGGCTAGGAAAGATGTCTGTGGGAAATGCATTGTCGTTCACATAAGCGGTATGGGAAGTTCAAGGACATCGCGTCTACTTCCTAACCAGTGGGCTAAGTGTACTCTCTCAAGGGAAAGTTCAAAGGGTGACACCTACTTATCCTATGCAGCATCTATGCTGTCGAAATGAATCTATCACCAAGTCAAACTCTGTGTCTGACATGATTGTTCTGATTCCTACATCAATATCTATTCATGTGGGGGATTGTTGGAAAATGATGGTTAAAAGGTTGAAATTCGTCAACTTTTTGGGCTTCGTTTGAGTGGGACACGAATGGATTTTGGGTCGGTGGATGTCATTTTTGGGTTCTCCTTCGCGAGTACTATAAAATCGACTATTTAAACTCTCAAAACGGATCAAGGGTGAATGAGATATGGATATTTGAAATGTCACTCTTGAAAGAGAAAAATTAGGCGGAAATTGGCCCAGATTAATTTTTCTCTGGACTGTCCAAAATGCATATGGACCGCATGGAAGTCTCTGGAAGGCCCAACCGCATAGTATATATGGAATTGCTTGTGTGTAATTCTTAAGAGATAAGAACAAAATTCTTCCATATTTTGTGAGATATCTTGTCTTAAATAAATATGTGGTTTCCCATTTTTAATACGATGAAGAATATTTGTGCAAATATTTCTTCCATTTTCAGCAGATTTGATTCGAGTATTCATGGAATGTCTCGAATTTGGTGAGTTGGTGATTGGAGAATATTCTTCTCTAATTACAGAAAATCAGAATATCATGTTTCCATGATTAGGGTCTCTTAGAGCAGTATAAATAGAGCCTCTAAGTCATTCAGAAATTACAGACCATTTCTCAAGTCCCTCCATATTCTAAACTTGAGTCTTCTTTCTGTCTTTCTCGAAGTTTCCATTTGTTTCTCTGTCGAGGTGATAGTCCTTCGGACCTTGCGTGAATCTGAGGTAACTCTTACGTGTTAATTGTTACCTTCGATGGTTTTATCCTAGGGAACGATGTCCACGATGGGATTCATTCGTTTCAAGGGCAGCGAGTGTTACTCGTGACTCCATCATTACTTGAAACATGATTTATGTTTTGCTTATTTGTAATTTAAGTGTTTTGATTGTATGCTTGAATAATTAATAAAAAGTTATTATTCTTGCATATGTTAATTGCTCATTCAATTTTTTGTTATTTAATTTTTTACCACTATATCCAATCTAAACTTGGATCACTGTCACAGTACGAGATCAGAAGTAAAACACTGGTAGATGCAACTCCAAATATGGTTTTACACTCGTTAGTACATATAATAATAAAAACTAAAAGAAAATTGCCTGTCATTCTTACTGGAGCAAAAATATCATTATCCAACTAAGTCATACAGAAAAACACAAGGATTTGAATAGACACATACACAAGTACCAAATAAAAACTTTATCTCGCTTAAGAACACAAGGCACTGCTCGTGTAATACTCCTTAGCTTTCTCAACTAGCCTCTTTTATTTAGCAAAACCTGGAAATAACCATCAACGTTGGAATTAAATACACAAGAACCTCATAAAATGAAAAGAGAATATGTCATTAGAGCTATAATTAATTTGATAAATCTAAACATCAGTAATGCTTAGATCAAAAATCAATAATTCTTGTATGAATCCTTCCAATGGGTTTTATGGATAATGTGGGTAGTTTGAATGGGGAGGATTCTTTATTCTTATATAGAATGAGGGGCTGGAAACGTTTTGGAAAAGTCAAGGAGTGTAAAGATCGTGAGTTTATAGAGGAGTAATGGAGAAGATGATAATGGGTTGAGTGAAAGAAGATGAAGTGTTTGTGGCAGTTTCCAATTTTTGTTATATATCCGCAACATCAGCATCGGTACGAAGGAGGAGGTACCAGTGCCTATGGATTTCAAAAAAAAAAAAATTTTACCTTTAAACCATCCGAGGATGGGGGAATATATTAGGCTCCCTGGACCGATAAAATTAAAAAAAATTGAAACAGGCTGGAAAAGGCATAGTTCGATACAAAAAGATCATCCAATTGATGATCCAAGAGCCATAATAAGCTCTTGAAGCAATATAGCACTTGCTTCCAAAAGCGGTATTTTCACCTAATCAAAAACTAAAACAAGCTAATGTACATCGATGATCCAGCAGGGGACTTTCTTCATATTCCATCTAGCTGTTATACCACGAACAGATCGGCGAATCGAAAAGTCGAAACCCCTGTTTGTCAATGGTATCTCAGCCGAGTGGTTTGTAAATCTAAGTCCCAGAACACTAGTGAGATTCCAGGAAGCAAAGTTCAGGGTGACATGCTGGTGAGGTTTGGAGGAAGTATTAGCTGCTAGTTGAGATCCTTGCTGCTCACTGTTTTGAGAGGTGGCCTTCCTTGTCCATGGCCACCTGGAAAAACTCCATGCAAAGATAGCTGACCTGTGAAGACAACATAGCAGAATCATTGTGTAGTTTTTAATCATAAACATCATTAGAAATTCTGATAGAGGGGACACCCCTTTTGTCCAAAGCAATTAGTCCTCTGGTTTTGTTATCTAGTTCATCAAACATGAGGATAGAATTTATGTTCTCATTTCTGTCTCTCTTTGCTAAACAGTCAGCAGGCATATTACCTTCTCTAAGTACATGAGCCAGTTTTGTAGCACCCAAAAGATTATGAGTATCATCAGATAGGACATATAGGTTCCAAGGAGCAGTTAAAAGATTGTTTACACATGATATAGCATTGAGGCAGTCAGTTTCAAGCTCAAATTCTGAAAAGTGCTTTTCATGCATTAGGTTTAAAGCACACATTATAGCTAACAGTTCTGCATTCAAGGCTGAAAATGCACTTTGGTTGATAGCTTTGGCCAATAAACAGTCTCCACATGCATTCCTAACAATTAAACCAATACCACATTTATTGGATTTTGAGTCCCAGGAGGCATCTATATTAACTTTGATGAAATTTACCGGAGGATACCATATTACTTTTGTTATTTTTCTCTTTTCCCGTGTTTTCAGAAAAGGCACCAGATTAGATGATATCCATATTTTGTCAAACTCACCACAGAGATGGAGAGGATGATTGAAGGAAATTCCACAGATGCCAGCAAACAAGTAGTGGTAGAAGATTAATAAGTGCTGAGTGTGTATTAGTGAAACCAGCAGACGACCAGTAATAGGACAATCTATTCGACAATGTGTTGAAACGAAGCACAGGTAATGAAAGCCTATGGATTTCAAAGAATCCCAGTTATAAACTACTATTTCACTAAGTACGCAACACCGATAGCAGATCGGTACTTGTGATGCTTATATCGGTGCATATACAGTTAAAATGCAGCTACGTATGGCTATTTTAAATCTTCCTTTTAATTATTTTTCAGACCCGAGAGAAAAAATAGCAAAAAAATTCTAAGTATGAAGCACCGATACGTGACCCGGTGCATATGGTGATTATACCGGTGCCTATGTAGTTCCAACACAACTACTTGACAATATTTTAAATGGGCATTCTTTTTGAGACCCGAAAGCAAAGACAATAAAAATATTCTATGTATGGAGCACCGGTAGTTTCACCGGTGCCTATGAGGGTCTAATCGGTGCTCAATAAATTTTCCTCAAATATTTTGGCCAAAAAATCAAAAAATTTCATGTTTCTACCAGATGTGCAAACTCTACGCAATAAGAATATAGCACCGGTATGATGGAATTATAAAACAGGTGCCTAAGTTTATGTAAGGCTTTGACAACAAAAAAATTTATGTTTTGCACTTAGGTCCCTCTAAGAAAATTAGAAGTTTCAAATCACAAAATTGGCGACACCAATATGCAGTGCACCAAGAGATGATCATAACTTTGCAATTTGGGCCAGAATAGGTGAGTGAAAGGGCTTCGAATCAAAACAATGATTACTTGTATACATTTTCATTAAATTACACTATGGCCCCAAATTTTACAAACACATCGTACGCCCTTTTTCCCCCACGGGGGTGGGACCTTAGTTGACATAATGCTCCATGTGCGTACGGTCAACCCGAGAAGACTAATTACGCATATAAGCCATGTATATTTTTTATTGCAACTAGGTCCTTATAATGTGCATTTGGGATACAGCATTTTCCATTGCTCTGAAATATTTGATGAAGTTTGGAAAAGCACTAGTATATGTTCTGAAGTAAATTGTAGTTGATTACTTAGAAGTAACAAAGTGAAATTGGAACCACTTAATGATTTGTTTGTGTGCACAACCCCTCATAATTCTTCTGGTCTGGACTTGGAAAATACATTGGGGATGTAACGAGCACTCTCCCGTTTGAGCGAATTTGAATTTTGAGCTATGATTATTTTTAATTGTTGCACTTAGGTCCCTCAAAGAAAGTAGGAGACGTCGAATCACAAAATTGGAAACTCCAAAATGCAATTCACCAAGAGACGACGGTAACATGGCAATTTGGGCATGAACGGAGAGGCCTCGATCAAAAGAATGATTGGCTTTCTATATTGTGGTTAAATTACACTAGGGACCCAAAATATGGAAAATGCACCCTACGCCCCTTTTATTCTAGTCGAATGTTAAGTAGGTTGATTGTTGGTTGTTTTGCCCTTGAAGTTGTTCAATCGGTATACACCGGTTATGTCTGCTCCACACAGTTCAGCGGTTGACCTCCTGGTTGGTAGCATGTGATTGTTTATTATGATACATCATGAGTGTTGCAAGAAAATGTAGTTTATTATACGTTCCTCAATTAGCGGCAATTGATTAAAATTGTACCTTATTGGAATGAGATAAATCAAGAACATCCTTCAGACCTTGAAATCGCCAGAACTTGTGAAATGTGGGGTGGTCCTTGTTGTAGCATTGATGCCTAAGCTAGGAAAGTTCATAGAATGGTAATTGTAATGTGAGAATGGTATTGATTGATGGTATACACCTCTCTTAACCACACGAAGTCTGAAGCAAAGGTATTACCTTAAGTCTTGCGAACCAAGTAAAGGATGATTTGTAAGAAAAGAGAGAAAACCTCCCTAATTGTGGCACCTCGCCTGCAGCGAGTCATCCTAAACGAACCTAGAAGAAGAGAAGGTTCTCACCCATAACTACGCCACTAAAACCATGATCCGAGAACATGGCCAATGCTACACAAGGAATGCGGAATACATTATCCATAAATAGGTTATCCGTGCAATAGAAGATGTAATGACTTTTTTTCCAAAACACTATGACTATACTGATCATTCACTGATTTAGGCATCAGAGAGGATCTCGGGGACTTTCTTGGGATCCTATTATGCAGGATCCATGGAGATGGTAAGGAATACAACGCTGAAACTAGATATTATATTGGTCCAGAAGGAATCCCCCGCATCAGTGGCATCTTCTGTGGGGAACGACTTTTTCTTTTTAGGTCTTCATGGTATGCAGAAGAGGCCAAATTCTATGTTAAAAGAGAAAACATAATAAAACTCGAGAGCAGTCGTATATATTAACAAGGTGGGATATGATGAATGACAATAGTTAACTTATAACAACATGGTTGGTTGGTGCAACTACAATACAAACCATCAATAGGACCAACCATCAACAAACACTGGGCATTGCAAAACTAGCCATAAGACGGACCACAAAGGCCTCAAGCATAAAGGATTGGACAAAAAAGACAAAACGGACCAAGGAAAACTAGAAAGCCTCGATTTGCCAAGATTCGGTAAAAATGGCAGAGCAAACCAGGTTTTGATCACACAACATTAATACATCGCAACACTACATTATCATAACTAAGGTATGTTCACACCCAGGTACACAAAATACAAATAACTACCTCGCGCAATTCAAAGTTTTATTCATAAATAAAACATGCATATCCAGAAAGGACATCGAAATAAAATTAAGATTGCAATTAGCACAGACAAAAACAAAGGGTAATGCCCTCATAAAAAACTACATTTGAAATTTTATACACACAAAACTCATAAGTCCTACATAGAGCCTAAAATACCATAAGGAAAGCAAAATGATAGATTGTATCCCTTCACGCTTGTTTAAGTAGTATAATCTAGCTTAAACGTTTAACATACTTAAGAGTAGCAAACAAGCTACCACATAAATAGTAAATAAGTAGAAACTAATGTCGCCAGGCAACCTGACCTAGCGTAGATTCCTACAACCATCAGATCAGTATTATAGGGGAAGCTAGGATGAAGACGGCTTTAACATTGCATATAAAATGCCCCCACAAGGACGCTCGACCTAAAAGTGAGCAAGTATACCATGTATGCGCTCTTCACGCCAGTGATACACTATACCTTGTTGTGATATCTTCGAACGGACACCTGCAGCTAGTCAAGTGTCCCCATCAGCCATGTAGCCCAGCTATCCCTCAGAGCCAATCCAAAGCGAGTCTAGGTTTCCCCTTACTTTAGTATACCTTGACTCCCATTGAAGTAGGGCAGAGCAAGTGAAATATCTCATTAATCCCCCATCCCCTAATTTGCTTATCCCAATCATCGATCCTGAAAATAATAGGCAAATGTATTAATCACATATCCAGGAACTAAGGAATATAATGAATTGAAACAAAACACTTACAATCTCATATGAGCTTACTTAGGAAATATCACAAAGGATGTTACCCTAGTCTGTGTCACTGGCAACATAGACAATTCCCCTAAACAACCCATCCCAAATAGATTCCCGAAAAATGAAAAAGACCTTTAAGGAAAATAAATTTGACTACCAAAATCCCAAATCATACTTATTAGGAGAATATAGCTTACACACATTCACAACAACTTTAGCAAAAACATAACATACTTAGCACAACAACAAGAACAATCATATAGAGTAACTTATCACAACACAAGAACAAACAAACTAAAACTAAGTAGTTCACCTAATACGATTTATGATTCCCCTTTCATAAAAAGAATACATGCATAGGAAAATGGAATACCGTTATAATATTCTCTAGAAAGTCATGAATTTATACCTACACACGTCTATCCAACCATGTACTTAAGCCTTGAAAAACATAATAGTTAGGGATTAGCCAACCTACAGATAAGTTTAACCGACAAACAACAAGCATACACACAACACTTCATTGAGCAAACCTCGGAGAAGCACAACCCCCAGGTTTGCTCAAGTACAAAAAATTAACACACAAACAAAATACATAAAGAACATTGTGGCTTTGCAAAACCTGAAAAATCACCAGCACATCAACACAAGCAAATGTTTGAATCCGCCTCCGTTAAAATACACACAAGTAGAAAGGAGACCACCGCTTTTCATTTTCCTGGAAAACCACCAACCTTGTGACACAAGTAGTACTCATCCTCGTTTCCCACACACACTGCACACATTACACTTTACACACACAACACATATGCTGAAAGGAGATTGTGGCTTGGCATACGCCTGAAAAATCACCAGACTCGCGACACAAGCAGTATTTCTCCTCCCTTTCCACACACAATGCACACACATTAGACATTACACACACAACACACAACCAAAGAGGAAATTGTGGCTTCACATGCGCTAGAAAACCACTAGCATCGTGACACAAGCAGTATTCCTCCAGGCTTTCCATACACGATGTTCATACAGATTAAACATTACACACACAAACACAACAAATCACATCCTAAAAGTAAGAAACCAATGAAAAATGCATAAAGTAAACACCTCAAAACAAATGATCTTACAACCGTTAAACCCACTGCAGTATTACCTATTCCTTGACAATTAAGTATGCTAGCATAACCAAATACCTACATCCTCCCTATAGGACCTTGCAATATAGTTACTATCCAATACGATCGATTAGCATAATACCCATTATTGGTACTAGCCATAACACAATTAAGAATAACCAAACAAGGTTAGATCTCATATCATCGGATAATAAAGCTTAATCCACCACGACACAAATAAACAATCACTAGAACACAGTTCACAACCAAAGGTAGAATCAATTTTACAAAAAAAATACATAATACATTCACGCTTTGATTTGCAGGATTTGATAAAAATGGCAGAGCAAACCAGGTTTGATCACACAACATTAATACATCACAACACTACATTATCATAACTAAGGTAAGTTCACACCCAGGTACGCAAAATACAAATAACTACCTTGCGCAGTTCAAAGTTTGATTCATAATAAAAACATGTTTATCCAGAAAGAAAGTCGAAATAAAATTAATATTGCAATAAGCACAGACAAAAACAAAGGGTAATTCCCTCATAAAAATTATATTTGAAATTTGATAGACACAAAACTAATAAGTCCTACATAGAGCCTAAAATAACATAAGGAAAGAAAAATTATAGATTGTATCCCTTCACGCTTGTTTAAGCATTATAATCTAGCTTAAACATTTAACATACTTAAGAGTAGCAAACTGGCTGCTACATACCTAGTAAATAAGTCGAAACTAATATCGTAAGGCAACCTGACCTGGCGCAGATTCCTACAATCGAGCATTATAGGGGAAGCTACGATGAAGGCGGCCTCAACATCGCATATAAAATACCCCCACAAGGATGCTCGACCTAAAAGTGAGCAAGTATACCATGTAGGCACTCTTCACGCCAATGATATAATGCGCCTTGTTGTGACTTGGTTGAGAGACACATGCAGCTAGTCAAGTGTCCCCAGCGGCCATGTAGCCAAATTATCCCTTAGGGCTAATCCAAAGCGAATCTAGCCTAATCATTGCTTAGGTATCCTTTGACTCCCATTGAAGTAGGGCCAAGCAAGTGAAATATCTCATTAATCCCCTGCCCCCTAGTTTGTTTGTCCTAATCGTTATGCTAAAAATGATAGGTGAAGGTATCAAATACATATCAAGGAACTAATGAAAATAATTAATTGTAACAAAACACTTACAATCTCATATGAGCTTTCTTAGGAAATATCGCAAGGGATTTTACTCTAGTTTGCGTCTTTGCAACATAGATAATTCCCCTAAACAACCCATCCCAGATAGATTACCGACAAACCAATAAGACCTTTGAGGAAAAAAAATTTAACCACAAAAATCCCAAATCATACTTATTAGGAGAATATAGCTTACACACATTTACAATAGCTTTAGCAACAACATAACATACTTAGCACAGCAACAAGAATAAATATATAGAGTAATTCATCACAGCACAAGAATAAACAAACTACAACTAAGTAGTTCACCTGATACAATTTATGAGTCCCCTTTCATAGAAAGAATACATGCATAGGAAAATGGAATACCATTATAATATTCTCTGGAAAGTCGCAAATTTATACCTACTCACGTCTATCCAACCCGTACTTAAGCCTTGAAAAACATAATGGTTAGGGATTGGTCAACAGACAAATAAGTTTAACCAACAAACAACAAGCATACACATAACAGTTCATTGAGAAAACCTCGGAGAAGCACAACTCCCAGGTTCGTCCAAGTACACCAAACAAAATACAAAAAGAACATTGTGACTTCGTAAAAACCTGGAAAATCACCAGCACAGCGACACAAGCAAATGTTTGAATCTGCCTCCGCTAAAATACAAACAAGCAGAAAGGAGACCATCGTTTTGCATTCGCCTGAAAAAAATCAGCCTTGAAACACAAGCAGTACTCCTCCTCGCTTCCCATACACACAACGCACATTACACTATAGACACACAACACACAAGCTGAAAAGGGATTGCGGCTTGGCATATGCCTGAAAAACCACCAGTCTCGCGACACAAGCAATATTTCTCCTCGCTTTCCACACACAACGTACACACATTACACATTACACACATAACGCACAAGAAAAAATGAAATTGTTGCTTCACATACGCTAGGAAAACCACTAGCCTCGCGACATAAGTAGTATTCCTCCAGGCTTTCCATACATGATGCTCGTACATATTACACATTACACACACAAACACAACAAATCACATCCTAAAAGTAAGAAACCAATGAAAAACGCATAAAATAAATACCTCAAAGAAAATGAGCTTACAACCCTTAGACCACTGCAGTATAAAATATTCCTTGACAATTAAGTATGCTAGCATAACCAAATACCAACATCCTTCCTATAGGACCTTGCAATATAGTTACTATCCAATACAATCGATTAGCATAATACCCATTATTGGTACTAGCCACAACACAATTAAGAGTAGCCAAACAAGGTTAGATCCCATATCATCGGATAATAAATCTTAAGCCACCACTACACAAATAAGCAATCACTAGAACACAGTTCACAGCCAAAGGTAGAATCAACTTTACAAAAAATACATAGTACACTCACACCTCGATTTGGCAGGATTTGATAAAAACAGCAGAGCAAACCAGGTTTGGTCAAACAACATTAAAATATCGCAACACTACATTATGATAAGGTACGTTTACACAAAATACAAATAACTGCCTCGCATAATTCAAAGTTTTATTCATAAATAAAACACGCTTATCCAGAAAGGACGTCGAAATAAAATTAAGATTGCAATAAGCACCGAAAAAAACAAAGGGTAATTCCCTCATAAAAAATTACATTTGAAATTTGATATACACAAAACTCATAGATCCTACATAGAGCCTTAAATACCAGAAGGAAAGCAAAATGATAGATTGTATCCCTTCACATTTGTTTAAGCAGTATGCTAGCTTAAACAATTAACATACTTAAGAGTAGCAAACATGCTGCTACATACATAGTAAATAAATACAAACTAATGTTGTAAGGCAACCTGACCTGGCGCAGATTCCTACAACCGTCGGATCAGCATTATAGGGGAAGCTACAATTAATGCGGCCTCAATATTGCTTATAAAATGCCTCCACAAGGATGCTCGACCTGAAAGTGAGCAAGTATACCATGTAGGCGCTATTCATTCCAATGATATACTATACCTTGTTGTGACATGGTCGAACGGACACTTGCAGGTAGTCAAGTTCCTCGTCGGCCATGTAGCCTAGTTATCCCTTAGAGCCAATCCAAAGTGAGTCTAGGCTTCTCATTGCCTTGATATCCCTGGAGTCTCGTTGAAGTAGGGTTGAGCAAGTGAAATATCTCATTAATCCCTCATCCCCTAGTTTGCTTATCCCAATCGTCGATCCTAAAAATAATGGGAGAAGGTGTCAATCACATATCCAGGAAATGAGGAAAATAATGAATTGAAACAAAACACTTACAATCTCATATGAGCTTTCTAAGGAAATATTGCAAAGGATGTTACCCTAGTTTGCGTCACTAGCAACATAGACAATTCCCCTAAACAACCCATCCTATATAGATTACCGACAAACCAATAAGGTCTTTGAGGAAAACAATTTTAACCACCAAAATCCCAAATCATACTTATTAGGAGAATATAGCTTACACACATTCCCAACAGCTTTAGCAACAACATAATATACATAGCACAACAAGTAGAACAAATATATACAGTAACTCATCACAACACGAGAACAAACAAACTACAACTAAGTAGTTCACCTAATACGATTTATGATTCCCCTTTCATAGAAAGAATATGTGCATAGGAAAATGGAATACCATTATAATATTCTCTGGAAAGTCATGAATTTATACCTACCCCGTCTATCCGACCCCGTAATTAAGCCTTGAAAAACATAATAGTTAGGATTTAGTCAACATGCAGATAAGTTTAACCGACAAACAACAAGCATGCACACAACACTTCATTGAGCAAACCTCGGAGAAGCACAACCCCCAGTGTTTTCCCAAGTACACTAAATTAACACACACACAAAATATAGAAAGAACATTGTGGCTTCGTAAAAACCTGGAAAATCACTAGCACTGCAACATAAGCAAATGTTTGAATCCGGCTCCGTTAAAATACACACAAGCAGAAAGGAGACCGTCGCTTTGCATTCGCCTAGAAAACCACCAGCCTTGTGACACAAGCAGTACTCTTTCTTGCTTCCCTCACACACAGGGCAAATTACACTTTACACACATAACACACAAGGTGAAAGGAGATTGCGGCTTGGCATACGTCGTAGAAACCACCAGTCTCACGACACAAGCAGTATTTATCCTCGCTTTCCACACACAATGCACACACTACACATTACAATCTCAATACACAAGGAAAAAATTAAATTGTGCCTTCACATACGCTAGGAAAACCATTAGCCTTGCGAAACAAGCAGTATTCCTCCAGGCTTTCCATACACGATGCTCATACAGATTACACATTACACACACAAACATAACAAATCACATCCTAAAAGTAAGAAACCAATGAAAAATGCATAAAGTAAATACCTCAAAGCAAATGAGCTTACAACCCTTAGACCACTGCAGTATAACCTATTCCTTGATAATGAAGTATGCTAGCATAACCAAATACCTACATCCTCCCTATAGGACCTTGCAATATAGTTACTATCCAATACAATCGATTAGCATAATACCCATTATTGGTACTAGCCACAACACAATTAAAAATAACCAAACAAGGTTAGATCTTATATCATCGGAAAATAAATCTTAAGCCACCGCTACACAAATAAACAATCACTAGAACATAGTTCACAGCCAAAGGTAGATTCTATTTTTGTGACCTTACTGGTAGGTTTCTTGTGAGCACTTTGGCGTAGATAGTAAAAGGTTATCCACAAGGGTGGTATAAGACTAAAGGCCACGAGTCAAAATGTGATAGAAAATAGAAGGGCCGAAGAAGGAAGACAAAGAAGCAAAGGAATTAAAATCTAAGCATTGTATAGATTTCAGGGAATGATCCGAGAAGAATCATCATCTAAGAGTAGCACTATTGGATTATTCTTCTCGAGCACTATAAAATCGACTATGTGAACTCTCAAATCGGATCAGCAGTTCATCCTTAGCGATGCAAACAAGGAAGGAAAAAAACCCCAAGTTTTGGAAGAGTCAAAGACTGGAATGACCCATTTGGTTTACAAGACCATGCCAGAGCAGCTCAACACAGCCCATTTTAGCTTCCACGACCCATTTGGCTTACACAACCCATGCCAGAGCAGTTCAGCATGACCCATTCTGGCTTACACTACCCATTTAGCTTATACGGCCCGTGCCAAGATCTGGACCTCTAGCCCAGGCCCCGCGACATTTTCCCTAGTTGCACCATCAAAAGGCCAATAAATCAGCTCCAGCCCACAGCCCGTACAGGTCTGCACGGGATACACCTCGTGGAATATTCAAACATACTTGATCTGCTTCATTATGCGTGTGTTAACCGTTACATTTGGCATACTTTTTAGCTAGTTTTATTTGGTGGATTGCTAGTATTAGTTGATTTTACATGACAGGGGGTTTAGACGGCCATGTTTGTTTTGGGGAAACTTTTGCATGCTAGCTTACGCTTAGATCTTTGCTTGTTCTGTTTACTCGAGGATGAGTAAAGGTTTAATTGCGGGGAGGTTTGATAAGACGTAAAATGCATGTATTTTCCAAAGCATTTAAAATCTCTTTCATAGATTATTGTTAGATGATTGCTAGATTTAGATATTTTTACATAATAAGGGGTTATGATGATCGTTTTCGGTTTTCTTATCTAAATCCTTCATTTTATAACCTATCTTTAGTCTAATAGATTTTTGATCCTTAAGAGCATCTAGATTTATTTTTTTTAGCGTAATTTGTGGATTTCACATGAGCAATTTGGAGTTGTTTAGTGAAGACCACAAACCAAAATGTGGTAGAAGGAAGACAAAGAAACGATTAATTATAACCCCGGAAGCATACAAGGATGGAATCATTGGATTCTTCTCCTCAAGCACTACAAAATTGACTACAAGAACTCTGAAATCAGAGTAATGGCTCACTCGTAACGAAGCGAAGACCAACCATCCGGTGAAGAAAACTGGGCACGCGGATTGCACCCTTAACCGTGCGCCCACACAAGAGAAATAAACCGTGGTGCACATCCTCGGTCCAAAAATGCACTCGCGCGAGAAACACCTTTACCCCAACAGGCAAGCACCTTTGCCCCAACAGGCAAGCACCCTCGCGCGCCCAACGCGCCCGCTCGCCTGCTGCATCCCTTTTGACTTTTCTTTTGACCTTGGGCTATAAATAGCCCATCTTCTTCACCATTTCATTGAAGCCCAACTTGAGGGCTTCAAACCTTAGATTTCTTCATCTTTTCTTAGTTTTTACATATTTTCCATGGATTCTTGTAAATTTGTTATGGGTTTTCATTTTCTAGGCTAGATTTTATCTTGGGAGCAATTGGTAAGCATTTCTAATAGGAATTTGTGAGATTCAATTTATCCTATTTTGTGCTTTGATTATCAAGTATGTTTGGTGCTTTCCTGTGTGATTAATGCATAATTTAGACTAGGGTGATCAACTAGTAGATGATTATGGGTTGATTCCTTGCTAGGTTTCTGGTCAAACCTGGAAGACTTTTAGTCAACGTGATTTTTGTTAGTCAATGCTAGGTTATAATTAGGAGGAAAACTAATTATGATTGTTGGTTAATGGAAATGCTTAAACTTAGAATGAATTTTAATGGGTTCGACTAATTACCAATGTAGCCCACTAATAACGATTAGCAAGAAGGCAAATCCTCGTAGTCGTTATTAGTATATATACTTGTGCTATCTATGTGTTTCTCGCTTGTAGGACATTATGGTAATCTTGTTGGGTCTTTGTGTGCATTGCTATCCTCGGGGAATTCTATGACGCCGATAGCCTAGGTTGACCCAAGGATAAGAGTTATTGTGTGCGCCGATCGCCCACTCTAACTATAACCGATGAGAGGTGAGAAATATCAACACTCAAAAGGTGATAAGCTCTCCAAAATATATGATTAATGCATAAAATAGGATAATTAATCTATGATCAAAGGATGATGAGAAATGTAAACCAATTGCACTCCAAACTCGTTATAATCTTAGTTAAGCTATTTGTACTATTGTGATCATGCTTGCATCGTTCTCTTTAGTAGTTTGTTAATTTAGTAGTTTAAAGTAGCTGTAGTGTTTCCAAACCAAAGCCCCCCACTTTGTTACCACACACGTAGAGTGACTTCTTCATGTGCTTGTTTTACTATGTTTTAACACTCGATAAAACCTTCTTTTCCTCGTAGATGACCTCGTCTTACCACTAGCTCCTATTTAGTAGTTAGCCATAATTTGGGCTTATAAAAACTATCTTTGAGAGGCACGACAATGGCCTCCCATTGCTACAATTTCCTGATTCTCTTTACCCCAAGGAGTCAATACTCACTCTGCTGTCAATTACTAACCACATTATGCACATTTAATGTTATAGTGTCCTTTATTCCAACTTCGAATATGGCCTCTGAGTTCACAGTGACTCCTCGGCTAGGGGGGCTTATGGTATACACCTCATTTAACCACGTGAAATCTGAAGCAAAGGTAATACCTCGAGCCTTGTGAACCAAGTAAAAGAAGTTTCGCAAGAGAAGAGAGATAACATTACTAATAGCAGTACCTCGCCTGCAGCAAGTCATCCTGAACGAACCTAGAAGAAGAGAATGTTTTCACCTATAACCACACCACTAAAACTATGATTTAAGAACATTATCCATGATATGCAAGGATTGCGGAATACATCAACCATAAATAGGTGATCCATGCAGCAGAAGAGGTAGTGACATTTTTCCAAAACACCATGACTATACTGATCAATCATTGATTTAGGCATCGGGGAGGATCCCGAGGACTTCCTCGAGACCTTGTTATATGCAGGATCAATGATGATGATAAGGAATGAATGGTGAATCTAGATACTATATTGGTCCGGAAGAAATTCTCTGCATCAATTGTGTACTTTAGAATGAGACCGACGGAATCCTTTTATAGATGTGACAAACATAAAAGAGCATGGTGAGAATCGTCTTTGATATGAAATGAGATTACTATGGTAATCTCCCTTATAATTAAGGAATCGGTTACTTGTAGGAAAAGTATCTAGCTAGCTAGGTCCATCTGGCAATCTGCCTTATATCAAACTTAAGGGCATGGGCAGTGGTGGTCTCTTAAAATTAAAAGATCGCTTAAGAGACCGAAAACCACCACAGTGGTGGACTCTTGAGTGGTCTCTTGTTAAGAGACCACTCAAGAGTCTCTTAGCAAGAGCCCAACTAAGAGACCACTTGGACTATTCATGCACATGGGCGTTCTGCGCATTTCTTTTTTCTGACCGAGTGGGACACGTGTCGCCCCCTGAGTAGGCCACGTGTCCCACTCAGCCGCACTATTTTTTTAAAAAAAATTTGTTGTGGACACGTGTCACCCAGGGACTGGGCCACGTGTCCGCATCGGTTTTTATATAATGTGGACGCTGGGAATTTTTTTAAAGGGGACACGTGTCCCATTCTGGTGGCGACACGTGTCCCAAGCATTTTTTTAAAAAAAATCCAATTTTTTTTATTTTTTAAGAATTCCAATTTTAATATAATTTTGATTTTTAGATTGTAATAATTGGTCGGACTAGATCAATATTTTATTTAGAATTTTTTTAGTAATTTTTATAGTTGTTATAATTGGTTTTTGCACTTTTTATATTTTTCATATTATTTTATAAAAAAAATGAATTCTCATAGTATTTATTTATTTAATTTCGTTTTAATAGTTCCATAAAAAAATTTGAAATTAATTTTATTTTTTTTACACTGAAGCATGGTATTGACAAGACGAGAAAAAAAATTTATTTAACATATTTTTAAAAAAATGAATTTATATTTAAATATTTAAACATTCTATTAAATTTTGCATTCAACTTATTTTTTATGGACAAATTTATGTAAAATAATATTTAATGGTTAAATTTAATGAGTAGGATAGAAAAAATCAAATGGGTTCCATAAATAGTATATAGTGGTCTCTTAAGTGATCTCTTAAGGTGAGGTGGAAGAGAGAGCGCTCTACCACTGCGCATAAAGTATTTGGACCCTTAATGTGTTGTCCATCACGAGTTGGGGACTTCTAAGGCCATGGGCAGTGGTAGAGACCGCTACCGGTCTCTTACCAATTAAATATATTATTTTTCTTCATCTCTCTCTTCCACCTCAGCTTAAGAGACCACTTAAGAGACCACCCCTTTTTTTTTCCACAATGGTTAAGAGACCACTATATACTATTCATGGAACCCACTTGATTTTCTCTATCCTACTCATTAATTTGACAATTACATATTATTTTAAATAAATTTGTCCACCAGAAATAAGTTTAAATATTTAAATTTAAATTCATTTTTAAATTTAAATTCATTTTTAAATTTAAATTCATTTTCAAATTTAAATTTAAATTTGTTTTTAAATTTAAATTTAAATCCGTTTCCATATTATTTTAATATAATGTTTAAATATTTAAATTTAAATTCATTTTTTGAAAATATTTTAAATAATTTGTTTTTCTCGTTCTTGTCAATACGATGCTTCAGTGTAAAAAATAAAATGAATTTCAATTTTTTTGAAGAAGCTATCGAAACGAAATTAAATAAATGAATACTATGAGAATTCATCTTTTCTATAAAATAATATGGAAAACATAAAAAGTGCGCGAAACCAATTGTAACAACTATGAACATAACTTTAAATACTAAATAAAATATTGATCTACTCCAGCCCAATATTACAATTTAAAAATCAAAATAATATTAAAATTGAAATACTTAAAAAATAAAAAAAATTAGATTTTTTTAAAAAATATATGCTTGGGACACGTGTCGCCACCAGAATGGGACACGTGTCCCATTAAAATTTTTGAAGCGCCCGTCTTCCATTAAAAAAATGTTGCGGACACGTGGCCCAATCCCTGGGTGACACGTGTCCGCAACAAAAATTTTTAAAAAAAATAAGAGTGGCTGAATGGGACACGTGGCCCACTCAGGTGGCGACACGTGTCCCACCCGTTGAAAAAAAAGGAACGCAGCTGAGCCCATGTGCTTGGTCAGAGTGCATGGCCCATTTGGAGGCTGGAGACCGGGCTCTTAGTAAGAGCTCGGTTGGTGGTCTCTTAACAAGAGACCGCTTAAGAGACCACCACTGTGGTGGTTTTTGGTCTCTTAAGCGGTCTTTTAATTTTAAGAGATCACCGCTGCCCATGCCCTAAGTCCATTGAGATGGACTTATCTGTGAATATAAATCATGTGTTTTGTAAATCTACTGTTATCTATTATGAACATAATTTTGCATCGTTATCAATATATGCATAATATAGGAGTCAGTTGTCTCAATTTATAGTTCTCGTTCTGCTTATAGAATTTCAAATATTAGAAAGTACCTATTATAGCTAAACTGAATTGTACTAATTTTATAATTTAAACTTTGAATATTTTAGAGTTAATATTCGAACTTTTTTCACAGGTCCATTATGCCCGGCCCCTATATTAATGCATTATACTAATATATACTCCATATGCAGTGTGTAAGCAAAGTAACGTACTAAATGAGAAGTCCGCCAAAAAGCACGCACGGCAGCTTCGGTTTTTGGACGTCGGTGAACAACTCTACATGAATTAAAGATGGACGTTTTGAGCAAGTCTGAACTCAAAAAGTACTGTAGTATATATATGTCGGTTGAGTATGACATGAATCCATGAAAGTGACAATTAAACTGAATCAAAGCCATAGACCCACAGATATTGATAATATAATATTGATACTATATTGTCCGATGTAATTGTTGCCTTAGATCTTTCATGCGAAATTTTAATCAAACAACTTCTCCAATTATTTTAACGGGATGTAAAGATGGTTCAACTAACTCCCTCTTCTCGTTGCTTTTAATTTATTCATCATTGATGCAGGGACAATGAGGTAATTCAGGGATACCTGTTGCGGATGCGGAACCTGGAATTATACAAGAAGCTGAGCACCAATACTCCTAAGACTTTGCAAAAACTTCAGGAGGTTGTAGAACAGTATTCGAGGGTAGAGGAGGCAACTAGAAAAAAAAAAGCGATAGCCTTGCAGAGAAAGCCGGAAGAAATGTAGAGCACAGAGGGAAAAGGTTGGTCGAACCCGTAAGAACACCATTCGAGAGGTATAATACATTGCCTCCAACGTTTGGAAGAAGAACCCATGCACAGATTTTAAGCATACATAGGGTGTTGTTCCGGACACGCCCACGCTTGCAAAGTTTGCACAATTTGGTTGCAGGCCGGAGAGCAACAAATCGGTACTGTGATCATCACAGGGATTATGGCCATGACACAAATTATTGCATGTAGTTAAGGATGGGGATTGACATGTGTGAAAGGCAAGGATGGTTTCGAGGACAAGGACATATGAGCCAGGCTACCCCCCGAGGCCCCGGATGAACCAGTGGCAGCCTTATAGGAGAAACAATGTGGGGAGAGGAAAAAGAAGGCCTCGAGAACAGGTGATTCAAGACAGGGGCTAGAAGGAAGGCAGGATAGACCCCAAGAGCAGCAGGGGAGAAAACCCGTCTGTCTGAAGGGTAATTAACGCCATCAATGGCATGGTGGGAGAGAGAGATCTTCGAATGATGTTATAAGAGCTGAGGCTCGGAGGGTTCCCGCGGAAGATCCCATTAATAAAAGGTTTCAACCGGATGAAACAGTCACTTTCTCGGAAGCGGATGTTGTGCCGGACCAAACGCCTCATGCGTATCCTATGGTTATTTCAGCCCTTATTGGAACATCCTTGATCAGAAGGGTGTTCGTTGATGATGAAAACGGGGTAGAAGTGATGTTTGCTGAGTGTTTTGGCCAATTAGATATAGGGCGTGAAGACTTGAAAAAATCCGCTTCTCTTTTATCAGGATTCACGGGAAACCCGATATTCCCTATAAGAGAGATAACATTACCCGCTCAAGTAGCGGATGGCGACAAGGGAGTGACCAGCAGGTGTAATTTTGCTGTCGTGAATGCACCTCCCCCTTATAAAGTGATTCTAGGAAGGCCATAGATGTGCTAGGCTCAGGCGGTCTGGTCACCCTAGCACCTGATGATAAAGTTCCCAACTGAAAATGGGGTGGCATCCATTCGAGGGGATCAAACTGTGACCCAAAAATGTAACCTCACGGCAGTGCAGGAAGCAAGGAAACGAAGGGACGTAGTGGCAGTACACGCAGAGGCAGGATTAGCTGGTAATAATACAGATGCCTATTCGGGATAAAGGGTCAGTAGCTGTTGGGAAACTAATCCCTGAAGATGTGAAAGGAAGATTGAAAGACTTGTTAGGAAAGTACGGAGAGGTGTTCTCATGGGATACATCTGACCTGACGGGGGTTCCTTCGAGTCTTGCACTACATAGATTGAACATTAACCCTTCGATTAAGCCAGTGAAGTAGAAGAAAAGAGTGTTTGCTCCTGAAAAAGCTGAGGAAATTAAAGAAGAGGTGGAGAAGTTATTAAGGGCGGACGTAATCAAGGAGGAATTCTATCCTGATTGGATTTCTAACACAGTCATGGTTCCAAAGCATGATGGTGCATGGAGAATGTGTATAGACTTCACTGATTTAAATAAGTGCTGCCCCAAAGATAGTTATCTGTTGCCACCAATCGACAAGCTAGTGGAAGCCATCATTGGATACCGAATTTTGGCATTCTTTGACGTGCATAGGTATCACCAAATCCTCATGGCAAAGGAAGACAAGGAAAAGAACTCGTTAATTATAGATGTGGGCATGTATTGCTATAAGAAGATGCCCTTTGGATTGAAGAATGCTGGAGCTATTTACTAGAGGCTGGTGGATGGACTGTTCAGGGGACAAATAGGGAAGAATATAGAAATATATATGGATGACATGGTGGTCAAAAGCAAGAGTTATGAAGAATTCTGAAAATATCTGGAAGAAACATTTGGTAGGCTTCGAGAAGCTAATCAAAAGTTGAACCCATCTAAGAGTGTTATTGGTGTAGGGGCAGGGAATTTTCTTGGATTTATGGTCTCAGAGAGGGGGATCAATGTAAACCCGGAAAAGGTTGAATCTCTGAGGACAATGAAAACCCCACAATTGATAAAGGGTGTGCAGAAGCTTACAGAGTCTCTAGCAGCATTAAGCAAGTTCTTATTGAAGGGGGCGGAGAAGCACTTACCCTTCTTTGATGTGCTTCAAAGGGCAAAGAAGTTCGAGTGGAATGGCAAGTGCGACAAGGCATTCGATCAGTTGAAAGAACATCTGGGGACATTGCCTACCTTAAGGAAACCAGACAAGGATAAGACGCTGTACTTGTATATTTCTGCGTCGCCGCTGGCAATCAGCGTGGCTCTGGTAAAGGAAAAAGAAAAGGTTCAAAATCCAATTTACTTTGTTAATCATGCCTTGTAGAGGTTGGAGAGAAGGTATACGGTTCTCGAAAGTTTAATTCTAGCCCTCGTACATGTAGCCTGAAGGTTGAGACCCTACTTCCAGGGACATATAATAATGGTGCTCACAAACCACCCCATTTGACAGATCCTGCTAAGGCCAGAGATTTCAGAAAGAATGATGAAGTGGGCAGTAGAATTGGGAGAGCATGATATCCAGTATCAACCTCGAGTTACGATCAAGGGGCAGGCACTGGCTAACTTTATTGTGGAAACTACAGAGCCCCTCAAGTTGTGTTTGGATTCCATTCACAAAGAGGAAACAAGGAAAAGACAGATATGGAAGTTGTATATGGATGGTTCCTCGCATTCAGGAGGAAGTAGAGTTGGGGTTCTACTAACTAGCCTTAATGGCAGATATTATCTTTATGCTTTGAACTTTGCATTGAAAGCAACTAACAATGAAGCTGAGTATGAGGCACTGATCACTGGATTGCGCCTCGCAAATAAGCTGCAGGTGGAGGTACTGGAGGTTTTCAGTGACTCTCAAATTGTGGTTCAGCATGTGATTGGAGAGTACGAGGCCAGGGAACATAACCTGCAGAGGTACCTCGAGGTAGTGAAGAAACTGTTAAAAATTTTCCAATCTTATACTTTGACACAGGTTCCAAGGGAAAGAAATCATAAAGTGGAAGCTCTAAGTAAGCTTGCTTCTTCGGATTTGGGAATCCAATCCCAGCAGCAACTACTCATGGAAACTTTGACCACGAAAAGTTTTGAATAACTGTAGTGATGGTAATTGAAGCGGAAGACTCCTGGATAACACCGTTCGTACCATATCTTCGAGAGGGTGTCCTGCCAGAAATTGGAGTGGATGCCAGGGAAATAAGGTTGAAGGCTCTAATGTATGTGTTGCAAGAATGAGGGTTGTATAGAATGGGTCATTTGCAGCCATTAGTTGATGCGTCTTCGACCACCGACCAGTTCTTAGGCCTGGGTTCTTCTCGAACTAACCTACAATCAAACTGTCTCTGGGGTTCCAGGGGTCAGCACTCTGATGCTTAAGTTAGTCCAAGCGTCCAAATATGATTAAGACAGAATGAATCATTAGTAAATGTGTACCTTGTATTTATACTCTATGTCCTAAATAATGTTCTCCTTAATTATCGCACTTAATTACCCACGAATGCAGTAATTAAGTTAGAGTATTAAATATTCCCCTAACTGGGCTGCCATACCTTCGGCCCAATAGCTATCTTGGACTTAGCCTCTATCAATCATTCTTCTAGTGTTTTCTTGCTTGACTATGCTCCTTTTGTATTTCCCGCATACAAGAAAAGAAGCACAAGTAGTTTGTTGAATATCCTCTTTACTTTTTCACTAATACTCTCTATGTTCCTATTACATACTTTCATTTTTGGGTTATTTCTTTTATATTTAACAAAATTTCTATTTTTAACAAGATTCTTTTAATATTATCCACTCATTTTACTTTTTACTTTTTAAATTCAATTTCATTTACTCATTTCATTCATTTATATTTGATAGAATGATTTTCTGTAAGAAATTGTATTATTGATAACTGAATATATAGAGAGTACAATAGAGGTAAAATAAGGAAAAAACTCTAATCATAATAAATCATAATCTGATCAGTAATCTGATTTATTCTAACCCCCTCCCCAAGCGAAGCTTCGGATTCTCAGAGACTCAAAGCTTGGACCTGAAGAACTCAAACAAGGGACGAGAAAGACCCTTGGTGAAGATGTCTGCAATCTGTAGAGATGTAGGAACATGAACGATACAAAGCTTGCCCGAAGAAACCAACTCGCGAATAAAATGATAGTCAATATCAATGTGCTTAGCCCGCTTATGCACCACCGGATTCTAAACCAAGAAAATTTCATTGTTGTTGTCGCAAAGCAGGAGAGGCAGGCCAGGAAGAGGAACATGAAGATCATGAAGCAAATGAGTCATCCAGATGACCTCAAAAGCAGTGTTGACAAAAGCACGATACTCTAACTCAGTGTTAGACCTGGACACAGTGGGTTGTTTCTTCGCACTTCAAGAAACCAAGTCATCACCTAAGAAGACAGCATAGCCATAAGTATAAAGACAAGTCTCCAAACACCTGGCCCAATCTGCATCAGAATAACAAGCACCTCCGGAGAAGAAGCTGCACGAAAACTGAGGCCAAAATCTAGAGTCCCTTGAACTTAAGGGAGAATCCGAGTGACAACCGAAAAATGATCCTCCCGAGGGTCCTGAAGATACTGACAGATAGAATTAACTGCAAATGCTAAGTCAAGATGAGTGATGGTAAGATACTGAAGAACACCAACCCAAGAGCGATACAATGTCGGATTCTTGAACTGTGAACTCGTACTGCTATGAAACTGGGAATTCATCATAAATGGTGTAGAGACAGACACTGCATCTAGCATGCCAGCCTAAGAAAGAATGTCTCGAGCTTACTTTGCCTGGCCCAGAAGAAGTCCCAATGCAGTGGGCGTAACCTCTAAGCCAAGAAAGTAGTGTAAGGCACCAAAATCCTTGATGGAAAACTCCCGATGTGTGTGATCAATGAACTATCGAATAAGGGTGGAATCATTCCCAGTCAAAATGATATCATCAACATAGACCAACAGATACAACAATAATGAGACAACACAAATAATGAAGTTTCAGAAGAACTGCAAAGAAACCCAAGCTGCAGAAGATAAGCACTGAAATGCTGAAACCATGCTCTAGGCTCTTGCTTCAAACCATAAATGGCCTTACATAGACGACAAACATAGTTTGGATGAGTGGGATCCTTATAGCCAATGAGTTATGCCATAAAATCTGGAGAATCAAGAACACCATTGAGAAAGGCATTCTTTACATCTAATTGATGTAGAAACAAAGCACGCATAGTAGCAATAGCAAAAACTGTCCAAACTGTAGATGCCTTAACCATAGAGTTAAATGGGTGATCAAAGTCAAAATTGGGAATCTGAGAGAAATCCTGAGCTACCAAGCATACCTTATGGCGATTAACAGAATCGCCTGGTTTGTACATCAGTCGATAAACCCATTTGGACCCAACAATGTTGACGCCCAGAGGGCATGGAACAAGATCCCAGGTATGGTGACTACGAAGAGCTATCATGTCCTAATCCATGGCAGAAACCCAAGAAGGATCCTGAAGTGCAGAACGATAATCAGTTGGCTCTTTCTGAGCAAGAAGAGTCGTAAGAAGACCATGAGAATGAATATCTGAGTAGTCTCGACACTGAATAACTCTGGTGGAAGAGCGAGTAAACATGCAAGAAACTACTCAACGTGAACAACCCAAGGATGTGGTTATCCGCGTCTGTGGCCGTAGTGCCATCACAGGAGTGGCGGAGGCCTTGGCCAATGCACCTTCATGAGACGGGGCAATAATCGTGGTGCCACAATATAAATCCATGATCAAGGCACCATCGCGGAGGGCCGTGATGCGAGCTGGAATGTGAGACGGGGTCGTGATGCAAAAGAGAGCCCCGTAGTACAGGCGTGGAATGGGACCAAGGTGCCTGGGACTAAAGTACCATCATGGTGAGAGACCGAGGCCGCAAGAGGTGAGCCTGTAACAGAGGTGCGAGACGAGACCGAGTCCACGCTGGAATGGCTGAGGCATCGTCACAAATGATCACAAGACTGGACATGGGACGCGAGTCAACTTGCAGAGCATAGGGCCGATACAGCTCTTCTTCAGATAAATGGAACTGAGCAAAGGAAACGAGGCTGGCGACGATGCTGTCACAATGCCTGGATCAATAAAGGCGGACACATCCAAACCTGAAGAGGAAGAACCAGTCCCTCGTGTCATAGCAAGAGGAAAATAAGTTTCGTCAAATCGAGCATGACGAGTAACATAAACCTTGCTAGTAGATGGGTCGAGGCACCGAAACCCCTTATACTACGAGCTGTAACCAATAAATATACATGGAATACTACGGGGAGACAACTTATATTTAGAAATTGGACGAACAAAAGAAAAAACATGGCAGCCAATAGGATGAAAGTTACCATAGATGGGATCCCAACGATAAAAAAAGATCATAAGGTGTCGATCCCTGCCGCACTGGAGTAGGTAAACGGTTGATAATGTAGACAGTAGTGGTCAATGCATCATCTCAATGAGAAATTGGAAGATGTGAGTGAAAAAGCATCGTGAGACCCATTTCAACAACATGGTGATGCTTCCGTTCTGCGCACCCATCTGTTCTGGAGTGGCCCGACAGGAAACCTGATGATAATAACCTTTCGCCGCAAAATGTAATCTAAGTCTAGTGTTCAAAATTTTAGTACCACCATCACTTTGAAAAACTTTAATTTTTTCTGAAAATTGATTCTCAACAAGTGCCTTAAACTGCAAATAAGTATCAACAAAATCTGATTTGCGGTGAAGGAGGTATAGCTAAGTGAATATTGAAAAATCATACACAAATAATGCATAACGCAAAAAAGCCATTGCCAAATAAAATAGGTGAGGGACCCCACAAATCACAATGTATTAAATTAAGAACATTGTCAGTACGTTTAGGGTTCTCAACAAAAGTCAACTGTTGACCTTTCGCCATAACACATGGGGCGCAAATATGTGGTTTAGGCAACGAGGAAGAAGCTGAAGGTAAACCAGACTTATGTAAACTAGTAATCACTGCACTAGGAACATGACCTAGACGTGCATTCCATAACTTATATGAAGCTTGACTCTTATTATACTGTAAACTAAAGCAAATGATGCATCTCCCCGGTAAAAAACATACAATCCACCCACCTATGCCCCCAGCCCACAAAAGCCCTGGTTACTTTGTTCTGAATAACAAAGTTCCGATCATCAAATGTAATCATTACACCCATACCTCTGGTTAAACGCTAATAGACAGTAAATTCTTAGTAATATCAGGCGCAACCAAAACACCAGACAAATGTAAGTTCTCAGAAAATTTAGAATCACGAATATGGGATATCATAACTGGAGCACCATTACCAATAAGAATACATGATTTACCAGTATAATGAGTGAAACTTTCTAGGACTAAGGTGGAAGTTGCCATATGACTGGTGGCGCTAGAATCAAGGTACCAATCTGAGAGACGAGAAGAAGTATCGGACTACTGAGAAGAGTGACGATTTTCTGCCAAATGAGTGCTTGGTAGATGATCAATATATGCCTAGATCTGGTAACACATCGTAGCATAGTGACCGAGCCGTCTACACCAGGAACAGTGAGGACAACCGCGACCAGGGACCGAACTAGCCATCTGAGAACCGGAGAAGGACTGCCGACCACTGCCGCGCCTGCAACCGATGTGACCACCGTGGCCACCATGTGAAGGCCACACATGGTCGGCTCAAGTCGGTGCGTAATCCCATGCACGGCGGGCTTGAGGTTCATCGCTGGTCTGATACGCGACATGTCCTGTAGCTGGTCTTGAATATCCCTGTAAATACAGCAAAAAGACACCGTGCTTTTTGGCACGGGCAAGAACATCTATATAAAAATTAAGAACCATAGAATTTGATCAACATTCGAAACTGGATTACCCATGACAGACAGTTGTTCAAAAATTTCCTTAAATTTGAGATTAAGTTCATGAACAGAACCAGACTTACGAATACCATGCGCATCTGCACGAAGACGAAGAATGGTGGAAGCACTACTATTCTGATATATGAGAGCAAGATTATCCCAGATTTCTTTGGAAGTGGCACAATTTGGGAGTTCCGCGAGAACTTCAGTGGTGAGAGAGGAAAACAGGAGACTGCAAAGGCGTTGATCTTCATCAACCCATTGATCATACTCTTCTTTTGGTTTCAAATAAGCCTCCTTGGGATCAACCTTTCTACCACCTGGAGGAGTTGAGACAGTGGCAGCAAAAGATAGGGTCTGCGGTGGTGGTGGGAGATTGGGACGAGATCTAGTGTCATCAATGAAACCGTATAGACCTTGAGGACGAAGGACATAACCTGTTTGACGCTTCCAGAGAAGACAATTTGATGGAATGAGTTTGATCTGCATCATCTGGACCAGAGTGTTGGAGGAGAGCTTTTCTTAAGCCATGAGTGAGAGGAGGACGCTGGCCTGACCGCTAGGAGAAGTTGACGCACTACTGGAGAAAGTAGCTGGCGACCGTTGAAGACAGAACGCTGGAGGTGGCTGCCTAGTGGTCACGACCGCTAGGAGTCGCGATAGAAAGGAACACGATCGATGCAGGCCGCTAAGAGTTAGTGGAGACCACTGGAGACCGCTGGAGACGGCAATAACATTTTGCGAATTTTGACGAGAGGGGTGGCGGTGGTGAGTTGGAAGAAATTTTTTTAAGTTTTTAGGTTTTAGATTAGAAGAGGCTCAGATACCATGATAGAAAAATTTTTCATAAAGAATTGTATTATTGATGACTGAATATATAGAGAGTACAATAGAGGTGCAATAAGGAAACAACTCTAATCATAATAAATTATAATCTAATCAGTAATATGATTTATTCTAACAATATTCAATCACATAAACTTATAATGCCATTTACAAAGGAATGGAGGGAGTAATAAAGTGAAGAAGGTTTCCTAAGTAGTGTTTTTTTAAAAATTATTGGGCAACTTCTGTTTTAATTTAAATATTGTTTTTCTTCCATCCCATTCAAATATGAACAAAATCTTTTTTCAGTTCAAATTGGTGAACTTTAATCACATATTTGAATAGATATGTGAACAACAATAAATACGTATAAGGTACTATTATATTCATTGTAACATGTAGTTTCTAAATATCAATTTTTTTTGTGCCGCTATTGTACGTAGTTGCATATACTTACATTCAAAAAAATATTTTACAGTCAAAATATTTTGTGCAAGTTTAGGTCGGACAAAGGGAATACCTTTCTAATTAAATATTATATTTTTCAACTTAAACTATATACCTATTTATACAATATTTCTTGTATTTTCACATTTAAACATGTATCATTATATGTTTAATGGAAAATAGACTGTATTTAAATTAAAAGCTATAATTTCATAGTATAATCTCTCTGTGTGTTATTATACTCATAGAGGGACTATCAGGAAAGGTGACATATATATAAACTTATGATTATAGATAGGTCACCTCATTTTTTTACCTTAAATATTTTTTTAAATAAATATTTTATTTTATAAGTTAAAACAAGTAGTAATATGTATTTGATTGTGATAATATAAAAGAATATACAATATAAAAATACATTTTTAATTTTTTAATTTAATGTGTTGCGGTATTCCCAATCCGGCCGGTTGATGTTGTTCACCACGGTGTGCCTACAAAAGAGATCCCGGAAGTGGTTCCGGGGAAAGGACTCTAACGCCCAAATCAGTTCCTTCCTCTTCATAATCAAGCTTCTTTAGTCTAGTTGCACATACCTGGATTCATACCCTCCTATAGTGTATTACAAACGTGGCTCCGTCTTATCTGGGCTTGCCATCGTGTGTTTGATCATAGGGCCGAGAAATACAGTTCATGGCTGGCCCAGCTCGCATCACTGGTTAGCTTCAGGCCCTTTTGGGATTTTGAGCTTACCGCTTAGTATTTAGGCTAGGTATACACCATATGCTCTCCCTCCCAGGCCAAGAAGACTAAGAGGCATGGAGCAATGACGTCAACTAATTAAATGCTAAATGATGTTGTACATCAACAGCTTGCTCGGCATTTGATTCTACCTTTGTAGTCATTGCGAAGTGGCATTAGCTTTGTGGCTTATACTTTCTGTCTCCGCCAAGTCTTTAGATTTCAATTTTTGAATTTTGAATATCTTATCTGTATTGATAAGGATGGTTGCAAAGATTATGTTCAAAAGGGCCAAGATTCGATACACCTTTTTTGCTGCTCATTTCCAGATTTTCCTGACATTTGCTATTACTCTATCTCTTAAATGACGAATTTGAAACGAGTGACTTAACTCTACCATCATTCAGTGCTCTGTCTAGTCACATTCCACCGCCTCTTCGATATATGTAAAAGGTAACTTGATTTTGTGTCAGACCATCATCATTGTGCTTTTGAACTGCTTGTCCTCCTCGATTTTGCTGTATCTTCCTTTGTATTTAAATATCATAGCTTACTTTCTATTTCAGTTTTATCACCTCCATTTGCCAAAATCTTCATCCTCTCCGGTCATCTCTAGGTTTTCTACGCATCACCTTTCCTTGTCTTTTTAAAGAGTGAGTTTTGTTTCCAATTTCCAATCTCTTTACTGCATACTCTGAATTTGATAAGATAATTTTCTAGTAATTATTAGCTGTGCTTTTTTCGTATAATCTTCCGGTCGTCTTCTCCGCCGTACCTTTGTCTAAGCTTTGTTCTACCGGACCCTTATATGCAGTCATTTACCCTAATT
Organism: Rubia yunnanensis; assembly: GCA_037428765.1. Taxonomy (NCBI): domain Eukaryota; kingdom Viridiplantae; phylum Streptophyta; class Magnoliopsida; order Gentianales; family Rubiaceae; genus Rubia; species Rubia yunnanensis. Next base: position 57,720,667 of record CM075066.1, read on the forward strand.
AAGGTTGTTATTTCTAACCTTAGGGTCCCTGATTACCCACATATCTTCCTTTGATCGCATCGAGTCTCACGTAAAAGATGCGCACTCCAATGGGGATTCCGGCCAAGTCACCAGATCCTCTGGCATACGTAGTATGCTATCTGGTCCATACTTAGATTGCCTGAAGAGCTATTTCCCATTTTTATCTCCTTTTGTGCTTCACTCTCCTGCAAATTCTGAATGCTTTCGCATTCCTCCTCCTGACTTTATATCATGTTATTTAGCTTATTTGAATTTTGGTCTTTACTTTTCTCTTCCTCAACATGTTGTTGATATTTTATGCTCGTACAAAATTGCGTTGTCCTAATTTCATCCCAACGGCATCGCTATCATAATGGGATTTCTTTGGGTGTGTGATAAAGTGCACGTTGCTTTCAGTCTTGACTTGTTTAGCAACTTCTATCACCTTCAAAAAGTGAAAAACACCATTGATGAGTTTACGTGTTATCCTTTGGCTGCTGGGGTTGAGCTTGTGTGTGGTTTCCCTAGTAACGCTGGTCTTTGGCGAACAAAGAATTATTTTATAAAACTTAATCAAACTTCTGGATTGGATGTACCCTCTTGGAACTACAACGTTACCAAATCTAAGCTTCCTGGTTTGAGTGTCCATTTTACTACTGAGACCAAGATCGTGGTGACACTCCGTGCTCATACATAACATCTTTGCCATGCTGATTTTGATGTTAAAGGTGTTTTGTTTGTGTTTTTTTGATATGTTTGATCTGTATTCCTTACATTTTATGAGTGTGTACTTCTTATGTGTGCTCATTTGATCTCTTGATGATTATTTTTGCGTAGACATGGACCTGGTCGGAGTTGCTAGATGATGAGGGGGTGGTTTAGACCATTATTCAGCCTGATACTACTACTGTGAATAACACCCTCCAACGGGGTGTTAGAAAAATGAGCACTAGTACTGCCATTGCGAAGGGCAAGTCTACTGAGGGTGGAGAGACGGTTAGCGATTGTCCCACTGCCAAGCTAAAAGAGAAAAAGAATAGGAGGTACAAGATTGATGGGTCTTCGAGCCACTCACTGCCTTCGGTAAAAAGGGGACGTGGCAGCCAGTCTCGCTCGTGAACCGAGAATCTGCTAGTGTAGGGGTCCATACCCAATACTCTCTCCAAAATTTCTCTTCTCGATACTTTGGTTGTGGTAAATTAACTTTTAAAATTTGAATAACCTTCGTCATACCTTGACATTGGTGAGAACCTTCAGCTTGTGAGCGAGCGGCTTTCGAAGTTCTCTCCTGCGGATGAGTCGTTGATGGAGAAATACAAGGAAAAAGAGACAAAATGTTTGTCTTTAGAGACTTCCCTTAAAGTCGCTCAGGAAGAGGCAAAAACTGCTAAGGAGCATGCTAAGATTGCAGAGGAAGAGGTTGCCAAGCTTCGTTTTGAACTAGTAGGAATGAGTACCAATGGACCTGCTTCTCCCCAGTATCCTCAAATTCTAGTGGATCGGCTCTACAAGATGAATTCCTTCATCAAATTATTTGAGGTTGTTTCCAGCTCCGCTCGCACCGTAGGTTATTGCGAGGCTATGAAAGATATGCAGAAGTGGAACCCCACTTTAATATTGAAGAGTCTGCCTTCCTTGAAGAAGTGTATAGCTACATTGGCAAAGCAGAAAAACATACTCAATGACGGCTTTCTTGAGAAGATTGCTGATGGTAGATACCCCTATGCTTTGCTATCACACCTCGCTAGCCTTCCTTACCTTCCTTTTGTGGCTGAGTTAAAGGTGTGTGGGGTTAATTATCTAGAGGACCTTCCATTTAGTTCTCGCGCTATTATGCCACCTCCTAACCCAGATGTCATCGCATTAATTTAGGCACATGCGAATATTGACACCCCTACTCAACAATCCATCTTAGAAGACGCTGCTAACATTGTCAAGCCTTTGCCAGCCCCCCAACTCCAAAGTTAGTTGATTTTTAATATATTGGGCTCTTGGATTTTTAATTTTAATCTTTAGAAAATATTTTTATGTATGTCTGTACTATTTATGTGACTTTTGTTATTAATGTTGATGTATCCTCCTTGTTTTATGTTTTCTCACTGCCCTAACTTATGTGTAGGGCTTCAATATTTTGGTTGATCATAAATACTTGAAATGACTTAACTTTCTGGGATGTACTGATCTTTTTTCTGATCGCTACAGATTTTCACCACCTGATTTCCAGTGCCATATTAGTTTGCTTCATGCCAATCAATCTTTCACCAAAGAGTGTAAGGAGCTCATATAGTCTGATCGCTTTTCTCGTATGGAGTTGCTTCCCTTATGAATTTGGTGGCAACTTCCTATTCCCGTTTCATTTCAATCTTCGTTTACATGTCCTTGCAGTAAGTTTGTTCCTAATGGATATAATGTTGAATCGCTTAGCAAGGATATTGACAATGTTTGGTTAATCTTGAATCTGCTAGTGCGTACATGTCGTCGCTTAACCTTCTCACACGTGTCCAAGAGTGGGCATTATCTTTAGGCGTTCGATTACAATACATGCTTCTGGGTATTAATGATCTTGAAGCAAAGTGGAATATGATTGTAAAGGACACCCAGGATACTGTGTGCAATTAACGTAGGATTTGCAACGAGCAAAGCGATCTTATTCAGCATCCACAATTGAACATGGGGAAGAAGCTAGGAATTATGCTACGAGCAAGACTCGCTAGGCCCATCAGAAGACATTTATTATTGATAAACAATGTGCTCGTATTGATGATTTTCTCGATAAGTTAAAGACAAAGCAGGATGAGTGTGACCACTTTTCATCTTCTGCACTCGATTGGAAAACTAAGTTTGACAAACAGTTTGCTATAAACACACAAATGCGAAGTGAAAATGAGCAACTTCGCGCTGAGTAAGATCGGCTTGATTCATCTGTGCACCAACTCGAGCAAGCTTGTGTTGAGTACAAAGATAGACTTTGGGCTCTCCCTTCTTTATCACGCAGAACTACTAGTCGTGGAGATCTTACTGTGGGAATCGGCAAGCGGATGATTACCTTATCTAAGGCTGTCCGATCGCATGTTCGCAGCTTAGAGAACGAATTATAGAATGTAAGGGCTGAAATGAAGCGATATAAGGAAATTGTTAATGTTATGAGTATGCAGCTAAACCGCGAGGAGTTTGGCCCTATAATCAACTTCAAGGCGAATTATGCTAGATATCTTGGTCATATGGGGAAAAGGGGTGTCTAATACGTCATCTTGCTTATTTACACATGAAATGAAAATATGACCATATGGTTAGCGAGGGGCATGAGGCTAAGAAAAACCGGCGTAGAGCTGAGCATTCCCATCGCGAAGCTGAGCCCAGTCGTCGCTGCAGTGGTTTGTCTTCTTCTGGATCATCACGATCATCTAGGCATAAATAACATGTAATTATTTTTTCTTCCAAACAATGATGTTGTTTTTGTTGCGGCTTTTGGATGTTGTGGTTGTTCTTTTTCTGTCTTTATACTTTTGAATGTTCTTGTTTGCGTGATTCTCTTTTATTCCCAAGATCCCTTTCTCATATCTCTATTGCTTTCGTTTTGAGTATTGAAACTCTCTTTATCACGCAGCCGTAATATCTATAGCTTTCTTTAGTCATTTTTTTTATAGGAATATCTTCCGTGTAGCAAGATCTATTGCTTGTTTTATTGAGAGTATGTAATGTGCAAAGCCGCAAGATTTATTTCTTACTTTTGTCGTTGTATTAGAGCCAGGCTTGCCGGGTAGGAAGATCTATAGCTTTCTTTTTATTAAGAGTGTGAAGTTGCAACATATATTGCTTGCTTTTGTTGCTTTGTTGTGGGCATATCTGCCTTATTGCAAAGGTCATGACTTGCTTTCTTTTATATTTTGTAATGAGGCAAGTTGAGTGGCGTTTGTATTATAAACTTATGCCACTATCATCATGTGTTTGTCTATTAAGAATTTGTAACTTAATTTTGCGACTGCAAAGTATAACTGTTCGAAAAGAAAAGATGTTACTCCAAAAGATTTATATTGTGATAGTATCACCTTCAACGGGGTACAAGGGAACGAACACCACCAATGATTATATTATGGTTTCTATACATTGAAACTAGATTTTCCCGCCTCTTTACTGATCCTACTTATAAAGCTTTCTTAAGTTGACTATGTGCTAAGTGTTAGGAACACTGCTTCCATCCATTCTCTCTAACTCGTAGCAGTTGGATCGGTGCATATTCGTTATCTTGTACTGCCCTTCCCACTTCGGGCTCAACTTTCATCTTTCCTCAGCTAGGCTAGATTCATTCTTCCTTAGCACCAAATCGCCACTTTGGAATTGTGTTTCCTTAACTTTTTGGTTGTATGCTCTTGCTATCCTTTCTTTGTACTTTGCTTCCTTAATTGCTGCCCTCTTTCTCTTTTCTTCGAGTTCATCTAAGCCCAACTTCATCATCTCTGGGTTGATGTCTTCTTTATACTGCTCAACTCGAAGGCTTAATTGTCCAATTTCAATTGGTATTACCGCTTCGTGCCCATATACCAGACTATGCGGCGTTTCTTTTATTGGTTGTCGCACTGTTGTTTAGTATGACCACAAGGTATTGGACATCTCATCAATCCAGCCTGCTCACTTCCCTTCCTATCTTTTTGGGATACCTTAGGCAATCATTCAATTCATTAGTTCTACCTGAATGTTTGCTTGAGGGTGAGCTATAGAAGTGAAATTTTTTGTGATTCCAGTTTTAAACCCCATTCTGTAAAGAATCCACATTTTAACTGTGTGTCATTTTTTATGATGATGGTTTGTGGTACTCCAAAGCGACAAACTATATTCTGCCAGACAAAATTTCTCGCTCCTTCCGCTGTTACTCTTCCTAAGGGCTTTGCCTCTACCCACTTTGTGAAGTAGTCGACTTCCACGATTAAAAACTTTGAACTGTCAGCACCTTTTAGAAAAGGTCCAATGAGATCAATTCCTCATTCATCAAAAGGCCAAGCTCCGTATATTCCAGTTAATGTTGATTGCGGCTTGTGGGATATTGGAGCATTCATTTGGCAGGTTCAGCATTTAAGGACGGAGTTGTATGCGTCATTAAACATGGTTGACCAGTAGTATCCAACTCGAATGATCTTCTTCGCGATTGTTCAAGACCCTTTATGCGATCCGCACAATCCTTCGTGTACTTCTTTCAAGATTTTGCCTGCTTGCGATGACCCCATGCACTTTATCCATAGAGATAGGTATTCTTTCTTATACAAGGTTCCATCTTCGTAAACATAGTTGTGGAATCTCATTTCTAGCTTCTCGGCATGTACCTTATCTGTAGGTAGCTTCCCCTTGTCAAAGTATTCAATCAATAGTGCCATCCACTATACTTCCTGTGCTTGAACTGCTGACACAGTTGTCCTCGTTTTACTTCTAACTGGAATGACTTCTACTTTCACATCTTTGTGTTTGGCTAATGACTCAAAACCTACTATTTCTAGCCATCTTAAGGCGCCTTCCTTCATATTTTCACTTCTTGGGAAGTGTTGGATGTTGAAGTACTCAGGATGAGTGATGAGTTGACAGACCCTAGTTAAGTATTTCAGTAATTGCTCTTCTCTCACTTTTTAATCTCTTCGTACTTGTTGGACCACTATCCGTGAATCGTTGAATGCTCGAACGCTCTTCACCTTCATGTTAACTGTGAGATCTAAGCTGCATATTAACACCTCATACTCATCTTCATTATTAGTAAGGGAGAAATCAAAGTGATGCAAGTATCTGTATTCTCCTCCATCTGGGTTAATCAACAGCAGTCCTGCTCCACATCCTTCTTTGCTAGATGCCACATCTACAAACAGCTTCCATGTGACGTCTTCCAATTTAGCCTTTCCTTTGTCTTCGTGAAGAAACGGTTGCATTTTCACCTGCAACCACCTGCTGCTCCCCCACGCTTGTTATTTCGGCAATGAAATCTGCTAAAGCTTATGCTTTGATTGAGTTCTACGGTTGAAATTGAATCTTGAACTGTCCCAATTCAAGAGCCCATTTGGTCATTCTCCCAGATGACTAGGGCTTGTTCAAGATGTTCTTGATTGGGTAGTCAGTATAGACAACAACCATATGACTGTGGAAATAGGTTTGCAGTCTTCTTGCCGAATATATCAATGCTAGGGTCAACTTTGCAATTGGAAGATACACCATTTTAGTCTGCTGCAGTATTCTGCTGGTGTAGAACACTGGTATTTGCTTCTGGCCTTCTTTCCTTACCAGAACTGAGCTTACTATGTTTATTGAAACCACTAAATACAAGTATAGTGTTTCTCCTTGAATTGGTGCTTTCAACGTTATGGTGTCTTAAGTTGGTCCTTTAGTGACTTGTATACTGATTGACACTCTTCGCTCTAGATAAACTTCTTGACCTTTTTAAGGATTTTGAATAGTGGGAAGTGTCTTTTGGCTGCTTTTGACACAAACCTACTGAGTGAATCTAGTGATCTCATTAAGATTTGAACTTCCTTTACTGTTGGTGGTTCGGGGAAGTTAACGATTGCCTGTATTTTCTCTGGATTATCCTCAATCCTTTTCAAGGATACCCTGTATCTCAGGACTTTGCCTGCGCCTGCCCCAATTGTGCATTTTTTTGGATTTAGCTTCATTCTAATTGCACTAAATGTATCCAAGGTTTCTTTTAAGTCATTCGCTAAGTCACATGTTTACCTGCTTTTTATGACCATATCATCCACATATGCCCCCATATTGCTCCCAATCTGGCTGCAGAACACATTATCAACCACTCTCTAATATGCTGCTCCCATTTTTCAACCCGAATGGCATCTTCACATAGAAAAATATGCCAAAACTTCTTAGGAAGGCCATTTTTTCTGCATCTTTGGGGTTCATCAATATCTGATGATACCTTTTGTAGGCATCCAAGAATGCAAGGATTTCGTACCCTAAGATTGCTTCTACTAGCTTATCAATCTTTGGCAGGGGGTAACAATCCTTTGGGCATGCTTTGTTTAGATCGGTGAAATCTCTACACATTCTCCACCCATAGCCCACCTTTTTCACTATCACCGTGTTCGCTAGCCATTTTGGGTACATCACCTCCTTGATGACCCCAACTTGCAACTGTGCCTTTACTTCTTCCTCAATTGCCTTTTGTCTATCACTGGTGAAGCTTCGTTGTTTTTGCTTGACCGGTTTGATCGAATCAGCGATGTTCAAATAATGAGTTTCAATACTTGGGTTGACTCCTCTCATGTTCTGTACACTCCATGCGGATGTGTCCTTGTCATCTCTCAGAATTTGTATCTCTCTTTATTTCTCTTGATCTAGAAGATATTTCCCTATTTTGGCATACTTAGACGCATCGTTGTCATCCAAAAACACATCTTCAGTTTGTTCTCCATGGTCGACTGGATGGTCCATCTGGTTAAATGAGTCACTATTGTTGATAGTACTAACCATTTTCGGTTGTTCACCGGTTCTTCCTACTTTCATTGCGATGACCATACATTGTATGGCGGTCTGTTGGTTTTCCCTCACTGTTGTGATCCCTATTGGGGTTGGGAACTTCATGAATATATGGTACGGAGACTATATTGCTTTCGCTATGTTCATCCATGGCCTACCAATAATAGCGTTAAACAAACTTGGAGCATCCATGAAAATGAAGTCACGGATTGTGGTGCAGTTCCTCTCATTCTCGCCAATTGTTATGGGCAGCTGAATGTTTCCAAGCGGTGTCTCTGCTCATCCTATGAATCCTATGAACACGGATGTAAATTTCTTCAAGTCGGTCCTCTTGAATCCAAGTCTATCGAAGAAATCCACAAAAATGATTTCTACCGCACTTCCATCACCTACAAACACTCTATGAATAGTTGTGCTCCCGATTTTGGCGATAATGACCATGGGGTCATTGTGTGCCAAGGCATTAGGAACAAGTCCTCTTCGCTGAACGCGATTTTTTCATCAATACGCAATCTTTTATCCAAGGGCTCTTGTAGAGGTGAATACCTGGCCTTAGCCTTCAAGGTATTATTTGATAAGGACTTTATTGACCCATGTATGGAGAAGACTACTTTTTCTAGAGCTTCGCTGGGCACATCCTCTTCATAGTCTACTGCTTTCGTCATCTTTTAATTTATGTTCTGAGTGTTCACTGTGGCTTGGGGTTTTAGCCATAGAGCTTCCTGCCTTGCTTGCTTTGTTGTATTTATTACCGCCATGTTCCATTATGTATTGTCCAAGATACCCATTTCTCATTTTTTCTTCTATCTTCCTCCTTAGATCTCTACAATATTTGACATTATGATCGTGGTCCTCATGGAAGATGCAATAGTATTCTCTTGATCATTTTTCTGGAGGTACCACCATTGGCATTGGTTCGCATAATAGATCTTTGTTTGCTTACCAGATCTCCCTTCGCAATTTTGTTAATGGTGTCTCCTGGGACAAGATGTTTTGTGTTCCTACTTCTCTCCCTTTGAAAGCGAAGTTTCCTTTCCCATTCTTTGCAAAATTTCTTTGTGAGTCCTATATTACTCTTTTCTCGCCTCATTTCCGCTCTATTTTGCGGTTGTTAGCTTCCTTGGTTCGCACATACCGTTCTATCATTTTTTGTAGGTTTTGTTAGTTTCTTGTAGAACTCTCTCAATCGCATGCCCCTCATGAATGCACCTAAAGAAGATTGAAACGAAAGGTCCCAAGCATATAGACTTTCTTTAAAGAAACTACTGTGATATTCTGCTAAACTTTCATCGCTTCGTTGAGCTATATTATTCAGGTCTGCGATTATCGTGGTAAACTTCTGCTTCTGGTAAAAACGTCCCAAAAACATATCTGACAACTCTGCTCAAGATGTGATACTTCCGTTTAGTAAATCTTCATACCATGTGATCACAGTTCCCGATAAAAATATAGGGAACACCTTACATACCAACTCGATTTCAGCATCGCGGAACCTCATGCTTCTACGATAGGAATGTAGGAACTCCTTTGGGTCGATTATCCCATCGTAGATTTTGACGTGTAATGGTAATTTGAAGTCTTTTAGCATCTTGAAGTTGCAAAGATGTGGTGCTAGGGGCGACTTGTCCGCATCGTCATCTACTACTATGTCTCTCGATTCGTCCCCATATTTAAGGCCATCATCATTTTTGAACAATATTTTGACTTACCCTTAGAGACTTAGGTTTTAGAGTAGCTAGGAACTGATTATATAGTTGCTCTTTGTTCGCTTCTAGAAACGACATGAATGCTCTCCTTTCCGTTTCCTTGTTCGTGTTAGGAGATTCTGCCTTTTCTTCATCTTCTATGTCATCCTTGACGTGTTCTTATTCTCTACTAGGAATGTGATCCAGATTTTTGCTGGGATGTACATTCCTATTTCTTCTAGTTGTTTGCTTTTGAGTGTGGTGGTTTTGACTTTGTTCACTTCTGGTGAACACCATTATCGACCTTGTTGGGAATGAATGACTAGAAAAACAATTCCGCCCCCACAGTTGGTGCCAAATATAGTGGTATTCTCAATCTGGCCAATTGATTGTTTTTCACCACAGTGTGCCTGCAAAAGAGATCCCGGAAGTGGTTTCGGGGAAACAACACTAATGCCCAAGTCAGTTCCTTTCTCTTCAAAATCAAGCTTCTTTAGTCTAGTTGCCCTTACGTGGATTCCTACCCTCCTTCTTCCTTTTATAGTGTATTACGAACGTGGCTCCATCTTATTTGGGCTTGCCATCGTGTGTATGGTTGTAGGGCCAAGAAATACGGTTTGTGGCTGACAGGTGATTATAGTCCCCAATTTTCTCAGTTTGTGGGTTGACTCAACCTGTCCTGCGTCCATCTAGCCCAGCTCGCGTCACTGGTTAGCTTTAGGCCCTTTTGTGGTTTTGGGCTAGCCTCTTAGCATTTGGGTTAGGTATATATCATAATGTAATTTAATTAATGATTGTATGTATAAGTGAAAGAAATACAATGGATTATCCATAACTTAAGGATAGGCCAGTTGTCAGGAGACCCCCTCATACTCGTAACTTACTTGTATATCTATCTAAAGTTAAGACTTCAAATTCCCTTAACATAAAATACATTAAACACAAAGTTTTGTTTTAGACTGACTAATCGGTAGATGATGTCATTTTATAATTTATGTAATTAATGATGTGACTTTCTTAAATCTATTCCAACAAAATTCCTATAACGTTTGAAACTTTTAAAATGCATCATAATGTATAAATATTTATAATTTAACTTTAAAAGTTATCAAATGATATTTTCCATTATTAGTCTAACCATTAGTCGATCTAACAGGAGACTTTCTCTACATTAAAAATTATGGATTTATATGATCAAAACTAATTAAAGTACTCCTTATCAAATTAGATAATTTTTTGGTACATTTTTGGAAAAGACCGTCGTTCCATAGACATATGGAAAGATAGGGTTGAATTATAATTATAGAAAGGTAAAAGATTTTAGTTGCAATATTAAATTTTTATTTTGCAACATGCAGTAATTATAAGGTTATGACTCAATTAATGCAACGTGTAGTAGTTATAAGTTTTATGACCCGATTAATGTAATCCAAAAATTTTATCTTTATTTTTTCTAATTTGCAGTTTAAACTTTGGTCTTTCCATAACTTATGAAAAGGCATTCTTTCAAGAGACGAACTCTAATTTTTTTTACAACTTCGTAAAAATAAGAAAATAGAATTTTTGTAATCTGCATTAATTATTTTATCATATGTCAAGATATGTAGAAATATGTTTTTAAATCATCCGAAGATGTTGGGAAATGCTCAGTAACCATGAGTAAAATTTACATCCAACATAACTATCATCTAGTAATAACTAACATATTGCAAGGATTCAATCAGACTTAATGATGAACTTAGATTAGTATTATGATTATACTTATCTTGTGTAAAATTATAGGCAAAATTGTTGGGAAAGACCGTCTTTCAATAAATGGAAAGACGGTGTTTAATTAGAATAATATAAATGTAAATGGCTTTAGTTGCAATATTAAAAATTTCGTGCAGTAGTTTTGACTCGATTAATGCAGTTCACAAAATTTTCTTCATTTCTTCTAATTTGCAGTTTAAACCTTGATCTTTTCATAATTTTTGTAAAGATAGTTTTTCAAGAAATGTACTCTTTAATCAAATAATTTAGATAAATTCTTTTGTATACGTGTTAAAATATAACATAAATAACTCATAAGTATATAAGGAGTATATACACGTTAAGTACTATTCCCTCTTTCTCATTTCAAGTTACACAATTTAACTTTCACTAGTTAACTAGTAAATGTTTGATCCTTAATATCTTTTATTATGGATAGTGAAACGTTTATATTTTGAAAATACATATTATAGCGAATCTAACAAGGTGTCACTCCATAGTATTTATAGTTATACATCAATTCAATTTTGAGGTCAAAGTTAACAAGTGTTGACCAAATGAATAGTTAAATTGCAACTTAAAATGAGTCACAGCGAACATTACTTGTTAAATAAAGATGACAAAGATCTAAAAAATCAATTTTTATTTTTTTATTTTTTTTTAAATGAAACCATCCGGAGATGGAGGGGAATTTTATATGGCCCCCCTAAACCATTAAAAAGAAACATTCACAAAATACAGGTTGTAGCCATCGTTAAGTTTGGATCATATGAGATACATATGAGAGTTGGAACACTCTCGAACCAACCCTAGCTGATTCCAAAAGAATAGTACTAAACCATGTTAGTGTGTAGGAAAAAAGTTCGAGGTCACGAACCTCATGATCAGCTAAAATCTGTCACAGCCCATTTAGGATACGATTGCGAGGTCTCGGAGAAACACCTCGAGGTCCCGAACCACCCCTCGATGCCTCGAGCCATCCCTCGGGGTCTCGACACCCCTCGAGGTCTCGAACCACTGAACTCCTCGATCCTGCGAGGTCTCGATGCCTCGAAACCCTCGAGGTCCCGAACCGCCGAACTCCTCGATCCACCATGTGCGAGGTCTCGATGCTGAAACCATCCCACGAGGTCCCGAAACCACCCCTCGAGGTCACGAACCCCCTCGAGGTCTCGAAACCATCTGATCATCCACCATTTGCGAGGTCTCGAAAAGACACCTCGATGTCCCGAATCACCCCCCGGGGCCTCGAATCCCTCGGGGTCTCGAAACACCCCTTGAGGTCTCGAAACCGCTGAAATGTCTCGAACCCCTCGAGGTCTCGGGAAGACACCTCGAGGTCCCGAATCACCCCTCGAGGCCTCGAATCCCTCGGGGTCTCGAAACACCCCTCGAGGTCTTCGAAACCGCTGAACTCCTCGAACCACCATGTGCGAGGTCACGAATGTCTCGAAACCCTCAAGGTCACGAACCCCCTCGAGGTCTCGAACCATGTGATCAACCAAAATCTATGTAGTTGGTTTCTGTGTTCACCCAAAAGAATAGTACTAACCCATTTAGGTACGATCCACCATTTGCGAGGTCTCTGATAGACACCTCGAGGTCCCGAACCACCCCTCGAGGCCTCGATCACCTCGGGGTCTCGAAACACCCGTCGAGGTCTCGAACCACTGAAAACTTCTTGATCCACCATGTGCAAGGTCTCGATGTGTCGAACCCCTCGAGGTCTCAAACCGCCGAAACTCCTCGATCCACCATGTTCAAGGTCGATGCCTCGAACCATCCCTCGGGGTCCCGAAACCACCCCTCGAGGTCTTGAACCATCTGATCAGCCAAAATAATGCAGTAGGTTTCTGTGTTCACCTAATAATTTTAGCTCCGTACCTTCGAACAATTTAGTGATCGTATAAAACGAAGCACAATTTAGTCAAAAGGTGGAGCTAGAATTAAAAAGTGAGATGGAAAGGAGAAACTCCTGAGCCGGAAATTGATCTTCTGAGCCAGAAATTGATCTTTGGAATTTATTCCCAGCAAAGCTCATCATGGTCAGCATCCTGGTCAACATCCCTCGAGATCTTTGGTCAGCATCCTGGATCCTCTCAGCTTGAATAGATCTTCTCATTCATGGTGAACTTGAAAGGATCTTCTTAGTCAGAGGTGTGCACCTGTCAGAAAACAAGTAAGATCAGTAGCATCCGTTCAAGTTACAATTCTGATAGTAGGTACACCAATCTGATCAAGTCTAATCAGTCCCTGTATAGTGTTAGATAGGGAACTAAAAGATAGGTTTGAACAAGATTGAGCTTGGAGGCATGATTTTGCTATGCTATTAGCAACTTGGTTAGCTTGTCTATATACATGCGTTAGGGTAATATCATTCAGAAGAAGGTTAATGTCATCGGCTAACTGGAACAATGTCCAATGAGCAATTGATGGGTTCAGAAAAAAGGAGACTGCATTAAGACAATCAGATTCAATACAGATAGGAACTGAATAGCATGCAACCAGCAGCCTCTGAAGAGCAAATAAAATTGCCCTAAGTTCTGCTTCTAGAGAAGTTTCAGCATTTGTATACTTCCTGTATGCATCAATGAAACCACCTCTATTATCTCTAATGATCATACCAAGCCCACACTTTTTAGAAAGACCACACCATGCAGCATCAACATTAACTTTAAAACCTGTGCACGGTTTAGACCAAGCAATTTTTAAAAAAATTGGCTTAGGGGCAGATTTTATTAGAGGAAGAAAGGAGTGATCTGCAATACCCAAGTCAAAAACAGAAGAAACATAAACAGGTTTAGCACTGAAAGAATAGAAGATCTGATCCCTGATCTGTGAAACAATAAAGCTGGTCAGTGGAGGCACAGTGTCAAACAGATATTTATTCCTGACCTTCCAGAGGTTCCAGCAAGTTATTGAAGGTGCTAATTTAATGATCAAGGAATGTAAAGAGCTGAGGCCAGAATATGTGAGGTAGCATGACAGTCTTTCCCATATGGATGGAAAAATTCTATCCCTAATACCCATAAACTCGTGCACTGTCTTCCAAATATGAATGGCAACAGGACAGGAATTAAACAAATGATCTAGAGATTCCTCATGCTGATAGCACATACAACATCTTGAAGGCATGCAAAAACTCATCTTTTTCAAAACATTATCTAACGGGAGGAAAGAGTTAATTAATCTCCACATAAAAACTGAGACTTTCTTTGAAACCCTTGGATTCCAGAGGTGCTGAATTGAGGCAATATTACCTCTTTGTGATCTGAGCAATTGATATGTAGAGTGAAAGGAGAAACTTCCCTTTTTGTCAGGTTTCCATATTAACCTATCCTGTCTGTGTAGAGAGAGTATTGCACCCTGCAAAAGAGAGACATCTTTAGGTGAGAGAAAAGGGGAGATTTTAGGAAGAAGAGTGTCCTTGTGAAAGATGAAATTAGCCACTGTACAGTCAGTTGGAATGTCAATAAGACTTTGGTCACACAGATCCATAACAGGACATAAGTCCAGCCAGTTGGATGACCAGAAATTACATTAACCTGTACCAACTATCACTCTAGAATGAGACTCAGCCCATGCATTAACATAGCAAATTCTTTTCCAATTTGATGAGGTTCTAAAGGAGGGTGGCAGAGAAGCAATAAAATGGGTCCATGGGGCATCAGCAATTTGATATTTCCACCACAATTTTACTGAGCAGGTGGTAATGATGGTGGGAATTGATCTGAAACCTAGGCCATTTTGGTTAATGGGGTAGCAGAGAGCATCTCATTTCCTCCATGCCCTTTTAGGTTTCAGATAATGCACCCCCCAGAAAAATCTACTCAGTTTTCTCTCCACGGTGTGAATAATCTCCTTTGAAGGTTTAAGAACAGACCAAATATGTTGTGGAATAGAATAAATGCATGACTGAATGACAGTGATTTTTCCCCCAGTTGAAATCCACTTATTTTTCCAACTATTTAACCTAGAATCAATCTGTTCCATTAATGGTTGGAAAAAAAAATTTTTTGCAAAGCCATGAAAGATGGGGACACCTAAGTATTTAAAAGGAAGTTTACCAATTTTCATGCCAAGAATTGTCCTAACAGAGGTAATTTGATGAACAGAAGCATGCCTACTAATGAAAATATCACTCTTGTTGTAGTTTATCTTTTGGCCAGTAGTATCCTCAAACTTAGATAAGAAGGCTTTAAACCTAATCAAAGTTTGAGTATTGGCTTTAAGAAAAACCACTGTATCATCTGCATAAGAGAGGTGAGAGGTTTGAAGAGCCTGACCAGGTAAGTCATAGTAGGCTAGCTTACCATTTTGAAAAATAAAAGCTAAGCTCCTGCTAAATGCTTCTGAAAAAATATTGAACAAGAAAGGAGAGAGAGGATCACCTTGTTTAAGACCTCTTGATGCTTGGAAAAAACCCACAGGCTTACCATTTATCAGAATTGAGAACCATGACTGTGATAGATTCTTCATAATACTAAAAATGAATTTAGCATGGAAACCAAATTTAGCTAGCACACAATATAGAAAGGACCATTTAACTCTATCAAATGCTTTCCTGAGGTCTAGTTTAACAATACAATTAGGATTTCCATTTTTCTTGTGCAAGAATCTGACCATTTCTTGAAGGTAGAGAACATTGTCAGAGATATCTCTTCCTTTAAGAAAGGCAGTTTGCTGTGGAGAGATAATCGTGGGCATAAGGGGTTTAAGTCTTTCCATAAGCACCTTAGAGCAGATTTTATTCACAACATTAGAAAGACTTATTGGCCTATAATCATCGAAAGACACGGGAATATCCTTTTTAGGGATAATTGTGATCCAAGTGCTGCCGATACCCCTAGGAATGTTGCTGCTAGATAAAAAATCATGTACTGCAGACAATAAATCATTGGCAATGACATCCCATGATTTGATATAGAAAATGGGAGTGAAACCATCAGGACCAGGAGTTCCATTTCTGTTCAGGCTAAAAACTATTTCTTTAAGCTCAGAAAGTACAACAGGTTGTAGCAATTTAGCATTGTCTTCACTGTTGATCAATTTAGGGATTTGGCTTAAGAAGTGAGATTGAAACAGGTTGCTATCAGGGGTACTATCTTCAGTTAAGAGATCCTTGTAATAGTTAATGGTTTCATTCTCAATATCTTGCATGTTATCTAGCCATTGGTTATTACTGCTCTTAATTTTTGTGATGCGAAGCCTACTTTTTCTTTCTTTAACAGAGTTATGAAAGAATTTGGTATTACTGTCCCCTTCCTTTAGCCATTTTACCCTAGCCTTATGTTTTCGAAAATTCTTTTGCTCTGTGAGAGCTTTGACCAAACTAGCCTTAGCTTCTTTTACTCTAACCAGGTTTTCAATGGAAGCATTTATATCATATTCAGATTCATGGAAACCTAGAACTGATTCAGCCTTAATCACATTCTCATGGACATTACCGAAGTGGTCCCTATTCCAAATTTTAAGCTCCTTCTTCAGTCTTATTAATTTAAGAAAAAAGCCATGCATTCCTGTTTCACGGATAGGAAGATTCCAGTTCTGTTTGATAACATCCCTGAATTCTTTCCTTTTATACCAAGTATTCAGAAATCTAAAAGGCCTAGGGACAGATTGAATATCACTGCTAATGGAAAGAATCATAGGATTGTGGTCAGAAGAAGCTCTAATTAAAACTTGAACAGAAGAATCGGGAAAAGTGGATGACCATGATGATGTACATAGACCTCTGTCTAATCTTTGTCTAGTAGGGTTCCTAAGTCTGTTGTTGCTCCAAGTAAAAAAATTCCCAACAGTGTTTATTTCATCCAGTGCCATTACATTAATAAACTCATTAAAGTCCTTCATACTACCAAGTTTGGGCGTAGAAGGACCTTTATATTCGTTTATAGATGTAATAGCATTGAAATCTCCAATAAAAATTGACTCAGAGTGAACAAAAGACCTAAGGTCAGACCATAGATCTTTCCTACCATTTCTAGTTCTCAGACCATAAACAAAAAATGCATCCATACTTTTATTGAGAGTCAGAGAGTTCAAAGTTACAGCTAGAAACTGAAGATTATCAGCTTTAACAGATAATGACAAGTTGGTATTCCAAAAAAGCCAAATCTGTCCATTACTGGCATACATGCAATTGTCATAATGAAGTAGCTGTCTATAATGTTCACATTGCATGTTATCATGTTTAGGTTCAATAATGCAGAGAAGTTCAAATTTGTGCCTAGTGATTAGATTAGAAAGTCTAAGCATAGAAGTGTTCATTCCTCTGAGATTCCAAACTAGGAATTTTATTTTTATAGTTGTGCTATTCATAGAGAAACATCATTAGTGCTTTTTGATCTAGTCATGATAGTATTTAACTGAGTTAAATAGGTCTCATTAGCTGAAGTGATAGATTTTCCCTGCTTGTCTAATTTAGCAGGTTTCCTAAACTTGGAGGACTTTTTCTGGTTCTTTGTGGGACTTACCTGTGCCACATGGTGGGGCATATCCTGAGGAGGGTTTAAAACAGGGATTTCTGGAACCTCAGTACTGGGAGCCGGACCCTCGGCACTGGTAGCAGGAGCCTCAGGGCCCGATTCAGAAACTTCCACAGGGTTTTCAGGTTCAGCCAGGAGAAGGAACCTGTTTTGTTTGGATCTCTGCTGAGAGAAGATAAAATTTTTAGCAGCCAAAAGTGTATTCAAAGGAAAGAAAGTCTTACCTCTTTTGGCCGGGGTGTCATCCCTAGCATATGCTTTCTTACTGTTAAAGTGTGGTGGTGCAGAGGAGGGGTAATTTCCAGCATAGGTTTTGGGGTGAAGGTCCTGAGTGGGGGAAATTTGTTGTTGTGTAGGTGTGCCGGAGTGCTGGAGATGGAATCCAGATGAAGTTTCTGCTAGAGAGACCACCACAGGGGCCTTTGACTGAGAATCTTCATTGATTTCTTCTTGTTGAGAGGTTTCTTCTTGTTCCGTGATGTCCACAATTTCATGAACATCCATAGAAAGATGTACATCATTCACAAACTTAATAGGAGGATCTGGTTCCCCATTATCCTCAGTGATGACTTCGGTGACCTTTGTGACCTCATTGACTTTAGTAACCTCCTCAATAACTCCATCTTCAGTGTTTACAGCCTTATTATCAACCATTTGGTCATTAGTAAGCGCTACTTTTGTTTTTGGCACATATTTGGATTTATGAGCCTTTTCCTGGTACTTAATTGTCTGAACCTTATCTTGAGCAGAAACTCCGGATGAGCTAGCATTGAAAACAGGAGGAACCACATCCTTTCCATCTTTATGTAGCATAGTGGCATCCGTGTTAGGATGAACTTTCTTAAAAGGTCTATTTCTCTTAAGTTCAGGGTGGAGATGTACACACTGATTGTCATCATGACCTATGGATTTACAGTGGTAGCAGTACAGTGGAAGCTCTTCAAATTCCAGAGGGAGTTTCATCACATTATATTCTACCCCATCCTCCTTTATTCCTACTCTAATTAAGGTAGGCTATTTTTTCTTAAGATCTATTTCCACACATAGCTTGACAGCAGATGGCCTAGATAGAGCCTCAGTAGCAGCATCCATTTTTATGAAATTACCAATTTGATTGCCCATCGACTTTATCATTGCAGTATTGTAGAAAAACACAGGTACGTAAGGGATAGTAACCCATACCGGAACGATTGAGGATTCTGCTTCTGGAGAAAAATTCATTGTCCATTTCAGCACTTTCATATGAGCACCAAGGAAAGTCCAATGGCCTTTAGCCAGAAATGCTGGTAGTCTTCTTTTTCTTAGAACCGTATCAGGACATGTCTGTAATCAATCGAGCCGATTTGAAAGCTACCTTTGAAACCGACAGATTGAAACGCCTCATTTAGCTTGACCATCGGTAGCTTGCCTCTTGCAAATTTGCCAACGAGGGCATTTTCATAGTGTGATGCGAGGATTTTGGCTTCTTTGCGCGTGACAAGGCAAGCTATATCTCCTTTATATAGCATCTTGGGGACAATTTCAGGATTGGACGGAAGGTTAGCTTGCAGTGGAGGGGGCAGTTTGCTAGGGCCTGGAGAAAGGTTTTGCCCGCCGCGTTGCCGCCGCGGGCAGGCGGATGTGCCGCCATAAGGGGATCTGTCTGTTTATGACCGTTATTGTCAGATAATGGTATGAAAGAAAAGGAAAAAAGTTTTTTGTCGCGGCCGGCTCGAGTGGCCTTCTCAGTCGCTTAGATGTTCACAGTTGGGTTTGCCGTTAACGGCGGCAATAGCCGTTACCGGCGAGGACAGAAGGTGGAAAAGAAAGGAGTTTCAGAGATAATAACGGAACGAAAAAAAAGGATCATACAGTGAATGCAAATTATTTCTTACATTACCATAATATATTTTCATTCTTAGAACCTTATTTTATTAAGGTCACACTCTTTTAAATTTATTAAATTTAATACATTTTAAATTGATATTATTTAATTAATTTTGACCTATTAATATTCACAAAGTTTTTTTAGGAAACATAAATTTTAGGTCACGGATTATCGTGCAACTATAAAAAATTTTATTTGGAATGGGATTTTCTTTTAAAATATGCTGATAAATCTAGGGACATATTGTGTAATTATCAAAATACTATATATCACCAAGTCTAAAATTTTCATTTTCATTTTTTTCAGGTGCCAGTAAGAAATCGCCTCTGGCCGACAGTTACCGACAGATTCGGGTAAGGTTTCACCGAAATTTCCTATCAGTTATCGAAAACCGCCGTGCAATCTCTATGCTCCGCCGCAAAACCCTAGCTCTGCAATTCTCCGTCGTGCAAACTCTCTCCGCTCTGCCGTGAATCAAATATGAAACGTCATCTCGCTTTGAATCGGATCTAATTAGAGGGGGAGGAGACGACGACGACGGCACTGGATCGACAACGATGATGGTGTTGCGACAAGTCTGGCGCTCAACAGCGAATCCGCCGCTGCGATGAACAACGAATCCGCCGCTGCGATGAACAACGAATCCGCCACTGCGATGAACAACGAATCCACCGCTGCGATGAACAACGAATCCGTCGCTGCGATGCACAGCGAATCCAACAACGATCAACATCGAATTGCGCTGCAATGCTCAGCGAAGCCAGGGGACGGAGGCAAGTCGAAGGCGATGGTGGAGGCGAGGTCGACGTCAAGGCAAGGTTGATGTCGACAGCGAGGGCGAGGTCAACGTCGATGGTGAGGGCGAGTGACAGAATAATTTGCCGTAATAAATTGTATTATTGATATCTGAATATATAGATAGTACAATAGAGGTATAATAAGGAAAGAACTCTAATCAGAATAAATTATAATCTAATCAGGAGTCTGATTTAGTCTAACACCCCCTCTCAAGCGAAGCGTCGGATGCTCGCTGACGCACAGCTTGGACCTGAAGAACTCAAACAGCGAACGAGAGAGCCCCTTGGTAAAATTGTCTGCAATCTGAAGAGAAGTCGGAATATGAGCAACGCACGGCTTTCCGGATGTCATCAACTCACGAACAAAATGGTAGTCGATGTCGATGTGCTTCGCCCGCTTGTGCGCCACTGGATTCTGAGCCAAGAAGATAGCACTACTATTTTTACATAACAACAGTGGAGAACCAGAAAGTGGAACTCAAAGATCACGAAGCAAATGAGTGAGCCAAACCACTTCTGAGGCAGTGTTGGCGAGAGCACGGTATTCAGACTCAGTGCTAGAGTGAGAAACAGTGGGTTGTTTCTTGGCACTCCAAGAAACCAGATTCCCACCAAGAAAAACCGCATAACCATAAGTGGACCGACGAGTCTCCAGACAGCGAGCCCAATCAGCATCAGAGTATCCTAACACATCAGGAGTACTAGCGGAACAAAATCGGAGACCAAAATGAAGAGTGCCACGAACATACCGCAAAATCCGAGTCACAGCAGCAAAATGGTCATCTCTGGGATCTTGAAGATACTGACTCACTGTGTTGACCGAGAATGCTAAATCCGGGTGAGAGATGGTGAGTTACTGGAGAGCACCAACAAGAGAACAATAAAGTGTAGGATCCTGAAATGGAGGACTGGTAGAGCTATGAAGCTGAGAACCAGCAACAAATGAAGTAGAAACAGGTGCCGCGTCAGACATACCGGCCCGATTCAAAATATCCCGAGCATACTTTGCTTGGCTAAGCAATAAGCCTGAGGAGGTAGGCGAAACTTCAAGACCAAGAAAGTAATGAAGAGCACCGAGATCCTTGATCGCAAACTCTCTGTGTGTCCGATCAATGAACTGGAGAAGAAGAGTCGAGTCATTGCATGTAAGAATGATATCATCCACATACACAAGTAGGTACAGTAACGACGACCCTCTCGAAAGGACAAACAAAGAAGTATCAGCTGAGCTGCACCGAAAACCAAGCTGCTGTGAAGTAACAGTTCCATCAAAAAATGATGAAATCTCCAGATCTGAAATCGAACGACTGTCCGTGGAAGATGAGACATAAGGGAAGAAATTTTCATCAAAACGAACGTGGCGAGAGATATATATGCGCCCAGAAGTCTGGTCGAGACACTGGAAGCCCTTGTGACGAGGGCTATAGCCAATAAAAACACAGGGAATGGATCGGGGTGCAAACTTATCAGTTGCAGTGGCACGCAGACATGGAAATGAACGGCAACCAAACGGGTGAAAGAGGGTATAGTCAGGCACATGACCAAAAACAACCTTAAAAGGTGATTTTCCACTCAGAACTGAACTAGCTAGACGGTTAATAACGTAAACCGCAGAGGAGAAAGCTTCCACCCAATAACAGTGCGGCACAGAAGAGTGAAAAAGAAGGGCAAGACCAGTCTCTGTGATGTGACGATGCTTCCGCTCAGCCCGGCAATTCTGAGCAGGTGTATAGGGCGAGGACATCTGATGATGAATGCCACATGATATGAGATGAGCTTGAAGTCGGTGATTAGTAAACTCGGTGCCACCATCGGTCTGAAAATTTTTAACCTATCAGAAAACGGATTCTCAACGAATTTCTGAAACTGGATAAAAGTGTCATAGAAATCCGACTTATGCCGCATCGGAAGAAACCATGTGAATCGTGAAAAATCATCAATGAAAACGGCATAATAAGAGAAACCACCGACAGATAAAATAGGAGCTGGTCCCCACAAATCACAATGTACTTTATCCAATAAACCAGTAGCGCGTTTGTCACTAGTGGAAAAGGGCAAATGGCTACTCTTGGCCATCTGACAAGGAGAGCAACTGACAGGTGCAAGCATAGCAGAAGTGACAGAAATAAGGCCCCGTCGATTCAATGACTGAATAGTATCATGAGACACATGACCGAGGCGAGAGTGCCACTGCTCAAAAGAAGCATGAAACTTGTAGAACATAGTTCGCCTAAAAAGCTGGAATCACCAGTCTCAAGAAAATAAAGACCTGAACTATGACGGTCTTTACCAATTATCGTCCATGTATACTTATGCTCAATGGAAAATGCATCGGCATCAAATATAATACGGACAGGTGAATCACGAGTAAGCTTACTTATGGATAATAAGCTTCTAGTAATCTTAGGAACTACCAGAACATCAATAACAGAGAAACCAGAGAAATGACATTGGCCGATGTGAGAAATAGATAATGATTCACCATTTCCAACAAGAATAGAATCAGAACCACGATAAGATTGTACCTTATCAAGATGACTGGTGTGAGCAGTGATGTGAGATGTAGCACCCGAATCAACAATCCACTGATTTGACGAAGGATGACGATTGAGACCATTCACACTGGCCTGAAACAAAGCTTTGTCCGCAATCCAATTAGCGAAACCATCTGCCCGAGAAAAAGGCGCTAAATAAACCATAGCAAGAAGATGGCCAGAAAATATGCGCAAAATGACCGGGCGCGTTCAAAAAAGCTAGAAGATGCTATTAAACCGCCAGGCGTGTAACTTCACGCGCAGAAAATGCTATTGAACCGCCAGGCACGTGACTTCACGCGCATAAGATGTTGTTGGCTCGCCAGGCGCGTGACTTCACGCGCGGAAGGATGTGCGTGCGTCTGCACACACAAGCGCGTGGATGCACGCACTTCTGGAAGAAACTGGCACGTGGATCTGGCTGTTGCTGGTTCGGCAGAGACTCGATGAGCACGCCGGAGACGAAACCGAGCACGACGGGCACGACGACAAGCACGGTGATGAGCACAATGACGAGAACGGTGAGATGAGAAGAGGCTGAAATTTGATATCCGGAAACAAAGTCGCTGCCGCCGGAGATGACTTGAAGGTTTGAACGCCGGTGAAGTTTGCCGCCAGAGGGTTTGAACGCCGACGATGCCGGATACGAATATGGGGGATGAGGAGTTTGATTCTTCGGAAAGCAAGAGACACTGGCAAAGAGGATGAAGAAATAAGCTGTCGGGAGCCGTTCGAAATTGCCAAAAATTGATCGGAAGTTTGCCGGAAATTGATCGGAAATCCGTCGAAAACAGTTGTTTTTATCGGGCCGGAAAAATAAATAAAAATAAATTTATGATTTGGGATCAGAACCTTGCTTTGATACAATGACAGAATGATTTGCCGTAATAAATTGTATTATTGATATCTGAATATATAGAGAGTACGATAGAGGTATAATAAGGAAAGAACTCCAATCAGAATAAATCATAATCTAATCAGGAGTCTGATTTAGTCTAACGGCAAGGCTGACGTCGACGGCGAGGGTGAGGTCGATGGTGCACAGCGAAGGCAAGGTAGATGGCCGGCAGTAGAGGCAGAGGTTGACAGCAGACGGTGGAGGCTGAGGTCGATGAAGAACGGTTGAGGTTCTACAGAGGTGGGGTTGAAATGCATTTTTTAATTTTATTTTTCTTTCAAAAACTTGATGAGGTAATATGTTATTTGATTTAGTATATTACAAATAGATATTTATGGTCTAGTATGTATGGGGATAGGAGTTTGGGGCTGAATCCCACACAATACATTTATTTTGATTAATTATGTTTTTGAGGTATAGGTTGAATTTTAATATTATTTAACTGAGTTTATGTTTAGAAATATGTCTTTGGTGTAGTGGTTGTTACTCAAACTTTGAGGTTAGCAAACTGAGTTCAAATCCTACTATGATCTTTTTTTAAAGAATTTTTATTTGTGAGGTACTGTAACTTGTTGGTTGATGTTTTAGCATCTTTTTTTCCCATCTCATGTTGATGTTTTTCATTATTCTAGTGAGTTATAGTTGATATGAGTTGATGTTTTGTAGTTTTTTTGGGAGATATGAATTGATATTTGTAGTTTTTAATTTTTATTTTCTCATGTTGATGTTTTTCATTTTCCGACTGAGGTTTAGGTGATAGGAGCTGATGTTTGTAGTGTCTTTTTTCTTATGTTGATGTTTTTCATTTTTCGGATGAGGTTCAAGTGCTAAGAGTTGATGTTTATAACTTTTGGTGATACAAATTGATATTTGTAGTTTTTAAAAAAAAACAATTGTTGGTATTTTTTTATTTTCAGAGTGAATACTTTATAATTTTGAGGTATCATAGTTTTTTTTGTTGACGTTTTTAGTTTTTTTTCATGTTGATGTTTTTTATTTTCTAGATTAGTTTTATGTGATAGAGGTTGATGTTTGTAGATTTTTTGATGATATGGTTGATTTTTTGTAGTGTTTTTTTCTTTGTGTTGACGTTTTTCATTTTCTAGGCGAAGTTTAGATGATAATAATTTATGTTTTTAGCTTTTGGGTGATATAGGTCGATAGTTGTAGTTTTTTTCCTTTAAAATGATAATTTAGCTTTGTTGATATTTTTATGATTTTCAATTGATTTTTTGTTAGTTGTAGTCGACGTTTTTTTATA
Source organism: Rubia yunnanensis (assembly GCA_037428765.1). Taxonomy (NCBI): domain Eukaryota; kingdom Viridiplantae; phylum Streptophyta; class Magnoliopsida; order Gentianales; family Rubiaceae; genus Rubia; species Rubia yunnanensis. The sequence continues at coordinate 57,745,416 of CM075066.1, forward strand.
AAAAAAATTTTGTTGCTTTTTATTAGAGTTTTTATATATTTTTTGTTGTTTTATTTGATTATTTTATATATTTTTTACTGCATTTTTAGTTGATGTTTTATGATTTTTCGTTGATGTTCTGCTATTTTTTGCTGACGTTTATAATTTTCAGTTCGCTGATTATATTAATTTTTTATATTTTGTATTTTTTTGATTTTTTTTTTGCAGATGGCGGTAAAATGATGGGCAAAATTGAACAAAAGAACTCCTGGAAGAATATTAGTAATATGTCCCTGTAAAATTATTAGATAGGTCCCTAAATCTAGAATACTGTTAGAATTACATAAAGGCCCTTGTTTAAAGTTTAGGCTGTCTCAAAGGAGACCATCTCACTAATGTTTGTTCAAATATTTTAATTCATTTCATTAAAATAAGGCAAAATTTTAGAAAATATTGTCTTTCCATAGGTTTATGGAAAGACGAGTTTAATTAGAATAATAAAAAACTAAAATATTTTAGTTGTAATATTAAAAAGTTATTATGCAACGTGCGGTAGTTATAAAATTTATGACCCGATTAATGCAATCGGAAAAGTTTATCTTCATTTCTTTTAATTTATAGTATAAACTGTGGTGTTTTCATGAGTTATAGAAAGATCGTCTTTCAAGAGTCGGACTCTTAAAATAAATGCCTTACTACTACCTCTGTTTCATTGGATATGCCACACTAGGTGAATGAGATGAGTGAATAAAAGTAAATTTAAAAAGAAATAAGTGAAATAAGTGGATAAAAATAAAAGAATTTTATCGAAATTATGCCACGTACAATGAAAAAGATGGGGTTAGAAGAGTTTCAAGAGCCGGGACAGCGTTTAACAGAACAATCACCCTTTTGAAAAAACATTATTTTTATAAAAACAAAAGTGAAAGCTGGGAGAAAAAAAGGTTGGTAGGAAATAGAGAGACGGAAAAAGAAAAGGTTAAATATAGGAGGAGTGGGCCGTGGCCCATAAGGCATGTGACAGGTTGCCTGGTCCAGTCAAGATACGGAAACGCAACGCGTCCCAAATTTCCAGACGTGATTCCAGGCGCTTAAATCATGCCTTATTCCCCTCTTTCAATTAAACTCTACTCCACATCCCCCTATAAATACACCCCCCTTCCTCAACAAAGCTTCACACCTCTCCTCGTTCAACACAACCAGCACACTTTCTCTCTCTCTCTCCAACAGAAAAAAATCACATAAAATGGCTTCAGCTTCATCCGTCAAGGCTCTTCTGCTCGCCATCGTCGCCGCCATGTTCGCCGCCGCCTCCGCTCAGGAGTTCGGAGCCTCGCCCGCCCCCGCCCCTGCGCCGGATGCCGGAGCAGCATTCAGCCTCCCCGCCGCCACCGCCTTGGTCGGAGCCTCCGTCCTTCTCTCCATCTCCGCCCTCTTCCGCCATTGATTTTGTTTCCTGGGTTTCTATTTTTGAATAAGTTTTAGTTTGAGGGGTTATGTAATTTTTTATTTATCGTGCTTGATTTGAGGTGTATCCTCTGTTACATTGATGTGAGAAGATTATTAAATAGAAGTTCCCTAGTTCAGTTTATATATTTTTTATATATTTTTTATATATTTCAAGTGTTGTTGCGTCTGTAGTATAGTATGATACAAATAACAGAACTATTGATATAAAAATAACAGAGCTTACAAATCTGGGAGTCCATCCACACTCATATTGGCTCTCATCTTCGTTAACGACTCATTGATAAATTAGATACCGCAATTATTATTGTTAAGGACGTCGAATTCGCACCTTCTGTGTCTCTTTTGGTATCATGATTTGTGTAAAAATTATTGAAGATTGTGATTGGGACATTAGAAACTTTAGATTTTATGGTATTTGCAAAGCGTTCAACACAAAAATTTAGTATTTAAATTCAAAGATACTGCAGTTCAACACATGAGTTTTTGTATTTTTTTTTGATAAATAACAGGAGTTGTACATATATCGTGCATTGAAAAAAAGTAAGATTGAAGGTAATAGTATTTTCCAAAGATTCAACTTTCCATGAGATAAAAGTGATGAGTGTGAGTTTCATGTTGATTACGAGAGATGCAAAATTTTAGGATGGCTAGAGACATAAAAGTTTCCACTACTGATTCTTGAGAAGTTCGAATTCAATACAATGTCATATTTTATTTTAGGTGATTAAATGTTAATACAGCACTTGAATTCTGATAGATTTGTGATTCATATAACTATTGGTATTTCACAATTAATCTTCACATATTTATTGAAATAAAATTAGAAATTTTGATTATTTATATTTGTAGAAGAGAAAGTCACAATTAATCTTCACATATTTATTGAAATAAAATTAGAAATTTTGATTATTTATATTTGTAGAAGAGAAAGTCTTGGTAAAGGCGGTCTTTCATGAGTGTGTGGACAGTTCACATTGACTTTTACCTTAAATGTAATTTTTTATGAAATTTAAATATTATATTTTATAAGTTAAAACAAGTAGTGATATGAATTTGTCGTAACAAGTAGTTTCTATAAAGTAACTTTTTGTTGGCGTTATTATGCGCCATTATTATACGTAACTAAACATATTAACGGTCAAATATATATTTTGAACGGTGTGCAATGATTAGGTTGTAATTTAAGATGGGACAGAGCGAGTATAAAAAATGAATAAGTCTCTTGACAGGCGGTCTGTCTATAAGCTTATGGAAAGACCACTTATTTCTTACCTTATATACTGCATTTGTTAAATTATATACAAAATTTTAAATTTTTAAAAATATTTTTTTATATCATGTATTTTTATATTTTCACCTTCAAATACATATTATTACTTGTTTTAACTTATAAAATGTAATATTTAAATTTTATAAAAAAAATTACAATATTTAAGGTAAATGCCCCTGATTAATAATTTTAAATTTCATATATAATTTTATAAATACATTGTATAATGTTAAAAAAATGTGTGGTCTGTCCAGCCAGGAGACCCCTGTGTGGAAAGCAGAAGAAAAACACTTCCGAATTGGTATTCTTCGAAATTTCCCCTTGTAACATGCGGTTTGAATACCTCTATATTGCTAAATTTAAATATTTACATTTATGAGTATGATTGCAAGTTTGGCTAAATTTAAATATTTACATTTATGAGTACGATTGCAATTTAAAATGCCGGTGGATTCTGCGATTCGCAGTGAATGTTTAGATATGTATTCTGTTTTGCTTAGTATAGCATATTTATTTATTTTTCTTTAATTTAGTGGGGGTGTATATAAGGCTCCCCAAACCCAAGATAAACTCCATAAAGGAGGTAATTTGTGACAGAGATCTAAAGATATGACTGACTATACTATCTCTGTGTCTAAAACTCCACGCAGGGAGGCAATATGAGAATTCTCCACGCAGGGAGGCAACATGCAAACCTAAAACCTTAAAAAAAGGGTAAATATCCTGGTCGTAGCCAGCAGGATGCGATCGCATACTAACTACAATACTGAACTGACGTCCCCAACAATATGATCACTCCCTAGAAAAGTCTCGTTCCTCGCTAAAAGCTAATCGTCCTCGCTCTGCCGGATTAGTCACTGTGTGGCTCCCTATGACAGTAAGAGACTTTCCCAGTTCATTTACACACTATCAGAACGCCGGTGAGCTGCCCACCCGCATCAAACAGTGGTGTCAAAGACACCTCAACCTGTACGGACTACAAATCTGATTCAGATAGAGTCGCCAATGGGAGAGTCAATACTTCCCTTGACTTGGATTTCTCCTGTCTATCTATTGAATCAGATCAGAAGCCAGCATAGTTTTTCCAAACTGATCGGAAAAAGTATGGTGGCGGACAACAGACGAATCCAGTACTATATCAAAAACCTAGCGTCATAGCACGTACCCCATAAACCGTATTTAAAAACAGAATCCGAAAACCTAACACTGAACTAGAAAAAAGAGCAACAATAATCTGAAAAAAGACACAAAAGTAATTGAAAAAGAATAGAAACCATTACAGTGGTGGCATCCCGGAGGTGTGACTGCATCTACCCAACACCGGCGCGGCGGCGCACTGGCAGCCCAGCCAGGCGCGGTGGCGCGTGGGCCACACGCGCGGACGCGGTGGCGCGTGAGAGAGGCAGACATGACCGGGCAGAGCCGCGCGTGGTCGTCGCGTTTGGCATCTGACCGGCCAGAGGCGGAGGAGCAGCGCGGGACCAGTGCGGCTTAGGCTCCTCTTCACCTTGCAGCCTAAATCCGGTGTATCACCTCCTAGCTGGTCCGACGAGATGTCCAGCTGAGCAGTCGGCAAGCTTTCTGGCGTGGATGCACTGCTCCAGCCTTTCGTCGTGGAGATGAGCAGCGGCTACGAGCTGCTTCAGAAACTCCGACGCGTGGGCTGAGCTGTGTTGGAAGAGATCGAGCAGCGTCGACCGGTGGGGTGACGTCACAGATCGGCACCGATCTGTACCCACCGGCAACGATCTCCGGTCTTTAGCTTGATGCGAGCTCGATTGCTGGGTGTCGCCGTAGATGTGCGGAGTTGTAACGGCTTCTGGCGAGGGGAAGGAGGAGGTGGTCTGGAGCTATACTACTGGTAGGGTGGCGGGGGTGGCCGACGCGGCGGAGATCGCCGGTGGCCACCCCGACGGAAAGTGCAGACGGTTTGGGTTGTTTTTGGAGAGAAAAGAGGAAAGAGGAAAAGGTCTCATATAGCATATTTATTAAAATAAAATATCTTGAGTATACTCATAATATAACTTTACGGGAAACTCCTAAGAAATGCGCCATTTTCATAAGGTTATGGACAGTTCATATGAGCTATTATCTTAAATATTGTAATTTTTTATAAGATTTAAATATTATATTTGATAAGTTAAAACAACTAATAATATGTATTTGAAAGTGAAATATTAAAAAATATATAAGATATTAAAAAAATATTTTAAAATTCTAAATTCCGTATGTAATTTAACAAATACAGTAAATAAGGTAAAAAATCAGTGACATGTCCATAAGTTTACGAATAGACCACTAGTCAATAGAGGTGTTCAAATTGCCCAATCCAGCCCGACCCGATCCATTTTGACCCAGCCCAACTGGATCGGGTCAATGTCCCATTTGAGTCAAGTGGGCCAGGTCAGATTTTGACCCAAATTGACTCGTTTTGACCCGTTTGCAATTTTGTTCCATTTTCTTGAAAAAAATTCATAAAAAATAATTAATTTAATACGATATATCCACCATTAATTTACTTCATAAAAAAATTTAACATTCTTGAAAAAAAAAATATTTATAAAGCTAAAAATATATATTTTTTAAAATAAGGTTACTATTTTTATATGATTTTGGTCAATTTGAATCGACACATGACCCAATGTAACTCGACCTGACCAACCCAAAACTATGGAAATTTTTACCCGACCCGACCCATTTGACCCTAAATTTAGGGTTAATTTGGGGCGGGTCAGCTGACCCACCCCGACCCACACCAACTCATGAATACCCCTACCTGATTTTATCTAAAAGCTAATTTATCATTTCATTAAATTATTTTAATATGTGTTAGACTTTTGGATAGTATTAGATACAAAGTATTATACAAATTTGATATATATTCAAAACTATATTTTAAAAATTGGTATCTATTAAGAGGGGGTCTCCTGACAGGTGGTTTGTTCATAATGTATTTTTTCACTTATGGGAAAGACCGTCTTTCCATAGGCTTATAGAAAGATGGGGTTTCTTTAGAATAATAAGGTAAAAGTTTTAGTTGCAATATCAAATTTTAGTATGCAACGTGTAGTAATTATAAAGTTTATAACCCGATTCATGCAACCCGATGAGTTTATCTTAATTTCTTCTAATTTGCACTTTAAACATTGGTCTTTCCATAACTTATGGAAAAACCGTCTTTCAAGAGACATACTCTTTGTTGAGTAGGTCTCCTGACAGGCGGCATGTCCATAAGCTTATGAACATGCCAGGGAATAGTTTGCAATTAACACAAATATAATAAAATTTGTGGAATCTGATTTTGGGTCATATGTCATCGGCCTCTTCTTTTTCCCCTCAACATTGTCGTCGTTGGAACCAGTTCTTCTCTTTTTCTGGCACTGATTCCTCCTCTTCTGGTGCTAGTTCCATGTCCAACACTCTGCCATGTCCAGATGACGAAAGAAGGTGGAGATCGTGACGTCGATGGAGTGGATCGAGACTTTCGTCTTCTCCACATTTTCTAATTTTGTTCCTTCTTCATCATCAATGGGAGCGAAAGGCAATGCAAGCGATGGTTTGAAGAAGCTCGAGTTTTGATTTGAGAACGCAGTTGTTAATCTCAGTGACATTGAATATGATTGCTCTATGATTTTTTGATTGAATAGCTTGGGGGAGGAAGGAACTGAAAAACCGGTGAAAACATGGGGGCGGAGGACAAATTTGTTTCGAAGAATTTCAATGGCGGATACAATGATTTCGATGGAGAAGGTGAAAGTGAAGGTTTTCTGGCACTTCCAGGTTCACGATGACAAGAATTAGGCCGCGAACATGGTATGGTTACATCTGATTTTTCAAATTTGTGATTTCAGTTGTTGTTTAATCCATCGGTATCTAATGTTAGAACAATCTGGAAGAAAATTCTTTAGGATTCAGTCTTGATTCAGTGTGTAATCTTTGAATTTATCTAAATATGCTAAGATTATGTTATGAGTAGTTTTCTGTGGTTATTTTATTGATGGAGCTGTGTATTTTGACAATAGAAAGTAAGCTAAATGCCCTATTTTTTCTCTCTTTTACGAAGTATTTATAGTTGTTATTTTCCTCGCGTATCGAGATTCATAGTAATATGAAGATCATTAGTGAACTTTTCCATTTGATTGGCAGCGATTAGTGAAGTGTTGTGGTTCCAAGGATGTATGAAACACAGAGTAGTATAGTGTGTATTATACTTGACATGCAACGTTGCTTTTAGCGCTCTTGGCGATCTCTCTAATTATCATCCCCGCAGTAGGTATTGTATTTCAATATTTCTGTCGATTGTTCATTTTTCAATTTTATAATCGATGCCAAATTGCTATGATATGTGTGATTCAAGAAAAGAAGATGAAGCTGATAGGCTGAGGTTGTTGGTAGGTAGTAAGGGTCTAGAACCTGATGGGATGACTTACAGGATCTTTATATCTGGTTATACTGATGAGGGTAGGAAGAATGAGGGAGGGAGAAGTTCTAGTGGAGGAGATGTTGAACAAAGGCTTAATACCTGATATTGCTACCTACAATAGATTCATGGATGGACTTGCAAATTCTAAGACAAAGAAGAGCTTATGGGTTTCTGAAATTGTGTGTTATTTGCTCGAGGTAACACGAATTGCTTGTGTTTGGATATGAAGAAATCGAGGGGCACCGTGTAGCTGTACACTGTTGTCGTTATCTTCATTGTTGCACTAGCACATCTGTGATCATTTGCTGAGCAAAAGTGGAACGTTTTTACAAAGAGATCCGCCATCCTAGTGAAGCTATATTTCTGTACAAGTTTAGATGGCATAAAGTATGGTCCAGGAATCAGTTCAGACATATTTTGTCCAGGTTCCAGGAGCAAGGGTATTGTATTGAGTTAATAGATGGAGCAAACAACAACAAGGGTTTTGTCTATCAAGTTGCACATGAAATGAATGGGTTTAACAGATGCAATATATATATATATATATGTAAATAGATGCAGTTCCTAATTCAAAATGAACAATCAACAACATTAAAAAAATCATATAGAACACAACTAACAAGTACACACGAGATACTAATAGATGCAACATATAAGTAAACATATGCAACTCATTATTCAAAACGTACAACTAACAACAAATGAAAACAAAATGTCATAGACAGTAGAACTAACAAGTACACATTAAATACTAATAGATACAACATATAAGTAAACAGATACAACTCGTAATTCAAAATGAACGATCAGCCAAAAAAGAAGAAAAAATGTCATTCATAGTGCAGCTAACAGGTACACGTTGAATAATAACAGCTGCAACATATAAGCAAACTAATGCACCTCATAATAAACTAACAAGTACAAACTGGATTATAACAGATGTAATATATAAGTAAACAGATGCATTTCTTAATTCAAAATGAACAACCAACAACAGCAAAAAATTTAAATAATCAAACACAACACAACTAACAAGTACATGGAGGTACGAACATATGCAACATATAAGTAAACATATGCAACTCATTATTCAAAATGTACAACTAAAAACATATGAAAACAAAAGGTCATAGACAGTATAACTAACAAGTACACATTAAATACTAACATATGCAACATATAAGTAAACAGATGTAGCTCGTAATTCAAAACGTGCAACTAACAACAAATGAAAATAAAAGGTCATAGACAGTACAACTAACAAGTACAGATTGAATACTAACACGTGCAACATATAAGTAAACATATGCAGCTCGAAATTCAAAATGAACAACCAGTACAACCTGGCTTTCAACGACAAATGAAAACAAAAAGTCATACTCAGTACAACAAACTAGTACACACTGAATACTAACAAATGCAATATGTAACTAAACAAATACATCTTATAATTAAAAATGATCAATCAACCACAAATGAAAAGAAAAGGTCATACTCAGTACAACTAATTAGTACACACTAAATGCTAATGAATGCAACATATAAGTGAACAAATGTTGTTCCTAATTCAAAATGAACAATCAACGACAAATGAAAACAAAAAGTCATACACACTATAGCAAACTAGTACACACAAAATACTAACAAATGCAATATGTAACTAAACATATACATCATCTAATTTAAAATGATCAATCAACCACAAATGAAAAGAAAATGTCATACTCAGTACAACTAATTAGTACACACTGAATACTAATAAATGCAACATATAACTAAACAATTGCAGTTCGTAATTCAAAATGAACAATAAACAATAAATGAAAAGAAAATGTCATACACAATAAAACAACTAGTACACACTAAATATTAACAACTGCTACATATAACTAAACAAATACATATTATAATGTCTACACCACCGGCGACATCTCTAGTGCTTGCCCGTCAATCCTTTCCCAGCGCATTAATCTTTTCAGCGTGCGGAACAAGATCCCTCTTTTCATCACTAAGCCAACAGTAGAAACAAAATGCAGTTCTTCTTTCAGATTATGTTTGACAACATAGAAATGCTTTTGACAGGTACTCATAAATTCATAGTTGCAACCACCGCTAAAATTCAGAGCTGCAACCCATACGATGCCGAATCATAAACAACACCAGCTCCCAAAAGAAAGAAACTCGCTCCGGCGGCGGGAGCAGGGAGTCATTGGCAATGGCGGGACGGCACCTTCACTATTCAGCAACATCGTCTCAATCGCGGACCTGAGACCTCATCGAAAACCCCCACCTCGTCTCTAGCAGCCACCAAAATTCGGCTAACCACGCGGCCATCATTGAGGCGCAAAAGCAGGAGATCCAAATCCTTCTCGGCGACAACCAGCGTCTGGCCGCGTCTCACGTCGCGCTCAAGCAAGAGCTCAACGATACCGATGCTGCCAAAATTAAGGCGGAGTGCGATGCTCGCGTTCTACTCATGGATTAAAATAAGGAAAATTAGGCCCACGAGGAAATAATTTGTTTGTCCCATGAAAAAGAGACCTATTTTTATTAAATATAAAAAGTCACTGGCATATTCATAAGTTTATGAACATGCCGACTTTTCTGAGATTTTCCCTAATTATAATGCTCTCTTCTAAATATAATACTCTCTGGAGTACTCTTTTTTGGCAAATTCTATTCGGTTATTCTATTTAAAAAAAATAATTGTATTCACTCATTCCATTTACAATAATTTTAAATGAAAAACTAAGTGTGTCATTTTAACTACTCTCTTTGTCTCAAATGTGTTTACACTCTTTTTAGTCAACTTTCTCAAATCATATTTGACCACGACGATAACTTTAATTACATATATTAATAATATATCAAAATTTAATGTTTAGAAAATATACGATACAAAGAATCTAATAATATTTCACATAATAATATTGATGCATGTATATGTAAATTAAAATTTATGATCACACGTGGTTTGAAAATATTGATTAAAAAATGTACAAATATAGGTGCAACAGAGGGAGTATTATATTAGAAAAAAGACAAATATATGTGGAGTATTCATCTTTTTATTATTCATACTCCCTCTTCCCTCTGTCCCAACCTATTATGCGTAGAATATTTTCACTGTCTTCGTTAAACATGTTTGACTGTAAATATGTATAGCTACGGACAATAATGTCACATAAAATTGATATTTAGAAACTAAATTTTACGTCGAATCTATCCATATCTCATACGAAAAAATTACTGTTCATATATTTATTCAAATGTGTGGTCAAAATTTGACATCTTTCAGAATAAATTTTTTTTGTGCATAATAGGTTGGGACTGAATAAATGTTTTTTTTTTGTTCAATTGCTATCATTCTATGTTAGGGACAAAATATCAGACATAGAGAAAATGGCAAAAATTACTGTTCATATATTTATTCAAATGTGTGATCAAAGTTTAGCATCTTGCAGAATAAAATCATACGGCAGAATATGATATGATGGCAGAAACCACGCCCAGTGGGACTCGAACCCACAATCGCCTGATTAGAAGTCAGACGCCTTATCCATTAGGCCATGGGCGCCTGTGTTGTCATATCAATGTTAAACAATTGATTACAAACAGTTTGTATTAGACCAGCAAATTTATTTGATAATTTAAGTTGAATGGGTCTACTAACAGGCGGTCTAGGCATACGTTTATTGATATATCACTTATTTGTTACCTTATATACTATTTTTTTAATTACATACCAAATTTAGAATTTTTGAAAATATTTGTTTGTAACATATATTTTTTATATTTTCACCTTCAAATATATATTATTACTTGTTTTAACTTATAAAGTACAATATTTAATTTTATAAAAAAATTACAACAATTAAGGTAAAAGCCCATGTGGACTGTCCATAAATTTATAAAAATGCCGTCTTTTCTGAGACTTACCCATTTGAGTTAATTATGTTGTAAAATATTTAGAGTGAGTCTCCTCACAAGCGGTCTATTCATAAGTTTATGGACATGCAACTTATTTTTTACCTTATACATTGCATTTGTTAAATTACATACAAAATTTAGAATTTTTAAAAATATTTTTATATGGTATATTCTTATATTTTTATTTTCAAATACATATTATTACTTATATTAAGTTATCAAATACAATATTTAAATTTTATAAAAAATTATAGCATTTAAAGTAAAATCCCATGTGAACTGTACATACACCTATGGAAAGATCGCATTTTCCGAAACTTTCTCAAATATTTATACACTACCGTAAAACAAAACTAAAACAATCTCATTTCAGATCACTGAAAAGTGTCCTTATAGTTATCTGAAATATTATTATTAGATTACCAATTACCGTATAGTTTTCAGAGCTCACACATGGAATACATATCTTCACAGAAAAAAATATCTACACCTAAAATTAGCATTAACGAACAAACAAGTTGCTTGTAAGCATAGATTTTTGTTGTGTGGACGAATCATGAATGTGCAACCCATTCATGTTCGTGCCAACCAATAGTCCCAATTTAGTATATTTCTTTTCTTGGACGATTGTCGATCTAAGCTGTCTCAATAATCACCATTTAGGGGATGGAAACAATGATTCTTAATATGCTATTCACTAATTTAATAAAGGAGTCTGTCTCTTGTGAGACCGTCTCATGGTGAGATCAAGGATTAGAGATAAAATAGGAAAAGAGCAAATTAAATTCGGGGGTCAAAAACTAATAGAATTGTACTAAATTGTAAATTATCACAATTACACATTAAAATTTTGAACTTTTAAAACATTAATATGAAACCCCATCTTAAAATCTTTGCATTTTAATCACTGGTCTCACCGTGAGACAAAGAGAGTATAGAGTATGTCTCCTATGAGACAGTCTCATGGTGAGACCAAGGGTTGGAGTGAAAATAGGCAAATGACAAATCAAATTCGGAGGTCAATTTATAAATTATTTGGACTTGGGGTATATTTCATAAAAGGTACTGAACCTCAGGGACTAGTAAGCAATTTCAGAAAATATAAAACATCCTTCGTCTCCCTCCCTCTTATGAAAACCCTAGGCAGTTCCCCTTCCTCCACCGTCCGCCTCCCTCCTTCTCCAGCAGACGGCGCGCCTCCTCCCTTCGATTTTGCTCCGGCGAACCAGCGATGGATCGCTCCGGCGAACCAGCGATGGATCGCTCCGGCAAGGTAGCGATGGATACGCCTCATCTGAGCAAATCAACCTCCTTCTCCGGCAGACGGCGCGCCTCCTCCCTTCGATTTCATTCCGGCAAACCAGTAATGGATGGCTCAGGCAAGGTAGCGATGGATACGCCTCATCTGGGCAAATCAACTTGCTATTTCAATTTGATTATTTTGCTGCAAATTAATCTGGCTTCAATTTGAAAATTGTCGGCGGAGAAGATGATGAGTCGTGTCGAATACGATTGGCCGATGAAGTTGCGGGAGTCAGAAAGGAAGTCTGAGAGAGAAGGAGTAATTAGCGTGGAACTCCTCCGGCGAAATTGCCCGGAATGGGCTCTTCCCTTCGCTCTGATTACTGGTTTTTTCGGCGACAAATTTTGGGTGCTGAAAGGCTCTAAGTGATGTTAAATTTATCATAGTTTGAATTCTCAGGATTTTGAATCAGGAATTGTGATATTGTAAATGTCTTGTTGACAATGGTTGCTCAATCTTTCATTTTTATTGCTGATGGAGTATTTACCAGTTTCTTCATGGGAGAAGTCGCACAAAAACATGGGCGAATTCTTCGATATTTGGGAGGAGGCTCTTGCAAAAATATCATTTCCAGGTCATTTTGTGCATATTGAGCCTAACTTTTCATAATATGGTCTGTCAGATGAATACAGTTCGCAGCACACAGCTGCTCAGTATGTTAGAATTATGGCTCGGTTGATAGCCACTGTCCAATCAGCACAAGCAGTAGCTAGAAATTAGGCTAAAATGAAAATTCTTCTCTGCTTCTTATAATTCTGACTCGCAAGACATGGTTGTAAAGCTTTTAGGTATTGTAAAACATGATTTGTGCCACCTCTGAGCATGATCTGAAACTATTAAAACATGATTTGTGCCACCTCTGGGTTGAAAAGTGAGTTTGGTAGGATTATACTAATGATTATTTGGTCTTTGTTTTGGATCTGGTCTAATTTCTAAAACATCACCTTCAAATAATAATTTGTCCTACTAAAATATTTAAACATCATGGTTAAATATAAAATTGCTTTGTTCATGTAAAATCAGGTTGTTGACAATTGATTAATATTTACTGTGATATTATATAGTTATGCTGTGATGGTTCAATTTTTTTGTTTGATGTTTTATAACAGTATTGATGAAGATGTTGATTTAAACAAGATATTCATATGCTCCACTGCACTTATTCATTCCACTGTTGTTGCATTTGAAATAACTTGTTAAATGTTATTCATCACAAAAGGGTTCAAATGCCCTAAAATTTGCTAACTTAAAAACTAAAAAAAATTCAAATCAAGTTAAAACATCAATAACTATCAAGCGCCTCAACACTAACAATCAACCATAATAACTGAAAAAATCAATGGAAAAAATACATCCAAAGCAATCAAATTCTAGTTCCCCCAACTTATTTCCCTTCGTTGCTCGCTTGTACACAGACTTGCCTTCTCTTCTGCTGGTTTTGAAGCGGGTGACTTTTCTACTCCATCAACGCCAAGATTAAAGGCCGGCTCCGGTCCTTTATTCAAGGGAACATATTCAGTAGCATGATTCCTCGTAGCATTTTTTTAATATCTCATCAATGACATCGTAGAGCTCTACCTTGGAAAATATTCCTGTGAAATAAACATAAAACATCACATACAGTAATTAACATAAATATTTAAAATTAAAACATCATAATAACACACATGACTGACAACTACATTGTGAAACATCAAATACATTATTTAAAACATCAATATTAAAATTTTAGAACATCAATCAGTACACACTAAAATATCAAAAGAACGAAACTGAACATCAGTTGCATACTTAAATATGAAAACACCACGAGCTTCAAATACTGAAATTAAAACATCACACCAACACAAATAACAGCACTTAAAGCCTAAAGCATGAAACATCACACAGAAAACCATAAACATCAACAACAGTACTTAAAACATCACATCTGAAAAATAACAAAAAGTACAGATCCTACTTCCTTCTCGATTCGAACAACAGTGGGCAAGCATTTTTAGACATCTAAGAAACAGCAACAACACAAAAATGTGCACAAATCACAACAAAACCCTAAGATATCACACACAATCAAAACTTAACATCAATTGCACACTTAAACATGAAAACACCACAAGCATTAAGCGCTGAAATTAAAACATCACACCAACACTGATAACAGTACTTAAAAGCTGAAACATCACACTGAAAATGAGAAACATCGTTACCCGTACCTGAAACATCACTGCTGAAAATTAAGATAAATCCTTCTTCCTTCTCGATTGCAGCAGTAGCAATGCAAATTTTCTTAGACATCTAACAAACAACAACAACAACACAAATATTAGCACAAATAGAAACAAAATCCTAAACACACACAATCAAAACAACAAAACTGAACATAAATTGCACACTTAAAACACTACAAACATCAAATACTGAAATTAAATCATCACACCAGCAAAGATAACAGTACTTGAACCCTAAACATGAAACATCACACAGAAAACATGCAACATCAACAACAGTATTTAAAACATCACATCAGCAAAATAATAAAATTTACAGATTCTCTTTCCTTCTCAATTACAACAATGGTGGCAAAAGCATTCTTAGTCATCTACGGAACATCATCAACAACAAAATTAGCAAAAATCAAAACAAATGTATCACACACAATAAAAAACTAAACATCAATTGCACACTTAAACATGAAAACACCACAAGTATCAAGCGCTGAAATTAAAACATCACAACAACACTGATTACAGTATTTAAAGCCTAAAACTTGAAACATCACACTGAAAGTGAGAAACATCATTAACTGCAACTGAAACATCACAGCAAAAAATTCAGAAAACTTACAAACGATTCTTCCTTCTTGATTAAAGTAGCAGTGATGCAAATCTCCTTACAAATCTAACAAATAACAGCAACAACCCAAATATTAGCACAAATCCGCAAGAACAACTCACAAAACACAAAAAATAGAGAAATCCCCAAATATTAACACCTTGAACAACATAAACCCTAGAAAATCACATGAACCAAAAAAAAGCAAACAAAATTTGAAAAAAACAACAAAATATGCATAAAAGCACTGAGCAAAAACATTACCTCCAAAGATAAACATAAAATGAAGCTCTATTATGTCCGTCCATCGGGAAATTTGTCGAAAAATTTGTCGAAAAACTCCAAAATTTGCGACGAATTACTATGCACAAGAAAGAGGAATAAAAACGAAGATGATGAGCAGTTGAATCGAAGAAAATGGGCTAGAATTGAAGAAGGTGGAAGAGAAATTGAGAGGATAGAGAAGAAGGAGATTTGAGTTGGAGAGAGAATAAGAAGGAGGAGGGGGATACTTGGCCGAAAAAGGAAGAGGGAGGAAAGGAGAGGAGAGAGAAAGTTTTAGAAAACATGAAAGAATAATGAGGTTAGGTTGATATTTATACATGAACTTAAATGTAAAATAGTGAAATTTCACATCCACACCCTAGATTTTTATAGCTTCAATTAGAAATCTCATTTGCAATTAAATCTCTGGTCTCACCATGAGACGGTCTTATATAAGACTTTGTCAAAGGCAAATAATTGGGAAAGACCGTCTTTCTATAAGCATATGGAAAGACGGGTTTAATTAGAATAATAAAAGGTAAAATTTTATATGCAACATGTAGTAGATATAAAGTTTATAACCCGATTTATGCAACCCGGAAATTTTATCTTCAATTCTTCTTATTGCACTTTAAACCTTGTTCTTTTCAATGTTTATGAAAAGACCGTCTTGATAGATACGGACTAAATAATAAACCCCTTTCGGTAATCACCCACTATAGCATTCCATTACCGGGTTCCACAAAAAATCAAAGGCTTAGCCTTGAAAATTACAAGTTTTCTTATAAATTATGGAATATAATTACTTTTTATTACAAAATTTATACTTTATATATACATATATTTATACTATTTTATTATTAAAATATAAATTATCATGTGTTTGAAATTAAATATATAATAATTTGAAATATATGATAATTGTTTCATCGATGAGTTCGTATGAAACAACCACAATACCTTTCACTTAGTAGATATTGTGACTTTCATTTTTATACATTAAATATTATAACTTCAACATATAATAAGGTGTATTTAATATAGAATATAAAATGAATTATATAAAAGGTTTGACATTTAAATCATAAAAATATGATATTTAAAATAAAATTGAAAATATTTGAGTTCACAATTAAAATAATTGTCAGATAATTTATAGCTGTAGCAAAAAGTTCAATCATATTCATTCTTCAATTTAGCTATATTATCAACAGGCATAATAATTTGGAATGTAGTTAGTGAGATCAACATGTCACATACTATGATTGAACAGCAAAGTTCACTAATAATGGTTAGCGCGAGTATTGTACTTGATGAAAACGGTGAATAATATAATGTAAAGCCATAAATATGAGAAAAAATATTTCAAACTTTGTATAGAAAGTCTCGTGAGGAAATTAAGGTTAAAATAAAATTTTTAGAATTATTATAAAAGGATAGTATTTCAAATAGAATTTGGGTAAAATCTTGGGAAAGTTCCATACTTTCATGGAACGAGGAAATTTAATTAGAATAATAGAAAGATAAAAGATTTTAGTTGTAATATTAAAAAAATATTATGCAATGTGTTGTAGTTTATAACCTGATTAATGCAATCTAAAAATTTTATTTTCATTTCTTCTAATTTGCAGTTTAAACATTGATTTTCCACAATTTTTGGAAAGACCGCCTTTCAAGAAATTGACTCTAGAATTTATAAAGAGTTCAAGGAATAATGAAGAATCCATGTGTAAATATTATATTTTTGAGCGGTGAACACAAATAATTGGTGTAATAACAGTTTTGGGTCCACTAGTTGAATAATGGCCATTAATGGCACCATTATATGGCGGTTCCATGTAAAACTACTAAAATCGTCGTTGAATGTAGGTTTTGAACTCTGAACCCCTGATTTCGATTGTAAAATTTTGAAGACATTTTCCTTTCCTTCACAATTGTTTCTTTTCTTCACGAATCTTCCTTTTCTTCACGAATTTAGTGTTTTGGAGCTTTCATTCCTTCAATCCTTCACTAACCAACGTCACCAACTCACCACAAGTGAGCGCTCCAACTCATCACTAACTCCCCCAGCTCCATCTTGACACCAACTTTCCAACATTCGAGCTCGCCACCAAGTTCCAGATCTGCCACTGCCACCATAGCGAATCAAGAATGCTGATTAATTTTTCAACAACCCTGCTATTATCATCGATGAAGATTCTAGGGTTTCAGGTATCACAATATCGGAATAAAATTGTAGATATGAGAATGTTTATTTGATACCAATATTGGCGACTTAAATGTTAATGGTAGTATTTGAATGTTAAATTTTGATGATAATGGTCTAGTGGGATCTTGGAGAGATGTTTATTACTCCCCCGTCCCATAAATATTGGTCTATTTATTTTTTTTCATGATTTTCAATAATCATATTTGATCGTCAATATTTCTAACTACATATAACAATTCTGCATAAAAAAAGATCAACTTTAGAAAATAGATGTTTAGATGAATCTAACAATATCTCACATGATATATTTATTATAAATATGTTAATTTATATTTAGGATCAAAGTTTACTAAGTTTGATTTGGAAAAAGTAAATAAGCCAATATTTATGTGACAGAGGGAGTATAATATTTGTTGATTGATTTTGGTGTTGAATGAACTTTTTTTGATTAATTGATCGTTGTAGGAGACCTGAAAAAGAACTTTATAAACGACAGTTTAAAGAACACGTTGTGCATTGTCACTTGTGATGCACATCCCAGATAGGGAAAGCAGTTCAAAACCACCATCTAAAATACAATATAACTGTTGTTAACAAGTGTTCTCTGCACTAGTGGTCATAAGAATCTCCAAATCAAGAATTCTCGGAGAAATTTGAAGGCCTTGTTTCTTTCATTTTCACACAATGTGTTTTTTTTGCCACCAGATTTAATATTTCATTTTCAGTATTTAATGTTCCAACCAAATCTTGTAATGTTTCTATTAATATCATCTTTTTTCATTAAAATACGTGCTTTAAAGTTAAATTTTGGTGTTTTAACGTAAAAGTATGTGTTTATATGTTAAAATGTTCACATTATACAAGTTGACACTATTTTAAGATGTTTTACTATTTTAGTTTTCAAAATTTTAATTTATAGTACTACTTTCACTTTGGTTGATCTATCACCTTTTTGGCATGTCATTTCTTACATTAATATCGATATTTTTTAGGCAAAATCTTGGGAAAGACGTCTTTCCATAGGCTTGTGGAAAGACGGGGTTTGATTAGAATATTAAAAGGTAAAAGGTCTTAGTTGCAATATTAAAATTTTAGTATGCAACATGTAGTAGTTATAAAATTTATAACCCGATTCATGCAACCCGAAAATTTTATCTTAATTTCTTTAAATTTACACTTTAAACCTTGGTCTTTACATAACTTATGGAAAGACCGTCTTTCAAGAGACGGACTCTATTTTTTAATGAAAATATTAATTTTTTATTTAACGTAAGTCGTGATATTTTAATAGTTTGAATTGTTTTTTAAAAATTTTAATGCTGATATTTTATTTTATCGATATTAGTGTCATATTTTAGTGTTTTAATTTGATGTTTTTTTAGTGAATTTATCTGATGACCGTCTTACATTCCTAATTTGTTGTGAATTTTTAATGTTTTAATTTGATAATTAACTATTTTTATTATCCACAAAAAACCCAATGAAAACCCAAATTCCACCTCAAAAGAAAACCCAACTTTTCATCCTGAAAAATTGGGAAAAGCCAATTAAGGAAACAGGAATGGTCAGGTTTTATCTGAAACTAATCAGGCTTAAAAAGATGCTAAAAATATGGAACAAGGAATGTTTTGGGAACATAGATTCAAATGTTACTCTAGCTGAGGAGGCTCTAAGGATACAGGAACTATCCTATGACCTGAACCCAACACTGTCTGAGAGAGTCAGTCTTAACCAGAAAAAAGCTATGCTACTAAAGACTTTAAAAGAGAAAGAGATATTCTGGAAACAAAAAGCTAGGCTTAAATGGCATAAAATGGGGGATAATAATACTCAGTTCTACCATAAAGTGGTACAGGAAAAGCAATGTAAATTACAGATCAGTAAAATAAAAAATCATGATGGTCAATGGCTAAACACACAATCAGAAATTCAAAAAGAAGCTGTTAGTTATTTTACTGACTTGCTAAATGATCCTAACCAGAATATCTCAGATACCTATTGCTCTCATTTCCTGTCCCAAATCCCCACAATTATGACTGATAGGGATAATCAATTTTTAGAAGCCTTAGTTACTGATACTGAACTTCATGCAGTGGTAAACAGCCTAGATAGTAACAGCAGTCCAGGGCCAGATGGGTTTACACCAAAATTCTACAAGAAATGCTGGACTGTTATTAGGCAAGATCTGATTGATGCTGTGAATGATTTTATTTCTGGTTCTCAAATCCCAAAGGGTATATCCAGTACCTGGATAGTCCTTATCCCAAAAAAAGCCACACCTTGCTCTTTTGGGGATTTCAGACCAATAAGTTTATCAAATGTCATAAACAAAATCTGCTCTAAGGTCTTGATGGAAAGACTAAAGCCTCACATGGAGGCTTTAATCTCTCCAAACCAATCCTCTTTCTTGAAGAAAAGAAATATTTCAGACAATATTTTGTATCTTCAGGAAATGATAAGGTTTCTGGATAAGAAAAATAGAGTTCCAAACTGTATAGTGAAACTGGACCTCATGAAAGCATTTGATAGAGTAAATTGGCATTTTCTTAGTCAGATTTTAATTAAATTTGGTTTCAATGGGAAATTTTTAAATGCAATTATGAATAATTTATCTCAAGCATATTTCTCTGTCTTGGTAAATGGGAATCCATCAGGTTTTTTCAAAGCCACAAGAGGTATTAAACAAGGTGATCCCCTTTCTCCTTTCCTTTTCAATATTTTCTCTAAAGCATTCTCTAGAAGCTTATCATTCATTTTCTCAAATAATAGGATTACTAGCTTCCAAGTTCCTGCTTCTATCCCTGTTGTTTCACACTTAATGTATGCAGATGACACTATCATATTTTTGCAAGCATCTAAATCCAACCTGGTTAGGATCAAAGCTTTTTTAGACATCTTTGAAATCACTTCGGGACAGAAATTTAATTTTGATAAGTCAGAATTTTATCTCAGTAAGAGAGCTTCAGTTTTAAGATTAAACCAAGTTAGAGCCATACTGAAAATGAAAAAAGGCACCTTCCCATTTACTTACCTAGGCTGTCCTATTTTCAAGGGTAAAACCCTTAAAAGATATTTCCAACCATTGATGGCTAATCTTGACACTAAACTTCAGAGTTGGAAAAATAAATGGCTTAGTGCGGGGGGTAAAATGATTTTAATCAAACATTGCTTATACTCTTTACCTCAGCACCTGTGGGCAGTCACTAATCCCCCGAAGTCAAGCATTAGAACCTTTGAAAAAAGACTAGCCAGATTCTTCTGGGGTGAATCTGAGGGAAAAAGCAATAAAATCTGGAGGAAATGGTCTATAATTTCAGTTCCCACTGAGATGAATGGTCTTGGTTTTAGGTCTATGAATGCTATTCTAGATACCTGCTCTGCTAAGCTTTGGTGGAAAAGCCAGCTAGGAACAACTTTGTGGGCAAAACTGCTTTGGGCTTTGCCTATCTCCTACAGGAAATCAGTAACTTGGAAAAGAATCTTAGCTGTAAACTCTTTTGCTGAGAGGAATACCAAAATTATTCATGGTAAGGGAATTTGTAGCTTCTGGCTGGCTAATTGGTGCCCAACTGGCCCCCTTATTAACATTATCCCTCAGAACATTGTTTCTGGAATGCCATACCTGTCTGTTTCTGACTTCATCAAGGATAAACTTACTGTTCTATCTCAAATTAACTCTTTCCTAGAACGTGATACTCTGAATTTTCTGCAGGATGCACAACTAATGGAGGATAGAGATGACAGACTAATTTGGATGCCTGAACCCTCTGGTAATTTTACATCTAAATCAACATACAAAGCACTAACTCTGTTAACAGGTAACTCACTTGCCCCTAAATTCATCTGGAATAATGCAATTCAGAAGAAGGTATCTATTTTCACTTGGAAGCTGTTACAATCCTATCTTCCCTTTGATGAGGTTCTTACTAATGTGGGTTCAGTTTGGCATCTAAATGCCCTGCTTGCTGCAACTCTGACTCAATTCAGCACTTCTTTATATCATGTCACATTGCTAGATCTGTCTGGAGTAACATTGCATCAATAGTTGGCTTTCATATCACTCAGGAGCACTCCCTCTCAGAGAGGTTTTTTCTTTTCTGGGATTGTCATGACCTGCAGGGCTGGAAGCAGTTCATATGTAAAATTTTGCCATCCATAACATGCTGGTCTCTGTGGAAGGCTAGGAATAGGTTTATTTTTGATTCTAAACCCTTCTCCACACTGGCTATTACCAAGGAAGTACAGGAGCTTATAAAACTGACTCTCTTCTCCTCACCTAGAACATTTTTCTCTCATCCTGTAATGGATTCTCCTCTAAGCCTATGGACACCTTTTACTAGACCACCTCCTAAGCCTAATATTTCCATAGTTAGGTGGGAGAAGCCTCCTGTAGGAACAATCAAAATTAATACAGATGCATCATGGTATCTAGATAAGGCCTCAGTTGGTTTAATTGCTAGGGACAATCTAGGGGATCCATTACTTGTTCTATCTGCTCATACTACTGCTGATTCACCTCTTGAAGCAGAAATTAAGGCACTTCTACTGGCCTGCAGTAAGTTCCATGATCAGGACCATAAGTATGTTTTTGAAACTGATTGCAAGCTGGCTGTTCAGATGATAAATGATCCATATGTGGCAAATTGGAAGCTCTTTGATCTGGCCTATAGAGTTAAAAAATTACTGAGATCATCCCATTTGCAATATGTGGCTAGAGAATGCAATGCAGTGGCCCATACTATTGCAAAATCACATTATAGCTCGGTCCAGAGTCTAAATCTGCAGAACATTACTCCACACATTAAGGGGCTGATATTATTGGATAAAGTTCAGACTCCACACATTAGAGTACATCTTTTACCTTCGAATTGATACTGTTTTTTGTTTTTTTGCAGGATAGAGATGGTCTACGAATAGCAACTCAATAATACTCTGAGTGTCTCGAGCTGGTTACTTCCTCCCTGATGCAACACTTCTGCTGCTGCTCACTTGGTTCAGGAATATTGGTTTTGGAGTTGCCTGATGTAACACTTCCTCCCTGATGGAACACCTCTGCTGCTGCTCACTTGTTGCAGGAATATTGGTTTTGGAGTTGCCTGGCCACAAGGGAGAACTAACACGAGGGGTGGAGGTTCTCGCTTGTGGATCGCAACTCCAGTACATTTGTTTGTATAGCGGTCTAAATCTTGTTTAGATAGTTGTAGTACTTTTGGAGGCAACGGGGTTGCCTCACCATAGTTATATTGTGATAACTCAACTCTGGTTTGTTAAAATATATTTGGTTGTCTGGGTTTGGGGAACCTAATATATATCTCCCACCCATGGGTGTTTTCATTAAAAAAAAACTTTTCATCCTGAAAATCAGACCTATCAGCCTTCTCCGTCCACCCCCTCCTCTTGATCCTATCAGAAATTAATGATGTTTAACGACGGACACCATATCTCCGCCTTTGATGACCGGATTTCGATGATTTGACCGGCATTCAGCCCCTCATCTTCATTCTAGATGTCGCTGCACCTCTCATTCAATGCCCATCGGGCAAAACCCATCGTTGAATCGTCAAAAAACTCAAAATCACAATCACAATGGAGTTAAAAGATCAATATTGCATTGCTGTGATTAAGAGATTCAGGACGCTAACCGAGATATACTCTCTTTGTCTCAGGTCATACTTCACAATTTTTATTTGATACTATTCTCTATCAAACTTTCACCACACATTTAAATTGATATATAAACAATAATATTATCATACTAGATAGCACCCGAGCCGATGCATGAATTTATGAACGAAAATTTAAGATATAATATATTTTTAAATTTAAATAAGTAGCGATTTGTTGTCACATGTATTCAAAATTACACATTCTGGAGAATTTATAATAAATTAATATATTTATTAATATTGTAGTGCATTGAATGTAAGCAAATCGACTCAATCCTTGTCAACACGTACCCTTTTTACGTAGAAAATTAAAATACTTTATGTTATGAAAAATATAGTGAAAAAAATAAGAAATATCAATCGACACTGAATGATTAAGTATTTAACTGAAGTTATAAATTTATATCTCTTTTAAAGGGAAATACAAAAGGCATGTAAGGGCATGTTCTCAAAGTAGAATAAATTATTATTCTATAAACTATGTTATACTACATATTCATATTATTCCAATAAATAATTATTTTCTATTTACATTTTAGTGATTTAATAACATTTATTATATTTTTAATCAATGTAATAATTGTATTAGTTCAATTTTATGTGCATAAAGTATAAATAAAACTAAAATTAGAAAGTAACAATTGGCAAATAAAAAAAGAAATACATAAAAAATACATCATTTATTAGAAAGAAAAGTCAAAATTGGATTGTTTGGATTAAGAGATCAAATGGATATAGTTAAGAGATGAGGATGAAATGCATTAAAAAGAGAAGGTAAATATGAGAGTTGATGTTAAATATTCGTGAGAAATAGGGATGGCAATGTGATGAGGTGGGTACAGATTATAGTACCTCCATGCCTATGACCACCTAAAAATTTTATACCCATACCCACCCCATTGCCCATGGAGGGTTATATTTTAAAATCCACCCCAACCCCATCAGGTATTATATAAAATTCATACCCGCCCTTCACCCATTGGTTCTCCCTATCCACTTCATACCCATTATACTCACCCCACTTATATCTCCAAAATAACTAAAATCCACTTTTTTATGGTAACTTTTATATTAAAATTAATAAACGTGTTTACATGAAAATATTATATGTGAGATATTTGCAATATGGATAAATAACAATTTATTTTATAATAAATTAGCGGTATATAACGAGTTTAGTGGGGCTGGACGAGGATGAGGCAAGTGTGAACTAATATCCACGCTCTACCAACTACCCATGATGGGTATGATTGTCATACTCATACCCGCCCCACCCCCCATAAAAACTACCGCCATACCCGCCCCACTGCCATCTGCCCCACGACTCATAGACTCTAGGCGGTGACAGCGGAAGAGGGATATCTAGCGACGGTGTAGTAGCAGAGGAACTCCAGGTGATGTGAGAGTGAGAGGAGGCGGCGACGCGAGAGGAGGGAGGCGGAAGGCTGAGAAAGGGAGAGGTGCCGGTCAGAGTAAAATGGAGAAGGAGGGGCTCAATGATGGAAATGAAAATGGAAAAGGAGGGGTCAGCGCCATGAAATGAAGATGGAGATGGATTAGCGGCGGAAAGAGATACGAGGGTTTTCTAAAAGAAATACTCTAAGGGTTGATTATATATTGGGCAAAGAAAGACAGTCCATTAAAGACGATTCTACAATAGAATTTCCTTTAATCGATTTTCATTAAAGGAAAAATTGCCTTTAACCGATTTAAAACTGACTTTAAAGTGAAATGTGTGGAGTTCCGAGCTCGGACTTGACTCGGGTCCTAATTAAAGACGGTTCCTCATTAACCGTTCATTGCCTTTAATAGAGCCTTTTCCACTAGTGTGAGTCATTATATGGGTTGAACCTAGCAGGTCATATGGGTTGTTATATAAACTCATATGGGTCAATTTATGGGTTGAAACTTGCGGGTTTACCCATTTTCAATCCATGAGTGAAATGAACTTTGACCCGCAGGTTGAGTTTAACCTAACCCGTTTGAACCCAATCCATTTTTTCCGTTATAAAATGGATCAAAATGAATCATATCTATATTTTTAAAATTAATTACATGACTAAATTATTTTTTAGTCCCCTACAAAGTAACTTATACTATGTTTTGGTCCCTATTTGCAAATCAACCCTTAGACGGTACCCAATAAATTCAAAATAATTTGTTTGGTCACCAAAGGTGGTTTTCCGGTATAGTCAGGGGTATGATGGTAATTTTACTAATTAAAAAATATTTTCAATTAAAATTTTCTAATTTTAAAATTTTATTTTTTTTAAAAAAATTTCACCACCGGCCGCCGCCGCTTTCCGCCACCATTTTCCACTACCGCCGCCTTCTGCCACTACTTTCCACCACCGCCGCCTTCTGCCACCACCTTCCACCATCGCCTTCAATTCAATTTTTCATCTTCCCAGCACCGCCAGCCAACTGGTGGCATCACCGCTACTCAAAAATCATTGAAGAAAATAGCCAGACAAGAGAAACAAGAACCCCAGCCCCAACCTACCATATATAAGTAGACCATTCTGGCCTTAGGTAAGCACATTGGCACCAAGTCGAAACTGCTGATTCTCAGCAAAACTAGCATTTCCACTCTCTTACTCACGAAGAAACTCTGTGAAGCTCCACAGGAAGGGCACCGCCAATCGTCGGGAAGCTTATCGAACGGCAGCCCAGTTGGGATGGGATACGTGGGATCCCCAGAAGACTCATCGCACTTATGTCTGCTAGATCGACACTCGTGAATGCCTATGTTCAGAACAGTAAACTTCTCCTCGGATCTTCTCTTCGGAGCCCCGTCCTCGGCTGCTTCGACTGCTCCATCGGCGGAAGCTTCTTCTGCGGGCTTATCCTCTTTGGAAACATTAATGGATTTTGGAGGGGCGATGCAGAATTTTGAAGCAGAGATGGGTTTGGAGATGATTGATTGAGGAGGATTTTTGAGGAGCCTGGGATGGTATGATGGTTGAGTGAGTAGGGAAGTTGGGAGGTTGAATGTGAAACAAGGTCTTGAGGTTGCTGATGCCATTTTTGTTTGAGAAAAATTGGTTTTGAGGAGATTTTGTTGGCGGCGGCGGAGACGAATGAGCAAAGAAGACGAAGGTTTTCTTTTTATTTTTAAAACTCAGGGGTATAATGGTCATTTTACAGATTTTGACCAATTTTACCGTTGACTTCCCCTGAAAACCACCTTTGGGGACCAAACAAATTGTTTTGAATTTGTTGAGTAGCGTCTAAGGGTTGATTTGCAGATGGGGACCAAAATATGGTATAAGATACTTTGTAGGGGACTAAAAAAATAATTTAGTCTAATTACATTATCCAACCTATATCTGATTGATCCACTCATTTGCCATCCCTTACCGTACAGCTCCAGTTTAATTTCTAAGTCACCAGACTCACCACTATTCTAATAGCATAAAGCAGTCTTGATCAAACACCAGTATTAAATACTTCCCCGCAAAGTTCATAGCTATAACCTCATATACTGTATTTAATTATTTGCAATCATTTAAACCTTTTACACAGGGGCGAAGCTAGGCAGGGGGCGGAGGGGGCTCCAGTCCCTGCTGAGAAGAAATTTGTGAGAAATATGGGAGAATTTTTAAAAATGTTTTTTTCATCCCCCTCTAATATAAAGAAAAAATGGAAAAAAAATTTCCTTTACATATCAGCCCCCGCCAATGATGTTTTCTACCTCCACCCCTGCTTTTACATATGTTCAGTATGATATGGCATTGGTAAGTTTCATGAGTATTATAAATACTAGTATAACTTGCGGTTGCTTTTAACTTTTGCATTTACGAATTGGAGAAAGTAGCGCGTCTGAATAAAAAGTGGGAGTGAAAAAAATGAAGATTTGGAATTTTTTTTATTTACAACGAAAGTGATAAGGCAAGCTATTGGAAAGGACCGTCTTTGCATAGATTTATATAAAGATAAGGTACAATTAGAATAATAAAAAGGTAAAATGTTTTAGTTGCAGTATTAAATATTTATTATGTAACGTACAATAATTTTAAGTTTATGATACGATTGTTGCAATCTAAATATTTTATCTTCATTTATTCTAATTTACAGTTTAAACCTTGATTTTTCCATAATCTATAGAAAAACTGTCTTTCAAGAGACGGACTCAAGTGATAATCCTCTAGTTCCAATTTATAATTAATGAAATTTTACTTAAAAAATAGTTTTAACACTTCATCTGTTTCACTATATCTGGCTCAAGAAAAAATCTCTTACAACACTCTGCTCCAGATGATGCAGATTAAACTCGCTCCATCCAACTATCTTCTCTGGAAGCGTCAAGCATGTTATGTTTTTCATCCTCAAAGTGTGTATGGATTCATCGATGGTACAAAGGCTCATCCATCTCACCCTCAACAGCCGAAAACTCTCTCCTATGCCCTCACCATCACATCTCCTCCAAGTGGTAGCAAGGTTGATCCCAAGGCAGCTTATTAGAAAGCAAAAGAAGAGTATGATCAATGGATTGATGAAGATCAACGTGTTTGCAAGCTCATGTTCTCATCTCTCTCCGTTGAAGTTCTCATAGAACTCCCAGATTGTGCCACTTCCAAAGAAATCCGGGACAATCATGCTCTCATATATCAGAATAGCAGTGCCTCCACCATTCTCTGTCTTCGTGCAAATGCACAAGGTATTCGTAAGTTCAGTACTGGTCATGAACTTCATCTCAAATTTAAGGAGATTTTTGAAAAACAATCTGTCATGGGAAATCCAATTTTAAATGTTGATCAAACTGTATGGTTTTTTTACTTTTCTTGGTCCTGAGTATAAGGATTTTTCTTCTCCTTTGATTAATGTTGTCCTTACTCTGTTATATGCGGATGTTCTTGCCCGTGTAAAAAACACGAGGTTTTTTTAGTGAATTTACAGGGACAATCAGGACAAGCCGCCGAGCCAGTGGCATTTCAGACTAGCTGACCTGCCCTGACCCAGGGTCGTTAATACAGTCACATCAAGCATAATTTAATCAACCCGGGCTGAGACACTAGTCTCGTGGGATGGTCAAAGATAATATTTATATTTTGCACCCGTTTCTTGCTGCTAGGCTACCAAAGGGTAGTAAGCGGCAAGCCCTGGGTTTGTCTACAGAGATGCTAGGGTTCAAGTAAAAGTAAAAACACAGCCTCGTGCGGGTCCTCAGTCCGCACGGGTGAAAGAAATAACTACTAATGTAAACATGCAAACTGGGGGTGTTGGTATTTTCAACTAACAACTACAAGCATGAAATAAACAAACAAGTAAACTATTTATGCTAGGCACTTGGGACTAATTTAGCAACATGCTTCAATCCTCGATTCATTCACATATAGATATACAAAAGACCTATCAGTGTGTTCACAACACACGGTGTGGCCGATTGCATACACTTCCTCATCCCTGTCACGGTGGGTGCGCTCTCAACCATCCATCGACACTGCCATCATAATTAGGGTAGAACGACAAGGTACGATCGTTGTTGTGGTTCTGTTTCTCCCCCGTGCTATTAGATCCAGCGCTTCCACCATGAATGCATTAATTCCCAGTGATCCTCTATACGTGAGGCCTTAGGTTTATAAGCACCTTATCTGTGATACTAGGGTTTCAAGACAACACCTAGCTTGTTACTATCAACTATCTCTACCAGTAACATATCGGAAAATGGTTAAGTAATCAGCTAAGGCTGGTGTGATGGTATGCAAATTAGGGTTACCTCGAATCTCCCATGCACACACTCATGCAGAATCATTCCCCTCCACCCATTCAAACATCCATGTTTCTCTTCCCAAGGAGGCATCAATAAGTGCACCATACATGAACATAGGCCAAAGTGTGTGCTCATATGTGTCTTAGTGTTCATGCATTTGTCACATTCAAGAACAATCACAATAATATCATAAATACAACGATAGGTGGAATTTAAGGAATCTCATAAAGCATCAAAAGCTACACATGTGCCAAACATGTCCCAAGCTTAGCTAACTACTCTAAAAAATATAGATCCATGGAAAATATGGAATTAGATTCCATGGATCTAAGAAAAAAAAATAAAAGATAAAGATAAGAGAAAGAGAAGAAGAAGGAAGGAGAAGAAGAACTCACCTCTTTCTTCTCTCTAAACTAGAAAGAGAAACTAATCTACATTATGAATAGATATATTATACTTAGGTTTTAGTAGAATACTAAGGCCCCTATATATAGTAGTAGGAGATTGAGCCTAAAGATAGGCCCGAAATAAGCCAAACATGGCAAAACCCTAGTATTCTTTTCCCTCTAGCAGCTGAACCTTTATTGAATAAAATTATCAGATCCATGAATCAACTAGAGAGTGAATTGGATAGAGCTTTTAAATATGAAGATTTTGATATATGGTAGAGGGAAATCAGATGAAAATTGAGAGAGTTATGGCCAAAACGGTGAGCTCCCAAGGTTTCACGGACCGGCACGGATGCCACAGTCTGTGAAGAATGCAAGCACCGGGCGTGAGATCTGGCACAGTCCATGAAGCAGGTCTCGTACCACGGTCCATGAAAATTTTCACGGAAAGCTAACAGTTCACGATTTTTGTTCAGAAGTTCTCACGGCCCGTGAAGGTTTTCACAGACCGCGAGTAGCTAGTGGTCTTCGCTTAAAATGTTTGTCATGGTCTGTGAAGGTTTTCACGGACCGGCTCCATACTTAGCCAAATCTTCAATTCTTCATCTCCAAGCTCCATGGCCCGGTGCTTTTGTCACGACCTGACACCTTGCCTCATGAAGATCTCGTGCAAGTCTTCACGGAACCCCTGGATTCTTGTGTACTACAGGCCGTGAAGATTGTCACGGGTCGCTAGTCCTTAACAATGCACAGTCCATGAAGTGTCATCGGTGCTTAGTCGGCTGAACTTTGTTTGCTTGCTATGGGTGAACTGTTAGTCCGAATTGGAAGTTCTAGTAGTCGATTTGATAGTACTCAAGAAGAAGAATCCAATGAAATCAAACTAGAAGGCTAATTCTTCCTGGATCATTCTCAGACTAAGGAAACACTCATCGGACCACGATTCACCATTTTCTCCTTTGGCCATATCTAACTCCGAAGCTGCTTATCTTTGGCTTCAATCTCCTTCTACCACGCATTGATATTCGTAGCCTTCATCTTCTACCATTCTAATGTGAATGGACTTCGCCTCTTCTACCGTCCTTATGAACGACCTTTAATCTTTTACCCCCCTTACGAACGGTCTTCACATAGAATGTAACCAAAAAGTACCCACAGACAACCTACTAAAGATGATCAAAATGAAGAACAAGAAGCGCGTGTATATAAGATGTCCATTAGTACCAATCAAGCTACAAAATGTGGGATTCAGACAAGAAAATCAAACATGGCCGTCTAATCCCCTTGTCACGTAAACTCAACTAATACTAGAAATCCACCAACTAAAAGTAACTAAAAACTATGTCAAATGCAACGGTTAACGCACGCAATATGAAGCAGATCAGACTCCCCACACTTAAACCTTTACTTATCCTTGAGTAAATCTAAGACATGAAAAAGAATCAAGTGAAATGTAGCGTGCAAGTATAAGTTTACTGAGGCATTCAACTCATCCTAAGCTACCCTAGTTCCCCCAAAATAAATGAAAATCCTCACAACTCTCACACTCCCCGAAGATCCTAAAGTAACCTTTCCACCCAAAATAAAATGTGGAAAATGGTAAGCCAAAAAGATAAGTGGCAAGCTAGCTTACTTTTCTCAAAATGATCCCAAAGCAATCAAAGAGTCGTCTCCAAAAACAATCCACCGTGGAAGCATGCATTCAACCTAGTTTTTTCCTCATTTTTCTAGGAGCCCTTTTGGATTTTCATCCTAACTTTAACACACAAAAGGTACTCACTTCTCACCTTTTTCCACACAGTCTCTCAATTTTGCCTAGACTCGTAAGTCTAGCCGGGCTAAGCCTCTCACTTTTACCTTGGTTTTTCGACCTATTAATGTTTTTCCCAATGTTACCCAAGTCGCCCTTTCGGGTTTTCGATTTGACAGGATTTTCTTTAAAAACAATTATTTCTTAATTTTTTTAAAAATGCTCTTAGAAGAGCTATTAGCTACGTAAAAACAAATAAAATCATAAATTCTATCTAATCCCCTTCCCCACACTTAAAGCTTGCATTGTCCTCAATGCATATACAAAATCAAAGAACACATGTCAAGGGAAAGAAATAGAAAAGCACTTATAATATAAAAAAATACTAAAAATCTACCCTAGATGGTACAATCATGGAATGTAAAGAACAAACTACCATCACCCTCAATATACTACCCATAACCTCTAATCATGAAAGATTAATCTAACCACTATAATTCATCATAAATCAAATAAGGAATTGAATCACAATGGAGAGTTACATCTTAGGTCTCGATGTGTTTGTCTCAAGGGTTTTGAGGGTAGGTGGGTTTTGGGTGGTATTTTGGTGGTGGTAGGGAAGAAATGGTGATTCGGTGGTGTAGGAAAGTATGTGAGCTTCATGGGTCGTGCACGTCTACACGCCCCATGAATTTGGGGTTTGGTTCTCCTCCCTGTCCACCATTTTGAGCACCATGAACCATGTACATCTACATGGCCATGAGTTGGACTCCCCGTTTTCTCACTCTTCTCCAAGAACCATATGTTTCCTACAAAACGAACATGCACACCAAGTGGAATAGTGTCCCAAAAACAAAAGGCTACAAATTGGAAAACACACCAAAAATATCAAAATAATCTAATTTTTCAAAACTCGGGTTGCCTCCCGAGAGGCTCTGTATTTTTAAGGTCGTTGCCATGACCCTAATGTTATCCATAAGGTGCGGGTTTGTACCCCATTACCTTGGACAATCAAAACTCAAAAGGTGGGGGTAAGAATCTTCCAAGAGGAAGATATAGTAGAAGTGGAGTCAACCTTAGAGGGAATAGGTGGTTTGGAAACTTATCATATTCAATTGGCTTCCCTATGATTTCCTCTAAGGTTTTCGAAAATGAGGGAGTAGGTTCTATAGGTGGAGGTAGGGGTGCAAATAAGTAATGTGGAAAATTAAGTATAATCACCCCTTCCTCGACTTCTTCACTCTCAACAAACCTTTCCTCATCCCATTTAAATTCATATATCCACAATTCACATTCAACTAGGGATGATTCATTTTTGGAATATTAGGTTTCAAGTTGGCTAACCCTATTCATCAAATTAAGCACTTGCCATTAAACTTTCTCAATGCTTGAGAATAGTTGAGTTCCCAAATCGCTAATCTCGCTAAGCACTTGTGATTGGAGTAAATCACTATTCTTGGTCACATTAGCTATAACTTGCAAAATTTTCACACAATTCGATTTGGGAACCAATCCTAGGGATTGGTTTTGAGGCATTGGGTAAGTTGGTGAAATCCAACTATCTAACCCAAAGTGTTGGTTTCCCTATGCATTTCCATACCACGAATTTGAGTTATCACCAAACCCCTAATTTGGAGCATCATGGTATGGGTAACAATCTTGATCCCATCAGCCACGGGAACCAAAAACTCCTACCTCTCTCTCATTTCGCTCATCCAAGAACAAGACTCCGTAGGGTGGTCGCAATGACATATCCTACAAACTCTCACTCTTTGAGCCATTCTTCTCCCGTAATCACTCAACCTTGGGAAAAATTCTCTAGGATGATCATGATGACACACCCTAAAAAGTGTCCTCCGTTGAGTGCTTACCCATTTTTTTTCTTTTCTGTTAAGCACCAACAAAGAAAAATACAAATTCGAAATTGTAGTGCAAGGGTACTCGGCTCACACCAATGACTCAAGCAATACCTACTTCGGCAAATAAAAACAAGAAAAAGATTTAAAAAATTAACTACTCACTAACAAACTATGCTCAACTTATACTTGAACTGAAAAGCATCCCCAGCAACAACACCAAAATTTAACCCACCCCAACCCAAGATCGTTAATACAGTCGCTTCAAGAAAAATTTAACTAACTCGGGTCGAGGCACTAGTCCCTTGGAATGGTCAAAGATAAGATTTATATTCTGCACTCGTTTCTCGCTGCTAGGCTACCAAAGGGTAGTAAGCAGCAAGCCGTGGGTTTACCCACAGAGATGCTAGGGTTCAAGTAAAAGTAAAAACACAGGCTCGTGCGGG
Source organism: Rubia yunnanensis (assembly GCA_037428765.1). Classification (NCBI taxonomy): domain Eukaryota; kingdom Viridiplantae; phylum Streptophyta; class Magnoliopsida; order Gentianales; family Rubiaceae; genus Rubia; species Rubia yunnanensis. The sequence goes on from CM075066.1 coordinate 57,778,916, forward strand.
TCATCAATCCGCACGAGTGAAAGGAATAACTACTAATGTAAACAAGCAAACTGGAGGGGTTGGTATTTTCAACTAACAACTACAAGCATGAAATAAACAAACAAGTAAACTATTTATACTAGGCACTTGGGACTAATTTAGCAACAAGGTAGTTCTAATACTTCAATCCTTGATTCATTCACACATATACATACAAAAGACCTATCAGTGTGTTCACAACACGTGGTGTGGCCAATGGCATACACTTTCCCATCCCCGTCATGGTGGGTGCGCTTGCAACCCTCCATCGACTCCGCCATCGTAATTAGGAAAGCACAACAAGGTCTGATCATTTTTGTGGTTATGTTTTTCCCCTACTATCACGTCTCAGGCTTCCACCACGAATGCACTAATTCCCAGTGGTCCTCTATATGCGAGGCCTTAGGTTCATAGACCCCTTATCAATGATACTAAGGTTTCACCACAACACCTAGCTTGCTACTATCAATTATCTCTGCCCGTAACCTATTGAAAAATGGTTAAGTAATCGGCTAAGACAGGTGCAATGGTATGTAGATTAGGGTTACCTCGAATCTCCCGTGCACACACTCATGCAGAATCGTTCCCCTCTATCCATTCAAACATCCATGTTTCTCTTCCCAAGGGGGGCATCAATAAGTGCACCATACATGAACATAGCCCAAAGTGTGCGCTCATATGTGTTGTAGTGTTCATACATTTGTCACATTCAAGAACAATCACAATAATATCATAAACACAAATATATGTGGAATTTAAGGAATCTCATAAAGCATCAAAAGCTACACATGTGCCAAATATGTCCCAATCTTAGCTAAACACTATAAAAAGTATAGATACATGGAAAATATGGAATTATATGCCATGGATCTAAGAAAAAAAGAAAATAAAAAGATAAGAGAAAGAGAAGAAGAAGGAAGGAGAAGAACAACTCTCCTTTTCCTTCCCTTTAAACTAGAAAGAGAAACTAATCTACATTATGACTAGATATATTCTACTTAGGGTTTAGTGGAATACTAATACTCCTATATATAGTATTTGGAGATTGGGCCTAAAGATAGTCTCAAAATAAGCCAAACATAGCATAACCCTATTGACCATTTCCCTCTAGCCGCTGATCCTTTTTCGAATAAACTGCTCAAATTGGTGAATCAAATTGAGATGAATTATAGTGTGTTTGATAGATCTTGGAAAGACGAAGATTTTGATATATGGTAGATGGAAATTGGATGAATATTGATAGAGTTATGACTAAAACGGTAAGCCGCCAGGGTTTCACGGACCGACACAGATGCCACGGTGCGCGAAGCATGCAAGCACGAGGTGTGGGATCTGGTGTGGTTCATGAACATTCATAGCCGTGGGCTATGGGATCTAGCGTGGTCTGTGAAGCAGGTCTTGTGCCACGGTCTGTGAAGATTATCATGGGACACGAACAGTTCAAGGTTTTTGCTTAAAAGTTCTCACGGTCCGTGAAGGTTTTCATGGACTGCGAGCAGCCTATGGTCTTTGCTCAGAACTTTTGTCACACTCCATGAAGATTTTCACTGACCGGATCCATACTTAGCCAAATCTTAAATTCTTCATCTCCAAGCTCCACTGCCCGATGTTTTTGTCACGGCCCGACGCCTTGCCTCGTGAAGGTCTCGTGCTTGTCTCATGAAGGTCTTCACGGAACCCCTAGATTCTTGTGTATTTTGGGCCATGAAGATTGTCACAGCCGTTGGTGCTTAACCATGCGCGGTCCGTGAAGTGCCGTCGGCTGAACTTCGTTTGCTTACTATAGGTAAACCGTTAGTCCGAATTGGGAGTTCTAGTAGTCAATTTTGTAGTCCCGGGAAGAAAAATCCAATGGAACCAACCTTAAAGGTTAATTCTTCTTGGATCATTCTAAGACTAAGGCAACACCCCTCAAACCATGATTCACCATTTTCTCCTTTGGCCGTCATGAACTCCAAAGCCGCCTATCTTTGGATTCAATCTCCTTCTACCATGCATTGATGTTCGTGGCCTTCATTTTCTACCATTCTAATGTGAACGGCCTTCGTATCTTCTACCATCCTTAAAAATGGCCATCAATCTTCTACTGCCATTGCGAACGGCCTTCACATATAATGTAACCAAAAAGTACCCACGAGCGACCTATTAAAGATGATCAAAATGAAGACCAAGGAGCCTGTGGATACAAGGTGTCCATTAGTACCAATTAAGCCTACAAAATGTGGGATTTAGAAAAGAAACCCAAACATGACCGTCTAAACCCCTTGGCATGTAAATTCAACTAATACTAGCAATTCACCAACTAAAAGTAACTAAAAACGATGTCAAATGCAACGATTAACGCACGCAAAAATGAAGCAGATCACCAGCGATGCACCCCAAGCCGGCCGCACGTGGGATCATGTGCTAAATCAAGGCGGCCACGCGTGGCCTTCACGCACCGGCCATGTTATCCGATTCGGTTGCAGTCAAGGTAACCTGGCCGGGTTCTCAGGCAGCTGGTTAAGTCCCTGGCCGTGGTCGTCCGCACTACTCATGGTATGGCGGCTTGGTCATTACGCAGTGACGTGTTATTAGATGCTGGCACAAATTGGTCGTCCAATAAGTACTCATTTGGAAAAAAATCACCACTCTTCTCAGCACTCTGATAATTCTTCTTGCCTGTCCAATTGGTCCCTTGATTCCGGAGCAACCAGTCATATGGCGTCTTCTGCCTCAGGCCTAGACACTATCACTCCTTATAATGGTAAATCTCATGTTTTTGTTGGTAATGGTGCTCCTATTATGATTACTCATATTGGTGATTCTAGAGTTTCTAAGAACTTACATTTGTTTGATGTTCTGGTTGTGCCTGATATTACTAAGAACCTATTGTATATTAGTCGGTTAACCAAAGATATGGGTGTCTTGATTACATTTGATGATTGGAACTTTGTCATTCAAAAAAAAAAGTAACCAGGGCCATTGTGGGCTGGGCACAGTGAGGATGGACTGTGCGTTTTGGACCGGGAAGATGCAACATTTGTTTCAGTTTTACAGCAAAACAAGAGTCGATCTTCATATGCATTGTGGCATGCACACCTAGGTCATGTTACTAGTGAAGTTATTACTAGTTAACATAAGTCTCGTTTCCTTTCAGTTTCTTCTTTGTTGCCCAAACCGCATACATGCGCCCCCTGTGTTATGGCAAAAGGTCAACGGTTGGCTTTTATTGAGTACCCTAAACGTGCTGAGCATGTTCTTCATTTAATACATTGTGATTTGTGAGGTCCCTCTCCAGTTTTATCTGGCAATGGTTTTTCTTATTATGGATTATTTATGGATAATTTTTTGAGATTTACTTGGTTGAACCCTCTTCGTTGCAAATCAAAATTTGTTGATACTTATTTGCAGTTTGAGGCACTTTTTGAAAATAAATTTTCAGAAAAAATTACTGTTTTTCAAAGTGATGGAGTAATTGAATTTTTGAACACTAGACTTTGATCTCATTTTGCGGAAAAAGGTATCCATCATCAATTTTCCTATCCGTTTACTCCAGAACAGAATGGGCGCATAGAACGCAAGCATGGCCATGTGGTTGAAGTGGGTCTCATGATGCTTTTTCACCCACATCTTCCAATTTCCCATTGGGATGATGCGCTCACCACTATTGTCTACATTATCAACGGGTTGCCTACACTAGTCCTGCAGGGATCGACACCTTATGGTCTTCTCTATCACCGGGATCCCATTTATGGTAACTTTCATCCATTTAGTTGCCGGGTTTTTCCTTTTGTTTGTCCATTTTTTGACCATAAGTTATCTCCCCGTAGTATTCCTTGCATATTGGTTACAACTCGCAATATAAGGGGTTTTGGTGCCTCGACCCTTCTACCGGCAAGGTTTATGTTACTTGCCATGCTCGGTTTGAAGAAACTTACTTTCCTCTTACCCCAGCATCAGGAACTGGTTCTCCCTCTTCAAGTTTGAATGTCTCAGTATTTTTTGATCAAGATTCTACACCAGTGCCGCCTCCGTCACAACCATCGCATCAGTTTCACTTGCTTGAAAATGAGCTGCCACACCATTCAGTTGCCCCGGCCTTGGTTCCAGCACCGCCGCCCAGCCCTGCATCCATGCCATGGGTTCGTGTCTCGCCCGCGTCCCATGCTGGCATCTCGGTCTCACCCCGTGCTGGTGCCACAGGCACTCCCCGTGCTGGCGCCACGGGCACGACTAATCCAAAAGATGCGGTCCCATCCCGTGAGGGCGCCACAGCCCCGTTCAGGAATGGTGTCTCGAACGCATCTTGCGATGGTGCCACGACCGTGCCTCAAGTCTTAGGTCCTTTGCCGTCAAGGATTTCTCACATGGTTACTTGATCTTCCACTGGTGTTATTCAGTGACATGATTACTTAGATATTCATGCTCATGGTCTTCTTGTGGCTTTTCTTGCTCACAAAGAGCCGATAGATTATCGTTCTGCACTTCAGGACCCCTCTTGGGTTTCTGCAATGGATGGGGAGATGGAAACTCTATATAGTCAGCATACTTGGGATTTTGTTCCACGCCCTTTGGACGTCAACATTGTTGGGTCCTGATGTGTCCATTTTAGGCGCATTATTTAGTAGTATTTAGGATCACTTTTGTGCTCTTTTATTATCGAGAGCTTGTGTTTTACCTTGAAATTCACTTAGGAGAGGTAAAAGCAACTTTGTACTCTTTTACCTCTTTTAAGTGGATTTTGTGTGACAAGGGAAGAACACGGAACCAACGAAGACCGGAAGACATTGAAGACTATACTTTCGAAGACTTTTGGATACTCACTTCGAAGACATGAAGACCGGAGGCCGTTGAAGACCATTTTGGAGCTGTTGAAGACTTGAAGAGTGAGAGGGATGGCTATGAAGAAGACAAAGAAACAATGCAAAACTGTGGCTGCCGTCGCGACCCCGTCGCGACACCATCGCGATCCCGTCGCGACACCGTCGCGAGTCGCGACGAACCCCGTCGCGAGTCGCGACCAACGGGTGGCCAGAAATCATTCTTATTTTCTTTTCCCTATAAATACCATCTCTTTCCCTCTTCTTCTCCAGCTTTCTCAGCCCGCTTTTCTCTCTGTTTTGGGCGCCAAACCTAGGTTTTTTCTCTTCTTTCTTTTCTTCTTCTTTTCTTAGTTTTTATGTGTTTTCTTGTTCTAGAGTAGTTCTTGTTCTTGGGAGCAAAGGATTGAAGCTTCCACTTCTATGTATTGAGATTCATTTATATCTATCTATTTGGTGTTTTTGCTATTGTGCATTTATTGTGCTTTGAATGTTAATTGTTGATTGCATTCATGTTATTGAGAGCTTGATGATATGAAATGCTTGTATCAATTGCTAGCTAGGGTTTGGGGGATTTGGGTTAATTTCCCCCCTGTTCTTGTTAGCAATGTGAGAGTGTGAATTAGAGCTTTTGATTGTGTTAGTGTGTTGACAATGTGCTAGGCGAATGTGATTGATGTCGAACTCTTCGTCATGTTCGTTTGTGTAGCAAACGAGAGAGTCATATGCTTGCGGATGAATGTGCGTTGCACATTCATCCAATCTCGTGTAATTGCATGAATTGGTTCAATGCCTAGTCACGGTGTAGTGGTCATAGGCATTGCCAAGCTTGTTGGTCCTTCGTGCTAAATGCCACCAATGACACCTTGAGTCGTGGTCGCGACTCGGGAGCCATTGGTGAGGTTTGACGAGAGATGTCGAACTCACTCTCGCAAACTACGAACTAAGAAGGATAGGAGTTCAGTCTCCACGACAAGTAGTTGAAGTATTGGATAGATGATTTAAACTCATTCCGGAAGCATTTGTTGTTTGGCGTTTATGTACTCTTGACGGTGTGTTTCACTGCATGTGTGCCATGAGTGGTTTGAGCATAGGGAGTGCTTGTGTGGTTGAATTGCTTAGGTGTAGGAACGTGACGAATTCCGTAGCGCCTTTGCATGAAGATCCATGAGCATGAACTTAGAACTCCTTGTGGTGTGTGTGTTGTGGTACTTGCTAGATGGGGTGTGTGAGCGTTGGGTCATGAATGCTATATGATGGAATGTGTGAATGATTCGATGAACTGCATTAGATGTGGAAGTGAATATCCGTTGCCCCCAAGTCATTTTATCTTTGTAGTTTAAAACCCTTTTTCTTAGTTTCGTTTGATGATTAGCATAGTCACTTGACGTTGCTAGTTATCTTTGTTAACTTAGGAACCAACCAACCAACCAACCCCCCCCATTTACTCGCTTTTAAGTGTGTGTATATATATTTACTCCTAGCCTAGTATATCAACCACTGTGTGCTTAGACGCTTAGGAAGATCCCTCTTCTCATTGGACGACCCCGATTTGCCACTATCTACCTAGTTGTAGAAAGTAAGCATTGAGGGCTTATAAATTATCTATTGGCGCGCGGGCGCGACGACCGCCCGCGCCTGCCAGGTCCAAATGGGTTTATCGTCTGAAGTACAAACCTGACGGTTCGGTTGATTACCATAAGGCGTGCTTGGTGGCTCAGGGCTTCTCTCAGATTCCTGGTTTTGATTTTGACCATACTTTTAGTCATGTGGTTAAAGCATCTGCAGTTCGGACAGTTCTTGCTATTGCTACTATGTGTGCTTGGTCTCTTCATCAGTTGGACGTCAAGAATGCCTTTCTCAACGGTGTTCCTGATTCTCTGGCCTTTATGGAAAAACCTATTGGCTATAATGATCCTGTTCATCCGGACTATGTTTGTCATCTATGCAAGGCCATTTATGGTCTGAAGCAGGCACCTAGAGCATGGTTTCAATGTTTCAGTGCCTACATCCTGCAACTTAGTTTTCGTTGCAGTTCTTCTGATACTTCGTTATTTGTGCTTTCTCGTGGCTCGTCCTTGATGGATCTGTTGGTCTATGTTGATGATATCATTTTGAATGAGAATGATTCCACTTTTATTGTGTAGTTCATTGATCGCACCCATCGGGAGTTTGCTATCAAGGATTTGGGTGCTTTGCACTACTTTCTTGGCCTGGAGGTCACGCCCACTGCCTCGAGACTTCTTCTAGGTCAGGTGAAATATACTCTGAACATCCTTTCTCAGGCTGGTATGTCTGATGCAGTGCCTGTTTCTACGCCATTTTTGCCGAATTCACAGCTTTACAGCAGTACAAGTCTTTAGTTCAAGAATCTGACGATGTGTCATTTTTTGGTTGGTGCTCCCCAGTATCTAATCATCACTCATCCAGACTTATCCTTTGCAGTTAACTCTGTCAGTCAGTATCTTCTGGACCCTCGGGAAGATCATTTTTTAGCTGTCAATTGGATTCTTCGCTATGTCCGAGGGACTTTGCACTTTGGCTTTGGCTTTCGTGCAACCTCTTCCCCTGAGGTGCTTGGTTATTCTGATGTAGATTGGGCCAAATTTTTGGAGACTCATGGTTCTACTTATGGTTATGTTGTCTTCTTAGGCGGCAACTTGGTTTCTTGGAGTGCGAAGAAACAACCTACTGTTTCCAGGTCCAACACGGAGTCGGAGTATCGTGCGTTGGCCAACACTGCTTCTAAGGTTATCTGGTTGACTCATTTGCTTTGTGATCTTCATGTTCCTCTGTCTGATGCACCTCTCCTGCTTCGTGACAACAACATTGCGATCTTCTTGGCTCAGAATCCGGTGGCTCACAAACGGGAAAAGCAATCGACATTGATTATCATTTTGTTCCTGAGTTGGTCTCTTCGGGAAAGCTTTGTGTTGCTCATGTTCCAAAGTCTCTACAAATTGTAGACATTTTCACCAAGGGTCTCTCTCGTCCCTTGTTTGAGTTCTTCAGGTCCAAGCTTTGCGTTTCTAAGAATCTGACATTTCGCTTGAGGGAGGGTGTTATAATGAATCACAGTACTGATTAGATTATGTTTAGAATGATTGGAGTTCTTTCCTTATTCTACCTCTATTGTACTCTTCTATATATTCAGTCATCAATAATACAATTCCTTACGGAAAATTACTTTATCATATTTTTTTACAAGTTGAAATGTGTAGAAAGAATTGAATGAAGAGAGTAGAAACTTTAATGAGTGAGCATCCACAATGTTAATGGACTTAAGGAGCATATCTTAAGTGTCACGTCATAAATTTTGATAAAAATTAGGTAAGAATCAACTACCAACAATGGACCTACTTAAATAAGCACTTCTTAGACACTTCTTTTTCATTCAAAATTATAAAAAAGTAAAAATATAAAATAATCCACATTAAGTGTCATTCATTGATTGGTTAACATTTCACAAATAAAGAGGTACCAACTCATTAACTAAAGACATGTGCAATGGGGGTTTCTTTGTGGTTTCTTTTCACAAAGAAACCACAAAGGCTCACAATGTGGTCTCTTTGTGGTTTCTAATGGATGAATCCATTCGCTGGGCTCTCCCTGAAGCAACTGCTACTTTGCTTTTCCTCCCATGTGCCTAGGGCCCGCACGCCATTTTTTGTCCTCTCAAGGGAAGATTATTACTGGGCCATATAGCCTGCACCAACCTATTTTTGTTTTATTTTCACTTGGGCATGTGGCGCCATTTGATTGAGCCACGTGTCCGAATTTATTTTTTTAAATTTTTTTTTGCTTTTATTTTAAGGCAAAGTCTTGGGAAAGACGGTCTTTCCATAGACTTATGGAAAGACGGGGTTTGATTATAATAATAAAAGGTAAAAGGTCTTAGTTGCAATATTAAAGTTTTAGTATGCAATATGTAGCAGTTATAAAATTTATAACTCGGTTCATGCAACCCGAAAATTTTATCTTCATTTCTTGTAATTTACACTTTAAACCTTGGTTTTTCTATAACTTATGGAAAGACCGTCTTTCAAGAGACGGACTCCTAATTTAAAATTTTAAAAATTTGTTTTTTTATTTTAAATTTTAAAAAAATGAAATAATGTAAAATTCAAATTTTAAAAACTGAATTAAAATTTGAAAAATTGAAATTCAAATTAAAATTTTAAAATACATTAGTAAATTTCACATTACAATTTATTTTGAGTTGAAAAATTTATTAAAATTAAATATTGAAGGTAAAATTAATGAGTAAGATAGAGAAAATAAAGTGGACCCATGAAGTAGTTTCTTAGTAATTTTTACCATTGTGGAGGTAAAAATGAAGTAACTTTTTTGTGGTTGCTTTTGGTGAGGTGGAATAGAGAGATTGAATATTTAATTTGAAGAAACCACAAGATTGTACATAGCCTAAGGAGCAACTCCTTATTAAGAAGTGATTCTTAAAACTCCACAATGATCCTTATTAATTAAGGAGTGCTGCTTATTACGAAAAGCTGATTTAAGAAGCTATCATTCTGGATGCTCTAAAAATAATTTATTTTTTACCATAAAAAGAAATATGACAATTTGAAGAAAACATGAAGAAAACATAAAGGACTACTATATCAAATAAATTTACTAATATAATAATACTATTGTGTAGTTTTGTTGAATTCAACCTAACACTTAATGTTTATATGGAAAGATTCCTACAATTCATGAAAATTCATGTTTCAATAATTCTTAGGATCAAATTATAATAATTTATATATTTCAATACATTTTAAAAGATTTTCAAAACAATACGAACATGTTGCCATAAACAAAAACAAACATCAAATCGTCTCATTAGTTTCTTCAATTATAAAATGACCTCGTTTGATGGTTAGTCGATCTAAAATAAAACTTTGTAATTTTTATATACTCCATCTGTCCCAGGGAAACATGCAGAGAGATAAATTTTTCCTTTTAATTTTAGAGGCGTGAAAAGTCTGAAATGTCTGTATCTTTTCTTCCTTCAGCTCCTTCCAGATCTGTGCATGTCTTCCTCTCTCCACCCTTCACCTCTCTCACTCTCTCTGACTCTCTCCGCCTCTTTCCACTAGGACACCAACAACACCATCGGCACGACACTAACCTCTGACACCACCAACATCGAGTCACACCATCCAACAGCACCAATCAACCACCCTTCTTTAACTCTCTCCACATCAAAGATGGCGAGCAACAAAAACTCGTTAACCTCAACGGCGACGGTCCTAACGGTTCCTCAAACAAGTTGTATTGGGTCCTCGACCTGGAACGGAGGCTAAAATTCTCGATTTACAAGATATGTACTTGGAAGATCGAGAAAGAAATTCCAACAAAGCGTTTGAAAAAGGATGACAACTGCGACGATGAAGAAGATGACGATGTGTCGTGAGCGCGACGTGAAGGAAGATTTGTCGAAATTCACTGAAACCCTAATGTGGCACTGCCCCCGTGAGCTCATTCACAATGATGTTCATGAGCTCCTCCTCCGCCTCCACCGTCGCTGGTGCGGGGCTCAAGTGTTTTTGGAATTGGATTGAAGGCGGTGAAGTATTCAGGCTCCGATGATGATGATGAGGGGTATTATGGGGACAAGCAGTTTTGGGATTTTTCTCAAGATATTGGGATGCCAGAGGAAAAGGAAAGGGAAGAAAAAGTGTATGAATCTCAGGATGTAGAGGGGATCATAGATGAAGTGTTGGACTTTGCGGAGAACACAACTCATCATCCTGAAACATGGTTGAATATGGTAGAGAATTAGAATTGAATTAGGGTTAGGGAATGAGCTGGGCCAAAATGTAAAATTTTAATGTTTTAAGGATTATTGTCTTATAATAGGTTGTATATTAATGAAAATGAAAAGTGTACGGAGTTGTCTGGAACAGACTAAAATGAAAAGTGTGCAATTTCGAAGATGATGGAGTGAGTCATAATTTTTAGAGAAAGTCTCAGAAAATGCGACTTTTCCTCAAATTTATAGATAGTCCACAGGGACTTTTAGTTTAAATGTTGTAATTTTTTAATAAAATTAAAATATTATATTTTTAAAGATAAAATAAATAATAATATGTATTCGAATGTGAAAATATAAAAATACTTATATAATATAAAAAAAATTAAAAATTTTTAAATTTAATATGTAATTTAACAAATGCATAGCACAAGTTACCAAATTAAGTAGTCTGTCTGGACAGGAGAATCATTCTAAATTTTAAATTAAAATGGTAAAAAACTCGATTGAAATTTGAAATGGCATGGGTATATGCCAGGATTACAATAAAATGTTACTCCTACCATGCATATGAAACAATTTAAAAGAAGTTCAGGGGCAAAAGAAAAGAGCCGATGTAGAAAGTGCAAGGTGTCAGGTGGGCATGGGTTGGTAGCCCAGACCGACAATGGGTCATCGCATTCACACATTTCCTCGAAAGCCTCACCAGCCACTTTCCCATCACCCATGTTCCCGTTGAGCTGTTCCGCGACCCACGCGGGCCCCGCTTCCTCTCTCTACTCCAAATCCTCTATAAATACTCCCCCGCATCTCTCCGTTGCAGAACCAGACCCCTCACTCACAGAGATCAAAATAACAAGAAAGCCCCTTTGTTGAATTTGCCATTCCATTTTCCGATTCTGAAATGGCAAAGATTAGCATCGTCAACGCTTTGGTCTTCGCCGTCATGGCCTTCGCCGTCTCAGCTCAGGAGGCTCCGGCGCCGGCGCCTGCGCCTGCAGCCGGAGCAGGGTTCTCCGTCGCCGCTTCCGGCGCAATGGTGGTCGCCTCTCTCCTCGCCTCTTCTATGGCCCTCTTGAGGCAGTAAATCCGAGGATTATGACGTGACGTCACTATCTCTGTTCGGTTCGCGGTGTCTTTTTTTGTTGTTTAGATCTCGGGTTGTGCCTTACGGGTTTGTAATTTTCTTCATCTTCTCTCATCTTGTTAGAAGAATTTATTTATTACTCCATTACTATTATTATCATTATCGGCGGTGTCTCTTTTGTATATATTCATCAGTGGAGTATATATTCTGTAAATTTATTCTTCTGGTGTATTTGCAGATTTCTCTTCCAAGTGATTTTGCTCATGCTGCCTTTTTTTCCGTATATTAATAGTAATTAATTATGAGGCTCAGATAATTTCATGATTCCTGCTAAATCGATAACTAAATTCCATACCAAACTAATTTGAAACTTGATATATATCTGGCGAATTTGAAACTTCTATTATTGATGGTTTCCTTCTTTCTTTATGGTAAAAAAAATATTTGCTTACGAGTAGATGAAAATGTAAAAAGCGGTACAAATGCCCAACTTTACGAGTGGCGAATATATCTGCACAGCTGTTTGGCAGAGTTTAAATGCTCGAATAACTTTAAACTAGATACTCCCTCGTCTCGGCTTGGCTCTGAATTCTCCCTTACTATTTCATACTTTTATTGTTTTACTTACTATTTCATACTGTTACTGTTGAACATATATCACGTGAAAATTAAAGGGAAAGTTTCAGGAAAGACGGCCTTTCCATAAGTTTATGGACAGTCCTTAGAGGCATTTGACTTAAATGTTGTAATTTTTATAAAATTTAAATATTACATTTTATAAGTTAAACAAGTAATAATATGTATTTGAAGGTGAAAATATAAAAATATATGATATAAAATAATATTTTTATAAAAGATAAAGTCTTGGGAAAGATGGTCTTTCCATAAGCCATCTTTCCATAGGCTTATGGAAAGACGGGGCTTAATTAGAATAATAAAAGGTAAAAGGACTTAGTTGCAACATTAAAATTTTAGTATGCAACATTATAAAATTTATAATCCGGTTCATGCAACCCAAAAAAATTTATTTTCATTTCTTCTAATTATACTTTAAACCTTGGTCTTTCCATGACTTATGGAAAGACCGTCTTTCAAGAGACAGACTCTTTTAAAAATTTTAAATTTTGTATTTAATTTAAGAAATGCAGTGTATACGGTAAGAAATAAGTGGTTTGTCCATAAGTTTATGGACATGCCGTCTGTCAGGAGACCCATTCAAAATTAAATACTCCTTCTGTCTTTGTCCAAATTAGAGCACAATCATTGCACCATTCAAGATGCATATTTGATTGTTAATATGTTGATCTACTTATAATAACATCACATTACTTTTTAGAAATTATTTGTTACAATAAATTCAATAATAACACATACGATAATATTATTTCCCATATATCTATTTAGATATGTGGTCAAACTTTAATAGTGAATAATGTCATAAACTAGATGTGTAATTTGAATTGGGACATAGGGAGTAACAAAATTCAAGAGCAATTAATATATGCAAGAATAATAAAATTTTATTAACTATTCAGGCTTACAATCTAAAAGTTTACATTACGAATAATTAAAGGATTAATAAATCACGTTTCAAGCAATAACAAGTAATAGAGTAGAGAGTTTAATGAGTCCCGTTGTGAACATTATTCTCTAGAGTAAAACCATCTAAAGTAACAATTAACACGTAAGAATTACCTCAGATTCACGCAAGATTTGAAGAACTATCACTGTGACAGAGCAATAGACGGAAAAAAAGAAATGAGACTCAAGTTTAAAATATGGAGAGACTTGAGAAATGTGTGAGTTACATGACTGAATTAGAGACTCTATCTATACTACTCTAAGAGATCATAATCATGGAAACATGATCTAATTTTCTGTAATTAGAGGAAAAATATTCTCCAATCACCAACTCATCAAATTCGAGAACATTCTAAAAATACTCGAATTAAATCTGCTGGAAATGAACAATAATTTTAAAATATTTTTTAGCGCATTAAACATGGTAAACCGCATATTTATTTAAGACATGATATCACACAAATATGAAAATGTTTCGTTCTTATCTCTTGCCAATTACACATAAGCAATTCCATATATATTACGCGGTTGATGAGCCTTTTAGAGACTTCCACGCGATTCACGTTTTAGATAGTTCAGAGAAAAATCATTCTGGATAATTTCCACTAAATTTTCCTCTTTCGAGTGTGACACTTTGAGCATCCACATCTCATTCACCCCTTATCCATTTTGAGAGTTTGAATAATCAATTTTATAGTACTCGTGGAAGAGAACCCAAAACTAACAACCACCGATCATATATCCGTTTGGGTCCCACTCATAACATCACTCAAAAGTCGACAAAATTTAACCTTTTAATCATAATTTTCCAACAGTTATCTATCAAAGTTTAATCATATATTTAAATATTTTTCCTAAGTCTAAAGTAGTTTGACTTAATATTAGATTGACATTCGTGAAGTATTTCATGTTGGAACATTAATTGAAGCTGAAGTTGGAGTCGGCATAATGTCCAGCGCACAGATTGATTATATTCAGAAGTTGAAGATGATTTGGTTTCTAAATCCATCACATATATGGATCGGTTAAAGCATATCGTTATAGATTGAATAATCCCTACTTCCATGGGATTGGATTAAATTGGATAGTCCCTACTTTCATAAGATTGAATTAGGTTAGATATGCTAAGTCATCAGAATCAGAGCTCAAGAAAGAAGTTCCAGCACGACTGTTCTCTTCCGTGAGGACTTCGATACAAACTTTAACTCTAGAAGTTTTTTTCGGCTTTAAAAAGAAAGTACACGGCTGCTCTCTGACAATCGATTATATTGAGAAAAAAAATTGAACTTTTTGTTTGCCATATTTAGAGAGCATTCAGAGCCATTTGTTTCATATATGTTGCTAAATTGTTGAAATGTTCACAAGCATATGCCTTGATTTCTAGGGATGAGGAGATTAAGCATACGAGTTTAAGGTCAGGGGAGTGTGATTGGTAGCAAGGAGAATTTGCAAAATTCACCCTTACAATAATTAGTTTAGATAAGTACTATTGTATGAGTTATTATGTACTGTATCATTTTTTATTAGTGGATTTCTTCAACACCGGGATAGGTCCCACAGATGTAGGTGAATTCACCGAATCACGTAACCAAGTCTCATGTGTCAACTTTCATGTTTTTGCATACTTGGTTAATCTTTCAATTGGTATTAATTATTGGTTTTTGACTAAATTGGAAAAACCAATATTTTATTTGGTGTCAGAGTTAAGACACTTGTTTATCTTGGTTTTGTCAAGGAAAGTGTTGATCCGATTTACCAATGTCGAATAAAGAAGGAGCCTCAGTGTTTCGACCACCACTGTTGGAGGGAACAAACTACACTTATTGGAAATCACCTATGTGAGTATGCATAAATTCTCTAGATGAACTAGAGTGGCACTATGTCGAAACAGAATGGACACATCTATCTATTTATTGATGCTGGTGAAGGAAGTACTGGAGGAGTATCCAAGGACCCAGTGCTAAAGTCTAAGGAGTCATGGAAAATTGAAGAACAAAAGGCGAGACTAGCAAATTCCAGAGAATTAATATTATCTTTATGGCAGTAGATGAGGATCAGTTGAAACTTATATCTACATGCTATCAGGCCAAGAAAGCGTGAGATGTCCTACATACAATTCATGAGGGAACGAGCCGCGTACGTGACTCAAAACTATAGGTGGCCACAAAGTTTGAAGAGCTGGGGATGGCAGAAGATGTGAATAATCTTGTGTTTAATGGAAAACTCAAAGATATCACGAATCTGCACATCAACTGTGAAAAATATGTAAGAAGTCTAAATGGGTGAAAAATACCTTGAGATCACTATCCCAAAGGTTTGCTATTAAAGTGGCGGCAACAGAAGAAGCAAGGGATGTTTCCACGTTAACTTTGGATGAAGTGATGGGATCACCCGACGAAGAAACGTTTGAAATGGCGTTGGAACATCCGACGAAGAAAGCAAAAAAGGAGTTGACATTCAAAACTTCATCATAAAAAAGCAATCAAGATGAGGAAAGTGATGATGGAGATGAAGAACTTTCCTTTCTCATGAAATTTTTTTCAAGGATGCTGAAGAAAAGGGCCAGGAAGAATTCCCAACAAATATTTAATGGGAACAAACCACGGTATCAAGATTATGGAAACAAACGTAGTTCACGAATGGAATAGTCAACACATAAATCCTCAAGAAATCAAACTGGAGAATCAAGACAGTATGGCAAAATTAAGTGCAGAGAATGTGAGGGTTTTGTACACATCCAAGATGAATGTGCAAACACTTGAAAGAGGCAAAGAAAAACATATGCCACCTCATGAAGTGAAGATGAAGACGAGGCAGATGATGATCAGGAACTAACTATCAGTTATATAGCCACTAGAGTAACATTTCATATTCGTTCAGATACTTCTAGATGTTCCAACATCTACCAGGCAGAGAAATATTATGTTCCAACATCGGACAAAAAAGAGAGGTTCAATGTTCCAACATTGCCCTG
Source organism: Rubia yunnanensis (assembly GCA_037428765.1). NCBI lineage: Eukaryota > Viridiplantae > Streptophyta > Magnoliopsida > Gentianales > Rubiaceae > Rubia > Rubia yunnanensis. The sequence continues at coordinate 57,795,133 of CM075066.1, forward strand.
GCAGGAGAAGTTCGATGTTCCAACCTTGTTGACAAAGGAAAGGTAAATGTTAATACTAACTACTTGATGTTCCAACATTGCACACAAATAATGAAGTATATTCTTGAAGTGATGACAAAGAAAATGTCGTAAGTGATGAAGACGTGTACATCGCCTATTAGAAAATGTACGGCATGTGATTGAAAGTGGCTCCTACAAATAAAACCCTGAAAAGGGAGAAACATATTTTGGAGGAAAAGGTGAAAAAGGATGCAATCCACTATGGAACAACTAAGAAAGTAAAATGAGATGTTGAAGATGAACCAGAGTTCGACAATGACAAGGGTTGAAATAGTAGAAATTGCCATTAAAAGACCAAATTCTAGGAAAGATAAACTTGATGATATTCTTACCATGGGACAGAGTTCTAGAAATCGACAATGATAAGGGTATATGAATCCTTCAACAAGTAAGTGGACATCCAAGGATGGAACTCAGATTAAGAAAATAAGATTTGTGAAATCATAACTTAGTTCAAATACCCAAAGAAGAGTTATTGGCAAAGGAAGATGTGGTTATTGTACCTATCAATGTCATACAGAGGATCAATGCTTCAAGCTCTTAAAGGATATTATGGATGGACTGAAACTTGACAACGTGAATCAATCTCAACTGCCAAGGATGATTAGAAAGGCATGGGTACCAAAAACTCCTAAATTATGTTTTGTTGCTTTTTCATCCCTTATTGCATATTCTAGGGATTCCTGGTACTTTGATAGTGGATGCTCCCGACACATGACCGGGCTGCAACAATATCTGAATAAATTCAAGGCATGTGAAGGGGGGTTTGTCACTTTCGGCGATGGAAATAAGAGCAAGGTGATTGGCAGAGGTGAAATATTAATAGAGCAATTTCCTACCTTCACTAGTGTCCTATTGGTAGAAACTAGTGTCCTATTGGTAGAAGACTTAAAATCTAATCTCCTAAGCATCAACCAGATATGCGATGATAACTTGACAATGGAATTTTATAGAGAAAGATGTATAGTGAAGCATGGAGACAACAAGGTACTTATTGAAGAAATTCTATGTGATACTTGCTTGTGTGACTGATACGAGTTGGGACGTTGTCTCAAATCAGTGTGAAATTAGCCCGTCGGGTTCGGGTTGACCTTGTTGGACTTTTCAATAGTAGATGACCAGCTATAATCATCTGTATCTTTTATTTACCCACAAAGATGCTTGTTTATAGTTTTACCTTTAATGTCTTTATGTAAATGAGTTTTTTTAAACCACATGTTATGGTGGCGGATTTGGCAGACCTCTACTCGTTTATTAATTTTAAAAAATACAAAGTATAAAAATGTGGGGGACATAACACCGTACCTCAATAAGAAAGTTATTGCCTTTTTACTTTTACATCCACCTAGAAATTCTAATGAGTCAATGAACTTCAATTAGTGGAAGACTACAAAACTAAAACAAAAACTATACATAAACCTATAGTTTCCTAACATATGGAAGGGAAACGACAACTATTTGAATCTTGCCTATTATTGGGTGTTGCTATATCTCGCTATATATTTTACTGGATTATGCCCTTATAAGTATATACATGTACAATACTAATATTAATCTTTAAAATTAAAACAAAATTCAACACCATTTCCCTTGCCCTAGCTGCGCCACCGCTGACGCCGGAAAAATCCAGCCAAGCTCCTAGCATAGCCCCTTCCGTCCCCAGCCACCCACCATCCCCTAGCCCAGCCATCCGCCATCCCCTAGCCCAGCCATCCACCGGAACCCTATCACAGCTACCTGCCGTCCACAGCCACCCGCTGTCTACAGCTACCCAAGAAGGAGAGCGGATCTCGTCGATTGGAATCGAGAACGATCAGGGCAAGAGCAGGTGATGAGAGCGGGCTGACGAGAGAACGAGTCGGGTCGGAGAACCGAGAATGGGGCGAGGAGATCGGGAGAGGAGAACTGGGGATGGGGCAAGGAGAACCGGGCCACGAGAATGGGGAGAGGAGAGCGGGTCGGGCTGGGGAGACGAGAGCGGGGAGACAAGAAAAAGACCAAGTGACGGGCAACGAGAACCACGACCGGGCAGAGCGAAGAGAACCAGTGACGAAGAGTAGTAAGAGGAGAGAAATGCCGTGCGATGAGAACCGAGCAGTGAGAACGGGGTGATGAGAGCCACGACCGAGGATAGCGCTGGCTAGGTCACGGAGGCCCTGCGACGGCCAGAGAAGGCAGTTGAAGTGATGTTCGAAGAAGATAATGGAAGTGACGGCCGGAGAAGACAATGGTCAGAGAAAAAAAATGGGACCTCCAGCGCAGGCGAACTCCATTCTCCACTGCCGACTAGCACTGCCGGTCGTCGTCCTCCACCGCCGGCGAAGTCACCGCCGGCTGCCTTCCTCCACCGCCAGGAAACACCTCGAGTAGCGGTGGTATGTGTTTAACTGTTAATTTTATTTAATATTAATTTAAACCTATTTAAATTAAATTTAAAATACATATTATGTATTCAATAGTATAAATACATGGCGTAATCAAATAAAATATATTGCGTGATATAGCGATTTGCCTATTATTTCTCGCGGAAGACCTGCAAAAACAAATATTGAGTTTACATGTTTTGTGCTAACTAGTTTAGCTAGGAATCCACCACACTATTTTCCAAAAGGCGATAACCCTCGCCCTCAGGGCCCCGGCCGCAACGACACCACGCCCATAACCAAGGAGGTAGATCACAGAACTCCCAGTGGTCAAGCGCATGGTCCACGACTGTACTCGGTAGCCACAAGAAGCCCCCCGCATAGAGAGACCCCCCACACTGCACTTGCCGAGAGTTGAACCCGTCCCCATCAGGAATGTGACCATGCCCCTAACCACTTGGGTGATCGTGTGGGTGTCACCACACTATTTTCCTCTCTAAATATGTACGTGATGGTGTACTGCAACTTCTTGAAAACCTCCCATATGCCTCTCATCTCATAGCAGCGTCTCCACGGAATTCTGAAATCTTTTGTAACTATTTTCACTACTACACTCTATCCCAATAATTTCTTCACAGATATTTTTACGGTCTCTAATAAAAATATTTGATTATAAATATGTGTAGTTACGGACTATAATGACACACAAAAAATTGATATTTAGAAATTACATGTTACGACAAATCTAATCATATCTCATATGATAAATTTATTGTTCATATACTTATTCAAATATATAGTCTAAGTTTGGCATCTTTGACTAAAGGAAGAATCTGTGCAGAATAGGGTGAGACGGATGGAGTAACAAAAGTGAGTCATGTTTAACTTATTTCAGCTCCAATCACCTCAACTTAGTTTTTCTTAACTCTTCTCTTCTCATCTCTTCTCAACTCTTCTCAACTCAGCTCAGCTCAAATCAACTAAACTCATCTCAGCTCTTCTCAACTCATCTCAGTTTTTCTAAACTCTTCTCAGTTTTTCTAAACTCTTCTCAGTTTTTCTAAACTCTTCTTAGCTCTTCTCGACTCAACTCTTCTCAACTCCAATTAACCCAGCTCTAGTAATTTTTGATTGTCTACTTTCAACTCCATTCAAATCTTTTTAATTTAGAAAGTTCTTTAATCTTTTGAATATGAAACTTATAATAAATGTTCATATTTGACTGTATGAATTATTATAATATTGTGATTATGAAAAACATACATATTATTATAGATTTTTAATTTAGCATATTTACAATTAACATAATTATTAATTATTAACAGATTGTTAAATACCATGAAATTTTAAATAGTTTGTTTCTTGAAAGACTGTTTATGGAAAGACCAAAGTTTACACTGTAAATTAGAAGAAATCAAGATAAAATATTTGGGTTGCATTAATCGAATCATAAACTCATAACTACTCCACGTTGCATAATAATTTTTTAATATCGCAACTAAAACTTTTTACCTTTTTATAATTCTAATTCAACCCCGTCTTTCTATATGCCTATGGAAAGACGGTGTTTCCCAAGAATTTGTATATTTTAAAATCTTAATTCAAAAGTTATTTAATTAAGTTTCACTTGGGTGTTAAAATTTTAATTGCAAATTTACTATGATTGAATACTAAAAACTACCATGTAAATAATGAGAAATTAGATAATTATCAATTTTGGACAAATTCTATCTAAATTTTTAATCAGTGGTGTAAAATACATAAGCATACATCTCGTGCGCAGTAATACCAATACTGTATTCATTTACATTCATACTACCAACACTGATGTGCGTAAAACATCTCCAATACTATGAGGGTATCTCATGTATATTAGCAACAAGTCGAATTATTATGCACTTGTGGTATGATGTATTTGGAGTTGTTTGGTTTTAAAAACATTTTTTACCAATCCTATATTTGTGGTCTCGCAGTTTCTTATTTCCTACCAAAATTTAATTAATAATTTTAATATATTTCACTTAAATGTAATATTATTAATGATTGTACTTATTATATTTGTGAAATGTTTTCAATTATAAAAAATACAGTATATTTCATTTCACTTCAAACTCCATAACATCAGGGTTTGAATTCTTAATTACATCATATATTAAATTTTTAAATAAATTATGTAATTCACATGCACTATTATTTATATCATAATTAATTATTGATTATTAATACTCGGGAAAGGAGGCCTTTCCTTAAATTTATGGACAGTCCACAATGACTTTACGTTAAATGTTATGATTTTTTAAAATAAAATTTAAATGTTGTATTTTTAAAATTTTAAAAAGTAATAATATGTATTTGAATGTGAAAATATAAAAATATATAATATAAAAAGTATTTTTTTTCAAAATTTCTAGGGTAAAAAATAAGGTATACTCCCTCCGTCCCAGCTAGGGGTGGTCATCGGGTCGGGTTATTTGGTTTTCGGGTTATTCGATTTTGGTTATTCGGTTTTACCTCTAAAAAGCTCAAAAACCAAATCCGACCCAAATAACCCGAATAATCCGAACCGAATTCGGAATTCGATTTCGGTTTGAATTCGGATAAAATCCGAATAATTTTTTTTAAATGTTAAAAATACATAACTTAATTCAAAGTTCAAGAAAAATATTGAATATGTAATTTAAATTCTACATCACCAAAATAAATTCTTCAAAATTACAATCCCACCAATATAATATAAATTTAATTATAAAAATTTTAGGATTACACTTAATATTAAGGATCAATAGTTTGTTTTAATGTTTATCTTTAAAACCTTCACATTTCTTCAAGACTTGAAGCACTTCACATTTACACTGAAAACACAAAGAATTGAGAAGATTAAAACATGAATTCACGTCTGAAGGCATGAGAAGTATACGTTTCAAGGTCATAATGTTGTTAATATGTCAATGAATTGCTAAATATAAATATCAAACTCATTAAATTCGGTACTCAATCGGTTACTCATTAAATTAATCCTCATATGGAATAACTAAAGCTTGCAACAATCGAGCAGCATGCCACTCAGGTGAATGAAAAGAACCATCCACCCGTGATAGTACTCATCAGAATATGCACACCAAAATTTGAGTAATCTACTCAAAGTTACCATTAGTAGTAAACATATGGTCACACAATTCATCAGATTAGGCACATGCAAATATATTGTTGATTGCAGATACAAAAGGAAGAAGGAATACATGCAAAGTGAAACTAATTTACGACAAAGTAGAGTTTGGACCTGAAATACATTAGTTTAAACAGTATTCTAGATGGCAACACTTTGGCATAACACATTAACACGTGTGTCCTTCATTGTCAAAAGCTTCCAAACATATTTGTAACATTTTCCATGAACCAAAGAATCTATTTATTCTAATATCTTCAAACCAAGTACAAATTAGAACCACAGAAACACAACCAATTCACAGGGAATCAGAAGAAAACAAACAATAGCACACTATATTATTTAAATGTAATCCAGTGCACATCATTTACTGTATTAAACTTCTGGGCTCTTATCTTTGAAATCATTCCCAATGTAACGACAATTTCTATAGACATCCCAAATAGCATAAAAAAGTAAGAATCAGAGTCAAATGTAACAGAGCCTGGGAAAATTTATAGCATCAACTCATAAAAGAGTAATACCTGCCTGCAGTATTGTTCCCATACTTCCAATTTAAGTTACCGAAACCTGAAAGTAAACTCAGGATATAAAGAACACAACAATCTCCAATCATACACCGATCAAAATAATGAAGATTTCACAATCAACAATCAAACAATCATCCATACATGTCATAGAAAGAGGCACTCTTGCAATCCATGCTTTATATCAGGTCTATACAACATCAAAAGCAAAAGACTAAACAGAGATAATATTCAACAACCAGATTGCTAAATAAACACAGAAACATACTGCTCATCGAAGGTAATGAAAATTACTGTAAACAAACAAGGCTAAAACATCCCCTACAACAACAAGGCCAAACTAAAAGCACACATTGATGAAGTAATGAAGAGTTAGTTTACCGAAAGAGCATCCAACTAAGCCTCCTACGTGGCGTCCTTGAGCTCTACTTCTTCCCTTTCAATGAAGGAGAGAATCTGACTTTGCAAATTGAGATTACAAAATTAAATAAGCAATCTAAGCATTGGATACTACATCAAAAATCAAAATCTCAAAAGGGTGAAAAAAACTAAATTGTACCTTTGATCTTTAGATTTCGAATATAGTAACCACAAGAATTTCACTTCCACATTGCTCCACATTCAAACTTGAAATCTCCTGAAAAGGTATAAATATAAATTCAGCATCAATGATATCAACACATTTCAAATAAAGTAAAATCATGATCAAAACTTCTAATAATCCATCACATATTTCTCATTGATGTCCTCACATCTAAAATTACTTTAAATTTCCGTATAAAATCCCCAAAAGGCACAAAATATGGCAATTAGGCATACTAAGCTAGAATGACCATTATATTGGAGGTTCTCAATGCAATATAGTCCAATCCATCGGCACCTTTGAAGTCATTGCATGCATATTTGGAGTACAATATTGTATTTCCAGTAGATACAGACAGTGGTGTCCTGACTCCTTCTTCATTGAGAGGACCAGGCTCGAGGGCTATCACCTGAAATGCAACAAACATGCATGAGAAAAGAGTTAAGAATATACAAAGGACGCAACACAAAACATGTGCATAAATTACACTAGAAGTAGGAAGGCATATATCTCACGTTTCCGGGTCCCCATATATCAAGTAACCTTCAATATAAAACATATACTAACATGTAAATACTTGGCTGAACAGTAATGCTTACATTGCCAATGGATTGCTTCTCACTGGTTTCCGCTGTGAGTAACAAGCCTCCTGATGTTTTCACTTCAACCTCAGCTATATGCAAGACATTAATACAGAAGACCAAATATTTAGCATTCCTAAATAACACATAGCTTTGAGTGAATAACAAAATATCTAGAGACACAACCTAGTAAGAAGGATGACAAATGAGTCCCTCCCTAGCTTTCTAGAGATCAAGACAGGAACCTGGTTCAGTGGTCTGATCGAGTAAACCAGCCGGCTCTCCGGCTGATCGGTTTCATCCAACTGAAAAGCCATGTAGATCCGAGAAGGTGTGGATACAATTCCCTACTGGTAGATGAAGAAAATCTTAAAAGGATGGAGAACATAAAATGGGCAGAGGTGAGTGGGTGATGGGGGAAAAGAATGGGAAGTGGTAGGGTTTTGTTGAAATAGAGAGATGCGTAGCTTTGCAAGATTGTGAAATATCATTAGCCTTTTATATAGTTAGCTTATTAGGGTTTTGACATTTTGGGCTTGTTTGTTGGGTTTAGGAAAGGAAAGGTTAGTTAAGAAATTACACTTGACCCAAGTTTTAGAAGTAGCATTACATTAATATATAAACATATATAATATTTATTTATTTACAATTCGGTATTCTGGTCGGTCTTCAGTTTGAGTTTCAATATCCAAAACCAAACCAAAAACCATATTCAAAACTCGGTTTATTTAATTTGGTTATCCAAAACCATATTTTTGATTCGGTTCCGATAATTCGAATTCGGATAATTCAATTTTTGGTTTTCAGTTTTTTTGCCCACCCCAAGTCCCAGCTCAAACAACACACTTCACTTTATGTCACTATTCACTATCCAACTTTGACCACATTTGAATAGATATATAAACAATAATATTAACATATGCTATATGGTTGGATTCGTCGTAACAGGTAGTTTCACAAAAGTAACTTTTTATTTGCCATTATTATACATAGCTAAACATATTAACGGTTAGACAAGTTTCTTGATGAGCGTGAAAAGAATTATGTGCAATTTGAGTTGGGACAGAGGGAATATAGTATTAATATAAAAAATATTTTCTAATGTAGTTTAACAAATGCAGTATATTGGGTAAAAAATAATTGGCATATCCATAAACTTGTGGACATCCCGCCTGTCAGGAGACCCACTCCTATAATTTAACCGTTATCTACTTTTAATTATTTTTTTGTTCAGTTAAGTTTTAATCAGTTCAGTTCAGTTTGATTAAGTTAGGTTCAATTTAATTTGGTTCGGTTCGGTTCAGGTTGATTCAATTCCATTCTGTTAGACTCAGTCCACTTCAGTTTGCTTCAGTTCAGTTCAGTGTAATTCATTTCATTTCAGCTTTATTCAATTGGGCTCATTTTGATGCATTTCAGTTCATTTTGATTCAGTTCGGTTCATTTTGATTCAGTTCGGTTTATTTTGATTCAATTTAGTTTAATTTGATTCAATTCAATTAAGTTTGATTCACTTCAGTTCAATTATTTCCGTTTAGTTTGATTCAGTCAATATGATTCATTTCGGTTCAATTTGACTCGGTTGAGTTCAATTAGATTCGATTAATTTCATTTTGCTTTAGTTTAATTCGTTTTAGTTCAGTTTATTTCATCGACAATTAATTCAATTTACTTCAATTCCAATTAGTTCAGCTCTGCTCCAATCAGCTGCACTAAACCCCAATCAGCGCAACTTAGCTCTTCTAAACCCTACTAAGCTCTGTTAAGGACCCTTATTTTCTACAAGTTCTTTTCAATACAACTCAACTTAACTTAATTTTTATCTAATTTTTTCAATTAATTTCAACTCTAATAAATTCATGTTAACTCAACTCATCTCTATTTCAGTTGATCTAGACACAGGACGCAGACCCCACTGGCGGGGAGGGAGTAGATTTTGAAGTACTCAAAAAAAAAAGTTGAGTACAGCACCAAAGTTTACAGCATGTATCCTCGAATTTTGTGACAAGCATCCAGCTAGCCCATGTTTCAGTTGAGCTGTTCCGTACCCTACGCGGAGCCTCCACCGTTTCCTCTATAAATATTCCCCAATATCGCACCGGTGGAAAGCAGAACCAACATTTTGAAGCCATCAACGATTAGTCTTTCAATCACCCATCAACTTCAATCTTCTTCTCCACCCGATTTTGAATGGAAAAGATTAGTATGGTGAATGCTTTGGTCTTGGCTGTGGTCGCCGTGATGGCCGTCGCAGTTTCAGCTCAGGAGGCTCCGGCGCCGGCGCCTGATGCCGGAGCAGGGTTATCCGTCCCCGTTTCCGGAGCGATGGTGGTCGCCTCCCTCCTCTTCTCTTCCATGGCCTTGTTGAGGCACTAAACTCAAGGACTGATCCTTTCTGTTCTTTTTCTTACGTCACTGTTGTTGTCGTTTGCTGGATTAGATCTGGGAAGTATTCTTTACGGGAGTGTAACTTTCTTCATCTTCTTGTTAGAAGAATTTATTTGAGATTTATTATTGGCGGTGTATTTCTATGATTTTTCAATGGTTGGTATATATAATCAAATTTGGTGTGAACATTTGTGCATCATCTTCACTTGTTTTTGGTAGATTAATTTCCTTTTATTTTTTAATAAAGATATCGGCAAAGTCTAGGGAAAGACGGTCTTTCCATAAATTTATGGAAATATGAAGCTTAATTATAATAGTAAAAGAAAAAAGATAAAAGTTCTAAGTTACAATATTAAAACTTTATTATGAAACGTGTAGTAGTAATAAAGTTTATAATCCGATTCATTCAACCCAGAAATTTTATCTAAATTTATTCTAATTTATATTTTAAACTTTAGTTTTTTCATGACTTATGGAAAGACCGTCTTTCGAGAGACGGACTCTAAACTAAATAATAATATGTATTTGAATGGAAAAATATAAAAAAATATAAAGTATGATATAAAAAATAATTTTTAAAAATTTTAAATTTTGTCTGTAATTTAACAAATGCAGTGTATAGGGTAAAAAATAAGTGGTCTGTCCATAAGCTTATCAACATGCCGCCTATCAGAAAACCCGTTATCATTTTTAGGATTCCAAATTTTGTAAACTACAAAAACCTTAAATTCCTAACTATGATTGTTTTAAATACCACTAAAAATTTACTTTGGATGGAGAAAATTCTATATTTTTTAATTAAATAGTGTGCCGATTTACTGATAGATTGTATTACAATTTGTTACAGATCGGGCTAGTATGTGAGCCTCGTCCAGAACATCTCTATCTACCTTAATAATTTGTAGTATATAGAAAGTCATATTTAGGATTTGTACTTCTCTAATTAGGAGTATAACATTCGGTGGTATATCCAGATAGTTCTTTATCAAGCGTATCACATTTTCACAATTTGTGTTGAATTGTATGGAAGAAATATTCTTTGAGCATGCTTCCTTCAGCACTTTTAGGATAGCTAGTAGTTCTATTTGTGCTGCTGATAATGCCCTAATGGGTTTCGCTCCTTGCCACTGTAGGCTCGTCCCTTGATTGATAACGCACCATGCTATTGCCCCTTTCCCGAATGTCTCACAAAAGGCAACATCTGCTTGTATTTGAGTACTATTGAAATGAAGGTTGGTTGTTGTGTAATTCCTTTTCCATATTACTTCAATGTCTCCCTCCATAACAATGAACAACTTCCTAACTTGGTTCCTCGTGTGGTGTGGTTTGGTGATGCATTAGGTCGTCTTTGGGAGGGTGGTTTGTCAACTTGTCTGTCCCTCCATTTACATCGACCTTTGAGTAGTTGCTCCTTATCGTGGCCAACATCTGATCAATGGACTAGTTTACCTGTTCAATTGTTGCCCTATTCCTTGCACACCAAAATGAAATTTCCTTGTCCTCTTTTTGTGGGGCTATTTTGAACCATACTTGAAGCCATTCTCCTAGCGGTAACTTTAGGGATTTGCTAAAATCAAGGCAGAGACTGCTACAACGCCATACCCATCTTGTATAATCGCATTCAAAGATCATGTGTTCCACTGACTCCACACCAAGTGAGCATAGTTGGCATATTGTTGATACGTTTATTCCTCTTTTCTAGTAGGTTTGGGATTTTTTGGCACTCCCCTTGTACCATTCTCTAAATGTGGAATTTGATCTTCTCTCGTATTTTATATCGGTTTCCACATCATCATGGTTCCTTGTAGTGGTCCACCGTTTGTTGAAGATGACACTGTGTTGTTGGTTCTATTAGACCAGGCCGTATGGTAGACAAATTTGACCGTATACTTCCCCAACTAATCTTTTTCCCATGTTTGGTAACCATCTATTCCGAAGCTGTATCCTGGGATATGTATCTTAATTATCTTTGAGATGGCTTCTTGGGGGAAGAGGGCACCGTGGAGTGCCATAATCCATTCCCTTCCGTGATCTATTAGATCACTCACTTTGAAGCCAAGCATTGGTAGTATCTGTCCTTCTAAGCGACATGACTTTTGCTGATCTGATATCCAGTTAGCTTGGTGACGTTTGATCTAGTGACAATATTTCATTTCAGATGTGGTTTAAGCAACTTCAATCCCAAGAGAATGCCCTTTCACCCCCAAGAATCCCCTTGTTTGGGTTTGATATTTAGAAACCCCTATCTTTTGCAGTATTCACCCGTGAAAAAATAGTGAAAAACTAATCCTTGCTCGTTAATATAGACCAAGCCCATTTTGTTAGGAGGGGTTGGTTCATTTCTAGTGTGGATCGCATTCCTAGTCCTCCCATCCCTTTTGAGGAAAACATTTTCTGCCACGACATCCAGTGTACACCTCTTTATTCGGGGTCTTTAGCCTAGACAAATCTAGCCATGTGCTTATCTACCTTTTTTTACCGTTGTTTTGGGATTTAGAAGGTTCCTAGGGTGTATTGGGCTTGGGATGTTAGCACATGTTTGCGTGTGACTCTTCCCATAACCGAAAGTTTGCTCTTTCTCTAGGTTGTTGTTTTGGCTTTAAAATTTCCTTTGTAAGTATCTAAACATCTTGACAATCGAGCCTTAAAAATTTAGGTTGTGCCTTAGGTTTTTCCCTAGGACAAGGTTTGGTTTGATGTTGAAGGTTTGGCTCCTGGAATTGGATGTATAAATGTTGGCGCTTGGGGTAGCTAGAAAAAAGGATGAATATGAAAGGTGATAGTGGACATCCCTATCTCAGCCCCTTGTTTGGTCTGAACTTTGATGATAGTCCCCCCTTTGAACTTTATAGCATACAAAACTGTTGTAACAAATTCCTTGATCCAGTTCACCCATACTGGTTTGAACCCCATCCATGCCATAACCCCTTCCAGTAATACCCATGAGACTCTGTCTTAGGCCTTGCTCATATTGATTTTGAGTGCACCAACAAATATTTCCCCCCTTTTCCTCTTCCCGATGTTTCTAATTAGTTCATGTGCTATGAGGGAAATTCCCACAATGGACCGGCCTTGGATAAACACTGCATGGTTTTCGTAGACTAGGTATCCCATAACTATTTTAAGCTTAGTTTCTAGAATATTTGTTATAATTTTGTAAATGACATTGCATAGGCTTATAAGCCTTAAATCAGAGGGTTTTTTGGGTACCTTGGTTTTTGAGATGAGTGTGTTGTTTGTTATATTCCATTTCATTTGCATTCTCCCGATGGTGAAGAATTCCTAGACCACATTTGTGACGTGTTCCACGACCTCCTTCTAGTATATTTGATAGAAATATGCGGGCAAGCCATCTGGGCCTGGCGTATTCCATTTCCTCATCTGGAATATTGTTGTCTTAATCTCCTCTTAGGTAACCCCTGTGGTGAGCTCCTGGTTATGATGTGCAGAAACCGATGGTTTGATAATTCTCAGGATGTCTTCCAGCGTTATCTTGTCGAAGGGATCTTGTGACATCACATAATCATTGACCAATATTTAGCTAATATGGTTTACCACCCGTTGCTTTCTGGGGTCTGTTATCTAGCCTCCTGTGTTAACTTGAAGCTGTGTGATATGATTTCTTCCCTGTCTTTTTTTGCCCATGTTTGGAAGAACTAAGTGTTCTTATTCCCTTTTTAGCCATACCATCTTTGCCCACTACTGCCATATATATACCATTTTTTTCCAGTGAGTAACTCATCCTGCTAGTTTTAGCCTAATCGAAATTCTGCATTCCTTGGAATCTTTCTATCTCTGTTTTTTTCCCATCTGATTCACTTTCCTAGATTGCCCACGTTTTGCTTGCTCCAGTTGCTGACTCTCATTGCTGTATCCAGCAGTATGTCGATATTTTCATTGTGATTGTTTTGTCGTTGCAGCCTATTCCCCCAATTTTGTAGGTCCCATGGTTGCTACCATATTGTTCCAATTATGTCTTAGACCTCTGTTCTTCTGGCCCAGAATGCCTCAAACTTTGGTCTTACTTGTCTGGCTTATTTTCTTCCAGAACAATGCAAGCTTAATGTTAATGAGCCATGATCTAACCTCATTATAGCGTGGTTTTCCAGCCTATATCTTGGAAACAGAAGAAACCATTGATCATTTGCAAAAGCTCTATTAGTCTTTCAATGACAAGTTTGTCCCCTGCTCTTCCACTTAACAATGTGAACCATTGCCCATGATTTTGTAGCTCGGATAATTTTCCTAGTCTTAGGAGCTCCTTGATGTCAGCCATGTTTTTATCAGATACCTTGTTGCCTCCTTTTTGGCCTTCCTCCTCAACCACTTGGTTGAAGTCTCCGACTACTACTCTTGGCATTGTGTTGTGAGCCAGTAAATTATTTATATCATCTCATACTTTCCCCCCTTTTTATGGTGCCCATAAACTAATAATAGGTTCTATACATCTCCGGTGATCGAAGTAACCATACAAGAGATAAAATTTATGTAGTATTCTGCAACGACTAGTTGGACTTCCTGGGTACAGGTTACGCAGAGCCTACCACTGAACCCTACTACCTCGACTATATTCTAACTAGTAAAATCTAATTTTTCTAACCACTTACTATTCTTACTAAAGTTACACTTGCTTTCCATAAGAAATAAAATACCGGGGTTGTATAGGATAATGAGATTGTTTTGAACATTTAGTATTAGAGGTGCGTCTACCCCTTATAGTTCCAGCTGAGTGGATTCATGTACCTCTTGGTGGTTGTTTTAGTTCAACCACCAATGGTCCACAACTATGCTCTTCATCTGACCATGTCACTTCTGAAATGATTTTGTCACAGTTCCTTGCTCCGATAATTGCATTCCTGCCTTCCTCCTCACCATTTTCCATATTCATCTCCCTGTGCCTACTGATCGATCTTTGTTGTCTAGCTTGGAGGTTTTCCTCCGTTCTTGGTATCTTCACGAAAGTCAGTTCCCTAAAATCCTCTTGCAAATTCCTCTTTCTTTCGAAGCCCAGTATTCTTGCAGATGGCATAAGTGTTCCTATAGCCCACCTTATTTCTTCTCACTGGTTGTCCGGTAGCCTTTTTGTGGTCATTTTCTTCATGTCCTAGTTGTGTATAAAATTTTTCCACCCTTGAAAATTTTCTGGCTCCCAATGCTGTTCCTGACGTGTCTTGGTCTTCCACACGAGCATCCCTAATGTGCATGTTATGGACGACTTCCTTATTTTTTCAATCATCCACCTGGTGGCAGTAATTGACTTAGTTAGGTGTATTTCACCCTGATTCTTGCCCTTTTTGCTGGCTTACTTGAACATTCCCCAACTTAAATTACTCACTTGTTGATATCCCCTCCAATTTATTAACCCCCCCCCCCCCGAGTTCCCCCCCACACACCCAGATCTAAATGTGTATCCCCATTCCCCTGAGCTCTTCCAAAACCCTTTACTCACCTCTTAGACTCACTTTGATATTCACTCCATCGGTAAGACCTTGTCTTATTTCCTCAGTTCTAGATTTGAAATTCGGTGGGATTCCTATGTTGCCCTAGTGGTAATTGGCCCACCATCGCAAATTTCTTCTTCCTCCAGCGGTAGAGGTGGTGTATTTCTAGTGGGGATGAAGTTTCCTGTGAGCGATGCTGCTTTGCTTCCTTGGCTGCTTTTGTTCACTTCCATTTTCCCCTCCACCGCATTGGCCGGTGCTCCGACCAGATCGGTGTCGTGTGGGTCCCCTTGCCCTCTGCCGTTGAAGACTTTGTGTTGTTCGGGATGCGGTAGACATGGATGGATTGCTTGTAGACTTCACCCACCACAATTTTCTTTGTGTTGTTCTCCTAAGAGTCACCCAGGTACGTTATCTTTGATTGCCTATGGTTTTTTTGTTTCATGATTGTGAGGTTGGTTGTTGTCACCTTTTTGTTCGCCAGTATTCCAATTGTAAGGGTTTGGTACTATTTGGGCTGGGGCTGGATTATATGTTTGATTTGTTTCTGGGGGGTGAAGTTAGTAAGATTCATTGAATTAATTTTATTTGTTTCTTATGTTAACCGGGCCTCGATATTTGCTATGTTAGTTATCTAGGTTTCCTGTTGAGTGAGTGTTTGTTGGATGTGAGGTTGTGGTTGGGGTGTGGAGAGTGTCGTCTCATGTGATTTTTTTTGGCTTAGTTGGTTGGCTGTGGTGGTGGGCTTAATTATTTTATGTCTAGAGGCTTTATTGGGCCCGTTTGCCCCTTAGTGATTTCTTTGCCACTACTCGATTCTTCTAAAGTGCATAAAGAGTTGGGCTCATCATTGATTGATGAAATTAGTTTACCATCATTGAATGGGGCACATGTTTATGTCAGAGTGCCCACATTCTCCAGCTCATCTTGCATGTATCCTTCCTCATTCCAGCCCTCCACATCCTTATCACTTGTGTTTCCATTAATTTGGATTTGCCCCATAAACTTGTTCCTTTTTGCTTCTCTTCCAATCATTACTTTGCCCCATAGCTTTCCTTTTGCCTTTACCCTTAGCCTCTTGACAGCTTTTATTCCCAAACTTAGCCCCAAGTCTTCTTGCAAGTGATTGAAACTTGGCTCTCGTAGTTCCATTTGTACTATTGTCTAGTTAGCCCGTACATAATCTTTTTCAGCATCTGACTAAGAGCTGTTTCCAGCTGTTTGGCTAGGCTCCCAAATTTTTATACCTTTATTTATCCTCCTTACAAGTGTGAATGTACCCTTTATTTGAGGTGTACCTGTCCCTTCACCACCTAGGCCCTGACTTTTCCCTTTACTAGTAGCTATGCACCTCTTGATAGCTGTGTCATCCTTCATGATGGTTGGCAATATTTTTGCCTCATCTTCTCCTTTGCTTACATCACCGTCCTTCCAGCCTTCTTTGACCGACCAAGTTCCGGTCACCCACGCTGGTCTGTATCCGATGGCCCCTCCTGTAGTTCCGCTGGAATGGTAGCCCCGTTATCTTCATTCTCTAGATTTTCAAACATGTATTCTACAAAAGGGCTAAATAGTGGACTCAACCTTCAAATTTTGGGTGACTGTTGACTATTAGGAACTGGAGTGTTTTCCCTTGTTCTCGCTGGAGTGAATTCTTCGAACATGTCAAACTCAGAATAATACTCTAGGGAGGAGGGAATGAACTCTTCATTTACCATGTCTAACCAAAAATCTATCACCTCCAGGAGGTTCTGTAATCTATTTTCTAATACTCCATCATAGATAATGGCCTTCTCTGGTATGTTGGGTTTCAATTTCCACTCCATCACCTTGCTGGTCGTATTCCATGTTTTGTGATTGCGCCATCGGCTCGGGTGCAACAGGGAATTTTGGGTACTCCGGGTCATATGTTTCTTGACTAGCTGCAATTTCTTAAGGTGTTGGTTGGACCCCTTCAAAGTAATGGAACCCCTTTGCGAACCATATTTCACCGACTTCCAAAAACCTATCCTTATTTGTTTTTATATACTCTATCAGAAACCTCATGTATCGCCGTTGCGATAGGTTCCCATGTACTCTTAAATATAATGGGTATAGTTTTTATCCATCGCTTCTGAGTATCTTTACTCCAATCTCTTTGCCTAACTATGCAAACCTCGCCGTTTGAAATAGCTCAAATCTCTGGTCATCTTTGAAACGACATTGCCGCATTGTGTATCCAATTCCATTGAGCCTCCTGTGGAGTTTATGTACCCTTTTGTAGCCAAAACTGATCCACACTATACCCCACTTCTTACTTTCAGGTAGAAACCCGAGACAAGCGGTTGGTGGAGTGGTTTCCTCACCCTTGCGCTAACATATGAAACATTCTCCCTGACTTTTGTACCTTCAATATCAACCTTATGCACCATACCTATAAGCGATGCATATCCTGACACAGTTTCCTTTACGAACTTCTCAATGGGGAGTCTATAAATTTGTATCCATATAAGGATGTAGGTTACCCTTATATGGGAGAGCATTATCTCTGAAACCCCACGATTGAGAGCGTGAATCCCTCCTGCCACGAAATTGGCCCGTTGAACAAAACTATTAGCATGAACTTCTTGGGAACCAAAAAATATAGAATCTTCAATTCCTGACCACCACTTGGAAGTCTTGTCCCCAATTTTTTTAGACATGTTGTTGCATTCTTTGCAGCATGAAAGTTTGATAGTCCACAAAGAACCTCACCAGAGTGTCTGATTAGTTTAGGACTCCCTGCTTGTAGTCTTCATCGTCTACTACAAGGAATGGGCCCCATCTTTCCACTGTGTATGTGTTTTAGTTGAAGTCCTCCCTTAGCGGAACGTCGTGTTACCCCTCCAAGAACTCAGTACCCTGGGGTGAATTTCTGACCGCTGCTCCTCAATATAAATGTTGTCATTCTTTTGTTTGGCTATTTTAGGACCCGTTTGTACATTTCTATTTGTTGTGTTGTGTATTTAGTTATGATTGTTTGGGAATTTGGCTGGGTATGATTTATGGTTGATTTTGGGCACGTGTGTTTGATATAATTTTTGGTTTGTACGTGTTCATCGCTGAAAAGGACTTTCCATTGGATGGTAACTAGTGAAAAGGTTTTTTGTTTTGGTTTTTGGGTATCTTGTTGCTGGAGAAATATCATGATTTGTAGGGTATTATGTTTGAATTTTAATGGAAATATAACTAGGTGTGGTTTGGTGTAGAGTTTATGATGTTTAGTTGTGGAATTTATGTACTGATGTGAAAACTTTATGAACTCCTCGAGGGATTGTCAGTGTGGTTGTTGATGCCCTCCTTTGGGAGAGTTTTCTCGTGTTGCTTTCAAATCCTAGAGAGAGAATTTATAGACAACATTCCATTATAAGAGACTTGGCACGTTGGCTGGGGTTTCTAATTCTATACTTTTAAATATGCATTCATGATTGTTGACGGTCGTATCTTGGTGGTATATCGTATGGAACTATCGAGGGGCTATGTCTTAGGATACACAAGTTTGTGTACAATATTATTGGTTTTTTCTCTTCTCGTTTCATAAACGATACTAGCTACATTTGTGTATGTATATTGTTGAATCCTTTTACTAGGTTACAATAAAATGATACCCCTTATATAATTACAATAAAACAAAAAGAATTGGCAAAAATAATGACTCAGAATGCATTTTCATCCCAATTTAAAATTTACTCTCTTAGTTTTTAACAATTTTTGGGATACATTTTATATTAATTAATTATACTTATTATAAATTATAAAATTTAATAATGAAAGAGAAATCTTACGATGAATATTACAAAATTTTATATGGTAATATTATTACTTAGATATCCTAAAAATATTAAATAAGGTAGCCAATTTTAGTTATTAAAGAGTGAAAGTAAACTTTAAATTTAAAGTGGAATTACAATTTATGTATGAAAATAATAAAACATTAAATTGTAGAGAAATAATTGGCAGCGTTCGAATAAATATTTTAGTACAGTATGGTGACTCACTTTTTTTTTGAAAACCAACGTTATTCATATGAACCTTAACCAATATTACAAACCTGATTATTATTTAAACTTGTTGTTATAAGATGTTTTTCTGTAACAAGCGATCTATCAACATGGATGATACGATAAGAACCTAATTTGTGATATAAAAAGATCAAATGTCACTAGATAAGGAAGCTACACGTCAAGAAGGAGACTGATATAAACTTTGAAGTAATTGAACCTTCAACAAAGAATTCGTCCTAATCCTTAGAAGGCCTTGAGCTTCCACACGAACATCTAGCAGACCTTTCTAGCTCCCCACTGATTCTGCGTGCAAAGGTGAATAAGTTGGGAACTTGGCCGCTTGTCTCTTTAAAAGACTGACAATTTTGATATTGAATAGTCCAAGCTATCGCACCTTGCCTGCATTGAGGTAGAAAGGAACTATCAAACCGTAGAATGACAAAAGAATGCACATCATTTGACTGTTAAACTCATGTATTTGTATGTGCTTGACTTAGAGAAAATCATGATCTATATTCTTAGTTTCTAAGATGTAATTTGAGTGCGTATACAATGATATAAGGTCTTGCACAAACTTAGAGTTAATAATGCTTGTTGATGAACATGGTGGGTGCCTTCTCTGAAACCATGTTTCCATATTTCCCAGATAGTAGCACAAGGTGTGATTAAATCCTCCTGCTCAAGTGCGGAATAAAACTAGTCCTGAAATAACATTTGAAAAAAGAGGTTACACTCTTGTATTGAAAATTGAAATTGAGTCCCGAGCACCTTAACACCCTATATTTTTATTTCACTTACAGAACATATAATGTATGTTCTCAATCTCTTCTCCACACTATTTTACCAAATGACTATCAGTCACATATAATTTTTATAGCTTATCTGTTGCAGGAATTATGTTGGGAATTTCTCTCCAAGTACAAGTTGGAACCTTCATATGTAGATTTATTTTTCAGAAATGTATCAAACCTTGATTCTGTTGAGCATGCGAATCTATTATAGGTACCTTTTGGATCCTATATCCCTTCTTGCCTTACATTATCCATCTTATTTTTCCATCCAAATTAGTTTTATCATCCTAATCACAGTGTACCAATAAGTTAATCCTTAGCATTTTTTGAACTACTTGATTTGAAAAAATATCCCATAGTAATGGAAGCCTTCACTGCCGTTGTTCACTGATTAATTGAGCTACCTTAAGATCTTTATGTTGGTTTAACTAATTCAACTTCTCAGTTACATGAGAGGTGTTCGAAATCCAAGTACGTGTGAGCTTGATCATATTCCTTGAAGTTACTTTTCATCCAATATAAGGTGAAATGACATCTCTACCCTAGATTATTGATTTCCATCCAATGTATCACTTGGTAATATTTTCATCCCGAGGTAATCTGTTGTACACCAATACTTTTCTCTGATAAAACTTGCTAGCAAACTTTGCTCATGTCTAGCTATTTTCCAAGCATGTTTCACTATTAAGACTCGATTCATTTCTTGGCTTCCTAGGACCTAATCTCCCTTGAACATTTGGCTGAAACATTCTATCCTTTGACATCCAATGAATTCCTTTTCCTTCAACATCTAGTTGTAATCGTGAAGATATGACCTGTGATGGATTTTAAAATTGTAAATATTCCCATAACATTATTGAGAGGGTTGATATTGCGTGCTTTGCTTATGTGATTATTCTAGTAAGAGTTAGAAACTTAGTTTTCCATGAGTGAAACTTCATTTTGATTATGGAAATCAACTCCTCAATGATTCTCTCATTTCCATCATGAAAGGATAAATTGATAGCCAAAGTTTAAAAAAGGTGCTAGATTTTTAATTCTTAGAATTTCACATTTGTGATGGAGTAAGCACTGATCATCATGCATTAAATGCCTTATATTTGCAACTCTCTATCCAATGACGTACCCAACCATTCTCATTGTTAAACCCTTAGTTCATCCTATATGATACCCGACATATATTGTGACAGAGTATGTATAGTAGTGCTGGCAACATACATTATTATTTTAGCCCCGTGACAGGTTGAAAGTAAGGCATTTAAACTTTTTTATGCTTTCAGAATAACTAACCTTTGTAACACACCACTTTATGATAGCCATCCACTTTTGTGGTAATCCCACATGTTGCACTACTTTCATAAGAAAAGACCACTACACCCTATCATGTGCTTTAATTGTATCCACTTTAATAGCTACTAAACGTACTTTTCCTTTTCCCCCGTTCATTTCAAGCTTCCCATGAGCTAGAATATTTTCCCTTATGTTTCTTGACTGCATAAAACCCACTTGATTTCACACCAATAAATGGTTCATAATCTTCTCCGGTCTTATAGCTAATGCTTTAGCTACAATTTACACTTGATATTACAAATAAAAATAAGTTTATAACCTTCCACTACTTTCGGTGATTATTTTTGGAAAAAAGGAATTACCTAAATGTGATTCTATTCCGCTGGCGTTGGTTCTCAAGTGTCATGATTATAATGGTTGTGATAACATCTCCAACCTCATCCTAATGGTGTTCATAGAATCTTGTTGGCAACCCTTCAAGTCTAGGTGCTTTCCAAGCTTTCATATGTTTTACTGCTCGCCTGGTGTGTTGTGAACGCTTCATTAAGCTTCGAGTATCTTCAGGAAAAAATTCTCTTGTTCTTCTCAACAAGTCTTGTAGTGTTACCTTTACCCCGCACAGGGAAGATATGCGTTAGCCTAGTAAATAATTTGTTGATATATTCATTTATCAAGAACTAAATTTGTGATTGTTATGAGACCAACTATGCTTAGGGATGGAAATTTCACCCTAAACCGTATAACACTTGTCTCACCCGACTGGAATAAAATGGTGAAAATAAAAATTCAATGGATGATAAGCGGGTGATAGATAAATTTGATCGGGTGATAGGTGGATTTTTTTCATCCATCACCTCACCCACAATTCGTCACCCACTCACCTAATTATATTAATAAATTAAACAATACATACAAATTAGAATCCTAAATCCTGACTAATAATAATCCCAAAATAACTCACACACACATACTCCCCCGTCCCAGCCAAAGGCTTTTTTTTGCCAATTTTTTCAGGGCATGTTTGACCACCTATAACTTTAGTTACATATATTAATGGTATTTAAAAATAAGATCTTTTGGAAATAGATGTTGAATGGATATAATTATATCTCACATAATGATATTATTATCTATGTACTAATTGAAACTTATGGTCAAGTATAGCTCTAGAAGGTTGACCAATCAATAGGAACCTTTGGCTAAAATGAAGGAGTATATATTTCTAGTTAAATGATGCAACATATCATGGTTACTTTGTTAATCAAATCAAGCATATTTAATCATATTTTGGGTTGATATTATATGTTGTATCATATGTGTCACTTATTATTTAATAACTCTGAATTCTTTACAATATAATAGTTTCAAAGTTTAAAAAATCACAACATGTACCCCCTCTGTCCCAACCGAAGCTGGAAATTTTTTTTCCAGTCAAAGTTTATGAACTTTGACCACATATATGAATATATATATATATATATATATATATATATATATATAAATAATAGTATTATTATATGAGATACTATTAAATTCTTCATACATGTAGTTCCAAAATATTAACTTTTATGTGTCGTTATTATACGTAGTTGATTATATTTACTGTCAAACATTTTTATTGGAGACCATGGAAAATATTATGTGCAAATTTGGTTGGGACGGAGGGATTAATACAATTTTAGATGCCCTAAATACCAAAATATTGAGTACAGATAATTAAAATTAATCAGCATTTAAAAACCCGCTAATCACCTGATCCACCAATTTCTTTTTTTGTTGAATAAAATGTGCTCTTATATTATCATCATATCCCTGATAACATGCTGGCTAGGTTATGGGTATTCATTACTGCACATCTATGCACTTTTATGATATGAATGTTATGAAAAACCATAGCTAGCATTATGATGCTTCTAACTAAACCTTTTAGACATGGTGGTACAGATGGAAAATTGCTGGTGTGGTTGAGGACCATTTCGCAATCCGTGCGAATGCAGATATGAGTGGCACCCATATTACTAGCATGTGTCATTGCTTCGTATATGGCTATGATTTCCGCTTGGGCTGGTGATGCTGCATGTATTACGTGATATCCGTGGCAGGTTGAATTGTTTGATCCTTGAGCAATGCACTATGCTGCTACTGCCTTACCATCCTGTTTACGGAATGCCGCATCTGTATTGATGCACATCCAATCCTTATATTCCTAATTTTTGTGATTATCCTCTGCGTACATAGCAGTCGCATGTCTCCCACTTGTTCCACCTTTGTGCTGACAATTTGTGTCCGGTTCGCCATGTCTTCAAGTGCCACTTGTGATGAGTTCGGGTTAGCTAAAATTCTGTGTCTTGATTCCTCGCAGCTGACGTCTTCCTCATAGTATGCCCTGATAATTGCTAGAATCATTTCAACTGATGGCTTCTGTTGTTTAATTGTTGCCTTATTTCTTTCTTGCACACCAAACCGCCCATATTATGATGCATGTTAGGTTAATATCCTTCTTTTTCGATGCAGCATTGACTCATTGATGAAGCCACGATTCCAAATTGAGTGGAGATCCCTGACCAAATCAAACCCCAGTATGGATGTTCTCCATACCCTTCGTGTGATCTCACTCTAGGATCATATGAGATGCAGTTTCTACCTGTTGATGGCACATTTGGCAATATGGTGATACCTCCATCTTTTTCATTCTGAGGGCCGGTCCTGTTGGTGCAGCATTTTGCACCAGTTTCCATACGCGGAATTTAACTTTCTCCGGTATGTTTAGATGCCATAGTGTCTTCCACAAGTGCTTCTTTTCCTGTGTATTTGATTTGACGGTGGAAGATGATGGGTTCTGTCTGGTCACCTTATTCCATGCCTCATGGTATCCACTTTTGACGGTGTAATTCCCGACCAAGTCCTTGTCCCATAATTGGAAATATTTCATTCCTAGGGGTTATATGGAATGTGTATTCCTGCTATATGGTTGACAATTTCCGTGCTAAAGAATAGTCTCAATAAAGGCATACGCCACTGCTGATTACTATCGATCAAGTCACTCACCTTGAAGCCCAGTTGTGCAAGAAGTTGTGCTTCATACCTGATTGGGTTGCTGTGATTTGGAATCCACTCCTCCTGGATTCTAATTTCATGCCCATTGACAACCTGCCATTTTATTCTGCTCATGATGAGGTCTCTTCCCCACATTATGCCCCTTCAGCCCCACATTGATCCTTGTTTCAGTTTGACTTTGCAGAGATTCTCTTTGCTGCAGTACTTGGAGAGGAAAATTTTTGAGAAAAATGATTGTTTATCTGTAACCAACTTCCATGCAAGTTTTCCTAACAAAGCCTGGTTCATCTGCTTTATGGCGTGCATTCCCAGTCCTCCCTGCTATTTTGATTGGCACATCGCTGTCCACAACTTCCAGTGTATTTCCCTCCCATCTGTGTCTCCTGCCCAGATGAATTGTGCAAGATGGCTATCAATTTTCCAAGCAACCGTAGACGGATACGAAAAGTGCTGAGTGTGTACTGGATTGTTGATGCTAGCACGTGCTTGGTCAGAGTGATCCTTCCCATGACCGAGATGTCCCCTATTTCCCATATGGATGTTTTCGCCTTTACTCTTTGGATTAGTTTACTGAACATTCCCACTTTTGGGGCTGTGTAATCCATATCATGGCCAAGGAATTTATCCTTAAGTAGGTATGAAAAAATTCTGAATGTCTGCCCGAGTCTCTCCTTAGTGGTTTGTTGAGCATTTGGGCTGACTAGGAGTACCGACTTCTGAAAGTTAATTCATTGGCCCGAGTACGCTGTGAAGAGATTTAGTGTCCTTGCTAGTAGTTGATACTGCATATGAAATGTTGAAGAAAAGGATACAATCATCCGCGAACATGAGGTGTGAGACAGGTTTGACGGAACGCCCAATTTTAACACCTTGGCAGACACTTTGGAATCCATCTGATGCTATCATTGATGAGAATGCTTCCTGACAAAGGATGAATAGGAATTGCAAGAGGGGACAACCTTGCCGCCATCCCTATTTCGGTCTGAAGGCCGTTGATATTCTACCGTTGAGCCTGATGGAGTAGGACACCGTGGTGACACAAGCCATGATCCAGCGTATCCATAACCGAGGAAAGCCCATATGTTCCATCATTTTCTCCAAAAATTACCACAAAACCCGATCATAGGCCTTACTCATATCTATTTTCATGGCTGCCATCGCCTGATTCCCTTTCTTCTTCTTTCATATGAATTCGATTACTTCATGTGCTACCGGTAAATTTTCCACAATGGATCTTCCTTGAACAAAAGCCGATTGGTTACCTGAGATGAGGAACCCCATAACTTTCTTGATTCTGTTAGCTAGGATCTTCGTAATGTTTTTATATGTGACATTGCAAAGGCTTATTGGTCGTAAGTCTGCTGGTTCCTTTGGACACCTCTTCTTTGGGATAATGACCAGAGTAGTGTGATTCCACTCTATTGGCATAGAAGCGGCTGAATTTTTTTTGAATTGAAGTTGTTACCTCATCACCCACTTCAGACCAATAATGTTGGTAACAACCTGGTGGTAGGCCATCTGGTCCTGGTGCTTTCCATTTGCCCATTTGAAAAATAGCACCTTTTATATCCTGTGTGGTCACTGGTGCCTCCATCGCATTCTGTTGACTTTGATTGACTCCTTTGGTAATGAGGTTTAGGATGTCCTGCATAGTCGAATGTCCAAAGGCATCCTCCGGCATTACCAAGTCATTGAGGAAGACAGAGCTCACATGGATGTAGACTAGCTGTTGAAGATCCTTTTTCTTTGATATCCAAGTTCCTGCCTCATCCTTGAGTTTGGCAATGTAGTTCCTCCCTTTCATTTTTTGCACCTATTTGTGGAAGACTTTAGTGTTTCTATCTCCTTCTTTAAGCCACAGTGATTTGGCTCTCTGTCTCCAATAGTCATCCTGCATAGTAAGGAGTCCTTCCAATTGTACAGTCTTGTCGTGCACACCATCTGCATCCTTCTGTCTCTGCTTTGCACCAAGTTATTGTTTCACCCCTCTGATTTTGGATTCCAGCTTACCAACACTCTCTTCAACCCAGTTATGTAGTCTAGTTGCCATTTCTAGCAACTTCCTATTTAAAGATGTTGTGGTATTGTGTCCATCATTGTGGATGTCTCCTGAATGACTTTGCCCGTGCTGGATTGACCTCCAGACGCATTTTACCAGTTCCTTTGTCTGGTCATACCTTACCCACAAGGACTCAAACTTCCTCACAGTGTGATTGTCTGAAGACCTATCACTGTATTGTGTATTGATGGTGAGTGCTCCGTGATTCGATCTCATAATTGTATGGTTTGTTAGACTGTATTTCTGGAATAGTGACATCCACTTAGCATTAGCAAAAGCTCTGTCTAGTCTCTCTGGTATCAGGTCACCTCCTCCTCTACCATTGGACCAGGTATACCACTGTCCCTTATGCATAAGTTCACTTAGGTTAGCTTCCTTCAGTAGTCCATTTAAGTCCCTTGTCTCCTGAGACAGAACAGGCCTGCCACCATATTTGTCTTCCCTGTCTAGGACTTGATTAAAATCTCCTGTGATCAGAACAGGTAATTGGGTACCTTGAAGGACTACATGTAGGCAATCCAAAACTCGTTTCCTTTGAGGTCGGTCGGGATGCCCATACACAAGGATCGACATCCATTCCTTGCCTTTGGCGGTAGTAATTTTACAACATACAAAATTTTGGCAGCTTTTAACTACCGATACAAGGATCTCCGACGACCAGGCTACACAGAGTCCTCCACGTGATCCTACTAAATCTACCACTTCCCAGCTAGTGAAATAAGTTCTACCTAGCCACTTCCTAATCTTACTATAATCACATTTAGTTTCCATTGAAAATACAATATTGGGGTTATATTGATTGATGGTATTTTTTAAGAACATTACTGTCAGGGGATGCGACAGTCCCCTACAGTTCCAAGAGAGTAGATTCATGTACCTCTGGGTGGTTGTTCTGGACCAACCACCGAAATACCGCAGTTTTATGTACCCTCACCTTGCAACACAGTCTGAATCACAACATCAAAGATTCTTGCTGTGACAATAACTTGCTTGCCCTGCTCCTCACCAGGTGCTAAGTCAAATTCCTTGAAGCCGGATAGCGTCTGATGCAAAAGATCCTGCTCCTGGTCGTTTGTACGTCTCCTCTTGTTAAAAGTAATGGCACCTATCTCCTCCTGGAGGAGTCTCTTCCTCTTGACACCCAACCCTTCCGCAATCGGCATATATTCTGCCATTGCCCATAGAATAGCCTTTCTCAGCGTGTTAATGTGACCAAAATCAACATTCACATTTTGGTTCAGCAAGTGTTGTGTGGCTATTGATTTTGGCCAG
Source organism: Rubia yunnanensis (assembly GCA_037428765.1). Lineage (NCBI taxonomy): Eukaryota > Viridiplantae > Streptophyta > Magnoliopsida > Gentianales > Rubiaceae > Rubia > Rubia yunnanensis. The sequence goes on from CM075066.1 coordinate 57,822,733, forward strand.
ATTGTCGCATCACGACTTGTCCCCACAATTCCTTGTAAGTTCTGATCACCAATTCTCAACTTTCGTACTCTTTCCATATTATTCTGGATGAGAAAACTGGTAACCATTGTTGACCTGTGTGGGGCTGGAATATGTATTCCTCTTTTGCCATTACTGTTGGTAATGCTTCAAAAAATAGATTCCCCCGATCCATTAGTTGGTAGTATTGTTTTTGGATTCGACCCATCCTTTGTGTCCTGATCCTGGCCCATTTCCAAAGACTCCAAAACTGCTTGATTTCCCAAGTTATTTCCCACATGTGGTTCACACTCCATTGACCCAATCGTCCCGATTTCCTCTTGGCCTTCCAACTCTTCGGTTCTTCTACCATGAACCTCTCCATCAATACCGAATGAAACAACATTGAGGCAATGTTATTCGCCCATAACTTAATCCCCATTGATTATCAGTCCATCATCTCCCACTCCTCGATCCGTACCTTCCTCCTCCTGCATATTCGTACCTGTGTGTGGAACCCGCGGTTCCATACCACCGATCTGAGTTTGACCCAAAACATGTATGTCAACTCCGGTAGATCCACTGGTTGTAGATCCATTGTTGGCATCAGGATTGAAATGTATCCCCCCTGTCTGTTGGTCTTGATTCAGACCCACACAGATGACCCTTTTATCATGTTCATCTCCGGCATTGATTTGTGATTGTTTATGTTCATAACCAATGCCGACTAAGCAATTGCCATCATTGTGCAGTTTCTTGACCTCTCCCACCTCCACCAGGCTGATACAACTTAGAGCTTCAACCTGATATGATATGTTTTCCAGTGTTGGTGACACACCGGTATACAGTTGGATTATTTCAGGTACTATAAAATCTTGTGTTGGACTCCTATTTTCGTTGCTTTCTTGCTTTTGATGGATTGCTAATTGGGTGTGTGTGAGATGTTTGGGTTTGTGTTGTGGGAAAGGAATGGGCTGAGGTACATGACTTTGCACTATGCATTTTTGTTTGGGCCTTTGGTGATGGTGGTGGCAGAATTGTTTTGTTGAGAATAAGATGGATAGATGGGTCAATGTTTCGTTGTTGGGTTGTTTGGTTGGCAATGCTTGGGCTGGGGTTTAATATAATAGGTCAATGGCGTATGATAGGTGATAGATGATGACTTAGGCGTCACTTGGATGGATTAATGAAAAAATATTTATGTGGATGAGAGTTCACCCGACCCGAATCTCGCTTGTTGTCATCCCTAGTTGTCTTGAAGGATGTACTCCTGATGTCCCATTTTAAATTACAACGTACTTTATGACATCATTCTCTATTAAAATTTTACCGTATATTTGAATAAATATTTGAGACATAATATTATCGTATGTGATATTGTTAAATTTGTCGTAACAAGTAGTTTCTAGAAAGTAACTTTTTGTTTGCCGTTATTATAAGTAGCTAAACCTATTAATGGTCAAACATGTCTCTTAAATGGTGTACAATAATTAGGCTGTAATTTAAGGTGGGACGGAGGGAGTATGCAACTTACTATGATCGTGTGACCTTTATCCATAGAAGAGTAGAAGACCACTTACGATAGAATGTTGTGTTCCTATATCCTTGCCATCCCCAAGAGCATCTGGACCGTTGCCATCAGTAATTATATATTTTTTTGTTTAAAAAATATTGTAATTTCAATTGCAATTGTCGTTTCTCTTGTACTAAATGTCGTGGATTGAAACTACTCAGCCCAAATTCCAGGATCTATAAAGGTCCAAAAATTTTACCATCAACTTTTTCTTAATATTTCTTTACTTCAGTTTATCAGATGGTTTAAAGTACATTTCAAAACTTTAAGAACCTTATTTGGTGAAGGCTGACCAATGAGACCTTTAGTAGCATGCAATGGCCACAATTTTCAAACTATCTGAATAGCAACAGTTGTAATCCAGAAGATTATGTACCTGTGTTGAAGTATTCTTCCTGCAATCAGTAAAAATAAGTCCATGATGAGAGTTGTGACCATTATGCACCATTGCTAGTGTAAGTGGAAGGAAATAAAACATGTCTAAGACCTGCTTTATTTCCTTCCAGCCGTTCAAAATTTATGGAACTCCTATCCGGCCGTTCAAAATCGCACTCCTACCTTCGTCTTCCATTAGAGCATGTAAACCACGATCCTTTAGTAAAAGGATTGATCGCCTTTTGCCAATGTAAACCACGATCCTTCATTTTGTATATCTACTATGGCCGAAAAATTCGGGAGTTCATTAAGCTTTTGACTAGAAACCGTAGAACTAAAAATCCATCCTCCTTTATTCACTGAGCCCAATACCTGATTTAAATCACTTAATATGACCAAAGAATAACTTGAAAGGCTAAGTATTGTCCTAAGATTCTCCCATAATAACATATGATTCATCATTTTTGATTCACTATACAAAATGTTTTTTCCATACCGAGCCTTTGTTAGAGTAATTCTAGTCAAAATAGAGTTCTTACTACTCACTACTACATACATGAAGATTAATCATATTAGAACACAAGAGATCCAATCCTTCGGATCGACCCATATGATTATAAAAATAAGAGTCGGCTAGTATCAAGATTTTATCTACTAAATTGCTCATCTTAGTTTCCATCAAGAGCATAATGTCGGACATTCATATTAAGCAGACATTTGACCATCTGATGTGAAGGGGTATAGTTCATACCCCGACAATTAAAACTAAGAACTCTCACGATTGATTTCATAATTGATTTGAGTCAAGGGCCTTGAAGTCCTGTGATTGTTTAACCTGTTGCATATTTCCTCCTCCAATAGGATAAATAGTTACACTATCTAAATTTTTTCCCTCTTATTTTGAATATATATAATTGTGTATTATGCTCCAGGCTTACTCATAGAATGAGCGTGAGAAACATCAGGACCTGGAGTTGTAGTAGGGCTCAACCAGAATACTGCACTAGTTTTTCTCCCCAGGTTATGGGTTGTATCATTCTCTGATTAGAAGTATTAAAGATTGAAAGATGAATGAATTGAAGTAAAAATGAATTGACCATGAACTTGCTTCAGAAGGTTATATTCCACTGATTTTAAAACCTCCAAAACCTCCCATCATCACAGTTACCTGGCTGAAACCTGATTGGGGCATAAAAATCAATGTAGATGCCTCATGGCATCACTCCAAAAAAGCAGGCATTTCAGTCATCATAAGGAATAACGAAGGTTTTTTACATGCCAGGGGGTACTATGTTGTAGCAGATTCACCATTGCATGCTGAAACTCTAGCTATTCAATGTGGGGTACAGCTAGGATTATCTTATACATCTCAACAGGTTGTGATTGAATCTGACTGTCTGATAGCTATTAATATGATCTTACACCCTTCTGTTAGACACTGGAAATTTTTCAATCTAATGGACAATATTCAGATCTCTTTGGGTAATACTAAACTGAATCACATTTTCAGACAAGGAAACCAACCTGCTGATGATCTTGCTAAGTACATGTTACTTACTAAGACTCACCAAACTTTCAGTTGGTCAAATCTGCTTGCAAGAACAAAAGGGTTACTCTGTCTAGATAACCTGGAAGTTCCTACAGTTAGATCCCCTTATTTGGTGAACTGATGCTACTAACCGCTTTCCTCTGTTTCATTGTCAGGAACTGATGCTACACTGCAGCAACATTCAAACAGAGGAATTCTATTCAGGCTTCAAGCTTCAGGCCTTCTTGTCCCAAACTCTACTTCAATCTGCTCATCACTCAGCCCTGTTGCTTCTTCAGTTGCAGCAACTCATCTGCCTTACCCATTCTGAGCAGCACCCCAATTTCTTGCATTGGTGCTTCATAGTTGTACTTGTACATTTTGTATCATTCTGCCTGGTGCTCTTATTTTCCTAGTGATATAGGTGGCTAAGTGGTGTTTCGATTCGTCGATCACCGACCTGCTCCTTATAATTTCTAGGTATAGAAAGCAAGGCATATCTCATGGTTTGTCTGATCTGATAGGAATTTTTTGTCCTATAGATCCACTCCATTTTTTTGGAAGCAATAGCTATTGCTTCTTAGTCTAGGCTTCTTTTTCAGCTTAGTAGTTATTTTGTACTGATTGAGCCTCCAGGGCTAAATGTTGTTAGTTTGTTTTAATCTTATGGGTTTAGGGTGCCCAATATAATTCCCTCCACCTCATGGTGGTTTTCATTAAAAAAGAAAGAATTGAAGTAAAAATAAAATAAAAGATAAGTTGGATCCTGTTAGGTCAGAGTTTTCATCTGATAGCAGGTTGTGGAAGAAATATGCAAAAACCTCTCCTATTTTATTGTGTTTATCCTAATTTTAAAGATTTCAATCTTGTATGATTATCCAAGACTGATTTATGGAAATATTTAGATGTAAAAATTCACAGTTTAGCCATTTCATTCTAGTCTTTTGTAGGAAAGTATTTTCTTAATTTAGAAGTGTGGTTAATTTAGCCCTAGCCCAATTAAGGTTAGCCCTACTTTGTTGAGTGTGGGATGTATCATATATGCATTCTAAACCTGAGACCCCCCCTTTTATAATTTTTAATGTAATATTTTATCATAAATGCACATTGCTTCTTCTTGCTACTAGTCTTCTAAAACTTGTTTGGGATAGTCAAGGACACTCAACTGCATCTTTTCACCCACGTTATTCTTATAATCGATGGCACCATGGCTTCAAATGGAATGTAGACTTTGGAGCCAAAAAACACATGGCATCATCCCTCATATATGTTGATCATAAGGTTCCTTATTATGGTCCGACCATATCGTTGTTTGTAATGGTTCTCAACTCCTTATTACTCATATTGGTGATTATCAGATTTACAAGTCTATATCTTTTTATAATGTGCTTATTTTTTTATTGACCTGCCTCTACTCTGGGTCGTTAATTGTAGCCGAGCAGGGGTTGAGTAAGGTCAAAGATAAAATTTATAATTTGCACCCTAACTCACTACTACGCTACTGATATGACAGTTAGCGGTAAGCCCTGGGTATGTCCACAGAGATGCTAGGGCTCAAGTATCAACTAAAACACAACCTCGTATGGGTAATCAATCAGTACGGGTGATAGGAATAACTAGTAAAGCAAACGAGGGGGTGGGGTTGGTTTTTCAAATTAACAATTACAAAACATATAAGTAAAAAGATAAGTAATCTATTTAGCTAAGCACTTGTAAAATCATTGTGAGACATGAATGATTTAATTCTTCGATCCTCGATTCATTCACATGTAAGATTTCCAAAAACCACACTTCCCCGTACCTGTCATGTCGGGTGCGCTCGTAACCCTCCACCAACACCGCCATCGTAATTAGGGGAGTACAACAAGGTCCGACCATTGTTCTAGATATGTTTCTCCCCCTGTGCGATTACGTCCCGGGATTCCACCACAAATGCACTACTTCCCAATTATCTATCACTTAGGTCAAGGGGGCACCTTATCTATGACACTAGGGCCTCTTACAACTCTAGCTTGCTACTTTTTGCTATCTCTATCCGTAACCTCTCGGACTACTTTACGTAATTAGCTAAGACTAATGCAATGGCAAGTAAGTCATAGTAATACTTGGGTCTACCGTGCACACACTCATGCAGACGCAATGTACCCCCTTACCCATACAATCATCAGGGTTTCCCTTCCCAAAGGGGTATCAATATTTGTACCAACATGAATATAGACTAGAGTGTGTGCTTAATGGAGTGAACTATTCATGCAATTCTAACATTCAAGAACAAGTCACAATAATATCATGAACACAAATATTAGGATGAATCTAATGAATCTCACATAAGCATTAATCAAACATGTCTCCAACTTATCACCAAGTTATGGAAACTACTCCATATATATGGAATTAAAATACAGATTTGAATTCCATATCTAGGATCAAAAAAAAAGAAAAAGAAAAGAAAAGAAAAGAAAAGGAGAGAGTGTTTCTCTCTTCAAAGTTGCTCTACAATATGATAAATAATGATCTAAACTCTATCTCTCTCTATTCTACATGTTTAACCTAGTAGATTAAGGCTATATTTATAGGAGAAGGGGATTGGGATAGGCCAAAAATGACTAAACCCTCGTTCAGCAGCCGCTTGTTGTGGGCTGTCGCGGATGGCGGGATCTGCGCCATGTACTTGTCGCAGCACGCAGGATCTGGCATGGGCCATGCTAATGCCATGGCATAGGGCGCTGCATTTGGTGCGTGCCGTTGCTCCGTGTAGCTGCAGGTAGCTGAATCTGGCATGGCCCGCGCTAATACCTTTGGCACGGACCATGACCCTTGGCACATGCTATTATTTGGAAGGCGTGTTTTGGAATTCTGATCATGCATGATGCAGCCCTTGGCGCAGACCATGGTGTAGGGACTTAGTTTGCTCAGAAACTTGGCACAATCATCTAATTATCCACATCCCATTGGCTGATCTTGACATCTTGGATTTGGAACGGCGTGGGCCATCATAAATGGGATGGTCTGGGCCCATACTTAGCCAATTTTTGGCGAGGATTGGAACAGGTGCGTACACGGCCCATGGAATTGCGGTGTGTGTCAATTCCTTGTACTAGTTGCTGTTGGCACGAGGAAACACCTTTTACGCGGGACGTTGGTGCAAACCCTAAATGCCAGCGCGGACCCGTGATGCCTTGACCAGCTGAACTTGTTTCCTTTGCTATGGGTGAATCGTTAGTCTGATTTGAGAGTTTTAGTAGTCTATTTTATAGCAATCGAGAAAACAAATCCAATGAAATTAGCATTGAAGGCTAATGATTCTTGGATCGTTCTCTTTGTTTGGTGCAACTCATCAGACAACGATTCCCCATTTCTTCACTGGCCCCTTTGAACTCCGTTGCCGCCTATCTGTGACTCCAATCTCCTTCTACCACACATTGACGTTCGTGGCCTTTTTCTACTACCATTAAAGAAGTGAATGGCCTTCGATATCTTTTACCGTCCTTGCGAACGACCTTCAATATCTTCTACCACCTTTACGAACGGCCTTCACATAGAATGTAACCAAAAATTACCCATGTATGACCTACTAAAGATGATTACAAGGAAGATCTAGAAGCCTGTGGATACAAAATGTCCACTAGTACTAATTAAGTCAACAAAATTCGGGTTTTAGACAAGAAAAGCAAACATGGCCATCCAAACCTCTTGTCACTTAAACTCAACTAATACTAGAAATCCGCCAAAGAAAACAAGTTAAAACTATGCCAAATGCAATGATTAACGCATGCATAATGAAGCACATCATCTATATCAATAAAAATCTTCTTCAATTAACAAGTTAGCTCGCGATTCAAACTTTGTTGTTTGCTTTGATAATCACTCAATTATTATTCAATATATAATTTATATGGAAACTTTGGGTCATGGTCATAATGAAAATGAACTGTATGTTTTAGACTATGGTGCATTAGCCTTATTATCTATTGTGGATTTAAATAAGTTGGGTTCATATTTTAAAACTTGGTCTTCTAGGCTCAGTCATGTTGCACACTTTGTTATATCTTCTTTGCGTGCTTTTGGTTCCTTATCTATCTCATATATTTACCTAAACCGACCTTTTGTGATGCACATGCAAATGCTAAATGGAAACATTTATCCTTTCATGAAAATGACAAACATGCTGTTAGGTTGCTTGATATTGTTCATTGTGATTTATGGGGGTCCTTTCTTGTTTCATCCAATGATGGTTTCTCTTATTATGCTATTTTCCTTGATGATAATTCCTTTTTACCCACTGTGGTATAAATATGATTTTTGGGGTGTTTATCGTGACTTTAAGGCATTTGTGACAAACTAATTCTCTTCAACCATTAAGGTTTTTGAAATTCATGAGGCACATAATTCATCAATGGTCTCTTACATTTTAACTTTTATACAAAGGACATTCATCATCAAATTTCTTACCCATATACTAATGATCAAAATGGTCGGGATGAACACAAGCACCATCATATCATAGAAATTGGAATGTCTATGTTATATCACTCACACGCTCCCCTCTTTTAGTGGCTTGATGCTTTTGCCAAAGCCACTTATACCATTATCGGTTGCTGACGCTTATTCTTGGCGGGCAATCACTATTTAAATTTAGTAATGGTTGGACCAACTCTTTTGCTTTTGGTTGTCATATGTACTTTATCTTCGCCCATATGGAGATCAGAAACTCGCTCCTTTTTCCCTACATTTTTCTTGGGTACAACTCTCAATACAAAAGATATCCATGTTTGGAACCTACATCTCAGAAGATTTGTGTCACAATTCATGCTTGTTTTGATGACATTTTCTTTCCCCTTCCCAATGTAACTACATTTGTATCTCCATTCTCTTTAGAAGTCTCTACTATTTTTGATCTCAATGATTCAGAGTTTGCCTCTACACCCGCACCTGCCTTCATTGATATTCTTGATTTTTTTCAAGGTGTAATCTCCCATAGCACCCACTCCTCCTTGTTCGGTGTGTTCTTCAGATTCACTTTCTTTTTCGAGTCCAACACCTCCAATCCCTAATCCAAAGTCTCCAATTCAATCTCCTTCTCAGTCATCTGGGCCATCTCCGCCGTTTTCTGATTATGCTGATGACTCTTTTAATCCACCACCTACACGTACTTATCATATGACTATTAGGACGCTTATGTTTCTAGGAAGCCTCTAAATATCTCTGAGTACATGGTCACTGGTGTTCTTGAGGTTCTCATCGCTCAGAGTGAGTCCAACTCCCTTTATGCTCCTCGTCATCCATATTGGCTTGCAGTCATATATGAGAAGATAGCTGATCACCACCATTAGCATACTTTAGGATATGGGTACCTCGTCTTCCCGATGTTAACATTATTGGGTCCAAGAGGGTGTTCAGTGTGAAATATTAACCTTATGCTATTTTCGATCATCACAAAACACATCTTGTTACTCAGGGATAGTCTCAGATTCTGGATTTTACCTTTGATCACACTTTTAGTCCTTTGGTAAAGGCCTCCACTATTTGTAAGGTCCTTATCACTACCACTATGTAGAATTGGCCCCTTCCTTAGCTTGATACAAAAAATGCATTTTTCAACGGTGTTCTTAATGCTCTAATTTATATGGCGCAACTCTATAAGGATTCTTTTCAGCCTAAGTTTAGTGCTTATGTAAAGCTATCTATGGGCTTAAACAAACTCCCCATGCCTGGTTACCATGGTTCACTTCTTTATATTCGTGACATTAGCTTTCTTAGCAAATCAACTGATAGTATACTATTTGTATACTCTCATGGGTTCCAGCCTTCTCTGTTTTCTAGTGTATATAGATGTCATCATCCTCACTAGTAATGATTATGCAGCCATATTATGTTCATCGCTCATACTGATAAGGAGTTATCCATTAAGGATTTGGGTTCCTTACACTATTTTCTTGGTTTGGAGGTGTCCTTGAAAGGTTATCGCCGTACCTCTCAAAGTTACTATTTTTAAGCCCCAAAGTGCTTCCTAAGTACAGTTAAGTAGATAGTGGCAAATTGGGGTCGTCTACAAGGAGGAGGGATTTTCCTAAGGGTTCATGCATATAAGAGTGAATACAAGCCTCAAAATAGATATACATACATATATAAAAGCAATTAAAGAGGGGTGGAGGGGAGGAGGGATGGGTGGTTTTCTAAGCTATGAATTTAGAGATAACACAACTACCAAAGTAAGGTATCAATGCTAATCATGCAACAAACTACTAAAATGAGAATAGAACACAAATTACGGGACCTTCGGCGCAATTGATTTCCTCTTCCAAGCCTCTTATCTATCCTTGAATCCACTACCTATTCACTACTTTCACTACTTGTTCTGAAGATAAATCTTCTATCCTTGTTTGACAGTAGTTTGCAAGAGTGAATTTGACATCTCTGGTCAAACCTCACTAATAACCCCTTTAGTCGGGAAACAACTAAAGATATCCCATTAATGGCATTGAGAACAAAGAATCAGCAAGCTTGGTAACACTTGAATCTGACTCTTTGTTACTACTTGGATGTTGTTCTCAGTGTCTTACCATTACTCATTAGTATCTGGCTCTTGAAGTTATTTTTTTTAAGTCAATGAGCTGTTCTATCAACCCTTTGCGGTGCTTGCTTCCTCGTTATAACTCACACAACGCATCACCCCAGTCAAAGACCCCACCGTGGTATGTGCCAATAAGCCCACCGTGTGCAAGGTGGAAGCTCCAAAAAATGGTTTCCCAAAAATTGGTGATTAAAAGATCTAATTATTATGTGTTTCTTGGTGGTCGTTACTTTTATTGGTCTTTCTTATTCTTTTTTTCCGGCCAGTCTGCTGCCTCATTTTCACTTTAATAGGTAAGACAATTTAACTAATTAACCAAAAAAATTATTTCTCTTCATAGGTTTCAATTCTCTTTTTATTCCTTCCCACAGACATCTGCAATGTCCTCCCACATATTCTTGTTTAGATTTCAGATATATATTGGATGAATTGAAAATGGTATAAAGGTCTACTGTTTGAAATAGAGTAAAACAACATGAAATCCCAGGCCGACACCTATAGGACAAACCCTAATATGGGTTTGCAAGTCTTGATAATGGAATGCGACGTGGTCAACCAACGAAGGATGGTCATAATAAACTTTACAAGTAATTTTCTGATGTAATTGGTGGTAAAGAAGGAATATTTCTATAGAATACTTTTGGAAAAAGAGTAGATTATTCAGGATTGTCCGTTATTGTATTTGAATTTTCATCCTTAAGAGAAGGAGAACTAGAAGACATGGAGATTCCTATATACACCCAGAGCCACTCCCCTCGTGATCTGGCCACCACGTTGTAGAATGAGAGCTCGTGTGGAACCTTTTATTTCTGGAGTAACAGGGCAAAGCCAAAATATTGACCGCAAATGAAGGATGACCAATCCTTGGTTCCTACTAGCTCCCCCCCTAAGAACAACATGTGCAAGTTCCCCCGCTTTTTACTTTCACTAGTCTCCTTCTTTCCAGCAGATAAAGTAAGTAATTTCAGAGGCCATGTACGCAGGTAGAATGTAGGTTTTGAATAGTAACTAAATCTTCGACGTTCAATAATGCCTGTAAGTGGCTTTCTACTATTTATTCTTAAATAGTTTCCGAAGCATGGTTGATACTAGATAAATCGAATGGAGGAAAAAATATGATAAGTAGATACATAATTTTGAGTGTGATCAGAAAACCAAAAATCAGAAAATGACAGAGCGGCCAGTCATAGGCTATTACTTTCTTTCTTACCAGTTCTTAAGGATGCACGTGATGATCATTTTTTTGTCGTGACTCACATTCTTTGCTATCTTCTTTGGTACTATTCATTATGATCTCTCCTTTTGTTCTACATGCTCTTCTAAAGTGTTAGGCTACTCTAACTGGGACAATGCCTTTAGTCATGTTCCTACTTCACTTGTGGCTGATATTTTTACCTAAGAGCTTTCTAGTCCATTGTTTATTGTTTCAGGTCCAACCTTTGTGTTTCGTTTCATCAAACTCTGCGTTTGAGAGAGGTTTTAAAGTGGATGAGTTAAACATTCCACTAGAATTTAGTAGTTTGTAACTCTATTACACCCTTCGTCACTGGGAAATTTGCACAAAATACTTTTCAGGGCATCCAAGGAACATGTTTGACTAAAAATATATACAATTACAGACAATAATGGTGAATAAAAATTAATATTTTAAAAATACATTTTACAAAAAATCTAACTATATTTTGTACGATAGTATTATTTTTCATACATCTATTCAAATATGTTGTCAAAGTTCAACAATTTTACCTCCCAAATAGTAAGTGTGCAGATTCCCCTTTGACCAAAAAGTACTATTTATTTTAATCCAAATTAAACCATCCATAATTATTAAGCTGTACCTCTCAAAGTTACTATTTTTAAGCCCTAAAGTGCTTCCTTACTAAAATTAAGTAGATAGTGGCAAATCGGGGTCGTCCACAAGAAGAGGGAATTTCCTAAGGGTTCATGCATATAAGGGTGAATATAAGCCTTGATATAGATATACATACATATATAAAGCAAGTAAAGAGGGGTTGGTTGGTTGGTTAATTTTTCTATGTTATGAATTTAAAGACAAGACAACTAGCAAAGTAAGGTAACGATGCTAATCATGCAACAAGCTACTAAAATGAGAATATAACACAAATTACGGGGCACTAGGCACAATTGGTTTCCAATTTCAAACCTTTTATTTATCCTTGAATCCACTAACTATTTACTACTTTCACTACTTGTTGTGAAGATAAATATTCTATCTTTCTTTGATAGTAGTTTGCAAGAGTGAATTCGACATCTCTGGTCAAACCTCACCGATGACTCCTTAGTTGAGAAACAACCAAAGATATCCCATTAATGGCATTGAGAACGAAAAATCAACAATCTTGGCAACACATATAAACACTACACCGTGTCTAAGCATTGAACCAATTCATTAATTTACTAAGATTAGTCAATAACGTTCAACGTTCATAGACCTCTCCTATTTGCTACCTTAAAAAAACATGACAAAGAGTTCAACATCATCACATCATCTAGCAATTATCAAATCATCAATCCAATTAGAAGCTCTAACTCATGCTCTTGGATTCCATATCAAAAGAGGGGAAACTTTGCTACTTTTTCCCAACCCTAGCAAGTAATCATACAAGCATTTCATATACTCAAACTTCCAACAACATTAACGATATCAACAACCCACATTCAAAACTCATAATGCACAATAGCAAAAGTACCAAATAGATAGATAGAGTTCTCAAGACATGGGCTTAGAAGCCTTAATCAATTGCTCCTAAGACTAAGTTTAGCTACTAGAATTCATACTAACAATCAAGAACATTTCAAACATAATCTAAGATGAAAATAAGATGAAAAATGGAAGAAACTAGGGTTATCAAAGTGCAGAAATTGGGAAGAAAAGAGTTGGTGAATTGAGAAGATAAGGTGTGCTATTTATAGTACAAGAAAAAAGAATAATTGATTCTAGCTACCCGTTGTTCGAGACTAGCGACAAGATCTTCGTGAGTCATGACGGAGCCCAGAAACAGCATCATAGTTTTCTTTCTTCTTCTTGCTTCTTAGCTTCCTAGCTTCCTAGCTTCCTCTCCACTCCACTTCTCTTTAAATCTTCAAAAGCTCAAATGCAAGTCTTCGAATCTTCAAAGCTTGTCTTCAAAGTCTTTAAACAATTGCCTTGTAACACAAAATCCCCTTAAAAAGTAATAAAAGCGTAAAAGTTTCTCTTAACTCTCCTTAGAGAATTTCAAGGCAAAATGCAACATCTTGAGCACAAAAGTATACAAAAGTGAAATGAAAAAGTTCACAAAAGTGAATCTGAAAAGTTCCAAAATAATCATATAAAATGGACACATCAAAACTCCCCACACTTGAACCTTACTCGTCCTCGAGTAAGAAATGATTCAAGCATACAAATGAATTCACATATCCACATCCTAGACTAATATTCCTCCAATAAAAACCTCACAAAAACTCTCAATATCATGCACCCCAAAAATCTAGATCAAATGAGAACTGTTCCACACACAACCCCCAATTCCTAAATCTAACCAACCGTACCACCTATCAATTCACTAATACCCATAAAAAATGTTTCCATGTCCTGAATTGATATTCCGAAAATCCAATGGCATCAAGTGAAGTCTAAACTATATAAGATGTTCAAGCATATACTTCACTTCATAACATTACATAAACCCAAAAAATGAAGCATACCAAGAATCATGAATTTCATAACTCTACTTCGTTTTCCCGCTAAGTTGCCCAATCCCAAGAAGTCCTATGATGTTGGGCTACCCGATCCATCCATATGTCAAACGTAACCTTATGACTCCAATGCCAGAAAATGAGTAGATATTTAACAAAATTTCCTTTTTCTTTTCTTTTCTTCTCTCTCTTTCTCTCATTTTTCCAATGAGCCCTTTCTTGTTTTCATCCTAGCCACACATCATATTTCTTTGGCTCACATCTAACCAATGCATTTTGCATCTCATTTTTTCCTAGGCCACCCTTTCAGGTTTTCAGCCTATCTGGGCCCCCAATGTTGCCTAAATCGCCCTCTCGAGTTTTCAACATAGTGGGTTGCTTTTTATTTATATTTCCTTTTCATTTTCTATTTTATTTTCAAAATTTTCATATTTTCAATTTTTTTTCATTTTTCAGTGTTTTTCTAATCCAAAGTAGCAAAACACATTCTGAATGTCAAAGATACTAAAAGCATCCAAATTTATCCCAAAACCAAAAGCATCCAAAACCAAAAGCATCCGAAATGAAAGATATCCACAATCGAAGTAAGTCAAATGCTAAATCCCCTCACCACACTTAAACACTACATTGCCCTCAATGTAGAAAAAACAAAACATGGCAAAAATAATACGAATCAAAGTGGAGAGTGGAAAATTGATCACAATCACTACTGGGAAGAAGAACCGCTATGCTGTTGTTTGTACTGGGCCACCCAATCCTCGTTCCTCTTACGCCACTCACTCCGCCATGCTGCTCCGGGATCAGGGCCTGGGGCACCACCAAAATGGGACTACATCACATATACCCTGGATGAGATATGATCGATCTCCTCACCCATCCTCAACAAGCTCTATGAGATGAATAAGTTGTGCTTATCTTGCCTATTGAAGTGCTCAGCCTGCTCACGCTAGCTATCCTCCACTGTCTGCATCAAACAGGCATAGAAATTCGGAGGCGGCTGAGAAGACTGGCTATGCATGATCTCCTCCTGTATTAGCTCAGACCCCGTCTAAGGCAGAGAATGTGGTCCATCCTGAGTCGAAGTGAATGGAAGAGCACCCTTCTCAGTCAGTCTGGTAGTGGGGGTAGGTTATGAAGTTCTCTCTGAAATCCAGTCTGACACAGTGAATCCGAGTCTATCCCTAAGTCATCAACTGATGTATTAAACTATAGCTTGGTCCGGTAATGTGACACTTCTCGCCCCATACAACCAGTGGTACATGCCTGGAGTAGCTCTAGTATTGATCAGATGGAAGATATCCATCCTCCCTAATGTGATGTGGTATGACGAACCTCCACCTAAACGCTGAAAACCATCTGGGACAGTGAGGTATAAATGCTCCGCCAAGAGGGTGATCATGCCTCTTATTGATATCTACCCCTTCACCTTCTTAGCGACACTGATAACTCTGCCAACCTATAGCTCGATAACCCGTGCCCTCGATCGTGAGCTACCATAAGTGCTTGAGGTCTTTGTTAGGCACGTTCGCCAGCTCCGCCAGCAGAGTAATGTGCTTGCCAAGAATCGATGAACGAATCGGAAATTGGGAGGGATGATGATATTTCTCTTGTCCTTGGGATCCCTAACCCTCCTCGTGATGTACCAAAACTGAACATCCTCCTGGCTATTGTAGGTCGGGGCCATTAGATCTAACCTCTCCCGAATCTCCATCGTCTTCCACCTGAATGCTACCTCAATCTGTGATAGTCATATCTGAGAGACGTCATCAAGATGTAATTGGAGGAATGGCTCACATGGTTCCTGGTTCCTTGAGCGGTAGAGTCAGACAGTGGACAAGAACTCAAACGTGTATTGCCCGTAAGTGGGGGCATTCTTGCCCATGAACCCAACCAATCCTCCTTTTGCGAGGAGGCAGTGAACCGGCTCCTTAAGCCTGAGAGTCTCCAATGGTTCCTTATTAATGAAATAGGTTTCCTGAATATTCTGGGTGACCAAGAAATCCCACCTCTTTGCAAGGTTCCGGTGATTCGACTGAAACCCATGAACCTATCCGGGGTGGGTTCCGGCGGCGGTGGAGGTGGAACGGAAGAGCTTGCTGGTCGAGTAACACACGTTTTCTTGGGTGCCATAACAAATAAATGTGTATGAAGATGGAAATATTGAGCCCACAAAGAATCCTATCCCTAATAACTTGAAATTACAAAATCCCCAAAACTTAGGGTTTTGGATTTTGTTGAAGGTTGGGCCGAATTTGGGGTGTTTGTGGAGTGCATGAGGATTGGAAATGAAGGAAGGATGATTCCACTGTTATGGGAGGTTGATTGCTGGTCTGAATGGTGGAGAGGTGGTGGCTCAAGGCGGAGGACGGCGTAAAATTGGAAAAGGCTGAGGAATATGATGAGTTATACTTGTATTAAAACAATTTGAACAACATTCGCGACTTGCGAAGCTACATTTTCGAGTTGTGAACTCAAAAGTCAAACAGTCCATTAAGTCAACATTACCTTCATGACTCGTGAAAGAGGGTTTGTGAGTTGTGAATAACTTTTGGAGGTCATCGTCGTAGATCTCAAAGTTAATATTTTTAAACCCTAATGCTTCTTATCTACAATTATGTAGATAATGGCAAGTCGGGGTTGTTCACGAGAAGAGGGATCTGTCCAAGTGTTTAAACGTATAAAGCAGAAAACATACTAGGCACATATATACACATACATATAAAAACAAGTAAATGGGGGGGGGGGGGGGTTGGTTGGTTTTTTCCTAAGTTATGAAATTAAAGACAAGTAACTAGCAAAACAAGAGAAGAATGCTAATCATGCAACAAAAACAACTAAACATGATTAAGTCAACAATTAAAGGAGCCTTGGGGGCAATTGATCCCCACTTCCAAACCTCTTATAGATCCTAAATTCATTCACTCATTTACTGCCTATGGGGTATGCTATCACTTCCAAATTGAAGAGCAACATTCATTCCTTCATAATAGTAATTTACAAATGCAAACAATGACATTTTGCAAACCTCATTGACAATCTCTTTACAAAAATTACGCCTAAAGGTATTTCATCAATGGCATTTCACACGAAGGACCATAGATTTGATAACAACAAGCCTTCTACCAAACATATAGTCATTGAACTGGACAAATCACTTATTAGGCTAACCCTAGAACAAACCACATTCAAGGTTCAACCTTTTTGTGTATCTATAGGACAAATATGACATCCACATTAACATATTTATCTAGCAAGAACATAACACATTATACACAAGAAGTTCGAATTCCATGTTCTTGGATTTTCTTGTCAAATGAGCTAAGAGATTTGCTACTTTCCTAACACCTTAACACTTAAATCATACAAACACTTCATATTCTTAATCAACCCATGGTATAAATGAAGTACAATATAGCATTAATAGCACGATAAATGCTTTCCAATAAATGTTCATAAATGAGCAAAATCAAGAATCTCACTACATGGGTTAGTAAGCTTCAATCAATTTCTCCCAAAAGAGTAATTAGCTACTAGAATCCTTACTAATTAACAACAACAATCCAAACATCAATCTAGCTAAAACAAAGATGAAAATGGTAGAAACTAGGGTTTGAAAAGAGGGAAAAATGGGCTGGAGAAGAAGTGAAGAGAGAGAAGATAGAATGCTATTTATAGTGAAAAAAAAGGAAAAAAGGATTCTAGCCACCCGTTCATCGTGACTCGCAACAGGGTCCACCGTGAGTCATGACAGGCACCCAGAACCAGTATATAATTTCTTCCTCTTCTTATTCTCTAACCTTCACTCTATTTCACTTTTCTTCAAATCTTCAAGTCTTCAATTCTTCAAATCTTCAAAGATAGTTTTCAAATCTTCAAAGTCTTCAAAAGATGATCTTCAATGGCCTCCGGTCTTCAAGTCCTGATGTTCTTTCCATGCCACAAAAAATCCACTTAGAAAAGGTAAAAGAGCATAAAAGTCGCTCTTACCTCTCCTAAGAGAACTTCAAGGTAAAACCCAAGCTCGTGACAACAAAAGAGCACAAAAGTGATCCTAAAAAGTTCCAAATATATACATAAAATGGACACATCAAACCTCCCCGCACTTGAACCGTACTCGTCCTTGAGTAAGAAAAAATTCAAGCACACGAAGGAATTAACGTATCCACATCCTCAACTAGTACTCCCCCATATTGATACCTCACAAAACTCTCGATATCACACATCCCAAAGGTAAGATCAAATGAGAATTAACCGACAACCCCCATTCCTAAATCTACCAAACCATACCAACCTATCAATTCATTAATGTCCATAAAAACATCTACAAGTCCTTAATTGACAATCCCAAATCCAATGGTACAAAAAGAAGTAAAAAACATGTATGAAGTTCAAACGCATAATTCACTCTATACCAATATATCATCCCGCTAAATTACCCAATCAAGAATTTCATACCTTACTTTGTTTTTGCCACTAAACTACCCAACCCCAAGAGGTCTCATGATGATAAGCTACCTGATCCATCCATATAGCAATCGCAACCTTATGAGTCCAACGTTGAAAAATGAGTAAAATCTTAGCATTTTTGTTTTTTTCTCTTTCTCTCATTTTGCCTAGGAGCTTTTTCGGGTCTTCATCCTAGCCACACATAATATTTCTTTAGCTCACGTCTCACCGTTTACTGCACATTTAGCCTCTCATTTTGGCTTAGGTCTCTCTTTCGGGTTTTTGACCTATCCGGGCCCCCAATGTTGCCTAAGTTTCCCTCTCGAGATTTCAACTTTGCAGGTTTTGTTTTTTATATTTTTGTTCTTTTTTCAGTGTCTTTCATTTTTTCGTGTGTTTCTGATCAAAAGTAGCAAAAAGCTTTCACATGTCAAAGCTAGCATAAGTATCAAATACATCCAAGTGAAAAGCATCCCCAAAACAAAGAAAAAGATCCCAAATATCCAAGTCTAAGCAAAACAAATCCAAAGCTAAGCAGTGAAAGCAGTAAATACCCCTCCACACACTTAAAACACTACATTGCCCTCAATGTAGACAAAATAGGGAAAAAACTTACAAATAAAAGTATGGGGAGTGTAAAATAATAAGCTCACAATCGGGAGTGAGATGGCCCGGCACCATCGTCGGAATCCCTGCCATAGGTCCGCCAAACTGCACCAAACACTTGGCGTTCCTCTGATACAGCTCTCTCCCCCTCAATGCTCTAGGATGTCGGGGACTAGTGCACCACCACCCTGCGATTGCATCTCGAAAATCCTGGATGAAAGGTAATCAATCTCCTCATTCATCTCCACGAGGCTCTGGAGATGAATAGGTTATGCTCAACCTATCCACAGAAACTATGCTCGACCGTCTGCATCAAGCGCCCATAAAAATTGGGTGGAGGCTGAGAGAACTGAGGTGGCACATGATCCTCCTGCATCGGCTCGGTCTCTAGCGAAGGTGGTGGAGAATGCTACTGACATGAGTGTGACATGAGCATAAGATAGGTTTATAAGTCTATAAGTGAATGAATCGAGGATAGAAGTCATTTATCAAGCATGTTACGCAAATACGCCCAAGTGCCTGTTTATATAGTCCATCTATTTTTTTCTTTTATGCTTAGTAGTTGTTAATTAAAAAAAACAAACCTCCCTGTTTACTTTACAAGCTATTCTTAGCTACTCTTGTGGATTAACAACCTCAATGAGGTTTTTTTAAATTTATTTTTAGGCCCTAGCATCTCTGTGGGCATACCTAGGGCTTAACACTAACTACCTTATAGGTAGCATAGTAGTGAGTTGGGTGCAGAACTATAAATTTTATCTTTGACCTACCGTCGTCTGCTCGGGTTAATTTGCTTCAATTAATGACCCCGAGTGGATGCGAGTCAAAATTTGGGGTTTCTTCTGGGGATTCTGTTCCGTCTAATTGTTAATTAGCATAACGTGTTAGCAAAGTAGTTTGTATTTTGTTTTGTTATGTTTTGTTAATTCATGTGTTGAGCTGTTGTGATAGTTATCTTGTTACCTTTTGATCCATTTGCTAGTGTTTTCTTTGGAATGGTATTGTTAAACCTAGTCTATGGTACATACTCGTACCACAAACTTAGACATTTTACACCACCCGACTGAGAACACAGAAGGCCGGAGGAGAAGGAAGCAAAGAACTAGGGTAGACGTTCAACCAAGGAAGGTAGTGTTGGTAGAAGAATCACAAAGAACGGTAGAAGATAACCAAACCTTGAGGGAGCTTATAACCCTTAATTTGGAAAGTCAGCCACTATGCATCACATTCCCCCCATTACCACCAAATGTGATCTAAAGAGCAGAATGATCCACTGTCTTCCCACCTTTCATGGTATAGTTGGGAAGGACCCAAATAAGCATCTATCGGAGTTCCATTTGGTGTGTACGAACATGAAGCCAGTGGGAGTTACTGTAGACGAGCCTTCCCGTTTTCCCTTAAAGGCAAAGCCAAGGATTGGCTTTACTACTTGCCGCTAGGATACATAAGTTCTTGGATGGACAAGAAAGGAAGGTTCTCAGAGAAGTATTTTCAGGCATCCAAATCAGCCGGACTGAAGAAATTTTTTCAAACATCACCCAAGGGGCTATCGAGAGTTTGTATGATTATTGTGAGCTCTTTAAGAGATTGCTAGCGAGTTGCCCCTACCATTCATTCAAGTAGGGGGATCTAGTGTATTATTTCTTTGAGGAGCTATGCAACAAAGATATACAAATGGTGAATGCCGCTTGCAATGGTTCAATAGCAAATAAAAGCCCTAAGGTTGCAACAACTCTCTTTGAAGAAATGGCCAATGGTATGCAACAATTTTGCACAAGGTCAAGGGTTAGGGTCTTGGATGAACTCGCACAATCACCTAAGTGGGGGAGCAAGTCTAAGCTCTTGCTGCCATGATGAAGGAGCTCTTGCAAGGAAATGTACATCGAGTCAAAGTTTGCGGGGTTTGCAACCTTGACCACAATGCCGAGGCATGTCCCAAAGTCGTGAAAATTTGAAAGAGGTGAAGGTCATTGAGTACATCAACCGAGAGAGACCACCATTTGCTAGGGGTCAACAACAAGGGTTCCGGGGGAACCAAGGCCATGCAAGGCCGGATCCCTATGCAAACTCATTCAACCCAAGGTATCAAGATCATCCAAATTTCTGATGGAGGGCGGATAATTAGCCTCAAGGATATCGAGGTTGACAAGCTCCCCTCCACCAAACCCTAGAGGTGAAGGCCTTTCCGAGTGCCTTGATCTACAATTCGGATCGAGAGGATATCTTAGAAGCCACCTTTTAATTGGGGAAGAAGCATGAAGTCTTTTTGGTGAGGAGAAGTCATGAGATTAAAGACCTTGGAAATAGAGCTTTACAAAGTATCTAGATTATTGAGGTTCAAGTTGGGTAACTCGCCATCTCGGTGAGCCGACTTGAAGCTAAGAAGCTGGCAAACTCCCTTCCCAACCAGACGTCAATCCAAGGAACGTGAGTACACTCAAGTTGAGATGTAGGAAGAAAGTTTGTGAGTCCGAGAAGAAGGTTATGCAAGAGGACGATAGGGTATTGGAGTCTACCAAAGCACACTTCAAAGGGAATGAGATTGTGGTCGAGGAAGCACTTTCCAAGGAGCTTCCACCGGCTGAGGCACAAGTTACTATCCCACCTTCATTTCCAAATTCTTTGAGGGGAAGGCCAAATGTGGTGACCAATGATGCAAGCATTCAAAAAGTCTTCAAAAAGGTCAAGGTAACAATCCCTATCTTGGAATTAATTGAAAATGTGCCATCGTATGCTAAGTTTCTTAAAGTTG
This sequence comes from Rubia yunnanensis, assembly GCA_037428765.1. Classification (NCBI taxonomy): domain Eukaryota; kingdom Viridiplantae; phylum Streptophyta; class Magnoliopsida; order Gentianales; family Rubiaceae; genus Rubia; species Rubia yunnanensis. The sequence goes on from CM075066.1 coordinate 57,844,283, forward strand.
CATGCACAAAGAAGAGAAGTAGACCAACTAAGAAGATAGGACATTTGAAAATGGGGAGAGTCGCCATTTTGAACCATAAAATTTTGCCTAAAAAAAGGCAACGACCCCGGAATGTTCTCTATCCATATCTCCTTAGGTGGAAAACTTTTTGAAAATGACATGATAGATTTAGGCGCATCCATCAATGTGATTCCATTTATTCTATGTGAACACCTAGAAATAAGTGAGCTTATGGAAATTAGAGTGATTGTCCAACTCACCGATCATTCCCAAGCTAGCCCTCGTGGGCTAGTAAAGGACGTGATGGTGCAAGTTGGAAAATTGATTTTTCCAACGGACTATTATGTCCTAGATGTGGCGCACGATGGAAGTGCACCCCCAACACTTTTGGGTAGACCTTTTCTTAAAATGTCCAGAACTAAAATTGATGTCCACTTGGGAACCTTGACTATAGAAGATGATATGGACAAAGTGGAGTTTGATATCTATAAATCTAGGCATGAATCGACTAATTCTTCTTTTATGTTCAAATGTGTGACCCTATGTGATGAGCATGATTTTCATGAAACTTCTTGTTTTACTAATGAGCATGAATACTTGGATAGGTTCCGTGTTGATGATATTGTTGGTAAGTCTGATGAATTGAATGATTTGATTGATAGTATGTCTGTGGTAGACTATTTTTCCATGCTAACTAACTTTCAGAGGGAGAGGGAGAGTGTCGAGAGTTTAAAACCTACTCGACCTCCAACTAACCCCGATGTGACATTCACATACTCTATTTTAGCAAGACACGGAGATTCATTTCCTATGACATACAAGGAATTCGAAGGTAAGGATGACTCATTGTGGAGACCTCTCCACAATGATGTCATCGTGGGTGAAGTCTCCGATGGTAATTTTGGAGACCCACATGTAGGTGGTTCTAACTAGATTGCATGAAAAAAATAAGTCGTGAGGATGCAATAAATATATGGTGTTTCTTTTTGTTTTCGTGTTTTGAGTAATGATTAGGTAGATTTTTGCATGTTTGTGATGAGGATTTTGAGATGAAACTCTTGTTGATTTGAGAATTTGAATTCGAGTATCGTGATTGTGTTTCGATGGAATTAGATTTGATGTGTGACATAGGTTTTATGGAAAAGAGGAAAAAAAACAAAGGAATAGGTAAAAATTGTGCCAACCTCATGCCAAAGCCTGACATGGTCCGCACCAAGTGCCACGGTCAATGCCAGGAGAGTTGGCACGTGAGGATTCCTTGCGCCGAAAAGATTGGCACGGAGGGTTGGTTCATGCTAGAAGGTTTGGCACGAGATTTTCGTCCGTACCAGATACCCTTCTGCTCCGATTTTCCAATTTTTCGCTGTCAAATTTTTCCAAAAATGCAAATTCTCAAAAATTCTTAAGTTCAAACTTAAAAATACATTTTCGGTTCAAATATTTTGAAATTCCCTAATTCCTTAGGACTTTTTATGCAAATAGTACTTCCAACATCCCTTGGAATTAATTGATTGGTAATATTGTCCCCTAATTTGCAATTTTCAAAATTCCATTATTCTTCTAAGTGCAATTTGAAATTTAGAGTTCGAGACTCATGGTTTTGTTTGGAGTGGAATTACGCTGGGCTTCCTGTTTTTGGATGCAGGGTTTTCAACAGTCCATTGGCATAAATAATAAAAGAATAAAGTGCTTATATGATCCTATGTTTTGAGGGTTTGTGCTAATATGACTCTGTGAAGTTGGAAAATGCTATTGTAACCCTTTTTTTTGCTAAAATGTGCAAATATAACCCTAGAGGCCTGAATTCGACCGTGAATACATGCCATGACTACTATACCCCTGTTGTAAAAAAAAGTTAAAAGACAATTATGCCCTCATTGTTTATTAACCACAGAAATTTTCTTCACTTTTCTTCTCCATTCCTCTTTTCTTCTTCTCTTTTCTACTCCTATTTTCTTCTGAACGTTTCTTCTCCTCTTTTCTTCTTCTCTTTTCTTCTTCGTTCTCGTCTGAACCCCGTTTTCACACTCTGCAAATCCCCTAGCTCCACTCTTCGCACTCCGATGAAGATTCCATTTTTTCACACTCTGGGAATTTGTAGTTCTGATAGATTTTTTTATTTCAATGGTGAAGTTTTATGGATTTGAAATCTACTTTTTTTTTCCTTTCCTTCAATTTAGATGCATAAATTTGAGCTGATGATGGATTTTGTTACTGGATTTTGTGTTATTGACTGATGTTATAATATAAGTTTAGCTTATCCAAAATGGAAAGGTGTAAGCATTATGTTTCCGATGTTTATGTTGAGATTTCTCTTGATCTTTGTCTCTTTATAGCTTGTTGATGGAGAAAGACATAACTTTCAGTGCTGTTGCTGGAGAAATACTTTGATTCTGTGTTTTTTTTAAAAGCTCAGGTCTGCTAGTGAATTCCCAGATTCTGGATGTCGTGCCGCCGATGAGCGGTGGTGGCGGTGGATGTGGCGAAGCAGTGGTAGACCAGCAGTGGTAGACCAGTAGTGGTGGTGGTGGAGTGGCGGTGGAAGTGGCGGAGCAGTGGTAAACCAGCAGTGGTGGTGGTGGTGGCAGTGGAAGTGGCGGAGCTGTGGTAGGCCAGCAGTGGTGGTGGTGGTAGCGGTGGAGTGGAGGTGGTGGTGGTGGAGCGGCGGTGGTGGTGGTGGAACTACGCTGGTAGTGGTGGTGGAGCGGCGGTTGTGGTGGTGGAGTGACGGTTGCGGTGGTGGAGAAGCTGTGGTGGTGGGGGTGCTTTTGATGAATGCTAGGGTATTTTAGTCTATACATTTGTAATTTGAATGCTGGGGGCAGTTTAGTCTTTTTAATTTTGGTCAATGCTGGAAATTACTAAGTCAATGCCGGAATAGAGCCAAAGGGTTATATGGGCACTTCTGATGGAAAACACAGGGCTACAATAGCAATTTCAACTTCACAGGGTCATATTAGCACAAACCTCTAAAATATAGGGCCATATCAGTATTTTGCCCATAATAAAAAAAGAGGGGGAATAACACAAATATGAAGGCCCTTTGGAGCTACGAGAGTGAGTGTTACTATTTCTCCCAACCTCACTTATATTTTTATATGGTTGTTGTTGCATTAAAGACAATACATCAGTTAAGTGTGGGGGAGGGAGTAGTTAGCACTTAGGGAGTATTCATTCTTGGATTTCCCGGTTCATTTCATGTTTTTCTTGGTAGTTTTTCTTAATTGTTTGTCGATTTTGGTTTTTGATTGTCGTGGGATGCTTTTGGATGGATACTTGTTGGCATGACATGCTATGCTAGGGTTCCTAGTTTTCATGAGGTTGGTTGTTTTTAGGATATTGGTGGTGTAATTTTTTGTATTGAGTCTATCTTTTGTAGTATGAAGCCCGAGCAATTTCATGCTATACCAAAAAAATTGAATAATTTGAAAAAAATGAAAAAACTTGGACAAGTTGAAAACCCAAAAGGGCGACTTGTGTAACATTGGGAAAAATGTGGATAGGTCGAAATACCTAGGTAAAATTGACAAGCTAGACCTTGCTAGGATTACAAGCCTAGGCAAAAATGAGAGGCCGTGTGGAAAAAGGTAAGAAGTGAGTACCCTTTGTGTGTTATAGCTAGGATGAAAACCCGAAAGGGCTCCTAGGCAAAATGAGAGAAATTGAGAGAAAACAAAAAACTCGGTTGATGACACATTTGCTTCCTTGGTTGTAACTAGGTCAAGAATTATGAGTTATTTCTATGTTACAATAGAGTCGACCACTCTTGGATTTCCTTGGTGGATTTTCTTTGGGAGACGACTCTTTCATTGCTTTTGGGGATCATTTTGGGAAACGTAAACTAGCTTGACACTTATCTTCTTTGCTTACCTTTTTCCACATTTTACTTTTGGGTGGTCAGATTGCTTAGGTACTTCGAGGAGTGTGAGGGTTATGAGATTCCTTCTCTTTTAGGGGAAACATAGTAATCTAGGAATAAGTTGAATGCCTCAGTTAACTTATGTTCGCACGCTACATTTTGCTTATTCTTTTCTTGTCTTTATAACTCTCGGACGAGTAGAGGGTTAAGTGTGTAGGGTCTGATGTGCTTTGTTATGCGTGCATTAACCGTTGCATTCGTCATAATAATTGGCTAGTTTTATGTGGTGGATTGCTAGTATTAGTTAAGTTTACGTGAAAAGGGGTTTAGATGGCCATGTTTGGTTTTCTTGTCTAAATCCCGTGTTTTGTAGTCTTAATTTGTACTAATGGACATCTTGTATCCACGGGCATCTAGATCTTCCTTGTGAAATCCTTAGTAGGTCGTCTGTGGGTACTTTTTTCGTTACATTCTATGTGAAAGTCGTTTGTAAGGCTGGTAGAAGATATTGAAGGCCGTTCGGAAAGACGGTAGAGAATATCAAAATCCATTCATACTAGAATGGTAGTAGATAAAGGCCAAGAAAATCAAACTGTGGTAGAAGGAGATTGGAGTAAAAAATAGGTTGCATTGGAGTTCAAGGTGACCAATGAAGAAATGGTGAATTATGGTCCTATGAGTTGCTTCAAAGTCTGAGAATGATCCGAATAGAATTAGCCTTTAAGGTTGATTCTAATGGATCGTTTTCTCAAGCGTTACAAAATTGACTACTAGAACTCTCAAATTGGACTAACGGTTCATACGTAGTGAAGAAAAGAAGTTTAGCCGACCAAGGTACAAATGGGTCGGTGCAGATCGCTCAAAGATGGCTCATGTGTCCATTTTATATGCATATTTTAGGAATTTTTGGGATCTCTTTTGTGCTCCTTTGTTATCAAGAGCTTTGGTTTTACTTTGAAATTCTCTTAGGAGAGGCATGAGCAATTTTATGCTCTTTTACCTTTTCTAAGGGGGTATTGTGTGACACAGATAGAACATCGAGACTTGAAGACTGGAGGCCATTGAAGATCATCTTTTTAATACTTTGAAGATTTGAAGACTAGCTTTGAAGATTTGAAAACTTGAAGACTTGAAGAGTTTAAGGAGTGTGTAATGGAATGAGGGCTAGAAGATAAGAATAAGAGCAAAAATATATTCTGCTCTGGTTGCATGTCGTGAGTCGCGATGGACCCTGTCGCCACTCGCGATGAACGGGTGGCCAGAAAACCATCTTCTTTTTCTTGTACTATAAATAGCACTTTTATCCTCTCTTTCCTCACTTCTTCTCCTTTGCAAATTCAGAGCCAAAAGCCCTAGGTTTCTCTCTTTTTCATCTTGTTTCATCTTTGATTTTATGTTTGAATTGTTTTTGTTAATTAGTATGGGTTTTAGTAGCTAAATCTAGTTCTTGGGAGCAATTTACCAAGGCTTCCAAGCCCATGTCTTAGGAACACTTTGTAACCTATTTAATACTCTTGCTAGAAGACAAGAAGAAGAGCAAAAATATATTCTGCTTTGGTTGCCCGTCGTGAGTTGCAATGGACCCTGTTGCACTCGCAACGAACGGGTGGCTAGAAATCCATCTTTTTTTCTTGTACTATAAATAGCACTTTTATCCTCTCTTTCCACACTTCTTTTCATTTGTGAATTTAGAGCCAAAAACCCTAGGTTTCTCTCTTGTTCATCTTTTTTCATCTTTGATTTGTGTTTGAATTGTTGTTGTTAATTAGTTTGGGTTTTAGTAGCTAAATCTAGTGCTTGGAGAAATTGACCAAGGCTTCCAAGCCCATGTCTTGAGAACACTTTGTAGCCTATTTATTACTCTTGCTATTGTGCATTTATGGAGCATTGAATATGTTTTGTTAATGTCATTAATGTTCTTGAAAGCTTGAGTATATGAAATACTTATATGATTAATTGTTAGGGTTTGGGAAAAAGTAGCTAAGTTTCCCTATTCTTGATATGACATCCAAGAGTATGAATTAGAGCTTTTGATTGTATTGATGGGTTGATAATTGCTATATGAATGTGATAATGTTGAACTCGTTGTCATGTTTATTTTATATAGCAAATGAGAAAAGTCTATGAATGTCGATCATTCTTGACTAATCTTCTATAAATGAATAAATTGGTTAAAGTTTTAGACATGGTGTAATGTTTCTAAGTGTTTCCAAGCTTGTTGATTCTTAATGTTCGATAGAGGTTAGACCCAAGAAGGCCATTGGGCCACAGGTATGGCAGCCTGATTAGAGGAATATTTAATACTTTAACTTAATTACCACATTTGTGGATTATTAAGGGAGATAATTAAGGAGTACGTTATTTATGACATAGGGTATAAATACAAGGTACACATTTACTTATTATTCATTCTGTCTTAATCATATTGAACGCTTGGCCTAACTTAAACATTGGAGTGCTGACCCCTGGAACCCCAGGGATAGTTCGATTGCAGGTCCATTCGAGAAGAACCCAAGCCCACGAACCAATCGATGGACGAACACACATCAAGTGGCACCGACTGTGGGGACGACTACGCCGGATCAAGGGTTTGGAGAGTTTATGTCCATGGTAGTTTGGAGGAGTGAAGATTTAGGTCAATAGGTACGGGGGCTGGATCTCCACCAAGGTTAACATCAGAGAATCTAGAAGGAGGAAACAACGCCTTCATCGAGGATAGTGACATAGCTAATACTCAATCGACGGGAGCGAAGTTGCGAGCTAAACCCAGCATAGGCATAGGCCATGAGGGGGGACAAACCTCAGTGGTGATTGGTGCAAACATCCTGGTACCAATCCAGCATGTTATGACGGGGCCCTCAAGGACTTTAGAAGTGATGGGATAGCAAATACAGGGAAATACCGATCCCCTACTCGACATGGTGATTAAATCGAGGGATGAAAGGTTTGTGGAAGTTTTGGGAGACTTGTATGTGGAAGCATATGGCCAACATGGGCAAGGAAATCAAAACGTAGAGAGGGCAACCCAAAATCAAGATGTGGAACGAGCAGCTTAGGTCCTGGTTGCGGTTGGTTACCGGATCACCCCTCCTCCGAGGGATGATAGAGTCACAATGGGGGCAGTACCACCCTCGCCTTTGGAAATAACTACAGGGTGGGCCTCTCAGCCCTGACCCCCATTAGCCTACCCTTATCAAGGATATGTTGCACAACGGCTACAGGCTAGGCCCCAGCCTTCCATTCCTGGTTATTCCCAAGGTCCTCTATATGTGCTACCTCCGCTAGCCCCATCTGCTCCTACCCTCGACCTGGCCAGTCCATGAGCAGTACATGTAATGATGACTTCTTTTGTCACGCAAGGATATGAGAGTATGGGAATCGGTCATGGGCTATACAATCCTTATGTTTAACCGCCATCACCACCAGCAGACCCGAACCTTGGACAGCACTGGATGAACCCAGTATACAGAGGAACTTAACCTATTTATATGCCACAATTTGGTGGTCACGATAGGGGGGCTAAACCTGCCAGTGGGTCAGCATGAACCCCCCTCGAATGCAAGTGAATCGTTAAGAAAGGAATTGGATAGGTTGATCGACCCCTTGGGCCAGGATGGGGGTCTCCTTTAAGCTCGGTGATTACAGGGGTTCGATGGCCAATAGAAGTCAAGCCCCTTGGAAGGACTTCCCACTTACAGTGGTGAAATGTACCCTCAAGAGTTCATACAGACATTCCTGGGCTTGATGAGTTTAAGGGACTTTGATGAGAAATTGACATGCAAGCTGGTAGGAAGCTACTTGTGGAGAAAGGCACAAGAGTGGTTTAATAAGTTGCCAAGGGGCTCACTCTAATCATATCGGGACTTCAGCAGAGTATTTCTGAGCCAGTATGCACATAAAAATAAATTTACCAAAACTTTGTTAGAACTCTACCAGACTAAACAAAAGCCAGAGGAAAGCATAGAAACCTTTTATCATCGATATGTATATGAGAGTTTGGGGGTGATAGAAACGATGGAGAATGAGGTAATCCAGGGGTACCTGCTGGGGATGCAGGATGTAGAATTATACAAGAAGCTGAGTACTAATACTCCTAAGATACTGCAAAAACTTCAAGAGGTCATGGAGCAATATTCGAGGGTAGAGGAGACATCTAGCAGGAAAAGAGATAGCCTTGCAGAGAAAACAGGAAGTAATCTAGAGCATAAAGGGAAGAGGCCGGTCGAACCCATAAGAACACCATTCGAGAGGTATAATCGGTTTCCCCAACACTCAGAGGAAGAACCCCTGCACAGATTTTAAGCATACATAGAGGTTTGTTTCAGAAAGCTCCACCTTTGCAGAGTTTGTAAAACTCAGTTGGAGCCCGGAGAACAACGAATTGGTACTGTGATCATCACATAGATTATGGTCATGACACAAACGATTACATGCAGTTGAGAATGGAGATTGATAGGTGTGAGCGAGAAGGCCAGTTTCGAGTACAAGGACATAGGAACCACGCGGCCCCATCGAGGCCCCAGATGAATCATTGGCAGCCTTACAGAATAAAGAATTAAAAAAATGGAGATAGAGGAGATAAAATGCCTTGAGAACAGGTTGTTCGAGACAGGGGGTAGGGAGGAAGGCAAGATAGACCCCCAGGAGCAACGGGGGGGGGGGGGGGGGAGGGGGGGGGGAGGGGGGGGGGGGAATCAGGAAAATAAAAATGGAGAAAACCCACCCATCCGAAAGGGTAAATCCTCGAACGCTGTTATAAAGGCTGAAGCTCGAAGGGTTCCCACGGAAGAGCCCAGTTATAAGAGGTTTTGGCGGGATGAGACTGTCACTTTCTCGGAAGCAGATGCTGTGCCAGACCAAACACCCCATGCAGACCCCATGGTAAATGCAGCCATTATTGGAACGTCCTTGATCAGGAGAGTGTTCGTTGATGATGGGACCGAGGTAGAAGTGATGTTTGCTGGGTGTTTTCACCAGTTAGACACACGACATCAGAATTTGAAAAAAATCTGCTTCCTCTTTATCAGAGATAACATTGCCCATTCGAGTGGCGGATAGCGACAAGGGAGTGACCATCATGTGTAGTTTTGCTATTGTGGATGCACCTTCCCCTTATAATGTGATCTTAGAAAGTCCATGGATGTGCCAGGCTCGGGAAGTCTGGTCACCCTACCACCTGATGATGAAGTTCCCAACTGAAAAGGGGGTGGCATCCATTCGAAGGGATCATACTATGGCACAAAAATGTAACCTAATGGCAGTGCAAGAGGCGAGGGAACGAAGGGCTGTAGCGGCAGTGCACATGGAGGCAGGATTAGCTGATACAATACAATTGCCCATTCAGGATAAAAGGTCAGTAGTTGTAAGGAAACTAATTCCTAAAGATGTGAAAGGAGGACTGCAAGATTTATTAGGAAAGTATGGATATGTGTTCCCATGGGATGCATCTGACCTGACGCAGGTTCATTTGAGTCTCGCATTGCATAGGCTGAATATCGACTCTTCGATTAAACCAATGAAGTAGAAGAGAAAAGTGTTCGCTCCCAAACGAGCTTAAGCAATTAAAGAGGAGGTGGAAAAATTATTGAAGGCAGACGTGATCGAGGAGGTATTCTATCCAGATTGGATTGCTAACCCAGTTATGGTTCCAAAGCATGATGAAGCATGGATGATGTGTCTAGACTTTACAAACCTGAATAAATGTTGTCCCAAAGATAGTTACCCGTTGCCACCAATCGATAAGTTGGTGGAAGCCATCAATAGATACCGAATTTTGGCATTCTTTGGCTCACATAAGGGGTACCAAAAAATTCTCATGGCGAAGGAAGACAGGGAAAAAACATCGTTCATTACAAACGTGGGCACGTACTGCTATAAGAAGATGCCCATTGGGTTGAAGAATGCTGGAGCTACTTATCAGAGGCTGGTCAATAGACTGTTCAAGGGACAGATAGAGAAAATATGGAGATATATGTGGATGACATGGTGGTCAAAAGTAAGAGTTATGAATAATTTTTAAAAGACCTGGAAGAAACATTCGGTAAGCTTCAGGAAGCTAATTTGAAGTTGAACCTGTCTAAGTGTGTCATTAGTGTGGGGGCAGGAAAGTTTCAGATTCATGGTCTCAGAGATGGAGATCAATGTAAACTCGAAAAAGGTTAAAGCTCTGAGGACAATGAAAACCCCTCAATCGATAAAGAATGTGCAGAAGCTTACGGAAATCTTGGCAACATTAAGTAGGTTCTTATAGAAGGGGGCAGAGAAGCACTTGCCTTTCTTTGATGTTCTTCAAAGGGAAAAGAAGTTCGAGTGGAATGGTATGTGTGATGAGGCATTTGAGCAATTGAAAGAGCATTTGGGGACATTTCCTACCTTGATGAAACCAGACAAAGATGAGACGTTGTACTTGTATATTTTTGCATCACCGCTAGCAATTAGCGTGACTTTGGTTAAAGAAAAAGAAAATTTTTAGCACCCAATCTACTTCGTTAGCCATGCCTTAAAGGGGCCAAAGATGAGGTATACAGTTCTCGAAAGATTGATTTTAGCTCTCGCGCATGCAGCCCAAAGGTTGAGACCCTACTTCCATGGACATAAGATAGTGGTGCTCACGAACCACCCAATCTGACAGATCCTGCTAAGGCCAGAGATTTTCGAAAGAATAATGAAGTGGGCAGTAGAGTTGGGAGATCATGATATCCAGTATCAACCTAGAGTTGAGATTAAGGGGCAGCCACTAGCAGATTTTATAGTGGAAACTACAGAACCCCTTGAATAGTGTTTGAAGCCTAGTCAGAATGAATAAATAAGGCAAAGAAAGATATGGAAGTTGTATGTGGATGGTTCGTCACACTCGGGAGGAAGTGGGGCCAGGGTCCTACTAACTAGCCCCGAGGGCAGAGACTATCCTTATGCATTGAACTTTTCATTCAAAGCAACTAACAATGAAGGTGAGTATGAGGCATTGATCACTGGATTGCACCTCGCGAAAGAGCTGCAAGTGGAGGAACTGGAGGTTTTCAGTGATTCTCAAATTGTGGTTTAACAGGTGAATAGGGAGTACGAGGCTAGAGCATAATATGTGGAGATATCCCGAGGTAGTAAAGAACTTGTTTTTTTTCAAATTTTATACATTGACACAGGTTTCGAGGGAAAACAACCATAAAGCATACGCTCTAAGTAAGCTCGCTTCTTTGGATTTGGGAACCCAATCTCCACAGCAACTCCTCATGGAAACTTTGAGCAAGCGAAGTTTTGAAGAGCCTGAAGTGCTGGTGGTTGAAATACCAAACTCGTGGATGACACCGTTTGTGACATAACTTCAAGTGGTAATCCTGCCAGAAAATGAAGTAGATGCTAGAAAGATAAGGTTGAAGGCTCCAATGTATGTGTTGCAAGAAGAAGAGTTAAATAGAAGAGGCCATTTGCAGCCGTAACTTCGATGTGTTAACTCTCACAAAGCAGATTACCTCGTAAGGGAGGTTCACAAAGGGGTATGTGGCAGCCATCAGAGAGCCAAATCCATGGTGAGTAGGCTCATTCGAGCAGGATTTTACTGGCCGATAATGTTCGAGGACGCTAACCGGTATATTCAGGCTTGCCATCAGTGTCAGAGACATGCACCTATAAAACATGTTCCACAGGAAGAAATCAGAAACATCTATAGTTCGTGGCCATTTGACAAATGTGGAATCGATTTGGTGGGCCAGTTTCTGGAAGTGCCTGGAAAATTTAGGTACTTAATAGTGACAGTTGATTATTTCACCAAATGGGTAGAAGTCGAGTCCTTGAAAAACATAAGGGTTAAGGCGGTTCATCTCCTTTTTCTAGTAGAACATTGTGTACCGTTTTGGAATTTCAACGTTTTGGTGACTAAAACGAGAAAGGCTGAAAGGAGCCTGAGGGGAATTTAGCAGCAAATTGGTAAGGGCCTCCTTATAAATTGATCGAATCGCATCTTGGAGGAAGTTATGTTCTCGAATTAATAAACGTGATTTGAGTACCAAGAAGGTGGAACATTAGTAACTTGAGAAAATACTACCAGCTATGATGATCGAGTGGTTTACTCTAAAGCAGAACTCTAGTTGGTATTCGAGCAGGTTGCTTTAAAGTGGTGCTCTAGATGATGTTTCCAGCTGCGGCCGATGTTCGAGTGGTTTGCTCTAAAGCGGCACTTTAGTTGGTATTCGAGCGGGGTGCTTTAAAGGAGCGCTTTAGATGATGTTTCCAGCTATGGCTGTTGTTCAAGTGGTTTGTTCTAAAGCGGCACTCTAGTTGATGTTCGAGTAGTTGGTTCTAAAGCGGCACTCTAGATTATGTTTGAGTGGTTTGCTCTAAAGCGGCACTCTAGGTGATGTTCGAGTTGTTAGTTCTAAAGCGGCACTCTGGTTGATGTTTGAGTTGTTGGCTCTAAAGTGGCACTCGAAAGCTATATTGTACTCTTGAAATGATAAGCTAGTAGGCAAAATTGGCAGGATGTAGTTGGAAACACCGAATGTAGGTAAAATGCTTGTCTAAATTGCTTAATTTCTATTTACCAAACATGCAGAGAGAGCCCCCTGTTCAAGGGGTAAAATATTAGAGATGGAAAGAATACTAATTATTCATTCAAATTCCAACAAATAATAAGAATACAATATTCACACTAACAATTATACAAGTTGATCCATCAACATATGTTCATTCACTGGGAGGAAATCCCGCATGAAACAACTCTTCAGGGGAAATAGGCTTTCCTAGCTTCTTCACGTTTTCCTCTATTTCTTCGAGCTCTTTAAGCTTTATACCAGCCACCCTTTGGATATCCTTCATTTGCTCCTCTATAGGACATTATGAGGAATCGAGGGGAGTGACGGCGACGGTCCTAAACTGTTTCATCGTGGAAGGTTTGAATGGGGACTTCGAGGATGACCCAACACTTTTGCGGCATTTTGAGGAAGACCCTTGGCTAATTTTGCTCAATGGGACAAGGTTCCATTCAACTCTTGTTTTAACAGCAGACTTCTATGACCGAGGGGCAGAGTGAAAACTCGAGGGGGTAAATCCCTTTACCTTTAGTTCTGCTAGCCAATCGAGATTGAGGTCAAAAGCCTTCTTCTGCCGTGGAGTCCCATTCCCATGAACGTTCACCTCTTCCATCCACTACCGGGCAGCTTTATGTAGAAACTTTGGAAGATGATTGTTGCTGATTAAGTAGGAGAATGGTATACCGTGAGAAAGCATATGGGCACGAAGGCTTACTTTGTGTGCTGCAATTTTTTCTTCAAATTCAGCGATACGCTATTCAATTTTTGTAACTTGTACCTTCCAGGCCTCGATCTCCCCAGCGAGTTTTGAGTTTTCTAATAAAAGAGATTCAACCAAAGAGCTATCTTCAACTGAAGGGCTACCTCGAGGGGCTTGAGGGACTGAATGGTGTTTGCTTGTGGAAGGGGAGGGGGGGTGGTCCTCGCTAGCTATCTTCCAAGCAAGTAAGTCCTGTTCAAGGCTAGCCACTCTGCGTTGAGCTAACACATGTTGTTCGGCAATTAATTCCCTCTGGGCTACCAGTCTGCGGTTTTTGCCCAAGCAACTGATTATAAGCCCTTCCACTACTGAAAGCCTAGTTTCATTGGCAAGGTAGGGCTTTAGAGAACCGAACTTCAAATAAATTTAACGCATCAGTTCTTTTAGTTCTTCATTAGCGGGATCACGACCCTTAACCACTTCTAAAGGATAGGTACCATTAAATTCCTTTCTAAGGAAATCCTTGATAAACTCCTTGAATGTAGGATGATCTTTAGATTGCCATAGCTTCATCTTGGCTTTGAGGTTGTGGCGTTTGTCCTTCAAGGAGTCTTTCTCTTGGTTACACTTAGAAAGATCTCAAAGGGGAATCAGTAGCTGTTTATTTGTCTCATTCAGTTCTTTTTGGGCACTCGAAAGCTCCTCGCAAATGCCTTCTAGCACCATTATCAACGAATTATACTACGAAAAGAAAACAAAGGTAAAATCAATAATTCGCAGAAAAAAATGTATTTTCATTGATTCTAAAAAAAATAGGGTTACAATTGAGGGGCCCTAAGTAAAGGAAAAAATAGAGAAGAGGAAAAAATTTACAATCAAGGACCAACCCTAGAATCATCCTCCTTGAACGTGGAAGCAATCATTTCTTCGACCTGGTTGGCGGGGGAATTCTGCTTAGGAGAGGCGTCTGTAACCTCAGAAAGGGGGATCGCTCGAATCCCATCAGCATTGAAGAACTGCTCTTTGGCCTTGATGAAATCCAGTAGGGAAAAACGAAGGCCGTTGTTTTTTATGGCCTCATCCCATTTTTCATCCAAGGTGGTATCAAGCTCTGGATTAACTAGTTCGTTCACCTTCTTGGCCAAATCTTGAGAAAGAGAGGCAGACGCTCGTGGCTTTAAAAATTCCTCGCCTAATTCACTGCAGGTGATTTCCTTGGCCACCCTTAGAAGATCCAGGAAAAGCTCAAGTAGCTAGAGGCTATTCAATAGCTTGTGTTTGAAGGCCTCGAGCAGTTGCACCTATGTGACCGGGTATTCTGCAACTCAAACCCTCTCCTCTGCAGCTTGAACCATCTTGTTGAGGGTATCCTTCTCTAAACCATTGAAGCCTCTCGACGGCAACACCTTGCCTCTCACATTCTAAAATCTTTTTATTTTCTTCAAGAGCCCTACCCTTCTCCTCGAGTACTTTGTTTTTCTCCTTGAGCGCCTTCCTTAGCTGCAAAATCTCAACATCTTTCTTGCTGAGCTCCTCACGAAGGTTACCTTCACCAGCGTAATAAAGGGAAACGAAGGCCACCATTTTCTCGGTTGCCTCGCACAAAATTTTATAGGCTTGACAAAATAATTCAGCTCAGATTAAGGCTACAAAACAAAAGGAACGGAGAGAAAAGAGAAGGGATAAGAATCTCAGGGTTAGAGACTATCTTTGACAGTTGATGCTCGATCTCGAATACGAACGTTGCATTAGTTGAAGGGGGCGGAGATTTTTGATGAATATCCTCACCTTGATGTGTTCCCATTACCTGTAGGAGGAGCCAATAGTATTATTTTTTTGCCTTTGTCTTCTGGCAAACTTTCTTGGTGTGAGGAGAATTCTCAACACTAATGGTTGAGATAGGCCATTTGAATCCTCCTACAGGAGGGGAAACCAGGTTCGAAGGGGGAGACATCGGAATGGAAGCCTGGTTCAAGGAATCAATGATCCGCTTTGGTGGAGCCTTGCTCTACTTTGAGGACTTTGGCTTCTTTAAGTCCTTAGCGAGACCTACTGAAAATTGAAAAAGAAAGAGAATCAATCAATAATGATGAATATAATAACACAACAAATTAGAGAAATAGATTCCTATTAAGGCACTTTCGGAAGGTCCCGGATGCCTAAAGTCACTAACTATGTTCTTGAGGCGAGGGTCATCTCTAGGGCCCTCACATTCTCTTTGCCTCTGGTTGGGGTTGTTGAAAAGACAGTAGTCAAAGGAGCTGGAATCAAGTTTTCTCTATCCCCCTCGAGGGCATCAGGGCAAGTATATCCCCCAGGTTTAGGAAGGGTATGCCGATTTTCAACCCTTTCGAGAAGGTGATTCCCCCCATACTCAACTCGCATGGCCCCAATTCCATGAAAGAAATCGATATCTCATGCTAACAAATGAGATACCTTTCTTCCAGCTCTTCCAATCACCTGAATTACTAGGAACACTAAAACATTTATGATGTGCTTCTTGGTTGACAAACATGATGATCGTATCGGTAGACCGCCCACCATAGGGCCCAAAGTATAGTGAGTGAAGTAGTTTATAACTGGGCTTAATACTAAATTCATCACATCTGGTCAAGAACAACATAATGATCACCAAAATATTGGGGTGGACTTGCGCAGGGCTCAGCTGAAATTTCCTAAGGAGTTAGGAAAAAAAGGGCAGAAAGGGAAAGGTGAGCCCGCAACAAAGGTGTCGGAGAAAGATGGGAAATCTTTCTTTGGGAAGGGTATGGGAGGAATCACCTTCTCGAAAGGGTTGAAAATTGGCATATGGAGCTACTCGTTGGCCAGGAGGGATTGAGTCCAAAATTTTAGAAATTGTGGTTCCCGCTACTGGAACTGGAGGTTCTCTTAGCTTTAATCTTAGATGAGTCCTCTTTTTCTTCTTTAGAAAGGACTTAGCCAGAGATGACTCCTAAGTTCCACTCGAGGGTGCTTCCCCCCCCCCCCCCCTCCTCAAGGATTTCCTTCTCCCTCAATGAAAATACTTCTTCCTCCTCCCCTGTGGCTTCGAGCTCTGGACTTGGAGGAGGGTAAAAGTCAATCTTTCCACTCGTAGGGGACCTCGTTATGTAGGGTTTGCTCATGCCCGGAGGACAATTTTTTGACAGCTTCTTGAGAGGGCATATCATTTATGGGAATGACCCTCTCTTCCAAAGAACTATTAGCACTATGATCAGATACGCCCTCTCCAACATCTGAATTGTGCTGGAGTCCTTCGAGATGGATACATTTCAGGTCGCTAGCAGTTCTCTCTGGCGTACTAACCCCTAACTTGCCTACCCTAATTTCACCGAAAAGTTTCTCAGAGGCTGAACCCTCATCAGAGCAGGCCATGATGGAAAAAGGGGGTAAACGAGAAGATTAGAAGGAGAATAGGGATGAAAGAACTTACTGATTTCCAAAAAAAGTGATGGAAGTTGGATCGCTCACGAGAGAAATACAGAAAGAAAGCTTGTAAGAAGATGCCTGCAAACGAGAAAAGCAAATAAGGAAGCGCGGTTGAGGGGTAAATATGGGGGCTAAATTGATGAGTATTTATTTATGCATTAGAAATATAAAAGGTTATGAAAAGATGTGATTGGCTCTTTGTCTCTAGACTGCACAGTGTTTGGAGGGCAGTAACACACGCGATTGAATAGCACGCACATGCCCTTTTGGAATCTTAAACGATGAAATTGATTAGAAAACCAGGTTCTCATCCTCGAAGGCAGGAATGCAACATGCAAGGTTCATTTCGAGCCTTCAAAGTCCTCGAATTTTCCCATGCATTCGAGACCTCGAAGTCCTTCGTGACGTTCCAGCTTTCTAAGGTCGAGAACTTACTTTTCTAGGGGCTCTTGTTAGAAGTTAGGCCCAAAAGGCCATTGGGCCGCAAGTATGGCTGCCAAGTTAGGGGAATATTTAATACTCTATCTCAATTACCTCATTTGTGGGTAATTAAGGGCGATAATTTAGGTGTCAATTATATAGGACACGGAGTATAAATACTAGTTACACATTTACTTATCATTCATTTTTTCCTAATCATATTCAACACCTAGACTAAATTAAACATCAGAGTACTGACCCCTGGAACCCCAGGGATAGTTTGATTGCAGGTTCATTCGAGAAGAACCTAAGCCCACGAAACGGTCGGTGGTCGAAGACGCATCAATGTTCAATGCCATAAATAGGATACTTTTAGTTGTGTTTCGACTAAGGGAGTCAATTTTAAGGTTTGACAAGAGATGTTCAATTCACTCTTGCAAACTACTATCTAGAAGGGTAGAAGATTTAGTCTTTACAACAAGTAGTGAAAGTAGTAAATATGTTGCATGTTCAATGATGGATAAGAGGCTTGGAAGTGAAAGTCAATTGCACCCAAGGTTCTATTAATTGTTGGTTTAATCATATTTTAGTTGTTGATGTATTTCTTTGCATATTTAACTTGCTTTTTACTTAACTTGTTTTTCAATCTTATAACTTACGACCAAATACCAACCAACCCCCCCCCCCCTTACATGCTTTTATGTGTATCTATATATCTATGCGTAGTATATTTTCCACTCTATATGTTTAAACACTTGAAAAGGTCCCTCTTCTTTGTGGATGACCCCGACTTGCCATCATCTACTTAATTGTAGATAGGAAGCATTAGGGATTATAAGTTGTATTTTTGAGAGGTAGGTGACGACCTCCCAAATTTTGGTGCCACTGCAGGGGAAGAGGTGTTTATTTTTAAGTGTTTGGGCATATTATGTGCGAGTATGTGCTAGTTGTAAATATTTGTTAGTTTTCTTTTATTTTGTTTATTAGTTGATTTACCATTATCTCTTAGCTTGAGACGTATTGTTCGAGTTCTTGGTGTATGGTTCGTATGCAATCCTCTTCAAAAGAACCCCTACACTACGACCCCGAGTTAGAGTTGAATTTGAGACGGGCTAGGAGGCTTTATTTGGAAAGTGTGAATAACACCCCTCCTAGTGACCATTTTGCGGAAACTTCTATGTCAATGGAACATCAAGATGAGCATGAAGGAGACATTCCAGGAGGAGGACCTGAACATCCTTCTCTCCAAGAAAGAGTTCCTCCTATCCAATGAAGGGAGATTCCTTTGAGGCAAGCCCTATTGAGGGACATTATGGCCCCCAACCCTTACTAACAACCAATGTGCATAGAATATCCCTTGGTTGTACCAAACGGACAATTCAAGCTCAAGACCAAGTTTATAAACTTGCTAACTATCTTCCTTGGTAGGCAGGGGGAAAATGCCAACAAGCATCTCACCAAGTTCCACTTTTTATGTGGTGGTACGGTTCCTTACGGAGTAGATGAAGACTTCTACGTATTGAAAGAATTCCCTTTCACATTGAGGGATGGTGCAAAGGATTGGCTCCACTACCTACTACCCAAGAGCATCAAAAGTTGGCTTGACATGAAGACAAAATTTCTTGCCAAGTATTGCCTGGCCTCAAGGTCCACCGCTTTTTAGAAAAACATTTCCAACATCCTCCGATGGCATGAATAGTCTTTTCTTAACTATTGGGAGAGGTTCAAGAAACTTCTCTCGAGTTTCCCTTACCATGACTATTTGGAGGGAGACTTGGTTTATTATTTTTACAATGGTCTTCTTGATGAGGGCCAAAGACTAGTGAGGATTTATTGTGGTGGTACCCTTGAGAACAAGACTTCGGAGGAGGCTATGAAGTTATATGAGGAGCTAGCCAAGGAGTCAAGGAATTTTAGCTCGAGGACCGATTTGAGAGGAAGAAATACAATGCCCACAAGTGACCCTTCCACTAGTGAAAAGCTTGAGGACCAAGCCTTGGCCTTTACTTCTATAGTAAAGTCTCTCATGACCAACTTCGGGAATGTGAAACATGAAAAATTGTGTGAAATTTTCTCATCGATGCATCCAAGGAACGCTTTCCCTACTTTGAAAGATAATTATGTTGAGGAGGTGAATGTCATGGGGTATCAAGGTGGGCAAGGCTATCAAGGCAAACAAGGGTACTGAAGCTATCAAGGAAATCAAGGCTACCAAACCGGCCTTACAATTTGGGTAATCGTAATCACCCGAATCTCTGGTATGGAAATCCTCAAGGAGGCCAAAATGCTCAACCATATCACCCTTCTCAACAACAATATTGACCACCTAAACAAAAATACCAAAGGCTTTATGACAAGCCCGGAGACCAAGGGGAGAGTTCAGGCTTGAAAAAAGATGAGGTGACTCAAGTCATTTATAGGCTGAGTTTGTTTGCGGAAAAAGGCAAAAAATTCTAAGATTAAGCCAAGGCAAGCATAAAAAACTTGGAAACTCAAGTGTGCCAAATAGCACAAGTTGTGAATCGGATTGAGGCATGGGAAGTGGGCAAGTTCCCTTCCCAACCAGAATTGAATCCCCGCCAAAATGCTAGTGCTACCGCTCTGAGAAGCAGTAGAGAGGTTGGCACTCCCCTGGGTGGTGAAATTGTTGAAGATGATCCTAGGAGAGTTGAGGTGTTTAAATAATAGGTAGAAGAAGAGGCTGAGACATCGGCCAAGGAGAAAGCAAGGAAGGGGAAGGAGAAGGAAGATGAGGTCATTGTTGAAAAATCAACCTCCATTCCCAAACCTTCATCCCCTCCTCACAAGAAGGAAAAAGTAATGGAACTCCCTCCATATGTGTCGGAACCACCATTTTCGAAAGCTTTGAAAGATAAAAGGAGGAAGGAGGACAACAAGGACATCTACGAAGTCTTTCCTAGATGCGAGGTAATATTCCACTCTTAAATGCCATTGAAAATATTCCTAGATATGATAAATTTCTTAATGAATTATGCGTTGTGAATAGAAAGCAAAGTGCCAAGAATAAGTTGAAAAATGGGAAAAGTGAGCATGTTTCCGCCTTGTGTCAAAGAGAGTTACCCACTAAGTGTAGCGATCTCGGCATGTTCACAATCCCTTCATAATAGGAAACACACACTTTGAAAAAGCCATGCTTGATCTAGGTGCCTCAATAAATGTGATTTCTTACTCTTTGTATGAAAGCCTTAACTTGTCTACGTTGCACAAAACCGGGGTGGTATTCCAATTAGTTGATCTTTCTAGTGCATACCCCAAGGGTATTGTCAAGGATGTGTTGCTTAAGGTGGATTCCTTAGTATACCCCACAGATTTTTATGTCCTTGATATGGAGCATGATAAACATTCTATATGAAGGCCGTTCGTAAAGGCGGTAGAAGATATTGTAGGCTGTTTGCAAGGATGGTAGAAGAGATCAAAATCCATTCACACTTGAATGGTAGTAGATGAAGGGCAAGAAAATAAAAGCATGGTAGATGGAGATTGGATTCAAGGATAGGCGGCATTGGATTTCAAGGCAACCAATGAAGAAACGATGAATCGTGGTCCTATGAGTTGCGCCAAAGTCCGAGAAAGATCCGAGTAGAATTAGCCTGCAAGGTTGATTCCATTGGATTTTTTCTCGAGCGCTACAAAATTGACTACTATAACTCTCAAATTGGGCTAACTGTTCATTCATAGGGAGCAAAATAAGTTTAAGGGGCCAAGGAACAAACAGGTCAGTGCGGACCGCTCATGGATGGCTGATGTGTCCATTTTATATGCATATTTTGGGAGTTTTTGGGATCTCTTTTTTTCTCTTTTGTTATCAAGAGCTTGGTTTTTACCTTGAAATTTTTCTTAGGAGAGGTAAGAGCAATTTTACGCTCTTTCACCTTTCCTAAGGGGGTTTTGTGTGACAAGGATAGAACATTGAGATTTGAAGATCGGAGGCCATTGAAGATCATCTTTTGAAGACTTTGAGATTTGAAGACTAGCTTTGAAGATTTGAAGACTTGAAGACTTGAAGACTTGAAGAGTTTAAGGAGTATGTAATGGATTGAGGGCTAGAAGACAAGGAGAAGAGCAAAAATATATTCTGCTCTAGTTGCCTGTTGCGAGTTTCGATGAACCCTGCTGCCACTCGCGACAAACGAGTAACCAGAAATCCATCTTCTTTTTCTTGTACTATAAATAGAAATTTTATCCTCTTTTTACTCACTTCTTCTCCTTCGCAAATTCAGAGCCAAAAACCCTAGGTTTCTCTCTTTTTCATCTTGTTTCATCTTTGATTCATGTTTGAATTGTTGTTTTTAATTGGTAGAGGTTTTAGTAGCTAAATCTAGTTCTTGGGAGCAATTGACCCAGGCTTCCAAGCCCATGTCTTAAGAACACTTTGTATCCTATTTAATACTCTTTCTAGAAGACAAGAAGAAGAACAATAAAATATTTTTCTTTATTTGCCCATTGTGAGTCGCGATGGACCCTACGCGACTCGCAATGAACGGGCGGCCAGAAATCCATCTTCTTTTTCTTGTACTATAAATAGCTCTTTTATCCTCTCTTTCCTCACTTCTTCTCCTTTGCAAATTCAGAGCCAAAAACCCTAGGTTTCTCTCTTTTTATCTTGTTTCATGTTTGATTTATGTTTGAATTGTTGTTGTTAATTAGTATGGGTTTTAGTAGCTAAATCTAGTTCTTGGGAGCAATTGACCAAGGTTCCAAGCCCATGTCTTGAGAACACTTTGTAGCCTATTTAATACTCATGCTATTGTGTATTTATGGAGCATTGAATGTGGTTTGTTAATGTCAATAATGTTCTCGAAAGCTTGAGTATATGAAATACTTGTATGATTGTTTGTTAGGGTTTGGGAAAAAGTAGCTAAGTTTCCCTCTTCTTGATATGACATCCAAGAGTATGAATTAGAGATTTTTATTGTATTGATAGTTTGATAATTGCTAGATGAATGTGATGATGTTGAACTCGTTGTCATATTTATTTTAGGTAGCAAATGAGAAAAGTCTATGAATGTCGATCATTCTTGACTAACCTTGTGTAAATGAATAAATTGGTTAAATTCTTAGACACGATGTAGTGTTTATAAGTGTTTCCAAGCTTGTTGATTCTTCATGTTCAATGCCATCAATGGGATACTTATAGTCGTGTTTTGACTAAGGGAATTATTGGCGAGTTTTGATAAGAGATGTCGAATTCACTCTTGCAAAATACTATCTAAGAAGGGTGGAAGACTTAGTCTTAACAAGTAGTGAAAGTAGTAATTATGGTGCATGTTCAACGATGGATAACAGGCTTGGAAGTGGAAGTCAATTGCGCCCAAGGTTCCGTTAATTGTTGGTTTAGTCATGTTTTAGTTGTTGATGTGTTGCTTTGCATATTTAACTTGCTTGTTAGTTAGTTTTTTTCAATCTTATAACTTAGGACCAAAAACCAACCCCCCCTTTACATGCTTTTATATGTATTTATATATCTATACCTAGTATGGTTTTCACTCTATATGTTTAAACACTTGGAAAAATTCCTCTTCTTTATGGATGACATTGACTTTCCACTATCTACTTAATTATAGATAGAAAGCACAAGGGCTCATAATTTGTATTTTGAGGGGTATGACGACGACCTCCCAACGGCACAAAAGGCCTACACCAGAGGAGTTTTGCCATGCCAAATGACTTGGCACGATGGCATAGCGTGGACCGAGCCAAAAGCGTTGGGCCACGCACACATCTATTAATCTTCACTCAAAATCCCTAAGTACGGGCATGGATTATCCCTTTTTTATGGCCTGTACTATTCCAATTGCAAAATGTTAAGACCAGCCGGCAGGGTGCAGGGAATCAAGCAGTCGGTGCCGGGTAACTGAGCAAAACAAGCTTCCCAATGAGGGTCTGCGCCAAGGGCCACATCTCATAGATCATAAGCACGAGACCAAGGCTGTTAATAATGGCCCATGCCAAAGGCCATAGTCCATGCCAAAGAAGTCGATGCAGACTGTGCTTTTCAACTACATTTAACACTCGAAAAACCCCCTTTCCTCGTAGACGATCTTGTCTTACCACTAGCTACTATTTAGTAGTTGGCCATAATTTGGGCATATAAATACTATCTTTGAGAGGCACAGTGGGAATTTTGGGTTTAAAAAAAATTACAACTACTTTAAACTACTAAATTAACAACCAAGTAGAAAGAGTGATGTAAAGACGATCACAAATAGCACAAATGATGTAACTAAGATTATAGCGTGTCTTGGGCACAATTGGCTTACATTTCTAGTCATCCTTTGATCATTGATTTATTATATTATTTTTATGCATTAACCAAATATTTTGGAGAACTTATCAACACCTTTCGAGTGTCAATATTTCTCACCTCTCCTCAGCGTCATATAGACCTCCCCAAGGATGGAAATACATATGGAGACCCAATACAACTACCACAATGTCCTACAAGCAAGAAACACATTAATAGCACAAGTATATCTACTAATAACGACTACGAGGATTGGCCTTCAGGCTAATCATTATTAGTGAGCCACATTTATAATTAGTCGAACTCATTCAAATTCATCCTAAGCCTAAGAAATTTCATCAATCAATAACATAATTAGTTGTCACTCCTAATCATAATCTAGAATTGACCAACAATAATCACATTGACAAAAAGTCAAAGTCTTCCGGGTTTGACCAAAAACCTAGCACATAATCAACCCACAATCATCAATTAGTTGATCATCATAGTCTAAATCAAGCATTAATCACACAAGAAAGCACAAAACATACTTGATAATCAAAGCACAAAATAGGATTAACCAAATCTCACAAATTCATACTAGAAGTGCTTACCAATTGCTCCCAAGAGTGTATTTAGTCTAGATTTTGAAAACACACAAAAAATCTACAAGAATTCATGAAAGAGATACAAAAAATAATAAAAGATGAAGAAAAACTAGGGTTTTTGAAGGGGGGAATTTGGGTAAGAGTAATGGAAGAGAGGGAGAGTTTTGAGGCTAAAAATGAAGATAATAGCAGCCCAAACCCGTCGTTACGGGCCGCAATGTAGGCTGCGGCCCACAGTGATGCTGCTACCATCTTCTTATTTCAATCGCTACGGGTCAACCGCTGCTCCAATTTTAGAGTTCTTGTAGTCGATTTTATAGTGCTCAAAGAAAAATCCAATGAGGCCACCGTTGTAGGCTGATTCTTCTTGGATCATTTTAAGAACTTGGTCCAAAATTCAGGGTTGCAATTCATCTGCTTCTTTGTCTTTCTTCTTCGACTCTTCTATCTTCTACCGCGTTTTGGCTCATGGCCTTCACTAAACCACTCTGAAGTTCTCACGAGATATCTACAATTTAAGCTCACAAAATGGAATCCTGATACTCGTAAGGACCAAAAATACATTAGACTAAACATAGGTTGCAAAATGAAAGATTTAGATATGAAAACCGAAACAGTCATCTAAACCCCTTATTATGTAAACCTATCTAAATCTAGAAATCTTCCAACAAAAAGATACGAGAGAGATGTTAAATGCTTCGGAAAATCATGCATTTTACGTCATATCATAGACCGCACCAAATGTAGTGGCCCGCACCAGCATGAACCGGGCGCCCCGGGCTAGACAAAATGTCTCGCGTTAGATGACACAACGTGGCCCGTGCTAGATATAGCCACCCGCACCAGCAAGGACAAAGTACATAGCACGGACAGCGGCATTCACGACAGTCCATGCCCGGCGGCGGATGACTTAGGGTTTCTCACTTTTTAGCCTATAAAATACTCTACTTTTGTAATTAGGAGAGCATTTTAGAGAGAGAAATACTCTGTCCTTTTTGTTTTATTTATTTTTATTTTTATTTATTCCTAATATGTGGAATTCAAATTTTCATTTGAATTCCATGTCTATGGAGTAGACTAGTAGCTTGGCATTGTTTGTATTCATGCTTTGAACTTGACTTTTTGAGATTTAGATTTCCTTATCTTATTGCTTCATGAATATTTGTGCTTGAACTTGTGGTTTCTAAGAGTTATGATTTATGCTATGTTAGTATGATGATGCACTCATGCATGTATGGTAGTAAAAATTGATCTAGGCTTAACTGCTATCTTGTAAAGTGTTGGAATTGTGGAGAAAGCATAGAACACCGGGGAGATGAGTGCATTCATGTCCTTTGAGAGAAAATCCTTATATGTGTTATACCATGATTCCGATTGGCTAGCCGTGTGAGAAATCAACATATTGGGCAGTTAATTCGGTAAATCCCAATGGGAGAAAGCCCCTAGCTTAACCCGATAGATTAGCATGTTGTTTGTAGCGACTAGAGTTGTGCCGACTCTAGAGTCATCACAATGTGTCTTTTCCTTTGCCTCTCTAGGCCTAGGGATTGAGATCCACATTGGAGTTTCTGGAATGTAATGTATTTCACTACATATCCAACGGTAAAGACCTACGCGTGGCATTGCTCTTTTAGGCTGACTTTGGATTCCTCTAAGCGGGAGCGCCTTGGCCTTGGGAGTGTAGTGATTAGGGAATGGTCTGTGCTGTCGATGGACAAGAGCCCATTCCCTAAAATTATAGAGATGGTGAGATATGGGCATTGTTATAAGTACCACGTGTTACAGATGGGGGAAAATACTTGGCTATCTCTAAACTGTGTGACATGAACATAAGATAGGTTTATAATTCTACATGTGAATTAATCAAGGATAGAAGTCATTTATCAAGCATGTTACACGAATACCCCCAAGTGCATGTTTATATCGTTTATCTGCTTGTTGCTTTTATGCTTAGTAGTTTTTAATTGAAAAAACCAAACCCCCCTTGTTTACTTTACTAGCTATTCCTAGCTAGTAAAATCGTAGCAAATTAAACTTGAAAAGAGGGAGTCCCTTGGCCAAAGGGGAATCAAAGTTAAAATTTATATTCTGCACTCAATCTCACTACTATGCTACCCAAAAAGGTAGTTAGTGGTAATCCCTGGGTATGTCCTCAGAGATGCTAGGGCTTAATAATCAACTAAAACATAACCTTGTATGGGTTTTCAATCCGTACGAGTGAAAGGAAATGTATTAAAGTAAACAAGGGGGGGTTGGTTTTTTATTTAACAACTACGAAATATAAAAGTAAAAAAGAAAAATTGATCTATAAAGCTAAGCATTTGGGAGTCATTGTGCAACATGGTTAATTTAATGTTTTGATCCTCGATTCATTCACTTAGAGATCTATACAAACCTTATAGAGTGTTCACAACAGATGGTGTGCCCGATGGCATACACTTCCCCATAGCTATCATGCCGGGTGCACTCGCAACCCTCCGTCGACACCGTCATTGTAATTAGGGAAGTACAATAAGGTCCAACCATTGTTGTAGATCTATTTCTCCCATGTGCGATTACATCCCGGAAATTCCACCATGAATGCACTACTTCCCAATGACCTAACAATTAGGTCAAGGGGTCATTGGCACCTTTATCTATGACACTAGGGCCTCTTACAACCCTAGCTTGCTACTTTTTGCTATCTCTTATCGTAACCTCTCAGACTACTTTACGTAATCAGCTAAGAGTGGTGTAACGACAAATAATTCAGAGTATGACTTGGGTCTCCCATGCACACACCCATGTAGTCCCGTACCCCATTACCCATTCAAACATCCAGGTTTCTCTTCCCAATGGGGCATCAATATTTGCACCAACATAAATATAGAATAAAACGTGTGCTTGTATGTAGTGTACTTTTCATGAAATTAAAACATTCAAGAACAAGTCATAATAATATCATGAACACAAAATTAGGATGAACTATAGAATCTCATAAAACATAGATTAAACCATGCGCCTGAAATTTATCCCCAAGCTATGGAAACTACTCCATAGATATGGAATCTACTCCATGGATATGGAATTTAAATATAGATTTGAATTCCACATCCTAGGATGAATCTACCTATTTTTATGTCTACAAGATGAAGTAAGGATGAATCTACTTCTTTTTTTGTCTACCTCTATTACTTTCTCTCCTTAACCTAATAGAATAACGTTATGTTTATAGGAGAAGGGGATTGGGCCTAAACATATGCCCAAAATAGGCCAAAACATCTAAAACCCTAGGTCAACCACCACCTAGTGCGAGCTATCGCGAATGGCGCGGTCCGTGCCATGTACTCGCCGCGGGCTGCTGGATCTGGCGCGGTCTGTGCCAATGCCTTGGTACGGGGTGTTGCATTTGGCATGGGCCACTACGAGCTGTCAAATCTGGTGTATTCATGCCAAGACCTTTGGCACGGACCGTGGCCTTTTGTGCAGGTTGTCGTGTGAAAGGTTTGTTTTGAGCTTCTGATCGTGCGGGACCCGACCCTTAACGACTGCCATCTGGAGACTTGATTCACTTAGACACTTGGAACATGCCACCTGATTCTCCACACCCCACCGGCTGGTCTTGATACTTGGACTTCAAACGGCACGGGCCATCGTAAATGGGACGGTCTGCGCCCATACTTTACCGATTTTGAGTGAGGATTAGAACGGGTGCACGTGGCCCATGGCTTTTGGCATGGTCTGCATCATAGCCTTGTGTTGAGCACTATTGGCATAGGCCAACTCCTTTGGCATGGGCCATTGGTGCGAACTATGAATGGCCCGTGCCGACCCGTGGTATCGTTTCCGACTGAACTTATTTCCTTCGCTACGGGTGAACCGTCAATCCTATTTGAGAGTTTTAGTAGTTGATTTTATAGCGTTCAAGAAGAGGAATCCAATGAAATCTTTCTTGAAGGCTAACTCTTCATGGATATTTCTAAAAATTTGGCGCAACTCATCAGACCACGATTCCCCATTTCTTCATTGGTCGCTTTGAACTTCGTTGCCGCCTATCTTTGACTCCAATATCCTTCTACCACACTTTGATGTTTGTGGACTTTGTCTACTACCATTGTAGAGGAGAATGGCCTCCGATCTCTTCTACCGTCCTTGTGAACGGTCTTCAATATCTTCTACTACCCTTATGAATGGACTTCACATAGAATGTAACTAAAAAGTACTCAAGGGCAACCTACTAAAGATGATAACAAGGAAGATCTAGGAGCCCGTTGATACTAGATGTCCATTAGTACTAATTAAGTTTACAAAATGCTGGATTTAAACAAGAAAACAAAACATGGCCGTTTAAACCCCTTGTCACATAAACTCATCTAATACTAGCAATCTGCCAAATATAACAAGCTAAAAACTAATCTGAATGCAATGGTTAATGCATGCAAAAATGAAGCACATCAGACATCCCCCCTTACACACTTAACCCTTTACTCATCTTCGAGTAAACAAGAAAAATAAAAGAATTAAGCGAAATGTAGTGTGCAAGCATAAGTTAACCGAGGCATCCAATTTATTTCTAGATTACCCTATTTCCCCTCAAAAAAGGTAAGAATCTCACAACTCTCACACCACCCAAAAGTAAAATGTGGAAAAAGGTAATCCAAGAAGATAAGTGTAAAGCTACCTTTCCCAAAATGATCACCAAAAGCAATCAAAGATATTTCCCAAAAACAATCCACCAAGGAAATCCAAGAGCCGCCGACTTGGTTGTAACATAGAGATAATTCGTGATTTTCAACCTAGTTACACCTAGGAGTCAAATGTATCGTCAACCTAGTTTATTGTTTTCTCTTAATATCTCTCATTTTGCCTAAGAACCCTTTTGATTTTTCATCATATCTTTAACACTCAAAGGGTACTCACTTATCACCTTTTTCTAGACGGCCTTTCATTTTTGCCTAGGCTCGTAGCCTAACCGGGCCTATCCTCTCATTTTTACCTAGGCTTTTTGACCTATCCTCTTTTTTCCCAATGTTACCCAAGTTGCCCTTTCGAGTTTTCAACTTGTCTGGGTTTTTATATTTTTTCAAAATTTTCAATTTTTTTCGGTGTAGCACAAAATTGCCCCAAAAGTGGGATTCAAACTACAAATGATAAACTTAAAGCAAAAATTACACCACCAATATCCTAAAACTAACAACCCCATGCAAACTAGAAACTCTAGGATAGCATGGGATGCCACCAAATATCCATCCAAAAATATCCCTCAACAATCAAAAACCAAAATCATCACAATCAATAAAAGTATAAAATGCACCAAGGAAATCCAAGAATGGAACTCCCTAAGTGCTCACTACTCCCTCCCCCACACTTAACTGATGCTTAGTCTTCAATACAAGAACAACCATGTTAAAATATATGTAAGGTTGGGAGAAATAGTGACACTTAGTCTGGTGCCCGCGAAGGGTCTTCCTCTTCGTCATGACTAGTGTTGCTCCTCTTAATGTATCTTGTTTCTTAAATAGCGGCCTCGATGCAATCCATCCTCAAACTAAGCTCCTCCACTTGCATCCTCACCCCTCCTATCACTTGGACTACCTCTTGCAACAATAAGGTAGAGCTCGAAAGCTGATCCCTAAGTGCATGCAGTCAGTCAATGATGTCCGTGGCAAGAGCGGCTAGGATATGCCTCGAAGAGGTCTCACCCTTGGCCTCCTCAATGTCTATCTCCGGGGTGGCTAATACTCTATAGAAATCTCTCTCAAAGCATGACTCCAGCTAAATAAATAGGTTATCCAAACATGTGTCATGGTTGATGGCAGTGCGCTCCGGTTATGTAAGTACCATGAAGCCACAAGTTCTCGCTCGGCCATAAAGCCATTTATATCGATCCTCCAATGTCGTAGGTCCTACCATGAATATCTTGGCTAACTTCTCGATGTTATACTTTGTACCCAATTGTCCCAAGTTATCCAATGCTCTATGTGTGAACGGATGCCCCAAGTACTATGCCAGTAGACCTACCATGTTGCCCATAGATATATTACCACTCTTTCTCTCCCCAATCATTTTTCACTCATGTACAAAGTTCCCCACCAGGTTCGGGTAGAAGTTACCCTTGGGAGTCATTGCCCAAAGGCAATAAGAATCCAAACTCGGACATTGCGTTAGCTCACCATGGCAGAAAACCCCCATTGCTAGTAGTCGGTGAATGTAACGAAATGATGGATGAACCAAGGCAGTACTCTTGCACACATTCATTCAATCAGTCCCTGTCAGTTGCCTCCAAAAGTTCCCAAGAGGAAAAAGCATCCCTTGACGGTGTGTCCTAGGTATCTCCTTGTCGTACCTCTATCCAAAGGCACAGGTTATCTCCCGGTGTGTTATCTGATACTCCTTGTTGTCAAGAAAGAATTTTGATCACCATGTGTCAGTTCTCGTCCGTGACTGACCAGAGAGTAGCTAGGAACTCTAAGGTCCACCTGATGTAAGTCTTAGAATGTTTCTCTAAGAACCCCTCTAGACTTACCCGACCTAATAGATGGGTCATAGGCTCTAGTAAGCCTAGAGCTGTCAGTGCATTTTTGCATGCGAAGCCGGTCTCTAGTATACTCCTATTTGGCTCTCTCAAATCCCTCCACCTCTGTGCTGCAGTCACGGAGATATTGGATAGTCCCATAAACTCATTGATCACAATCGCGGGGTCACAAAGAGTAAGAGTTACCAGTTCACGGTTTGCACCATTTACCAATTTCTTCCTCTTCTCACCCCAAGTATACTTGCCCTTCTCCGATGTATTCCTCTTTGAAGGCATCCAAACAAAATGAGGTAAAAAGTGGTAATGTGATCTTCAAAATAAGGCATGGCTCACATGGTCATTTAACAAGTAGATCCTTCCTAAATAGCCTAGACATTCAAAACATGATAATCCAAGCATGACGGCTATTTAAACAAGAACATCCTCATTGAAAAACAATCTCATGTAAGTAATCACCAACCCATGAATAAGACTATGCAACCAAGATTCATCTCCTCCCAAATCACCTGACACATGAAGAATATATCATCAAAACATAATAGCACATCAAACCACCCAAACTTTCTTCAACACTTAATCTTACATACAATCCCAAACATATATCCCAACAACACACATACTCATTCAAAAATCATGTTTCTCATAACATCACCACAATGTCAATATATCATATCAACAAAGAGTTCAATGATTACCTGGAATTTGAAGCTAAGAATTGCAAGATCCGCACAAGAAGAAGCAAGAATTGCTAATTTTTGAGAGAAAAACTTCAA
The DNA here is from genome assembly GCA_037428765.1 of Rubia yunnanensis. Classification (NCBI taxonomy): domain Eukaryota; kingdom Viridiplantae; phylum Streptophyta; class Magnoliopsida; order Gentianales; family Rubiaceae; genus Rubia; species Rubia yunnanensis. The sequence continues at coordinate 57,875,355 of CM075066.1, forward strand.
ATTTCAAGTTTCACTGAGAGTGTGTGTGAATGAGTGTTTCTTGAGAAGGAAGACAAATGATAAAAGTAAGTGGAAGAGTGTACCATGGATTTAGAATTTCAGCATAGGTGATAAGAGAGAGAGAGGTACAATTAGGATAAGAATGAAATTTTAAAATTACATATCAGGGGAAAATAGTACTAATCAATTTTAAGGAATGTAAGAAGTACTGTTTGCATAAAAAATCCTAAGGAAGTAGGAAATTTCAAAAATTTTGAACCAAAAATGCATTTTTGAGTTAGAAATTCTGAATTTTTGAAAACTTACATTTTTGGAACAATTCCGCAGCTGGAAATTGGTAATTGGAGCAAAATGTGCTAGGCATGACCCAAGGCGTCGTGCCAAATTCCTAGCACAAAACAAGGCCTCGTACCAAACTTTCTGGAACGAACCAACCCTCATGCCAATTTTCTTGGCACGAGGCATCCCCCTGTGCCAACCCTTCTAGCATGGACCAAGTCCTTGGTGTGGACCGTGTCAGGTTTTGGCATGAGATTGCCACAAATTTTGACCCCAATCCTTAGTTTTTTTACTCTTTTTCGAAAAACTACATCACCCATCAAATATAATTCCATCCAAACACAATCATGAGTTTCAAACTCAAATTTCCAAATCAAACAAGAGTTTCATCTCAAAAATCCTCCTTGCAAACAAAAGCATACACAATCTATCTATTCAATACTGAAAACATGAAAGCAAAAAGAAACACCATGTATTAATTGTTGTCCTTGCGACTTATTTCTTCTCATGCAATCTAGTTGGAACACCTACCTGTGGATCTTCGGAATCGCCATCAGCGACTCCACCCATGACGACATCATTGTGGAGAGGTCTCCACATCGAGCCATCCTTACCTACGAACCTCTTGTCCATGATAGGAAACGAATACCTGTGTCTTGCTAAAATGGAGTCTGTGGATGTCACTTTGGGGTTAGGAGGAGGTCGTAGAAGTTTTAAACCCTCGACATTCTTCCTTTCCCGCTGCAAGTTAGTTAGCATGGAAATACAATCTAACACAGACATACTATCAATAACATCATGCAATTCACCGGACTTATCAACAACATTATCAACACGGGACTCAGTCATCCACGTATTCATGCTCATTGGTAACACAAGAGGTTTCATGGGATTCATGCTCATCACATAGGGGCACACCTTTGCACATAAAAGAATAATTTGTTGAATCATTCCTAAATTTATAGATATCAAACTGCACTTTGTCCACATCATCATCTAGAGTCAAGGTTCCCAAATGGACAACAATTTTAGTCCTAGAAGTTTTGAGAAAATGTCTCCCCAAAAGTATTGGGGGTGCACTTCCATCGTGCGCCACGTCTTTGACATAAAAGTCCACTGGAAAAACAAATTTTCCAACTCACACCATTACATCATTTACTAGCTCACGAGGACTAGCTTGGGAATGATCGGCGAATTGGATAATCACTCTAGTTTCCCTAAACTCACCTATTTCTAGACTTTCATATAGACTGTATGGGATCACATTGATGGATGCGCCTAAATCTATCATGGAATTTTCAACAAGTTTTCCACCTAAGGTGATGGGGATAGAGAATATTCTGGGGTCGTCGCATTTTTTTAGGAAAATGTTATGGTTCAAAATGGCGACTCCTCCCATTTTCAAATGTCCTAACCTATTAGTTGGTCTACTTCTTTTCTTTGTGCATGCAACTTTAATGAACTTAGCATATGATGGCACATTTTCAATCAATCTAAGATAGGGATTGTTACCTCGGCCTTTTCGAAGACTTTTCAAATGTTCACATCATTGGTCACCACATTTGGCTTTCCCCTCAAAGCATTTGGAAATGGAGGTGGGATGGTAACTTGTTCGTTGGGTAGTGGAAGCTCCTTGGATGGTGCCTCCTTGACCACAATCTCATCATCTTCGAAGTGTGTCTTGGTAGCCTTCAATCACTACAACAAAATGAGCCTATTACGTCATCCCTTTTACTTCGATTTTTTGGTTAAGGGCAAATAATCGAGGCAAAAAGTTATTTTACCTTGGTTCTTATTTTTTTCGAAGTAAAAATTAGTTTTTACCTCGGTTAAAAAACAGTGAGGTAAAAAGTACGATTTTGTTTAAAACTGAGGTAAAAGTCTGCCATCACCGATGTCGCACGCATGTCGAGCTTACCGACGTAACAAAAATGCTAAATCGTGACCCTTTCGTCAAGTCAAATCATCAACTTTGGTCAAAAGCAGTAAGTTTAAGAAAAAAACATAGTCATTTTCTAATCTTCCATTTTTTAATTTTCTTTTTCCCCACTTCCTTTTTCTTTTTCTCTTGGTTATATTTTCTTCGCCCTTTCCCATTTACCCTTTCCATTTCCCACACTCCTAGCCCCCTCCACCACTGCCTCTTTCCCCACCACCGCCGCTGCTATGGTAACTTTTCCGGCCAACATATCTCCAACATACTCAGGCCATACACTCCTCACCAAAAGCTTAATAAAACGTGAGAAGAATTCACCACACCAAATCATTTATCTCCACCATCTGAAGCCATTAATTCAGGCGAACAAGAACGACTTCAACAATCGTTAACTTTCCGGTGACAAGGTCAAGCACCACAATCCACTATTACTTTCGGCCCGGAGAGCTAAATTCAGACTGAGCGAGCAAACTTACTATCCAAAAAACAGAACCATGAGGAAACCTAACCAGATTAGATTTCACAAAACAAACCTAACTAGATTCAAATCCCAAGACCAAACTAAGCCACAGACACAAGAACACCAACCAGAAATAGTCACAAACCGCGGGGTGCTTCAGCAAGGCTATTTGACAGCACCAGGGTATGATCATCTCCCGGTCGCCGGTGGCCTCTCTGAACCCATCAGGCAACGGGTTATGATCATCCTAACTAACAATTTCAGGCCAAAGCACCCACACGAAATCAAAACTGTTGTGCAAAACCCAGTTTGCGATCTCCTGTATTTCCTCTCGTGTCACGTGGGGGATAGCTCCCGAACGAGACGTACAGAACGGATCTCATCGGCTTGTTATCGATCCAGGCGCTCACGTCAGACTCCGACCAGAGGCTAGTGGCGATAGCGCTCTTGGCAAAGCCGGACGGGAAGATTGGGCCAATGGCGTAGAAAGGGTAGGTTCACTGGAGGTGGGTTTGAGAAGGGGTAGGTTCGCGGGCAGATGGAGTGAGGCGGAGGGGATCAGCGGTTAAAGGCGGAGGCGGTGTACTGCCTGGGGATGGCGGAGACGGCGGAAGCGGCGGCGATGGACTGGCTGGGGGTGGAGAAAATGGCGGAAGTGGATCTGGTGAAGGGGGAGGAGGGGAAGAAAATAAAGGAAATGAGGAAATGGAAAAAGGAAAATAAAAAATGGAAATGGAGAAAGAAGAAAGAAGAAAGGAAATGAAAAAAGGAAAATTAAAAAGGGAAAAGAAAAAGAAAATTGTGAAATTATTAATATGCCCTTAAGATTACGCTTTGACTAACACTTTGCACTTTGACCGGACAACCCTTAAACTCTCTCCATCGTTCACTTTTAGTCCCTTGTTTTTTTTGCAAATTTTTGGCCACTTAACTAACAAAATGGCTAAATTGTAATCTTTCTGTTCGGTCAAAATGTCAAGTGTTAGTCAAAACGTCAATTTTAAGGGCAGATTGGTTCTGGTTTAGTGGTAAGCCACACTCTCTATAACTGAGAGGTCCATGGTTCAAAACACACCCCTAGCAGGAATTGTGAATATTAGAACAATTTCTTGAAGGGGAAATACCCAGCGTTATGAGACCATGCCGGTGGTCCCCGTTGTGGTTTCCTAATGTGGTTTCCCAATCTGCATGTGGTCGATGGTGGTTAGATTGTGGTGGTTCTGATTTCGACGGCGGAGGTTCGTTGGTGGTGCAGCGTTTGAGTATCCTTAGGAGAGCGTCCCTAACTATTCAAATGGATGGAGTTTCAGACTCCACTAAGCTTCAACAGATTCAATGGTGGTGTCTCATAGTTAGGTTCTAGATTAGTATGCTAATATGTAACTTGGTTGCTTGTATGTAATATTTCAAAAAAGGGTCTGCCAAGTTGTTCGTCATTTCATATACTCAAACTTACAACAACATTAATGATATCAACAGTCCACATTAAAAGCTCATAAATGCACAATAGCAAAAGTACACAATAGATAGATAGAGTTCTCAAGACTTGGGCTTAGAAGCATTAATCAATTGCTCCCAAGACTAAGTTTAGCTACTAGAATTCTTAGTAACAATCAACAATAATTCAAACATAATCTAAGATGAAAATAAGATGAAAAATGGAAGAAACTAGGGTTTTCAAAGTGCAGAAATCGGGAAGAAAAGAGTTGGTGAAGAAAGAGGATAATGTGTTATTTATAGTACAAGAAAAAAACAATTGATTATAGACACCCGTTGTCCGCGAGTCGCGACAAGATCTTCGCGAGTCGCGATGGAGCCTAGAAACAACATCATGGTTTTCTTTATTCTTCTTTCCTCCTAGCTTTCTCTCCACTTCACTTCTATTTAAATCTTTATGTCTTCAAAAACTCAAAGGCAAGTCTTCAAATCTTCAAAGTTCGTCTTCAAAGTCTTGAAACAATTGCCTTGTCACACAAAAACCCTTAGAAAAGTAATAAAAGAGTAAAAGTCACTCTTAACTCTCCTTAGAAAATTTCAAGGCAAAATGCAACATCTAGAGCACAAAAGTGTACAAAAGTGAATCCGAAAAGTTCCAAAATAACCGTATAAAATGGACACATCAGCCCTCTACTACGTCGAATATGTTTTTAGGTCAAATGAACTATGCTGGTGATATTCTTTGTCCAGCCGGCATGACTGATGCTACTACCATATCCATGTTTTTTCTGCTACAGTGTCTTTTTCATAACAGTACCAGTGGCCGATGTGCGAATCCGAATCTCTATCGATACTTGGTTAGTGTTCTTCTGTGTCTTACCATTACTCATCTGTATCTGGCTCTTGAAATTAATTTTTTAAGTCAATGAGCTGTTTTATCAACCCTTTTGTGGCGATTGCGTCCTCGCTAGAACTCACACAACGCATCACCCCAATTGAAGACCCCACCGGTATGTTCCAATAAGACCATTGTGTGTCAGGCGGAAGCTCCAAAAATGGTTTCCTTAAAATGGATGATCAAAAGAATTATTTAGTATGCGTATCTTGGTGGTCGATACTTGTATTGGTCTTTCTTATTCTTTTTTCCGGCCAGTCTGCTGCCTCGTTTTCACTTCAATAGGTCAGACAATTAAACTAACTATCCAGAAAAAGTATTTCGCTTCATAGGCTTCAATTCTCTTTTTATTGCTTCCCGTAGATATCTGCAATGTGTTCCCACATTGTTTTAGGTTTAAGATATAGACGGGATGAAATGAAAATGGTTGAAAGGTCTAGTGTTTGAAATAGAGTAAAAAATGAAATCCCAGGCCAACACCCATAGGAAAAACCTTAATCTTAGTTGGCCCGTCTTGATAATGGAATTTGATGTGGTAAACATGTGAAGGATGGTCAAAATAAATTTTACAAGTAATTTCTGATGTAATTAGAGGTAAAGAAGGAGATTTCGATAGAATCTTCTTGGCAAACGAGTAGATTATTCAGGATTGTTCGTTATTTTTGTTGAACCTTCATCCTTAAGAGAAGGAGAGCTAGAAGAGGTGAAGATTTATCCTATATACACCCGGAGAAACTCCCCTAGCGATCCTGCCACCACGTTGCAGAATGGGAGCTTGTGTGGAAACTTTTATTTCTGGCGTAACAGGGCAAAGCCAGAATGTTGACCGCAAACTAAGGATGACCAGGCCTCGGTTCCTACTAGCTTCCCCCAAGAACCATACGTCTGAGTTCCCCCAATGTTTTACTTTCATGGGTGTCCTTCTTTCCAGCAGTTGGAGTAAGGAACTTCAAAGGTCATGGATGCAGGTAGAAAGTAGGTTTTAAATCGTAACTAAATCTTCGACGTTCAATAATGGTTGTAAGCGGCTTTCTGCTATTTGTTCTTGAATAGTTTCAGAAGCACGATTGATACTAGATAAATCGAGATGAGGCAAAAATATGATAAGTAGATACATAATATTGAGTGTGATTTGAAACAAAAAATTAGAAAATGACACAGCGACCAGTCATAGGCTATTATTTTCTTTCTTACCACTTCTTAAGGGTCCACGTGATGATCATTTTTTTGTCGTGACTCACATTCTTCGCTATCATCTTGGTACTATTCATAATGATCTCTCCTTTTGTTTTGCATGCTCTTCTGAAGTGTTAGGCTACTCTAACGAACAATGTCTTTAGTCATGTTCCTACTTCGTTTCATGTGGCTGATATTTTTACCTAGGAGCCTTCTCATCCCTTGTTTAAGTTTTTCAAGTTCAAACTTTGTGTTTCGTTTCATCAAATTATGTGTTTGAGGGAGGTGTTAAAGTGGATGAGTTACACATTCCACTAGAATTTAGCACTTTGTAACTCTTTTACTCCCTTCGTTACTGGAAATTTTGCACAAAATATTTTTCACGGCATCCAAGGAACATGTTTGACTATAAATATAAAATTATGGACAATAATGGTGAATAAAAAATGAAGGCAAAGTCTTGGGAAAGACGGTCTTTCCATAGGCTTATGGAAAGACGGGGTTTAATTTGAATAATAAAAGGTAAAAGGTCTTAGTTGCAACATTAAAAATTTAGTATGCAACATGTAGTAGTTATAAAATTTATAACCCGGTTCATGCAACCCGAAAATTTTATCTTAATTTCTTCTAATTTATACTTTAAACCTTGGTCTTTCCATGACTTATGGAAAGACCGTCTTTCAAGAGACGCATTTAAAAATGAATATTTAAAAATATATTTTACGAAAAATCTAAGAATATTCCAAATGATAGTATTATTTTTAATATATTTATTTAAATATGTGGTCAAATTTTAACAATTTTAACTGTCAAATAATAAGTGTGAAAATTCTCATTTGGCGAAGAAGTACTATTTATTTTAATCAGGATTAAACCATCCATAATTATTAAGAAGGATTTCACTATTTATACCTTTCCTATCTTGAAAGTTGGCCGCTACCCCTACATATATCACACTTTCGTTTCTTGAAATTTTAAACACCACTCTTGTGACTCTGTTTGGCAGGTCTTTTGACAAAATTTGTAAGAAATTTTGCTTATAATCAATTTTTTTTTTGTTTTTAAATGCTAAAAATTTTTTATTGAAAAACATATAAATATAACCCTATATACTTAAGAAAATGCTAATATAACACTGAGATAATTTTTAGTTCAAAAGTAATCCTAACTACTTTACATAAGTGCAAATATAACTCTAAAGACTATATTCTGGCATTGACTGGCCATTGATCGACTGAAAATGACCAAAATACCCTTTCAGCCTAAACCACCCCACCCACAAAAACAAATAACTAGCCACCGGAAAACGGATTTGGAAGAAAAATGAACCATGTTTCTTTCGTAGTGAAGCAAGAGAGGAGACTACTCCCCTAGGCAAGAAGACGGTGCAGAATCCACTCACTCTCGTGCAGTGAGCCAATCTGCTTGTGCTTCACCGCACTCGCTCCACCGCACAAGGCCGCACAGCAGGAACTACTCGCCATCGCCGATGAGCTAATCTGGTCGTGCTCCACCGCACGCCACCGTGCATCGCTGGTCGCTATCACTTTCCCCAAAAATCTATATCCATGAGCTATATACGTTCAATTCCACCATTCCTCCTCCTCCGCCCAACCCCGCCCACCACTACCATCTCTACCTGAAAACCTAGCCTCAACATACCCGCCTCCTACGCCGCCTGCCCCGCAACAACCTCCGCCTCTAAACCCCGCCGAATCTAAAACCTAGCCTCGCCGCCCCTGAGACCACGCTCACCACCTAAACCCACCACCCCCTGAAAAACCTAGCCTTGTCGGAGATGGGTAAAATGGGGAAGAAGAAACAATGGCTGGTGTTAGGAGGGTTAGGGTTAGAAAGAAACAATAGGGGTATCATAGTAAATTTACTTTTTTCATTTTAAAAAAAATCGAAGGGGTAAAATCACCTTTTCATCCAATTCCGACCTCAAACTATTGGAAAAAGTTACATTTGCTCATAAACTAGCTATCTAGGGTTATATTTACACTTTCAATTATCACATAGTTATATGTGTACTTTCGTGAATTATGTAGGGTTATATATGCACTTCGCTCAAACTTATTTTGAAAGTACAAATTATTTTTGAGGAAAAAACAAAAACTGGTCTCCCTTTATTTAAAATAAGACAATTTTACCTATAAACACAACTTTGTCAAACATATCCTATATCCTCTATAGTTGATACAGTTGGAATTAACCTAAATAACTAACTAGCTAGCCTGTAAAGATCCGCTAAATATATGAATTTACCCAGATATCTTGAAACCTCAGCTCTCTATTTTTTCTTCTAGAGTTATAGGGAGTCTATCTCTGATTCCATCATGTGATAATATATTAGTACTAAAAATAACAAAAATGGCCATTTGGTACTTCGGTGCGAAGACAAAAAATTTAGCGGAAACTCCGTCCTAGTTTAATTCGTTTCGCCCATTTCTATGGTGCCATATAGAAACGAGTCGCGAAAAATAAGTCAAATGAAAATAAAGCAAATGAAGAGTTTAAGATAGGCAGGGAAGTGTGTTTTCATTCATACAATGGCTAATACCCGTGCTACTGCACGGATTTAAGAACGAAAATCTATAGTACAATATAATTTAAAATTTTAATAACTTACTTTTTTGTTTTATTTATATACAAATAGCACTTTTTTTAAAAATAATTTAATCGGGTTTATAAGGTTCCCGACCCTTTTTTTATTAAAGATCAATTGTTGCCTGAAAGCTTACATGAAGCAGTGCCCATAGGCTTATATCAGAACATTTGAAGATTACTAGATCTTTTACACTGAGATCACAAAAAATAAAACATTAAGATCTAGACCCTGTGACAAATTGAAATAAAAATCAACTAATCTATACACATAGGCCCTAGTCACTATTACAATAGTGAGCAAAATTCTATGTGGAAATAATAAAGGCACTGTAAGGTAAGTGGTTTACACCGTGTCCCCATAGTACAACCACAATAAATCGACCCATAACTACCATCAGAAACAAACACAGTGAAGTATTGCAAGTTATGCATCCAAAATGAGCCATCAACACTTTTGGTTAAACACTCATGGCAATCAAAATCAAGTAAATGAAGTCTCTCAACTAAAGATTGAGTCTGCCTCCATCTCCTCTATTGTGGACTAAGATCTGTCATTTTAATTGCCAAAAATATCTTCCATCAGTGTAGTGAAATCACTTATAATGCCTAGAATTTTTCCTAACTTGACTCTAAAAGATATTAGGGACCAATTTAAAGATGTCCAAATCTCCATTTGGACCAAAGTCTACAAATGTGATTTGCTTCCATAGAGAGAACAATATTACCAAAAGTTTGTATAATACAACTTTGACTTGGATTTCTCCTCACCGTCTCCTATGTATATCAAATATGAAATCAATGATATTTTAACAACTTAGGCTGCCGGAAAAATATACATTGACAGAAAAAATTCCTTCCAACACTTTAAATAATAAAAACCCTATTAAAACAATCCATTCTAAAATCGGATGAAGAAAAGAAAATAAATAAAATACTGAAATAAAATAAAAGCCTCCCACTCGAAAAGAAAATTAAAAAGGTTGAAAAATAAAATAAAAGTGGAGAATAACCCCTCGTAACTTTGCTATCTCCGGAAAAATAACTTAGCATTTGACTTTGCTAAACACTCGTTCGGGATGAGTCGCTTACCCGAGTTGACTTGTAGTTGACTTGGTTCTTAGTTGATTTAACCTTTTCCTGAGTTTTGACCGAGTTGGCCACTACTGGATCTGAGTTGGCTGACTCAGATTCGAGTATACTTGGTGACACTCATGGTTGGTATCCGGAATCTGGAAGCTACTCGGCGCCACTTGAAAGAACGTCGGCCTCGGAGCACCGCCGGAGTACCGCTGCTACATCCCTGAGAGCGCCACCATAACACTGCCCGTACATCCCTAGGGGCATCGTCATCGACCACCGGAGTAAGAATGAAAAAATGGAGGAAGAAAAACCTCCATTTTGACCGGAGTTTCCACGCCAAAATGTTTAAACTACATTTCCAAATGTTGGCATTTCGACGCCGCTTCAAAGGGTTGCCTTTCTCCTGCGTTTAGGCACCAGAGCTTCACCGTCGTTTCAACCCCGGTGCTTCTCCATCGATTCAAAACTTCGGTGCACCAGATTCTTGATGCCGTTTGCCGGATCTAACCAAATATGTCTGGGTATTGCTAAGATAATGAGGGGTAGATGTGTTGGGGGGTGAGATTGGGAAGGAGGAGCCACCGGAGGTGGAAATTTCTGGCGGCGACTCTTCCACTGGACTGTCTGGCTAGGCCTTTTGCTTTAGTCAAAACTTCGGTGCACCATATTATACACGATGCAGTATATGAAATAAATTTATAATTTTATTACCATATATTTAGTTTAAAAAGAAATTGACGTAATGTTGGTTGATATATAGTAATTTATTATATATTTAAATAGAAATAATCTATATGTATTTTACACAGGATAGTGATAAAGATTGTATATAAATAATTTATGTTATAAACAAAATATATAATGATAAAAATATAAAATATATGTTGATGATTAATCAATAGTTATTTAATTAAAGTTATAAAATTGTATGTCCTATAAAAGAAAAGGCAAAAGTATTCTTAGTGTTGAATTGTAATTTTAAATGTTGATGTGAATATTTAAGTAGATTAGTGGGCATTGCCTTACTAGATTAATAATAATTAATAAAATTATAGGGACATGCGATAATTATGTTACCAAGAATAAGATGACTTCAGATTTGTTTAGGTAAATAGAATCTTCATTTATAGAGAATTCACAATATTCAAAAATAAATACTGGTAAGCTTGTGTAGCTTGCTTATGTGTTATGATTTGGGAGTGCTACTTGTCAAATATTGGTGAAAGCTAACTTGACTAAATGTGGGGATGACACTTGACCAAGAAGTTGCTCTTTTAGTATATAGTATAGATAATACTGACATATTTATACAAGAATATCAACAATAGAAACTCCTGGAATCATGCTAATCATCCAGCTACAATCACGTACTACATATGTGCAGCTCTCCACAATCAAGCATACCAGCATTGTATGGATATAAATGCTCAATTACATCATATACTTTCTTTACACTCCCCCTCAAGTTGAAGTGTGAATGTCTTGCACACCCAACTTGCTTATCATTGGCTTGAACGTGTCATTCCCTAATGCTTTGGTGAAGACATCAACTAGTTGATTCGAATAATTAATATAATTTGTAACAATTGAACCATCATGTATCTTGTCTCTGATAATGACAATCCATCTTGTTATGTCTTGTTCATTCATGAAACACCGGGTTAGCCGCAATATGTAAAACATCCTTGTTATCACAGTACATTGTTGTAGGTTTAGAAGAAGCCACACAAAGATCTTCAAGTAAATATTATATGCACGTTAAATCAAAATAAGTTCCTATTGTGGCACGATACTCGGCTTCTACCGAAGATAAAGACATCGTTATTTGGAGCTTATACTCCCATGATATCAATGAAGGTCTAAGAAACACGCAATAGCCAGTAGTTGTTCTTCTTGCGACATGACAACCACCCCAATTTGAATCACAAAAATCCCTAGATCTCAAATCATTAGCAGAATAGAAGAAAAGACCTTGTTCAGGAGAGCCCTTAATGTACCATACTACTCTTAGCGTTGCATCCCAATGAGCTTTTGTGGATTGGTTCATAAATTGACATAACACATGAATGACATAAGTGATGTCTATTCAAGAAACTATCAAATAAATAAGTCTACCAATCAACCTCCGGTACCTTTCCGGTACCAATCCCCTTTCTCAGACAATTTAATATTCTTCTCCTTCAGCTTGTCTATTAGAGCAGCTCCAAGCAATCGCATATCTTTGGCAAATGAACGAGCCACACTTCGAGGTTAAAACTTCAATGCCTAGAAAATATTTCATATTTCCAAGATTCTTGAGATGAAATTGGCTATTTAGATAGTCTTTCAAGGATACAATAGCTTTCTCGCCATTTCCAATTATTAGATATCATCAAAATAAATCAACAAGATAGTGAAACAATTTCCAACCCGCCTAGTAAACAGAGAGTAATCAGCTTTAGACTGGACATACCCTGCTGACCGCATAGATGTGGAAAAGTTTTGATACCACTGACATGATGCTTGCTTCAACCCATACAACTAATTGTGCAATTGACATACTAAATGTTCCTCCCCCTGTCGCAGGAGACCCGACGGAGGTGACATATAAATTTCTTCAGGAATGTCACCATGGAGAAATGCATTGTTTACATCAAGTTGATGGAGTTTACATCCTCTGGCTGCAGCTAATTTCAGGACACACCAGATGGTAAATATTTTAGCCATGGGAGAGAATGTTTCATGATGATCCACTCCTTCAAGCTGTGTAAAACCCTTGGCGTGATTTACCGAAATGCAAAGGGGTTAAGGTTCGTGTTTGATTAGCTTGTAATTCTTGAAGTTCATTAAACATGGCATCTTGACAATGGGGATCACCTTCCGCCCTTAAATAGAAGCACGCTTCTGCGAAAGAACCAATTTGAGCCAAAAAAGATCTATATTGTGGGTTGTACCTATGATAAGAGAAATAATTGGCAAAGGGATAACATGTTTTATTAAAAGAACCTGGAAACAAAGAAGCAGATTGGTCTAGGTTTGAAGAAGAAATTTCCAAGCATACGAAACCATTGAGCTTGACAGATGGAGTGCAAAATCGAACTGAGCAAAGAGGAGACACAAGGTGGGGGCAACAATAGCTAGAGATTTTGGAGGAGGCAAAGAGTTTTGCTGGTTGTCGGGAATAGGTGAAGGGATGGACGATGAAGTGAGAGGTGGTGGTGAAGGTGGTGAAGGAGTAAGTTGAGGCAGTGGTGAAGGCGGCGTTGGAAACTATAAAAGAGAAGATTTGGGTGTTTTATTGAGATCAAATGTGTCAGAATGGTCAAGCATAGGTAATGGAATTGGGTCCGAGCTTAGATGGGTGTCGTCGGTCGTAGATTGTGTATCACCCTAAGGAAAAATATTTTCATGAAGTTGAACATCCCTATTAATAAAAACCCTTCTTTTTGGACAAATCATACAATTTATAACATTTTTTACCTATAGGATAACCAAGGAAAATAGATTTTATTACACGGGAATAACCTTATAACTGTATTGGTGGCAAAAGCCAAACAACCGAACACACAAAATAAGAGTAAGATGGATGTTTAAGTTATAGTCGATCAAAAGGAGTTTTAAAAGGGATGATAGTAGATGAAAACTTGTTGATAGTGTGAACAGTGGTAAGAACACACTCACCCCTAAAGTGAATGGGAAGAGATGCTTGAAACCATAAAGCTCATGCAACTAGTAGAATGTGTCGATGTTTTCGTTCCACAAGCCCATTTTGTTGAGGTGTAAACACATGAATGTTGAAAAATGATGCCATGATCATGAAAAATGATTGAAGGGAGAGAAATTCACTTCCATTATCACTTCGAAAATGTTTGATTTTAGCTTCAAATTGAGTAGAAATGTAGGTAAAAAAATGTTTAATGAGGGATTGTACTTTTTTCTTACTAGCCATTAAAAATAACCATGTGAAACGATAAAAATCATCGACAATTGTAAGAAAATAATGAGTACCACATAAAGAAACATGTCGATAATAGCTCAAAATATCACAATGAATATTTCAAAAGGTTTTTTTATAGAGGAAATATCACTTACATTAAATGGTAAACGAGTTTTCTTAACCATGGGACAAACATGGAAAACTTTATTTGCTTGAATGGAAGTGTTTAAGAAATTTTTAGCTAGAAAATTCAAATGAGAATCGGAAGGGTGTCCTAAACGACTATGCCAAAGATCACTAGAACTTATAGCTAGGTTATATAGGGTGGTTTATAGGATCGGTGTGGTTTGGTTGTTTTGTAGGAGTGGTGTGATTCGGTTGCTTCGTCTCTAGTTCCATCAGATAATATAGGCCATCTTTTTTTACCCAAACAAATCCTCTTTTTCGTTACCAAATTCTGCAAAATACACCAATAAGAGAAGACCGTTACAAAGCTTTTCGAACGTTACAGAGCTTTTCAAACTTTTTGTTAGACGATTAATTGATAGTAAATCAAATTTTAAATTATGAACATATAACACACCATGTAAGGAAATTGATGAATTCATAGGTAATCAGTGGTAGAGGAACATGGGGGCTTGAGGGGGCTCCAGCTCCTGCCAAGAAATTTCCAAGATTTGAATTGTTTTTGAAAATTATGGTCCAGCCCCCTCCAAGTAAATTCATTACACTTTAGCCCCCTCAATAATTAAAAAAATAAAATAAAATCCAAGTGGATAATAATTCCACATGTAATAAGTTTATTGGTTACCTATATTTTCTATCATCTCATATCCTAACTTACCCATTTTCTCTCCTCACAATTACATTCACACAAACACCTACTGACATGCCCCCCCCCCCCGGGGTCGTTAAAACCCATAGCTTAGAAGTCTAAACCGGTTAGAGGCGGTGCAGTCAGAAGATAGAAATTTATAGTTCTGCACTTGGGGAAATTATTGAGCAACTTGGCCAATCAAATGTTTCTATCATTGATTCATTCACATAGAGATCTAAAAAAACCTAATAGAGTGTCCACAACACGTGGTGTGACCGATGACATACACTTCCCATCCCTATCATGGCAGGTGCTCTTGCACCCATCCAGCTACACTGTCATCGTAACTAGGGGAGTGCAACAAGGTCCGACAGTTCTTGTAGGCTTGATTCTCTCCTGTGCAATTACATCCTGGGCTTCCACCACGAATGCGCTAATCCCCTCGGGTCCTATGAATTAGGCCCAATGGTTGTAGGCACCTTCTCTATGATACTAGGGTTTCTTGTAACCCAAGCTTACTACTACTTAGTAATCTCTACCTGAAAACCCCTCGGACAACTTTATGAAGTCAGCTAAGACTGGTGCAATTGTAAGTGAATCAGGGTGACCTTGAATCTCCCGTGCACACACTCACGCAAACACGTTCTTCCCACCCATTCAAACAACCGGGTTTCTCTTCCTAGAGGGCTCGATATTGCGCCTAACATGAATACAACCCAAAGTGTATGCTATATATGTGGTGTAATATTCATGCATTCAAACTCAAAAGATAATCACTATAATAATATGAACACAAAATTAGGATGGACTAGAGAATCTCAAAAAGCATAAAGATTAAACCAAGTCACCACAATTATCCCCAAGCTATGGAAACTACTCCGTTGACATTAAATTCAAATAAATATTTGAATTCCACATCTTATGATCAAAGAAAAAGAAAAGAAGAAAAGATGAAGCTTCCTAAGGAGAGACGCTTCCAACTACTCTTCTAAAAGTGAAATCTAAAGTGTAAGGTATTAAAACCTAGTAGACAAAGGTTCTATATATAGTAGTAGGAGATTGGGCCTAAAAATAGGCCCAAAATAGGGTAAACCCTAGCTCAGCTGCCGCCCGGTGTGGGGCATCATAGATGACACGGCTAGTGGCACGTACTTGGCGCAGGGGTGCACTTCCATCGTGCACCACGTCTAAGACATAAAAGTCCACCGGAAAATCAAATTTTCCAACTTGCACCATCACATCCTTTACTTATCCACAGGGACTAGCTTGGGAATGATCGGCAAGTTGGACAATTACTCTAGTATCCCTAAGCTCGCCTATTTCTAAGAATTCATATAGACTAAACGATATAACATTAATGGATGCACCTAGATCTATCATGGCATGTTCCACTAGTTTACTACCTAAAGAGATAGGGATAGAAAACATTCTGGGGTCATCGCATTTCGTAGGAAAGTTCTTATGGTTCAAAACGGCGACTCCTCCCATTTTCAAATATCCTAATCTCTTAGTTGGCCTACGCCTTTTCTTTGTGACTCTAAGAAATTTAGCATAAGATGACACATGTTCAATTAATATCAAGATATGGATGGTTACCTTGACCTTTTCAAAGACTTTTTAAATGTTTGCATTATTGGTCACCACCTTTGGCCGTCTTCTCAAAGCATTTGGAAATGGAGGTGGAATTGTGACTTGTGCCTCAGGTGGTGGAAGTTCCTTGGAGGGTGCTTCATTGACTACAATTTTCTCCTCTTCGAATTTTCCTTTGGTAGCTTTCATTATTGTGTCATCTTGTTGCATTATCTTCTTCTCGGTCTCGCAAACTTCCTTCCTACTTCTTAATTTAAGTGCGCTCACATTCCTCGGATTAATCTCTGGTTAGGAAGGTAGTTTTTCGGACTCCTTGTCGACTTACCAAGGTGGCAAGTTGCCCGAATTGAACTTCAAGATTTTTTATACTTGAGAAAGCTCTATTGACAAGGTCCTCAATCTCTTTCCTTGTTTTCTCTGTGAAGATCTCACGTTTCTTCCCCAATTGACCGATAGCTCCAAGATCTCATCCCATTATGAATTGTAAAGTGAAGCATGATTGTTGGAAGGGCCTTCACCTCTAGGATATGGTTGAGGTTGAGCTTGTCCTCCCCGGTACCCTTGAGGTTGGTTGTCCTCCCTCCATCAGAAATTAGGATGATCTCTACACCTTGGGTTGAATGAATTTGCATAGGGGGTCCGACCTTGCATCTCCCTGGTTTCTTCGGAACCCTTGTGGTTGACCCTTAGGAAATTGTTGTCTTTCCCAGTTATTATAGTCAATTACCTTCACCTCTTGTAAATCATCTATGACTTTGGGGCATGCTTTGTAACTGTGGTTAAGGTTGAAAATTCCACACACTTGGACTTGATGTACTTTTTCTCGCAAAAGCTCCTTCATCATGGAAACAAGAGTTTGGACTTGTTCCTCCAACATAGGTGAGTGTGTGGGTTCATCCAAGGACTTCGCCCTCGACCTAGTGCCAAATTGCCGCATACTATTTGTCATTTCTTTAAAGAGGGCCATTGCATCCTTGGGGATCTTGTTCTCTATCGAACCGTTGCATGCGGAATTTACCATCCGCATACCTTCATTACACAATACCTCAAAGAAGTAATCCATCAAATATCCTTCTTCGAAAGGGTGGTAAGGACAACTCACCAAAAGTCTCTTGAGCGCTCCCAATAATCGTACATACTCTTGGTGGCACCTTGGGTGATGTTAAACAACTGCTTCTTCAACCCGGCTGACTTGGACGCTGGAAATGTTTTTTCTAGGAACCTCCTCTTCATGTCCATCCATGATCCAATGAAACCCAGTGGCAAGTAGTAAAGCCAATCCGTAGCACTACCTTGAAGTGAAAATGGGAAGGCTCTTAGGTTGTAGTCATCGTTGGACACTCTCGGGGGCTTCATGTTCGTGCACACCAAATGGAACTCCAAGAGATATTTATTCAGGTCCTCCCCCGCCAATCCATGGAAAGTAGGAAGGCAATGGATCATGCCACTCTTTAGTTCACAGCTCACATTGGCGGGTAATGGTGGGAAGGTGATGCATATAGGTTGATTCTTCAAGTTGGGTGCTATGAGCTCCCATAAGGTGCAATTGTTTTCCGCCATTGCTAACGGCCTCCTACTAATACTTATTGCCTCGGTTGAACTTGTACCCTAGTTCTTCGCCTCCTTCTCCTCTGACCACCTGTGTTCTCAGTTAGGTAGTGTAAGACACCTAGATTAATGACACAGGTGTGTACCATAAAATAGGGCCAAAACTACCCTTCCAAATACAACACTAGAAAATGGAACAATAGATAACAGAATAACTATAACAACCCCTCCAACCAAGAATCAACACATAAACAAACAAACAAATAAAAACTAAACTAACTAATCCACTAACGTGTTAGGCCTAAGTTGATACCTAGATTGATAGCATCTCCCAAGGGTTATTATAACTCGTAGCTTAGAAGTCTAAACTTGGTTGGAGGCGATGCGATCAGAAGATAGAAACCTACTTCTACGCTACCTTTTGGGTGGTTAGCGGTAAGCCATGGGTTTGTCCACAGAGATGCTAGGTCTAATGTATCAACTCAAAACACAACTCCGCACGGGTCGTCTAAGACTAGTGCAATGATAAGTGGATCAGAGTGAACTCGAATCTCCAGTGCACACACTCACACAGACGCGTTCTCCTCCACCCCTTCAAACAACAAGGTTTCTCTTTCCAAGAAAGCATCGATATTTGCGCCTAACATGAATACATCCCAAAGAGTGTGCTATATATGTGGTGTAATATTCATGCATTCAAACTCAAAATCAAATCACAATAATGTTATGAAGACAAAAATAGGATGAACTAGAAAATCTCAAAAAGCATAAAGATTAAACTAAGTCACTACAACTATCCCCAAGCTATGGAAAATACTCCCTTGACATGGAATTCAAATAAATATTTGAATTCCACATCTTAGGATTAAAGCAAAATAAAAGAAGAAAAGATAAAGTTTCCTAAGGAGAGAAGCTCCCAAATACTTTTCTAAAAGTGATATATAAAGTATAAGGTATTAAAACCTAGTAGACAAAGGTTCTATATACAGTAGTAGGAGACTGGACCTAAAAATAGGCCAAATTAGGGTAAACCCTAGCTAAGCCGCCGCCCGGCGCAGGGAGTCACAGATGATGCGGTCCGTGGCACATACTTGGCGCGGGGTGAGAGGCCTGGCACAGGTTGCATCACTTCATAAGAGTGAGGTGCCTGTTCTTGAGTGTGGTATGGATCATTATATTAGCACATGGTGCGAGGGTTGGCACGGGTTACGTCGGCCTCTACAGGATGCTTAAACTTGAAGTCATTATCTGCACTCGTGGCCGTTGGCGCGGGCCATGGTCAGGATGGGTGCCTTGCTCAGATACTTTGGCATGGGCTGTGTGATTTCCCACACCCCACCAGCCGGTCTTGGCATAATGGACTTGGAACTGTGTGGGACCCCTAAAACGGGACGTCTGCAGCCATACTTAGCCGCGTGCACGGCCCACAGCGAATCGTTGGTGCCTCGACCGACTGAACTAGTTTCCTTCGCTATGGGAGAACCGTTAGTCCGATTTGAGAGTTTTACCAGTCAATTTTATAGTACTCAAGAAGCCAAATCCAATGGAATCAGCCTTGAAGGATAATTCTTCTTGGAACGTTCTCGTACTGAAGCACAACTCATTGGACCACGTTTTCCCTTATCTTTGTTGGCCGTTTTGAACTCCGTAGCCACCTATCTTTAGCTTCAATCTCCTTATACCATGTATTAATGATCATGGCCTTCGTCTACTACCATTCTAATGTGAATGGCCTTCGTCTCTGCTACCATTCTTGCGAACAAACTTCAATATTTTCTACCGCCCTTACGAACGGCTTTCACATAGAATGTAAATAAAAAGTACCCATAGACAATCTACTAAAGATGATCAAAGGAAGATCAAGGAGCCCGTGGATACAAGATGTCCATTAGTACCAATTAAGTCTACAAAACATAGGATTTAGACAGGAAAACCAAACATGGTCGTCTAAATCCCTTGTCATGTAAACTCATCTAATACTAGCAATCCACCATGTAAAAGTAGCTAAAAAGTATGTTAAATGCATTGGTTAACACACACATGATGAAGCAAATCACCAACGGCTGCCCTTTTCAAATTTTCCCCAAAAAAAGTTCTCCATTCCAAGAATTCACAATTTAATCTTTTCATTTCCTTCCTATTTGTATGGAAAGAGAAGGCTTAAATTTTAAATTTCCAAGCTCAATAATCTCTAATTTCTTCTCTACATTCGTGCATATGCTTAATTTGGGAGGATAAATTCAATCTTTGGAAGCAAATCAAGGATTAGTTTCATTTTTATTTATTTAAAATAAGCATTATTTATTTGACTACATAACATATATAATTATTCTTTTTATTATATATTTATTATACATGATGTTGTGTTAACCATATATTAGTTCTTATGATTTAAATGTTGAAGTAGAAAAATCAATTAGAAAGTTACAAGTTGAACTATACAAAAATTACTTCTTATTCACATAGATTCATTGTACATAAATTAGTTCTTATCAATACAAATTATAAAATTACTTTGTTTTTGTATGTAGGATATGAAAATATTTTTTCAACCTACTAAAAGGCAGCGCAATGGACAGTCTTCTAGTAAACCTAATAATGAAATCTAGAAAAATCGCTTAAGTGTACAATTTGATGTGGATGATATTCAATCAAGGAGTTTGATAATGCTATTCGAGCTCAAATTCGAAGAGATTATATTGTTAAGGGGCTTTATCAACCAATTTGTCACAACTACCCAAAAAAATAGTTGGCATTCAAGAAAGGAGTTTTCAAAGTAGTTAGTATAGAGACTTTCCATGGCTACAATACAGTGTGTCCAAAGATGCGGCATTTTGTTTTGGTGTTATCTTTTTCCGCCATCACATAATAAGGGAGGTGAAGTTGTTCAAAAGACTTTCTTAGTAGACGGATTTACTAATTGGAAAAAAGGCAAAAGAAAGATTTTCTCTTCATGTTGGGGATGCGAATAGTTGTCAAAGTGATGCAAGGATGAGTGTTGAATCTTTTAAAGATCAAAGACATAATTTGATAAATGTGTTTGAAGTGCATGATTCTACCTCTGAGGTTTCTTATCGCACTCGTATAACTGCTATGTTGGATGTGACATGATTTCTTTTGAGACAAGGGTTATCTTTTCGTGAACATGACGAGTCTTCTAGTTTGGTGAATCGAGGTAATTTTCTTGAATTGGTTGAATGGTATTGTCAAAATAATGAAGATGTTGCCAAAGTTCTTAAGCAAAATGCTCCAGGTAAAAATCAAATGACTTCCCCTCCAATTCAGAAACATCTAGCTTGGGCTTGTGCTAAAGAGGTAACACATTCTATTATTACTCATCTTGGTGATAGAGTTTTTTCTTTGATGGTTAATGAGTCTCGAGATGTTTCTTCAAAAGAGCAAATGAGAGTTGTTTTTTGATATGTGAATGAAAAGGGAGAAATTATTGAGCAATTTATTGCTATTATACATGTGCCAGACACTACTTCTATATCATTGAGAGATTCTATTGTGACTTTGTTTGTGAAACATGGGTTGTCCTTAGATAAATTGAGAGGACAAGGATATGATGGAGCTTTGAATATGAGGGGTGAATTTCACGGTTTACAAGCCTTGATACGAGAGGAAAATCCACAGCCTTGATAAGGGGTGAATTTCTGTCGTTAGCTCCAATTAATTATGGTATCAGTTGCTAAAGAAATTTCTACAGTGGCTCATTTTTTTCTTATGTCACTATGATTGTGACTTTGGCTGGGGCATCTTGCAAAGGAATGGATAAAGTTAGGGAGTATGAACGTGCTAGAATTTTGCTGCTTTAGAAGAAGGACAAATTACTAGTGGCCAATGGTTGAACCAAGAATATGGTTTGGGAAGACCTGGAGATACTCGTTGGGGATCACATTACTTGACATTGCTCCCTGTACATACGATGTGGCCTTCAATGATACAAGTGTTGGGTGATATTCATGACCATGGAAGCAGTTCGGAGAATAGAGGTACTACGAGAAGTTTGATTTATAAAATGGATACTCATCAGTTTGTGTTTGTGAAGCATTTGATGAAATACTTGCTATCAATCATGATGGAACTATCAGTTGCCTTACAACAAAAGGATCAAAATATTGCCAGTGCTATGAGTTTGATTGCTTGTGAAACAACAAATACAAGCCTTTAGGGAAGATGGATGGGATATTATTTTGGAAGAATCTAACAATTTTTGTGGGTTGCATATGATCCTACTACTTGATATGAATGACAATATGACTATACGTGGCTATGGAAGATGAAGGGGACAAGTTATAATCAACTATCATCATTATCACGGAGATTTGTTTCATCACGTATGGTTGTTCATCATATTTTGTTAAGAAAGAGATATTTTCTTGTGCTATTGACTGTTAATTTTAAAATTTGAGGTTGTTGATTTGATCATACAAGAGATGGACAATTGTTTTCAGAAGTTACCAAAAGATTGCTTAGTTGCATTTCCTATTTTGATACATGAAATTCTTTCTCCCAGTTCAGCATTTTAGAATTGATTCATCTTGCAAATATGTATCTAGAAGACTTCTCTCATACTGATCACATGTATCTTGAATCTCAGTTAAGGAACTATATCCATGCTATGCAATATGACCCTCATTTTTCCAAGCATTGAAAACTTGGGTACTCTTGCTCTGAGGTTAGTTAAAACTAATTTTCATAGAATATTTCCATTGGTATATCAGTTGATTGAGTTGGCATTGGTTTTACCGGTTGCAACTGCTATTGTGGAGAGGGTGTTTTCTGCTATGGAAATTGTGAAAACTAATTTGTGTAATCGCGTGGGAGATGAATCGATGAATGATAGCCTTGTTGTGTACATTAAGAAGAGGATTTTTTCAACAATCGACAATGAATTCATTCTGCGACATTTTCAAAACATGAAATCTCGAAGAATGCAGTCGTCTTCACTTCCCCCTAGAAGTTAGGTTTTCATGTTCAAATAATATTATATATGTATGTTAAAATCTTTACTGCTTATCATATTAATTTCAAGACTTAAGTATTATTGTATTTTTTTTGTTAAAAATTTCCTAACTAGCCCCCGCCACAAAAGTTTTCTGGCTCGGCCCCTATAGGTAATGAGCCCTTAGCCACAATTTGTGCCTTCTTCGTAGTTGGTAATAATATTTGCGGTGATGCTCTTTTTGGTTGGATATTATTGAAGAGTAAAGGATTATATGCAGGATGGAGAGTAAAGGATTATATGCAGGATGGAGAGTAAAGAATTATATGCAGGATGGAGAGTGCAGCTCAGGGAGTGACCTAAAACCGGGATCAGAGGCTACAAACTCAGGATCAAGTTCAAAAACATATCACTTAGTTTTTGCACCAAATCAAGTCGGTGGCCATCAGTTTTAAATTTTAGCTTTGTTAGGCTTTTTTCAGTTAGTTATTCAGTTCTGAGTTAGTTAGCCAACTTGTATAGTTCTTGTACAATTAGTTAGTTAGATTTGTAGTTGGAGAGAACATGTATAAATACTACTTATATTGATCCATACATTAAGTTAATGCATAGAAAAGTTTCCCCTCTTTGGCTGAATTTTTCAGTTTTGCTGGTTCTTGTTTGAAGAACAACATATGATTTCTTCATGGTATCAAAACTGTAAGGCTCTCGATCCGATTCTTCTTGAAAAATTCTTTGAATCCTTGATTCTACTGATAAAAATTAAGTACGGGATCTGTAAATGGTGAAGGAGGAAACAATCCTCTTGTTGCAGATGCTGATGGCTTTGTTCGGATCAAGCCTGGTGATCCGTTGCTGTTGACTTCTTCAAATCACGCGAGTCTTGTGGTGGTCTTAGATCTACTGACGGAGAATAATTATGTGCTGTGGAGGGAGGCAATGATCACAACACTCTCAGCTCGTGGAAAACGTAAGTTTATCAGTGGAGAAGTTTCAAACCTGCTGCAAACTCTCATTTACTTCAGATCTGGGTGAAAGCAAACTAAGCTATTGTTTCTTGGATCAGGTTCTCGATTAGCAAAGACATTTCAAGGAGCTTTACTTTTCATCCTGATGTGAAGAAACTGTGGGATGAAATTGAGGAGATATTCTTAGTTAGCCATGGACCTTTGTTCTATCAACTTATAACAAATCTGGCAAAGAAGAAACAAGGTACAGACTCTATTGCTCAGTATTTGTTTCCCAGTTTGAAAGATATCTGGGATGAGATTGATGTTATGTTCACATGTTGTCATTGTACTTGTACTTGTGGTTTAGATGAGAAATTAGAGATGCAAGCTAATCAAGATAGGGTGCAACAGTTCATGTCTAGTTTAAATGAGGAATATGATGCCTTAAGGGATCAAATTCTGGTTATGGAGCCTTTGCTAACTGTTGGTAAGGCCAACTCTCTGTTTAGTAAACAAGAGCAACAAAGGAGTGTGCAAAACAATGTGTTGAAGAATATACATCAATCAACAGTTGTGCTTGTTAAGCATGGATCAGGACAAAAGAATTCAGCAAAGTATGCTCAGAAGAAAAGAGATACTGAGGCAAAGAAGTTACCGAAATGTGACATTTTTCATAAGAATAGATATCTGAGGGATTCTTGCTTCAAGTTGAATGGTTACCCAGATTGGTGGCCAGATACAATCAAGGAGAAAAGCAAGCCTTATGCAAATGCAACCAATTCTTCAAGCTTTGGGGATGATACTGACCAGGTTACATCTGGAAACTCTTTTGATACTGGGAATAAAAAAGGAGTTGGAAGAATGCAGTCTATGATAGCTAGTATGATTTAGATGGAGTTTGGCAAATTGATGAAGGGGAAGGCAAAAGAACAGGTTGCAGAATCAGGAAACATGATCAACTTTGCCTATCTGGACTTCTCAGGTAGCCCTATAACTCATTTTTCTAACATTACTGCCTATTTTGAGAGTGAATATTAGATTCTAGATAGTGGTTCTACTTCACATATGTGCTGCAATCTTTCTGTGTTTCATACACTTAATCCTGCAACACATAAAACCCCTATTCTTTTGCCTGATCATTCAAAGGTCTTCATGGATATCATAGGTTCCATCAAACTGAACAATCATATCAAACTGAGAAACTTTTTATTTGTTAAGAGTTTCAAGTTTAATCTTCTCTCAGTTCAGAAACTTACACATGATTATAAGGTTCGTCTCACTTTCTATCCTCGTGTGTGTGTTATACAGGACCATAAGGCTTCTAGTTCAGTTTTAGGAGTTGCTATTGAGAGCAAAGGCCTATACATAATGAACAAGAAATCCTTCCAAACTAAAGTCATTCAGAAATGTTTAGCTTATATTGATCTAGATCATTTGATGATTCATTCTGCACTCAATTCTGTTAATACTCTATCTGATGTAGATTTAGAGGTCTACACAATAAGCTAGGTCATCCTTCTGATATTGTAATGAAATATTTGAACATTCCAGTCATGAATGATAAATGTACAGTTTGTCCTCTTGCCAAAAAAACTAGTTTATCATTTCCTCAGAAATCAAATCGTAGTTGTATACCATTTGAAACACTTCATGTGGACTTATGGGGGAATTTTAAAATCAAAACTAGCAATGGAGCTCAGTCTTTCTTGACTGTTGTAGATGATCATAGTAGAGCTACCTGGAATTTTCTGATTAAAACCAAATATCAAGTTCCATTCACAATAAAAGACTTCATTCTCATGTTGTAAAATCAATTTAGTGCTAAAGTGAAGAAAGATAGAACTGACAATGGTAGTGAATTTGTAAATAAGATATGTTCTCAATTTTTTGCTTCATTAGGTATTGTTCATCAAAGGTCATGCCCTTACTCACCAAAACAGAATAGTTTAGTTGAAAGGAAGCATAGGACCATCCTATAAATTGCTAGATCTCTCATGCTCTAATCCAATATGCCTTTACATCTTTGGGGGGAATCAATTCTTACTGCCACTGACATAATGAATAGATTTCCATCTTCAGTTTTGAACTGGAAGTCACCCAATGAAATCTTGTGTTCAAAATCTCTTGATATCTCTAAGTTGCAGGCATTTGGAACACTGTGATATGATACTAACCTCTATCACATAAACACAAGTTTAGTCTTAGATCAGTGCCTTGTGTTTTCATAGGATACTTTTATGTTCAAAAAGGTTATAAACTATATAACCATTTTAGTAAAAGAATCTTCGTGGCCAGAGATGTAGTCTTTTAGAACAACCTTTTTCCATATAAATCAAATAAGTTATTCCATGATATTAAGCTTGCTGATAGTAAGATAATGCTTCCTATTCCACCTTATGATACTGAGTCTGTACCAGATGTGCCATTTAGAGTCATATCTTCTGATTCATTTACCACTGGACATGACGTTTTCCCTGATAATACTGAAAACATACAATCTTCTCCACATTCTCCTCCAATTCACAATTCATTTCCTCCTGTCAATAATACTGATGGTTTTGTCATCCATAACACACACATTCCTTCTGCTCCTAGACAAAGTGCTAGGATCAGATCCAAATCTGGCTGGATGAATAATTTTATTGTAAATAATGCACATGCTTTTGACCTGTTCATTCCCACTTTTTCTACTGCACATATGAGTTTTATGTCACAACTATTAGGAATCCATGAACCACATTCTTATAATCAGGCTTACAATGATTAACATTGGGTTAAGGCTATGCAGGTTGAACTAGATGCTCTTGAAGCTAATCACACATGGGATTTAGTTCAATTGCCCGCAGGAAAGAGACCTATTGGATGCAAATGGATTTTTTAAGATCAAATGAAAGGCATATGGCATAGTTGAAAGGTATAAGGTCAGGCTAGTGGCAAAGAGTTTCTCACAAATTGAAGAAGTTAACTACTTTGATTCTTTTTCCCCTGTTGCTAAGCAGGTTACAGTCAGGTTGCTTCTGGCTATTAACATCCTTGAAGATATGGTCTCTATATCAGATTGACATAAATAATTCATTCTTGCATGGTTATATTACTGAGGAACTATACATGACACCACCACAAGGTTTTGATAAAGCTTTGTCAGGACAAGTGTGTAGACTCAGAGGATCATTATATGGTCGGAAACAAGTCTCTAGGGAGTGGAATGTAGAGTTCACCTAGCATTTGGTCTTGTATGGTTTCAGATAGTCCAGACATTATAACTGCCTTTTTATTATGAAAATAGATCAGTGCAACATCATTTTGCTCATCTATGTTGATGATGTTCTGATTGCTAGAGATTTAAAAGATGATATCCAAACCTTCAAGACCTATTTAAATGATCTTTTCACCATTAAAGATCTAGGGCACGCTAATATTTTCTAGGCATTGAAATAGCAAGATCTGGTATTTTTCTGAGTCAGGCCAAGTATATCTCTGATTTGCTTGCTAATCTGAATTTTTCTGACTACAATGCAGTAGCTTCTCCACTGTCTGCTTCTTGGAAAATTAAAGACAACTCTTCTCCCTTGTTATATGATCCAAGTCCTTACAGAAGGCTGATTAGCAGACTGCTCTACTTGTCCTATACTAGACAAGACATCAAATTCTCAGTTCATCAGTTGAGTCAGTTTGTCCAACAACCTCTTGATCATCATTGGGAAGCTGCCCTTCATATAGCTAAATATTTGAAGGGTTGTCTCACTCATGGTGTCTTCTTCCCTGCTACATCATCACAATCCTTGTCTGCCTTCTGTGATGCAGGTTCGAACACCTGTAAGCTCACTAGAAGATCTGTGACAGGTTATTGTATTTTCCTAGGGGATTCTCTGATCTCTTGGAAATCTAAGAAGCACTGTTGGTAAATCATCTGCATAGTTTGAGTATAGAGCAACACCCATTACTCTGTCTGAGCTCAAATGGATCAGCTTTCTCCTCACTGATCTCTAACATCCATTTGTTCTCCCAATCCCTTTAAAGTGTGACAACATTGCTCCTTTGCACATCACTCAGAATATTGTTTTTCATGAGAGGGCTAAGTACATTGAAATTGATTGTCACTATGTGAGGGAAGCCTACAATGATGGCTTCATTGATCCTTTACATGTCTTCTCCAATTCCCAGATGGGCAGATGGATTCACCAAATTACTCTCTCCTACTATTTCTCGGCCTCTCTTTCTTAAGATAGGATTTTGTCTTCCAACCAATCCGTGACCGAGGTGTCTTTGTTGCCAAGAAGAGATAGCAAATGCTGGAATTGTGTTTCGGGCATCATGACTGTGGATTTAGTATTATTGTGACCAGAAGGTCCTCCCACTTGATTTGCTGCTTGATCAAAACCATGAGAATGGTTCTGACTGAAGGTTTGTGTTGCCTCAGGGTAACCTGGAGGATATCCGTGCAGTTTCCATCAAGTATGAGCCAAATGCCCAAGTTCATTATAATAGGTGCAGTATGGTCTTGTTCTTCCAGAACCCAAGTTGCGGCTTCCTCCACCACCTCGGCTTCCAGGCTTCTCCCATCGGCGGGGACTTTGTTCCATCGACCTTGAGGCTCCCACTATCATTGATGCACCTCCATCATATTATTTCCATCAATATTCTCTTGTCTGTAGGTTTTGGTGTTGTTTACACGTACCGCCATGGCAGCTCCTCCATTAGAATTTCAGGTTTGTAGAGTGGTGATAAGAATTTGTTCCTGAGTAATTGAAGCATAGGGCTTGTCGCACAGTTGGAAGAGGTTTCATCAGCAAAATTTGAATCCTTATAGCACTGTAAGATTCATTTATTCCAATCAAGAACTGCATCAGTTTTTGTTATTCCGGCTGGACTTGTGTTGCGTCTAAGTAGACGGCTAACTCATCCCATAAGGCTTTCAATTTGGTGTAGTAAGTGGAGATAAAAAGTTGTTCTGGTTGGAACGAAGCAATTTCCCGTTGAATCTCAAAGATTCGTGGGGAATTGCTTTGAGAAAATCTTTCTTTGACAGCTTCCCAAACTTCCTGAGCAGTCGGATAATAGATTACGCTATCTGCAATTTTTGAGGTGACAGAGTTGATTATTCAAGAATGAACCATATCATTGCTACACGACCACGCTGCATAATCTTTAGGATATGTTGTCTTTAAGAGAACCTTGATTCTGCCATCAACGAATCCCAACTTGTTCTTCGAATTTAGGGCGAGAGTTATAACCCATTTCCAGCCGGGAAAATTATCTCCATTCAATGGTTTTGAAACAAGAACCAGACCAGGATGATCTGAGTGATGAGTTTAGTAAGCATTTGAGGCATTTGCTTTGGAAAAGTCAGATTGAGGATCTGATTTGAAGAATTGGAATTTGGATTGATGATATAATTCACACTACGAGAAAAAATACCTATGTCTATTACTTCGCAAAAAAATTTGAGATAAATAATATGTTTTTTTACCTCGGTTCTATTGAAACCGAGGTAATAATTGTAAAAATCGAAGTAAATAGTCTTACTGACTCATGTGCGACATCGCATATATAGTTTCAAAAACTGGACAGAATTCGCTTCACACGTTATTTTTACCGATAGGTATTGCGAAAGATAGCGAAGTCACATATATGTAAAAGATAAGTTAAATAAAGAATTTGAAGATGGTGGAAGAGAAAAAAATGGAGGTTGTGTGATGTGCTTCATTATGCGTGCGTTACCCGTAGCATTCAGCATAATAATTGGCTTGTTTTATATGTTGGATTGCTAGTATTAGTTGAGTTTACTTGACAGACGACAATGTTTGATTTTCTTGTATAAATCCCGCATTTTGTAGACTTAATTGGTATTAATGAACATCTTATAACCACAGACACCTAGATCTTCCTTTGTGATTATCCTTAATAGGTCGCTCGTGGGTACTTTTCGTTACATTCAATGTGAATGCCGTTCTTAAGGACGGTAGAAGATATCGAAGGCCGTTCACAAGGACTATAGAAGAAGCGAAGGCCATTCACATTAGAATGGTAGTAGATGAAAGCCACGGGAATCAATTCATGGTAGTAGAAGGATGGAGCCAAAGATAGGCAGCACTGGAGTTCAAAACGGCCAAGAAAGAAATGGAGAATCGTGGTCCAAGAGTTGCACCAACTTCAGGGAACAATCTAAGAAGAATCAACCTTCAAGGTTGGTTCGATTGGATTTGTCTCCTCGAGAACCATAAAATCAACTACAAGAACTCTCAAAATGGACTAACGGTTCATCCATGGTGAAGGAAAGATGTTCACTCGGTCGAAACACAAATGGGTCGTCATGAACCGCTCATGGGTGTCACCAATGGCCCACACCTAACGACGCGGCTTGCACCTAGGGTCTTTGGCACGAGCCGTGCCAAGGCCCGGTGCGGACTGCACCAATCCTAACGGGCCGCATCCTAAGCTGCCCAATTTCAGTAGAAAATGGCTAAGTATGGGCGTGGACCATCCTTTTTTGATGGTCCGTGCCGTTTCAAGTGCAAAATGTCAAGATCAGTCGGCAAGATGTGAAGAATTGAGCGGTCTGCGCCAAATTATTGAGCAAAATGGGTTTCTAATGATGACTCACGCCAAACGACACGTCTCGCGAATTAGAAGTGCAAAAATGACCATTCTGACGATGGGCCACACTAGACGCCACAGAACGTGCTCGACACGACCCACCAAAGACGACACGGCCTACATAAAGGAGGAGGCACGGACCGCGCTAGATCCCGTGACCCGTGCCTAGGTTACGACACAGACTGTGCTAGATCCCGCAGCCCGCGCCACCACGGATTAAACGGGCCGGACTAAATCTGGTGCCCCAGGTGGGTACGGACCATATGAGTGGTGCGAACCGTGCCATCTAAACCGGTCTGCGCCAGTGGCGGCTGAACTAGAGTTTACATGACTTTTGGCCTATTTTGAGCTTATTTTTAGGTCCAATCCCATACTACTATTAATATAGCCTTAGTCTACTAGGTTACTAGAGTTGGATCATTTTTAGTTTGTTCATTTGTAATTTGGAGAGCATTCTAGAGAGAGAAACATTCTCTCTTCTTTCTTTCTTTCCTTTTTTATTTTGCTTTGATCCTATGCTGTGGAATTCCATGTCTAGGAAGTAGTTTTCATAGTTTGTGGATAATTGTATTCATGTGTTGATTTATGCTTTTGTGATATTCTTAGTTCATCCTAATTATTGTGCTTGTGATATTTTTGTGACTTATTCATGAATGCTAGAATTGCATGAATAGTACACTCCATAAGCCCACATTCTAGTTTATATTCATGTTGGTGAAAATATCGATACCCCCGAGGAAGAGAAACCTCGGATGTGTTATGGGTATCAGGGTCCGAGTCCACGTGAGTGTGTGTACGTAGGTCTTTTCCGAGTTTCACTGTTATATTTCCAGCACACCAGTCTTAGCTAGCTATTTGGAGTAGTCTGAAGGGTTACGGGTAAAGATAGAGAAAAGTAGCAAGCTAGGGTTTTAAGAGGTCGTAGTGTCATAGATAAGGTGCCTACCTCCCTTTGCCTCATTCATAGGCCTAGGGAGTAGAGAATCCGTGGTGGAGTACACAGGACGTAATTGTACGAGGGAGAAACAAATCTACAACAATGTTCAGACCTTATTGTATTCCCCTAATTACGGAGGCGGTGCCGATTGAAGGTTACAAGAGAACCCTACGTGACAGGTACGAGGAAGTGTATGTCATCAAACACACTACGTGTTCTGGTTGTCTAAATATCACATGTGAATGAATCGGGATCGAAAATCAACCATGTTATGCAAGCATTTCCCAAGTGTCTAGCTAATATAGTTTACGTATTTTTTATTTTTCTTATTAGTAGTTGATAATTGTAAACCAAACCCCCCATTCCTTGTTTACTCTACTAACTATTCCTAGCAACACGTACAGATTGACAACATGGACGTGGTTGTGTGTGATTAACTTTTAGGCCATATCATTTTCGTGGACATACCCACGGCTTACCGCTAACTATTCTATCGGTAACATAGTAGTGAGTTGGGTGCAAAACTATAAATTTTATCTTTGACCTTGATCAAAGCATTCCCTTAGGTTAATAAGCTACAATTAACGACCCCAAGTGGAGGTGAGTCAAAATTTGGCGCCACTCCCAGGGATGCTAAGCTTAATTGTCAATTAGTATAACTCGTTAGTAAAGTAGTTAGTATTGCTTTTGTTTTTATTTATTTGTGTTGGTTATTACTGATGGTTGAATCTGTCTGTTTGTTATCTTGTTGCCTTTTGATCTGTTTGCTAGTATTGTCTTCGGAAGGGTACTGTTAGCCCCTAGTTTATGGTATATACTTGTACCACAAACTTAGGTGTTTGGCATTGCCCGATTGATAACATAGGTAGTCTGAAATGAAGGAAGTGGAGAGCTAGAGTAAAGGTTCAACCTATGTCGGTTGTGTTTGTAGAAGAGCTGCAAGAAATGACGAAGGATAATAGGACATTGAGGGAGCTTATGGCCCCTAACTTGGAGAGTCGGCCGCTATGCATCACATTCCCTCTATTTCCACTGAATGTGAGTTGCGAGCTGAAGAGCAAAATGATCTATTGTCTTCCCACCTTCCACAGGATGGAAAGCAAAGATCCCAACCAGCACTTATTGGAGTTCCACTTGGTGTGTACAAACATGAAGCCTCAGAGTATTTCAGAAAATGACTATAATCTGAGGGCTTTTTCATTCTCTCTTCAAGATGGAGCTAAGGATTTTCCGTTCTCTCTTCAAGTTTATTAGTTTTTAAAGGGTTGTGTGATGAAGACATGTAGATGGTGAAGGCCACATGTAATGAATCAATTGCCAACAAAATTCCTAAGGATGTGATGACTCTCTTTGAAAAAATGGCCAATGGTATGCGACAGTTTGGCACAAGGTCATAGGTTAAGGTCTTGGATGAACCCTCGTAATCGCTTAAATTAGAGGAGCAAGTCCATGCTCTTGCTTCTGTGATGAAGGGACTTCTACAAGGGAAGGTTCATCACATCAAAGTGTGTGGGTTGTGCAATCTAGACGTCAACACCGAGGCATTTCCCAAAGTTGTAGAATATTTGTAAGAAGTAAAGGCCATAGAGTACAACGATCGAGAGAGACCACAATGGGGTCAACCACAAGGGTTCCGAGGAAACCAAGGCAACGCAAGGCCGGATCCCTACACAAATTTGTTAAGCCCAAGGTATCAATACATCCAAACTTTTGATGGGGGGAAGACAATCAACCTTAAGGATATCGAGGCGGACCACCTCAACCATACCCAAGAGGTGAAGGCCCATCCAACAACCATGCCTCGATCTATAAGTCGGACCGAGAAGAGATCCTAGAAGCCATTGGTCAATTGGGGAAGAAACATGAAGTTTTTGAAGAGAGGACAAGGTAAGAGCTTTAAGACCTTTGTAATTGGGCTTTCTCAAGTATCAAGAACCTTGAAGTCCAACTTGGGTAACTCGCCACCTCGGTGAGCCGACTTGAGTCCAGGGAGTCCGGAAAACTTCCTTCCCAACCAGAGGTCAATCGAAGGAATGTGAGTAAACTCATGGTGAGAAGGGGGAAGGAAGTTCGTGAGTCCGAGAAGAAGGTGATGCAAGAAGACGTTGGGGTATTGGAGGCAAACAAGGCAAACTTCGAAGAAGATGAGATTGTGGTCAAGGAAGCACAATCCAATGAGCTTCCACCATCTGAGGCACAAGTCACTATCCCACCTACATTTCCAAATACTTTGAGGGTAAGACCAAAGGTAGTGACCAATGATGCTAGCATTCGAAGCATCTTTGAAAAAGTCGAGGTAAAAATCTCTATCTTGGAGTTAATTGAAAATATTCCATCGTATGCTAAGTTTCTTAAAGTTGCATGCACAAAAAAGAGAAGTAGACCAACTAAGAAGGTAGTACATTGAAAAATAGGGGGAGTTGCCATCTTAAACCATAAAAAATTGCCTAAGAAATGCGACAACCCCAGAATGTTCTCAATCCCTATCTCCTTAGGTGGAAAGCTTGTTGAAATGACATGATAGACTTAGGCACATCGATAAATGTGATCCCATTTAGCCTTTATGAATGCCTAGAGATACGTGAGCTTAGGGAAACTAGAGTGATTGTCCAACTTTCCGATCACTCCCAAGCTAGCCCTCGTGGGCTAGTAAAGGACGTGATGGTGCAGGTTGGCAAATCGGTTTATCCAGCGAACTTTTATGTTCTAGACGTGGTGCACGATGGAAGTGCACCCCCAATACATCTAGGGAGACCTTTTCTTAAAATTTATAGGACTAAAATAAATTTCCATATGGGAACCTTAACTCTAGAAGATGATGTGGATAAATGGAATTTGACATTGATAAGTCTAGGCATGATTCAATGGATTCTTCTTTTATGTGCAAAGGTGTGACCCTATGTGATGAGCATGATTTGTATTGATCTTCTTTTGTGAAAAATGAGCATGAATACTTGGATGAATTCTGTGTCGATGATATTGTTGATTAGTCCGATGAATTGCATGATTTGAGTGACAATATATCTGTGCTAGACTATTTTTCTATGCTAACTAGTTTGCATCGGGAAAGGAAGAGTTTCAAGGGCTTAAAACCCCCTCGACCTCCTCCTAGCCCCAAAGCGAAGTTCACAGACTCAACCTTAGCGAGGCATGGTGATTTGTTTTCTATGGTAGACAAAGGGTCCGAAGGTAAGGGGGACACGTTGTGGAAACCTATAAAAACCATGTCGTCGTGGGTGGTGTCACCGTTGGCGATTCCGGAGACCCGCATGTAGGTGGTTCTCACTAAAATTGCATGAAAAAGAAATAATTCGTGATGACAATAAATATACAGAGCTTCTTTTTTGCTTTGATTTCAGTGTTTTGAGTAGTGATTAGATAGATTTTGTATGTTCTTATTTTTTATGAGGATTTTTGAGATGAAACTCTTGTTGGATTTGTAAATTTGAGTTCGAGTCTCGTGATTGTGTTTAGATAGAATAAGGTTTGATGGGTGACTTAGTATTTTGAAAAAAAGAGGGAAAAACTAAGGAAATAGGTCAAAATTTGTGGAAGCCTCATGCCAAGACCTGACACGGTCTGTGCCAAGTAACACAGACAGCGCCAGGTGACCTTGGCTCGAGGGGGCCTCGTGCCAAAAGCTGGCACAGACCAAGCAAGGCTACATGGTCCATGCTAGGGGTTGTTGGCACGAGGGGAGGGGGGGTTCCGTGCTAGATATCTTCGGCACGAAGGTATCTACATTGTTTCCTCAATTTTGCTGCCAAATTGTTCCAAAAATGCAAATTTTTGAACATTATGAACTTTAAACTTAAAATTGCATTTTTTTGGTTCATAATTTTGAAATTCCCTGATTCCTTAGGATTTTATTGCAAATAGTACTTCCAATATACCTTGTCAATTAATTTATTTGTACTAATGTCCCCTTGCAATTTTCAAAATTTCACTCTTATCGTAATTGTACCTCTCTCCCTTTTCACCTATGTTGAATTTTCTAGATCCTTGGTACATTTATTCACCTAAATGAGGCATTTGACATTTTTAGATCTTTTCAAGAAACACTCACTTACACACTCTTGGTGAACTTAAAAATTTGAAGCTTTTCTCTAAAAAAATAGCAATTTTTGCTTCTTCTTGTGTGGATCTTACAACTCTTAGCTTCAAATTCCGGGTAATCCATTGAACTCTTTGTATCTTTGCTATGTTAACATTGTGGTGGTGTTATAATGAGTGTATGTTGTTGAGATATGTGTTTGGGTTTGTATGCGTGATCTTGTGTTGAAGAAAGTTTGGGTGGTTTGATGTGTTATTATGCTCAGATTATATGTTCTTCATGTGTTGGATGATTTAGGAGGGGATGAATCTTGAATACATGATCTTATTGATGGGTTGGTATGAATCTACATGAGTTTTGTTTGATGAGAATGTTCTTATTTAAGTAGCCTTCTTGCTTAGATTATCATGTTTTGAATGGTTAGGTTATTTAGAATGAATTGTCTTGTTGAATGATATTGTGGGCCATGCCTTGTTTATGATCACATCACAACTTTTCTCTTCATTGTGTTAGAATGCCTCCTAAAAAGAATGTGTCGAAGAAAGGGAAGTCTTCACATGGTGAGAAGAGGAAAAAAATGGCCAAGGGTGCAAACCATGAACCGGTGACTCTCATTCTTCACAACCCCGCGTTCATGACTGAAGAGTTTATGGGATTGGCCAACATCTCCGGGACTGCAGCCCGGAGGTGGAGAAATTTGAGAGAGCCAAAGAGGAGTATATTGGAGACTAGCTTTGCATGCAAAGACTAGGCTTACTCGAGCTCGTTACTTATCTATTGGGTGGAACCGGGAGTTCCTAGCTACTCTATGATTGGTCATGAACGATGATGGACACAAGACGATCAAATTCAATATGGATGACAAAGAGTATACTATGACACACCAAGATGTAGCTCACAACTCGGATGGAGGTACGACAAAGAGGTCCCAAGAACACACCACCAAAGAATGCCTTTTTCTCTAGGGAACTTTTGGAGGTAGTAGACAGGGATTGACCAGAATAATTTGTGCAAGAGCACTTCCTTGGTTCATCTAACATTTTGTTACGTTCACCGGTTATTGGAAATGAGAGTTTTCTGCTACAGCGAGCTAACACAATACCTGGGTTTGAATGTTCATTACCTCTGGGCAAGGACTCTTGAGGGTAATTTCTACCCAAAACTGGTAGGGATCTTTGTACAAGAGTGTTTGGTGATGGGTGATAGAAAGAGTGGGAAGATTCCTATGGGCGGCATGGTAGGGATTCTGGCATAGTACTTAGGGCATCCGGTCACTCAAGGTGCATTAGCGAATATGGGAAGATTGCGTACAAGGTACAACATTGTGAAGTTGGACAAGGTGTTCATGGTAGTACCCACTACATCTGAGGACTTTTTCATGTGGCTTTATGGCGGGGAGAACATTGTAGCTTTATGGTAATTCCTCAGCCGGAGCGCACTACCATTACCCACGACAAATGCTTGGACGGTCTGTTCCTTTTGATTGATCCACATTTTGGGAGTGAATTCTACAGAATTCTAACCATCCCAGAGATAGATGTTGAGGAGGCCAAGGGTGAGGCTTCTTCGAGGGCACCTCATAGCCGCTCTTGCTTATCTACGAATATCAGTGAGCAATTGCACTCCCATGGGGAAAATATTTCAAGTTCTACCCAAGGATGCAAGAGGTCGTCTAAGTGATAGGTGGTATAAGGACGCAATTGGAGGAGATGAGCATAAGGATAGATTCCATAGAGGCTGCAATTCAAGTTTTGGATACATTGAGAAGAACAACACGAGGCACGAGGATGAAGACCCACTTTGGGGAAAATTTGTGCTACACCAATAAAACTTGAAAATTTTGAAAAAAGGAAAAAAATACAAAAATTTGGACAACTCGGAAACCCGAAAGGGCGACTTGGGTAACATTAGGAAAAACCTAGATAGGTCGAAAGACCTAGGTAAAAGGGAGAGGCTAGGCCTGGCTAGACTTACGAGCCTAGGAAAAAATGAGAGGTCGTGTGGAAAAAGGTGAGAATGTAAGTACCCTTTGTGTATTAAAGCTAGGATGAAAACCTAAAAGGGCTCCTAGGAAAAATGAGAGAAATTGAGAAAAAACAAAAAACAAGGTTGATGATACATTTGCCTCCTTGGTTGTAACTAGGTCGAGAATCAAGAGTTATTCCAGTGTTACAACCAAGTCGATGACTGTTGGATTTCCTTGATGGATTGTTTTTGGAGATGACTATTTGATTGCTTTCGGGGATCATTTTGGGAAAAGTAAGATGCTTGACACTTATCTTCTTTGCTTACCTTTTTCCACATTTTACTTGGGTGGTTAGATTACTTAGGTTCTTAGGGGGGTGTGAGAGTTGTGAGATTCTTTCTCATTTGGGGGAAACAGGGTAATCTAGGAATAAGTTGACTTCCTCGGGTAACTTATGCTTGCACGCTAAATTTCGCACGCTACATTTCGCTTAGTCCTTTTCTTGTCTTCACTTACTCGAGGACCAGTAAAGGGTTAAGTGTTAGGGATCTGATGTGATTTATTATACTTGCCTTAACCGTTCCATTCGGCGTAATAATTGGCTTGTTTTATATGTTGGATTGCCAGTATTAGTTAACTTTATGTGACAATGGGTATAGACGGCCATGTTTGTATTTCTTGTCTAAATCCCGCATTTTGTAAACTTAATTGGTACTAATGGACATATTGTATCAACGTGCACCTAGATCTTCCTTTGTGTTTATTCTGAGTAGGTCACTCATGGGTACTTTTTGTTACATTCTATGTGAAGGTCGTTTGCAAGGACGATAGAAGACATCAAAGGCCGTTCGCATGGATGGTAGAAGAAACGAAGGACAATCACATTAGAATGGTAGTATACGAAGGCCACGGGTATCAATTCATGGTAGTACAAGGATGGAGGCAAAGATAGGTGCATTAGAGCTCAAAACAGCCAAGGAAGAAACAAAGAATCAAGGTCCGAGAGTTGCATCAATGTCTGGGAACGATCTAAGAAGAATCAGCCATCAAGGTTGGTTCCATTGGATTTTTCTCCTCGAGAACCATAAAATCGACTACAAGAAATCTCAAAAAGGACTAGCGGTTCATCCACGGGAAAGGAAAGAAGTTTAGCCGGCCGAAGCACAAATGGATCAGCGCAGACCACTCATGGGTAGCACCAATAGCCTGCACCAGACAACACGGCTCGCGCCAAGGGTGATCTATTTCATTATGCGTGCACTAACCAATGCATTTGGATAATTGCTAGTATCAGTTGAGTTTACGTGACAAGGGGTTTCGACGGCTATGTTTCATTTTGTTGTCTAAATCCTGCATTTTGTAGATTCAATTGGCACTAATGGACATCTTGAATCTATGGGCTCCTTGATCTTCCTTGTGATCATCTTAAGTACATCACCCATGGGTACTTTTTGTTTACATTCTATGTGAAGGCCGTTCGTAAGGGTGGTAGAAGATATTGAAGGATGTTCGCAATAATGGTAGTAGACACAAAGGCTATTCACACTAGAATGGAAGTAGATAAAGGCCACGAGCATCAATACGTGGTAGAAGGAGATTGAAGCCAAAGATAGGTGGCAACAAAGTTCAAAGCGGCCAACGAAGAAATGGGGAATCGTGGTCTGATGAGTTGTGCTTAAGTCTGAGAACGATCCAAGAAGAATTAGCCTTCAAGGTTTGTTCCATTGGATTCATCTTCTTGAGCAATACAAACTCGACTACTAAAAATCTCAAATTGGACTAATGGTTCACGCATAGCAAAGGAAACTAGTTTATCCGGCCGAGGCACAAACGCGTCAGCGCGGGCCATTCATGGTTTAGCACCAACGGCCCGGGCCAGAGGAGCTGCCCTGAACCAAGAAGACCAGCACAATGCTATGGTGCAGACCACATCAGATGCCACAGGATGCCAGCACAAAGTGAAGACCTCTCCACATAGCTAAGTATGGATGTGGGACGTCCCATTTTTGGCATGCTACTCCGTTCCAAGCTTAATATGCCAAGACCAGCCAGCTGGGTATAGGAAATTACACAGCCCACGCCAAAGTTTTGGAGCAAGCACCATTTCTGACCACGGTCCGCACCAATGACCACAGACGCAGATTAGAACTTTCATTTTCAGCACCCTAATGGTGCCCTACACCAGACATTGTGGCCCGCGGCAGGAGGTAGACGTTACCCGTACAAAGCCTCACGTCGCACCTCTTGAAGATTCGTGCCATGTACCAGATCAGGCGCCCCGCGCCACTTGAATGAACGCGACCTGCGCCAGGCCTTACACCCTGTGCCAAGAACACTCCACGGGTTGCACCATCTGTGACGCCCTGCGCCGTGCGGCGGCTGAAATGGGGTTTGCCATATTTTGTCCTATTTCTGGCTAACTTTTAGACCCAATCTCCTACTACTATAAATAGAACCTTTGTCTACTAGGTTTTCATATCTCATATCCAAGAGAAGCTTGGACACTTATCATTAGTAGTTTTATCTGTATAGTTAGGAAAGAACTCTCTCTCTTTTTCTTTTCTTTCTTTTGACTTGATCCTAAGATGTGAAATTCAAATCTATATTTGAATTCCATGTCTAAGAATTAGTTTCTATAGCTTGGGGATAAATTGTAGTAGAATGGTCTAAATCTATACTCACTCTGTCCTACCTTTAATTTCATGGAATCTTTTTTACGGATATCAAGATACCTTTTTGATCGATAATATATTTAACTACATATAATATTGACAAATAAAGAGTTACTTCCTAGAAACTAATCGTTATGACGAATCCAACAATATCACATATGATAACATTATTATTATATATCTAGTCAAATATGTGGTCAAAGATGGACACTGAATAGTGACATAAAGTGAAGTACAAAGTTTGAGCTGGGACAGAGGGAGTATGCTTTTTGAGATTCTTTAGTTCTTCTTAATTTTGTGTTCAGGATATTATTATGATTGTGCTTGATTATTTGAAATGCATGAATAGTACACCACATATAAGCATACACTTTTGGATATATTCATGTATAAATGGTGCAAATATCGACGATGCCCCTTGGGAAGAGAAACCTAGTTGTTAGAATGGGTAAGGGAGAACGCGTTCGCGTGGGTGTGTGCACGGGGGATTTGAGAATGCTCTGATTTAATTTCCATCACATCAGTCTTAGCTGACTTCGTAAAGTTGTCTGAGAGGTTCAAGGTAGAGATAGCGAATAGTAGCAAACTAGGGTTGTGAGATACCTTAGATCATAGATAAGGTGCCAACGACCCTTGGGCATAATTGATAGGACCCAAGGGAAGTAGTGCATTCTTGGTGGAAGCCTGGGACGTAATTGCATGGGGGAGAAACAGACCTACAACAACGGCCGGACCTTGCTGTACTCCCCTAATTACGATGGCGGTGTCGATGAAAGGGACGGGAAAGTGTATACGATCGGCCACACCATATATTATGGACACTTTATTAGGTTTTCCTAAATATCTATGTGAATGAATCGAGGATAGAAGCATTAGATTGACCATGTTGATCATTGATTCCCCAAGTGCTTAGTTTGATAATGTACTTTGCTTTTTTTTAAATTTTATGCTTAGTAGTTTCTAGATTGAAAAACCAACCCCCTCCCCCCTGTTGCATGTTTGATTTACTAGCTATTCATTTCACTCGTACGGATTGATGACATGTACGAGGTTGTGTTTTGATTGGTACATTAGACGTAGCATCTCTGTGGAAAAACACAGGACTTACCACTAACTACCCTCTTGGTAGCGTAGCAGTGAGAACATTGCAGAACTACAAATTTTATCTTCTGACCCCCCACTCTCTGCCTGGTTTAATTACCTATGATTAACGACCCCGCGGAGAAGCATGTCAGAATTTTATCGCCGCTTACGGGGATGCTATCAGTCTAGGTATAGATTAAAGTATAACATGTTAGTAGAAGTAGTTAGTTTAGCTTTTATTTTGTTTGTTTATGTTGTTGATTCTTGGTTGGAGCTGTTGTTATATTATTTTGTTACCTTTTGATATGTTTGCTAGTGTTATATTCGGAAGGGTATTGTTGGCCCTAGTTTATGGTACTCACATGTACCACTAATCTTGGCGTCTTATACTACCCGACTGAGAACAAAGGTGTTCAGAGGTGAAGGAGGCAAAGAACTAGGGCACAAGTTCAACAAAATCAGGAAGTAGTGGTAGAAGATCCAGTGTCAATGGTAGAAGACAATCGTACCCTATGGGAGCTCATGGCACCCAACTTGGAGAATCAGCCGATGTGCATCACCTTTCTGCCATTAACTGCCAATGTGAGATGTGAGCTAAAAAGTGGCATGATATATTTCCTACCTACATTCCATAGATTAGTAGGAGAAGACCTGAATAAACATCTTTTGGAGTTCCATTTGTTGTGCACGAAAATGAAACCCCGAGAGTGTCTGAAAATGACTACAACCTAAAAGCCTTCCCTTTTTCTTTCAAAGTAGTGTCAAGGATTGGTTCTACTACTTGCCACCAGGATGCATTGGTTCTTGGATGGAAATGAAGCAGAGGTTCTTAGAGGAATATTTTTTGGCATCCAAGTTGGCCGGGTTGAAGAAGCAATTGTCGAACATCACCCAAGGTGCTACCGAGAGTATGTATGATTACTGGGAATGCTTCAAGAGACTACTGGCTAGTTGTCCCTACCACCCATTAAAGGAGGGAGATTTGGTGAGTTGTTTCTTCAAGGGGCTATGTGATGAAGATATGCGGATGGTGAATA
Organism: Rubia yunnanensis; assembly: GCA_037428765.1. Lineage (NCBI taxonomy): Eukaryota > Viridiplantae > Streptophyta > Magnoliopsida > Gentianales > Rubiaceae > Rubia > Rubia yunnanensis. The sequence goes on from CM075066.1 coordinate 57,917,343, forward strand.
TCGCTTGCAATGGTTCAATAGCGAACAAGAGCTCTAAGGATGCAGTGGCCTTCTTTGAAGAAATGTCAAATGGTATGTGGAAATTTGGCACTAGGTTAAGGATAAAGGTCTTGGTTGAACCAACACACTCACCTAAGTTGGAGGAGCAAGTTCAAGCTCTTGCTTCCATGATAATGGAGCTTTTGCAAGGAAAAGTGCATCAGGTCCAAGTGTGTGGAGTATGCAACCTTAACCACAAATCTGAAGCGTGCCCTAAAGTCATAGAAGATTTAAAAGAGGTGAAGGAAATTAACTACAAAAATCCTGAAATACCACAATTTTATAGGGGTCAACCACAAGGGTTCTGGGGGAACCAAGGAGATGCAAGGTCATACCCCTAAGAAAATTCATTCAACCAGAGGTATCGAGATCATCCTAATTTCTGATGGAGGGAGGACAACCAATCTCAAAGATACCGAGGCGGACAAACTCCACCTTAACCTTATCCTAGAGGTGAAGGCCATTTCAACAATCATGCTTCACTCTACAAGTCGGAACGGGATGAGATCTTGGAATCCATCGGTCAATTGGGGAAGAAACATGAAGTCTACATGGAGAAGACAAGGTGAAACATTGAGAACCTTGGCAATAGAACTTTATCAAGTATCAAGAATCTTGAAGTTCAAGTCGAGCAACTTGCTACCTTTGTAAGCCGACTTGAAGCCAAGGAGTCCGACAAACTACCTTCCCAACCGGACATCAATCCAAGGAATGTGAGTGCATTTATATTGAGAAGTGGGAAGGAAGTTCGTGAGACCGAGAAGAAGATAATGCAAGAAGATGGATTGTGGAGGTTACTAAAGCACACTTCGAAGAGGAGGAGATTATGGTCAAGGAAGAACCCTCCAAGGAACTTCCACCGCCGGAGGCACAAGTCACCATTCCACCTCCATTTCAAATGCTTTGAGGAGACGACCAAAGGTGATGATTGATGATGCAAACTTTTGAAAATTCTTTAAAAAGGCCGAGGTAACTATCCCTATCTTGGAACTAATTGAGAACGTGTCATCATATGCTAAATTTCTTAAAGTTGCATGCACAAAGAAAAGGCATAGGTCAATTAAGAGGTTAGGACATTTGAAAATGGGAGGAGTCACCATTTTGAATCATAATAACTTACCTAAGAAATGCGATAACCCCAGAATATTTTCTATTCCTATCTCTTTAGAAGGTACACTTGTGGAACATACCATGATAGATCTAGGTGCATCCATTAATGTTATCCCGTTTAGTCTATATGAACGCCTAGAAATAGGTGAGCTTCGGGATATTAGAGTAATTGTCCAACTTTCCGATCATTTCCAAGCTAGTTATCGTGGACTGTGATTGTGCGAGTTGGATAATTGGTTTTTCCGGTGGATTTTTATGTTCTAGACGTGGCACACGATGGGAATGCAGCCCCAATAGTTTTGGGGAGACATTTTAAAAAAAATTCCGGGACTTAAATCGATGTCCACTTGGGAATCTTAACTCTAAGATGACATGGATAAAGTGGAATTTGATATCTATAAATATAAGTATTATTCAAAAAAGTCTTCTTTGATGTGAAAAGGTGTAACCCTATGTCATGAGCATGATGAACCTTCTTGTGTGACCATTGAGCATGAATGTTTGAATGAATCCTATGTTGATGGCAATGATGATGATTCCGATGAATTGCATGATGCAATGGATAATATGTCTGTGCTAGATTATTTTTCTATGGTAACCAATTTGTAATAGGAAAAGGAGATGGTCGAGTATTTAAAACCTCCTCGACCTCCCCCTAAACCCAAAGTAACATTCACAGACTCAATGATAGCGAGACACAGGGATTCATTTCGTATGATGAACAAGAGGTCTGGAGGTAAGGATGGCTCATTGTAAGGCCCCTCCACAACGATGTCATCGTGGGTGGAGTTGCCGATGGTGATTCCGGAGACCCACATGTAGGTGTTTCTAACTAGAATGCATGAAAAAGAAAATAAGTCGTGATAATGACAATAAATATATGGTGTTTCTTTTGGTTTCATGTTTTGATTAGTGAGTTTTTCCATGATTCTTCTTTTGCTTTGATGATTTTTGAGATGAAACTCTTGTTTGGATTGAAATTTTTAGCTCAAGACTCATGTTTGTGTTGAATGGAGATAGATTTGAAGGGTGACATAGTTTTTCAAAAAAAAGAGGGAAAAAACCCAAGGATCAAGGAAAGTATTAGTGGATGCCTCGTGTTGAGATGCTCGGTGCAAGGCTATGCTTCGTGCCAATGAGGTTGGTGCAAGGCTATTCTTCATGCTGAGATGTTTGGTGTGAGGCTGTGTCTCATGCTAGAATTTTTGCGTGAGGTTCTGCTTCGTGCCAGGATGTTTGGCGCGAGCTTATGGTTAGCGCCAGGCATATTTTGCGCATAAAACTAATTTTCAATTTTTCTTTGTTCCATCAATGAAACTTTTCAAAAATTCTGATTCTCAAACATAAAAATGCATTTTTGGTTCAAGAATTTTGGAATTCCCTAATTCCTTAGGATTTTTGAAAAGACTAAATTGCTTTTTTGGTCCCAGACATAGCATCTTATACCATGTTTTGGTCCCCTTTTGCAAAAAACCCTCATTCAGTACCCCACAAAATTTTGAACGATTTGTTTGGTCTCCAATGGTGGTTTTCATGTAAACCAAAACTGTTTTCCGATATAGTCAGGGGTATTTTGTAATTTTACTTATCAAAAACCATTTTCAATTAAATTATGGGGTCAATACAAAAATATTCCATATTTAAGATCATTTTCAAAGACCATACAAAAGGTGAGGGGCTTAATTGAAAATAAACTAAAAATATGAAACCACCGTCACTGTAATTCATCTTCTCCGGTGATTTGTCTTTGTTGGCATGGCATCTTCTCCGACGAGGCGTCCTCTCCTTCAATTCATCTTCTTCGACGATTCGTTTTCTCCACTGAAATTTTTTATTGTAGCTATAAACAATGTTACGTTCCTCTTTTTTTGCGCTCTCCAGATCTGGTTCCAAAGCTTGAGAAGATGGTTTGAGCTTAATGTTCTTGATGGCGGCGCTCTTGATCGGCTACAATTTGCTGCTTTTGTGTAAATTTAATTTCTCCGATCGATGTTGTTTCTTATACGATTTGATTTCCCCGACCCCGATGCGCCCAACACCACCATGAGCTCTCCATCACATGCCTTCCAGAGATACCGTTGAGGAGGAACTTCATCTTCGAGAAGGCGGTGGCTTCCCCGCCGTTGGGTTTCGTCAGTGGCCCAGTTATCCTGCCGCCGTGAATCACCGGCCGTGCCACCTTTCGACTGTTCTTCACGTTGTAGGTGGAGTTGTTGAAGGAGAGGACTGACGGGAAAGGATTTAGCGAAGAAGAAGGGTTTTTTCTCTTTTTTTTATTTTTTTAAATTCAGGAATATAATTGTCATTTTACAAATTTTGACCAATTTTACCGTTGACTTTACCTGGAAACCACCTTTGGGGACCAAACAAGTCATTCTGAATTTTGTTGGGTACTGAACGAGGGTTGTTTTGCAAACGAGGACTAAAATATGATATAAGATGGTATGTGGAGGACCAAAAAATAAATTAGTATTTTAAAAATACTTCCAATATCCCTTGAAATTAATTGATTTTTGCTATTGTCCCCTAAATTGAGAATTTTAAAATTCCATTCTTATCCTAATTGTATCCCAATTTTACCGTTGACTTTACCTGGAAACCACCTTTGGGGACCAAACAAGTCATTATGAATTTTGTTGGGTACTGAACGAGGGTTGTTTTGCAAACGAGGACTAAAATATGATATAAGATAGTATGTGGAGGACCAAAAAACAAATTAGTCTTTTGAAAATACTTCCAATATCCCTTGAAATTAATTGATTTTTGCTATTGTCCCCTAAATTGAGAATTTTAAAATTCCATTCTTATCCTAATTGTACCCTCTTCCTAGTCACCTAGGCTGAAATTCCAATCCCACAGTACATTTCTCCACCTAATTCTATCATTTGACACATTCTCCCTTCTCAAGAAACACGCCCTCTCATACACCCTTGATGGAACTCAAAAAAATTGAAGCCTTATTCCAAAAATTAGCAATTTTTGCTTCTTCTTGTGTGGGTCTTACAAATCCTAGCTTCAGATTTCGGGTAACCCATTGAACTCTTTGTTTATATATGCTTTATTTGACATTCTGGTGATGTTATTAAAATCATGATTCTTGAATGAGTGTGTTTTTTGAGATATGTGTTTCATTTTGAATGCATGATCCTGTGTTGAAGAAAGAGTTGGGAAAATTGATGTGCTATTATGCTTGAAAGATATGTTTTTCATTGTCGGGTGATTTAGGAGAGGATTAATCTTAATTGCATGACCTTATTGATGGGTTGGTGATAACTTACAAGAGTTTGTTGTTTGATGAGTAATGTTCTTGTTCAAATAAACCACATGCTTAGATTATCATGTTATGAATAGTTGGGCTATTTGGGAGAATGTTGTCTTATTGAATTGTAAGCCATGCCTTTTTTATGATCATGTCACCAATCTTATCTCCATTTTGTTAGTATGGCACCTAAGAAAAATGTTTTGGAGAAGGAAAAGTCCATTCAGGGTGAGAAGAGGAAGAAGTCGGCGAAGGGTGCGAACCCCAAGCCGACGACTTCCATTCTTCGCAACCCCACTTTTATGACCGATAAGTTTATGGGTTTATCCAACATTTCCATAACTGCAGCCTGGAGGTGAAGGAATTTGAGACAGCCGAAGAAGAGTATTTTGGAGATAAGGTTTCCTTGCAAGGACCCCTTGGCGGCTCGAGGCTTACTCGAGCCGGTCACTTACCTACTAGGCTGAGTAGATCTAGAGGGGTTTCTCTAGAAGCACTCCAAGACGTACATTAGGTGGACCCTAGAATTTCTAGCTACTTTGTGGCTAGTCGTGGACAATGATGAACACAAGGCGATCAAATTCAACCTGGATGATAAGGAGTACAATATGACCCACCGAGATGTAGTGTGCGCCTTTAGGTGGAGGTATGGAAAGGAGATCTAGAAGACACACCGACAGGGGTTACCTTTCTCACTTGGATGCTTTTGGGTGCAACTGACAGGCACTGATCGGAAGAACATGTGCAAGAGTACCGCCCTGGTTCACCTGACATTCCATTATGTTCACCAACTGTTGGCTATGGGTATTTTCTGCCACGATGAACTGACGCAATTCCCGGGTTTAGATGTTCATTATCTTTGGCCAATGAATTTTACCCAAACTTGGTCGGGTCTTTTGTGCAGGAATGTTTAGTAATGGGGAACGGGAACAACGGCAAGATATTTATGGGAGGTATAGTTTGTCTGCTAGCACAACACTTAGGTCATCCAATCACACAAATATCTTTCGATAAATTAAGAAGATCAGGCACAAGGTACAACATGGAGAAGTTAGCCAAAGCATCCATGAGGAGACCTATGACATCAGAGGGTAGATACGTTTAATGGCTTTATGACGGAGCGAGCACTTGTAGTTTCATGGTACTTCCACAGCCAGAGTGCACCGCCTTTGACCATGACACATTCTTGTATGACCTATTTATTTTTCCAGACCGGAGATTTGAGAGATATTTCTATAGAGTATTAGCCAACCCGGAGATAGATGTTGAGAAGGCCAAAGGTGAGAGCACCTCCTAGTCACTGTTGCATATCCACAGATATCATTAACCACTTGCATTCACTTGGGGACAAACTTTCTAGGTCTACTCAAGTGTTGCAAGAGGTAGTCCAAGCAATGGGAGGAATGGGCTCGCAAGTGTAAGATCTTAATTCGAGGATGGATAACATCAAGGCCACACTTCAAGCAACGAGATACATAGATATGAGCTTCATGAGTCACAAGGATGGAGGCCCTTTGGGGCCACGAGAGTGAGTATCACCATTATCCCTACCTCACTTATGTTTTGACATGATTTTTGTGCATTGGAGACTTTGCATTGGTTAAGTGTGGAGAGGGAGTAGTGAGCACTTAGGGAGTCTTCATTCTTAGATTTCCTCGGTGCATTTCATGACTTGCATTGGTAATTGTTTTTTCTTTTTTTGTTGATGATGTTGGTTTTTGATTGTTGAGGGATGATTTTGGATGGATATTCGGTGGCATGACATGCTATGCTAGGATTTCTAGTTCGCATGGGGTAGGATGTTTTAGGAAATTGGTGGTGTATTTTTTGTGTTTGATTATCTATTGTAGTATGAATCCCACTTTTGGGGTAATTTTGTGTTACACCAAAAAAATTGGAAAACTAAAAAAAATGAGAAAAAACCTAGAAAAGTCGAAAACCCGAAAGGGCAACTTGGGTAACTTTAGTAAAAGTCCAGATAAGTTGAAAGACCTATGTAAAAATGAGATGCTAGGCCTGCTAGGCTTACGAGTTTAAGCAAAAATGCGAGGCTGTGTGGAAAAAAGTGAGAAGTGAGTATCCTTTATGTTAAAGTTATGAAGAAAACCCGAAAGGGCTCCGAGGAAAAATGAGAGAAATTGAGAGAAATTTTTAAAAAACTAGGTTGTATGCATGCTTCCTCGGTGGATCGCTTTTTAAGACAACTCTTTGATTGCTTATGTGATCACTTTGGGAAAAGTAAGCTAGCTTATACACTTATCCTCACAAGGACGCAAGGGCGGTGGTAGAGACGAAGGCTATAAATATTATAATGGTAGTAGATGAAGGCCATGAGCATCAATGTGTGGTAGAAGGAGATTGAAGCCAAAGATAGGTAGCAACAGAGTTCAAAGCGGCCAACGAAGGAACGGGAAATCGTGGTCTGGTGAGTTGTTCTTAAGTCTGAGAACGATTCAAGAAAAATTATCCTTCAAGGCTGGTTCCCTTTGATTTGTCTTCTTGAGCACTACAATATCAATTGCTAAAACTCTTAAAATGGACTAACAGTTCACCCATAGTGAAGGAAACTAGTTCAGTCGGCTGAGGCATAAACAAGTCGGTGCCGGCCGTTGATGGTTTGGCACCAACAGCCCGTGCTAAAAGAGCTGCCCCGCACTAAGAAGACCGATTCGAAGCTACGGCGCAACCTGTGCCAGATGCCACGAGATGCCTGCATGAAGTGAAGACCCCTCAAAGCAAAAAAGTATGTGTGTGGGACGTCCCATTTTTGGCTTCTTCCAAGCTCAATATGCCAAGACCAGCTGGCAGGATGTGGGGTATCACACTGCTCGCACCAAAGTTTTTGAGCGAGCACCCTTCTTGACTACGGTCTACACCAACCGCTAAAGGCATGGATCAGAACCTTTATTTTCAGGATCCTGATGGCTCCTCACATCAGATGATGCGGACTGCGCCAGGGGGTAGACGCAACCCGAGCAAAGCCTCGCGCCTTGCACCTCTTGAAGATCTGTGCCACACACCAGATCAGGCACCCCTCGCCACATGAATAGACGCAGCCCATGCCAGTCCTCGCGCCACACACCAAGGACACTCCACGGGCCGCATCATCTGTGACGCCCCGCGCCGGGTGGGGCCTGAGCTAGGGTTTACCCTGTTTTGGCCTATCGTGGGCCTATTTTTAGGCCCAGTCTCCTACTGCTATAAATAGAACCTTAGTCTACTAGGTTTTCACATCTCATATCCAAGAGTAGCTTGTACAGTTATCATCAGTAGTTTTATCTTTCATATCTCTTTTTGTTTTCTTTCTTTTGCCTTGATCCTAAGATGTGGAATTCAAATCTTTATTTGAATTATATTTCTAGGGAGTAGTTTCTATAGCTTGGGATAAAATGTAGTAACATGGTCTAAATTTATATACTTTTTGAGATCTTTAGTTCTTCCTAATTTTGTGTTCATGATATTATTATAATTGTGCTTGATTATTTAAATGCATGAAGAGTGCAAAATGTAAGCAAACACTTTTGGCTATATTCATGTATGGTGAAAATATCTATGCCCCCTTGGGAAGAGAAAACTGGTTGTTAGAATGGGTAAGGGAGAACACATATGTGTGGGTCTGTGCACGGGGGATTCAAGAATGCTATGACTTACTTTCCATCGCACTAGTCTTAGCTGACTTCATAAAGATGTTCGAGAGGTTCCGGGTTGAGACAGTGAATAGTAGCAAACTAAGGTTGTGAGATACCTTAGATTATAGATAAGGTTCCAATGATCCTTGGGCCTGATTGATAGGACCCGAGGGAATTAGTGCATTCGTGGTGGAAGCCCGGGACGTAATCGCACGGGGGAGAAATAGACCTGCAACAACGGTCGGGCCTTGTAGTACTCCCCTAATTATGATGGTGGTGTTGATGAAGGGTTGCAAGAGCACCCACCATGACAAGGACGGGGAAGTGTATGCCATCAGCCACACCACGTATTATGGACACTCTATTAGGTTTGCCTAATTATCTATGTGAATAAATCAAGGATAGAAGTATTAGATTGACCATGTTGCTCAACGATTCCCCAATTGCTTAGTTTGATAGTGTACTTTACTTTTTTTACTTTTACGCTTAGTGGTTTATAGATTGAAAAACCAAAAACCCCACTTTGTATGCTTGTTTTACTAGCTATTCCTTTCACTCGTATGAATTGACGACCCATACGAGATTGTGTTTTGATTGGTACATTAGACCTAGAATCTCTGTGGACAAACCCAAGGATTACCTCTAACTACCCTCCAGGTAGCGTAACAATGATAATAGGCTGCAGAACTACAAATTTTATCTTCTGACCCCAAACCTCCACCTGGGTTAATTAGCTATGATTAACGACCCCGGGGAGAGGAAGGTCAAAGGGTTTTTGGTGTGAGTCGTGCAAAGGCCCGGAGCAGATCACATCAATCCCAATGGGTTGCATCATAAGGTGCCCAATTTCACTAAAAATGGCTAAGTATAGGCACAGACTGTCCTGTTTTTTACGGTCTGTGCCATTTCAAGTGCAAATTGTCAAGACCAGCCGGTGGGATGTGAAGAATTGAGCAGCTTGTACCAAATTACTATGAAAAACAAGGTTTTTGATGATGGTCAGTGCCAAATGACACATCCCGTGGATCAGAAGTGCATAAACGACCATTCTGACGATGGGCAGTGCCAGATGCCACAGACTGTGCCCGACCCGACCCACTAAAAAGGACACGGCCTGCACCAAGGAGGATGCACGGACCGTGACTGATCCCACGGACCGTGCCAAGGAGATGGTATAGATCGCACCAGAGCCTCAAGCCCACACCAACAAAGATTAAACTAGTTGTGCCAGATCTGGCACCCCACACCAACAAGGAACATATGAGTGGCACGGACCACTCCATCCATGATGGTTCGCGCTAGTGGTGGCTAAATTAGGGTTTGCACGTTTTTTGGACAAATTGGGGCCTTTTTTAGGCCTAATCCCCTACTACTATAAATATAGCCTTAGTCTACTAGGGTATGAGAGTTGGATTATTTTTAGTTAGTTCATTTGTAATTTAGAGAGCATTCTAGAGAAAGTAACATTCTCTTTTCTTTCTTTCTTTCCTTTTTTATTTTGATTTGATCTTATGATGTGGAATTCAAATATGTATTTGAATTCCATGTCTAGGAAGTAGTTTCCATAGCTTGGGGATAATTGTATGCATGTGTTGATTTATGCTTTTGTGAGATTCTTAGTTCATCCTAATTATTGTGCTTGTGATATTATTGTGACTTGTTCTTGAATATTAGAATTGCATGAATAATACACTCCATGAGCACACACTCTAGTCTATATTCATGTTGGTGCAAATATTGATACCCCCGGGGAAGAGAAACCTTGGATGTGTTATGGGTAGCAGGGTCTGTGTCCACGTGAGTGTGTGCGCATAGGTTTTTTTTTTAGTTTTACTGTTACATTGCTAGCATACCAATCTTAGCTGGCTATTTGGAGTTGTCCGAAGAGTTATGGGTAGAGATAGCAAAAAGTAGCAAGCTAGAGTTGTAAGGGTCCTAGTGTTATATATAAGGTGCCAACCTCCCTTTACCTCATTAATAGGCCCAGTGAGTAGAGCCTCCGTGGTGGATTCCTAGGATATAATCGTAAACAAACCTATAACAATGGTCAGACCTTGTTGTACTCCCCTAATTACAGAGGCAATGCCGATAGAATGTTGCAAGAGCACCCTACATGACAGGTACGTGGAAGTGTATGTCGTCGACCACACTACGTTTTATGAGCACTAGATTAGGTTGTCTAAATCTCAGATGTGAATGAATTGAGGATCCATATTACGCAAGCATTCCCCAAGTGTTTTGCTAATATAGTTTACATGTTTTTTATTTTTCATGCTAGTAGTTGATAATTGAAAACATAACCTCCCCCATTGTTTACCATACTAACTATTCCTAGCAACATGACAACCCGGATGTGGTTGTGTGTGATTGACTATTCCTAGCATCTTTATGGACATACCCAGGGCTTACACCTAACTACCCTATCGGTAGCATAGTAGTGAGTTGGATGCAGAACTATACATTTTATCTTTGACCTCGGTCTAAGCTTTTGCTCAGGTTAATTAGCTGCAATTAATGACACTGAGTGGAGGCAATCATCATGCACTTTTCCCCATTTTGGTGTCTCTCACCTTATAATATCCCGTCATCACGATTAATTTTAGGGAATGTAAAAGGACAATTAGGCTCTATAGTTGAAATTATAGAATTATAAAATGATTTATAAAATCGTGCACAGATGAAATCACACATATGAACACGTACAATTAATTATATAATGTTCAAATAAGATAGTTGAATAATTAGAAAAACTGTAGTCATGAAAATACCCTTACAAACAGTACATAAATTTGAATAAATATTGTCTTAGTTCCAACATAACAGAAATTACAATAAACTCAATCAGCTCGGATAATGATGACCTTCAAGATGATTGTCCCCCAGCTTCTATCACATTGAAGAACAAGTTGTCCCCAATGCGTAGGTTGTTTCCCCTAAGGAACTTGCTAAAACCCTTTGGGAAAAGGGCCTTGATCTTCCCACCCCCTGAGTAGTTCATATAACACTCTGTGCCATAGCACCTCAGTACTATGTGGGTCTTCTCAGTCGGCAGCAGTGGTACAATCTCCATTGGGACGTGGGCTATTAATAGCCATCGAATGATGTTCAATGTCAAAGAAAACATGCTCTGGGTTGCTGCATTGTGCGATGAACTGTCTGGAAACAAAAAAGAATTAGTTGTTAAAAATTGTGAAGATGTGTTGAAAAATATATATATATGTAAATTGGTTAAAAACCTGAAAAAAGGGCCGATTAGACGATCCTTCACCAGCCATTAGTCCTGCATCAAAAGTACAAATGTTAAGCGTGAAACTACCCTATACAATGCAAGGTGCGATGTTAGCACAGCTGTCGTAAGTGCATGTCGGTCTAAAACAATGGGTTGGTCGACCTACACATGGGACTTCACGAATTAGTCGGCCAATCGAACACTATACCGACACAAAACTGAGGTCGCATATGTAAATCCAGAATAAAATTAGTAATGTCGGTAACAGTCTCAGTCATACCGAAGGTCAGACCGACATAGATGCGTTGGAAAATAAGCGTTTAGAAATAAGAATATGCAACGTCGCACAACTATCGTATGAATCGAGCTACGATGTACATGAAACCGACATCGCATATTCTTGTAACAGTGGATAGAAACCCAAAAAGTTACAAAACATGAAGTTTTATGAACATAAAATTAAACATAAACCCTTTGGAGACATACCAAAACATTGTCTAACCGATTTGTAAAGTAAGAATTGCAAAACATATTCACAGACCAAGGATCAAACATTGCAAAGTAAAAATTACAAAACATATTCAGCGACTACAAATCGAACATTGCAAAGTATGAATTACTAAACATAGGTATTAGAAAATTAGAAAAACCATACCTTTTTCCAAGTGAGAAGAGAAGGGAGAGGAGGAAGCTTGAGACCATTGGAATTCATGGGAAAATTAAAATAGATGCTTGAACTGATTATTAGGGTTTCCATTTTTATACTCGTTTTAGAATTATGTTATTTTGAAATGTTGTGGTGTCCACCCCGAGACCTGTGATGTCGCACAACAGCCAGATAAGGTAATATTGTGTGAACCACCTACCGACATCGTTTTGAACAATTGTGGGGTCCACCTGGAATGCTGCAACGTCGCATCACAATCGGATTATGTGGCATGATTTCCACCTTATATGGACCTCGCGGAATTATATGGGCCTAAGAATTGCAGCCCATAAAAATGCCGGTCAACAGTTAGATTTATTTACAATATTTTGTCGAAACAATAATTTTCTTGGAGGATTCTTTTGTTGCTAATGAAGGATTTAATAATAATGAAATAAAAATCAAGGCATAAAATTCAAGAAATGTAATAAAATTCAAGAAATGTTGTTATGAATTTGTACATTTGTGTTAAACAAATGTTGAAGAGTCAGTAATCAGTCATATCTGCGGGGAAGAATGATGACATTAAAAGCTATGGGCCCATCACCATTTACCACCTTGAAATATAGCGTGTCCCCAACCACGAGTTCCTCTTCATCAAGAAACTTACCAAACCCATTCGGGGTAAGGGTCTTAAACCTCTTGTTCTCCAAGTAGATCATCTCATACTCCCCTTCGTTGCACTGTAGCACAGTGTGCAATTTGTAGAGCGGTAGGAGCTCTGAAATCTGGTTTGAGACGTACTGATTTATAAACAAAAAATAACATTTAGTAAATATGAAAGTAACTTATAGAAAAAGTTAATTGAAAATATAATACATGAAATAACAGTGAGGACTTACCAAAATTGGAATTAAACCGAAGTTCGTCTGGGTAAGAGTGTGGACAGAGTGTGGAATGATATCCCCCACTGTGGTCCGAGGACGACGATCCTCATCTGAATCACTAGGGATCTGCATTGGTCATTAAAATTGCTAATAATATAATTAGAAAATAATTAAGAAATTAAATGGAATGTAAATCTCAACAAGAAATAACTCACCTCAATCAGGGCACGTCTACTTGAACCAACATTATTAGCCATGGTTCCTGAAATTTGATATACATTGGCTCAATTAACCTATTTTGTGGCCTAAAACATGACGTGGTCGACAATCATTAGCGACGTTGCAGACACGACGAGTCAAGGTAATGTTAAAGTTGACATGCTACCACGACGTTGCCAACAATTCGGTCAGACCAATTTTTAAAACAAGAAGAGTGCGACATCATACTCTAGTAATTTTAGTAGAAAAAAATTATAAACGACATCGATAAAAGATCAATCCAATTGAAGGAGACCCGACAAATGGCCGACGTCGCATTCAAGACAGACACATTCCCAACAGTAGAAAACTGGAGAAAACAAAGGGTATGAACAACAAAATAGGAAATTTCTACATAAAATAAGTAAAACCCAAATTCTTATTACCTAAAGCAAACTTCCGTGGTAATTTCAATACAAAAAACCAAAAAACTTGGAATTACACCATATGCATAACAAATGTAATGACAGATACAAAAATCAAATGAATGTAGGGAATCTTGAAAGCATACCTTTGAGAACAGAGGTTCAGAGATTGCAGATTTTGAGGAAAAGTTGTCTGTTTGAAGTGATGTATGAGGTGGGCTCCATATATATTCATTACGAGGCGTTGAGTATTCCGCTTCGGGCTAAGTGACATTGCTAGTCAGTCAACCTAACCAACAAGGTACCGACGATGGAGCGAATTCGGCTAATGTAAATGTAGGCCTCACCATTTCAACCCATTATCATGTCAATGACCTATATTTGACCAACTACATATGTGACATCGCATGTCAATTGTGTTTAGGGACATTTGACCGGCATGTGACCAGTTTTGTCCCCCATTAAAGTGGGCTCGACCATTTCGGCACACTTGCATAGCAACTGGGCCCGCATTTGACCGAAACGAACATAATTGACCTTCATAATGGTTAATAGTATATTATACACTACTAACTGAAGTTTATAAATTTTCATGAACTTTATAGACATCCAATTTGATGGGAATCGATTTTAACACAACCGGTGAACTTTATTGACATCTAGTTTGATGGGAACAACCACATAGAATCGCATGAAATCAAATATTCTTTATTTTTGAGGAAATAAAATGATAATAATATTATACCCATAGCAAATTTTAAAGTGATAGTATATGACCTAGAGTAAATTGTAGAAGATTACTTACGAGTGTACAAGGCGTCATTCGTAAGAACTTGTGGAAGTATATGTGGATTAGGACCCATTTTTTATCTGATGTGTCCATTTTAGATGGTTATTTTAGGCTTTTTAGGATTAGGTTTTGTTCAATTTTGTGCTCTACATGTGGCATTTTGCCTTGAAATCATCTAAGGAGGGATAAAGGCGGCTTTGACGTTTTTATCACTTTTTAGATGATTTTGTGTGACAAGGTGATTTGTTTGAAGACTTTGAAGATTTGAAGACTTTGAAGATTTATCTTTGAAGATTTGAAGATTTGAAGACCTTTACATTTGAGCTTTGTGAAGATTTGAAGAAGTGAAGAGATGAAGAAAGGAGAGCAAAGCAACGGATGAATGATGATCCGGGGTTCTCAGAATTTTTCGAGAAGAATCGGCCTTCAAGAGTGGCACCATTGGATTCCTCTTCTCGAGCACTATAAAATCGACTACAAGAACTCCCGAAACGGATCAACGGTTCACCCGGAGGAAGCAAAACAAAACAGGGCTGCAGTTTACTGATTCGGTCGCGACTCGCGACGAGAGCTTAAAATCAGCCCTGCAGCAGCTTTTTCTCCCCTTTTTCTTCCCCCTATAAATACCTCTTCACCCCTTCTTCTCCACAGCTTTTGGCCCCTGTTTTGGGCCAAAACCCTAGCTTTTCTCTTCTTGTTTTCTTAGTTTCTATGTCTTTTGTTGTTCTAGAGTAGTTTTTGTACTTGGGAGCAAGGATTGAAGCTTCCATTTCTATGTAGTAAGGAGCATTTATATCTATCTATTTGGTATTTTTGATATTGTGCTTTTATTGTGCTTGAATGTTAATTGTTGATGCCATTGATGTTGTTGAAAGCTTGAATGAAATACTTGTATGAATTGCTAGCTAGGGTTTGGGGGATTTGGGTTAATTTCCCCCTTTTCTTGTTAGGAATGTATGAGTATGATTTAGGGCTTTTGATTGTGTTGATGGATTGATAATATGCTAGATGAATGTGATTGATGTTGAACTCTTCGTCATGTTCGTTTGTGTAGCAAACGAGAGAGTTATATGCTCTTGGATGAATGTGCATTGCACGTTCATCCAATCTCGTGTAATTGCATGAATTGGTTAAATGCTTAGTCACGGGGTAGTGGTCATAAGCATTGCCAAGCTTGTTGGTTCTTCGTGATTAAATGCCACCAATGATACCTTGAGTCGTGGTCGCGACAACGGGAGTCATTGGTGAGGTTTGACGAGAGATGTCGAACTCATTCTCGCAAACTACGAACTAAGAAGGATAGGAGTTTAGTCTCCACAACAAGTAGTTGAAGTATTGAATAGATGATTTTAACTCATCCTTGAAGCATTTGTTATTTAGCATTTGTATATTCTTGATGGTGTGTTTCACTTCACTTGTGCCATGAGTTGTTTGAGCATAGGGAGTGCTTATATGATTGAATTGGTTAGGTGTTAGGAACGTGACGAATTCCGTAGCTCCTTTGCATGAAAATCTATGAGCTTGAACTTAGAACCTCTTGAGCATAACGTGTTGTGATTCTTGCTAGATGGGTATGTTGATGTTGAGTCATGTAATGCTATATGATAGAATGAGTGAATGATTCAATGACCTACATTAGATTTGGAAGTGGATATCCATTGCCCCCGAGGCTCTTTATCTTTGTAGTTTAAAACCCCTTTTCTTAGTTTTGCTTGATGATTAGCATAGTCACTTGACCTTGCTAGTTATCTTGTCTTTTTACTTTCGTAACTTAGGAAAACCAACCAACCAACCCCCCCCCCATTTACATGCTTTTATGTGTGTCTATATATTTTATCCTAGCCTAATATCAACCATTGTGTGCTTAGACGCTTAGGAAGATCCCTCTTCTCCTTGGACGACCCCGATTTGCCGCTATCTACCTAGTTGTAGAAAGTAAGCAAAAAGGGCTTATAAATTATCTTTGCACGGAGGGCGCGACGACCGCCTGTCAAAATGGCGACGTTGCCGGGGAAGAGGCATTTATTTTTAAGTATTTAGGTGTATTTGGTTGTGTATTGGCTAGTTGTTTTTATTTTCCACTACTTGGTGGTTGTTTTTGTTCGGGGTAGGTATTGCTTGCGTTCTTGGTAATTTATTTTATCGAGAATCCTTGCACTATGATTCCGAACTTTTGAAAAAAATCAATTTAATGGAGCGTCTCACCTTGAGGGAACTCATGATGAGAAGAGAGGCTCAACAAGCAAGGTTTTGTAGGATGTGTCGTTCCGACCATCCTATCGAATCTTGCCCTTTGTTGAGGGAAAAGCACGATGACTGAGAAAGAACCCTTGGTTTTCAAAACCATGGGTACTATGAAGAGTGCTATCAAGAGGTTGGAGATGTTGGTTTTCAAGGGCAAGAAGCTCATGAATGCTATCCATACCACGACTCTTACAATCCGGAATGGAGTGGTAGTCCGGATTGGTGGTATGAGAATGAGCCGGAAAACTAACATTACGAGCAACCTAGTTGGCCATCACCACCCTATACCATACCCCAAAACCAAGCCCAACAAGGAAGTTCAAGTTTGACACGTGAGGATGTCTTAAATACCATAGCAAACTTGAACTCCTTTACTAGTGAGGAGCCGGACACCCAGCTCTCCTCTAGTGTTGAGGCCATTGAGGGGCATGCGAGGAACATATTAGAGGTATTGGCCCGTATGGAAGCTCGTGATTCCGAAAATACACCATCCCAACTTGAACTCGATGACTCGGTGAGTGAGGTCACCAATAAAAATGATTTTGAGTTTGAAAGGGATGAAGAGTTGGTTGTAGAGGATAGAAAAATGGAGGAAGAGGTGATAGTGCTACATCCATTAGCATCGTCACCCCTTCTCCCACCTAGTGAACCAACTCCACCATTTTTGGAAGTTTTGAGGGAAACGAGAGAGGAGCCGAAAGATTATCCCAAGCTCCCTAACCACTCAATTCCCTTTGAACCGTCTCCACCTCCACAAAACTTTCCTCTTGAACGTTTTGTACCCCCACATCTCGACTTTTGGAAGCTCATGGTGAAGGGGTTCAAGCCTTCACCATATGGATAACATTAGGGTCGTACCGACGACCTTAAAAATACGGAGCTTCGTCGTGCCGACGACGTTAAATAAATTTGGCATTTCTTTTAGTTTTTGTTTCTTAGTTTGTGTTTCTTAGTTTGTTTTTGTTGTTGTTTTGTTTTGTCCTTTTTATGGCATGTTTTTCTGTGATTTTGTAGCAACATGAAGTGCATTGCAATGAAGGAGATGAAGGAACGAGATCAATGAACGAGGGAAGAAAGCTTGGACAGTTGGTAAGAAAACGAAAAAAATTTTAAGCCTGGGATACCCTGCCATCGCGAGTCGCGATGAGCTTCGTCGCGAGTCGCGACGAACAGGGGAGAAAAACCCACTCCCAGCACCAACTTTCCACGAGTCGCGCTGACCTCGCGATGCTCGTCGCGAGTCGCGATGAGCTCCATCGCGAGTCGCGACGAGCTCAGAATTTTTGAGCTCTCGGAACCAACTTTCCGCGAGTCGTGACGGACTCGCGATGGACCATCGCGAATCGCGACTAAGAGGTCGCGAGTCGCGACGTGATCAGAAAATTTTTCCAAACACTATGCTCCCGGCCTCTACTTTTCGCGAGTCGCGACGAACCCGTCGCGAGTCGCGATGAAGTCCGTCGCGAGTCGCGACCACTACTGTCGCGAGTCGCGATGAAAATTCCAAGTTTTCAATTGATCTTAAACATTGCATGATTCTTCCTTCTTCTCCACCCAACACTCCCAAGAACCACCACATCTTCACTCATTCTCAACCATCCGACATATATTGGCATATGAACATTCTTGCATCTTTATAGTACATTTGTTGATTGTAGTATGCCGACTACATCATTGTGATCGTAAGTGCATATCCTATAATGATGCTTGTATACATGTCAATATATGTTGGATATTTTTCATGATTATTCTTATAGTGTTGGTTGAGTGTGATTTGGTTGTTCTTTGAAAATACTATGGTTATTAACTCTTGATGCTAAACCTAGTATTACATATCCTTATGTACTTGTGAGTTTAATGTGTTCTTCGTGGTGTTAGTCTTGATCAAACGACGCCATGGAGACAATGCTTTTCTCGAGGGGTGAGTTCTTCTACGGCATCTTTGCTCACCCGTCCGGTTCCGACACCTATTTTGGGACCATACAAGTGCTTGGATTGCGCCATATCACCGGCGAATTGCGGAGACACGGGTGTCATTCTACCCCCTTACCTTGATTTTTATTATTCTTGCCTTAGATGTTTACATTGAGGGCAATGTACTGTTTTAAGTGTGGGGAGGGGTTAGAGGATTCACATGCATGCTAGATAGTTTTGGAATGCTTTTTGCTACTTTTCATTGGAAAAACATGAGAAAAAAAAATATAGAAAAACAAAAAAGAAAAAAAATAGAAAAAGAAAAAGAAAAAAAAAGAAAAAGAAAACCCGCTAAGTTGAAAACCCGAGAGGGCAACTTAGGCAACATTGGGGGCCCGGATAGGTCGAAAACCCGAAAGGGCGGCCTAGGCAAAAATGAGAGGCTAAAATGTGCGGAAAAAAGTGAGATGTGAGCTACAGAAACATGATGTGTGGCTAGGATGAAAACTCGAAAGAGCTCCTAGGCAAAATAAGAGAAAAAGAGAGAAAAAGAAAAATTCTAAGATTTCACTCATTTGCCGGCGTTGGAGTCATAAGGTTGCGGTTGTCACATGGATGGATCGGGTAGCTCAACATCTATAGACCTCTTGGGATTGGGTAGCTTAGTGGGTTAGGAAACGAAGTGTGGTTATGAAATTCCTTATCTCTTTCTACTTCGTTTTTGGTTGATATATTGGCATTAGGTGAAGTATGTGCTTAAACCTCTTAAATGGTTTTAACTTCATTTTGTGTCATTGGACTTTGGGAATATCAATTCTGGGCTTTGAAATATTTTTATGGGTAGTGAATTGATAAGTGGTAGGTTTGGTTAGATTTAGGATTGGGGATGTGTGTGTGAAAAATTCTCATGTGAGCTTTTATTTTGAAATTTATGATATTGAGAGTTTTTGTGAGGCTTTGTTTGGGGGATTAGTTTAGGATATGGCCATATGAATTCCTCCGTGTGCTTGGATCTTTTCTTACTCGAGGGCGAGTAAGGTTTAAGTGTGGGGAGGTTTGATGAGGCCATTTTATGTGGTTATTTTAGGGTTTTTAGGATGTGGATATGTCATTTCCTCCGTGTGTTTGAATCTTTTCTTACTCGAGGGCGAGCAAGGTTTAAGTGTGGGGAGGTTTGATGTGTCCATTTTAGATGGTTATTTTAGGCTTTTAAGGATTAGGTTTTGTGCAATTTTGTGCTCTACATGTGGCATTTTGCCTTGAAATCATCTAAGGAGGGATAAAGGCGGCTTTGACGTTTTTATCACTTTTTAGATGATTTTGTGTGACAAGGTGATTTGTTTGAAGACTTTGAAGATTTGAAGACTTTGAAGATTTATCTTTGAAGATTTGAAGACCTTTACATTTGAGCTTTGTGAAGATTTGAAGAAGTGAAGAGATGAAGAAAGGAGAGCAAAGCAACGGATGAATGATGATCCGGGGTTCTCAGAATTTTCCGAGAGGAATCAGCCTTCAAGAGTGGCACCATTGGATTCCTCTTCTCGAGCACTATAAAATCGACTACAAGAACTCCCGAAACGGATCAACGGTTCACCCAGAGGAAGCAAAACAAAACAGGGCTGCAGTTTACTGATTTGGTCGCGACTCGCGACGAAGCTCGTCGCGACTCGCGACGACAGCTTAAAATCAGCCCTGCAGCAGCGTTTTCTCCTCTTTTTCTTCCCCCTATAAATACCTCTTCACCCCTTCTTCTCCACAGCTTTTGGCCCCTGTTTTGGGCCAAAACCCTAGCTTTTCTCTTCTTGTTTTCTTAGTTTCTATGTCTTTTGTTGTTCTAGAGTAGTTTTTGTACTTGGGAGCAAGGATTGAAGCTTCCATTTCTATGTAGTAAGGAGCATTTATATCTATCTATTTGGTGTTTTTGCTATTGTGCTTTTATTGTGCTTGAATGTTAATTGTTGATGCCATTGATGTTGTTGAAAGCTTGAATGAAATACTTGTATGAATTGCTAGCTAGGGTTTGGGGGATTTGGGTTAATTTCCCCCTTTTCTTGTTAGGAATGTATGAGTATGATTTAGGGCTTTTGATTGTGTTGATGGATTGATAATATGCTAGACGAATGTGATTGATGTTGAACTCTTCGTCATGTTCGTTTGTGTAGCAAACGAGAGAGTTATATGCTCTTGGATGAATGTGCGTTGCACGTTCATCCAATCTCGTGTAATTACATGAATTCGTTAAATGCTTAGTCACGGGGTAGTGGTCATAAGCATTGCCAAGCTTGTTGGTTCTTCGTGATTAAATGCCACCAATGATACCTTGAGTCGTGGTCGCGACAACGGGAGTCATTGGTGAGGTTTGACGAGAGATGTCGAAATCACTCTCGCAAACTACGAACTAAGAAGGATAGGAGTTTAGTCTCCACAACAAGTAGTTGAAGTATTGAATAGATGATTTTAACTCATCCTTGAAGCATTTGTTATTTAGCATTTGTATATTCTTGATGGTGTGTTTCACTTCACTTGTGCCATGAGTTGTTTGAGCATAGGGAGTGCTTATATGATTGAATTGGTTAGGTGTTAGGAACGTGACGAATTCCGTAGCTCCTTTGCATGAAAATCTATGAGCTTGAACTTAGAACCTCTTGAGCATAACGTGTTGTGATTCTTGCTAGATGGGTATGTTGATGTTGAGTCATGTAATGCTATAGGATAGAATGAGTGAATGATTCAATGACCTACATTAGATTTGGAAGTGGATATCCATTGCCCCCAAGGCTCTTTGTCTTTGTAGTTTAAAACCCCTTTTCTTAGTTTTGTTTGATGATTAGCATAGTCACTTGACCTTGCTAGTTATCTTGTCTTTTTACTTTCGTAACTTAGGAAAACCAACCAACCAACCCCCCCCATTTACATGCTTTTATGTGTGTGTATATATTTTATCCTAGCCTAATATCAACGATTGTGTGCTTAGACGCTTAGGAAGATCCCTCTTCTCCTTGGACGACCCCAATTTGCCGCTATCTACCTAGTTGTAGAAAGTAAGCAAAAAGGGCTTATAAATTATCTTTGCACGGAGGGCGCGACGACCACCCGCCTGTCATTATCACACTCGAATAATATAAGTTTAACTTCAGATGTCAAAGTTTCATTGAAAGGGCCATTCGTAATCGGGTTTGGGACTGACAATGTACTTTAATAATTTTGCACTTAGCTCCCTCCTAGAAAGTGGGAGAACTTTAAATGTAAAACTGGAGATACACATAACTGATTCATCAATTGACAACCGTAATGTTTCGATTTGGTCATGGGCAATCATATCGGGGTAATCATCTGTCATTTTTGTTTGTATTCTATTAATACTCTTACGATAAGTGTTGTGAGAATGATAAGTTCCACTACATAGAATCACATTTTTGTTGGTATCATATTTTTGGTTTTTGAGGAAATAATAAGATAATAAAATTCTGTCCATTGAAAATTTTAAAGCAATAACACATGGCATAGATTAAATTGTAGCAGATTACACAAATATACAAGGCATCATTCGTATGAACTTGTGGAAGTATATGTGGATTCGGATCAGTTTCTTTATCACACTCGGATAGTATAAGTTCAACTTCGGATGTCAAAGTTTCATGGATAGGACCGATCGTAATCGAGTTGGGACTGACAATGTGCTTCAATAATTTTGCAATTAGGTCCCTCCTAGAAAGTGGGAGAACTCGATGGTTGATGTTTTCTTATTTAAATTTTGACGAAAATGTTGTTCCGCTTTGGGAATAAATGGTTCGACAATAGGGCTGCAATATGTGCGACATTGCAGTAGTCTTGCACAAAACAAAACTCAAACCTAACAATGGCCGAGGTCGGGAAACTGAAATTTCAGCGTGAAATGAAATTTTAAGCCAAAAATTTGAACCAAAAATTTCCCCCACCCTATTTCAAGTTAATAAAGGTTAGCAAGGGTTGATTTTCCCATCATTAACACAAATTCTACATCCCAAACTAACAAACTCTTCATTCCATTCACACCTTACAATAACTAAAGAGCTCATTGAAATTGTATCTCTCAAACATCAACAAGATCTAAAGATGGAGCATCAAGGGGTTCAAACTAATTTAGGTATCTTTGCTATCCATTCCATATTCCTTTAGAAATTTGGTGATAATTCTACTACAAGTTTTTTTTCATTGATCAGTGATTATGAAATTTCATGAGTATATGATGATTGTTTTAGATGTTATATATGGTATGTTGTTTTTGTTTCCAAGACAATGCCACATTCATAAAGAGTAGAACAAAATGCTAAAAAAAAAATTGACTATAGTATGAATGTCCGACATCGGTCACATTGCATCGGCCCATTGAAATGGTACCGAACAATGGCCAGCGTCACATAGAGAGAGAACTTGTTGACATGTCTATGAGCATGTGACAGACGTCACAACTGAAATGGACTTTGCGACATCGTTTTACCGTTTGTACGACGTTGCTTCCGACCAGATCAGATACGTTATTCAAATTGGGACTATTGTAGTATAAGTTTCACTACATTATGTTAATTTCATATGACGGCTGCCCAATTCTAACATTTATTTTGTTTATTGTGCATTTTGGTTAATAGGGCCAAAGACAGCCAGTGATGAATTTCCAACATTTAGTTGGACAGACTTGTCAATTCTCTAGTCGCCCTGATAGTTATAATGTCGTAGAACGTGAAAAATGGTGGTTCAACGCAATTCATTTTTTAATTTCATATTAACCTTATGTATGTCAATATGTTGTAACATATATTTGTATTATTTGATATAGTGTTGGTTTGAACACAACATTCTTTCACACATTAAGTGAACAATTTTTTTTATTGTTGTACGATGTTTAACCATTTCACAATTTATCGCATTTTAAATTACAATTTCATGGCTATCGACGAACGCTAAGTTGTGTCATCAAATAATAAATATTATAATGTTGTACGAGAAACCATGTCTAACCGATTCATCTGCGATGTCACATCATTCACTGCCAAATCGATGCCCGACCGATGTTGCAATAACCGGCCTCGTCTAGGTTAACCGACGTCGGTCTTACAAAACGATGTTGTACTCGTCCACGGTCCATGTCAACAAGTAAAACAACGTGGGTCCCCCACATTGTACGGCGTTGCATCCAATGATATGTGATGTCACTTAGTATCAAACCGACGTCGACTATGACGATGTTGCAATCTTCGTTCTTTCACCGACTACTTCTTTTCTAAGACCGACGTCGCATGCTTGTGGATGCAGACGTCGCCCTCAACGACGTCGCAACTATGATTGCCTCATGTCGGCCTAAATGTTGTAAGCGATGTCAACCGACGTCGATTAAAAACCGAGATAAGGGTACTTTTTGCCTCAGTTCCGAACTGAGGTAAAAAAAGAACTTTTATTCCAAATGTATTTGCCTTGGTTCTTCCAAGACTGAAAGTTGAGGTAAAAAGGCCTGCAGAATCGAGACAAAATGTCCCATTTGTTGTAGTGTAACTCCAGCCATTGATTGAAGAAAAAAAGCTACTTGAATTTTAGCAGAAGAGTCAAGATTCTAGTTCTGCTTTGACACCATGAAAATAAAGCAAATGAAGAGATTAAGATAGGCTCGGAAGTGTGTTTTGATTCATACATAATACTGACATATTTATACAAGAATATCAACAATATCAACCCCTAGAATCATGCTAATCATATAGCTACAATCACGTACTACATATATGCAGCTAACCTCATGGTATGGATATAAATGCTCAATTACATCAAATATTTTGCTTACATAAAATTCATTTATTTATTAGTAGCAAAGTATCATCGCATTTTTTACGCGATATTATTAATTAAAATATTAGAATTAAGTTATGTATATGTTGTGTCTTATATTTATATTTTAAAAATTTTAATTTAAAATCTTAAAATTTAGTCATCTAAGAAAATTATTTACAATTTAATTATTTATAAGTTGAGATTCATTTAAAGGACTATCGTAATTATATCTATCTTATTGCAATATATAAAAGTAAATATAAAATAATCTTATTAGTCTCACTAATTATAAAATATCCTCATTTAATAGTTAGTTTATGTAAAACAAGATTTTGTCATATATAAATAAATAATGTGTGCACAAATTTCTATCAAAAGTGCCCCATCAATGTATAAAAAAATTCGTATGAAATTAACACTAAATATGCTCTTAAGTTTGTAAATCATGGAGCTATTATCTGGCAACAGAAACATACGTGTTTTAGTTGAGATTCAAGATTCTCTTATAAAAGGCGATCAACCGGCTTGCCCTCACCCGTCCCGGTCGCACCGATATTACAGTCATAATCGGAGAGGTAAATCACAGCAGACACCTGGTCAAGTCCCTGGACCCTCGACTGTACTAGCTGCCCACAAGGAATTCCTCCACTGAAGAAATTCTCACACTGTGGCTGGCGAGAGTCGGACCCGAGATCAATGGAAGTAAGATTCAAAAGACTAACCACTGGGACCGATCGTGTGGGTGTTCAAGATTCTCTTATAAAGGCTATCACACCTAGCCTTAGGGTGCCCATGCCAGCCGACCACACAGCCATCACATGAGAGGTAAGTCACACTGACCCAGTACCATGGCCACAGTGCTGGTTCATACTCGCCCGTCACCAGGAGGGTCCCACCGCCACGTGCGCGTTGTCACGCACGCTTTGGGAAACACACTCCCACACAGCCGTAGCGAGCTTCGAACCGTGGGTATCCCCACACTGCCCACTACCACTTGGGCTACACATGCGGTGGTTTCAAGATTCTCTTATAGTTAATGCCAGTGTTGGTTGGTATACGAACACGATAACTAATAACATGACCATTCCTTATATCATGAACCATGTAGTGCACTTGTCACGTCTCTTTGTTTTACATTCACGCTGTTTGAAAACTTCTACCGCGTTGTATGCTAGTTAGAGCTGTCAATCTCTGACCCGAACCGAGAACTCGATCTGGACCGATACGAACGAATCAACCCAAAATCCGATCTGATCCGAGAAATATTGACCCGACCCGACCTGACACGACCACACTCAACCCGAAACCCAATTTTGACCCGAGAAATATTGACCTGTACCCGAACCCGACACGATCGAATTCAACCCAAAACCCGAATATGACCCGATAATCTGGACCCGAACCCAACCTGAATACGAACCCGAACATGACCCGATAATCTGGACCCGAACCCGACCTGAATACGAACCCGAATATGACCCTATAACTTGCACCCGAACTCGACCTGAATACGAACCCGAGATCAACCCGAACCCGATTTAACACGAACCTATTTCAACCCGATAAATCAACTATATAACCCTGCATGTAATCAACCCAAAACAGATGCAGTTATAAAGTCAATTAACATTTAATATGAAACCAAGTCAAGTTGGTTGTGCGTCAAACTAATAACAAATGGGGTTTTTAGCCATATGATTACTAGTACGTAAAGTCAATTCATAACAAATGTGAATACACAATGTTAAGTTAAAAATGCACACGACTAAATATATAAATCTAATGAATAATAGTCAAATAAAGAGAGATGTCTCATTAATACCGTCTTTCCATTATTCCATAGGCTTATGGAAAGATAGGGTTTAATTATAATAATACAAAGTAAAAGGTCTTAGTTGAAATATTAAAATTTTATTATGCAACGTGTAGTAGTTATAAAGTTTATAACCCGATTCATTCAACCCATAAACTTTATCTTCATTTCTTCTAATTTGCATTTTAAACCATAATATTTCCATGACTTATGGAAAGACCGTATTTTAAGAGACAGACTCATAATAAATTCAATTAAAAAAATAATGGAAGAAAAGGTGGAAATGGAACATGAAATGAAATTGAAGCCGCATGAAGTCAAGAAGGAAGCAAGGCAGCAAAGGGCCAAAGGCAGCCTTACTACATTTTCCCACACCGGAAATGGGGGAGAATTTGCCTTCAATTTCAACTATAAATAGGGAACTCCTCCCTTTTATTTAAGGCAAAGCAACGAAAGCATAACATGCAAATGCCAAATGGGCCTTTAATGGCAAATTACTTGGCCTTAATTTTTGGGCTGTAATTATTCATTTGGAATTAAAATTTAAGTATGTTTATGGGCTTTTTGGTATGGTCCAGAACCAATTTAATCGAATTCAATTTGATAAAAACTGGAATTAATTTGGTTTATTTGGTTGAATTCGGTTTCAAACCGAATTTGAATTTTAAATTCGGTTCGGGTAATTTGGATTATTTGAATGGTTTGGGTCGGATTCGGTTTTTGATTTTTGAGAAAAAAATCGAATAATCCGAACCGAATAGACTGAAACCCGAATAAATCGAACCGACGCCCACCCCAAGCGTACTTGAAAAATACAATGGGGGTGTATAGGGTAGCATCACTTTTGAGCGGATTTTAATTTGGAGTTACGAGTCAAGTTTTTATATTTTGCAAGTTACAACGAAACAATATCTGATAATAGTGCAGTTGTAACAATAGTATTATTGAAATATAACCTAAATCAACCCAAATTTAATTGGGTGACATAAAACCCGATCTAAAATGAACCAACCCAAAATATATCTGAATTCAATGTGAAACATTATAAAAAATAATTGACATAATCAGACCCAAACAAAACTTCAGTACAAAAAATGACACGACAATAACCCGATCCAATCCAACCCGACAATATTCTGACCCGACCCGATCTAATCCGAGTATAAAAATTACACGACACTAACCCAACCCAATATTAACTCAACCCGACACGACCCAATCCGAGAAAAAAACTGACACGTTTTCAACCCGACACGATAAGTACTCAATCTAACCCGACCCGACACGATAAATGAAATCAACACGATTCAACCCGACATGTTTCAACACGACACGTTTCCAACCCGATACGATAAATGAAATCAACACGATTCAACCCGACACGTTTCAACACGACACGTTTCAACACGTCACGTTTCAACACGACACGTTTCAAACCCGATACGAATGTGACACAATAACTCGAATTGACACCACTAATGCTAGTATGTTGGTTTGGCCCGTTTGGGTGTACAAGGATATATCGGGTTAAAGTTAACTGGTTTGGTGCGGTTTTTTTTTTGGCATTATATTTTTGTTGGTTGAGAAAATGTCACACACGTTCAAACAATACTACGTATAGGTTGATTGAACATAGGCTTTGGCATTAGATATTTGTTGGTTGAGAAAATGTCACACACGTTCAAACAATACTACGTATAGGTTGATTGAACATATGCTACAGAACTAGAGAGCTGGACAACGGTACACAACAAAACACTGAGGTTTGTCACTTCCTATTTTTTATTTTTAACTTTATGAGGGCTGTGTAGTCAATTATTTTTTAACTAATAAAATTTTCTAGATTAATTTGACAAATATATAGTTACATAGGTTTCTTTGAAGTTAAAATACAGTATGGTGCTCTACTGATAGACTATTTCTATCAACTTTTATAACTATTACATTATAACATTAAGATTTGAAAATTTTAAACTCCTTTCATCAAATACTAATACTAGTGCAAATAGGGCCATCAACAACGCGAAAGGACGGC
This sequence comes from Rubia yunnanensis, assembly GCA_037428765.1. Taxonomy (NCBI): domain Eukaryota; kingdom Viridiplantae; phylum Streptophyta; class Magnoliopsida; order Gentianales; family Rubiaceae; genus Rubia; species Rubia yunnanensis. The sequence continues at coordinate 57,945,360 of CM075066.1, forward strand.
TGTTTTTGTAAACCACACCATCCATTAAATATTCAAATACCATAACAAATTTTCACAATGCTACATGCAACAGTTCAACGATGCTTAGAATTTAATAGAGATGTAATCAATTAGAACATGATAAAAAAATAATATCATTTCTAATTGGTTTTATGTATATCATGTTTCATATTTGTTTAGATCTTGTATGCCCTTTTTATTCACCGTATATATCAACACACAAAGTCACAATCATTTGTGGGTTTTACATTCTATTATGGTATCAGATAGGTTTTACTAAATATTCTGGCCCTTTTTCTCCTTTTTTCCCAAAATTCTTCCGTTCCCGTTCTTTAGACACTCTCCGCCGCCGGCCATTGCCGCCGTTTTCGGTTTGTTCATTCACCGTCTCCAACAATCTCCGCTCACGCCGCCGCTTGCTCAGTCACCGTTTTCAGCCTTACGCCATTGTTTGTCTTCTTCTTCTCCGTTGGTACCGGCGTTCTCTGGTTTCCTGCCATCTGACGCTAGATCAGGCATCTTCAAGTTTCGTTGCCGTCGTTTGTTGCCCCTATCGCTGCCATCCGTTGCTTCTATTCCCGCCACCATAGTCTGATTTAGTCCAGCGTTATCTCATCTTCTCTGGTGAATTTGCAGTTCTCGACCAACTTCTCCATCAGACTCACACGCCTGCCAAGCTACTCCAGAAGCGCGTGTGACCACGTGTGTGTGCCACAGAAGCACGCATCTTCCTTGCCGCGCTTGTTGCCACGCGTTATCCTCTTGCCCGCGTATTGAAGCGTGCCAACCCATATTTTCCTCCATCTTGTGCGCTTACTGCCATTTTAGCAATTTTTCAAAAAAAGGATTGGTTTTCTTTTGTATTATAGCTCTTTTCAATTAACTACGGTGTCAATGGTGTTATATTCCGGGCCATGTTGCTTCTTCTTGCTTCAAATTGCAAGGTGAATGGTACCAGTTGCAGTGTCAGTGGTGTAAGAAATTTGGTCACTTTGCCTCGACGTGTCCTCACTTGGTTTCTCGGGCTCCTTCTCCTAGCTCTTTGCCGCATGTTTGCTGGATAGCTGATTCCGGCGCAACCAACCACATGACCTCTTCTCAGTCCACTTTTAATTGCGTGACTCCTTATTCTGGTAACAAGTGTGTTATTGTTGGTAATGATTCTACTTTTAACATTACCCATGTTGGTCATTCTCGAGTCCTTGATTCATTATCCTTGTCTGATGTTTTGGTGGTTCCACAAATTACTAAAAATTTGTTGTCTATTGGCAAGTTAACTCGGGATATGAATGCTATTATTTGTTTTGAGGATTCCTCTTTCACCATTTCGAACAAGTTTACTAGAGATGTTATTGGCAAAGGCCACCTTAATGGAGGTTTGTATGTTTTTGGATTTTGGAGTTGCTGCTTTATCTGCTTTTGTTGCATCAAGTGCTACTAAGGCATCTTTTGAACTTTGGCATAGTAGATTGGGTCATGTTCCCCACAGCACCATCTCTTCTTTGAGTAAGTCTGGATGTTTGCCAGTTACCAGTTTGCTGCCTAGGCCTCATTTGTGTTCTTCTTGTGAGATGGCTAAAGGCTAGCGTCTTTCTTTTGATAATAATTTAAAACGCACACAACGCATACTTCATTTAGTTCATTATGACCTTTGGGGACCTTCACATGTTGCCTCTCGCACCGGGTACCTTTATTATGTCATTTTTATTGATAATTTCTCTCAGTTTACTTGGTTATTTCCTCTACGACGGAAGTCTGATTTTGTGGAGGCATACATGCAATTTGAAGCTCTTGTTGAGAATCAGTTCTCTACTACCATCAAGGTATTTCAGAGTGATAGTGGAACCAAGTTTGTAAATCATCGCATGCGGACTCATTTTGCATATAAGGGCATTCATCACCAGCTTTCATATCCTTACACTCCTGAGGAAAATGTCCGTGCAGAGAGAAAGCATCGTCATATTACCGAGACAAGTTTTTTTATGCTCTTTCATTATGGCCTTCATCATTCATTTTGGTATGATGTTTTCCCTACGGTGGTCTACATCATCAACAAAATGCCTCTCCAATTTTATCTGGTCAGTCTCCACTCTCTGTTACTTTTAGCACTACACCTGACTACTCCAAATTCCATTCATTTGGCTGTCGAGTTTTTCCTTATTTTAGGGCCCTATGCTGCACATAAACTGGTCCCTCAGAGTATGTCTTGTATATTTTTAGGATACAGTTCTTAGTAAACGGGTTATTGATGTCTTGATCCTCTTACAAAGAAGGAGTACATCACTGGCCATGCTTTGTTTGATGAGTTGTTTTTTCCAGCTACTCGTACTGGCCCTGGAAAAGATTCTTCATCATTGAATGTTTATGCTTTTTTGGAGCCTTCGTCAGTTCCACCTGAAGTGTTTGAGCCATCTTATACAGCACAACCACCTATTATTCTAGAAAATTCAATTTTCCAACTGTACCAGAATCTCAGGGTTGTTCAGAAAATTGTGTTTGTTTGCCACAGGATGACCACGGCATGTTTGATACCAGCCAGCGCCGCCAGCACAGCTGTCGCCGCCGACTCACGCGCCGGCCACCCTAGCCGCTCATGTACACTGCGCGCCACCTCCACAGCTGTCGACGTCTTCCCCAAATTCACCGGTCGTCCCTGCTTCTCCATTGTCATCATCACCGCCACCTGCTGGGCCTCCACGATAGCCTCAAGTTTGTGCCCACTGCCTCAGTTTCTGTGCCATCCTCAGGATCCATGCCTTCACCTGTTGTAGGTCCCTCTTCTCGGCATCCGATGACTACTTGCCTGTGCTCTGGTTCTCTACGGTCTGAATATGATACTTCTTGTTTACTGAGTGCTGTTGTTTTCTAAGACTGAGCCTCAGAGTATCGCTCGGCTGTTAAGGATCCTTAATGGGTTGTTGTTATGGACTCAGAGATGGATTCTTTGTGCACTCAACATACATGGGAGCTAATTCCCCGTCCATCCCATGCAAATGTTGTTGGTTCAAAATGGGTTTTTGGTTGAAGTATAAATCTGATGTCTCCCTTGACTGACACAAAGCGAGGTTATTTGCTCAGGGTTTTTCTCAATTTCCTGGTTTTGATTATGATCATACTTTTAGTCCAGTGGTGAAGGCCTCTACCATTCGTACTATTTTATCCATTGTTGTTCATCGCAATTGGCCATTGCAACAGCTTGGTATGAAGAATGCCTTTTTTAATGGCATTTTGGAGTCTCCGGTTTACATTGAGCAACCTGCTGGAAACAAAGACCCTATGTGTCCTGATTATGTTTGTCGTGTACGCAAGGCCATTTATGGCTTGAAGTAAGCTCCACGCGCTTGGTTTCAGTGTTTCAGTTCTTTTTTTATTAGCCTCGGTTTTGTATGCAGTTCTTCAGTTACCTCCTCGTTTGTTTTCTCACAGGATGCCTCATCACTCTATTTATTGGTTTATGTTAATGGAATTATTCATGATGGGAATGATGGTCGTCTTATTAAGAAGTTTTATTTATCGGGTTAATAAGAGTTTAAGATTACTGATCTTGGCACTTTGCAACATTTTTTGGGATTGGAGGTTGTTCGTACTTTCGAATGCTTATTCCTTGGTCAAGCCAGATATGCCAGAGACATTTTACTGCGAGCTGGAATGCAAGACTCTTTGCCTGTTGCTATTCCATTTGTGGTTTTTTCGCAACTATGCAGCTTTTTCAGTAAACCGTTTGGTAACCCTACACTTTATCATTCTTTGGTTGGTGCGCTATAGTATCTATTGATCACACATCCCGATCTGTCCTATGATATAAATACGGTAAGTCAGTATATGCAGGCTCCTACTGATGACCATTACCAAGCTGTCACTAAGATTTTGCGCTATGTTCGTGGTACACTCCACTATGGTCTTCGGTTTCACACAAACTCCTCTGCTTTACCAGTTTTGGGTTACTCTGATGCTGATTGGGCTCATTGTATAGAGACTCGTAATCTACGTATGGTTATGCCAATTACCTTGGTGGCAACCTGGTTTCCTGGAGTGTTAAGTAGCAGCCTAAAGTTTCTCGTTCTAGTTCATAATCAGAGTATTGTGTTATGGAAAATACTGCTGCGGAGTTAGCTTGGTTGATGAATCTTCTTAGGGACTTATGTGTGACATCGCGTGCCCCACCCATTTTGCTGTGTGATAATAATAGTGCTCTCTTCCTGGCTCAGAATCCTATTTCTCATAAGAGAGCTAAGCACATTGATACTGTCTATCATTTTTTGTGTGAGATGGTGTCTTCTGCCAAGCTCAATGTTGCTCATTTTTCTACGGACTTGCAGCTGGCTGACATCTTTATTAACAGTCCTACGCTTCACTTGAGGGGGGGTAATAGATATGTAAATTAATTAGAATCGGGATAAGAAAGGAATACCCTTTCTGATTGGTTTTGTGTATATCTTGTTCCATATTTGGTTTTGTGATAAGAAAGGAATACCATTTCTGATTGGTTTTGTGTATATACTATATATATATATATATATATATCAATACACACAACCACAATGATTTGTGGGTTTTACATTCTATCAGAATTGAACCCATATTATGTATGGTAACAACGACTCTTTTAATTTAATTGTCGTTATATGAAGCAATTGGCGAAACATCACCAAATGTTGAGTCCATTCCGTAACTTTGTTTTAGTAGTAATTATGCCCTCTCCCCGATTTTAGTCAGAGAGTGGAAATGCATTACATACTAAAATTAACCGTTATTATGGTCCTCTATTATTATAACATTTTATATCTTGTTGCTTTGGGAATTAGATATCTGCACATTTAAAAAAGGATGGTTCCTGTCATCGAACAAGTTTTCTGAAGGATTAACCAATATCAAAATCATTTTATGTAATAAATCTATGGACTTTTATTTGACCAGTGCTTGTTTCGAAATGGACATCGGATCCATAACACGTTAATGATATGAAATTGGAACATTGATGATGGACGTACATCTCAAACATGTTTCAAATTTCTTATTTCGGTAAAACAATGGTAAACTTATTACTACGGCTATTGGAATCCATTTTATCCTGTACTTAACATGGCGACTCACAAACACGGTAAACTTGATACTAAGTCTATTGATTGTACACATTTGTCTTTTTCAACCATGTACGGTATCAACACCGCAATGTGTAATATGTGACATTACTATCCCATCATCAATCCTGAAATGAATAAAATTGGCTTAAATTTTCATAAATTCTTAGGTATGTGACAAAGACATTTTTCGAGAGGACATAGATACAATGTGACATGTTCCACATCTTCGTCTTCATCATCTCCGCTATTCTTCACTTAAAACAATCTCAATTCCCTTTTCCCAAAAGTAAGTTTCTTGTTCAATTCCTTCACCCCTATCTGTAGGGCTTCCATTTGGCTATTGAATCAAACAAACTTCTTTTTCCACTTCCACTGTTATCCTTTCTCGATTCCTATAGACAAACCCAACATAATTTAACATTTTAAAGATAAAGACCACAGTTAATAAGGAATGATGTTTGACTCAATACTTATCCATGATGATGCCCCTATCCCTGAAACTTTAGACCTTTTCGCACCTTTAGCCGCCGCCCCCAGGACCAACTTCACCTTGTATATTTTTTATTTTTATCTAATTCGAGTAGTTTCAGGTCAAGCCATTTCCGATGATAGTATTCAAGGAGCAATGTGCGATCTATGGGTACAACACCATGCCATTTGATTATCCTAGTGACCAAACACCCTTAAGGGAATTCCTTCTTCGATGTGCCCGCGACTTTGTTCATGTAGAACAATATTATGGACCCGTGATTCAATAGTTTTTTCTCCATAATATAATAGAAGATCATAAACCTTCAAACGATAGGCTCGCAAAAATGCCCCTGATGGAAGCACATTCATGGAAACCCACTCTAAAATCAACCATTGCTCCACGCTTGACACCAAAAAATCATATTTTTCTACTTGCCCAACCCTGTCCCCCTATATCCTAAAATTTTTACACAAAATTTCTACAGGATATAATAGTTGGTGGTCTGTCTTAGTTAGCCAAGATTGTTGATGAAAATCTCATAAGGCCCATCCGGATAGTGGGGCGTAAAAAACTAGGGTCAATCTAGGGACATCGTAATACATCATTGATCGTGAATTTACTAGCAGACACCATAATTCCATTAACCTTGGTTACCCTATTATTATCACGTAATTTTTCACAAGTTTGCATAAAACTATATTACTTCATCTTGGTGGGTTGAACTATCCATCATAATTAGGTTATGCAAATAATGGGGAAAGATATAATCCAAATATATAAAATGTAAATCAAGTACGGAATTGGGGTTCAACACCTTGGTTGCGATGCATTTTTGGCATACCCATTAAATATAACACTCCTCTACTACCTTGTTGAAGAATTCCAGACTGGTTGTGGGGTCCAGAGAACTTGGGCCCATTGTATTCTGGTGTACCGTGTAATAGTTTGTCTCCTCATAATGACAATTTTCTCAGTTTCCTCCCCTGTCAGGTTGACCATTGTATCTAGACCATAGAATGTGGATGGTGAAGGATTAGTGAACCTGTTTTTATCCCTTTGTTTCACCCATCCTTGCTGAATATGAATTCGTGCAAGGATGTAATTTGAATGAATTAAAGGATAATTCAAGCGATGACATTTTTCATGTTTTGGTTATGGGACCTGGGAGGACCACATATATTTTTATAGGGTGGTTCATAAATCGAGGGAGTTTTCAGGAAGCAATGTGTAATCCACCACGGCATATTCTAATTTCATAACCAAAGTTAAAATTAAAACGAGATTATTTTTCTTTACCATTTTCTATTCAAACCCTCCAATTGGTATCGTAACTGTGTCTAACAGGGGTTAAAAATATTCGAAGGATGAATTGATTTTGGATCATTTATCAAGTGACACATTAATTGAGGGTAGAATGTGGTTCAACCGCCTTCTTTGGTAAAGTGAATTTATTTATAATAATTGCCTCCCAACACCCATAAAAGCTTAAAATCCACCCATTTCTCCAAACCCATGTTTTCTTTGCATTTTATGAATCTCCAAAAAAATATTTGTATTTCATCATCCACTCTAACATATTCTTTATGATAATTCATTAGTAATACAAGATGGGGACATCCATCACCCATCCTTTTATTTTACTTTGCACGACTCCAAGACCGAATTCCTAAACCGTTGTAAAACCCTCGCACCACCACCTCTAAGTCTCATCTCCACCGCACGTCTTAGTCTCATCTCCACCGCACGTCTTAGTCTCATCTCCACCGCACGTCTTAGTCTCATCTCCATCGCATGTCTAAGTCTCATCTCCACCATCGCCGTTGAATCCGCCGGCATCCCATTCTCCAACATATACCCTTGTGATGAACTCATTGTCTTGAGCATTTGGGGTTAAGTGTTTGAGCCGTGGAAAGGGCGGATAAAGGTGGTCAGAAGTTAGGATTGACTTTGTCGATCAGCGGGCTGTATGGAAATTCTTGGACTTTATAAGACAATGGTAGTTTCAGTTATTGTTTTTGTTCATGCATGTTTGTTTTGGTTTTTATTGTGTATTTACTGATTGTTCATTACTAATAATGTGTGTTAATTATTTCATTAAATATTATATACAACAAAAAGATAAGTCATAATCACATTTTGTTTGAAGGATTCAACTGCTGACATTCAGTTAGTTTTGAATCACCGTTATCTGAAAATAACAATCAAGGTAAAAAAACTCAACCCATGACAATCTACAAGAAGTCATCCACGTGATACGGTGATTAGGGAGACTGTCTCTAATAGGTAATCTCTTCATTTTACTAATATATTTTCCATTATTAACCATGTTTTGAGTTAATAAAGCGTTGTGGATAAATTTGTGGTTTTCTTTGCATGAACAAAGTTTTTGGAGAAGTCTTCTCCCATGGTTCTTTTTAGAAAGAAAAAGGTTCTCTGACCAATGGTGTGGATTATTAGAGGGGTTATTGTTTTCCTAAACAATAACTATATGTGGATTTAGGCAGACATACCTCTCACTCCTCAATACATTCGACGAGTAGTTATGTACTAGTCTAGGTTCATAAAATTCAACTAAATCGAACCTTTCAAACTAGTTGAAGTTAAGGTATATCATAACAACCTTTAGTGACATTAGAATATTCAAATCCCCAAAGTCCTTTCACAATTAGATACATTTGTTTTGTCTACTTTACTACATTAAGACTTGCTATGTATTTAAGATTAGTTACATTTTATTTGTCTACTTTAATGTGTTAAAACTTTAATATGTAATTATCATTTTGTCTTAAAATTAATTTTATTTTACAATTTGTATGTTGCTTTCTGAAATTACTTACATATGTTACATTGGTCTACTGAATGTGGATATGAACTGCATTTAAGAAAACATTTCTGTTAATGATAACCACAATTTTCGATAATGCTTCCAGCTTCAGACGTTAACTTTCAATGGAAGCATTACTAGATTTGATCATCATTCCGATTTCAGAACATAAACAGTATTCCATTTCATAGAGAACAACAACTATTTTGAATTGTTAACCGCTCAAGGAACTCAACAAACACACATCAAAATACATCCCCAATCTTGCAAACTTTCCAACTTCCAACCTAAGTTCCAAAATAGCCACATCTCCCAATGCAATAAGGAACTAGAACAGACATTATATTATGAAATTAGAACTCGAACCGGTCGATCTGCATTCCGGCTACAAGTGACCGTCTACACATTCTGAAAACAAATTTCCCACTCCGGAAGTATGTTTCACACACGAAGATTCTGTTGTTTCCAAAATTAGAAACATTAAAAGGAGGTTTAAATAACAGAAAAAACGTCATCCAGAATAACCGCGCATATAGTTTACAATGGTGGTAGTGGAAAGGTCGTTCAACGAGAGGGTAGGATCCGCATTGATGCCAAGGACGTTGGTTTGTAATCACCATCCTAATACTCCTTTCACCGCCTTTAATAGCCCTACAATGTACTAGTCTGATTTTATCCCTCACAGATATAAAATATAATACTAAAATGAGAAATTTTCTCTCAATTGTATTAAATCTGTTTTGAGCTGTGGTGATGAAATTTGTAGGTTTCAATCTTTTGAAAGCTTTGATTACACTGAGATATTCGTTTACTTATGCTTGGAGTGTATAAATGGTGGGTGAAAATTGGAGCTTGAAAACAGCTGATTCTGAGCTTCTTGTATAGAAGGGAATTTTACATTCTACGATGTTGTACCCATGCACTTCTCCTTCTGAGATGACCCATCAGAGGAGATTATTATTGAATTTGATATTTGATATTTGATATTCGATGTGTAGATGTCTTATGTATTTTTTTTGTGTCGTGGTGCTTGGATATTTTTGGCCATAATTCCTTTAATATGATTGTCAGTGTTGTGATTATGATCTGCCAAATTTCTTGGTGGTGATTATGATCCTCCATGGATACCACCTCAAAATTTTGGACACATAACCACGCTTGAATTTTTGGTTGCTACCAACTTTGTTTGATATTTCCTTGCTATGCAGCTCAGAGTCATGGATGGGTATCTAAACAGGGATGATGAAGAGAATTGGTAAAAAATAAAAAATTATGAATTTGGGTACGATAAGGCTGCACTAAAATATAATAATAATATTTACAATATACATAATTTTAACATCAAATAAAAATAACAATCCAAACTCAAGTTACTAAGTAACACCAATCACTTTAATTCACTAAAATCCACCACCTTCTATTTTTTTTAAAAATAATTTGCTCCACAAAAAAATCACAATTAAGAAGGGCGACAAATAAGACTAAACGAACAACATAATCATAGGGTTCATAGATTACATCAAGAATAGGTAAATTTAAAATAGAAGGTACTAGTTTATGCATATTCGGACACTACAAATAGTAGCAAAAAAGAAAAGTAGAAAGAGAGAAATTCTCATCTAGACAAAAAGTGCACACGACATTAGCAAAAAGTAGAGTATAACATATTTGAATTAATAGTAAACAACAAAATAGGTTGAACAAGAGTACTGCATCTGATCTGCACCTAAAAGCATGCATTAACTAATGCCTTGACACATTTGTTATTATATTTTTGTTGGTTGATTGCTAGTTTTAGTTAGGTTTACATTATAGAGGGTTTAGCTGATCGTTGTTGGATCTCTTATCTAAATATCTAATTTTGTAGATTTAATTGGTTTAATGGAAACTATGTTCTCATGAGTGCCTAGATCTTATTTTGTGAGCTTATTAGCTGGTTGCTCATGGCACTTCAGTGTAGTTTTATCGAAGGTCATCTGTAAGGGTGGTAGTAGATAGTAAAAGGTCATTCACAAGGATGGTAGTAGACAAAAGACCACGAGTCAAATTGTGGTAGTAGATGGAATCAAGCTGAGAAGAAGAAGGGAGTCAAAGTGAACCTGGCTCTGTTGTGTGAAACTACACAAGCTGTGCTGCCAACACGATGGTGCCAAAAGACTGTGGAATGAGCCATCTTGTTCTACACAGCCCGTGCCATTGAAGATACCTCGTGTGACTAAGTATAGGCATTGGTTGTGCCATTTCATACAACCCTCGTGGCACTCAAAGTCAACATTCGAAGACCCGCCCATGGGGTGTGAATATTTGCACACATGTGCCATCAGTTTGACTAGAAATCAACTCCCAGTCGACAGCCCGCAAGGATATGCACAGCTCGTGCCATTCAGAAAAGGAAATCACGCATCCGACAGGCAGCCCATGAAGATCTACATGGCCTATGCCATTCAAATGCTTAGGAAGGAGTTCCCAGCCTATGACCCGTGACGAATTGCGCAGCCATGCGCTCAGAATGACCGAGACAAGCACCCAGCCTGCAGCCCGTGCTGAATAACACGGGTCATGGCAAGCCTTTAACACGGGCCGTGTGCTATAGCATAGCTCGTGCCCATGACGGCTGCTAGGGTTTCTTACTATTTTGGGCCTTTTTCAAGGTCTAATTCCCTACTATTATATACAGGAGCCTATGTCTACTAGGGTTTAAAGTTGTCTTTTATTATTTTTCATTCTCCTAAGAGTAGGTAGAGAGAGAGGGGGAGAAAGGGGCTAACCCTCCTATCTAATTTATTTCTCCTTGTTTTTGCCCAAGGCATTGAATCCAATGAAATATTTGGGTTCAATGCTTAAGGATTAATGATTTATCTTGGGGATCTATATTTGTATCCATAACTTGGTAGTTATTTTGTGAGATTCTAAGATCTCAATATCTTTTATGCTTTTGAACATTATGTTGACTTGTACTATACATTCTTGTTAATTGCACGATTGTTACACCATGTTGGCATACACCTTAGTCTTGTTTCATGTTGACACATTTATTGATATCCCCTGAGGAGTGAAACGTAATAAGGGGAGGAGGGTTCGGGACCGTATGGGTGTATGCATGTGGGTCGCCGAGTTACCATTTCGATGACCGTACACTAGTTTTGTTGGATTAGAGCCCGAAAGGTTATGGATATAGATAGCTTAGTGGAAACTAGGGTTGGCATAATTCGACATGTGTCGTTGCAACCTTAGAGTCAACGATAAGGTGCCTATTCCTTTGCCTATGTAGGCATAGCGTGAAGCCTTCGTAGTGGAGTCTTCGGGACGTAATTGCACAAGGAAGAATTAGACATCCACAATGGCGGGGCCGTTGTTGCACTTCCTTAATTACAGAGGTTGTGCTGATAGAAGAATACATGTGCACCCTTATGTGACAGATAAGGAGTAGTGTAGACTATCGACCACACTACATGGCATAAGCATTAGAATAGGTTTGTATGTCTTGTATGTGATTGAATATAGGAATGAAATATACTACCGATCATTTTACGCAAATATTTCCTAAGTGCTAGCGATATATAGTTTTACTCTCTTGTGTTATTAACACCCCCTTCCCCAAACCGACAAGACTACTAGCTCAAGGTACTAGTTCCATTGAATTGTAATCTAAAAACTTCAAAACACTGCAATCTACGGATAAAATTACAAACCAAGAAGAATGGAGAACACCAATGGAGAAGAAGGTAGCAAAGCAGCTTCAATTTACTCAGTATTTTGAACAAAGTAATTTAGAATAAGAATGGAGGATTTTGCAATGTCAAAATGCAAGAGATTCTGTTGAATTTTTGAATTGATTCTTCTCGGATATGTATGACCGTTTCCAGCATTCTGGGGACGTTTGATGGATGTCCCCATCCCAGATTGCATCCTTGTACGTCCCCCATAGGAATCTCAAGCCTTGCTAAACAAACTCTCGTGCGATCTCATTTCCCTGGATGGACATTCATTGTAAACTTTCTTGACCCTACATACCCAAGCAAAATGTTCAAGCTGAGCGGAAGCATTGCTTTGAAAATACAGTAAGTGCCTTCGGAAATGCACTTCTGAAATTGGTGCCTCTTTGGATAATGCTTCGAATTAATAGCTTTTAGTGCAACATTTTGTAGGATTTTTTAGAAGGCAGTTCAACCTCCATTGTCTATTCTTTAGTGCAACTTCATACGTGCATTATGAAGGCCATTCCTCCTTCAGAAATGCCCTTGGAAGTGCATTAAAATAGCTACTTTTAGTGAATATTATTGTAGGGTTTCTTAGACGGCGGTCAACCACCATTGTCTACTTTAGCTCTCAACAGGCACTATTCCGATTTCAAAAGTGCCTTCAGAAGTATAGAATAATAAACAATAGAGCCACTGTATGATACTTTCAACCGTGGTTCAAGCCCAACCACCATTTATCATCCTATGTTAGATGATTCTAATAAATTTTTGGAGCAGTCTATCGTTAATTTGACTATCTAAACACATGTTCAGAGTTGATAACTTATGAAAGATGGTGGTACCAAAGAAAAATTCATAATTTGCGAAGATGTTGATGACAATTTTTGGACTAATGAGTACATGATCAAATTTGTAAACACAAAAAAAGAAAATTTTAATAGATATTTAAATAATTGTTGAATTAGGGTACCATAAAATAAGGGCAAATATAAGTACATGTAGGGAAATCCTAAATGCATGTAATTTTAGTGATTAATTTACTATGTTATCCTTATGATTTGCATTTAGGAATTTTGAACCTGCATTTAGGAATTAATTCTAAATTTATAATTTGAGTCCTGAACAATTTCTAATGCTTAAAATGTTCTCCATATTCTTGATAAACATTATCAACTACCTCATAAACTTTTTTTCTTCGTGTCACGAAACCCCATGAATTGCAGTGTTCAGTTTCCCAAACTCTCCATGGCAGTCACTGAAAGCAGTGATCTTTGTGGGACAAATAAATGCATAAAATTTTAGACCATGCCTAAAGTTTAGGCTGCTTAATACAAAACTTTGTGATTTGTTGTTTTATTTAATTTTCTTATATATTTTTTGTTGTAGTTTTTTAGTTGATGGTTTATGATTTTTTATTCATGTTATGTTATTTCCTGCTGATGTTGCTGCAGATTTTTTTATTGATTTTTTGTATTTTTAAATATTTTTTTAAATTTTTTTACAGTTTTTTTATTTTTTGCGATTGCCAATGGCGGGAAAACGATGAGAAAAAATTGGACGAAAAAAAGCCCATAGAAAGCTATTCACGATAGGTCCCTATAAAATAATTAAAGATATGTCCTTGTAAAATTTTTAGAGATAGGTTCTTGGATCTAGAATATTGTTAGAATTGCATAAAGACACTTGCCTAAAGTTTAGGCTACCTCACAGGAGACCTTCTCAAGGTAAAAACAAATGGCTGAAATGTATTAATACATATTAAAAAAACCTTTCTAGCATATACACTATGAAAATGTAACAAGATCCTATATATACAAAATTATTTTAATGTTTTCAACAGTGAATTTTTCAATCAAAATTAAAATTTAGCCCTATAAAAATAGACTGTTGTTGTGCTATTCCCAATCTGACCGATTGATCGTTGTTCACCGAGGTGTTCCTGCAAAAGAGATCTATAAGTGGTTCTGGGGATAAGACTCTGACGCCCGAGTTAGTCACTTCCTTCTTCAGAATCAAGCCTTTGTTAGTCTAGTTGCACTTACCTCGATTTGTGTCCTCTTTACTTCTTTTATAGTGTATTATGAACGTGGCTCCGCTTTATCTGGGTTTGCCATCATGTGTCTGATCATGGAGCCGAGAAAGGTGGTTCCTGGCTGACGCCTAATCAAGGTCCCTACTTTTCTCAGTTCGTGGGTTGACCTAGCTTGTCCCAAGTCTACCTGCCTCAGCTAGCTGGTTAGCATAAAACCCCTTTGTGGTTTGGGCCCGCCGCTTTTTATTTAGGCTAGGTACACACCATAATCTCCCCTACCCATGAAGACTAAAAGACATAGAGCAATGACGTTGATTGTGAATTAAATGCGAACTGATGTTGTACATCAACAACCTGCTCGTCATTTGATTTTACCTTCGTGGTCATTCTGAAGTGACGTTAACTTGACTGAGCTTTTTTTTCAACTAGTGGTTAGTATTATTGTTGTTGAGGTCTGAGGTCTAGGGTTTGAGTCTCAGTATGGCTTTTATTTTGAAGAATTTATGTTCTTGATATATATGTTGAGATTTAATATTAATTGACTGAGTGTACTCTCAATAAGAGTCTATGTTGTAGTGTTTATTGCTCTATACTTTGAGGCAAGGGACCCTAGTTCAAATCCCACCAGGTTCTTTTTTTTTTGAATAATTTTTATATTTCAGGCACTGTAGATTTCTGTTGATGTTCGTAGCTTTTTTTCCTCTTATTTTGATGTTTATTATTATTTGGGTGAGGTTTAATTGACATGAGTTAATATTTTGCAAATTTTTTTTGTGGTATGGATTGATATTTTTAGTTTTATTTTTATTTCTCATGTTGTTTTTTTTCGTTTTTCGACCGAGGTTTTGGTAATAGGAATTGATGTTTGTAGTTTCTTTTTTCTTATGATGATTTTTTTCATTTTCCGAATGAGGTTCAGGTGTTAGGAGTTGATGTTTGTAGCTTTTGGGTGATATATAGGTTAATATTTGTAGTTTTTTTTAAAATGATTTGTTGATATTTTATAATTGTCAAAGTGAATAATTTATATTCTTGAGGTTACGTAATTTTTTTGTTGCCGTTTTTATTTTTTCTCTCATACTGATGTTTTTCATTTTCTATGTGAGTTTTAGGTGATAGGGGTTGATGTGTGTAGCTTTGTTGGTGATATGGTTGATGTTTTTGTAGTGTTTTTTTCCTTAAGTTTGCATTTTTTATTTTTTGGGTGAAGTTTAGATGATAATAATTGATGTTTTTAGCTTTTGGGTGATATAGGTTGATGTTTGTAGTTTTTTTTTAAATGATAATTTAGCTTTGTTGACATTTTTATGATTTTCAGTTTATTTTTTGTTAGTTGTAGTCGACGTTTTATTTTTATTTTATGTTGATTTTTATTTGAATTTTTATATGTTTTTTCTGTTTTATTTTATTATTTTATATATTTTTTGCTGTAGTTTTTAGTTGATATTTTATGATTTTCGTTGATGTTCTGCTTTTTTTTGCTGATGTTTATAATTTTCAGTTCGCTAATCATATTGATTTTTTGCATTTTTTAACATTTTAAAATATTTTTTGAATTTTTTTTATCAGATTTCATATGGTGAAAAAATGATGGAAAAAATTGGACGAAAAAATCCTGAAAAATTATTAGCGATAGGTCAATGTAAAATAATTAGATGTATGTCTGTATAAATTATTAGTTACGAGTGCATGGAACTAAAATATTGTTAGAATTACATAAAGATCCCTGATTAAAGTTTATTCTGCCTCACAGGAGACCAGTAAATAAAAGGGTTAATGAATAAAATATGCACCAGTAGAAAAGATCCTCTTTCGCTGGCAGTGGGTTAACCAGCTACATTTGGCATTTTGCTTTCATCATTGCATGCCTAACTGCAGCCAGCTGTTCTGTTTTCATAAACATCTCCGTGAGAGATTCCATCAAGTTTTCCCCTTAAATACCCCTGCAAGCACAGCCCAACTCAAACTCAAACTCAACTACCTAGCTCTATACATTTTCATTTGCGAAGCTAAATGGCCAAAGCAAGCATTTCCATGGCTTTGGTTTTGGCCGCGGTTGTGGTCATTTTGGGCATCAACGCCTCCGCTCAAGAAGCGGGCGCTGCTGCCCCGACGCCTTCCCAGGATACCGGCGCCGCCTTGTCTATGCTGGCGTCCTCAACTTTGGTTGCCAGCTCCCTTCTTCTATCTGTTTTTGCTTTGTTCAGACATTAAAAGATTGCACATTTGTACCACGGTTACGTGAGAGAAATTGTGTTCGTGTTAATTGCTTTTCATTTGTCGATGTCTTTTCTTAATGGATTGTTATGTTCGAACTGAAGTCATTCTTTCAGTTTCCTTGATTTATCGCAATGCATGTTGGCCAGAAATTATGCTTCAATTTCATGAAACAAGAGACTGGAGAAACCGAATAGGGGAGTTCTTTACTCCCCCAAAATAACCTTTTTGATTAACTAGTGATAAAATATCTAGGGATGGATTGAGTACGGTAATTACCATCACCTTTTGATAATACTGCTACCATATCAATAATGTCGGTATATTTTTTTAAGAACCAACACCGTACCAAATCCTTCGCATACCAACACATCGATATACGTAAAAGTTGGTTGGTGTCGGTACGGTATGGTAGAATACCACCAAATAGAAAATATAATAATCTTTGCTCATAAAACAAATTACAAATAATTAAAAAAATTATTATATAATCTTAATTTTAAAAAATTAAATATCATCTAATCATATTTATAAAGTAATATAACATCAAATTTAGAACTATAATAAGTAAGATATAGTAAATCAAAAATTGCGTCTATAACACCTGCATTCTCTGAATCTGTGTGCGATTCACACCTACTATAGGTGCGATTTCATCAACGGCTCTGTGTCATCTTCTTCATCACTCTCCGGCACCGCCGATATGGCGGAGCCACCTCCAGTCACCACTCACCCTCCGATCTCTTATGCTCAAGCCCTTAATCAAGAACTTCGTGAAGCCCTCAATCTCCCTTTCCAAAATCAACAAAATGAAAACAACGCTCCCTTCATTCCAAAGTCAAGAATTGATCATCTGGGAGAACCCGGTCTCCATTTCACCGACGAGGAATGTGTAAAGCTGGAAGCCCCCCCTCCCCTCAAGTGGACGCTGGTTGGGAAGTTTTTGCGCAGTCGGCCGCAGCTGGAAAGACTTCTAAAGGATTTTCATACAGCGGGCTTCAAAGGCCACAATGACATTACCCTACTTGATAATCGGCAGGTTTTGATATCCTTTTCTTTACGTGATGATTATTACCATGGTTGGCTTCATAAAATATGGAATTTCGGACCGTATTCAATTAGAATGACCAAATGGGTTCCTAATTTTAACCCTAACGCAGACTCCCCAATTGCCCCTATATGGATTTCCCTTTATGGTTTACCTCAACAATTCTTTGATTGTGGCGTTCTAATGTCTATTGGTAATATCATAGGTACTCCAATTAGGGTAGACAGGGCCTCTCTAAATAGAACCAGACCTCATGTGGCAAGAATTTGTGTTGAATTAGATGTTACTAAACCTATGCTAGAAAGAATATGGTTAAGTTTTCGGGATATTGGTTTCTGGAAATATATAGAGTATGAGGGAGTACCTTTGTATTGCTCTAATTGTCTTAAATTAGGACATTTAGATACAGGTTGCAGGTTTGACAAGAACTCATCTAGATTCACTCCCTGGAGACCTAAGGATTATTCAACACAAGAAGGTAATAAATCAATTTCCAATGATGAACAGGGCAGATATGAAGGTAAAGGAAATGATACTTCTTCTTCAGGTATTTCTGTTTCAAAGAAACATTTTATCTACAAGAGCAAAGTGGATAACAATTCTAAGCAGGTATCTCAGGAAAAGAACATATCCCAAGGGAACTCACAGTTGAATAAAGGAGCAAGTTCAGAAGATTTGATCCTTGGACAAGGATCCCAGGTTTCTCTTTCAACTCATGATAATGATACTAATGTCTTATATCCTGAAAAACAATTAGTCGTAACAGAATTGGCCTCAGTGTTGCCTATTAAGGAAGGAATTAGCCCTGGAAAACAGATTGAAATTACTGGACTTTCATTTGTAACACTAAATCCTATCTCAGAGATTAACAATTCCAACAAAGACCAAATGAGCCCTAAAACCTCTAAGACAACTTTTTCTCAAGATGTAGACAGTTCCCCATCACAAGAAATGTTACCTGGGAATCAACAAGCTAATAATAAAACTCCTACAACAATACCCTCCACTCTGTGTTCACCTCATACTGCTAATGCCTCAGTAACTCTAGTTGATAACCTTACCCTTCCTAATCTGATGGTAGAACCTGTTAAACAATCCTAGGAAAAAGAAACTAGAGCTATTAAGTCCAATGCTACAGATACTTGTCAAATAGTTATCCAGAACATTTCAAACATTGATGATACTGATGATTATATAGAAATCAATGGAGGTAACTCCCCTCTATTATCATCCAGTAAGAAATCTCTTAAAAATCTTGATTGGCTTAATACTGAAACTTCTATGAGGCAGCAAAAAAAATTCTAAACCAGGGGAAACTTAATTTTGAAGAAATAAAGGCAAACCTAACCAAAGACCAATTAAGATTTAACACTATTCTCAAACTTAACAACACGGAGGTCAAAAATAAACAGAGGAAGTATACCATAAAAGACTACTCCTCCACACCTAAAACGGTTTTCACACGTTCCTTGTTGAACCTCTCCAAAACATATCCATGGTAAGTCTAAATATATGCATATGGAATATAAGGGGAATAGGTAACAAACCTACTCAAATCAGATTAAAAGATATTAAAAGACGTAACAAAATAAATCTTTGTGCCCTTATGGAACCTTTATTGAACCCTAATCAAGCACAAAATATTTCCAAGGAATTAGGCTTCTGCAAATCTTATGCAAACCCAATTTGTAAAATCTGGATTATGTGGGATGAAGACCTATCAGTAGACATCTGTACAGTAGAAGACCAGGTTATCATTGTGAAAATTAAATCCATCAGTCTATCAGCGGAATGTCAACTGGGCTTTATCTATGCTAAGCACACAATTCAAGAACAGAATAAACTGTGGCAAGTCTTAGCAAAACTTAAAAATGAACCATTATGTTTAATAGGGGATTTTAATGTCATCACTACGAATGAGGAATATTTAGGTAAATCAATCCCTAACCAGAACAGTATAAGGAATTTTAACACATTCCTTAATGACCAAAACATGACTGAAATCCCAACTTCTAGAAGCTTGTTTACTTGATCTGGAATGAGACCAAAGGGTAGGGTATGGAAGAAACTTGATAGAGGAATTTCTAACAATTTCTGGTGGTCTAAATTCCCTAATTCTAAAATTAAAACACTAGCAAGGGAAGGTTCTGATCATACCCCTCTAATCCGGCTTGAATCTGACACCTCCCCTATGTTCATTCTAGAACCCTTCAAGTTTCAAGAATGTTGGGTAAACCATCCTGCTTTTATGCAGTTAGTTAAAGATGCTTGGAATGTACACACTAACAATAGAGGAATGAAAAGATTAATTTTCAAACTAAAACATTTAAAGCAAATCCTTAAAAGCTGGAACAAAAATGTCTTTGGAAACATCTTTGATGTTGTCCAGATCTGTGAAGATTTGGTTGTTAAGGCTGAAGAAGATTTACAAGAAGATGATTCCAGTAAAAACCTACAAGCTCTAAACCTAGCTAAGGCAAAAATGAAAACAGCTCTAACTAATCAAGAGGTGTTTCTAAAACAGAAATCAAGGTTAAAATGGAAGAAAGAAGGTGATGCAAACTCAAAATTCTTTCATCAGTCAATTTTAAGTAAGCAAAAAAGGCAGACAATCTCTTTAAGAAAAAATAATGATGGCACATGGCTGAATAAATTATAAGATATAGAGAAAGAAACTATCAGCTTCTTCTCTAAACTTCTTACAAATGAACAAATGGACCCCTCAGGAATTAATGCTGCATGGATATTGGAAAACATTCCAAGAGTTGTAACTAATGAAATGAATTCAAATTTACTGAAGCAAATTACTATGGAAGAATTAACAAACATAGTTAACTACATGGACAGCCACTCAGCTCCATGACCAGATGGCTTCTCTAGTTTCTTTTTCCAGAAATGTTGGGAAATAATCAAATCTGATTTATCGATGGCAGTGGAAGAGTTCTTTGCTGGAAAAGGCATTCCCACAGCCATCTCTTCAGCTCTGATCATTCTAATACCCAAAAAGGATGTGTGCTCATCCTTTAAAGACTATAGACCTATAGGCCTATGCAATTTCACAAACAAGATCTTCTAAAAAATAATCTCAACAAGACTTAAAAGCTATCTAGATCAGATAACCAGCCCAGAACAATCAGCTTTTGTTTCTAGAAGAGAAATTGCTGATAATGTCTTTCTCATGCAAGAGTTAACCAATCATTTACATTAAAAAACAAAAGGTTTTAATATGATTATCAAGCTGGACATGATGAAGGCATTCTACAGAGTTTCTTGGTCATTTTTAGCCAAAATTCTAATCAAACAAGGATTTTCACCCATCCTAGTGGATCTAATTATGAGAAATATAAAATCTGCGTATTTTTCATTACTAATTAATGGAAAAATAGTAGGTTTTTTCTCAGCATCCAGGGGTCTAAAACAGGGTGATCCATTATCCCCTTTGCTTTTCATATTAATGGCTGAAGCTTTTTCACAGAACCTGAACTTTCTTTATAAATTTGGAAATATCCAGCCATACAAATTACCTTACGGGATGAAATCATCAACACATCTCTCCTATGCTGATGACACAGCTATTCTATTAAAATACACAAAACAAGGATTACAAACAATAATTGGTTTCCTCAAATCATATGAATTAGCTTCAGGATAGAAAGTTAATTTTGAGAAATCTTCTTTTTATATATCAAAACGCACACCTAACAGAATCATAACATTAATCAAACATGAAACAAACATGCTGGAAGGATCCCTACCTTTTAAGTATTTGGGATGTCCTATCTTCACAGGAAGAGTAAAAAATTCCCATTTCCAGTAAGGTAATTTGTCGAAGAAGAATGTGTCGAAGAAAGGGAAGTCTTCACCTGAGTTAGACCCTCTATATTTTTAAGGCAGTTCAACCACTTTGAAAGGAATTTTTTAGGGGACGCCTTTACTGGATCGAGTTTAAAGGTGGTTTAACTAAGAACCGCTGACAACTGACCGATTTTAAAGGCGGTTATGCCCGGACAACTTTGATCATCATAGGTGCCAAACTCGGAACAAGGGATTCAACTTTGGTTCCAAGTTCTTAAATGCTTAATGGTATACATCTCCCTTAGCCATGCAAAGTCTTAAGAAGAAGAAGTAATATCTTGAGCTCCGTAAACCTAGTAAAAGACGGTTCGCATGGAAGAGAAATAACCTCACTAATAGTAGCACCCCGCCTAGAACGACCCTCCTAAGTGAACCTAGAACCTATAAACACGCCATTAAAACCATGATTTAAAAACATGGTCCATGATCTGCAGAGATTGCAGAATATATCAACCATAAATAGGTGATCTGTGCAACAAAAGATGTAATGTCATTTTTTCCTAAACACTACTACTATATTGATCATCCACTAACTAAGAGGAAAAAACAATAAATAGTGCCTTTAGGACACCACTATAACAGTCCAATGAAATAAGTGTAGCAATAACAAAATCGTTACACCCAAATTTTTGGACCAGTCTAAAGGAAGTACATGCGGCTGCTAAGGTTAGAACCACTGCCTCTAATTTATATCCCCACTCCCAACAGTCATTTGGGGTGGATCTTGGCGACGAAACCCACATTAGTTCTTCTCCATGCCCGATCAGAAGGTTTATGAGATGAGGTCATAACACCTCCATATTCCTCCTCTTCACATTCACTAATCTCACTTGATGATCCTGCCAATAGACAACATATCTAAATAAAAAAGGCTTGTAACATCCAATGTACAATACCACCTAACATATCTCAACAAGATTTTGCAGATATTTCATCCTACCTTGATAAAATAATCAACCATAATCATAAAAAAAACTAAAAGCACCCCCACCCCGATCCCCGAAAACCTCACTAATAGGAAGGCGGTTTGGGAAGACAAAACAACTTCTTTCAGAAAAGTCAAATGTGGCATTTTTCCCGCATGTACGGCTCACTAAAAAGACCAAAAAATAAAAAACAATAAAATAGGAGAAGTTACAGCCCCGCGTAGACATCTGGGAACTACCCGACTCAAGGACACTGCACACTCCCACCCCAGACCCTATAATTTACATAACATTTTTGGCTGGTGATGCTAAGGCAGCGAGTAATTGGTCACAACTTTGGATACGCCTAGAACATCACTAGCCAACGACAAAAGTGAACAACCATCAATTCCACATTGCGAACACCATGACACATCTCACGGGATTACTAGTTTGCAAAAAAAACATTAGGCTGTATAATAAACACCAAACAACCACTCAATAATAAGAAATACCATTTCCTAAATTATTTCCTCTCTGATCTTTCATACTAATCATACCCAATTTCCCTTAAACCCCGCAAAATACTTTTGTAAACTAAGTATATATTGTAGATACGTGTAATGGGAAAACATGATGTCAACGTAACCATGCAACTGGTCATAGCTTTCCTTGGAAGACAACTAGCTAGCAACATAAATGATTACCCATCAATGCTTCATCACGAATTCCTTGAAACATGCCCTGTCATTACTAGTTTACAAACACAAAAACTGTAATCAATAGAACCATGAACTTCAACTGTGCTTTCTTTAATAGATTCCCACAAAATACACAAAATAAAGCCTCCAAATGGCCCACCAAATCATAACAACCATAATCTTCAATAATTTCCATTTTAAGCTCTGTTTCCTGCATATGAGTACCCAGCTTCACCAGGCATACTAGTATGCCCAAACATCTCTGTCACAAAAGGCACCAACCCTCCCATCAACTCGTTGACCATAGCTTCATCCTCCGTCACGCTCTCTCAACCTTATCCTCCATATACTTTTCATACTTAATTTCCTTGAGCTTATTCAATGTGGGCAATTGAGAAAGCTTCTCAAAGTCAGTCAGTATTTTAAATGGATGCACATTGTCTGCAATCATTTCCAAATACTTCCTATCTAAGATGTGTGCAGCTTGTCTAGTGCATTGATCAAGGGCTTGAATATCATCAAATCATGTGATCGCAACCATAGGATTTAGCTCTTGCAACCTTTTCCTTTCTCAGTAGCACTCTAACTTCGCAATCATTGAAACCTCGTGATTTTAATAACTTATTGACCAGGGCACGAGCATACTTAGGATCATTATAACTTCCATCTCGATACTTAGAAAGTTGATCCATCAAAATTTTATTCACCCTGTTTTTTTCCTCCATAGAAATCCCCATTTTTTTACACTTCCCTTCGGCAACCTTCAACTTCTCATTCAGCTTTTGACCATCCTCTTTAATCATATCACTCAACTATGAATCATAGCCGTACGCCAATAACTAATCATATTAGGCATCCATTAAAACAACATACAAACGTGTATTATACGGGATGGAACGTCCTTTATAACAACAATGGGAACCTGCTTAGTTTCCCTGCTACTAGAACTAACCCCAACTAGGCTAGAAGGAACATTAGTTGTAGTTTTAACCTTTAACCTTCTTACAAGAAGGGTGTTCTAGTATAACCTTTCCTTTCTCCCATCCTCTATCATCCTTTACAGGTTTAGCACCAACTTTAGACAATGTCAACCCCATATAGCATATGAAAAATTAAATAACAAACAAAGCAATTAATCGGTGTAAACAACTACCAAAAGAATCTCCATAGTATATAGCATGTGGGATTCTCCCGACAATTTGACCTAAAACCACTCCAATGGCACAGTCACTAGCATCACACATAATCTTAAAAGGGAGGTCCAAATTTTTTTTCGGGGGGGGGTGTGGTTTGGATAATGGGGGCGGAAACAAGCATTGCCTTCAAAGTATCAAAGGCTTTTTGGTATTCTTTGTCAACCAAAAATCCACCTCTTTTTGAAACAACTTGCACAAATGGGAGGCAATCTTAGAAAAGTCCATAATGAAACGCCAGTAAAAACCCGCGTGGCCTAGAAATGATCTCACTTCTCTAAAACTGGAGAGGTATGATTGGGATTGGATTGTGTCCACCTTATCTTTGTCTACCTTAAAACCTTGGGAAGATACCACATGACCCAATACTATGTCTTTTTACACCATGAAGTGGCATTTTTTGGAGTTTAATATGAGATAGCTTTCAATTGATCACTTGAGCACTAACAATAGATGGTGTAACAACTATCAAAAGAATCTCCATGAATGGTAAAATCATCCATGAAGACCTCTACAAAGTGCTCAACAAACTCCGAAAATATACTGATATGAATCTCCTTGCGAAGACTCACGATTGCGGAATTAATATCTTTGATGTAGTGAAGGGATCTCATAAACCCTCACAATCTAGCACAAAATTCAGGTGTCTAGCCCTCGGGGTACTCCTAATCTCGACTTGTTCTCTAACTAGCCCTTAGGATCAGATTACAAGGTTTATAAATACTTAACTAGCCCTCGGGGTTAAGCAACAATGGAATAGCTCGCAAGCAAAGAGTATGAACTCAAAAGGTTGTGTATTTGATTGATAAAAGTGTGTAGGTAAATATAATGTTGAAAATCACCCATATTTATAGTACACAGGTTTGGTCTTAAAAAATACAAACAAGAAACTGAAAAAGATTATGACAACTTTAAGGGGCTAAAACCATATTTAAATAGACTACCTAAAATAAATTACTATATTCTTCAAGATAAATCTGGAATGAATATTGTCTTATCTAATCTTACCAAATCTTATTCTAATCAAATCAAAACCGAATATTCTAAACCCTAAAATAAATGCATGACTGAAACATTAATTTTTCCAATGCCAATATGACTGAATTAATGGGCCTTATTCTAAAATAAAATAAATGATCACACTACCTCATTAAAAAAAAACCAATGGAAAAAAGAGTATAGTGTTATCCTACTAAAAATACTAAACTAAGAAAACTGTAAATAAATGATATTTTGACATCGTATCAGATACTTACCATGCACCGTTGGAATGTTTCGGGTGCATTGCATAGACCAAAAAACATGCGCTTACAGGCAAAAGTGCCTAAGGGGCATGTGAAAGTGGTCTTTTCTAGGTTTTCCGAGGCTATGGCAATTTGGAAATACTCGGAGTACCCATCTAAGAAGCAATAAAAATCCTGCCCGAAAAGTCTCTCAAGCATTGGTCAATAAAGGATAAAGGGAAATGGTTCTTCCTAGTTACCGCATTCAGCCTACGGTAGTCAATACACACTTTCCACCTATTTTGCACCCAAGTGGGGACCAACTCTCCCTCTTTGTTTTCTACACGGTCACACCACTTTTCTTGGGTGGGGCTTACCCACTTGCTATCGGAGATGGGGTAAATCATTCTGGCTTGAAGCAATTTACGAAGTTCACTCTTCACTACCTCTATCATTAGTGGATTTAGCTGACATTGGGGTTTCCTAACCGGTTTGGTCCCATCATCTAACAAGATACGATGCATGCAAGTGAAGGGACTAATCCCCTTGATATCAGCAATGGTCCACCTAATTGCCTCCTTATGGCTTCTAAGAACCTCGATCAACCTCCCCTCTTGTTCCTTGGTGAGTTTACTTGACATTATCATGGGAAAAGTATCTTTTTCACCAAGGAACACGTATTTCAAATTCTCGGGTAGTGGTTTCAATTCAACTACCCAGGCCTTCTCAAGATGTAGGAATTCCCACATCTCGAAGTGCACCAAGAATTTCATAAGGGAGATTGAGAGTTGGGGTGGGAAAAAAATGGAAAACCAAACCAAAAATCAAATAATTCGAATTTGAATAACTCGAACCAAATTTAAAATACGGTTTTCGAATAACCGTATTGAGTAAACCAATTTTTTAATATGGTTTTTGGTTTTGTTTTGGATACTGAAAGTCAATTTGAAATCCGTACCAAATATTGAATTGCAAAATAAATAATTAAATTATATATCAAATATTTTAATTCTAAAACTTTAAATAAAAATTATCGGTTTAAAGAAAGGGGTGGCCCATTGTGCACTGCACCTAAGTTTAACACATTACCTTAGCCCAAATAAAATGTAACCCTAATTATATAAAATTTGTACATTACCCTGGACCCTTATATTCCTCTTCCTCACAAACACAACCCCGACTTTGAAACCAAATGCCACCACCGTTGATTCTGAAGCCAACACGCCAACCATACCCCACTATTGCCACACCAAAGCAGCCTACTGTATGCCATCCATCTCCTAACCACCATCGGCTAACCACCGTTCCAATCACCTCACATCAAGCCTTACCATCGCCTCACTATCTACGCCACCAACGCTAGATCTCTTTTGCATCACCACCGTTCTAAATGATCCACCACCATTTCAATGCTCTACCACCTCTCACTGATTCACCACCTTGCTGATCTACTGCACATCCTCAACATTGCCTCTTTGTTCCTTCCCTCTGCCACCACTGCCTCCCTTTCTCTCCGACCACTGCCTCCCTTTCTCTCCGGAGGGATAACTTAGCATCTATTGTCCATATTTGTAAAGTTAGGTTAGAGATTAGTTTTTAGATTTTGTTATAATATTAACATTATTATGATTTTGTATATGAATTGTAATGACTTATTTCCTGGCTTTCTTTTAAAGCATTCGAACTTAATTTTAATTTTTTGGGTTGGATTAAGATTTTGGAGCATGGGTACAATATGGATAAGTTGGTTTGAAACTGAACCAAACCAAAATCCGAATTCCAAATTTGGTTCGGCTAATTTGGGTTTCTCGTTAATTTGGTTCGATTTTGGTTTTAGGATTTTCAAGGTCAACCCAATTAACCGCTACCAAATAAATTGAAAACTTATTAAACTGACCCGGCGCTCACCCCTAGTTGAGAGACAACTTCTCAACAAAGTCAAGTTTTTCTATGGTCTCAAGTAAATGTACCCTAAAAGAATAATCATGTAATTCATTTACATCAAGACAATTTTTCAAAGTTATTTTCAAATAATCCATGCAATCAACCATAAACACATCTTATGTGGACTGATGGAGTAGTTAATTTTGTGGCAACAGTAGATCATATGAATTGTATGCTTGTAATTCAAGCAGCTTAGTTAATTGGTTAACAACATTCTTTTCTAACTTTGACCTTTTGGATAGTAATGCAAATACAGTTAGCGTCTCTAACACAAAAAATCTCAGTTTTTTTGTGTTACCCACACTACTACAAATTAAATCTATCGTAACACTTCCTTGCAACACTTATTAAAAATATTACAATAGCTTATAAAGCTTTACTAAAATTTTGAAAAGTGTTACCTAAATTTTAAAAAGTGTTTTGTTAGATCTAGTGTAACACCACCTAAGGTAATGCTTGTAAAAGTTGTGGTCATGCACCTCCACCCATTAAGAGGTATGGAGTTCTTGCAACTTTATTCTCTCTGTCAGATGACAAATCCCCAGGTCTAGATTGATATACATCAGCGTTCTTTAAGAAACAGTGGGAAATCATTTGTAATGATGTGGTAGATTCGGTTCTCGGAGTTCTTTGAATCAGGAGAATTGCCGAGGAGACTTAATCATACATCCATCGCGCTCATACTGAAAAAAGGATAATCTGAAGGTTGGTGCTTGTTGCAACATACTATACAAGATCATCACAAAGATTATTGCGAATAAAATTAAGCATTTTCTTCCGGAGCTTATTGATCCTTGTCAGGCAACCTTCGTGAAATGAAGGAAATTATCAGATAATGTGATGTTGGCACAAGAATTGGTCTGTGGTTTGGTAGAGCTCGGTTATCGCACAAATGTATGATTATGGTCGATCTGAAGAAGGCTTTTGATACAGTTTTGTGGTATTTCTTAGAGGATAAACAGGTTGGTCTCGAGTATCCTGATACACTCATGGACATGATTATGGAATGTGTCAGAACATCAGCATTTTTCATTGCGGTTAACGAGAAGATGTGTGACTTCTTCAAAGGAGAAAGATGTGTTCGCCAGGGTGATCCGCTATCTCCCTCATTATTTGTCATATGCATTGAGTACTTCTCGAGATTGGTGAAGAGAAAGGTAGAATCGAGTCTCTTTACGTATCATCATAGGTGTGAGAAGATGAAGATTACCAACCTGGCATTCGCAAATGATTTGATATTGTTCTTTAGAGCTGACACGGATTTGGTTCACATCTTTATGTCACTACTAAATGAATTTGAAAGACATTCGGGTTGGCAATCAATGTTGCGAAGTCCCAGTCCTTTGCCGTTGGGATAAAATAGGACTTAAGCTTTACGGGTATACCCCGGGCTACCTTTCCCATAAGGTACTTGGGTATTCCTTTAGACTCGAGCAAACTTAAAGTCTCATAGTTCGATACGTTTCTTGCTAAGGTGGACAAGGAAATAGCAAGGTTCAAGGGGCACACTCTTTCTTATGCGGGTAAGCTAGAGTTGATCAAATCAGTGGTTTAAGGTGTTGTTGGTTTCTTGATGCAACATTTTATCATACAAGGCAATGTACTGGAATCACTGGAGCAGAATGGTTCTTGTGGGGAGAAAAGAAACACAATAAAATATCCTAGAAAAGACTTTGCATGCTTAGAACAAATAGAGGCCTAGGTATTCGAGATTTAAAAGTATGGAACATGGAAGTCATGGCACATCAGTTATAGGATATCCACACAAAGAAAGATTTGTTGTGGGTGAAGTGGGTACATTATCACTTTCTGTGCGTGGACAATATTTGGTTTATTCATCTAAGGGATCCTAGTGGTCGTATCTCTGAGACGTACTCCCTTTGCTTAACCTATCTCTGTGAGGTCAGAGATAAGCTGAAGATAATATCTAGTGGGTGTATTGATTCACTAAAGAAGACAATGGAAGTATGGGCAAGTTCAAGGAAGTTCATGGCCACGGCATATGATCATCTGCACAGGGCTATTTACCCGCACCTATATGATATACCTGGCATACCGAGGGAGAGATTTTACAAGATATTGTGGTGAGGATACATAACACTAAGGTTTTCATTCATTACTTGGCTTACATTTCTTGGCCGACTACACACTAAGGAAGAATACCATGGCGGTAAGGAGGAGCCCACGAATTATATTTTCTCCCAATGTCACTTGGAGGTTGAGACAAATGGCTATTTATTCTTCCAGTGTGATTTTGTCTGAGTTATATGGGTCAGGATACGAGCCTGGATTGGATTGAGAAGAAGTACATAATCCATTGTAACTTCAGAGAAATAGATTAAGATGCATGTGAGAGGCTCGAAATTTAAAAAAAATCATGATGGGTCTGCTAGCTTTGGCCGCCTTGATTTATTACATCTGGAGTGAGAGGAACACGGTTGTTCAGGAAGGACAGTAACGAATTTTTTAAGGGCTTTCAAACTTATTCAGAGAGACTTCTATATGGTCCATAACCGGTTATTCCCTGACGAGATGCTTTCTTGAGTTGCGAGACTTGATGATCTAGTTTCTTATTTAGGAGCACATGGATGATCATAATGGTACACAGTATGACTAGTTTCTTTCCTGACTAGCTTTTGGGTGGTTGTACGGGTTTTCCAAGGTTTTGTTTGCACATTTAGTGGATGGAGTTTCTTGTGCACTATGGCCGGTGAGAGTAGCAGTCTTTCTCTACTTGCTTGCACAGCCATAGGAGTCGGGACATTAGCGTTGATTTTCATTGCACCCGGCCTAGGCGTTGTTAGACTAGGGGGAAGTCTAACGGCCAGTTTTAATTTATGATTTTGACAGTAAACTCCTCAACATGGGGTAGTGGGTTAATTGATTAGCGGAAGTGAAATCTACTAACCTACTACCAGTTGTTACATTTGATTTGACAGTTGTGCTGCATTGTATAGTGTAATATTTCATTAGGCTATCCATTTTCCAAAACTGGAAAGAACGGTTACAAAACCATTACGCGGGGGCATGCGCGGTAGAAGTCACACCCGGTATCTTCATCATTAGGAGGTCTATATGTGGGATACCTGAGAGTATCATCGACTACGGTCAAACTACTCTCGGCCCCATAGAGAAAACCTCGGCTCTCATCTAGAGATCGTTATTGAAGGCTAACAAAACCTCTTTATCTTTATCTTAGAGGTTTATATGGTAGAAGTTGTTGGTCAACTCCTCTCGGAGTCTACACTTAGCTTCACAGAAGGTTGGAGTGCCACAAGCTGACTACATCATCGTTAGCTCCTCCGGTTTGTAGAAGGCCGAGTTCATCTTCTTGGGTTGGAAGGCCGGAAATTACTCCTACTTTAGCTAGATTTCCGGTTAGCATTGAAGGCTAAGAGCCACACTCGGGTTGTTGAAGAGTCAATTCATCCCGCGGTCAGCCTTGACTAGCCACCCACGGTTAGCCATGGTTTGCCACTGGTTGTAGAAGGTTGTCGGCTCCTCTTGCACTGGCGGTTGTAGAAGGTCGTTGGTTACACATACGTTGGCGGTTAACTGAAGGCTATTAGGCACCTATGCCGATGGTTGATGAAGGTCGGGAACCCACAGTTAGCCTTGTCTGCCTACCCACAGCTAGTCACGGCTAACACCCGGTTGGAGAAGGCCATTGGTACCTTATGAACTGGTGGTTAACTAAAATATATCGAACACAATTTCCAATGGTTGAAAAGGCCACAAACCCACGGTTATCCGTGTCTACATACTTCACGGTTAGTTACGGCTAACACCCGGTTGCAGAAGGTCATTGGCATCCTGAAGTCGACGGCTAAAGAAGGCTGACGCTGCACCTTAGCGATGGTTTGGACAATAGCCAAGGGACACAACATCGGTCTCAAGAGCCGGTTAATCTTACCGGTTGGATTTAGGTCGGATCACCACTCGCAGGTTTTGCATCACTAGCCGAGTCTACACTTGCTTGATTGCATTGAAGGCCTTTTGTTATGGGTGGAAGCAGCACGTATTTTAGGAGGGGTCTAGTGAGTTTGTTCTCATGACCTCTCAAATTTCGGTTTGTTTTCTCCAGTCCCCTGTCATTATGAAGGGGTTAGCATTTTGGTCCCCGGATTAGATTATGATTTGTTATGATTAGAGTTATTTCCTTATCACACCTCTATTGTACTCTCTATATATTAATTTATCAATAATCCAATTCCTACGGCAAATCATTCTATCATGGTATCAGAGCAAGTTCTGATTCTAAATCCCAAACCCTAATTTTCATAGTCGCCTCTCTCTCTTTATCCGACCGACTGAACTACCGGATTCTATCCAAAATTCAGGCCAAATTCCAGTGCCTCCAGCAGTCCGACTTCCTCGTTACAGCAATTCAGTAGCTACTGACCTTTCAATTTTTCTAGTAGTCGACATCCTTGCTCTCACAGTCATCTCCGGCGAATAACTGCATTGGCAATTTTTAATCTCTGGCGAGTTCAAGCTTCTATTTCCGAAGATTGGGCCGCTGGGTCTCTCCCCGAAGAAGATCGGAGAAGACATCGCCAAGAAGATCGCAAAGGACTGGAAGGGCCTCACTGTGCAGAATCGCCGGGCCAATGTTTCCGTCGTGCCGTCCGTCGCGAAGGGGCCCGAGCGCGACACGAAGAAGAAACATTCAGCGCGTGAAGTCATGCGCAAGTTGACTCACCAGCAAGGGAGTTTCTCGCGCTCCAATTTCTCGTGAGTTGAATCTATTTCTCACGAGTTGATCAAATTATCGTGAGTTGAAGCTATTTCTCGCGAGTTGCTCACATTCTCACGAGTTTCTCAAATTCTTGTCATCTAGTCAATTTCTGTGCAATTCGGTCTGTTGTGCAATTTTTTGGTCTTTTGCTATAGTTTATTTGGGCCCTATATCTCGGGAAGATTGCTCCACTAATTGGATTGCGGATAAGGTTTTGTTTCAGGCCAGTTTGAATGGTCCCAACCGTCATTCTTCGTCGAATCAATGGATCTTTGATTCAGGTGTTATATCCCATATCACTGCTCGCACCAGTCATCTTGATAAGGTACAATGTTATCGTGGTTCTGATTCTATTCTCATTGGAAATGGTGAATCATTATCTATTTCTCACATCGGCCAATGTCATTTCTTTGGTTTCTCTATTAATGATGTCCTTGTTGTCCCTAAGATTACTAGAAGTTTATTGTCCATTAGTAAGCTTACTCGTGATTTACCTGTCCGTGTTATATTTGATGCTGATGCATTTTCCATTGAGCACAAGCATACAGGGACGATAATTGGTAAAGGCCGTCATAGTTCAGGTCTTTATTTTCTTGAGACTGGTGATTCCAGCTTTTTAGGTGAACTACGCTCTACAAAGCTTCATGCTTCTTTTGAGCAGTGGCACTCTCGCATCGGTCATGTGTCTCATGATACTGTTCAGTTATTGAATCGTTGGGGCCTTATTTCTATCACTTCTGCTATGCCTGCACCTATCAGTTGGACTCCTTGTCAGATGGCCAAGAGTAGCCGTTTGCCCTTTTCCACTAGTGACAAGCGCACTACTGGTTTATTGGATAAAGTACATTGTGATTTATGGGGACCAACTCATGTTTTATCTGCCAGTGGTTTCTCTTATTATGTCATTTTCATCGATGATTTTTCACGTTTCACATGGTTTCTTCCGATGCGGCATAAGTCGATTTCTATGACACATTTATCCAGTGTTAGAAATTCGTTGAGACTCAGTTTTCTGCTAGGGTTAAAAATTTTCAGACCGATGGTGGCACCGAGTTTACTAATCATCGACTTCAGGCTCACCTCATATCATGTGGCATTCATCATCTGATGTCTTCGCCCTATACACCTGCTCAGAATGGCCGAGCTGAGCGGAAGCATCGTCACATCACAGAGACTGTCTTGCCATGCTTTTTCACTCTTCTGTGCCGCACTGTTATTGGGTGGAAGCTTTCTCATCTGCGGTTTACATTATTAACCGTCCGCCTAGTTCAGTTCTTAGTGGAAAATCACCTTTTGAGGTTATTTTTTGTCATGTGCCTAACTATACCCTCTTTCACCCGTTTGGTTACCGTGCATTTCCATGTCTACGTGCCACTGCTACTGATAATTTTGCACCCCGATCCATTCCCTGTGTTTTTATTGGCTACAGCCCTCGTCACAAGGGCTTCCAGTGTCTCGACTCAACTTCTGGGCGCATCTATGTCTCTCGCCACGTTTGTTTTAATGAAACTTTCTTCCCTTATGTCTCATCTTCCATGGACAGTCGTTCGATTTCGAATCTGGAGATTTCATCATTTTTTATGGAACTGTTACTTCATCGATTGGGGGCCACCACACCTGTGCCTCTGCCTGTTCCAGCCGGCCCTCCTTCACCACCATCTTTCATCTGGACGGCCGACCTGGACCCATCTCCTCAACCGCCGGCCATCCCACCTCAGCTGCCGGCCACCACGCCTCATCCGT
Source organism: Rubia yunnanensis (assembly GCA_037428765.1). NCBI lineage: Eukaryota > Viridiplantae > Streptophyta > Magnoliopsida > Gentianales > Rubiaceae > Rubia > Rubia yunnanensis. The sequence goes on from CM075066.1 coordinate 57,979,040, forward strand.
CGACCACCATACCTTGGTCAGTCTCGACTATCCGTTCTTCAGAGTTTTCATAAGGCCACTCTCCGGTCAACTGTGATCGATCTTCTTCTATGTCGTCTGCTGGTTCAATTCCTCCAGCTTCACCACCATAACTTCGTACCCATCAGATGGCTACTATATCTGCTACTGGTGCCATTCAGCGCCGGGATTATTCAGATATTATTGCTCATGGTCTCACTGCTGCACTCCTTCTCAGACAGAGCCCACTGGTTATTGCTCTGCACTTCAGGATCCAGAGCGGGTTTCAGCCATGGATGATGAGATGGCCGCTCTTCATGGTCAGCACACTTGGGACTTGGTCAACATTGTTGGCTCCAAATGGGTCTATAGGCTAAAGTATTGACCAGATAGCACTATTGAGCGTCACAAAGCTAGACTTGTGGCGCAGGGTTTTTCGCAGATTCCGCATTTTGATTTTGACCACACGTTCAGTCATGTGGTCAAAGCCTCCACTGTTAGGACGGTTCTCGCCATAGCCACCATGCGTTCCTGGCCACTTCATCAGTTGGATGTTAAGAACATTTTCCTTAATGGTGTTCTTGATGTTCCAGTCTACATGAAGCAACCTGTTGGTTATCAGGACTCTGCTCATCCAGACTATGTTTGTCGCTTGCGAAAGGCCATTTATGGTCTTAAGGAGGCTCCCTGGGCTTGGTTCTAGCGTTTCAGCAGTTATCTGACATAGCTTGGTTTTCGGTGCAGCTCAGCTGATACTTCTTTATTTGTCCTTTTGAGAGGTTCATCGTTACTGTACCTACTTGTGTATGTGGACGATATTATCCTTACAGACAATGACTCGACCCTTCTTCACCAGTTCATTGATCGACACACAGAGAGTTTGCGATCAAGGATCTTGGTGCTCTTCATTACTTTCTTGGTCTTGAAGTTTCGCCTACCTCCTCAGGGTTACTGCTTGGCCAAGCAAAGTATGCTCGGGATATTTTGAATCGGGCCGGTATGTCTGACGCGGCACCTGTTTCTACTCCATTTGTCGCTGGTTCTTATCTTCACAACTCTACCAGTCCTCCATTCCGGGATCCTACACTTTATCGTTCTCTTGTTGGTGCTCTCCAGTATCTCACCATCTCTCGCCCGGATTGGCATTATCGGTCAACACGGTGAGTCAGTATTTTCAGGATCCCAGAGATGACCATTTTGACGGTGTGACACGGATTTTGCGGTATGTTAGTGGCACTCTTCATTTTGGTCTCAGTTTTTGTTCTGCTAGTACTCCTGATGTGTTAGGATACTTTGATGCTGATTGTGCTCGCTGTCTGGAGACTCGTCGGTCCACTTATGGTTATGAGGTTTATCTTGGTGGGAATCTGGTTTCTTGGAGTGCCAAGAAACAACCCACTATTTCTCGCTCTAGCACTGAGTCTGAATACCGTGCTCTCGCCAACACTGCTTCAGAAGTGGTGTGGCTCACTCATTTGCTTCGTGATCTTCGGGTTCGCTTTCTGGTTCTCCACTGCTGCTATGCGACAATAGTAGTGCTATCTTCTTGGCTCAGAATCCGGTGGCTCACAAGCGGGCGAAGCACATCAACATTGACTACCATTTTGTTCCTGAGTTGGTGACATTTGGAAAGCTGCGCGTTGCTCATGTTCCGACTTCTCTTCAGATTGCGGACATCTTCACCAAGGGGCTCTCTTGTCCGCTGTTCGAGTCCATCAGATCCAAGCTATGCGTCGGCGAGCATCCGACGCTTCGCTTGAGGGGGGTGTTAGAATAAATCAGAATCCTGATTAGATTATGATTGATTATGATTAGAGTTCTTTCCTTATCTACTCTCAGTTATCAATAATACAATTCCTACGGAAAATCATTCTATCATTCATCATCAACGAGCAGAATTTCTATCAAAAATCGTGGCTTTCAAGGGTTTTCTGATCGGCTCTAGAGGTTTTAGCGGCTGTTCAGGATTTGCGAGCAAGTTTTTATTTTTCTACTATATGGTTTGGAGTTTGAATTGATATGGATCTGTTTGGGATTCAAAGGCTTTTTTTTGTGTGGTGGAAATCATCATCTCCATTATCAAAGAGCAGGATTTAATCAACTTCAAATTTCTGATCGGCAGCAAGGTTTTGGCTATCTCCTGATCGGCCCTTGTTTCTGCTTTTTGCAATCACGGCCTGGATTCGAATCAGGTTTCTGGAGACACTCAGGTGCTGCTACGTCAGGTTGTGATCCTCTGTATTGATCACGCCCTTTTGGCTGAATTCGAGAAGTGTTTAAAACTAGCAGAACTGAAAAACCAAAGGCAGATTACATCAGCGACAGATTTTGGTATTCTGTGTACTGCCCGGCAAAGTGTTAGAGTGAAACCTCTCTATTCATGAGAATGTATTATGAAGAATAAATAGACAAAATACAATGAACTCTAGTTAAACCCATTTATGGACTTTAGACCATTCATCTACCTCTAATATTTCTTAGACCATTCATCTACCTCTAATATCCCCCCTCAAGCGAAGTGTCGGGTTAACCGAAACGCAAAGCTTGGAACGGAAAAATTCAAAAAATGGCTTTGGAAGCCCTTTCGTGAAAATATCCGCAAGCTGCAATGAAGTGGGCACATGACTAACTCGAAGCTTCCCAGAGGCAACTAACTCTCGAACAAAATGGTAATACCGGCACTCCACAACAGTTCTGCCCGAACCAGCACCTCCCTGACCACCAGGAGAACTGCCACGACCACCTGCACGACCGCGGCCGCCGCCGCGACCATTTCTGCCGGCGCGTGAGCCCCACGTGCCACCCCCACGTGCGGGCGCGTGGCTCCACGCGCCACCACCATGGCCGGAAAATTTTTTCTGGGCCAGAAAAGCCACAGAAGCAGTCTGGGATACTCCAAAACCCTGCAGATTTTTCAGAAAGGCCTCTTGATTTTCCGCCTCCGCCACAACATCGACATAAGCCGGAGTCGGAGAACGAGACAACAAAGGGGCACTAAAATCTCGAAATTCAGCGCCAAGAGCATGTAAAAACCACAGAACCATATCATTATTTGTGGCAGGGGCATCCATGGCAGCAAGTTTATCAAAGAAAGCTTTAAATTGAAGGTGTAACTCATGAACTGACCCAGTCTTACGAAGATTCATAATTTGCACACGAAGGCTCAACATAGATGACTTACTACGATTATGAAAAACACTAGCAAGAGTATCCCATATCTGAGCAGCCGTATCACAGGAAGAAATCTCGGACATTACCTCAACCGAGACAGAAGAGAGAAGAAGACAACAAAGCTTCTCGTCATCAATAATCCACTGATCATAAGCCGCCTTGAGCTCCTCATAGGCCGCCTTGGAGGAACCAGAAGGGGAGGACGAACCAGCAGCCTGAGCAAAAGAGGGTGGCAACGGAACCGTAGGGCAGGGATTCGAACCATCAATATGTCCCAAAAGCCGCTGCGAGCGAAGAAGATGTTGTACTTGCTTCCTCCACATCATATAGTTTGAAGCATTCAATTTTATGGTGAGAAGGTGAATCATATTGCTGTAGGTGAGTTTATCATCGGTGGCCATTGTGTAAAGAACAAGAAGGAAGCAAAAGAAGAAAATCAAAGAAGGAAATGGAAGAATTTGGACAGAAAGGAAGAGAAGAAGACAGAAGCAGCTGCCAAGGAGAGGAAAGGACGTCTAAGACGTTCTGGCTGATACCATGTTAGAGTGAAACCTCTCTATTCATGAGAATGTATTATGAAGAATAAATAGACAAAATACAATGAACTCTAGTTAAACCCATTTATGGACTTTAGACCATTCATCTACCTCTAATATTTCTTAGACCATTCATCTACCTCTAATACAAAGAATTCACAATTTTTTTCTGGAAAATTTGTCCCTGAACGTCCTCTGCTTGTAGTGGTTGGCGGAATTAAATTTTTTTGGTGAAGAGAAATTAATCTCTGAATTTTTTACTCCAGCAGCGAAGCAACAGTAAAAATCCAGCAGCGGCAGTGTTCTAAAAAATCGTGGAGTTTGCGACAAAACTCTTTTCGGGTGGAATTTTCTTCTGGAGGATTCAAAACTGATCACTTCACGCTGCCACTGATCACGGCAGCCCGGAGTTTGCATTTTGTTGGACGAAGTTCAGCCTCAATCAGGTTCTTCAGAAAACTCTTTTTTGCTGAAATTTTGTGTTAAATTTATTGTGGATTATATTGTTGTGGTTGCTGAATTGTGTGAATTGCATGAAATGTGTAAACTGCAATTTTACATATTTTTTGTGATTTGTGCGAATTGATACGTTAGTCAAATCTTGTGTATTCCGATACGTTAGTCGGAATTTGTGTGTGTTGGTTGGCTGTTGTTTCATGTTTGTGATTCCACAATGGTGGAAACGGGTGAAAGCTCTAGAACTCACCATGGCCGAAACATCAATAAGAATGGCAAGGGGAAAGTTCATGGCCAATCTAAGGGCGTAGGCAACCGTGTTCATCCATCTGTCAAACCGGTTGAGTGGTACAACCCACTGCTAGAGAAAAAAGAGGATTTGGAATGATGCTGAAATTGTTATGGAAAAGGTGGATTTGGGAACTGGGCAAGTTAATGACCCTGAAGTCGACTTTTTTCTTTCATAAGATGAGATCATTAGGGAAAAACTTAAGCACTTCTATGGTTTCATTGGAGTGTTTTCAGGCTTCTTTCCGGGAATGTATGCAGTCCGTAACCTTCTCGTGGCGAAATGGGGAGTATCCTGTCTTGTTCAGACTCTGAGTAATGGCTACCTGAGGTTTAAATTCAACACTGCGAATGACAGATACAAGGTTTTCTACGACCGAGATCATTTTCTCAATGGGAAGAAGCTCTTCATTATTAGTATGCCTGAAAATGGTAAGTTCGATATGAGAATCATGGGAAAAAACCCAATTTGGGTGCGTATGGAACATCTACCCAGGAGTAGTTGACATAAAAAGGCTGGAGAATATCGCTTCTATTCTGGTTGAACCCATACTGATAGACAATGCAACACGTGATCTAGTGGGGTTTTATGCCAGAATCCTAGTCCTAGTTGACGCTTCAAAAAAGCTGGTGAAACTCGCATGAAGAAAATCATATATAACTACTTCAAACCATGGTGCACAAATTGTGGGTACAACACTCACCTGATTGAGGTGTGATGAATATTTTGAAGCTAGGGAGAAGGCTTTTTTTGGAATTAAAGGCTAGGAGGGCTAGCAAGCCAATTTGTAACAAATGCAAACAGGACACACATGCTGAGGAGGTTTGCGACAATTTTTGTGCTGAAAAGAACAGGCAAGTCTACGGAGATAGGAACTTGGGCAAGACCTGGAGACAAAAAGCAAACTCAAGACCCAGTAGCGTTCAACTAGAGAAAAATGTACGGATGCCTAAGACTAGGCAAATGTTCTTGAGAATGCCATTCAGAAACCTATAGGAGGAATCACTATCCCGAGCACTGTGGTCAAGCCTAGCGTCCATGATTCTAGAATGGAAAAAGCGGATATAGAAGAGCTACAAAATTGGGAATCGATTCGAGAAATAATACCTGCCTTTGACAGGACATGCGCGGTAGAAATCACGCCCAGCCTCTTCATTATCAGGAGGTCTATATGTGGGACATCTGGGAGCACTATCGACTCCGGTCAAGATTGCTCTCGGCCCTATAGAGAAAACCTTGGTTTCCATCCAGATGTCGTTATTGAAGGCCAATAACACATCTTTATCTTCATCTTAAAGGTGTAAATAGTAGAATATGTTTGCCAACTCTACTCAGAGTCTACACATCGATTAACAGAAGGTCGGAGTTCACACTAGCTAACTACATCATTGTTAGCTTCTCCAGTTTGTAGAAGGTCGGGTTCATCTTCTCGGTTTGGAAGACATGCGGTTACTCTTAGACTTGATCAACCACCAGTTGGCATTTGAAGGCCGGGAATCACACCTATTTTGTTGAAGGGTCGGTTCATCCCACAGTCATCCTTGCAAGCCATCACACGGTTAGCCATGGTTAGCCCACTGATTGTAGAATGCCGTCGGCTCCACATATGCTGGCGATTATACGAAGGCCATTGGCTGCACATAAGCCGGTGGTTAACTAAAGGCCATTGGTCACCAAAGCCGATGGTTGATTAAGGTCGGGAACACACAGTTAGGCGAGTCTGCCTACCTCACGGTTAGTCGCGGAAAACACACGATTGCAGAAAGTCGTCGGTATTCTAAAGTCGATGGTTGGAGGAGGTCGATGTGCACCTTAGTCGAGGGGTACAAACCTCGGTTTCAAGAGCTGGTTAGCCTTACTGGTCGGAATAAGGCCAAAAGTCAACTCCTTCTGGGCTATGAAACTAGATCACCACCCGCCGGTTTCATATCACTAGTCGAGTCTACACCTGCTCGGTTGCATTGAAGGCCTTATTTGTTAAAGGTAGAAGTTGCATGAATTTTGGGAGGTGTCTAGCGAGTTTGTTCTCAAGATCTCTCAATTTTGTTTGTTTTCTTCAGTCCCCTATCATCACAAAGGGGTTAGTATTTTGGTCCCTTGGCTTTAGCACTTATGCCAAGGGACATGTACTACCGTTTATGTATTAACGGGAATGTGCTAATGTGCTCACTCCCGTCGACACTCATGGTTCCTTTTTATTTACCTACACCATCATAGAAAGAACTCTCAGGAGAAAGAGCTCCCAGGTAGAGGGAAAAAAGCGCAACCTTCTCCTAGCAACATTAGGAGCATTTTTCTTCTACTTTTTCCCCTACGATTCTGAGTTTCCAACAAGGAATCCAACGATTATGTTCGATTCCTTGATGGGCATCTTTCGATGTATGAGTTACAGATCTGTTTCTTGTGATCTTGAATTTGATACGGTGAAGCTTCCCGTAGTATGTAGGAAACAAGGAGGCTGATTCAATGCAGATTTATTGTATGAAGATGTTGAAGATTTCACAAGGATGGATATTCCTAACGAGAACAGATCGAGATTTTGATGCACATATTGCAAGTTCTCGTCCTTGAATTATGTTATTATGATGGAGCAGATTATGTTTTGATTTTCTGGCATGAATTTTGGGTATTTTAATACTTTGCGTTGTTTTGATATGAAATCTAGGACTTTTTGGGTTCTTTCATGTGCTGAGGGTTATGTCCAGATTGAATGGATGAACAACATATTGGTAGATGAAAATTATGAAAGGGTACGAAGATCTTTATGAGTTGTCCAATTGTAAAGCATGGGTCTTGGTCAGAGTTCATGTTGGAAATTTTGGGTAGGTTCCTTATTGTTATTAACACTCCGCGCCAGCTTGGACTTCGGCTTTCATCGGCAATAACGAATGGAGCATTGATTAGGGGCTGCAGGGATTTACTTTGGGCTAGGCTTTTATCGGATTAATCTATTGATTCTTGTACCCCAGAAATTCTCAGAACGGATGAACATTTTGGATGGTTTTTGGTGGGTTCTGTGCCTAAGAATGGAAGCTTTCTTCCAATTTATTTTCGCCTTGAAGATGTGGGATTAATTGAAGTTCATGATGGTTTTTCAGAGTAGATTTGCTATTTGTTTAGATCCCAGCGAGCTTCAACTTCAGCTATGTTGGCTATGGTGGATGGGTCAATTTTTGAAAACTAAATTGTTTTTTTAGTCCCCTACAAAGTAGTATCTTATACCATGTTTTGGTTCCCGTTTGCAAATCAACCCTCAAACAGTACCCCACAAATTCAGAACGATTTGTTTGGTCCCCAAAGGTGATTTTCAGGGAAAGTCAATGGTAAAATTGGTCAAAATATGTAAAATAACCATTATACTCCGAGTTTTAAAAAAAAGGTCTCCGTCTTCTTCGCTTATCTTCTCTGCCTCCGCCATTGGAACCAGATCTGGAGCAGTCTCTGCCACCGCCGTTAGAACCAGACCCAAGGTTACATCTGATCCGCCGCTTCACCTTCTTCCCTCGTCTTCTCCGTCGCCGCCGTTGGAACTAGATCTGGAGCAGGGCGAGTCGAGTGTATCACCAACGAGGCAGAGCATTTTCAAGGGTTGATGCCAGTGAGGGGCTTCAAGCTTTGAGACGTCAGCGGAGCTTTAAGACCCATGGCAGAGCTTCGAGAGCTGGGTGGAGGTCTCCGTCGCCAAAGTTGCAGAAGGGTTTTCATCGCCTTGGTCTCATCAATGAGGAAGTGGAAGTCGGTGAGCTTCCATCGCCGTGGCTGCAGAGGTTGTCGTGGTTGTAGACTCGCAAAATTAAAGGCGACGGAGACGAGGCTCGCTGTTGGAAATTGAAGGCGGCGGCGGTGAAAAACTAAAGAAAAAGATAATTTTAAAATTAGAAAATTTTAATTGAAAATATTTTTAAATTAGTAAAATTACCATTGTACCTCTGGCTATACCGGAAAACCATTTAGTCTTACCTGAAAACCACCTATTGGGATCAAACAAATCATTCTGAATTTGTGGGGTACTATCTAAGGGTTGATTTGCAAACGGAAACCAAAACATGGTATAAGATACTTTGTAGGGGACTAAAAAAATAATTTAGTCATTTTTGAAAAAATCCGATTTACCCCTTAGCTTCTGGGTTGGAAACGGAAATTTTGCTTCCTATTTCTATGTAGAAGAAGAGCCTAGCGTCGGAAAGGTGAATGGATAGAAATGGCATGAAGTTCTAGGTTGTTAGTCAATGTTCAGGATGGTTTTTCAGGGTGGCTTTGCTATTGTGTCCAGATCCCTGCGAGCTTGAACTCTAGCTAGTCAGCCATGGCAAATGTGTTTAAACTCAGAGAAAAATGGGACTAATGCCCATACTTTTTGGCCGGAACTACTCCACTCCTTTCATGCCCAGAATGGTTTGACGAGATTCTTCATTTGGTGCCAGGAAAATGACATTTTTGGATGGTGGCGTGTAGCATTTTTTGGCCATCCAAGAGGCCGGGAAATCACGTTTCAGGTGGAGGGTGTAATGGTCGCGCAGCTGGATTACTTGACCTGAGTTCAAAAAATGGGGCAGAAGCTCTCCAGGGATCTAGACTCGACTTAAGGGGGCCTGGCCCAGCAGCGCAATCATTGCGTCTGGGGTATTAAAACCCGTTTTAATTTTACCTAGACTCGACTTAAGCAAGCCGGGTCTAATGATTCAAGTAAAATGAAAATGGGTTTTAAAACCCCAGATGCAATGGCTGCACTGCTGGGCCTTTTATGTGGGCTGATTTAATTTTCTTTGGGCCGAAAACAAATGCACTACGGGTATTTTTACAACCAAGTCCCTATACAGGTTGGCATGTGGAATTGAACGTAAGTTGGCTACTTTCTTGGGCCATAAACAGAGCAGACTTAAGGCTGATGGGTCTTCCTCTTATAAGAGCATCTCCAATGTGGGATTCAATATGGTAAACATTTCTTACCACGTAAGAGTAATGCACTCTCAAACCTAAATTTACTCTCCAATCCAAGGGTCAAATGAAGGAGTCGCAATGACTCAATGTGACTATCAATTTGAGGTTCGCTATTTGCCAAATCAGCATACGGTTAAAATTTTTTTATACATGACGGTAAATCTTCGTATTAAAAAATTTATTGCACATTCCATTAGAATAAATTGCAAATATATATACACAAAACAACCAAAAATTCCATAACCACATTATTTTTAAACACATGATTCAACATGATAAAACTCATTAAAAAATTGTAAATCTACTTTTACAGTACAAATAACTTCCAAAAAGTAAAATTAATCATCTATAAATCATAAATATATAGACTAAACCACAAAAAGATATACAAATGTGAGATTGAATTTATCAAATATTATTTACCTTAAGAAATTGATAGTTTAGGTGTCATGTAAAATAAATATTATACTATATTGTATGTTACTTCCTCTGGCTCGTTGGATGTGGCACACATTCCTTTTTTGGTTATTTTTGTGAATTTGGCACACATTTTTTGTATGGAAATATTCCTTCAATTTCATCCATTCATTTTACCTTTTCCTTTCTAAGTTCAATTTCATCCACTCATTTTATTCATCTAAATCCAAGTATCTAAGGTTATGGTGCCATGAAACAAAGGTAGTAGTTAATTTTTTTAAAATATTTATTTTTTGAATATTTAAAATTTTAAAATGAAAATATTAAAAATAGAGTAATTTATGATTTTAAACATAAAATCGAATTGTATTTTATAAATACATAGTTTATTATTGTAAGTATCATATTTTTATAAATATTATATGATTATAAATTTAATGTGTAGTAGAAATGTATTCGATCTCTTAAAATTTTGATATAATTTAATTTGAATTGTATAATTATTAAATATTATTTTAAGACAAAGTCTTGGAAAAAATGGTCTTTCCACAATCTTATGGGAAAACGAGGTTTGATTATAATAATAAAAGGTAAAAGGTCTTAGTTGCAATATTAAAGTTTTAGTATGAAACATGTAGTAGTTATAAAATTTATAATCCGGTTCATGCAACCCAAAAATTTTATCTTAATTTCTTCTAATTTACACTTTAAACCTTGGTCTTTCCATAACTTATGGAAAGACCGTCTTCCAAGAGACGGACTCTTATTTTAATAATTTTTGTTTTCAGATATTATGAAAATAATAGTTGACACACCATGTACAAGTTTGATTTAACTAGTTAATATGGAGACCAAAATTCTATTGACACATCATATACAATTTTTATTAAACTAGTTATCATTGGAGATCAAAGTTCTAACGAGAGTCATCGTCAAAACAGTTATATCTACGTCACATCGAAGTTCCACTAAAAAATTAACACATGTAAACAATATTTACGGGCAACTCTCTCTACATTGGAGATGCTCTAACCCGGTTTTCATGCGGGTTGACTTGCATTTTAGAGAAGAAAATGGGTTGATAAGATAGAGTATTTGGGGCCCGCGATGGATTTTTGGAATTAGGGAATTTTCTCACACTTTGGGATGAATTGGTGACTCTCTTTGGCCTTTTCTATGAGTTAATTCACTTGGGGTTTGGCAAATTATCTAAATTTAGCCCAGTCGTGCCTACTCCTTGGAAAAATGAATTTTTGGCCTTTTCTTTGGGCTGATTTGGCATGCACAGTGAAATTATATCATGGCCAGATGAAACTGAGGATTTGACAGAAATTTCTCTTTGTACGAGGTCGTGACTTTTTGGATCATTGAAAGCAATTTCTTATTGCCCATGGCTAGTTATTACTTGGAACTGACGGACCTACGCAATTTGCCTATGCTGCACTGCAAATTGTTAAAGGGCATGAGGCTGTCCACTTGCCTAAAGTGGAGAGGGCGATTACAAATGCATCACGCGGGTTGTAAGCGGTAGAAGTATGCAAGATCTCTACATCTTTAGGTGGCTTTATTTGTGAGACTATCGAAGGGCGCAGTTTGGACTATTGTCAGCATTGCTCTCAGCCTCACAAATAAACCCCAATTTCCACACAGAGATCGTTATTGAAGGTCAATAACACCCATTTTTCTTCATCTTAGGGGTGTACATGGTAGAAGCTGCTGATTACTTCACTTAATATGAAGGTCGAATCCAAATTTGGTTGTGAGGGGCTGGAGGCTACAAGCAGATTCAAAGAGCCAGTTTATTCACTGGTTGGTATTTGCTGGAATCACCATTGTTTCAGCCCTTGATGTTGATTCTTCATGCATCAGTTTGCATGATCTTGTCCGGACTACCACATGTTCGATTTTGCACTGAAGGCCTTGTATGTGTGAGGTTGCACCCGTTTCACATTTTTAGAGTGGTCTAGTAAGTTTGTTCTCACGATCATCCAGCTTTAGTAGTGTACCTTTGTCCCTTGTCTCCACGAAGGTATTAGTATTTTTGTCCCTTGGCATTAGCACTTTTTAGCCAAGGGATATACATTAGATTTTTCTGTATTAACGGGTTTGCGCTAATGTCCGCATTCCCATCGACACTCACGATTTCTTCTATTTACCTTCCCATTAGAAAGAGCCCTCAGTAGTAGAGGCAGGAAAAGGATCTCTAGAGAAAAAGGGGTGTGTCCCCTCCTAGATAATCTTGACCATTTTTTCTCAATCAACATCTGTATTTTTCCCCTGTAATCCATGCTCTTTCGACGAGGAATCCAACCATCTGTTTGGATTCCTCGCCGGCATATTTTGATGGTTCTATTGATGGGTTTTTTTGAAGATTTCAAATCTTGTTTGGGGGAAGATTCTATTTTCTTCTCGTCAAATCATTGTGTAACAATAGCGGTGATTTGTCATGGATAAATACGGATCTGTTGGACTTTTAAAAAAGTTTGAAGAAAGCAATTTCGATGGGTAAGATTTTCGTTTTAGAGGCTTTTCTTGATTTTGGCTGCTTAAATTTTGGCTTTTCTTGATTTTAGCTGCTTAAATTCAATCTTTGTTTAAATTTATGGAATCTGTGATGAATTAAGATATTTGATGTATGATGTCTTGATTTTCGATGCTGGTTACAATTTGTTTTTGGATGAACCTCAATTTGGCCGAGTCTTTTGGAGGATTTATTTGCTCATATTTGATTGGATTTTGCGTCGACATAGTGTAATTGGCTGTGTTTTTTGGTTGAGTTTCCTCATGCCCACAAATTTATGATGTAAACTGATGGATTTGGACGATATGGATTTTCCAATATTGATTGATTTAATTGTGGATCTTAGGACATTTTTCCGGCGAGTTTAAACTCTAACTGCCAAAAAATAAAGAGATTAATTGGATTTACTGATTCACTTGGTTTCTGAGTTCATGGAATTCTGAGTTTGATTTTCTTATGATTGGATGCGAATTATGCCCAATTACATGTCAGGATGTGTTTTTCCGGCAAACTTCAACTTGGGCCGCCTAAAAGTTTTTATCCACCTGGGATTTGGCTTTAATTTCATGGATTGTTGAGTTCATGTCTCTCGGATTCTATTTCTCTTGATTAATATCTCGAGTTGCCCGTTATTTTGGTTACTTTATTTTCACTTTAAGGAGTTCATCTTTCTCAGTTTTTTGGTGACTTTTCCTAGCGAGTTTGGACTCCCAGCATTGTACTTGGACATATAGGAAGCTTCTATCTCAGATTACTCTGTTGTTTCTCAAGCACAATGTAGTTGGTCATATTTTTTATGGGTTCCATTTTGCCCACAAAGTTTTTGATGCAAACGAGGTGCTCGGCGTGTTTATTCAGGAAATATTGAAAGCACGGTGGTGGTCTGAGCGTGATTTTTCCGGCGAGAATAGGGTTACTGAAATTTGGGTCACGCAGCTGGGTTTTTTTACCTGAAAGAAGGAAATGGGTTGTAGGCAAAACTAGGGTTTAACCATGACGGGTCAGTGGCCGAGTCTCCTGACTTGCGTTACTTGAAACAGGGTTTGATGGCTAAGGGTTTCTGATGTCTGGGCCAAATTAAAGAAATTTGGGCTGAATTAAATTGCTTGGACTGCCGATTGTGGCATGGAATTACGGGTTGGCAATCGGGTCTATTGACCCGCGAACTGCATTCAGGTTTAAAGTCTATGTTGGGCATTCACTTGAGCTGAAAGGCATTGAGTTGGCCCTAGTGGTTTTCCTTTGCTACTGGGCTGATTGGAGTAGTTATTTGAGATTTGAATTAGCCTTACATGGAGTATTATTTCCGAAAATTGGGCTAAAAAGCTTGCTTCATTGGGCTAAAATTTTGAGTTTACCAATTATTTACCTAGTGACTCATATATTTCAGCTAGGACCAAGGGTTTTCTTGTGCTTTTGGGCAAAAAATTGAGTGATTTTTGGGTTTTATTTCTTGGGTGGATTTAGTGAGTTAGGCATATATTCATTTTTATATGACCCGACTGATTATCATAGGAGAATATATGCATGTACCGTACGACTTCGATTCGCTTACCACTGGCTTGGGGAATTGGTATGCATTGGAGTCTATCTTTCTTTCTGGAGGTATATTAAGTTCCAACATCTCTTTTGCCAGTGCTTATTTCTTTTTAGCACACTGGGTCATATGCTTGCATAGCGTTGACAACACACTGCAACACTTTTACAACTATTACCTTAGGAGATGTTGCATTAGATCTAACGTAACACTTTTAAAAATTTAAGTAAAACTTTTCAATATTTATGTAACACTTTTCAAAAGCTTAAGTAATACTTTATAAGTTATTTGTAAAGTCCAGATTTATTAAATATGCAATGTGTGGAAATTATGTAAATATGGTATTATTGTGTTGCAACATCAAAGAAGGAATTTCAGTGATATAAGGAAAGATTGAAGACTGTATCCAAGAAGCATACATCTCGGCCACGTTGTAATTGATTTGAAAAATATATCAATTCCTACATTGGTGGGAATATATTAGATTTGTAGAGTTTTGATATGGGTTTCGGTTATGCTATGATTAAGGACGAGATATTTTAATTTCTATTCCCAAGGGATAATTCATGTCTCAAAGGATTTGATTGTTATCAGAATATTATGTGAAGATAGAATTATATTTTCATAAGAAAACTAAAGCGTGCAGATGAGCTATATATTGTGGATATTCTGGCTAAGCTACTTACGGATTTATTTTGAGAAAATTTGCACTCAGGTTTTCATAATTCAGAAGTAGCGAAGAATTGTACACATGTGTTCCAACATGATCAAAACCTTTTGATCTTGAAGTTCCTTACGTAAGCCTTAATTCCTCGGGAGGAGAAGATCCAGCGTCGAAGAGTTTCGAGATCAGAGGGGGTCTAATCAAGGCGGATATGCAACTAGGGAAGCTAGTAAAATTCACACGTTTAATAAGAAAAGATAAGTATTTTGTATGGTGTACTTTGTACTATCTTTCTTATTAGTGGATTCATTCTGAACTAGAGGTGTAAACGAACCAAGCCATCCGTGAAAATCTCGCAAACAGCTCGAGCAAAAGCTTGACTCAAACTTGATCTAGACGAACACGAGCCGAGCTGGAGATAGCTTGATTATTAGACGAGCTAGAGATTGAACTTCTTCATTCTTGTTTGGTAGGCTAGCCTATATAACTATATTATTTTTAATTTAAAATTTTGCATAAATTAAAGGGTTGTATTGACTCGTTCAAAGGTAACGAGCTCAACGAGCCAATCTCGCTCGAGCTCGAGCTTGAATTCGATCGAGTTACGAACCGAACTTAAGTAGATCACAAACAATCAAGCTCAAGATTGAGATAAATTTTCTGGGCTCGAACGAGCTCGAGCTCGAACATGAAACAGTATTTTTTTCAAGCTCAAGCTCGAGCACACCACTACTCGATCTCGGCTCAGTTTGGTTCTTTTACACCCCTATTCTGAACTGGGTCAAACCCCAAAGATGTAGGTGACATTCACCAAACTGCGTAACCAAGTCATGTGTCTTCAAGTTGTTACTTTATATCGTACTTGGTTATTTAGTCTATGTTGGAACACGGAAAACTTAATTGAATTAATTAGGGAAAACCAACTTACAGTTGGTATCAGAGCTAAGTCACTTGTTTTACCTTGGTTTTGACAAGGAAAGTGTGATCCAATTTTACCTTTGGCAGTAGAAAAAGCCATATTCAACGAAGAGAAGGCTCATTTAGAGGCACAGATAGCTGCTCCTGCTGAGGTTTGAAGGTTCTGCTATGATTATGTTCCAACATGGTCCAGATATTTGTTTCAGGGAGGGCTACATTAAATTGGGTATTTGGTTTTCTGTGTCTATTGTGTTTGGCATGTTCATGGCCCCAAATGGGAGATATTTTGGATTTCTTTGATTTCTTTTTTATGTCTGATAGGCTCTTTTGGGTTGATGTTCCAGCATGCTTATTATTCTTGGATGTTGAGGGAATTTGGAATTCGGGGGGAGACGTTATGTTTCTCGGTTCCAACATCCATAGTGGTTTCAAAGATTGATGATTGTATTTTCATAAGTTCTTGTGATGAAAAGTCAAAAGGTGATTGGCCAACAAGATGTCAAAGGGGAAAATTGTAAGGTCCAGATTTAGTTAATTGAAAATTTGTGGAAATTATGCAAATATGGAATAATTTGTGTTGAAACATCAAATAATGCAATTTTGGTGATATAAGGAATTTTGAGATGAAATCCGGAAGGCTATATTTCGTCCAAGATTTGTGATTCTAGAATATATCAATTCATATATTTAAGTGATTGGTTTGGTTTTATGGAAATTGGAATTGATTTAATGAATATCCCTTTGGGAAAGGATTTGGACAAGATATTCTAATTGCTATCTTTAAGGGATTAGATTTGATAATTCCTATCTCTAAGGGATTTTATTGTAATCATAATATTATGTGGAAAAAGAATTATATTCGCACAAGACTTCATGCGTACAAATTACAACTATTGGAAGGCACGTATGAGGGTCTTTATCAGCTCACTTGATGAACTTGCATGACACTTCATTGAAACATAATGGAGTCATCATGTGGAAGATGTCGAATCCGACTCCAAGGAGAAGGAGGAAGAAACAAGTGTAAAGAAACAAAGACTTAAAGAAAAATCAAGATGCACTACCACGCGAAGACACCTCTAGCACCGGTTGTTTTGGTTCCTAGCACCGGTTTTTTAGTGGCTAAAAAACCGGTGCCTAAGTAAGCGATGCTACATTATTACCGATTGAAGCAAAACCGGTGCTAAATTTCTTTTATTAGCACCGGTTATATTTTGCACCGGTTTAAGTTACCGGTGCTATAATGTACCATATTAGCACCGGTTTTTTGTAACTGGTGCTAGAAAAAACCGGTGTAAATTTTGTCATTCTTGCACCGGTTATAACACCAGTGATAAATAAAATTTTGTCGCACCAGATTTGTTAGCACCGGTTATGGAATCGGTGTTAAATCTTTATATCTAACACCGGTTTGTAGGTAGCACCCGTTTTTAAACCGGTGACAGAAAAATAAATTGCACCGGTTATAGTTTAGCAACGGTTTGGGAACCGGTGATAAAAATAGTTTTATTGCACCGGTTATATGTTAGCACCGGTAAAAAAACCGGTGCTAGAGTTGTTTATTTGTTGCACCGGTTAAATTTTGCACCTGTTTGAAAATCGGTGCAATGAAGTAAATATAGCACCGGTTATGATCGCACCTTTTTTTTAGTAGCAGTTTTGAAAGCAGTGCTACAAGCGTTAATTTTGCACCGTTTAATATTAGCACCGCTTCTCTAATCGAAAGAAACTGGTATTAAAAGCGTGAGTAACTATTGTGGTCACTGTAAGCTGCGGCGTGCTGCAGCTTCCAGCATTCATCTTCTCACAGCCAGTTCCTTTTTTTTCCAAGCATGGTACCCAATATTTGTTGTGCGTAGTAACAGAATGGTGCACGAAGACAAATTGATCAAATTCTGAGCCACAATGATGCATAGAAAAGAAAGTAGGTTGAAGAAAGCATTGAATCCGATGGAGTATAATTTTGACTAGCAAAAGAAGAGCATGAAGTGTTTCGTAGTGTCCTAAGATACTAAAACCCCCTCAGCGTCGAATTTGACGAGTACTAGAAGAGATGGTCAATTACCTTTCTTGTAACAGATAATACTAACCACTATCCGACGATTTGTGCAAGTCCTTGTATGATATTCAATTGAGCTATGCATTTTGGCAGAGTATTTTTTGCAAAAATACAAACCCATTTCAAAGCAATACTCTGCAGTTCATCGCTCCCCAGTGGAGTGTAATCTTCCGGGAATTGCTGAAACAATGCATTAAATGACATGTTAAGAGAAGGATGTATATGTGAGGATAACAAATACATAGAAGAATTGTAGGAAAATGTACCAGAATAATGTCAATGTCATGTACGTGCCTAACAATTTTTTCCATGTAATACATGCAATGGTATCCACACTCCCAAGTACTACTTTGTATCTTGTGCTGATGATGGAAAAGACAATTTGTTGAACCGATTACGAAGATGAAAATGACACGTGAAATATGAAGGTATGAGATGATACGTACACTGATGTTTTTGACATCCCAAGTGTAGTTGGAAGGGTAGGACCTATTTTGTTTGGAATTGGACCGTCGATATTTTGTTGCAATCCTACAATAGATGGAAACCTATTTTTGTCAACATGAGGAATATTATTGTCAGAAATTAGGGTTCACACAATATATGATAACATACTAAGTAACAGTAATTGTAAATAATTGAGCCAAGAGAGTGTGAAACGTACAAGAACATAATTATGGGAACAACCATTTTTGAAAAACATCGAAGCTGAAGGAAAGAAACGAATGTGTTCCACTTACAAATGAATCCTTTTAAGGCATGATCGATTTCTGGTACGAAGACAAGCAAAAACCAATGGTCCCTATGGGAAAAAGGGAAAAACAAAAGTACTTAAAATTCTTAAAATAAAATGACAGCACACGGTTGCTTTCGCTTCCATGTGGGCGGGTCTAGCTAATTGGAAAACGAATGGAACTTACTCTAGATTGTATGGGAAGATGTACATCCTCGCTTCAGTGCGGCTCATGACAGCCGAAACCTTGTCCGCAGTCACTTCCACCCTTTGATTTGCCTTCTGAGCTATTGAGTTCGAAGAGGCAGGAATAAACTGGACGTGGCCTCCATGTACCACCCCATCGCAGAGGTATCTTGCAAATTAATATGGTCAGTGAAGCAAATATAATGATACTTGTATCTATGAATAATGAAAGCATGCACTTCTTACGATGCCCATATATCAAGTTGGCACCCATTGATCCACTCCATTTCATCATCTGCGTCCAAGCTGTTCATGAATAGTCGTATCTTGTCAGTAAATATGGCTGTGTAGACTTCTTCTGATCCGAACACCTTGGCGCTAAAATTGATGCGGAATATTTTGTCTGGTCACATATTTGTGAAGATAGTCGTAAAGCATCATTAATCTGGTGAACAGCAGCAATGCATTCTTGGTTTTCCTTGGCTCCCTAATCATTACATTCAGAATCTAATAATGTTAGTTGAACAGTATTTGTATGTAATTCAGTAGTGGATGATAATGTAAAGGCTGAAATGAGTTCTCACAAATATGTATTGGGGAGAAATCGACGAGGGAGGATTTGGTTGCCCATTCTCCAGTGATGTAGTTTTTTCTTTTGGTAGTTGCTAATGGGTAAAATGTTAGTGATGCATAGGAGAAAATCAGTTGGAATGAAATAGTATGGGGGTATGTACCTCTCCTTTTACTGATCGAGCGGCCACCTCTCCACTAGGAGTATCTTCCTTAGCCACTGGTGTGAGGTTTGTTTGAGGGCTTCCAATTTCGTCGACCACCATTTCTTGCGGAGGCGGTTGCTGCTCGTTCTCCTACGTTCGTAGATGAATAACATATCGTGTTATTGTATTAGCAAGAAAGATATATATGAGCACCGATGAGAAGAAGAATACAATTATCACACCTCATCATCCTGTTGCTCTATGCCACTTATCAGCTTCCCCAGCCATAGAATGTTATATCCAATGGCCTGAGTGACAAACTCAAATTCTTCGTGTTCAATCGGCAAAGGTGCCTTTGGTATGATCACAGGTCCTTTTAGATTTACTCGCTCCCACTTGATGGGTAAGTCAGTTTTCGCTTCCTTTGGAAAGAATATACTGAATGCAGCTACCTCCCTTTCTCCATGATGGTTTAAAACATATAGGCAGCATTTTTTTCCTCTCTGAGAGATGAACTTAGAGATTGGGTGAATACATCGGCCGGGTAATAACTAAGTATTCTCTATTGAAGGAAAACAGATAAATTCGGAAGTGCAAGCGATAGATGATAAGAAGTAATGAATTGTACATGTAGCTGCTGAAGGCTGCAACGCACTGCAGCTTTCAGTGCCCAGCTAAGACTGAGAGCTACAGCGTGCTGCAGCTTCTAGCGTTCATCAGCAACGAACTGTATCCCCACAACATTAATCCAAATCAAGAAATGGAAATCCATATACTACAAATCACATAGCAAGAAAGGAACAAATACGATTGCAATTCACGGTTTGGACTACCTTGTCATCCGCTGCAGTTCCTTGTGGGTCACTACATCCTGATGCTGAAGGAATGAATACCCGGTTGTCCTTGTTCGTGGGGGTGGAAGATGTAGAAAGGAAATTACGGGCATCCAAGTGTGGGGTAATAGCTTTACCCAAATGCCCAGCTAGCCAATTTGTTTGGGCCTCAAGTAAAGCAACAAATGTTTCCCTGAGCTCGATGACATCTGTTGGTTGTTTGTTTGAATTTGAAATTTCCTCAGATGGTTTCGTGTTTGTGCTCCCACATCGACTAGATACGTAATGGGTGATAGTCATATATGGTAGGGCCTCGTTCACCTTAGAGGTTGCAGAGCAACCTCTCCAACGACCCCCGTGATCCTTCCTACCCGTTGCTTGAACTAGAATATCTTCTTTTCCATGTATAACCAAATCTCCCTTTTGCTTCTTATCCAAAATTTTTTTCTAAGAAACAAAGCAAATATAAGCCATTTGATCGAGATAACATCAAAGAATATCAATAGAGATGGATTCAATTATGAATTATGCTCACAATAGTGGGGGCTGCTCTTCAGACGGAGTCGTTGGTGTAGGTTGATAATCTATTGTCCCAGTTAGCGGCAAGGAACACTTTCGAGCGGTCCGGTTTGAAATTCATGCTTTGAACTAAAGCCTCTGCTTCTTCTACACTCTGACCTTCATCCAGAAGCACCTCAATTTTAGCGTTTCTTTTCCTCTTCTCGAGTTCTATTTGCAACCCTACGGTTCCCTCCACTCCCCGTGTGATGGATGTAGTCCTTCTATGAGACGCTTAATTTTGCTACGTCACTTACCACCTGTTTAGACATCAGTTTGTAAACTGCTCTCATCGTAAAGACTAGAGAAAAATAATATTGAAGGAAGTACCTTGAATTCAGGGGTTGACATGTGTTTCACAAATAGCTCCCACTCATTTTTGTCCATCCAGCGATAGTCTCTCCATGCACAAGAGCCCGATTTTTTTGCACAATGTACTTGTTCGCCACCTTAGTCTTCCAATTCCTCCACTTTTCTCCTGCATAAATTGTCCATTTATTTCAGAACTTATTCATCTCATTGAAGTCATTTTCGTTTGTATATCCCAGCTAATCTGGAGGATAAGGAGACATGTTGTTAGTGCGACATGTAACGAACTTGACATGAACAATGGAGGATTAGAAGAAACTTACGAGAATGTCTTCCCATGCATCCTTCTTCACATGGTCAAGGATTGATCTCCAATTATGCCACGTCCCGAAGCAGATTCTTCGCCGGAAGGCATAGCCAACATACATCGACCATCAGCTACGCATAACTAGGGGTTCGAAGTCATCATCGAAGAATATTTTCAGAGGCTTCTTTTGTTTTTCAAGCAACACGGACTTGCACGTGGCTGTACCTCTACGCTTGCAATACTGTCCAATCTCAAACTTGTCGAAGCTCTCACTCATGTCTTCTTTTACCATAGTTTCTTCTTCTCCCGACTTCTCTGATCCCGAGCAATATTTCCGTGCATCAGCCCCTTCCTCGCTATTGTTGTCACAGTTGGCATCCTTTGGAGGGGTAAAACATTTATCGGCAACAGTTTGTCTACCACCGGAGTCAAACAATTTCTTCCTTGGTGGCGCCATTGAATCTCTTCTATGAGTAAATGAAACACAAGCAAAACATTAATCCAACACAGCCCTTTGCGGATTTTCACGAAAATCCAACCGAGTTCAACAAATTCGTATAGGGGGCACGTGGGTAGGCAAAAATTATGACATAACAAGCACGCATATCATGTATGAGCATGAAATAACACCCACAATAGTATAACAAGAAACGTCAACACAAACTCACACGCAAAGAGACCAACCAAAATATAGCTACTCATTAAACCCGGGAAAGATGGAAACCACCAATGGGTGTTACCTTATTCCGTCAACAGCCGGCTGTCTTGGTTACCTCCTCCACTGTGAAGATTCCGACCTGGGTATGAAATTTGTGGAGTTGAATGTCGACAAAATTGGTGTATTTGGTTGGCGACCAGGATTGGGAGGTTGAAGCCCGACATAAATGGTGAAGGGAGGGAAACTGTTTTTGGGGGAAATCTGCACAGGGTTATGGTGGGAAGAGGGGGAACTTGGGATTAGGGATGTGGTGGGTGGAAAGAAATCGGTTCAATGTGGTGGGGAGGGAAGGGTACGGAAACCGAGGGTTAAGGATATGGAGGGAAAAGGGAAACATTTGGAGGGAATGAAAATGAAGCTTTGTTGGCACATTTTGGTGTCTTATAATTTCAAATGCTTTAATTTTAAAAAAAATAATCCATACGAATGGGAGGGCTATGTATTATATTCCCCAGGACCTGGAAAAGAACGTAAAATCTTTAAAATCTTATACTCCCTCCGTCCCAAAATAAATGGTGTGCGAGAGACTTCCACGTTCATAAAGAAACTTGTCTAACCGCTAATGCGTTGAAACCATCGACTCTTGTTTTCGGCATTGGTGAATAATTTTGTGCATACCCTGACTGTTCATGACATGTGTTTTGGTTGCCCATTGATTCGTCCCAGGATTTATAGAATGTCCATCTAGTTTAATTATTTTACTTCTGTTAATATTATCTGAAATTGGGATTCACTGTGAATAAACATTATTCCATATTCAGCCTATGAGAAAAAAATGCTTAATTTAGAATAAGTTGATTCTGTATTATTTACCTTTCTGATTGTGTATTATTTACCGTTTTGTATTCTGGCTTCTGTTAACACATTTAGTTTAACAGACATGGCCCCCAAAAAAGTTGCAACCAAGAAAAAGAACAACACCCAAAACCCAGCCAAAAAGGCTAGAGTGGTGGAGGGGGAGGATGTCGAGCACGGGACTCAGATTGTTCCGTCGACTGAGCCCATACCAGCTGCATAGGCGGACTGTACTGAGCAAATTACTGTGTACAAGGACTTCATCTCGAGGGGCCTCATCTTTGAGAGAGGGTTGAGGCTGGAAAAGCCCTTCAGGAACTATGTGAAGGAGCATGGCTGGGAAGGCTTCATCGCACAACCGACGCGTGCAAACCAGACCATGGCGTGTGAATTTCTGTCGCTCATGAAGTACAAGAATTCTGTAACTGTTTTCCTCCGGGGTCATTTGGTCGAGTTGTCTTCGAATTTGATCAACAAGTTCTACAGGATCCCACCAAAGCCCTCGAGCTTGTACGAAGCTGCTGACACCGCAGTTGAACAAGCTTCATGGGAAGACATCATCACAGAAATCTGTGATGACAGCCGCAGTAATTCGGAATCTTCCACAAGAATGGTCCAGCATAGAGAAAATGTACTTGAATGAAGACATGAATGTGTGGTACAGTTTCATAGATGCTCGGCTACTCCCCGTGAAATTGAATAGCGAGGTTCATCGATCCCGTATGCTGCTACTCTACAAGATAAAGAAGAACATAAGCATCGATGTTGGAAGTACAATAATGGCATACATATGGGATTGTGTCAATGCCCATAACTGCATAGGCTTGTCCTCACTCATCACTGCACTATGCGTGGAAGCAGGTTGCAGATATAAAGATGATGATGTCTGACGGGCGGGCGGTCGTCACGCCCGCCTGTGCAAAAGATAATTTATAAGCCCTAAATGCTTACTTTCTACAACTAGGTAGATAGTGGCAAATCGGGGTCGTCCAATGAGAAGAGGGATCTTCCTAAGCGTCTAAGCACACAATGGTTGATATTAGGCTAGGAGTAAATATATATACACACTTAAAAGCGAGTAAAAGGGGGGGGGGTTGGTTGGTTGGTTTCCTAAGTTAACAAAGATAAAAAGACGAGATAACTAGCAAGGTCAAGTGACTATGCTAATCATCAAACGAAACTAAAGAAAAGGGGTTTTAAACTACAAAGGTAAAATGCCTTGGGGGCAACGGATATCCACTTCCACATCTAATGTTGTTCATCGAATCATTCACACATTCCATCATATAGCATTCATGACCCAACGCTCACATACCCCATCTAGCAAGTACCACAACACACACATCACAAGGAGTTCTAAGTTCATGCTCATAGATCTTCATGCAAAGGCGCTACGGAATTCGTCGCGTTCCTACACCTAAGCAATTCAACCACACAAGCACTACCTATGCTCAAACCACTCATGGCACACATGCAGTGAAACACACCGTCAAGAATACATAAACGCCGAATAACAAATGCTTCAAGAATGAATTTAAATCATCTATTCAATACTTCAACTACTTGTCGTGGAGACTAAACTCCTATCCTTCTTAGTTCGTAGTTTGCGAGAGTGAGTTCGACATCTCTCGTCAAACCTCACCAATGACTCCCGAGTCGCGACCACGACTCAAGGTGTCATTGGTGGCATTTAATCACGAAGGACCAACAAGCTTGGCAATGCTTATGACCACTACACCGTGACTAAGCATTAAACCAATTCATGCAATTACACGAGATTGGATGAACGTGCAACGCACATTCATCCACGAGCATATGACTCTCTCGTTTGCTACACAAACGAACATGACGAAGAGTTCGACATCAATCACATTCGTCTAGCACATTGTCAACACACTAACACAATCAAAAGCTCTAATTCATACTCTCACATTACTAACAAGAACAGGGGGGAAATTAACCCAAATCCCCCAAACCCTAGCTAGCAATTGATCCAAGCATTTCATATCATCAAGCTCTCAACAACATCAATGCAATCAACAATTAACATTCAAAGCACAATAAAAGCACAATAGCAAAAACATCAAATAGATAGATAGAAATGAGTTCTTGCTACATAGATAATGGAAGCTTCAATCCTTTGCTCCCAAGAACAAAAACTACTCTAGAATAACAAGAGACATAATTAAACTACAAAAACTAAGAAAAGAAAGAGAAGAAAACCAAGGGTTTTCAAGCCCTAAAATGCAAGAAGAAGAGGGAAAAAAACTGTGGAGAAGAGGGAGTGAAGGGGTATTTATAGGGGGAAGAAAAAGGGGAGAAAACGCTGCTACAGGGCTGATTTTAAGCTGTCGTCGCGAGTCGCGACGAGCTTGGTCGCGACTCGCGACCAAATCAGTAACTCAGCCTTGCTGTTTTGTTTTGCTTCCTCCGGGTGAACCGTTGATCCGTTTCGGGAGTTCTTGTAGTCGATTTTATAGTTCTCGAGAAGAGGAATCCAATGGTACCACTCTTGAAGGCTGATTCTTCTCGGAAAATTCTGAGAACCCCGGACCATCTTTCACCCGTTGCTTTGCTCTCCTTTCTTCATCTCTTCACTTCTTCAAATCTTCACAAAGCTCAAATGTAAAGGTCTTCAAATCTTCAAATCTTCAAAGATAAATTTTCAAAGTCTTCAAATCTTCAAAGTCTTCAAACAAATCACCTTGTCACACAAAATCTTCTAAAAAGTGATAAAAACGTCAAAGCCGCCTTTATCCCTCCTTAGATGATTTCAAGGCAAAATGCCACATGTAGAGCACAAAATTGCACAAAACCTAATCCTAAAAATCCTAAAATAACCATCTAAAATGGACACATCAAACCTCCCCACACTTAAACCTTACTCGCCCTCGAGTAAGAAAAGATTCAAGCATACGGAGGAAATGGCATATCCACATCCTAAAACCCCTAAAATAACCACACAAAATGGACATATCAAACCAAGAACTCAAGCAACTCAAGTAGTGGAACCAAGAACTCAAGCAATACCTACTCCGAACAAAAACAACCACCAAGTAGTGGAAAATAAAAACAACTAGCCAATACACAACCAAATACACCTAAATACTTAAGAATAAACGCCTCTTCCCCGGCAACGGCGCCATTTTGACGGGCGGGCGGTCGTCACGCCCGCCTGTGCAAAAGATAATTTATAAGCCCTAAATGCTTACTTTCTACAACTAGGTAGATAGTGGCAAATCGGGGTCGTCCAATGAGAAGAGGGATCTTCCTAAGCGTCTAAGCACACAATGGTTGATATTAGGCTAGGAGTAAATATATATACACACACTTAAAAGCGAGTAAAAGGGGGGGGGGTTGGTTGGTTGGTTTCCTAAGTTAACAAAGATAAAAAGACGAGATAACTAGCAAGGTCAAGTGACTATGCTAATCATCAAACGAAACTAAAGAAAAGGGGTTTTAAACTACAAAGGTAAAATGCCTTGGGGGCAACGGATATCCACTTCCACATCTAATGTAGTTCATCGAATCATTCACACATTCCATCATATAGCATTCATGACCCAATGCTCACACACCCCATCTAGCAAGTACCACAACACACACATCACAAGGAGTTCTAAGTTCATGCTCATAGATCTTCATGCAAAGGCGCTACGGAATTCGTCACGTTCCTACACCTAAGCAATTCAACCACACAAGCACTACCTATGCTCAAACCACTCATGGCACACATGCAGTGAAACACACCGTCAAGAATACATAAACGCCGAATAACAAATGCTTCAAGAATGAATTTAAATCATCTATTCAATACTTCAACTACTTGTCGTGGAGACTAAACTCCTATCCTTCTTAGTTCGTAGTTTGCGAGAGTGAGTTCGACATCTCTCGTCAAACCTCACCAATGACTCCCGAGTCGCGACCACGACTCAAGGTGTCATTGGTGGCATTTAATCACGAAGGACCAACAAGCTTGGCAATGCTTATGACCACTACACCGTGACTAAGCATTAAACCAATTCATGCAATTACACGAGATTGGATGAACGTGCAACGCACATTCATCCACGAGCATATGACTCTCTCGTTTGCTACACAAACGAACATGACGAAGAGTTCGACATCAATCACATTCGTCTAGCACATTGTCAACACACTAACACAATCAAAAGCTCTAATTCATACTCTCACATTACTAACAAGAACAGGGGGGAAATTAACCCAAATCCCCCAAACCCTAGCTAGCAATTGATCCAAGCATTTCATATCATCAAGCTCTCAACAACATCAATGCAATCAACAATTAACATTCAAAGCACAATAAAAGCACAATAGCAAAAATATCAAATAGATAGATAGAAATGAGTTCTTGCTACATAGATAATGGAAGCTTCAATCCTTTGCTCCCAAGAACAAAAACTACTCTAGAATAACAAGAGACATAATTAAACTACAAAAACTAAGAAAAGAAAGAGAAGAAAACCAAGGGTTTTCAAGCCCTAAAATGCAAGAAGAAGAGGGAAAAAAACTGTGGAGAAGAGGGAGTGAAGGGGTATTTATAGGGGGAAGAAAAAGGGGAGAAAACGCTGCTACAGGGCTGATTTTAAGCTGTCGTCGCGAGTCGCGACGAGCTTGGTCGCGACTCGCGACCAAATCAGTAACTCAGCCTTGCTGTTTTGTTTTGCTTCCTCCGGGTGAACCGTTGATCCGTTTCGGGAGTTCTTGTAGTCGATTTTATAGTGCTCGAGAAGAGGAATCCAATGGTACCACTCTTGAAGGCTGATTCTTCTCGGAAAATTCTGAGAACCCCGGACCATCTTTCACCCGTTGCTTTGCTCTCCTTTCTTCATCTCTTCACTTCTTCAAATCTTCACAAAGCTGAAATGTAAAGGTCTTCAAATCTTCAAATCTTCAAAGATAAATTTTCAAAGTCTTCAAATCTTCAAAGTCTTCAAACAAATCACCTTGTCACACAAAATCATCTAAAAAGTGATAAAAACGTCAAAGCCGCCTTTATCCCTCCTTAGATGATTTCAAGGCAAAATGCCACATGTAGAGCACAAAATTGCACAAAACCTAATCCTAAAAATCCTAAAATAACCATCTAAAATGGACACATCAATGTCACAATGATGCCAAAGCTCCCCATAAACCCTCTCATATTCCCGAAGAAGAAGAACGTTGTTGAGTCATCTAGGGCGGCAACAAGTAAATCATTGAATGAGAACTCGGATAGGGACTTGGCAGCATTGCAACTGAAGGTGGATCATTTGGTGTGCTAGACATCGCAGGTTGGGAAGATCCTCACAGCCATGTGTGGCGAGAGAATCAATAAATTGGGTCCAATCCCTACCTTTGATTCGCCAAGGCCCAACACGGTGGAGAAGAGGGCGCGCAGGAAATGACTGCCTGAGCTCAGATCTTCGTATTATCAGGTTGTTTCATTTGCTAGTTTAATTTGGATGTCTGACTCGTACATTTTTTGCTTTCGAAACATACATTGCTCCTTTGTTGGTACTGTTTGGATGGGATTTTGGGATGTTATCTTTCAAGACACATAACGTATTTGTGCTATTGTCTTAAACGAACTGCATGAGCAATTCGTTTCAGGTTCATGTGTGTGTAAAATTGCTGCAGCGCGCTGAACCAGTAGAGCTGCAGCTGCCAGAACCTACTATAGGAATAGAAAGCCAATTTTTTTACCAGTCTTTACCAAAAGCGCTGGAGTATGCTGCAATGGACAGAACTGCTCGAAATGGCAACAAATTGGGAGAGATAGTTGTACAATAGTTGCCAGGGGCAACAAAACACAACAGAGTACAAACAATAAATAAATTTTAATTTCGACATCATTGTTCGACCCCCCCTAGTCTACAACCAACTTCATCTTATTGGATTGACTGTCTCGAAGTTCTTGGCCATCGTCATCTACCCAAATGCCATCTTTGTGTTTCCTCCGTATGGCTCCCGCCTCAATCCCGTTGTCACTAGGTAGAGGGGAAATAAAGGGGAACTCTAACCTTCCACTTGTAACCTCAAAATCAATTTCATCGCGCAAAGAGAATTTCCTACCTTGTACAAAAACAGACCAACCTACATTGCACGGGTCATTTACGTAGAAAACTTGTCCTGCTTGTTCGGCCAAAATAAACTGATCATTTTCATATGCCACACGAGTCGGGTCAACAAGGGTAAATCCCATTGGATCATCATTTCGACCAGTTGTGTTATCAAACCATTGGCACTTGAATACCGGAATCTTGAATTCTCCATAGTCAAGCTCCCAAATCTCATCAATAACACCATAGAACGACATCACAGCTAGGACTGGTTTTTTGTCTTTCTTACTTGCTTACCACATAGTCTCCGACTCAATGTATACCCCACTATTTTGTGTCATGCTCTTCAAATCTTGGTCCCTAGTAGCGAAAGAAAAACCGTTGATGTCATATCCGGAACACCTCAAAACCGTGCTGTTAGGCTTCCTCGTGAATGCCCTAATTTTTGGGTCGTAATCAGCAACATTGCATCGATCATATAACCAATTCACAAACTTGTCGTTGTGCTCCAACTGAACTTTATTAGGGGGCCACGTGGGATGACACTCTGTTATCGAATTAAGGTGCTCAGTCACATAAGCAGTAGTCTCCAAACAATTCCTTAATACATACAAATGAACTGACATCAGATCACTATTCAATGGAGTAAATAACGTTCCCCTCGACCTTGGCTTGCCCCCCCTTCCTCCCAACATGTCGATTCATGGGCACCCCAAATTTTCTGTGTCTCTGCAAATAGCAAGAGAAAAATTCAATCACTTCTTCGGTAACACACCTCTCAACAATACTAGCTTCCAGCCGACTCATACATTTCACGTACCCCTTAAAGACTTTCATGTGACGCTCGAATGGATACATCCAACACAATGCCAACTGGACCGCATATCTTTACCTCCCGGACTAGATGGACGACCAAGTGAACCATTATATTAAAAAAGGATGGAGGGAAATACATTTCTAACTTGCATAGCACAATAACAACATCTTTTTGTAGGACATCCAGATGGTCTCGGTCAATAGACTTCCAGCATATGAAGGCAAAAAATATACAAAGTCTAGTGATTGAGTGCCTTACGTCAACCTCCATTACCCCACAAATAGCAATAGGTAAAAGTTGTTGCATCAAAACATGACAATCATGAGATTTCAACCCCGTCATCCGACAATCCTTCGTAACTACCCGACTCATGTTCGATGAATAACCAATGGGGACCTTCACTGATTTCAAACTATCACAAAATGAGATTCTCTCCTCCTTAGACAAGGTACAAGGTGCAGGGGGCAAGTACGTCCTCTTACCCTTCACTTCTGGGGTGAGGTCATTTCCGATTCCCAAATCAACCAAGTTCAACCGGGCATTCAAACAATCTTTTGTCTTCCAAGGAATATTCAAGAGGGTGCCTATCAAACTTTCACAAACATTTTTCTCAATATGCATCACGTCTAGGCAATGCCTAACCTCAAGATGCTCCCAATATGGTAGATCAAAAAATATTGACCTTTTCTTCCATGGCCCACCACAATGTATTTTGTCCTTGCCTTTGTACTTTCCCAACACCACTCTCAATTTCTTAACCTTACTGTGAATCTGCACACTAGTTAGTGGTGTAGGGGATTTCCTTCGTTCTTTCCCGCCAACAAAATTGACCACATCATCCCGGTATTTATGGTTTCTGTGGAGCCATTTTCTATGGCCAAGATACACTGTCTTTCTTCCATGTCTTAGCTGTTTGAATTCAGTCATCTCCTCACAAATGGAACATGCTTTGTGCCCCTTCAAAACGTACCCCGACGAATTTCCATAGGCTAGAAAATCATTGATCGTGCAAAAAAGCATGGCACGAAGTTGAAACTCCTCATTCATATGGCCATCAAATACCAACACCCCTTTATCTTCCCACAGTATCTTCAAATCATCGATCAATGGTCTCAAATACACATCAACCTCATTCCCAGGTTGTCTAGGACCTGAGATTAACATAGACATCATAACATATTTACGTTTCATGTACAAATATGGGGGCAAATTGTATATAACCAACATCACGGGCCACAGACTATGCTTCGATGACATATTATCAAATGGATTCATCCCATCAGTACACAATGCAAGGCGGATATTTTTAACCTCCGAAGAAAAGGAAGGATATCGCTTGTCAAAATTTCTCCATTGTTCACCATCCACCGGATGTCTTATCTTGTCGTTATGTAGTCTTTCCCGCTCTCCATGCCATCGCAAGTTCTTCGCATCTTTTGAATTCGCGAATAACCTCTTCAATCTAGGAATTATAGGATGATACCACACACACTTCAATGGGACCTTCTTCTTCTTCTTAGCAAACACCCATCATCATCATTTGTCACACCCTTATATCTTGCATTTTGGCACACGGGACATTCAACAGCATCTATCAAATCACCGTCATACAAAAAACAATCATTTGGACATGAGTGTATTTTCTTGTATTCCAAGCCAAGTGGACACAATATTTTCTTGGCCTCGTAATAGTTTTTCAGAATTCCATTCCCTTCCGGAAACTTATCCTTCAGAATCTTTAGTAGTGAATTCACACTTGCATCACTCCAAGAACTTGTAGTTTTCAAATCGAAAACCTCCTCAAAAAAGAGATTACGGTATCCATACTTTTACATCACGGATACAATGGCTTCTCTTTCTCGTCGAGCTAAGCAGTCAACATTGTAGGCTTCCCCTCAAAATCTCTCACAATGTCATCGTACATACCATCAATTGTACATTTGTCTCCATCTACCTTGTCAAACCCACCGTCATGTCCTTGCTCAACCTCTCCATGAAATGTCCATACAATGTAACCTCCATCCAATCCATTCTTCATCAAGTGAAATCTAACAACCCCACGATCATCAAACCGTTCATGACACAAGTATCTTTTGCATGGACAAAGTATCCTCTCCTCCCGACCAAAGGCATAATCTAGAAACAAATCAATAAATGAAATATGTTCACCACTCCCTCTAGCTACACTTGGACAGTTAACCATTTTTTCCCTCCACGCAAACATTAATTCTCGGTCCGTTGTATCTAAACAAGACAAAACACACCATTACACATATTTTCATTGGTCAAAATACGAAAAATGAACACGATCTTTTTGCTACACAATACTAAACGTGTCATGTCCGTCAATAAGTATGCGAATCGATTAACTGCATGTTCTCGGGAAATATATAAATATATATACCATCTACCAAAAGAAACACAAAAATGTTCACATCGACACTCATTAATTTACACTCTCGCAACATGATCGATACTCAACCAACATAAGCTAGGCATAGAGAAACCAATAATAAATACGAAAAAACTACCTCCAATGATGCATTTATGGTTCTAGTTGATTGAAATTCCCAAAAATTAATGAATACTTACTTCCACGAGTCTTCATTTGTTTGAATTATTGCACACCTTCCCAAGAAATCTACCATCTAATAATGGATGTTCAAGTTCAGAACTAATTTAAGAGGGTAAGTTCAGGGCATTAAATGCTCGATTAGCACCAGTTTTTGTCAATAGTACACAAAACCAGTG
This sequence comes from Rubia yunnanensis, assembly GCA_037428765.1. Classification (NCBI taxonomy): domain Eukaryota; kingdom Viridiplantae; phylum Streptophyta; class Magnoliopsida; order Gentianales; family Rubiaceae; genus Rubia; species Rubia yunnanensis. Next base: position 58,011,331 of record CM075066.1, read on the forward strand.
CCAGTTTTCCCGCCTTTTTCCACGAATTCATTCAGCACCGGTTTCTACATTTCCATAACACTGGTTCCTATAACCGGTGCCAAAAACATACATCACGCCGGTTTTCTAGGATTCTTTGCACCGGTCTTCAAACCGGTGCGAATATAACACCGGTTATCGTTGTTCTTAGCACCGGTTTCTTGACCAGTGCTAAACTCTCAACGGTTTCCACAAATTCTAGCAGCGGTTCCCGACCGGTGTAAAAATAACACCGGTTTTTATTTAAATAACCGGTGCAAAAATATTTTTAACCATTGCCACAATAACACCGGTTTTACAACCGGTGCTAACACAAAAAAAACTGTTGCTAAAACATGATTTACATCGGTTTTCATAACCGGTGTTAAAAAATCGGTGCCAGAGGGGGGTCTCTGTGGTAGTGATGGACTCCAGATGAGCTGAAGGCCTTGATGGAAAACTCCAAGGCATTGAATGCTATCTTCACAGCATTTGATGGACATCAGTTCAAACTCATATCTACTTGCCATCAAGAAAAGAAAGCATGGGATATACTACAAACAGTGCTTGAAGGAAAAAGTTGAGTGCGGGAGTCAAAACTACAAATGCTCGCCACAAAATTTGAGGAATTAAAGATGGAAGAAGATTAAAAAATTTCTATCTTCAATGGAAAGTTAATAGATATCTCCAATATGGCATATCAACTGGGGAAAACGTACAAGCAAGCGAAATTGGTGAAGAAAACTCTGAGATATCTTCCTAAAAGATTCTCGATGAAGGTTGTTACCATTGAAGAAGCAAGAGATGAGGCAAATATGTCGCTAGATGAGTTTATGATGCTTGAACAATCATCAAAGAAAGTGCATAAAGAGTTAGCATTTAAAGCCTTGTTCTCAAATAATGACCATGAAGGTGACAATGAAGGAGAAATAGAAGAACTTGCTTTTATAACTAAGAATTTCTCAAGAATGCTAAAAAATGATGGTGAGCAAAAGATCACAAGACAGATCCGGAGGAAATAGACCTCGCTCACATGAATCTGGCAACCCTGGAGGACCACAGATGGAATGCAACAATTAGCAGTTTCTAATAAATCTAAACAACGATTCAAAACAGCCAGGAAGGATTCATGCAGAGAATGTGAAGGTTCACATCTAGGCTAAATGTGCTAACACACAAAAGAAGCAAGGGAAGTTATATGTAACCTCATGGAGTTAGGATGAAGAAGAGGAGGAAGAAGAAGAACTCACTAGCAACTATGTGGCATTTGGAGAAAAAATGAATGATATATGGCTGAAACTTGAAGTGCATGTTCCAACACCTGGAAAACTGAGCAATCGGCATGTTCCAACACAAAAATGCTGAGCGACAATTCTTCGAGCGATAATGGTCAGAAAGTAAATGATGATGATATATATCAGGAGTATGAGAATATGTATGTAATGTGGCTCAAAGTTGTTGACACAAAAAAAATCTAAAATTTGAAAAACACCAGATTGTGGAAATAAAGATGGAGTTGGTAGATTTGGTTGATAATTTGGAGAAAGAGATTGATCTGCTGAAACAAAATCTAAAATGAGCAACCGTCAGAGTTGTGATGGCTGAAGCTGCAATCATAAAATTGAATACTGGAAAGGCAAAGTTGGATGATATACTCGCAATGGGAAAAAACACTAGATATAGACAAGGCCTGATTGATTTTAAAGCAGGAGTACAGGCTATGAAAAAAGGATAATGAAGACACGTCGTTGCAAACCTATTTTACGCCACTACTGTTTCTATCAAGGTCACGAATAGGAACAATGTTTTAGGCTGCTCAGAGACATTATGAATGGGCGACAACTGTCAGGATGTTCCAACATGAACGATGCCCAACGGGCCAGATTGGTTAGGAAGGTATGGATCCCTAATGAAAGTACTACGTGTCTTGTTGCTCACACATCTCTTATTGCACATTTTATAGATCCTTGGTACTTTGATAGAGGTTGCTCTAGGCATATGACTGGAACTTAAGAATACTTTAACAGTATCAAACCATATTATGGTGGCTTTGTAACTTTCGGTAACAGAAAGAAGAGTCGTATTGTTGGCAAAGGAGAAATACATATTGAGGAATTTCCCAGTTTTACAAGCCTTCTGCTGGTAGAAGATCTGAAAGCCAATCTACTAAGTATCAATCAGTTGTCTGATGACAATATGACTATTTAGTTTCAAAAGGACAAATGTTTCGTGATGCATGGAGAAAATAAAGTACTTTTCCGGGTTCATTCTTCAGACAATTGTTATTTGTTGGAACAAGAAGTAGGTTTCTAAGTTCAAAAGAAGATCAAGGAACCATGTGGCAGATGATACTTGGGCACATAAACTACAAGACGATGGTGAAGATTTCAAATGCTGAAGCAATTGAGGTATGCCTATTCTCACTAACAAAAAGGGAATTGTGTGTGGACCATTCCAACAAGGTAAACATATTTCATCTCTTCATTCATCTTTTCAGTATATTACCATCTCAAAAGACCTTGAATTACTTCACATGGACTTAATGGGTCCGGTCAATAATCCTAGTATGACTAGCAAAGAGTATATTTTTGTGTGTGTTGACGACTATTCCAGGTACACATGGGTGGCATTCCTCAAAGAAAAATTAGATACGGTGGATGTGTTCAGAAGTCTGTAGATCAAGTTACAAACTTAAAAATAAAGCCTTGTTGGGAAAATTATAAGAATCTGCAGTGACCATGGCGGAGAATTTGAAAACTCTCAGTATAGTGAGTTCTGTGATGAACTTGGCATCCATCATGAATTTTCTGCACCTATCATACCTTAACAGAACGGGATTGTTGGAAGAAAGAATAGGAATCTGCAGGAAATGGCTCGGGTTATGTTGGATATAAGGGAATCTACAAGAAATGGTGGGCAGAAGCAAACAACACAACGTGTTATACCATAAACAGGGTGTACCTACGACCATTCACAAGAAAAATGTCTTATGAAATCTGGAAGGGTAGAAAGCCAAATGTTGCCTAATTCCATGTGTTTGGAAGCAAGTGCTAAATTCTCAGGGATAGTGAACAGTTGGATAAGTTTGACAATCGCAACGAGGGAATCTTTCTGGGTTATTCAGTGAGTAGCTGTGCATACACAGTTTATAATCTTCACACGAAAATTCTCATAGAGTCAGTTAATGTGATCGATGAGGATTTGAATGACAAGCAAGTATCAGGAAAAGGAGATGATGAACCATCTCACGTTCATGTTCCAACACAGAAAACCTTAACCAGTCAGAAAGTCGATGTTGGAACATCACATCCTTCTAAGAATCCTGAACCTGAAGATACCAATGTTGAAACATCGACCCCAGTTCTCCACCCCATGTTCCAACATAGGTTGAACAAGTACCAACTGTAAAGAGGACCCAAACTCTACCACGAGTTAATTACAGGGAACTTGCAGGATTACAATATTGCATCTCACTGATTGAGCCGAAGAATTACAAAGAAGCCCTACTTGATGAATACTGGATTATGACAATGCAAGAAGAACTTCAACAGTTTGAAAGGAATGATGTGTGGTATCTCACCCCTCGTCCCAAAAGAGTAAATGTTATTGGCACCAAGTGGATCTTCAAAAACAAGTCAGAAGTTGATGGCCAAATTACTCAAAATAAACCAAGGCTGGTGGTGCAAGGATACACTCAAGTAGAAGGAGTTGATTTTGATGAGACATTTGCACCGATTCCCATGTTAGAATCTTTTCAGATTTTACTTGCTATTTTGTGTACTATGATTTCACATTGTACCAGATGGACATAAAAAGTGTCTTTCTGAATGAAGTGGTAAATGAAGAAATCGATGTTGAACAGCCAAAATGATTTGAATATCCTCACTATCCACATCACGTGTATCGACTCAAAAAGGAACTATATGGTTTGAAACAGGCACCAAGGGCTTGGTATGAGGGGGGAGTAGATCGCACTTTATTTGTGCTCCAAAGGTCAACAAAAATTTGTATTGCTCAAATATATGTAGATGACATTGTTTTTTGCTCTACTTCACCATCTATGGTACATGATTTTGTAAATCTTAGGCAGGATGAATTTGAGATGAGTATGGTTTGTGAACTTACATATTTTCTAGGACTTCAGGTGAAGCAACAAAAGAATGGGTTGTTTATCAATTAGAGTAAGTATGTTTTAAATCTTGTTAAACGATTTGGCTTGAGCAATTCTCAATCAGTTCGAACTCCAATAGGGGCTATGGATAAGTTGGTGAAGGATGAGAAAGGTATTTCACCGGATTAGAAATTGTACAAGAGCATGATTGGGAGTTTGTTATATCTTATAGCCAGTCGACCAAATATATGTTTTAGTGTTGGGGTACGTGCAAGATTTCAGGCTAGTCCCAAGGAATCTCATTTTTCTGCAGTAAAGCGGATTATTCGATATGTGAGTAGGACTTCTATGTATCAGATCTATTTGGCTATAGTGATTCTGATTGGGCTGGTAATGCAGATGATCGAAAAAGTACTACTGGTTGTTGTTTCTTTCTTGGCACGAATTTGGTATCTTCGTATAGCAAGAAGTAAAATTTTTATTTCTTTATCATCTGTTGAAGCTGAATATCTTGTTGATGTAAGTTGTTGTGCACAATTATCGTGGATGAAACAAGTGCTTAAAGATTATGTAACTAATTAAGGGCCTCTGAAGATTTTATGTAACAACAAAAGTGTTATAGACATATCCAAGAATCCAGTCTAGTATTCTTGGACAAAACACATTGATATAAGACACCATTTTATTCGAGATCTTGTAAAGATAAAAGAAGTCACGGTGGTATATGTTCCAACATCAGAAAAATTTGTTGATATTTTCACTAAACCACTGGATTCAGCTACATTTGAGCTCCTCATACAACACCTAGGTGTGTGTCATATCTGAGGTATTTTTTCAAGCTTTTTATTAGCTGTAGAAATTTTTTTTCTGTATTTACCTTATTTTTGGACACAAAAAAATTTAAAAAAATAGAAAAGAGAAAAAGAAAATTTTGGAAGTGGTGTTGAATGTTGGAATATGGAAGAATAATCATTTAGAAGAGAGAGAGGTGGATTTGACGGCTGATGGGTGGAAGAATGTAATTATTACATTGGAAAGAGAAAAAGGTGGTACGATTATTAAGAAGAGGAAAGTAAATATTTTTTTTTCAAATTTTAACTTTCCATTTCCCACTCTTACTCTACCTTCCCGCAACCACTCTCCCTATTTTCTTTCCATGCTCGTGATTTTGTGTTTGAATTTCTCGCTAAACCCTACGGCAAGAAGATTAATCTCAGGTAGGTAACTCAACCCAACCTATCCTAATGGAATCCAACAAGAACTTCAAGAAGCTGTTTGGGGAGTCGGAGCAAAGCTTTAATATACTAGAAAGCAACATGTTTGAATTCTGGGATGGGGTACTTGAACCAGGGGTAGAAGTTATTCCTCCACAAGTGCAGCCGGTAGAAGACCCCTCTCTGCCAGCAAGATAAAGGTATTCTGTGATAAATCTTTTACCTTTAATGGTCAGACATTTATGTCTCTGAATGATTGCATGAAATATTATTTGAAGCATAATAAGAGGGTAGATTTGAGATGGTATAAATCTATGTATGGAAAGATAAATGGATATGACTTAAGCCACTTGCTAAACGGGATTATTGAGAGTATTCAGTACATAGAAAAGTGCAATCCTAGGTTGACTGAACTAGAATGCACAGAGCATAGAGGAAAGAAAGTTCTTTGTGTGTATACTAGGGTTGCTGGGCCTACAAAGTTGAAACTGAGAAGGATAAATGAGTGGCTTGAAGATCTGTATGTGTTAAGTTATAATAGCTATAAAGCTATTCAGGTTTATAATGCTAGTGTGGGGGGAATTTGAAGAAGCTTAGGGAGTTACCCCCTGCTGTTATTGAGATTGAGGACTCTGATGAGGAAGAGTTGGGCCATGGATGTTGGTCATGTTCCAACAGAGAACGAAAACACATGGGGAGTTGAAGCAGATATGAACACTGATGAAGACTATGATTTGGAAGGTGAGAAAGCCCTAGAAAATCAGGTGAATAAAGAGGGTGAAAATGATAAGTTTGTGCAAATTCTTACACCTGAGATGGAAATAGGGGAAGAAGAAAACTAAAGTTGATGATGTTCCAACATAAAATCAGCTTGACAATGTGCAAGAATAAAAAGAGATTGGCTAGTTTGGCCTTGATGATGTTCCAACATTAGGCCAACCAGAGATGGAAAATGTTGAGGATGGAGGTGATGTTCCAACACAGGAACACACTGGAACTGATGAAGAGGCTGGAACTGATGTTCCAACACTAGAAGTGGCTATTGAGGACTTAACCCACACCAGTGATATCAGACACCAGAGATGGAAACGGGGGAAGAAGAAACTAAAGCTGATGATGTTCCAACATCAAATCAGCTTGACAATGTGCAAGAAGAAACTGAGATTGGCTAGTTTGACCTCGCTGATGTTCCAACATTAGGCCAACCAAAGATGGAAAATGTTGAGAATGAAGGTGATGTTCCAACACAGGAACACACTGGAACTGATGAAGAGACTGGAACTGATGTTCCAACACTAGAAGTGGCTATTGAGGACTTAACCCACACCAGTGATGAGGGGCTGGATGATTTCGTTCAGATAAGGAGATCTAAGAGGAAGCATACTGAGACAAAATCAATGTCAGTTCAACCTGAGAAGAAGAACATGAGGACGAAGAGAGGAGTTTGGCAAAGTTCAAGGCTCCATCTGTTAAAGATGCCCTAAGTGTAGATTTCTTCAATGAAGATTGCCAAGAGAGTTGGGATCTCATAAATGAGAGATATATATCTCTGAAAGGCCACTGGATTTGGAGACTTACAGGAGTTGTGGCTTTGTAGCCTTCTCGGAGGATTTGGGCTATGCCAAGGCTGCTACTGTCTATGAGGATTGCAACAAGGAGATGTTGTTAGAGTTTTAGGCTAATGTCATGGCAGAAAACTCGGATATTGAGTCTGATTGGTATATATGGACTGACACATGGGAAAATTATTATTAAGTTTTCAGCTAACAAAATAAATGAGATTCTTGGTTTGCCCACTCCTGAGTTTGATGGGCCATATGCAGAAGATCTGGAGCTGGCAAATGACCACATTATAAATGAGATCTTAAGAGGTTTTGTGTCACAGTGGCCAGCTCAAGGGAATGCTACCATGTCAAATTTGACTAGCAAGTATTTATGTCTTTCTCAGATAACCATTAACTACTGGATTCCATCCACTAATACCTTATCCTTAACCAGAGAAATGGCCAAGTTACTTTACTGTGTTGGGAAGAAAATACTAGTGAGTTTGGGCAAGATTATTCAGGGGAGTGTTATTTTTCAAGCTGTGTCATCCGGGAAAAAGAGCTCCCTGCCACATCCATGTGTGGTTACTGAATAGGCTCGAGCAGGGAAGGTGAAGGTCATGAGTGATGGTGAGATCATAATACCCAAGGTGGTCAAGGAAAATTCCAGGACTTTCTCTACAAGGATAATTTATTATCTCTCCTAGACTCTATCTGAGGCAGGTACTTCATCTACAGCAGCAGTTGCAAAGAAGGCCAAAAAAAGCCAAGAAGCTGAATCTGAAGGCCAAGAATGCAGCACTTTAGGTTCAAATTGCTGCACTTGAAGATGAGTTGAAGAAGTTGGACGCTGCAGATGAAGAGGAGGCTACTGATGATGCATGATGTTTTTTGGATATTCTTAATTTTTATTTCGGCTGGTTTATGGCCACAAGGGGGAGTACTTTTGGAACTCTTTTTTTTTTTGGATTTCTGGAATTCTGGATATTTTGTTTGGGCCTAACTGGAAGCTAGAGGCATGATGAATATTCTATTTTTTTGTCTCGGATTTCCAGTACTTATATATACTTTTGTTGGTCCTGTGTTCGAGCATGGTTTTTTAAAAAGTTAAGTACTAATTGTGAATTTGATGTTACAATATGGATGTTGAGGTCCCGATGATTTGGAGCAGTGATACTTAGGGGGAGCTAAAATTCTTTGAGCAAACGTTCCAACATCCATATTGGTTTTAGTTGATGTCCATATTTGCATAGTTATTGTGGTGAAAGTCCAAAAGATTGATGGGTCTACAAATGCAAAAGGGGGATATTGTAAAGTCCAGATATGTAAAATTGACAATTTGTGAAAATTATGCAAATATGGTATTATTGTGTTGCAACACCAAAGAAGGAATTTCGGTGATATAAGGAAAGGTTGAAGACTGAATTCGAGAAGCATACATCTCATCCAAGTTTTATTTGATTTGAAAAATATATCAATTCCTATATTTGTGGGATTGGATTGGATTTGTAGAGTTGAAATTAATATGCGTTTCGTCCATGGTATGGTTAAGGACGAGATATTCTAATTTCTATTCACAGGAGATTAGATTTGATAATTCCCATCTCCAAGGGATTTGATTGTTACCAGAATATTATGTGAAGATAGAATTATATTCGCACAAGGAAACTGAATCATGCGGATGATCTATATATTGTGGACATTCTAGTTAAGCTACTAATGAATTTATTTTGAGAAAATTTGCACACAAATTTTCATCCTTCAGAAGTAGCGAAGGGTTGTACACGTGTGTTCCAACATGATCAAAACTTTTTGATCTTAAAGCTCAAAACGTAAGCCTTAATTATTCTGGAGGAGGAGATCCAGTGTCGATGAGTTTCGAGGTCAGAGGGGGTCTGATCAAGGCAGATAGGCAACTAGGGGAGCTAGTAGAATTCACACATTTAATGAGAAAATATAAGTATTTTGTATGGTGTACTTTGTACTATCTTTCTGATTAGTGGATTCATTCTGAACTAGGTCAGACCCCGCAGATGTAGGTGACATTCACCGAACTGAGTAACCAAATCGTGTGACTTCAAGTTTTTACTTTATTTCGTACTTGGTTATTTAGGATATGTTGAAACAGGGTAAACTCAATTGAATCAATTAGGTAAAATCAACTTACACTATTATAATATTTTTAGTACGTGTTGTAAGGAAAGTGTTACGTTAGCATTAGTTTGCAGTATTGTCACGGCTCCAAAATCCTAACTACTTTGTACCTACAGTTTTATTTTACTACTACTCCTAATTAACCCATGGATCAATTCCGTGAGAGCCTATGCACTATCTTAGTGGACAAATTTGGATGTAAATTGTAAAACGATAATTGATTAGAGAAAATAGAAAATCATCCGACGCGGATAGAAGCGTGGATTAAAGACTTTCTTATATATTCCTCTAGCTTATATCTAAAGACTTTCTTATATCTAAAGACTTTCTTATATCTAAAGACTTTTTTCGGATAGAAGTGGCTGAGCTCGGGAGGGAAACTAACCCTAATTCAATTCTGTATATATTCCTTACCTCAACACCTATGGACTGTTCTAAGCCTCCTATCTATGTAGTCAAGGCATTTGAGAGAAAGATGTCTACTTTTTTCTAGGGTAAGACTAATGGGAAGAAGAATAAAGTGTGGAAAAAGTGGTCTGATTTAGGCTCCTAGGTATCAGAATGGTTTAGGTTTTAGATCAGTTCAGGCTATAATTGATTCTTGTTCACTTAAACTCTGGTGGAAAAGTCAATTGGGAACTACAATGTGGGCAAAAATGATTTGGTCATTACCTCAAACACACAGAAAATCCATGACCTGGAAAAGAATATGTTCAGTTAATTCCTTTGCAGAAAATAACACTCTGATTATTTATGGCAGAGGTAGTTGTAATGTTTGGTCTGCTAACTGGTGCCCTAATGGGCCACTTGTGAATCTCATCCCTAACTCTATCATTTCCCCACTCTTATACTGCTCAGTGACTCAGTTTATAAGCAACAAAGCCTCCATCCTACCTCAGATTTCTTCCTTCTTAGAACATGATACTCTCTCATTTTTGCAGTCAGCAGAAATCATTCAAGACAGAGAGGATAGATTAATCTGGAAACCAGAGGTGACAAGAGCTTTTACATTCAAATCTTCTTATAAGTCTCTCACCTTCTCCTCAGGTACCTTCCCTGCTACTCAGCTTATATGGAATTCTAGAATACAAAAAAAGGTTTCTATTTTCACATGGAAACTGATGCACTCTTTCCTACCTTTTGATGATGTGCTAATGAAATGTGGTTTTAGTCTTGCTTCAAAATGCCCTGCATGCAATCACTCAGATTCTCTCCAACACTTTTTCATATCCTGTCCCCTTGCTCAATTAATATGGAATAAGATGGCAGCTTTACTGGATTTTAATCTCTGTAGTCTGGACTCAATAAATGAAAGGTTCTTCTTATTCTGGAATTGCCATGATATGCCCAGATTGCACCAGCTTTTATGTAAAATTCTTCCCCCTCTGATCTGCTGGAGCCTTTGGAAGGCTAGAAACAGTATGCTTTTTGATAACAAACATTTCTCTCCAGTGCTTATATGCAAGGAAATTAGTGATCTAATTTACTTATCCCTTTCTGCCAAACCTTGCCCCTCTAGCTCTTCCCTCACTATGAGCCCTAGCTTCTCTCATCTAATCCCCTCCCCAAGACCACCACCTAAACCTACTATATCTATTGCCTTCTGGGAAAGGCTGAAACCAAACTGTATAAAGATCAATGTTGATGCATCCTGGTCCTCTACTAATTCCACTGTTGGCCTGATTGCAAGGAACTGTGATGGAATTCCATGTCTTATAAAGTCCACTGCCATATCTGCAGTTTCTCCACTTCAAGCAGAAATTATAGCCATCCTAATTGCCTGCCAATCATTTCTAGCTCTAGATAGCTCCTTCACCATTGAATCTGATTCTTTGTTGGTTGTGAACATGATTAGGAACCCTAATATTGCACACTGGCCTGTTTTCACTCTAGCTTCTAAGGTGCATTCCCTGCTAAAGAATGCCAAACTTAAACATGTTTTCAGGGAATGTAATGCTGTGGCAGATGCAATTGCCAAGGTTCACCCAGCCCATAATTGCAATCTTGTGCTGAACCTCTCCAATATACCCATTCACATCAGAGGTCTCATCTCTTTGGATAGGGAACACACTCCCTATATTATAACACATAGGCATGGCTCAAAACAGGATTGATACTGCTAATATTTTGTCGTTTGGTCTCCTACAGGTACTAGAGTTGAACTCTGCCTCAAACTCCCTGCTGATGCTGATCTATATTCATTCAGAAATCCATCCCAAATGGTTAGCCATTCAGGCTGCCACGGACCTGAGAAAGGAACGCTCAAATTATATTTCTTCTGCAACTCCTAGAGCTAAGATCTGTTATATTTCTTCTGCCTTTGTTTCTTTCTTCTAAAAAATCCTGTTGTTTCTCTCTCTCCAAACATAATACAGTACTGTGATCAGCAACTGCAATTTCCTTCCTTGTTTTTTCTTTGCCTGCTGGAAAATCCACCTTCTCATCTCCCTGCTACTTCCAAATGGCCTCAGCTCCAGCCTACTGCTAATTTCTTTCATAAAACTACATTCCAGAAAAAGATGATGTGTATATTCATCCGGGTAATCACAAAAACAACATGACTGTTGAGTACTAAGGATTCCAAACTTCTACACCATGTCCACTGTTGCAAGCTTCCCATTCAAAAGCATCCAGATGAAGAATCTATGCTTAGGATGGATCAGTTTATGCCAAACTATTTTGGATTTGGCTTTAACTTCACCTCCAGCTTTGAGAAAGTACACTTCTTTGATTTGTAACATCCTCTTCTGATCACAGATGTCCTCTTGCTTGTCATTCATCCTTCTTCTTAGCCTTAGTTGAGTTTTCCATGCCCAGCTTTGAGAATCTGAAATTTTGCACTCCCCAAACTCCTTCTCCTTCATATAGTATGCCTGAAGCCATTGCACCCAGATTATGACTTCCTTTCTGTCAATATCCCACACATGTTGACATAGTGGAGAAAGGTTCCAAACTGCTGGATCTCTAACCCCCATGCCTCCTCTTTTCTTCCCTAAACAAATAGCATCCCAAGACACTGCATTAAATCCCCTTTCACCTTCTTCTCTTCCCTATAAGTAGAAAGTACAGATTTTCACTATCCTACTATTAACACTTTTAGGTATCTTCATGATTCCACCCAGTAACCTGTGATGCTGAACAAAACTGAGTTTATCAGTTGAAGTTTTCCAGCATGTGACAAATTCCTGGAGCCCCAGCTTTTGATTCTGTTTCTAATCTTCTCCAGCAAATTTTCACAATTTTTGTCCCATTTAACTATGGAAAGTGGCAGGCCTAGGTATTTGATTGGGAATTCACTCTTCATTACCTGAAATACAAATGACAGTACTACTTTCTCCCCTTCAACCATTTCTGAGAAAACCACTTTTGATTTTTTTTTGCATTTATCTCCATGCAAATTGTTTCTTGATTATTTTTTCTTTTTGTTTCTAACAAACACAGAAATTCAATTATGTTTTGGTTACAAAATCATCTTACTGCAGTATGTTTTCTCAACTTATTCAGTCCTCTGATATTCCAAAATCCCCAATTACTTTCCATCTGGAGACTTTTCTATCCCTGCTTTCCATTTCTCTTTTCTGATTCTACTTTGTGCCTTCTCATTTTCTTCCACTCTGATAATTCTGTTTTCATTCTCCTTTCTGCTTATCCCCGAATCTTTATATTCTGTTTCGTTTGTTGTGCGGAATGGAGAAAAAACAGAAAATATGAACGAAAATAACAAGACACAAGATTTACGTGGTTCACCAATTTGGCTACATCCACGGGAGACAGATTCACTATAATAGGTAGCAGGTTACAGACGCCAAGAAATTGGCCAGATTTCTACCTATCTAAGTGCAGAACAGAATTAATTTTTACAGAGAGAAGAGAAACACTTTATATACTGTCTCTACTAAACCCTAACAAACTGGGATTGGAACAAAACACAATTCGGCCCAAATCAACATCAGTCCAAATTGGAATTGGAATTATATTCTTATCATAATTGTATATGTAGTTGTATTCCAGGCCAGGGTCGCAGAAGCGGCTATTACAGTATTCAAGGCATACCAACAAATCTCCACCTTGACTTGAATCCTCAAAGTAGAAAACTCCAGATGCACCATTACAGTGCCAGATGAGTAGACTTCGCCCTCCACTCCCGGGACTGCCCATAGAGCACCTCATCAGACGTACCTCTAAGATACCTGAAAATCCTCTTCACAGCTTGCCAATGTTCCTTTCCCGGTTGCCCCATGAACCTGCTCACAACACTGACTGCCTGTGCTAAATCTGGCCTCGTGCAAACCATAGCATACATCAAACTCCCTACCGCGCTGGCATAAGGAACCCGAGACATATACTCCTTCTCCTCGTCTGACTGAGGAGCAAACATAGTGGTGAGATGAATATTTGCAGCACTAGGAGTGTCTATAGGCTTGGCTGTAGACATGCCAAACCTAGCCAACACTTTCTGAATGTAGCCTTTCTGTGACAAGAAAAGCTTCCGGTGACTTCGATCCCTAAGAATCTCCATTCCTAGTATCTTCCGAGCTGCACCCAGATCCTTCATCTCAAACTCAGCACTAAGAAGTCCTTTCAACTTCTGAACCTCGTGCTTACTCTTTGCGGCTATCAGCATGTCATCTACATAAAGCACCAGATAGATGAATGACCCATCTCTCAACCTGCACTGCCTCGGAGGCTGCTTAAGTCCATACAAAGACTTCTTCAACTTGCAAACATACTTTTCCTTGCCAGGAACCTGGAAACCATCTGGCTGAGTCATGTACAACTCTTCCTCCAACTCTCCATGTAGAAAAGCGGTCTTCACATCAAGTTGTTCAAGCTCCAAATCCCGATGTGTCACTATAACTAGCAACACCCTGATGGAAGTGTGTCTGACCACTGGTGAGAAAATCTCATTGTAATCTACTCCCTCTCTCTGACTGAAACCTCTAGCAACAACTCTAGCCTTGTACTTGACTCCCTCTGTAGGTGATATCCCTTCCTTTTTCTTGAAAACCCATTTGCAAGTGATAACCTTTCTCCCTTGAGGCTGTTGAACCAAATCCCATGTCTGATTCTTCTGGAGAGACTCCATCTCGTCTCCCATTGCAGCAAGCCATTTGTCAGCATCAGTACCTGAAACAGCTTCTCTGTAGGTGGATGGCTCGTGAGTATCCACCTCCTCAGCAACCTGTAATGCATAACCCACCATATCCTCAAACCCATATCTCTTGGGCGCCCCAACTCCAACCCTCCTGGGTCGATCCTGAGCTAAACTGCGGACTGTAGCTCCTGATGGTTGAGAATCTGGTGGTGGAGATTCCGGTATCTCAGATTCTGTCTGTGGCTCTTGATTCACCTCAAATTGTTCCAATCTATTTTCACCTTGAGTGACTTCAAGCTCCACCTGTTTATCAACTCCACTAGTTTCTGGCACAACTGTGGGCTTCACCATAGATCTAAGCAAAGAATTTTCATCAAAGACAACGTCCCTGCTCAGAATAACCCTCTTCTCAGATGGAGACCATATCCTGGAGCCTTTAACTCCATCTCCATAACCCACAAAGACACCCTTCTTGGCTCGGGGCTCTAACTTACCATCACTAACATGATAATAAGATGTACAACCAAAAACTTTTAACTTGGAGTAATCAACAACTTTACCTGACCACAACTCCATAGGTATTTTGCACTCTATACCTGTGTGAGGCCCGCGGTTGATCAGGTAACAAGCTGTACTCACCGCCTCTGCCCAGAATCTCGTTTCCAAACCAGCATTAGAGAGCATGCACCTCGCTCTAGCCAGCAATGTCTGATTCATCCGCTCAGCTACGCCATTCTGCTGTGGCGTATTCCTGACTGTATGATGACGAGCAATCCCTTCATCCCTACAAAACTGATCAAACTCAGACGAGCAGAATTCCAGCCCATTATCAGTTCGAAGCCTCTTGATCTTCTTCCCGGTCTGATTCTCCACCAAAGCTTTCCACTTCTTGAACTTCGAGAAAGCTTCACTCTTATGTTTCATCATGATAACCCAAGTCATCCTTGAGTAATCATCAATCAGAGAAACAAAGTACATGTGACCTCCCAGTGACTCAACTCGGGAAGGTCCCCAACAATCAGAATGGATGTAATCCAATGTGCCCTTTGTTCTATGAATCGCCTTAGGAAACTTGCTGCGGTGATGCTTCCCAAAGACGCAATGCTCACAGAAGTCCAAGCTCTTGATCTTGTGGCCACTAAGAAGATCATACTTCGACAGAATCTGCATCCCTCTTTCACCCATGTGACCAAGCCTCATATGCCATAACTTAGTCATATCATCCTGGTGAACCTCCGAAGATGCAACATTAACAGAATCCATAACCGTGGAACCTTGTAGAAAATACAAAGTACCATGCAGAACATCTTTCAGAACCAGCCTAGAACCTTTGCAGACACACAGAACTCCATCACTCCCTGAGTAGACGAAACCCTTTCTATCCAACGTAGGAAGAGAAATCAGATTCTTTGTCATCGATGGAACATGCCTGACATCGTTCAAAGTACAGAAACTACCATCATGCGTCCTGATCTTGATTGAACCAATCCCAACTACCTTGCACGCAACACCATTTGCCGTAGTAATGATGCCCTCAGCTTGCTCATAAGTTGAGAAATAATCTCTCCTTGGGCATATATGGTAAGATGCCCCAAAATCAAGAAACCACGCATAAGAATGATTATTTTGCCCAGTAACAGCTAGAGCAAAATCATCTTCAGAACTGAAATCCCCTTCAGCCACAGCAGCAGTACCAGATGTACTCCCAGATTTACTAGCCTTCTTCGGGCACTCCTTTTTCCAATGCCCCTTCTCCTTACAGTAGTTACAAACATCATTGGCCTTGGGACCCTTTGAAGATGACTTCTTGCCCTTCTTCTTATTGCCGGTTTCCTTGCCTTTTGTGTTTCCGTCACTAGCAAACAAGCCAGTGGCCTGACTTTCTGTACCTGTACTGTTTGCCTTATGTCGCAACTCTCTACTATGGAGAGAGGATCTTACTTCCTCCAGAGACACAGAATCTTTACCAACAATAAATGACTGAACAAAATTCTCATACGAAAGTGGTAAAGAAACTAGCAAAATCAAAGCAGCATCTTCATCTTCAATTTTCACATCTATATTTCGCAATTCTAATAACAAAGTATTCAATTGCTCTAGATGGTCTCTGAGTTGCGTACCTTCCTGCATTCGGAGACCGAAGAGGCGTTGTTTCAGAAGCAACTTGTTGGTTAGAGATTTCGTCATATACAAACTCTCCAACTTCAGCCACAGTTGTGCAGCAGTCTCCTGATCTGAGACCTCAGTGATGATTTCGTCCGCGAGACACAGCATAATCGTCGAGAGTGCCTTTTCTTCCAGACTCACAACATCGCCAGAACTGCTCGCGAAATCCTTCGTCAGCGGAGTCCACAAACCTTGCTGTTTCAGCAAAGCTCGCATCTTGATCTGCCATAAACTAAAACTGTTTCTCCCGGTAAACTTGTCGATCTTCACGTTCAACCCAGACATCTTTCTCCCCGATCAGCCCCGATCTGATGAGCCCAGAATCCGATATACCCACTACGGATATCGCCGGAAAAAGAAACCGCTCTGATACCAGTTTGTTGTGCGGAATGGAGAAAGAACAGAAAATATGAACGAAAATAACAAGACACAAGATTTACGTGGTTCACCAATTTGGCTACATCCACGGGAGACAGATTCACTATAATAGGTAGCAGGTTACAGACGCCAAGAAATTGGCCAGATTTCTACCTATCTAAGTGCAGAACAGAATTAATTTTTACAGAGAGAAGAGAAACACTTTATATACTGTCTCTACTAAACCCTAACAAACTGGGATTGGAACAAAACACAATTCGGCCCAAATCAACATCAGTCCAAATTGGAATTGGAATTATATTCTTATCAGAATTGTATATGTAGTTGTATTCCAGGCCAGGATCGCAGAAGCGGCTATTACAGTATTCAAGACATACCAACAATTCCTGATTGCAGGCTCCTTCCAAGTTGCATAATTTCTATCCAATCTTTTTGGTTCCACCATCATCCCCTTTCCCCTGTGCTTCCCTAGTCGGTTTCCCTTCTTTTTCATTCACCTTTAATAGCACAGACACTCTAAATTTTCTCCTTCTCTCCTCATCCTGCACTATTTCTTTCCTTCTAAATTCCTCTCCAATGTGCCCTAATAGTTTACAAACCGAACATTTGATAGGCTTCCATCAAAAATCACTTTCTGCTAAACAATAACTTTATGTTCATTCGAAAACATGATCCTATCAGGGACCTTTTCACCAATCTTCATTTCTATCTTTACCCTATCATAGGATAGTCTTTCTTTGTTCAAGGTAGCCTGGTCTAGACTTATTGGTTTCCCTAACGAACTAAATATTTTAGTAATTAACCTAGGTTGCAAAAAGCAATAGGCAGATTAGGAAGCTGAATCCATACTGGTATTACCTCAGGCTCAGAAAGATCAATATCAGTTGACCATGGTTTCATGATTAAAGGTTTACCATCAAAGAAAACACTTCCCCTTTCAATGATTTCATCTCTAACAGTTTTATTAGAGAATTAATCAGAAATGTACCTCGTTCTATCATCCAGATACGAACAATTTTACGCCTCCAGATTCTGTGAAAAAATCCTTCTGTAACTATGAATGGGGGATTATTCCCAAACATTCTGCAAACCATTGTTCTTTCCCACTGTTTTGAGTTGTTCTCCACCTCTTCCAATGTTATCTCACCCATTTTCATCCCATTGACCTCAACCAAATCGTAAAAATTGACTTCACTCAGATCTTTGTCAAAGAGCTCCTTCCACTTCTTCTTTTCCTCGGTTTCAACTATATCACCTCGGGACAACCTCTTCCCACTGATTTCCTCACCTTTTAAAATTTCCCCAAAATCCATTTTTACCTCCCATTTTGTTGGAAGAAATAGATCTAGCATTTCCACGTCTTCAACTGCTCTTTCTATTAACCAATCACCTAGCAGCTTTGTTTTTGGAGTAGCATCTATATACCCCTTATTACCCCTTTCAATCCTTCCTCGCCTTCTCCATTCTTCAATCCTTTCTGCTTTGTTTCTTCATCAACATTTCTCACCCGAGCTAGTGTTTTCTTTTCCAATTTCCTCCCTCCAGATCTACCCATGATGACGCCATTCTGGGAACTCGCCAGATCTGAAGGATTAGATCGATCGGAAAATACTCGCATAATCAAGGTGTTTTCGCCCGCACTCCGATTCTCTACGATTAAACCTTAATAGAAGTAATATTTAAAGTAACAAAACCATAATTAAATATTTTAATAATGTAGAAAAACTAAAACGATGTCATTTTATAAAAGGGGAATAGTCGTGTATATAAAAACACATTAATACTCCTTAGGAGTAATATTTTAAATTGTTATATAATTTTAAATAAATTACATTTTTATGAATCATTCATTGGCTCCACGCAGTTAAGTTTAGATGACACGTCAAGATTTAAATTGTAAGCTCTTAGCAATTTCCTTCTTCTACAAATCTTAGATTACCTTCTCAATTTCCTAGGTTTTTTGTCAACTTTCTAACGGCACCGCCGTGATGGTGGAGCCAGAGAGTGCCTTCTTTCTCCTATGCCCAATGCTAAATTGTACTCTCATTGATGATCTTAAACCGATTGGAGCCCCATTCAATCCAAAACCAAAAATAAACCGTCTTAGCAAACCAGGCCTGATGTTTTCCGATGCTTAATGTGATCGCCTTGAAGCACCATTTTTCTAGACTCTAGTTAGGAAATTCTCACGAAGCAAGCCTCAAACGGAAAAGTTTAGCAAGGATTTTCACACCGCCGGTTTCAAGGACCATAAAGATATCAACCTGCTAGTCAACAGACAAGTTTTAGTCCACTACAATTAACCAGATGACTATTATAAGTGTTGGCTACAAAAGATCTAGAACTTCGAAGCCTACTTCATTAGTACAATGAAGTGGACTCCTCATTTTGATCCCAACACCGACTCTGCAATTTTTCCAGTTTGGATTGTGCTATACAGACTTTCCCAAGAGTTTTTCGACCAATGGGCAATGATGTCCATTTGGCAGTTTAATTAGTACATCAATCAAGGTATACAAGGCCACTTTGAATAGAACTTGTCCCCGTGTAGCTAAGGTCGATGTGGAGATTGATGTCACCAAGCCTCTGCGTGAAAGGGTATGGATTAAATATAGGGGATTTGGTTTTCGGCAATACATTGATTATGAAGATCTCTCTGTATAATGTACAAAGTGTATGAAGCTTGGTCATGTTTCTTTTGTCTGCAAATCTGATGAATTCAAAACATCCCTCAATGCTTGGAGACGTAAAGATAAAACTTCTCCAAACCAAGACTCATATAAAAACCTTGCCCCTAATGATGAATAGATAAGGTTTTCAGGTGATGGGGGCAAGGCTTCTTCCTCAGGTATTTCAGTTTTAGAGAAAATTTATGTTCCTGTGTTGAGAGGAAAAACTAACGATGGCCTACAGGTACCTAACAATGATTCAAGAAATGGTGGGGTCAATGATCCCGCTAAATAAAAAAATAAAGCCTCAGTTGATACTCAAATGCCTATTCTCAATGGTGATTGTGCTCAGAACATAGTTACTGGAATGCAGGGATTGAGCAAAGCCAATATCCCCTCTAACACAGAGGGGCATATTCTATCTTCTTCCCTAACTGTTAATGATAAGGAGACTGCTAGTAATGTTGACACTATTCCATCCATTGTGAACTTAGATGTGCTTGAACACTCTGATGTTGTTAATATCTCAAATGGAAAAAATACTAAGATTGTCATTCTTCCTGCTAATGATTATGAATTTGTTAACTCTGATGTTATTCCATCCAATGTGAATTTAACTGTGCTTGAACACTCTGCTGTTGTTAATCTCTCGAATGGAAAAAGTTCTAAGCTTGTCATTCCTTTTTCTACAGTTTATGAATTTGTTGAGCCAATATCCGATGTTGTCAATTTATCACATGAACCAAACCAAATTGAATAAATGTCT
The DNA here is from genome assembly GCA_037428765.1 of Rubia yunnanensis. Taxonomy (NCBI): domain Eukaryota; kingdom Viridiplantae; phylum Streptophyta; class Magnoliopsida; order Gentianales; family Rubiaceae; genus Rubia; species Rubia yunnanensis. The sequence continues at coordinate 58,031,425 of CM075066.1, forward strand.
AATGTGGTTATCCTGTCTGAGAGTCCATTTGTTGTTGATCATGGGACTAACTCTACAAAATCCCTCCTAACTGATCAGATATTAAGTCATCTGATAATTCAAAAATTAATCCTTCAAAATATAAACTTACTCAAGAAGCTATCAATCCCACAACAACTGAATCTGTTTCCTTTCCTCTTAATTATAAACTAAAACACTCAAACCATCATCTTAACAATCTAAACAAGAAATTCATTGAACTCAGTGTTGGTAACTCCCCTCTGTTGACTTCGGGTCACAAATATGCTAAAAGAATAGAATGGCTTAGTGATGAACATCCAAAATCAATCCAAACTTCTCCAACAAAACAAGAATTAATTAACTTCAATGATATCAAGTAGAGTCTGATTGAATCCAATAACAAATTTAACTCTCTTCTGAAACAAAACGATAACCATGAAACTCAAACCATTGCAGATCAGAGAACTAAACCTAAAAAATACAGTAAAAAAGACTATACAGCTACAGCTAAAACGATTACAACCCGTTCCTCTTTGAATAACCTAAAATCTTATCAATGATCAAAACAAAAATTTGTGGCTAAAATGCTAGAGGAATAGGCAATAAATCTACTCAAATCAGAATCAAAGAAATTTAAAAAAGATTTAAACTGATTTTTTTTGTAATTATTGAGCCTATGCTAAGTAAAGAAGACATAAATTCAGTCACAAAAATCATAGGATTTCAACAATGCTTCTCAATGAAAAATGTAAAATTTGGATCATCTGGACAGGTGAAATCAATCTTCAAATCAATGCAGTGAATGAGCAATTTATAATCTCTACATTCATACATCATTTTCTGCAAAAAAGAATGTCAAATTGGCTTTATCTATGCTAAACACACCAATTAGGAAAGAAGGAAAACACGACATTCACTAGCAGCCTTAAAAAACACACTCCTTTGCCATATTAAAGATTTCAATGTAATATTGAATCCTGATGAACATATTGACCCTTCTGTACCAAATAATAATGAAAATATTAGCTTTTAATAAATTCATAAGCTGTAAGAACCTCTCTGAAATCCTAACATCTGGTTCTTTATACACTTGGACATGAATGAGGCCAAAGGATAGAGTGTGGAAAAGACTAGATAGAAGATTATCTAATAACATATGGTGGCAGCATTTTCAATCCTCTCATATACAACCATTAGCCAAAGATCAGTTTGATTATAGCCCTTTAATCCTACACATTTTAGAAAATCCAAACTACTCTGTCCCGGGCCTAAACCTTTTAAATTCCTTAACTGTTGGATAAATCATCCTTCTTTCATGAAATTAACTGAAGAATCCTGGAACATACACAAATCTTTTTGGGATGAGCAAACTGGTTTTCAAACTAAAAAACTTAAAAATTGCTTTAAAGCAGTGGAATGCCAACATATTTGGCAACATTTTCACAGTAATTCAAAAATGTGAAGATTTACTAATTAAGGCAGAAGAAGATCTATAACTTTCAGAGAATCAGAACAATCTCATGGCTTTCAATCAGGCAAAAGAAAATCTTACCCAAGCCTTAGCAAACCAAGAATCTTTCTGGAAGCAAAAATCTAAAATTAAATTGTTAACTGAAGGTGATTCAAACACAAAGTTCTTTCACCACTCAGTTAAAAAGAAAGGATTACAAGTGTTAAATACTGTAATGGTGACTGGCTTTATGATCAGAACTTATAGAGAATGAAGTAGTAGCTTATTTCTCTAAACTCTTAACACAAGAAGACAATGATGAAACTGGAATCAACACAGCTTGTTTGATGGAAAATCTACCAAATTCAATCTAATACCATGAATCAAGAGTTAACAAAAACTGTAACTATGGAAGAAATGGTTGACACCATAATGAACACTAATGAAGATTGTGCCCCTGAACCAGATGGGTTTCCATGTCTGTTTTATCAAAAATGTTGGGACTACATGAAAGAAGATGTTCTACAAATTGTTCATGACTTTGTCAGTCTAACAAACTTCCCAAAGCCATCACTGCAACACTTACTGTCCTGATACCCAAAAAAAAATGTTTGCTCATCATTTAAATACTATAGACCAATTATTCTTTGCAATTTTTCTAACAAAATCTTCACTAAACTAATAGCCTATAGACTCAAGCCTTTAATGAATGGAATTTTAAGTCCTGAGCAATCTTTCTTTACCTCTGGAAGAGAACTCTCAGAAAATATACTTTTAATGCAAGAATTGGCAAGATACATTAATTTCAAATCCAAAGGCTACAATATGATAATAAAATTAGATGCCTTTGACAGGGTTTCCTGCACTTTTTTTTGTCAAAGCTCTTATCTAAAATGGGGTTTGAAGATAATTTTGGTAATCTAATCATTAAAAACATAAGTTCTGCATATTTTTCAGTATTAGTTAATGGAAACTCTTTTGGATTCTTCCCAGCTTAAGGGGTTTGAAGCAAGGAGACCCTTTATCCCCTTTGCTCTTTTCATTCTAATGGCAGAATCCTTTTCCAAATCACAGAACTTTTATTTTCAATATGCAAAAATACCTTATTACAAACTCCCAAAACATATGCTTAATGTCACACACCTATCCTTTGCTGATGACACAACAGTCTTTTTAAAATACACAAAGGCCAAAATTTAAAAAATCATGGGATCTGGCAAAAAAATCAACTATGAGAAATCATCTTTTCTAATATCCAAAACTGCCTCTCCAAGAATTTTAAACCAAATCAATTCAGAAAACCAAACAATTCAGGGGAAATTTCCTCTTAAATATGGAGGATCCCCAATTTTTATAGGAATTAATAAGAACTCACACTAACTTAACCTCCTAAACTCTATCAACTCAAAAATTTTACAATCATAGAACAAACTATTATCACAAGCAGGAAGAATGATCTTTATTTAACATGTCTTAGCTTCCATTCCACTTCACATCATAATAGTTCTTAAACCTAATAATCAAATCATCAAGCAAGTGCACAAGACAACAGCATGATTCTTTTGGAAAACCAAATCATCATCAAACCAATCTAGGAGAACATGGAGGTCATTTGACAAATTATGTTTTCCCTTTGATGAAAATGGTCTTGGTTTTAAAATTTTAAATCTAATGATAAAAAAAAAATCTTTAAAACTATGGTGGAAGCTACTTTTTATGGGCTAAGTTCATGTGGTCAACACCAATTAATCATCAAACAATAAAAACTTGGAAAAGAGTCAAAGAGGTTGATTATTTAGCCATAATACATACTCAAATCCAAATTGGAAAAGGATCAGTGTCATTTTGGGACTCCAACTGGATAGGTTTAGGACTCCCTATTTACAAATGGAATCCTGAAATAGATTTACCTTTTCCAAACCTTACAGTTGCTGAATTCTTATCTCAACCAACATCATTTCTGATTATATTTAAGAATCAATTTTCTAATCATATAATCCATAATCTTAGTAGCAATCACAAACTATTTTCTGATTATGAAGATAAGATGATTTGGAAACGTAATCCAAATGAAGTCTTCTCATTGAAGTCAACATATGAAATTATAAGGCCAAAAAGATTATAATAAAAAAAATATAGTCCTTCAATCATCCCTGGTCTAAAGTTTGTACAAAAAAATTAGCATCATGAATTAGAGACTGTTAAATAGGCTTATACCTTTCCCTGATGTTCTTGACGATTTCACATTCAATCTTCCATCAATATGTTATTTCTGTAAACATGATTCTGAGAGTATTCACCATTATTTTAATTGCTGCCATGTTATAAAAAAAGATATGGGATAGAATTGACATGGTTTTTGACATACCTACCCTTTCTTTTGAATACTTATGAGATAGATTATTTCATTATTGGAATCTAAAAATGGTGTCTCCTGGTTTTAATGATCTCATCAAGATTATACCATGCATATGTATCTGGTTCATTTAATGATCTAGAAAGAACTATTTTTTGACCAAATAAACCCAATGATGAGATTATATTCAGGAAAATCTTGTGGCAATTGAATGACATTTTGATTGGATTCAATATCCAATGTTTGTGAAATTTGATATCAGGGGTACCTAGGTTGTTCATATGCAGGTCTAAGAAAAACGTTGAGAGGAAAATCATTCACTAGAAAGATCCTGATCATTTCAAAACAGATTTTCCCTTAAAAATGGAAGTGCAGAGATTGCAATGGAAAGCTGGTAATATCAGTAGCTAAACAAATCACAGCAAGCAACAATCTTTAAGCAGAGGTCAAAGAGCTCCAATATGAGATTAAGGCAGCTCGAAATGTGGAATAAGAAACATCCAAATAGAATGTGATTCAGAACATCTGGTGAAGATAGTGAGAAGAGACTACCAAATCTCGTGGCAATGGCCCAATAATATTTGTCAAATATGGGATTTACTTCATCAAATAGACTGGTCCATTTCGCACGTTACAGAGAAGTCAACAACGCCGCGGATTCATTGGCAAAGATGGCTAGCACCAAAATGGTAAATTATTTTTTTGTTCATGCCCAAAGAAATAAAGGGGATGATTCTTCTTGCCTCGATCTATTTTCCTTATATTGGGAAATGGATTTAAACATTGTACTGAACTCCTTGGAGATAGTCTGATTCATCTTGATGCAATTTGTTTCCCTTATATTGAATTCTCATAACTTGTAACTTTATGTTTGAGACTATCCTTTGTAGAACAAGTTACTGCTCTCAAATTCTTTGTTTTACAGGTACTGCAAATTGGTTAGTAGTATGGAGCTGGCCTTTTGGATCACACTCAGAAGCTTTCAAAATGTTTCAACAGCTTGAAGATAGGAAATTCTGGAGATTGGAACACGAATAGATCCATGGAAGTGATGGTCTAATCTTCAAAACTCCATATTGCGGCTTTTTACACAAAGAATCCAGAGTGAATCTCTTCTGGGGAAGTGATTTGCAAGAGACTATTATGGAAGACCACCTCTCTTTGTTGATACAAGGGGGTGGAGGTAAAAATGTGGGAGGCCATAATAGATCTCGAAATGGGATTAGGGTTATATCCTTTGTTGGTATGGGGTTTGGAGACAAAGGGTATGGAATAGAGCTATTTGTGTTTAGTTATTCCACTTCAACATTTTTAGCTGCACATAGTTTGTTCACAAGACACAAATATGTACTCTCTTTGACTTATTCTTTTCATGGCCTGGAGAGCCTAATATATACCCTATCACTTCAGTGAGTTTAATTTTATTTTTTTAAAACACAATTCAATTTAGATATGATCAACCCATAAGTATAATCGCCGAAGAAACAGTTGATTACTACTCCCTCTGTCTCAACTGAATTTGCACTCTTACTTTTTTAACACTATTCCCTATCAAAGTTTAATGGCATATTTAAATAAATATATGAACAAAAATATTATCGTATATAATATTATTCAATTCTTCGTAACAAGTAGTTTTTAAATATTAAGTTTCTATTACTTGTTATTATACGTAGGTAAATATATTAACGGTCAAATATATATTTTGAACAGCGTAAAAAAAGTAAGTGTGTAAATCTAGCTAGGATGGAGGGAGTAAATAAAACCCACATGAATACATGATACGATGGTCCAAAATAGAATACGGTGCCACCCAGTTTGGGTAAGTGTTGGATCAGCTGGAGGGTTTAGAATTTACAGCACCCGTGGCCAATGCGTATAATTGTTGACACATGACATGAAACCAATTGCCTCCTATTTTACATGTCCTGTCTAGCTACCTCTTTTGTAAATTTGCACAGATGCTAATGATCCTTAATTAACATTACTTCTCTGAAGTTGTTTAAAAAAAACAAATTTTAGGAAACAAGGTTCTGTTTTGATACTTGAAATGAGAATAAGGCCATGTTCAATTCAGTTGAAACAGATCTGAGTTGAGCTGAGGTGAGCTGAGCTGAGATGAGCTGAGTTGAGTTGAGAAAAGATGAAAAAAGTTAAGAAGAAATGAGTTGAGTTGATTGGAGCTGAGCTGAGTCAAGAAGAATTGAGAAGAACTGAGAAAAGTTGAGAAACACTGAATTGAGTTGAGTTGAGCTTATTGAAGTTGAGTTGAGCGGAGCGGAGCTGAACTGATTGTTGCTGAACTAAACTGAATCAATTGTAGATGAACTAAACTGAATTAATTGTCGATAAACTTAAATGAACCAAAATGGACTAAACTAAATCAAAATTAAATGAATCGAATCTAATTAAACTAAACTGAGTCAAACTGAATTGAAATGAATCAAATTGACTGAATCATACTAAACCGAACTGAACAAAACTAAATCAAACTGAACTGAACTAAAACAAATTGAACTAAATTGAATTAAAATGAATCGAACTACATCAAAATGAATCCAATTGGATAAAGCTGAAGTGAAATAAATCACACTAAACTAAACTGAAGCAAACTGAATTGGTTTGGTATAAAAGAACATAACTGAATTAAACTTAACCGGAACGAATCAAATTGAACTGAATCAAACTGAACTGAACTAAATAAAACTTAACTGAACAAAAATTAATTAAAAGAAGATAACAATTAAATTATATTACATATGAATAATTAGTCATTTTGAGGAAATTTACAATTAATGAGTCAAACTGAAATTTAACATTATGAAAACATTGATAATAATAGACCTAAACGAGCGCATTTTTATAAATCACCTCAATTCAACTAACCCGACCAGAACGATACAAGAACTAAATTCAATTGAAATGAACTAAACTCGACCAAATTGAAAAACATGAATGGAGATAAAGTGAATTGAACAAAATTTAAATAAATATAAATATACATAACTAAACTTTATTTAAATAACTTTAAATGCTAAAGAAACTTGAACTTGAATAACAACATAAACAACTAATTTGAATCAAAATGAATTTAGATGAACTGAACTGTTTAGAACCAAAAAGAACTGAATTCAACATAAATGGAAGGAATAGATTGACCTAGACTAGCTATATCATAGTGAAAAACATTAATAATTGACATAAATGAGCGCATCTTTATGAAATTAGTTTATCTGAACATAATTGAACTAAACTACATACAATTGAACTTAACTTAACTTAACTTAACCATGTTGAAATACAGGAAAGGAAATGATTTAGTTGAACTAAAATTAAACATCTATAATAGTATGTATGATTTTCATAATCACAATAATTATAATAATTCATACATTCAAATATGAACATTTACTATAACTTTGTTATTTAAAATAGATTAAAGAACTTTCTAAATTAAAAATATTTGAATGGAGTTGAAAGTAAACGATATGAAATTGTTAAAGGTGGGCTGAGTTTATTGGAGTTGAGAAGAGGTGAGAGGAGTTGAGAAGAGATGAGAAGAGTTGAGTTGATTGGAGCTGAGCTGAGTTGACAAGAGCGGAAAAGAGTTAAGTTGATTGAAGTTGAGCTGAGTTGAGAAGAGATGAAAAAAGAAGAGGTAAGTTGAGTTGATTGGAGCTAAAATAAGTTGATCTGAACAGTATCTAACGCAAATAGTAATACTTGCCTATTTATATTTTGCCTAATGTTGTGATAGGTTTAAGGTGGATATGTCTGAGTGTATCATATTACAGTATATTTTATTGGTCTGACATGGTGAAAGGTGTACATTTTACACATTTATACTAAAACTCCACATTTATTTACATTACTTTCTGTCATCACATTCTTAAACTTATTTTAATTAATTCATTTTATCACTTATACAATATTTATTTAAATTTATTTTATTAAACTTGAGGGGGGATACGGTAATATGAATTAAAATATATGGATACAATGAATTTATCCTAAAACACACTACAATAAAGATTCTATATTTTTGTTTTATTTCATTTTTATTGTCAACTAGGGGTATTTCAATCATTTTCCCTCCTTTCTTAAATGACGTCATTTTGATTTGAAGGTGATTCCCTTTGTTTTCTAAAACGTCATTTTAGTGTTATATGTTTTCTTCCCCCTCAGTTTCTGGTTTTCTTCACCAGGTTGCAGAGGTGGTGATATTTACAGCGGTTCAATTATCCTTAGGTTGTGTGGCTGCTCCTCATCGTGCTCGCGGCCATGTGGACGTCGAATGAGCTTCTTCGGTTCTTCCGCCGTGAATAGCATTTCCCGTTTCTTCCAACCTAACCCTAGCACAACAATCCAATTTCACATCGTCTTCTCCCTCGTTCTCTTTGAGCCGGTGTTTTTGGTCACATTTCTCTTATTGATTAACATATCTGTGAAGAAGCACCTCCTTCGCGACCTCTATATTTAAATATATTTTAGAGGCTTTACCATGGTTAATGATGTGTGGGTTCCACTAGCTGCCTCGAGAAGGTGATGTAATCAAGTAACTTCGTTATGTACGTGTGCAGGTTAATTAATGAGAGAGATACCATGTTTTGTGTTATGTGCCATGATCTGCTTGACCTTTGTTGATATATATATATATATATATATATATATATAACTTGCCTGGTCTACCTTATCTAAAGGCAAGAATGAGTAGCGATTACTTTGCTAAACTAAGACAATTTGCCCAATCAACGAAGACCTGAACACAAATACACCATTAGACGGAAAACCACAGAAATAGAGGAAATCAACACTTACCACGATGCCTCATAATCGGACCATGATCCAAATATAGGAGTGTGATAAACGGGCAGGTACTCAAAGAGGCAGAGTGATGCAAATGTCAAGACTACTACCACCATAGATAATGATATGTCAAAATTGATCTGACATTCAAAGAATATATTTGGGATCCACTAAGTGACATAGCAGGTCCTATAACTAGGGCAATAATGAAGCTTAGAGATGTGGTTTTGAATGCTTTGATTGATCAACTTCATGATGAAGAGTTGAAGAATAAATCGACAAAGTGTTGGATTGATTGTTCAAGCTTGTCGAGGAATTAAAGGCTGTGAAGAACACTATACTCTTTTTCCTACTGAGTATTTTAATGAGGTAGTGTGAACGTTGTAAATTATTTAGTTTTGTTCATGTGGGCTATGGAAGAGTTTAATTTTGGCTATCAGTCTAATTAGGGTTTAGAATATTCAGTTTTGATCTGAATAGAATTAGATTTTGCAAGATTGGATAAGATTGGATAAGGAAATATTTATTCAAGACTTAGCTTGGATAAATTGGGCCATATCACCTTTTATTTTAGGTATTTTTATTTAGATATGGTTTTAGCTTCTTAAAGCCGACATGGGCCTTTCAAGAATTATCGAATCCTGCTATGTTTATGCTTGTAGAGGTCGAACCTTAAACCTATCAATAGGGGAGGCCATTCACAATATTACTCACCAATTTCACTATCGTATATTAAGATTTTAAAGTTATACTCAATTTCTTGCGAGCAATTTCATTGTTGCTTAATCATGCGGGCTAGTTAAGTATCAATACCTTTCATTTATGAGCTAATCATGTGGGCTACCTAGTGAGCAAATTTTTGAATTGAGAGCCAATCTTGAAGGCTAGTTGGTGACCAATTTGTAAGGCTTTATTAGGGTTTGCAAGTTCCCTTAATACGGTTAAAAAATCAATCAAACTCTACAATCCAGAGTCTTCGCAAGGAGATTCATATCATTTGGTATCAGAGCAAAGCGAGAGATCCTTGGCCAAAAAATTTCATCAGGGTTTTGAAGTTTTGCATTATTTATTTTCAAATTTGTATCAATTCATAAACTATTTCATGTCATATTTTTAACTGTGTTTTGTTTGATCTTTTTAAACAGGGAGATTGAATCTAGAGTCGATGGACGTAGAAGGGTCCGAGAGTTAGAATACTTCAGTATTACTATCTATCTTCACCTTCGTTAATCGAGTCACAAGGACATCGAAGGGTCTGAGTGTTAACAAGTATAATCCGTCTTCACCTCCCAGTCAGTTTCGTAGTTTTTAGGTAGCTTATACAGTTTATGTGCTTGATATTTTTTATCCACTCTTCTAAAAGTTATTGCATGCTCATATTCCTATTTTTTTCTTTATCGTTCTTTGATTTTGTGAGGTTGAATTTTTTTTCTTGAATTCTTGATTACACCTTATACAAAATAAAAGAGTCTTTGTGTCGTTTTCCAGATAAAGTGTCATATTCTTGATCCTTACGATCTTGAATACCTCAAAGTTTATTTGAATCGAGAGGAAGTTTTCTCAGATTTCTTATCCTAAAACTCTTTAAAGATAGGCAGTTTTTGTTCAAAATTTTTTGATAGTAGTAACGATCGATACAAATCATACGAAAGTGATTTTAGAATTCAAAACCTAACTTACTACTACAATGAAACTCTCTTAAAATAAGTGTTTTACATGGTTTGAAAGTAAAATTTCTAAAGTGATTTCTATATTCAAAAGCACATCCAGGATCCTATCCTAAACGAAGTAAAGATATCATGCACAAGCTCTCACTCTACCTCCACAGCTACACCTCTTAGGGTCATTAGTTTAGGGTAAGCTCCTTTCTTAGTGAAGTTTCATCGCCAGTATTTACCAAGTGGATTTTTAGTGATCACATAAAATAAATAGCCACATGATGTATCCATTTTATATGCATAATTTAGTACTATTTTGGGTCAATTTGTGCTCTTTTATTATCGAGAGCTTGTGTTTTACCTTGAAATTCTATTAGGAGGAGTAACAGCAACTTTATACTCTTTTACCTCTTCTAAGTGGATTTTACAAGACAAGGGAAGAACACAGAGGAAATGAAGACCGGAGGCCATTGAAGATCACACTTTCGAAGACTTTTAAAGACTTGTTTCGAAGACATGAAGACCAGAGGCCATTGAAGACCATTTTTGTAGCCATTGAAGACTTGAAAATTGAGAGGAATTGCTATGCAGATGATTATATACCACACGAAGAGGAAAAGGACACAATGCAAAATTCTAGCACCCGTTGCGAGTCGCGACGGCACCCGTTGCGAGTCGCGACCAACGGGTGACCAGAATTTCACCTTATCTTCTTTGCACTATAAATAACACTCTATTTCCTCTCATTCTTATTCATCATCTTCTACATTTTTGGTACCCATTTTTAACCCTAGTTTATTCCATTTTCATCTTTGAATTCTCTTGTATTATGTTTGGTTGTTTAGCATTGATTAGTATGAACTCTTGTAGCTAATCTAATTCTTGGGAGCAATTGATTGAAGCTTCCAAGCTTATGTAGCAAGATTCCATGTTTGCTCATTTATGAACATTTATTGGAGAGCATTTATCATGCCATTAATGTTGTGTTTTATCTCATTTATACCATGGGTTGTTTGAGTATATGAAATGTTTGTAAGATTGAAATGTTAGGGTGTTAGGAAAGTTGTAAATTTCCCAAGAGCATGGATTTAGAACTTCTTGTGTATAATGTGTGATAATCCTTGCTAGATGAGTATGTTGATGTGGTTTGTTCTCGTATTTGTCATATAGGTGCAAAGAAAGGTTGAACCTTGAATGTTGTTTGTTCTTAGTTTAATCTAATGAATGCTTTGTTTGGTTCAATGAAATGTATATTTGGTAGAAGGCTTTTTATTATCAAACCTCTTGTCCTTTGGGTGAAATGCCATTGATGAAATACCCCTATGGTCGTTGTTTGTCTAGGGTGATCATCAATGAGGTTTGCAAATGGTCGTTGTTTGTCTTTGCAAACTACTCTTAAGGAGGAACGAATGTTGATCTTTGAATGGGACATGATACATTCCCCATAGACATTAAATGTAGTTGAATGAGCGAATGAATCAATGAGCTATATGAAGTTTGGAAGTGGAAATCGATTGCCCCCAAGGCTCCGTTAATTATAATTTACAACGTATCTTTAGTTGTATTGCATGATTAGCATAGTTCTCTTGCTTTCTAGTTGTTGTATTTCAATTTCATAATTTAGGATCAAACCAACCAAACCCCCCCCATTGTTTACATGCTTTTATATATATATATATATATATATATATATATATATATATATATATATGTCTATGTATGTAAATGTCTAGTATGTCTTCTCCTATATATGATTTAACACTTGAAAAGATCCCTCTTCTCGTGGACGACCCCGACTTGCCATTATCTACTTTATTGTAGATAGGAAGCATTTAGGGCTTAAAAGGATTAAGTTTGAGAGGTACGGCGACAACCTCTCAAATTTTGGCACCGTTGTCGGGGAAGAGGCATTTATTTTTAAGTGTTTAGGTGTATTTGGTTGCATATTAGCTAGTTGTTTTTATTTTCCACTCCTTGGTGGTTGTTTTAGTTAGGAGTAAGTATTGCTTGAATTATTGGTGAATTTTTATCGAGAATCCTTGCAATATGATTTCGAACTTTAGTTAGGAGGGAACTCATGATGAGAATAGAGAGTCAACAAGAAAGGTTTTGTAGGATGTGTCATTCCGACCATCCTACCGAGTCTTGCCATTTGTTGAGGGAAGAGCACTGTGAGAGAGAGAGAACCCTTGGTTTCCAAAATCACTGGTATTATGAAGAGTGGTATCCATACCACAATTCTTACAATGAAGAGGTAGGAGATGTTGGTTTTCAAGGGCAAGAAGCTCAAGAATGGTATCCATACCACAATTCTTACAATCTGGAGTGTAGTGGTAATCCGGATTGATGGTATGAGGATGAGCCGGAAAACCAACAATGCGAGCAAAATAGTTGGCCATCACCACCTTATACCATACCCCAAAACCAAACCAAGAAGGAAGTTCAAGTTTGACACGTGAGGAAGTCATGAACACAATAGCAAACTTGAACACCTTTACTAGTAAGGAGCTAGACACTCGGCTCCCCTCTAGTGTTGAGCCTATTGAGGGGCATGCGAGGAGTATATTGGAAGCGTTGGCCTAAATGGAAGCTCGTGATTCTGAAAATACACCATCTCAAGTCGAATTCGAGGATTCGGTGAGTAAGGTCACCATGGGAAATGAGTTTGAGTTTCAAGGGGATGAGGGGTTGGTTGTTGAGGATGAAAAAATGGAGGAAGAGGTGATTGTGCTACATTCATTATCATCGTCACCCCTTCTCCCACCTAGTGAACCAACTCCACATTTTTTGGAAGTTTTGAGGGAGATAAGAGAGGATCCAAAAGACATTCCCAAGCTTCCTAACCACCCAACTCCCTTCAAACCATCTCCACCTCCACAACACTTTCCTCTTCAAAGTTTTGTACCCCCATATCTCTACTTTTGGATGCTCATGGTGAAGGCGTTCAAACCTTCACCATATGGATAGCATTAGGGTCATGCCAATGACCTTAAAAATACGGAGCTTCTCCGGAGGCAACCCGAGCTTTTAAGTTAGGTTAGTGTCTTTTTCTTTTCTTGAAAAAAAAATCCTCAACCATGTCCTCAAACCCTTAACCAAAACCACAAGAATACCACCAAAATCCACCACCAAAAACCGCTACTAAAACCACCATCTAGAAGTACTACTAGTTGTTGTCTTTTGTGAGTGTTGATCGGGATTTGTATAGTTGTGGCTTCGTAGTGGATGGATCAAAGTTTCATGTTGGGCGGAGTTCAAGAACATGGAGGAGAGAACATTCATTGAGAAGTGAGCATTGCCATCACTGGGAAGGACCTTCAAAGTCCAAATTGTGAGTATTTTTTTTCTTTCTCCCTTATTTCTTTATCTTGTCCTTTTCACATTGAGGACAATGTGTATTTCAAGTGTGGGGAGGTAAAGAGAAATATATCTCATTGTATTGTATTGTAGTGTGCATATGCTCCACTTTGATTAGTATTGTTTGGAAAAAAAATGAAAAAAACAATTCCCGCTAAGTTGAAAACCCGAGAGGGCAACTTAGGCAAAAGTGGGAGGCCCGGATAGGTTGAAAACCTGAAAGGGCGACCTATGCAAAAATAAGAGGCCAAATGGTGAGGAAAAAGGTGAGGGTGAGCATTGAAAAAGAAAAATGTGTGAAGTTAAGATGAAAACCCGAGAGGGCTCCTAGGAAAAATGAGAAAAAATGAGAGAAATTGAAAAAACAATTTATGCTTCTCTTGATTTGTCTATTGAGTGGCTTTTTTGGTGGAGTAAGTTAGATGGAATTATATGTATACCTCACTTTTGTTATGGTTTGTTTGTTGTTAGATTATCTTAGGCTTTGGGATGTGAGAGTGTGAGAAATTCTTATGTTTTGGGGGGTTAGGGTAGTCTAGGAATATGATGTTGGCTGTTTTGAGAAAACTTTTACATGCAAGTTTACGTTTTGATCTTTGTTTGTTCTTGTTTACTCGAGGACGAGTAAGGTTTAAGTGTGGAGAGATTTGATGAGACGTCAAATGCATGTATTTTCCAAAGCATTTAACACTCTTTTATCATATTTTTGTAGTAAGATTGCTAGATTTATGTAGGTTTACATGTTAAGGGGTTTAGATGACCATTTTCGGTTTTTATATCTAAATCCTTCATTTTGTAACCTATGTTTAGTCTAATGGATTTTTGGTCCTTACGAGCATCTAGATTCCTTTTTGTAAGCTTAATTTGTAGATTGATTGTGAGCACTTAGGAGTGGTTTAGTGAAGGCCATTCGAAAGGATGGTAGAAGATGGAAGGCCACTCACAAAGTGGTAGAAGATAAAGTGAAGAAAGGAGAGCAAAGCAAAGGGTGAAGAATGATCTATGTTTTGAAGCAGAGTTCTGAGAATTTTCCGAGATAAATTAGCCTCCAAGAGTTGTATCATTGGATTCCTCTTCTCGAGTACTATAAAATCGATTACAAGAACTCCCAAAACGAATCAACGGTTCACCCGGAGGAAGCAAAACAAAATGGGACTTTTTCCGTTGCGACTCGCGACGAGTATGTCTCGACTCACAAAATGTTGACCTGAGAGCTCAAAAATTTTCTGATCTGGTCACGACTCACGACAGAGGCGTCGCAACTCACGATAATTGGCCTGTAACTTACTTTTTACTCCCTTTTTTCTTGTACTATAAATAGCTTTTCACCCCCTTCTTCCCCAAAACTTTTAAGCCCGACTTGGGGGCTCCAAAACCCTAGTTTTTGACCATTTTCTTCCATTTCTTCTTCTTTCTTTGTAGATCTTTGTTCTATGTTATGGGTTTTGATTATCTAGCTTAGTTTTGTACTTGGAAGCAATTGATTGAGGGTTCTAAGCCATATCTTGAGAACTCTATCTATTTATCTATGGCTTTTACTATTGTGCATTTATTGAGATTTGAGTGTGAATTGTTAATGGCATTGATATTGTTGGAAGATTGAGTATATGAATTGCTTGTATGATTACTTGTTAGGGTTGGGAGAAAGTAGCTAATTCTCCCCTCTTTTAATGTGGAATCCAAGAGCATGAGTTAGAGTTTCATAATAATGTTTATGTGTTGATAATTGCTAGATGAATGTGATTATGTTGAACTCGTTGTCATGTTTGTTTTAGGTAGCAAATGAGAGAAGTCTACGAATGTCAATTTTTCTTGACTAATCTTGTGTAAATGCATGAATTGGTTAAATGCTTAGACACAGTGTAGTGTTTATAAGTGTTGCCAAGCTTGTTGATTCTTCGTGCCCAATGCCACCAATGGGATACCCTTAGTCGTGTTTCGACTAAGGGAGTCATCGGTGAGGTTTGACAAGAGATGTCGAATCCACTCTTGCAAACTACTGACTAAGAAGGATAAAAGATTTATCTTCACAATAAGTAGTGGGAGTAGTGAATAGATTGTTTCACTCGTTCTTGAAGCATTTGTTATTTAGTATTCATTTGTTCTTGATGCTATGTTTTACCTCATTTATGCCATGGGAGGTTTGAGAATAGGAAGTGTTTGCATGATTGGAGTGTTAGGGTGTTAGGAAAGTGATGAATTCCTTAGTTCCTTTGCATGAAAATCTACAAACATGAACTTAGAACTTCTTGTGTATAATGTGCGGTCATTCTTGCTAGATGAGTATGTTAATGTAGTTTGTTCTCATACTTATCCTATAGATGCAATGAAAGGTTGAACCTTAAATGTGATTTGTTCTCGGTTTAGCCTAATGAATGCTATGTTTGGTTAAATGGCTATGTCTTCGGTAGAAGGCTTGTTGTTGTCAAATCTATGGTCTTTTGTGTCTAATTCCATTAATGAAATACCCCTATAGTTGTTGTTTGTCTAGGGTGATCGTCAACGAGGTTTGCAAATGGTCGTTGTTTGTCTTTGCAAATTAGTATTAAGATGGAATAAATGTTGATCTTCCATTAGCATTCCCCATAGGTAACGAATGTGATAGGATGAGTGAATGGCTCAATGATCTATTGTGCTTAAGCGCTTGAGAAAATCCCTCTTCTTTGTGGACGACCTCGACTTTCCGCTATCTACTTAGTTATAGATAGTAAGCATTTGGGGCTTATAAATTTAACTTTGAGAGGTACGGCGATGACCTCCCAAATTTTACGGATACATCTTAGTGACCATTTTACGGATACATCTTAGTGACCATTTTGCGGATACATCTTAGTGACCATTTTGCAGATACATCTTCATCGCCGTACCATTTTGAGAGGTACGGTGACCCCCCTCCTAGTGACCATTTTGTGGATACATATTCATCAATGGAATGTCAAATCGAGCATGAAAATGAGCATCCGAGAGGGGAACCTCACCATCTTCCTCTCCAAGGGCGAGCCCCTCCTCTTCACCAAAGAGAAATCCCTTTGGGGAAACCTTTGTTGAGAGACATCATAGCCCCCAACCTCGATCAACAACCGATGTGCATCGAGTATCCCATGGTTGGTCCAAACGGCCATTTTGAGCTAAAGACCGGGTTCATCAATATGCTACCTGTCTTCCTTGGTAGGCAAGGGAAGAATGCTAACAAACACCTCACCGAGTTTCACTTCTTGTGTGGTGGTACGGTCCCCCATGGAGTGGATGAAGAGTTCTATAAGTTGAAGGCCTTCCCGTTCACACTAAGGGATGGAGCAAGAGACTGGCTCCACTACCTACCGCTCAAGAGCATTAAGAGTTGGCTTGATATGAAGACAAAGTTTCTAGCCAAGTACTTCCCAGCCTCGAGGTCCGCCGCCTTGAAGAAGGACATAAGCAACATCCTTCAGTGGCATGAAGAATCTCTCTTTGACCATTGGGAGAGGTTCAAGAAGCTTCTTGAAAGTTGCCCTTACCATGGTTATTCGGAGGGGGATTTGGTGTATTACTTCTACAATGGCCTTCTTGATGAGGACCAAAACTTTATTCGAGGCAATGCAATTGTACGAGGAGCTAGTGGAAGAATTGCAAAACTTTAGATCAAGGGCCGATTTGAGAAGGAGAAATCCAATGCCCGCGAGTGACTCTTCCAATAGTGGGAAGTTAGAGGAAAAAGTTTCAGCTCTTGCATCCATGGTGAAATCTTTGATGACAACGCCCGGAAATGCGCCACATGTTAAATCATGTGAAATTTGTTACTCAACGCACCCTACGGACACTTGCCCTACTTTGCAAGAAGACTACATTAAAGAGGTGAGTGCCATGGGGTATCAAGGGAATCAATGATACCAAGCCAACCAAGGGTATCAAGGTGGCCAAGGCTACCAAGGTCACCAAGGCTACCAAGGTCACCAAGGCTACCAAGGTCACCAAGGCTACCAAGGTCACCAAGGCTACCAAGGTCACCAAGGCTACCAAGGGTATCAAGGGTACCAAAACCGGCCGTACAATTCGGGGAATTGTGATAACCCAAACCTCCGGTATGGAAACCCTCAAGGGAGCCAAAATCCTCAAAAAAATATAGGCCACCTCAACAACAATTCCGAAGGCTCCAAGACAAACCCCGAGACCAAGGGGAGAGCTTGGGGCTAACAAAGGATAAGGTGATGCATGCCATTCACCGATTGGGCATGTGTGCGGGAAAAAGTGAAAATTTCCAAGATGAAGCCAAGACGAGCATCAAAAACTTGGAAACTCAAGTGAGCCAAATAGCTCAAGTGGTGAATCGGATAGAGGCCGAGAAAAAGGCAAACTTCCCTCTCAACCGGAAATTAATCCTCAACAAAATGTGAGTGCCATCTCATTAAGAAGTGGAAGGGAAGTGAAGGAGCCCCAAGCAAGAGTTTTTGTTGAGCGGAAGGTTGAGAATGAAGAAGATCATGAGAAGAAGGCAGAAGAGTTGGCCACAGAGAGCCAAGGAGAAGAAACAGAGGTGGAGACATTTGTGCCAAGACCGGGATCAAACCCTGAAACCTCATCCCCACCTTACAAGAAATCATGAGGGGCGAAGATCCCTAGCTATGTGCTAGAACCACCGTTTCTGGAGGCACTAAAGGATAAGAGGACCAAGCAGGACACCAAGGACATCTACAAAGTCTTCCGTAGATGCGAGGCAAATATCCCACTCTTAACGGCTCTAAATCAAGTTCCTAGGTATGCTAAATTTCTTAAATAATTGTGTACCGTCAATAGGAAACAATAATTGAAAAGTAAGAAAAAGAGTGTGCAGAGTGAATGTGTCTCCATCATTTTTTATAATGAGATGCCCCCTAAATGTGATGATCCGGGAATGTTTGCAATCTCTTGTGAGATAGGAGGCAAATGTGTTAAAAAGTCCATGTTAGACTTAGGTGCTTCAATCAATGTGATCCCATATTCCTTGTATGAAAGTCTAAATCTAGGCACTTTGCACAAAACAGGGGTTGTTATCCAACTAGCCGATCACTCTAGCATATACCCGAATGGTATTGTGAAGGATGTGTTGGTGAAAATGGATTCTTTAACATTCCCCACTGACTTTTATGTTCTTGAGATGGGAGGTAACAGTAGCTCTAAACCTATCCTTTTGGGAAGGCCATTTCTAAAGACTTCAAGAACCATAATTGATGTGCATAGAGGAACATTGACCATGGAATTTAAGGGGCAGAGGGTAGAATTTGACACTAATAGTTCTATTGATCACCCTAGTAGATATCATTCTTGCCAAACTGTTCATGTTATTGATGATGAAGGGTAAGATGAAATTGAGCCTAGAAATGGTAGTTCCTTAAATGTTTCCATAGATGATGTTGTGAGTGATAATTTGATTTCTAATGTTGTTAGTACTAACTTGAAGGAAAGCAACAGCAAATGCACTCTTAGGGACGCATCATCCGACCCTTTTCGTGTATCCGTGGGTAAGCCAGTAAGGGTGTTTTTCCCTCATTCTCTTGAGAAGACTTCAGTGGAAAAGTGCAAACCACCACCTAAAGCTCTCAAATGTGCATCCCTTGGAGAAGGAGAGATACCCCCGAATGCTTACGTGCTTGAGATCACCATGGAGCAAAAAGGTAAGTTATTGGAGATATTAAGGGAATATGAAGAGACCCTAAGCTACTTGGAGGAGGTTTTGTTGGGGGAAAATGCAAATCCCGATTGTTTTGACCCTGACCGAGGAAAAGGGACCAATCATCTCTATTTATTTTGTGAGTAAGCTCCAAGAAGAGGAGTAATTATTGCCAACAACGTTAAATAAACTTGATTTTGATCATCCGGATCGTCATTCGTGACTTTCTATTGATGTTGTTTGGTTTTGAATTTTTATCATTAAGCTTCATTGTTTTGCTTTATGCTTTTCACGGGTTTCTTTCTCCATGATTTTGTAGCAATTTTGGAGCCTAGGCACTGGAATTTTGAAGGGGGAAATGCTTGGAGTCAAGAAGGAAAAACTTGGACAAAAGAAGGAATCCAAAATTTTTTTTCTAAGTACCAGGTTGGTACCCGTCACGAGTCGCGGCCAAATCATTGCGGTCGCGACAAGGTCAGTAATTTTGGGTAAAATTTCACCATCGGATGCCACTTTCCGCGAGACATGATTACCTCGCGAGGCCTCATCGCAAGTTGCAACCACATCGTCGCGAGTCGGGACGGGCTCAGAAATCTTATGTTGAAATGGAAATCTCGGACTCCACTTTTTGCGAGCCACGATGGCCTCGTGAGTGCCTCGTCGCGAGCCCTCGAAGTGTACCCCATTGAGCCCTCGAAGTGTACCTCCTCAAGCCCTCAAAGTGTACCCCCTTGAGCCCTCGAAGTGTACCCCCTCGAGCCCTCGAAGTGTACCCCCTCGAGCCCTTGAAGTGTACCCCCTCTAGCCCTCGAGGTAGCAAAACCTCGACTCGAGCCAACCCCTTCGAGACATCACCACCCCTTCGAGACCGCAAAAACCTAAACCTTCGAGCCGAACCTTAAGTCCATCATTCCCTCGAGACCATAAGCCCTCGAGACCTCGAGGCCACAAGCCCTCGAGACCTTGATGCCATTAGCCCTCGAATCCAGTCCCTTGAGACCATAAGCCTTTGAGATCTCGAGGCCACAAGCCCTCAAGACCTCGAGGCCACTAGCCCTCAAATCCATTCCCTCGAAACCATAAGCCCTCGAGACCTCGAGGCCACAAGCCCTCGAGACCTTGAGGTCACTGGCCCTTGAATCCATTCCCTCGTCATTCTTCCCTCGAGGCACCACCTCGAGACACCAAACCATTTGAGACCTCGAAGCCACCCCTCGAGACCATTCCTTCACTAGCCCCTCGAGACCTTGAAGTCACCCCTCGAGACCATTCCTCCACTAGCCTCTCGAGACCTCGAACCCACCCCTCGAGACCATTCCTCCACTAGCCCATTGAGACCTCGAGGCCACTAGCCTCTCGAGACCACCCTCTCGAGACCACCTCTTCTAGACATACCCCCTTGAGACCTCAAGGTAGCAAGGCCTTGACTCGAGCCAAACCTAAAGTCAATCATCCTCTTGAGGCCAGCTCTCGAGACTAGCATCTCGAGACTAGCCTCGAACTCTCGAGGTATGATCGTTCATCCTCGAGCCTTGCCAAACCTGATGCCCCTCGAGACCACCCATCGCGAGTCGTGACGAACACATCGCGAGTCACAAAGGTCATACGAATCTGCATTAAAAAGATGGGCTAAACCCATTTTTCCACTAACACGTCCACAGTCTTTCATCTTCTCCCACTACTCTTTCATCTTCTCCACAAGCGCCGCCACTCGCCACTCGCCACCACCACTCGCCGCTGCTGCTCACCACCACCGCCCTCCGCTGCCGCTCCACCACTCACAACCACCACTCCATACCCCATCCTTTCTTCTCAACCTCCACCCACAAATCAAAAACAAAAAAAAATCATTGAAGAACACAAACCCTAGAATTTGGGGGTTTTGTCACTTTGAGCAATTCAATTCCGAATTGATTGTGGGCTTCCTCTTTTCTTCTTCCTACGCATCTTGGTGGTACATTTCTTCACTTTATTGAGCTTGAATTGTGATGATGAATGTCTACTCTATTTTTTTTATGGATATTGTGTAGATTATGTGCTATGCCTTAGGAAATTGAATTGTTGGATAGTGGTTGATTTTGGTGAATAAATTATGCATGTAATTCAATTTGTTGGGTATTGTGTGCATATTTTGTGGTTGCTTTTTGGATTGTGTTATGCTTGTTTAAGTTGGGATTGTATGCATTTGTGTTGTTATGGCTGAGAACAGATTGTGACTTATGCTAGATAGGAGGCATGTTGGCCCTTGATTCAACATGGTTGTTGTTTGGAAAAACTGTTGTTGTGCTTTGCGATGTTATTTTTCTTAGGGTAGTTTAG
This sequence comes from Rubia yunnanensis, assembly GCA_037428765.1. Taxonomy (NCBI): domain Eukaryota; kingdom Viridiplantae; phylum Streptophyta; class Magnoliopsida; order Gentianales; family Rubiaceae; genus Rubia; species Rubia yunnanensis. Next base: position 58,052,997 of record CM075066.1, read on the forward strand.
CCATGGGTCATGAATGTTGACATTGTGAATATACTATTGGTGGCTAAGCTAGTTGGGTACTACTATGGTTTTGAGATATAGCATATTGATTTCAACTATGTGAGAACTTCATTGACTTGAGAATATGGGCTTATTGGAAATAGTATGGATTGTATATGCAATTGTGTTTAGAACATGAACTAGGTGACTTGATTTTGGTTCGTCTTGTGATGATGAACTAGTTTAAAATTGAGTATGAATTTGCAATATTGCATTTACATATATTCCTGTGCGTTTGACTTGTTTATTGTGATTGTTAGATATGGCCCCCACGAAGAAACTTAGGGCTCCCCCACGAGGTGGGTACACTACCGATCCACCTCCACCTCCCACACTGGCTCCGAAACCGAGCCCTATACCTCCCCCTACAGATAGGTACATGGATTTTACTTGGATCACCGGGTCCTATGCGGAGAGGTGAGAGGCCTGGGAAAAGTGCCAACTCAAGGAGACTAGCTTTGTCGATGTGCCCACATTAGATGCCCTCAGCCTCACTCAGCCTGTGAGATGCCTCCTCGTAAAAGGGGGAATGGAAGGGTTTATGAGTAGGAGCGCGCTCTCTTACCGGAGGTACACATTGGAGTTCTTGTCCACGATTCGTATGAGCAGTATAAGGGGTGATCAACCCTGCGAGACGTACATTGCTTTTCACTTAGATGATATATCTAGGAAATTGACCGTCTTGCAGATTGAGGATGACTTTGGATTTCACACGACCGAGATACGGACCAGGCTGGACCCACAGGCCCAGGAGCGATCAATAGAGGATGACATGCATTTTTGGAATGTCATCAATATGATTCCGAAGAACTCCAACGATAAGAGTAGTGCCATTATCCACCCTGTACTCCATTATGTGCACCGACTCTTGCCTGGCACAGTACTTTGCTCCACCGAGCCGATGAATGTGCCAGACAATGACATTCACTTTCTATGGAACTTAATGAGTGAGGGGCCAGGATATGGGCTGTGGGCAGAATTGTGGATGAAGAGAATAATGGAGGTGGCTGGAAAACCCAAGGGAAAGATCATGGTTAGAGGCATGATAGGCCTTTTAGCAGAGTACTTGGGATTGGTTCCGCCAGCTGACTTTCCACGCTTAGGGAGGCGGACGTCCTATCTTATCACCATTGAGAGGCTAGTTAGATTTGAGATGCTTAGTGTCACACGGACCACGGGGCTCTTCCAATGGTTGTATAGTGCGAGGAAGGTCACATTCATGACACTTCCTCAGCAGAGCGAGACGAAGCTAGAATTTGACACACCTCTGGGAGATTTGGCGATTTCACCAGACTCCTCATGTAGAGATGATTTCCAGTGCGAGCTCCTTGACCTTGGCCCAGCTCCTGTCCGGCGTGATGATAGCACTCTACCTCCCTCTGAGCGACAGCAGCAACACTCCACGCAGCCTCCACTAGAGACAGAGCCCATGCAGGAGGACGATGCTCCACCTCACTATTCCCAGCCTCCACTGGACTTCTACGAGCGGATGATGTAGACTATGCATGAGGGATTCCACCGACAGGACAACATAATACTGAAGCACAATGTATTTGTCTCCCAGACTTTGATTGATATGGACGAGGAGATTGACCACTTGTCAGCTCGCATCCATGAGTTGCAATCCCAGTCAGGCGGTGTTTCAGGCCCCGAACCGGGAGTGGAGAGGCGGAGAGCAAGGAGGCAGAGGAGCACAGTGGCTGGCACAGTATCAGCAACACTACTTTGGCGGTGACCCTTCTCCATCACAACATTGATTTTGTGAGCACCACATCTTTACCCTTTCCATACTTCACTTTGTACATTTTTTTCCTATTGTCTACAATGAGGGCAATGTAGTGTTCTAAGTATGGGGAGGGGTATATGCTATTTTAAAGTGATTAGGGTTAGAGACACTTTTTGCATAAACTCTTTTACTTTATTTTGAATATTTTCTCCCTTTTGTTTTGGGATGTTTTCTTTTGATGTACTTGGATAATGTTGGTTTTGATACCTTTCTTAGCCTTAACATTTGGAAAGAAATTTGCTACTTTTTGGATTGGAGACACGTGAAAAATGGAAAAAAATGAAAAAAAACAATTCCCTCTAAGTTGAAAACCCGAGAGGGCAACTTAGGAAAAAGTGGGAGGTCCGGATAGGTTGAAAACCCAAAAGGGTGACCTATGCAAAAATGAGAGGCCAAATGGTGAGGAAAAAGGTGAGATGTGAGCCAAAGAAACATGATGTGTGGCTAGGATGAAAATCTGAAAGGGCTCCTAGGCAAAATGAGAGAAAACGAGAGAAATTTAAAAACGTTAAGTGTCTACTCATTTGCCGGTGTTGGAGTCATAAGGTTGCGGTGACCACATGGATGGATCAGGTAGCTTGACATTTTGAGGACCTTTTGGGAATGGAAAATTTAGCGGGAGAAGACAGAGTAAGTTATGAAATTCTTGATCATTAATATGTTTCGCTTTTAGGTTGATATATTGATATAAAGTGGAGCATGTGTTTTGAACCTTATACATACCTTTAGCTTCACCTTTTATCATTGGATTTGGGATTATCAATTCGGGATTTGGAGGACCTTTAAGGGATATCAATGAATTGATGGGTTGATATGGTTTGGGTAGATTTAGGAATAGGGGTTGTGGGAAACTTCTCATTTGACTTTAACATTAGGATGTGTGATATTGAGAGTTTTGGGAGGTATAGACTTGGGGGATTAGTCGTTAGGATGAGGATATGTCATTTCCTTCGTATGCTTGGATCTTTTCTTACTCGAGGGCGAGTAAGGTTCAAGTGTGGGGAGGCTTGATGTGTCCATTTTATATGCATAATTTAGTACTATTTTGGGTCACTTTTGTGCTCTTTTATTACCGAGAGCTTGTATTTTATTTTGAAATTGTCTTAGGAGGGGTAAGAGCAACTTTACGCTCTTTTACCTCTTCTAAGTGGATTTTGCGTGACAAGGGAAGAACACGGAGGCAATGAAGACCAGAGGCCATTGAAGATCACACTTTCGAAGACTTGCTTCGAAGACATGAAGACCGGAGGCCATTGAAGACCATTTTTGTAACCATTGAAGACTTGAAAATTGAGAGGAATTGCTATGAAGATGATTATATACCACAAGAAGAAGAAAAAGACACAATGCAAAATTCTAGCACCCGTCGCGATGGCCTGGTCGCAAGACCGTCGCGACCAGCGGGTGGCCAGAATTTCACCTTATCTTCTTTGTACTATAAATAGCACTCTCTTTCCTCTCATTCTTATTCATCATCTTCTGCATTTTTGGTACTGTTTTTAACCCTAGTGTATTCCATTTTCATCTTTGAATTCTCTTGTATTATGTTTGGTTGTTTAGCATTGATTAGTATAAACTCTTGTAGCTAATCTAATTCTTGGGAGCAATTGATTGCAAGCTTATGTAGCAAGATTCTATGTTTGCTCATTTATGAACATTTATTGGAGAGCATTTATTATGCCATTAATGTTGTGTTTTATCTCATTTATACCATGGGTTGTTTGAGTATATGAAATGTTTGTAAGATTGAAATGTTAGGGTGTTAGGAAAGTTGTAAATTTCCCAAGAGCATGGATTTAGAACTTCTTGTGTATAATGTGTGATAATCCTTGCTAGATGAGTATGTTGATGTGGTTTGTTCTCGTATTTGTCATATAGATGCAAAGAAAGGTTGAACCTTGAATGTTGTTTGTTCTTAGTTTAATCTAATGAATGCTTTGTTTGGTTCAATGAAATGTATATTTGGTAGAAGGCTTTTTATTATCAAACCTCTTGTCCTTTGGGTGAAATGCCATTGATGAAATACCCCTATGGTCGTTGTTTGTCTAGGGTGATCATCAATGAGGTTTGCAAATAGTCGTTGTTTGTCTTTGCAAACTACTCTTAAGGAGGAACGAATGTTGATCTTTGAATGAGACATGATACATTCCCCATAGACAATAAATGCAATTGAATGAGCGAATGAATGAATGAGCTATATGAAGTTTGGAAGTGGAAATCGATTGCCCCCAAGGCTCTGTTAATTATCATTTACATCGTATCTTTAGTTGTATTGCATGATTATCATAGTTCTCTTGTTTTGCTAGTTGTTGTATTTCAATTTCATAATTTAGGATCAAACCAACCAACCCCCCCCCCTTGTTTACATGCTTTTATATATATATATATATATATATATATATATATATATATATGTTTATGTATGCAAATGTCTAGTATGTCTTCTCCTATATATGATTAAACACTTGAAAAGATCCCTCTTCTCGTGGATGACCCCGACTTGCCATTATCTACTTTATTGTAGATAGGAAGCATTTAGGGCTTAAAAGTATTAACTTTGAGAGGTACGACGATGACCTCCCACCACATAAATCCTAACACATAGTAAAAAGGATACGTGTGGTTAATGCAACTTACAGTCAAGTGTGGTAACTCTGACTAACATACAGGGCAAAACCTTTTCATTACTTCCTAAAGGCTATCAGATGCAAGAGTCCATTCTCGTCAACCACACCCAATATGTTCTATTACGAGCTCGTATCAGAAACCAGGTGGTTATGCTAGCATACCGAAACTTCACAATTACCTGATCTAGTCGAACGATCCCGTCAATACCGTTCCCCCCACTCTCCCGCTCGTATTTTTTATCCTCTCAACTTACAAGGCTGATTCAGCCTTGTAACTAGGGAAACAGATAAATTACGTGTCCCTTGGGATTGGGTTTGGCCGCTCACCCTTTTTTTTAAAATAAGACACCCGAAGGTGAGGGAGTTATGTATTGGGTTCCCCATGCCCTATAACAAAATTAAACAGTTGGTACATGAGTATGTCTAGATCAGTAGACTTGAGGCAACGTTGTTGCCTCCAAAAGTGCTAACCTATCAATATGATACAAGGGTAGAACAATAGTGAAGAAGTTATGATCCAAGGGAGAGAATCTCCACCCCTTGTGTTAATTCTCTCCCTCGGCCAGGTAACTCCTAGATGTAAGGTATATTCAAAGAAAACCTATTCTAATGAAAGAGTCAGTGAATTTGATGAATCCACTGACTAATTCTCACCCTAATTCTCACTTATATTATTTTTTCTCTTTTTTTAATTATTTTATCTTTAAAAACGTATTGTCATTTTAAATCATAATATTTATATTTTATTAATACTAGTATTATTTTCTTTTCATAAATGAGTAGAAAATTAACAATATATTAGTTTCAGTTGTAATTTTGATATTCCGAGGCTTTATAGTAAAATTTAAATAATATAAATAACTAATTAACAACTCAAATTAATTTTCAATAATTTTATTTTTAATTTTAATTCCAATATTACGATACTTTATTATAAAATTCTAATAATACATAAATATTTAATTAACAACTCAAATTATTATTCCTTAACTTTTTATTATTATTACTCTTTTAAATGCGCAGATTGTTTTTCTTGCTTTCTTCCTATTTTGACGTATTATCACTCATTACGTTTTTTTTGGATGATCACTTTAATAAAGCCAACATTTTACATTATTGTTATTATTATTATTTATTTATTACATGATATCTATTCATTTATTTTATTTTATTTAGTTTATGTAAAAATTGCTTAGGGTTGACTTTAAAAATTATAGCGGAAAGTTGTTGAAAAAGTAAATAAAAGATTATGGTTTATGGTTAAATTATACTTAACTATTACATATGTGTTGAATTCATTAAGACCGGGAATTCACAGATCTCTCAAACTACGGAATCCAAAAAAAAAATTGGAATATGACTAGCCTAATCCAAGTTATAATCATGATTAGAATTACTTTATCCATAAATCTAAACCATGGATGGAATGAGAAAATTTCCGTACTATGAATAAAAAAAGGAATATAATTAAGATTCAAGGCAACTCTTGCAATATGATTCCAGGCGAGAACTCTATCAAACTGCGATGCTACATGCCTCATGTATTTCCTTGGTAATTTTAAGAATGGGAACTTGATATGCATTTATCATTAATTAAATACCGTAATTATAAATGTGAATGATGCATCTAGAAACCGATCAAACTAATCCGATGAGTCCTCCGGTTGCGATCTACAAGATAACAAGCCCCGAGAGGTCATGGGGGGAACTCTTTGATGTCTAAGTCAGAATATTATTCAAATACTGTACAAAAGTGTGAATGAATAATAATGAATACGTACATGGTATTTATACTGTATATTTTAATAGTATTTGTCTCTAATTATAACTTTTAATTTCCACTAAATGTGGCCATTAAACATCTCCTCTCCTAATACTCTTATTGGGCTGAAATAGGTCCAATAAGCCCTTTGGGCCCACACTAGGTTAGACCATCTTCAAGAGCCCCCAAAAAAATCAAGGCACCGTCGAGGCTATAAAGATTTGATATGGTTCTTCGAGACATCAAACTCTTGCTGTCGAATTCTTAGATCCGTTATATTCTTTTTATAGAAAGCTATCAAGGGTCATCAAGATATCAAACCCAAGGGTTATAGAATCTTTAGATTCGTGATACCTTTGGGCCCTTATCTCGAGCCTCAGGGTGACGCTTAGTTTTCTTATTGCATAGTCTGAAAAGATGTGCGTCCCAACTGGTTACGCAAAAAAGTGCGTGAGCGGTGGTAGTCTCTAAAAAGGTATGATAATATTCTCACGCATTTTCAAATTTTTGGTTTTCCCAAGGAAATCATTATTTTGACCACCGTTTCACACTTCTTAACTCTAAACTTCCCCCCCATATCTCTTCTCTTTATTTGCAGGTGTTTTCAGAAGGTTTTCTTAGTATTCTGCTCTCCATCCACTCTTTGACTTCACATTCCTCTTCTCTTCTTCCACCAGTAAGTTTTCCTGACTTTCATCCTTGCTTTTTCCATTTTCCTTTCATATTGGCTATTTCCGGTGAGAAATCTACTGAGAGGGGGCGACTCAGTGAGGTCCGGTCAGAGGGGTTTGAGGCTGAGTTGCCTAAAAATGCAAATTCAGACACCACGCTTAGCGGATCCGAACATTCTTTACGGGACTCTGACACAGATATCGATGAATATGGTTGCACTGACTATATTCAAATCACTAACATACCCCAGGAAGGATATCCTCGTGTTTGCCCCACGCGTATGGGAAAATAATACATTCAAATATCATCCTGAATTGGAGATATCGAGTTTAGTCCTTTTTTTTCACAAATAAGGAAATTCCTTGAGGGTACCTGAAGGAGAAGGAGAGAATGTTCACAAGGAAACATATCCTACCCTTGAGAGTGAGGAGGAAAACATTCGAGAGCCCCTTGTGGAGGAAGAAATTCAAGAGCCCTCAGTCTCCATGGGATTCTGGTCAATATCAGGGATTCTACAGTCAATGCCTTCTGGTTAGAGGGTCCTTCCTAATGTTGACCTGCAATTGTTGGGAACAATGGGATCTCCTGAAAATCCTCCCGAGGGGAGTTTAGTTATACATATGAAACATCTTTGTTCAGGACTATGCTTCCCCTTTCCTCCAATATTCTCGAGGTTGCTTAGGGATTTTCAAGTGATCCCTGCTCAAGTCTATCTGAACGTGATAGTAATCAGCATGTTATTCATAATGCGGTGTCATAGACTCGGCATCGAGCCCGAGTATAAGTTGTTTCGTTCTTTGTATAGCGCGTCTTTCAGTGGTAATTCCTCTGAAAATATCAACACACTATCCAATAGGCAGAGGAAACAAAATCTTTTTACTATCAACAATAGTTTAAGCAAGTGGAGATATACTAAGAAGGGGCTTACTTTCAATAGCACCAGATATAAGGTCCCCCAGTGGAATCCAAATGTTATAGTCGAAGCCCAGCTGGAGGAAAAGTTTGTTTGTCCCGCCCATCTCGAGAGTGACCGGGATCGTATATTGGCCTCTTCCCTTTCTTATGCTAATTTCTCTAACTTGGATAACTCAGTTTGTGGCCAAGTTTGGCCACATGACGTCTATAACAGGTATGTTTATGAGCGAGCTAAGAATAGGAAACTATCGAGGTTGCAACATTTAGCTCCGGAAGGTGAGCCTAAAGTAGGAAAGAAACGAAAAAGGGGTGTTGAGGAGAAGGATAAATCTCAATCCTCTTTTGAACAACTCAATCGAGAACCCCCTTCTCGAGATATCTCCCCGAGAACTCTGAGTTTTCCAAAGTCCTTGAATATGTCTTAATGTTTTATTTTATTTTTTTGTGTCGCTTTATCTTTTTTTCCTTTTCTAACTTTCTTTTTATTATATTCAGTGGGCAGAAAGTTGGGCTCTACTATAATCAAGAAAGGGAACAACAGTAACCTTTCGAAAGTTATTCCCCCTACCCCTCTTAAAATTACAACCTCCGAGGTGACGCCCGCGAAGCGAAAACCCGAGGGTGGCCCCTTCTCAAAGGAGTCCCTCCAAAAGGGTTCTCTGGATAAGGTTCCTCAAGAACCTTCTACTCAAGTCTTCCTGACTTGGACTAACATCACTGCTCCCCCCTCGAACCTTCCAATCTGAGAAACAAGTGTTCTCGGGACTTTTGCTGAAGATCCCCAGGTTAATTTTCCACTTGCACCAAAACAAACTTATTTATATGTGTGTGTGTGTGTTTAATTTTCCTAACACACTTATCGTCTCTCAAGTGGTTACAGATTTTCACCTGGCATCCTCCTCTCTCTTTTACCTCCTTCAAGGCTTAGGTTCCCGTTATGCCTCCCTTCAGGAGGAAAAAAATAATGAGATTAACTCTCTGAAGAGGGAACTTGAGGCCTCAAAGAAGAAAGTCACTGACCTCATGACTGACAATAGGCAAATTATCCTCGAGAAGACTGCTCTTGATAAGGATGTTAAGAAAGCTCAAGACCCCGAGTCCCAAGATCTTCTACTGGAGGCTTTTAAAGATAAGGTCCCGCAAAATCGAGAGCTTTTTGATATCTTCATCGATCTCCTCAACATGGCCAAGTTTGTTGGATGCAGTATCTTAATTGATGAAGTCATTGTACCAAAGATAGCCTCATCTCTGTCAGACGACGATGTCAAGCTCTTAAAGGATCTCTCCAAGTCTGGAGGTGTGGAGGCAATAAATAAGAAGTAGGACGAGGCTGTGTACCAAGGGAAGTTGAGCTTGTCTATTATAAATCTTCTAAAGGCTTCAGGTAGGTTCTACTATGTTGAGCAGATTCGTTCTATCCAAGATCACGAAAAAGAAGCTAAGGAGCTTGAGACTGAAGCTGGATCTAACACAAAGGTTCAAGTAAGGGAAAAACCACATAATGTAGGAAATACTCCCTCCGTCCCAGCTATTTTTGTGCTTGTCACTATTTATTTAGTCAAAATTTGTTACTTAGAAAAGTAAATTTCAAGTAAAACATAAAATAATATATTATCATATGTGATATCATTAGAATCATGTTAACATCAATTCTTAAAATATTATTTTTTTCATCATTTCTAAATGTGCACAATTAAATATATTAATGTTAGAAATTAGTTTTGGTCAGTTTGAAAAGGTTAAAATTTGCAGAAATAGCTGGGACAGAGGGAGTACTATGTAACTTGCCTCTTTGGCTTTTTAATTTAATTTCCAGTTTCTACTATAAACAATCATTTCCCCCTTTTAATTTTATGTCTAGTTTTATCTTCGTAGCTTAACGATTGTGAAGGCAACTTCTGTTCATTTGCGAAGATTTTACCAAGACCCAAGAAGAGCTTGAGACCATTAGGGGAGATTTGATGAAAACCATATTGGTTTTAAAAGAATGTTCCCAGGAACTAGAGTCATGGTAAAATAAAACTCACCCTTCCATAGTAAGTCTCGAGAAGGATGTCTCTGATTTAACTCTGGCACTGGACTCCACAAAGAAATAATTGAGGGCCTGGAAAAGTGGTGAATATACAACCTTTAAGGATACATTGAGGAACTTCGAGAAACAAAAGTATAATGGTACGGTACCCCTCGAGGTTGTTGAAAGTTGTGATCCCTCTGAATTGGATACCAAGAAACAGTGTGCAATATAATCAATAAGCTTGGGTCCCTTAAGAGATGTCTCGCTGATGCCAATAGGTTTCCTATCCTCAAGGGCCGTCTCATAGCTAGCGGGGTTGAAGTTTATAAGTTTAGGTCCCAGGTGAAGGAACTTTCTTAACTTCATAAAGTGGCTTTAGATGAAATTTCGATGTTAAACGAGGCTCCTTAAAGGGAAGATACTACTGTTGATAAGGATCCATCGCTAGTTGAGTATGTTCTTGCTGAGAAAACTTGACTCTCGAGAGAAATCAAGACCTTGGTGGGGAACATTAAAGAGTTGGAGGAAAGATTTCTCCTTTAGGATCAGAGCCTTTAGGCTCATAGCTTGTTCTATGGTGTTGCTCTCCTGAAACTCATTGATAATGACTTCTTACCAAAAATCCTCCTTAGGGCTTCCCATCACTGGATTTTAGAGCAAGAATTGGAGGAACATTAAAGAGTGGGGAACATTGGTGGGGAACATTAAAGAGTTGGTGGAAAGAGTTTTCCTTTAGGATCAGAGCCTTTGGGCTCATAGCTTGTTCTATGGTGTTACTCGCCTGAAACTCATTGATAACGACTTCTTACCAAAATTCCTCCTTAGGGCTTCCCATCACTGGATTATAGAGCAAGAGGTAGACTCGAAGGGAATCGATGGCCAAAAAGAAGCTTCGAACGCTATCCTAGACTGGATAGGAGAGCTACCTATTCTTCCTCCCTTTAGGGGTCGAAGAGACTCTAAGTCTGTGGCCAAGAATTCTAACAAAACTGGTGGTTCATCAAGCCGTATTACTAAACAACCCTACAAAAAGTGCCATAGAGATCAAAACCCTCAAGTAGGGGAGTCAAGAGATGAACCTTTGCCAAAACATTCATGATCAAAGGTTGTGATAGATCCCGACGAGTATCCCGAAGAAGAACAAGAGAAGGACTTCCAACGTGCAGGTGGCATTAAAATAGAGCAAGTTGAAAAAAATGAAAGAGGAGTTAAGGAAATTAGTTCCTTGATACCTTGAACATTATTTTTATAGGTTGTACGATATTTGTACCATGTTGGACATTATTCTCAAATTGATCTTTCCTCAAATGCATATTACTTTTATAAGATATTCTTTGAATATTTTTCTTAGAGTTTTATATAACGAAATTTTGTTTTGCAACATATGGCATATGAAGCTTTTTTTACTAATGAGTGTTTAATGCATGGAAACCGCCAACAACATAAAAATACAAGAACACAAGATATTTTACCCAGGATCGTTGTTTCCACATACATCCTACAAAAATAGTTCCACTGGATCATCAACCGAGGTTACATTTGACAGGGTATCATGATAGTGTTGCTTATTAGCTTTTCACTCACCCCATCATCCTTAGCTGGAACTATACAAGAGTGTCGCTAATCATCTTTTCACTTGTCTCCTCAACCTTAGTTGGAATTATACAAGAGCGCCACTTCTCAGCTTTTAACTCGGTTCCTCAGCCTAAGCTGGAATTATACAAGAGTGCCGCTTAACAGCTATTCACTCGATTCATCAGCATTGGCTAGAATTATTACAAGAGCACCGCTTATCAGCTTTTCGCTTGATTCATCACCCTTAGCTTGAATTATTACAAGAGCGCTGCTTATCAGCTTTTCACTCGATTTATTAGCCTTAGCTGGAATTATTACAAGAGCTCCGCTTATCATCTTTTTGCTCGATTCATCGGCCTTAGCGTAGTATAAAACCTTGTGAAATCACCCGCCCTTATTAGAGATGATGGTACCTCCGTAGATTGGTGACATTCTATCTCCTTGGGATTTGAACTCCATCCATCGTCTCAAGAACATAGCTACCTTCAGGATATGCTTCTACTACCTTGTAAGGCCCTTCCGAGTTAGCAGCTAGTTTTCCCCCATGTTCACGGAAACTTTTCTCATTTTTTTCTCATCACCAGGTCCCTGAGGTTGAATTGGATTTTTTTGACTCTTTGATCATAATAGCGCTTTACCTTTTCTTTTACCTTAGACTCATGGATGGATGCCAACTCTCAAGTTTCCCCACCATATTGAGGTCGAAACATTGATTCATTTTTAACTCCCTCCCCATATGTCACCATTATTCTTGGGCTTGACACTCCTATCTCCACTGGAATCACAGCTTCAGAACCATATTCCAGAATATAAGGTGTTTCCCCAGTTACATATGACTCAGCATCCTGTATGCCCACAAGACGTTGGGCAACTCACATATCCAATTTCCTCCACCCCCCCCCCCCGAGTCTTGCTCTAATTCTATTCACAATTGTTCAATATGTTACTTCCGCTTGGCCATTAGCCTGGGATGATACACAGCTATTACCTTCTGTTTTATCTTGTATTCCTCTCACCATCTTTTGAACGGATCATGAGCAAATTGCTTTCCATTATATTATTATGGTTCTCGAGATCCAAAATGGCATATAAGGTAATTCAAAAAAAGAAATCACTGACTTCCCCGTCATGTTGGTCAAAGGCTCTACTTCCACCCACTTTGTAAAATAGTCAATAGCCATGATTAGATACTTGAACTTTCCGGGAGCCTCAGGGAATGGCCCGACCAAATCAATTCCCCATTTCTCGAATGGCCATGAGATTCATCATTTCCTCCTAAGGGATATGCTTAAGGGGTGCATGCTTCTGGCACTGATGGAAAGCTTGTATATATCTATTAGCATCCTCGAACATCATCTTGCTCCTTGGTTGCTACCACATATTCCTTCATGAGCTTCCCTGATCAAATCATCCGCTTCATAGGGGTTGACACATCAAAGCAATGGTTACAATTGCCCTCTTCTATATAAAATTCCATCTTGTAACACATACTTTGGCACCTTTAGCCATATTTTTCTTGCTTCAAATGAATTCTCTGGCAAAACCCATTCTTGAAGATAACTCACTATAAGCATCATCCATGTGTTTTCTTCCTCAATAGCCATTATCACCCGCTCCTCAAAACTTTGATTATTCAGAGTTTCAAAGAGCAATTGTCCTCGAGGTTCAGCCCCCAAATCTATTGAAGCCAATTTACTCAAAGCATTTTCTTTATGATTTTCTTCTCTCGGCACCTGCTTCAAGACATAGGTCATAAAACTTCTTAGCAAAGGTTTCATGGTTTCTAAATACCTCTGCAGGTTACGTTCCCTGGCTCCATACTCTCCATTAACTTGATGAACCACTATTTGAGAATCGTTGTATATTTCTAAGTCTTCTACCTTTAATTCCATAGCCAATTGCAGTCTATTAATCAAGGCTTCATATTCAGCCTCATTGTTCGTAGCCTCGAACGCAAAGTGTAACGCATGTGGATAATCTTTACCCTCAGGGTTGGTGAGTTTCACTCCTGCTCCACTTCTTCTTGAGTGTGAAGAACCATCAGACTTCCTTTTTTCAAGCCTCCACCTCGAGTTCAATAGGTTATGCATTTTCCACTATGAAATCTTCCAAAGCTTGTCCTTTTATTGCAGTTCTGGGCTGAAACTGTGTATCATGTTTTCCCAACTCCACAACCCATTTCATCATCCTTCCCGATGCTTCTGCCTTTAAAAGAACTTTCCTAAGAGGGTGATTCGTAAGCAGTATAATCATATGTCCTTGGAAATAAGGCCGCAACCTTCGTTCAACATGTACCAATGTCATAATCAACCGCTTTAGGGCTGTATACCTCATTTTTTGCCCCTGTAGGGCTCGACTCACAAAGTATATTGGATACTGCTTCTTTTCCTTTTCTTTCATAAGCACCGTACTAATGGCTAACAACGAGGAAGAAATATATAAGAACAAAATCTTACCTTTTTCTGGCTTCATAAAGGTAGGCAATACTCGAAGGTGTTCTCTTAGGTGCTGGAATGCTTCCTCACATTTTTCTGTCCACTCAAACTTTTTTAATTTTGGAGCAAATCAAAGAATGGTAAATGATTTTCATCTCTCTTCAAGAGGAATCGACTTAAAGCTACCAAGGACCCAGTAAGCTTTTGTACATCCTTCACATTCTGTGAGCTTTTCATCCTCATCAAAGCTTCAACCTTCTCCGGATTATCATTAATACCCCTCTCAGATACCATGAAACCCAGGAATTTTCTAGATCATACTCCAATGACGCACTTAGCTGGATTTAATTTCAAATTTGCAACCCTAAGTCCCTCAAAGGTTCCTTCAGGTCTGTCAAGAATTCCTCATAACCCCTACTCTTCACCACTATATCATCCACATATATTTCCATATTCTTTCTAATCTTCTTTTTAAAAAACTTAGCTACCAACCTTTGATAAGTCGCCCTTGGATTCTTTAAATCAAATGACATCTTCTTATAACAATATATACACACATAAGTTATGAATGAAGTCTTTTCCTTATCTTCCTCAGCCATTAATATCTGGTACCCTGCAATAGCTTCCACCAATTTGTCAATAGGTGGTAAGGGGTAGCTATCTTTAGGTCAACACTTGTTCAAATTGGTAAAGTCTATGCACATCCACCAAGTTCCATCATGTTTTGGGACCATTACCGAGTTTGCGAGCCACTCTGGATAAAATACCTCTTCAATTACTTCCGTTTTTAGCAACTTCTCCACTTCTACCTTGATGGCTTTCTCCCTATCAGGTGAAAATATTCTCCTTCTCTGCTTAATTGGCTTAACTGTTGGGTCAATATTCAGTTTATGGACTGCCAACCTCGAAGGTACCCCCATGAGATCCAAGGTGCTCATGAAAATACATTCTCATATTTGACCATTAAATTTCTCAATTTCCCTTTAACGTTCTCTAGCATGGATTTTCCTACAGCCAGTGTCCCCCTATCTTCAATAGACACTTTCTTAGTATCTGTGAGATTGACTCCTCTATGTACCAAGGCCATATCTCTCATCTTTCTTGCCTCCCTTACCGCCATGAGGTTACAACCTTTAGCCACTTCGTGATCTACTCCAATGGAAGCTATCCCCTTTATTGTGGAAAATTTCATCATCAAGTGGTACAGAGACCACACTGCTTGAGCTTGACACATCAATAGTATCCCAAGAATCACATTATAAGGGAGTTTGCATCAACCACTGAAAATTGAAATCTATCCTCACCCAGTTATCTCCTTCTGATATCCAGACTGACAAGGTAATCTCTCTTAGAGGAATATAAGATTTCCAGTCAACCTCGATAGGGGCGTGGTGGATTTTTTTTCAAGTTATTCTGCCCTATGTCCAACTAATCCAAATAATCAACAAACATTATTTCAACTCCACTCACATCGTGAATAAAGACTCTTTTCATCAGGGAGGTTCCGATTACAGCCAAGACTACCATAAGATTTGTGTGCAGAGTTTGATTTGAAACTCCATCTGCTTTCGAAAAGGTTATCGTCTCATCCGGTCGAAACCTTTTATATCCCTGCTCTCCTGCAGGTGCTTTGCGAGAATCAGCCTTCATAACTGTATTTGAATACCTTTCGCTCACTACTTCGTTTATCATGTTAATCACCCAATGAATTTGATAATTTTCATCATTCCCGTTTTCTTAATTTCCAATTGGTTGCTCTCGTGGGCCCCTATCTCTTCTTCCTTTCTCTTTATCTCGAGGGTCTTGAGGCTCTTAGCCTTAGGGTCTCTTATTCCCCTGCCTCCATTATTATGATAATTTCTCCTGTATGGTGGTCGATCATTTCTGGGTCTAGGAGATTCGCCACAATTTTCCCGCCTAGGTCCAGGACCTTAAAGTCGTCCTTCCCTCGTGCACCTCTCAATTTCCATCTTCAAATGAGTGCAGTCATTTGTATCATGGCCGTAATCCCTATGAAAGTCACAATATAAGTTTGTGGCTCTTCTCCCAGCCACTGTCGCAGGCGTATTCTGCATTGGCTGGGGATGCCTGAGTATCCCTTGATAAATACTTAAAATTTGTGCTAGGGACCTATTCATTGATGTATACCTTCGAAACTAGGTCTCACGGCCTCCATGGTTTCTTTCCCCGAGGGTCATTACTTCTCTCTGGTTTATTAACCATGTTTTCCTTCTTTATCCTAGTGGTCTCTTCAACCTTTAAATATTGGTCAACTCCTTCTTGAAGTTTCTGTAACGTTTGAGGAACACTGGTACTTAGCTTCTTGTATAGCTCTAAATTGTGCATCCCTAGCAGGTATCCCTAGATTACCCCATTCTCTGTGGTTCCCACCACCCCCAATCTTTCATCCACATAACGATGTTTAAAGGCTTCTGTCATCTCCCATTGATTCTTTTTAGTCTGATACAACTCCAACAAAGTTTTAGTGAACTTCTTCTTCTGGCATATTGGCTCAACAATGCCGCACTGAAGTCTCTATAAGAATGCAAGGAACACCTCAGCATTTTATTATACCACTCTTGAGCTTTCCCTCGAAGGTATCTCCCTACTAATTTACATGTCAATTTTTCATCAAAATCCCTTGAATTCATCAAAATTAGAAACGTCTGGATGAATTCTTGAGGATCTTATTCTCCACTATCGTTGGGAAGTCCTTCCGAGGGTTTGGTACCTACCATCCATCATACTTATGTTATCAACAGACTAAAGGGCAATCATGCTACTTGATCCAGTGGCCCAATCAGCCTATCTAATTCCCTCTTCAACGAATCTCACGTATCTACTATTGGACCCTACTGTTCTCTGGGTAAGTTCAATCATCTACTCATATCTCCATATGGCATTTAATACATGGATTGCGAACCCATATACCCAGGATTTATCCAAGACTGCATGGCCCTTGAACTCACGTGAGGCTATCCATAAGGACCATAAAATCCATGACCATCCGAGAGGTATGGTACCCCAATGCTACCATACAACAGAGGTCCATATCCTATCTCTATTCTTGGAAACACGCTCATCGAAGCTATCGACATTAAAGGGGGACGGAGTATACCATCCCTGGCGGATTTTCTGGAAATGAAGGCTGAGATCGTGCATAATACCCCTCTTGAGCATATCTAAAATAAGGGAATGCCAACATGGGTTAGGAATGCCAATATGACCTCTTTGTTCCTTTTATAGCTTAAACGTGGTTCTGCTTCTTTTGAGTTTTCCATCGGATGTTGATTGTGGATCCAAAAAATATGATTCGTGGTTGATGCCTAACCATGATCTCCACTTTTCATGGTTCGTGGGTTGCCTTCATTTGCTCTGCGTCCGTTTGGTCTCAGATCGCTTTACTTGTTTGCTCTCGGCCCACCTATGGTTTTGGGCTTACTACCTACTTGGACTGGGTATGCACCATAAGCATCCCCCCAACCATGAAGACTAAGCAGCATAGAGCATTATCTTTAAAGTGATTGAATGTGAACCGGAGTTGTACCGCCTAGTTGGCATTTGGTTTACCTTCGTAGAAAGTGTGAAGTGTTAATAGCTTTGTGGTTGTTACAATTCCTCCTCCACTAACTCTTCAACTTTGAAATTTGAATTTTGAATCCCTTGTCTCTATTGATGCAGATGATATCGAGGATTGCGTTCGAAAGAGTTAGGATTCTTTTCGCATTTTTTGTTGTTCATTTCTGTGTTTTCCTGACATTTGTTATTACTTCTAAGTCTTAAATTGGGAATATCAAACGAGTGGCTTCATTCAGTGCATTATCTATTCAACTACCGCCGCCTCTTTGAAATATGTAAAAGGTAAACCATGTTTGTGTCAGTACTTCATCATTATGCTTTTAAACTTCCTGTCCTTCTCAATTTTTCCATTTACTTTCTTATTTAAGTATTGAAGCTTTCTGATTGTATCATTGCTATCACCTTCATCTTCCAAAAACTTCATCTTCTCCGGCCAAATCTAGGTTTATGCAAGTCATCTTTTCCTCTTCCTTATCTTGGATTTACTGGAAATATACCGGTTGCTCTTTCTTCGTATATTATCTCAGCAATGTTCTCTAGCATGCCTTCTCTTGAATTGTTTTCCCACAGACTTTTATCTGTAGTCCTTCCTATAATTAACTCTGTTATTTTCCAATATAGGCTTCTCATTTACCCTCATGACTTCCTCTAACCATGTCGAATCTCCCGTAGAAGATGGTCATTCTGGTGGGGATTCCGGTCATGTCGTCGGATCCTCTACCATACGTAGTCTGCTAACTGGGTCCTATTTAGAATAAATAAAAAGGTACTTCTCATTTTTAACTTCTTTTACACTGAGTGCGACGCTCCAGCGAACCATGAATGTGTTTGCACTCCACCGTCTGGCTATATATCATGTTAATTAACCTATTTAAACTTTGGCCTATGTTTCCCTCTTCCTTAACATGTGATTGAAATTCTCCATTCGTACAAACTCGTGATGTCCTAATTTCATCCTAAGGGCATCGGTATCATAATGGGGTTTCTTCAAGTTTGTGAGAAAATAGATACCCCTTTTATATACGAACAGAGAACTCTGTAGCGGAGGGAATGATATATGATATTCTGTCCAACCTCTCTTTATCTGATACACTAGTTGTGGTAAGTTTGAGGCTGAATTTTAGTAATCTTACATGCATCTTGGTATTTGGTATGTATGATGCCGCTTGACTTCATTTCATGTGTTCTTGTTTTATAAGGTTGGTGAAGGTCTTCAGCTTACGAGCGAACGCCCTTCCAAGTTTTCTCCTGTTGATTAGTCACTCTCAAAGAAGTTTAAAGATCAAGAAACCAAATACGTAACTCTGGAAACTTCCCTTAAAGCTGCTAGGGAGAGAGCAAAGACTGTTGAGGAAATGGCGAGCACTTCTTAGGAGGTTGCCAGGCTCGTGGGGGAGGAGTGACTCGGCTTCGTGCTAAGTTAAAGGAGATGTATACCAATGGACCTGGATCTCCCAAAAACCCTCAAACTCTAGTAGATGGACTTTGCAAGATTAAGTTCTTCTATAAATTTTTTTGAGAATATTTTGAGAATATTTTGAGGATATTTCGGATGCTCGGACCATTGGTTACTGCAAGTTTGTGAAGGATCAACGTGAGTTGAATCCAACTTGTGATGAATGGCTTTCCTTCTATGAAGGAGTGTGTTGAGACCCTGGAGAAGAAGAGGGAACACTGAACAAAGCCTTTATTGGAAAAATTACAGATGGGGGACATCAATATTCTTTGCTGTCGCATATTGGCAGTGTTGCCAGTCTTTCCTCTACTGTTGAGCTAAAAGAGTGTTAGGTGGATTATCTAGATAATCTGCCCTTTAAACCTAGAACTGATGCTGCAACTCCTAATACGGATGCCAGTGTAACCAGTGAGGTTAATGCGAGCAATGAAACTTCTGCCCAGTAGTCAAGCGAGGAAACTCCCACTCAGCACCCAAGTCAGGAAACTGCTGATATTGTTGTTAACCCCCCACCTAATCCCGAAGTTAGTTAATTTCTAGTGTGTTGGATTTTTATATATTTTTAATTGTAAACCTAAGACAATATCTTGATGTATGTTTGTACTATTTATGTAATTTTCATTGTGAATGTTGATTTACTCTTCATGTTTTGCATTTTCTCATTGCCCTTACTTGTGTGCATGGTTTCAATATTTTCGTTGATCATTAATATTTGTAAAGGCTTGACTTTATAGGGTGTAGTGATCTTTTTCTTAACCCATTAGTTTTCTTCATGCCACTCGATCTTTTTCCAAAGAGTGTGAGAAGATTGTTTTGTCTGATCGCTTTTCGCGAATGGGCTCTCTCCCCTTTAGTATTGGGTGGAAACACCATATTCCATCTTCATCTCCTTCTTCGCCTTTGGTTTGGCCTTGAAGTAATTTCATTCCTGATGGGTATGATGTTGAATCGCTTGGCAAGGACATCGCCCACATTTAGTTGACCTTGAAGCTGCAGCCATGTACTTGCATTCACTTAACCTTCCTATTTGTGTTCAAGAATGGGCGCTAAACTTGGGTATTCATCTTAAGTACATGCTGCTAGGTATTAATGACCTTGAGAAGAAGTGGGATGAGACTGTGAAAGAGACTCAAAATCCTGTTTGTGATCTACGAAGAGTTACAATAAGCGGAATGATCTTATTTCTCGGCAATAGTAAAATATGGTGAAAATGCTTCGCCAACAAGAGGAGACTAGGGACTATGACCCGAATAAAATGCGAGAAGTGTAACACCCCCAAACCCAACACAAGTATCGGGTCGAGTCTGAGTGTGCTACCAAAAATGCTAGCAGTAATGAGCAGATAAATTTTATGCGGAAGCGAATTTAAATAATTAAAATCCTAGCTTTACTATTACAGTGAAAGGATTAGAAAAAATGTTAAACGAAAGTTTCACCTAACTGTTACAAATACAAAATTCACTTTAAAATTCTAACTGTCCACCAAGGATCTTTCTCAAAAGAAGTAAAGACATCAAAGTACTTTTCTTTTACAGTTCCTCTGCACCTGAAAAGGGTTGTTTAACTAGGTTAAGCTCCTTACTTAGTGAGGTTTCATCACCAGTATATACCCAGTTGAGTTTTAGTGATCACATAATAACAATTAGCAAATAGCCACATAAGTCCTAGCACAAAGCAAAATGATACAGGTGGCTAATGCCGAATTGTTTCCAAGTGCCTATATGGAAACTCTGGGTAACATACACGGCATAACCGTTTTAGTAGTGCTCAAAGGCGATCAGCCTGTTCAGAATTCATTCTTGTCAAGCATGCCCAATCAGATGCTTAGTTACGAGCTCGTATCAGTACAAATGGTAATGCTAGCATACCAGAAACTCCATGAGTAGCCGGTCTAATTAGGCGGTCCGGTCTGTACCATTCCCCACCGACTTCGACCGAACTAAAATGATGTCGGGGGTCCCAAAATCAGAGATAGGTAATCAGGTTGCATATAATTCAAGTTTGACATAGTCAGATAAAGTACAAGCTGGTCATCCACATAACATATCAAAGAAGTATATGATTCAAGTTTGACACGGCGAGATAAAGTACAAGCAGGTCATTCATAGAGAAACATCTGAGCAGTTAATAAATTCAGTTTCACGATAATTGAGCACAGTATGATAAAGTACACACTTAATTAACAGTTAATAGTCAGTATATACCATCATTTAAGTGTAACTGTCATACCTCTCTCTAATGGGGTTCGAGTACACATGGTTCGAGTAAAGAGTAGAAAGGTTCGAGTATAAGGTTTTAAGTACAGGGGTTCGAGTACATGGGTTCAAGTAGAGGATTCGAGTGAAGGGTTCGAGTGGTACTGGTGTTCAAGTGGTACTGGTTCAAGTGGTACTGATTTGGGTGGTGAGATTTCAAGTGGTGAGATTCGAGAGGTAAGGTTCGAGAGGTACTTACTTACTTGAGAGGTAAGGTTCGAGAGATACTGATTCAGTTGGTGAGGTTCGAGAGGTACTGATTCAGTTGGTGGGGTTTGAGAGGTGGGTTCGAGAGATAAAGGTTCCAGGGGTTCAGGTTCGAAAGATGGGTTCGAGAGATGAAGTTTTCAGCAGGGGTTCGAGAGATGAAATTTTCAGTGGGGGTTTGAGAGGGTGAAGTTTTTAGTAGGGATTCGGGAGGTGAAGTTTTCAGTAGGGGTTCAAGTTTTTAGTAGGGGTTTGAGAGATGAAGTTTTCAGTGGGGGTTCGAGAGATGAAGTTTTCAGTGGGGGTTCGAGAGGTGAAGTTTTCAGTAGGGGTTCAAGAGGTGAAAGGTTCAGTTCGTGAGAGTCAGGTTCTGATGGCATCATATATATATATATATGTAAACATAAACCCAGTTTAACTTAGTTCATGCTAAGGCGATGCAACACTCACCTTAGTTAGACTTGGATTGAGCAACCTCCATTTTCTACGTTACCACCGCTCAACCACTGTTCTTTAGTACGAAATATCTTAAGGCTGTAATTTTTTTGAGAAGGCAGCAACCGGTATTTATACAAGATGAGAACCTAGGGTTCTGACACCTAAACCTAAAATTTTGTCCATTTAGCCCTCATTTGGATAAGTTCCTACGTCAACTTTCCTAAATTCACTTTTGGAAAAATTTTCACGTCCGCTGCCTGACTTTCTCTTCCCGGTAATTTCTTTATTTATTTATTTACTTATTACTATTATTATTATAAAAACAAATTCCTTCGGGAAATTAGATGAGATGTTGAAATATTTGATTAAAATCTAACTATTACATGTACCCTAACTCTATCACAGTCGGGGCTTTCCCAATCTTCCCCCCTTAATGAATTTCGTCCCCGAAATTCCCATTTCCTGTGAACAACTCTGGGTAAGTATTCCTCATTTCAGCTTCCAACTCCCAATAAGTTTTTCCTCAACTTTATGATTCCTCCACAACACCAAAACCATAGGAATCTCCATGGTTCATAATGTCTTGATTTTTCGATCGAATATCTTCACAGGATTTTCCTCATATATCAGCTTTTCATTCACTTCTAAGTCTTCATGGTTTAATAAGTGTTCGTGGTCAGGGTGGTACTTCTTCAAAAGTGACACATGGAAAACATTATGTAATTTCCCCCAACTGGCTAGGTAGGTTAAGTTGATGAGCAACTGGCCCGACTCGTTATACGACCTCGAAAGGGCTAATGTACCTAGGACCTAGTTTTCCTTTTGCACCATGCTGGACTAGACCCTTGTGAGGGGCTACCTTCAAAAATACCTTGTCTCCCACTCCGAACTCCAAATCACTCCTTCGATTGTCCGCGTAACTCTTCTGCCGACTTTGAGCCATCTATAAGCACTGCTTTATCAGTTTGACCTTATTCATGGTTTCCTCAATCCAAGGTATACTGGTGACTGAAAAAATATATTTCTCTCCCACTTATTCCCAAAAGAGGGGTGTCCGACATTTTCTACCATAGAGTATTTCATATGGGGCCATACCAATAGACAAATGAGCGTCCCAACTTCCCCTGAAATCCATAACACAGCTTTGGAGCATGTTCTCTAAGGTTTGATTTGTTCTCTCTGACTGCCCGTCTATTTGTGGATGGGCACTTGTACTAAAGTTCAATTTGGTTCCTAATGCTGCTTGCAGTTGCCCCCAGAAATGAGAAGTGAATCTTGGGCCCCTATCGGACATAATAGTTATCGGTACCCCATGCAATCTTATGATTTCCCATATGTATTGGATAGTCAGTCTTTCTAAGGAGTATTTAATGTTGATCGGTAGAAAAGGAGCCGACTTGGTGAACCTATCAACCACCCCCCATATTGCATCAAAATTATTCAGTGTTTGAGGTAGTCTTGTCACAAAGTCCATCGTGATGTGATCCCATTTCCATTCGGGAATCTCCAATGGTTGTAATAACCTCGATGGTTTCTGATGTTTGGCTTTGACCTGCTAGCACACTAAACAACACGCCACATATTCCGCTATGCCCTTCCTCATATTATCCCAACAGTCCCATTGTTTCAGGTCTTGGTACATTTTGGTCCCTCCTGGGTGCACCGTATACTTGGATTGGTGAGCTTCTTCCAACACTCTTTGGGTGATCGCTAACTTTCAGGGTAGACAAAGCCTACCTCTACAGGTTAGCACTCCTTCACCGTCCACTTCAAAGTCCGGCAACTTCCCTTCTGCAATAAGATTTTTCTTCTTTACCAATGATTCATCCGACTCTTGAGCCTTCTTAATCTCTGTGGGTAAAACAACTTGTACCCTTAGATTGAAGAATACAAGTTGGTTAGGTTTAATCTCACATTCCCAATTCTCTGCCTGCGATAACGTCTCCGCCTCCTTTATCCGGATATGCACCAAATTCACCTTCCGGCTTAGTGCGTCTGCCACCACATTTGCCTTTCCAAGATGATAATTAATCACACAGTCTTAATCCCCCAAAAATTCCATCCACCTACGTTGGCGCATATTCAAGTCCTTTTGCGAACATAGAAATTTTAGGTTCTTATGATCTGACATTACCTCAAATGTGACACCATATAAGTAATGTCGCCATTTCTTTAAAGCAAAAACCACTACAGCTAGTTCTAGGTTATGGGTGGGGTAATTCTTTTCATAAGGTGTCAACTTCTGAGATGCATAAGCAATCACGTAGCCCCATTGCATCAACATGCATCCTAGACCATCTCCTGAAGCATTAGTATAGAATATGAAGCCGTCATTTCCCTCAGGTAGGGCAAGGATTGGGGCAGTGGTCAAACGCTTCTTCAATTCTTGGAAACTGGATTCAGTTTTCTCATTCCATTTGTACTTAACTCCCTTCTGAGTTAGGCAGAATAAAGGGGATGCTAGTTTAGAGAATTCTTTAACGAAAGGCCTATAGTATCCTACCAGTCCAAGAAAGCTCCGAACTTCCATAATATTGTTCGGCACCCTCCAATTTAGAATCGACTTTAGAGGGATCCATGGATATTACTTCCTTATTAATCGCGTGTCCCAAAAAGTTCACTTGGTTTAGCCAGAATTCACATTTGCTAAACTTGGCATATAACTTATGCTCATTATGCAGTTGTAATACCTTCCTTAGATGCCCTCAATGCTCCTGCTGAGATTTGGAATAGACCAGGATGTCATCAATAAAGATGACAACAAACTTGTCTAGGTATGGCTGAAATACTCGATGCATGAGTCCATAAAAGCAGCGGGTGCATAGGTTACTCCAAATGGCATTACCAAGAATTCATAATGACCATATTGAGTATTGAAACTTATCTTAGGTATGTCTCCCCTCTTCACTCGCAACTGGTAGTACCCTTGTCGTAAATCTAGTTTGGAAAATACGACTGCTTCTTGGAGTTGATCGAACAACTCCTCAATAATGGGAAGATGGTATTTATTCTTAATTGTCACATTGTTTAAGCCTCGATAATCGATACACATCCGAAGAGAGCCATATTTCTTCTTAACAAACAATACTGGGGCTCCCCAGGGTGAGGTACTCGGTTAAATAAACCCTCGATCTAATAAATCTTCAAGTTGTAGTTTCAACTCTTGTAGTTCTAGAGGTGCTATATGATAAGGGGTTCTGGAAACAGGTGCTTCTCCAGGTACCAGATCAATGGTAAACTCAGTCTCCCTTTCAGGAGGTAAACTTACAAGTTCCTCTGGAAATACCTCAGGGAAGTCTTGGACCACAGATATCTTCTCCTTTTAACTGGTTCACTGGCTTATTCGAGATATAAGAAAATATTCCAGTTGCTCCTTTACAAATCATTCGTCGAGCCTTGACTCCAGTAACTAGTAATGAGGAGGATCTCTTACTTTCCACATCCACTTTAATCGGAGGTTCCCCTGATCGACACAGCTTAACTTCTTTCGTATAACAATTTAACTGGGAATGAATTTTAGCAAGCCAATCCATTCCAAGTATTACCTCATAACCTCTTAAGGGTAGAGCAATTGGCTCTATGGGTAATTCCTCACGCCCCACATTTACCCCACAGTTTCTATATACCTGTCCAGTTAGGATTTTAGCATCGTTTGTGGGAATGCTAACTTCCAATGTATAGGGTAAGTTCTCTATCTCATCTTCCATATTTTCAAGAAGGGAATAACTAGAAAAAGAAGGAGAAGCACCAGGATCTATCAAAACTTTGGACAGTTTACCCAAAATAGAAAGGGTACCTTCAATGACCTCAGTCGAAACAGGGCCTTCATTATCCTCCATCGTGTAAACAAAAGCATGCACCTTCGATTGATTGTCCCCACTTGTTCCTCCTTTATAAGCAGGTTTGGCGACTGATGCTTGTGATTCCACGGTTTGATACAAGTGACTTGGTGGAGCTAGAAAGCACTATGATATTCTATGTTCCGAACTCCCACACTGTAGACACTTATTTGCCTTCCTTCACCAGTCTTTCTCATCATGATTTTCCTTTCCACAGTGCGTGCAACAAACTTGAGTTGTTCCTATCGAGACACTACTTGAGCTTTTTGACTTGGCCGAGGGTCGGGGTATGTCTCTCCTAGGGACTTTGTTTTTCTCAAAGTTTGCTCCCTGTGGGCCTGGAGTGTATATTGGCTAAGATTTCACATTTGTCCTTCTCAGTTGGTGCATGACCCGTAAGGCAGTTTTGGTTTCCTCCACTCTACAAGCAGATTCGATGGTTGCAGCATAACTGTTATGATATGTCGGGGCTAGGTCATCCTTCAACTCCAGCCTTAACCCTTGGATGATCTCCTCTTGTGTTCATCACCAGTTGAGACCATCTTCTCAGCAAATTTAGAGAGTTGGGAAAACTTTGCCTTATACTCTATTACACTCATTAGGCCTCGCTTCAAGTTTATGAACTCTGCTTCTTTCATTTCATTAACTAGGGGTGGAATGTACTTCTTCTTAAACTCTTTTTTGAAATTCTCCTAGGTTTTGGGAGTTTTCTCCATGTCCCACTTCCTCTGTACCATGTTCCACCAGTCTTGAGTGGCTCCTTCCAATTGGAATATGGAAAAATTATCTTTCTGTCCATCCGTATATCCCAGAGCCCGAAAAGTCCAAGTCATTGTTTCAATCCAATTTTTGGCGACTTCATCATCTGGGCCGCCGTTGAACCTGAGGGTGAAACTTCTGAAATCGTTCCAAGGCCACATCCTATGTCTCTGGTCTATGAATTCGATCCCTGACAGGAGATCGAGCTTGATTGTCTCTCTCTATCATGCGACTTAATATTTTGGCAACTTGACTCGCGAACAACTCCATCCCCATGGTTGGGGGATTCTTTCCCGTTGGCGAGCTTGAGGTTTCCCCTTGTTCCCTTTCCATTATCCTACACTTAACAAGTTAGCCCTCTGGATTATACCGATCCTTACTTAGTTACTTAAACAGGAGAATATAATTCACAAAATATTCTATTTTATCTTCATCCTAATATATTTACAATAGCTTTAGTCTAATTTACACAACTTCATCACAGCATGATAGCTTCGACGTCCTTCAACGTCAAAACTGGGATTTACTCTAGTTCTATTGCTTAACTTACAATATGTTATGCTTAATATCTTAACTTGCAGTTCCCAAAAGTTATCTTCCAATCCTAATCGACTCTTGAATCTTTGGTGGAGCCACTACCTTCCTCCCACTCGACTACAGGGTATGCCCGATTTACTAGATCATCCTGTAGTGTAGCGAGAGCTTGATCCATTATACCCTGAGTCTCTCTAATGTGCCTCCAACGTGATTCAGTTGGTTGTCTCTGATAAGTGGTCAGACCTCCCTAGAGTACTTGAGCATTTACCAGCGCTAGGCCCACGTCTCGAATGACTTCCTGTCGTTCGGTGTCTCGTTGCCCGAGCTCCCTGATTCATTGGTTCTTCAGTCTTTTTTTTTGCGACCACTGCATTTGCCATTGCCTTTTCCACATTAGCACGGAGACATTGTTCTCACATTGCGTCTTTCAGTAATTGTTCATGGGTCTCGAGGCTAAGGACCCTATTGATTAATTATGCCTGCTTCATGACCAAAGCTGTACGACCCATTTTGGGTAGGCATGAGTTTCCACCCACTAAGAATTATTTATAATTTCTCTCCAAGGAAGGAATGCCTCTGGGAAAGCTCCAAGATATCTTTTTACCTCAATAGTCTCTTGAAAAGCATTACTCGCGATCTCTACGTTATCGTCCATCTATCGAAATAACAAACTTGTTAGTTTGACAGTTTGGACTTAACTAGCCCTACTTTATTTGCAATTCATTTAGTTCCCTCTAAATTTTTTTATTTAAGGTAAGTATGAGTTTGCCTTTAGTTGGTTTGAGAATGCTCTGATACCATATCTGTAACACCCTCAAACCCAACACAAGTATCAGGTTGGGTCTGAGCACGCCACTGAAAATGCTAGCAGTAATGAGCAGATAAATTTTATGTGGAAGCAAATTTAAATAATTCAAATCCTAGCTTTATTATTACAGTGAAAGGATTAGTACAAATGTCAAACGAAAGTTTCACCTAACTGTTAAAGATTCAAAGTTCACTATAAAATTCTAACTGTCCACCCATGATCTTTCTCAAAAGAAGTAAAGGCACAAAAGTACTTTTCTCTTACAGTTCCTCTGCACCTTAAAAAGGTTGTTTAATGACAGGCGCGGGCGGTCGTCGCGCCCGCGCGCCAAAAGATAATTTATAAGCCCTTTCTGCTTACTTTCTACAACTAGGTAGATAGTGGCAAATCGGGGTCGTCCAATGAGAAGAGGGATCTTCCTAAGCGTCTAAGCACACAATGGTTGATATTAGGCTAGGAGTTACTATATATACACACACATAAAAGCAAGTAAAAAAAGGGGGGTTGGTTGGTTGGTTGGTTCCTAAGTTACGAAAGTAAAAAGACAGGATAACTAGCAACGTCAAGCGACTATGCTAATCATCAAACGAAACTAAAGAAAAGGGGTTTTAAACTACAAAGGTAAAATGCCTTGGGGGCAACGGATATCCACTTCCACATCTAATGTAGTTCATCGAATCATTCACACATTCCATCATATAGCATTCATGACCCAACACTCACACACCCCATCTAGCAAGTACCACAACACACACATCACAAGGATTTCTAAGTTCATGCTCATAGATCTTCATGCAAAGGCGCTACGGAATTCGTCACGTTCCTACACCTAAACAATTCAACCACACAAGCACTACCTATGCTCAAACCACTCATGGCACACATGCAGTGAAACACACCGTCAAGAATACATAAACGCCGAATAACAAATGCTTCAAGAATGAATTTAAGTCATCTATTCAATACTTCAACTACTTGTCGTGGAGACTAAACTCCTATCCTTCTTAGTTCGTAGTTTGCGAGAGTGAGTTCGACATCTCTCGTCAAACCTCACCAATGACTCCCGAGTCGCGACCACGACTCAAGGTGTCATTGGTGGCATTTAGCACGAAGGACCAACAAGCTTGGCAATGCCTATGACCACTACACCGTGACTAAGCATTAAACCAATTCATGCAATTACACGAGATTGGATGAACGTGCAACGCACATTCATCCATGAGCATATGACTCTCTCGTTTGCTACACAAACGAACATGACGAAGAGTTCGACATCAATCACATTCGCCTAGCACATTGTCAACACACTAACACAATCAAAAGCTCTAATTCACACTCATACATTCCTAACAAGAACAGGGGGGAAATTAACCAAAATCCCCCAAACCCTAGCTAGCAATTCATACAAGCATTTCATATCATCAAGCTCTCAACAACATCAATGCAATCAACAATTAACATTCAAAGCACAATAAAAGCACAATAGCAAAAACATCAAATAGATAGATAGAAATGGTTCTCAATACATAGAAGTGGAAGCTTCAATCCATAGCTCCCAAGTACAAGAACTACTCTAGAACAACAAAAGACATAATTAAACTAAGAGAAAGCTAAGAAAAGAAAGAAGAGAAAAACCTAGAATGGAAGCCCTAAAATGCAGAGAAAACGCGGGCTGGAAAAGGCTGGAGAAGAAGAGGAAAGAGAGGGTATTTATAGTGCAAAGAAAATAAGAATGATTTCTGGCCGCCCGTTGGTCGCGACTCGCGACGGGGTTCGTCGCGACTCGCGACGGTGTCGCGACGGGATCGCGATGGTGTCGCGACAGGGTCGCGACGGCAGCCACAGTTTTGCATTGTTTCTTTGTCTTCTTCATAGCCATCCCTCTCACTCTTCAAGTCTTCAACAGCTCCAAAATGGTCTTCAACGGCCTCCGGTCTTCATGTCTTCGAAGTGAGTATCCAAAAGTCTTCGAAAGTATAGTCTTCAATGTCTTCCGGTCTTCGTTGCTTCCGTGTTCTTCCCTTGTCACACAAAATCCACTTAAAAGAGGTAAAAGAGTACAAAGTTGCTTTTGCCTCTCCTAAGTGAATTTCAAGGTAAAACACAAGCTCTCGATAATAAAAGAGCACAAAAGTGATCCTAAATACTACTAAATAAAGCATCTAAAATGGACACATCATTTAACTAGGTTAAGCTCCTTACTTAGTGAGGTTTCATCGCCAGTATATACCCAGTTGAGTTTTAGTGATCACAGAATAACAATTAAAAAATAGCCACATAAGGCCTAGCACACAGCAAAAGGATACGGGTGGTTAATGCCGAGTTGTTGCCAAGAGCCTATATGGCAACTCTGACTAATATACACGGCATAACCATTTCAGTAGTGCTCAAAGGCGATCAGTCAGTTCATAATTCATTCTCGTCAACCACGCCCAATCAGATGTTCAGGTACGAGCTCGTATCAGTACAGATGGTTATGCTAGCATACCAGAAACTCCACAAGTTGCCGGTCTAATCAGACAGTCCGGTCTGTACTGTTCCCCACTGACTTCGACCAAACTACAATCGTGTCAGGAGCCCTAAATTCAGAGATAGGTAATCAGGTAGCAGATAATTCAAGTTTGACACGGAAAGATAAATTACAAGTCGGTCATCCACATAACATATGAGAGCAGTATATGATTCAAGTTTAACACAGCAAGATAAAGTACAAGACGGTCATTCACAGAGAAACATCTGAGCAGTTCATAAATTTAGTTCCACGATAATTGAGCACAGTATGATAAAGTACACATTTAATTTAACAGTTAACAGTTAGTATATACTATCATTTAAGTTTATCCGTCATATCTCTCTCTAATGGGGTTCGAGTACACATGGTTCGAGTAAAGAGTATAAAGGTTTGAGTATAAGGTTTCAAGTACAAGGGTTCGAGTAGATGGGTTTGAGTACAGGGGTTCAAGTAGAGGATTCGAGTGAAGGGTTCGAGTGGTACTGGTGTTCAAGTGGTACTGGTTCGGGTGGCACTGATTTCAAGTGGTACTAGTTCAAGTGGTACTAGTTCAAGTGGTACTGGTTCGAGTGGTGAGAGTTCAAGTGGTGAGATTCTAGAGGTAAGGTTTGAGAGGTATTGGTTTGAGAGGTACTGACTCAGTTGAGAGGTAAGGTTCGAGAGATACTGATTTAGTTGGTGAGGTTCGAGAGGTACTGATTCAGTTGGTGGGGTTTAAGAGATGGGTTCGAGAGATAAAGGTTCCAGGGGTACAGGTTCGAAAGATGGGTTCGAGAGATGAAGTTTTCAGTAAGGGTTCGAGAGATGAAGTTTTTAGTGGGATTCGAGAGATGAAGTTTTCAGTGGGGGTTCGAGAGGTGAATTTTTTTGTAGGGTTTCGAGAGGTGAATTTTTCTGTAGGGTTTTGAGAGGTGAAGTTTTCAGTGGGGGTTCAAGAGGTGAAATATTCAGTAGGGGTTCGAGAGATGAAGTTTTCAGTGGGGTTCAAGAGATGAAGTTTTCAATGGGGTTTGAGAGGCAAAGTTTTCAGTGGGGTTTGAGAGGTGAAGTTTTCAGTAAGGGTTCGAGAGGTGAAGTTTTCAGTAGAGGTTCAAGAGATGAAGTTTTCAATGGGGGTTCGAAAGGTGAAGTTTTCAGTAGGGGTTCGAGAGATAAAGTTTTCAGTAGGGGTTTGAGAGATGAAGTTTTCAATAGGGGTTCGAGAGATGAAGTTTTCAGTGGGGGTTCAAGAGATGAAGATTTCAGTGAGGGTTCGAGAGGTGAAGTTTTCAGTAGGGGTTCAAGAGGTGAAGGGATCAGTTCGAGAGAGTCAGGTTTTGATGGCATCATATATATACATATATGTAAACATAAACCCAGTTTAACTCAATTCGTGCTAAGGCGATACAACACTCACCTTAGCTAGACTTGGCTTGATCAACCTTCATTTTATACGTTACCACTGCTCAACCGCTGTTCTTTGGTAAGAAATATCTTAAGGCTGTAATTATTTTTGAGAAGGCAGTAACCGGTATTTATACTAGATGATAACCTAGGGTTCTGACACCTAAACCTAGAATTTCATCCATTTAACCCTCATTTGGATAAGTTCCTATGTCCACTTGCCTAAATTCACTTTTGGATAAATTTCACGCCTGCTGCCTGACTTTCTCTTGCCGGTAATTTTTTTATTTATTTATTTAATTATTATTATTATAAAAAAAATTCCTTCGGAAAATTAGATGAGAGATTGAAATATTTGATTAAAATATAACTATTACATGTACCCTAACTCTATCACGGTCGGGGTTTTCACAAGAAGTCCATCAGAAAACAATGATCAATGACAAGCAGTGTACCCATATTAATGATTTGTACGATTGCTTGAAGAAAAGGCAGGAGGAATATGATCACCTTTCAACCTCTGTTATTGGTTGGCAGACAAAATTCGACGAGCAGTTTGTGATTAACCCACAGCTTCGAAGTGAGAACGAGGAGATTCGCGCTGAGTGCAATCGACTTAACAGATCTGTGCATCAATTTGAGAAAACTTGTGTTAAATATAAGGACAAACTCCAGGCTCTTCCCTCATCATCTCGAAGGGATAGTGGTTGCAGAGATCTTACAATGAAGTTTTACGGTCAAAGGATTAACTTGTCTGAGGTTGCTCGATCGCAAATTCGGTTCCTAGAAGAAAGGGTACAGAAACTTGACAGTTAAGATGATAAAGTATGAAGAAATTGTCAATGGCATGAGTATGCCATTAGACCATGAGTAGTTTTGATCTATTGATGATTTAAAAACATATTATGCTAGATATATTGGGCATATGGAGCGAACACGCCATCCCGCATATTTACAAATGAAGTGGAGATATGAGCATTTTGTTAGCGAAAAGAAGGCAGCTGAAGAGAATTAATGTAGGACTAAGAATTCTCATCGCGAAGCTGAGTGTGGTCACTGATGTGTTGGTTTGTCATCTTCTGGATCCTCCCAAGCCTCTAGGCGCAGATAGATTTATCAGTTTGAGCGACTTATCTTTCCTTGTAATGTTTTAATAAGTTCGCACATGATTTTGCAAGCCTAGCAGCTTCGTCATTGCCTAATGAACCGTCTTTCTTCTATTATATATATATATATGTATGTATTTTTGCTAAGTTGTGAAGCTGCAAGATCTATGGCTTTCTTCTATCGCCCCATTCTAATTAGTTAAGATTTCAAGCTATTTGCAAGATCTATAGCCTGCATAGCTATTATAGCGAAACCTTATACTTTGTGTCACGTCATATCTACTACACTTGTTACTTTTATAAGAAAATATTATTTTGAGAAATATCTATAGTTTGCAATTGTGGATATGGCAAAGTTACAAGATCCAAAGCTTGTAAGGATCAGTAGTTACGCAAGATCTATAGCTTGCAGTTGTTTGATTTGCGAGTATGACACTTATGAGGAAATATGCTCTTAAGAAAGATCCATAGCTTGTGTTCGTGTGTATGGTCGACTTGCAAGATCTAAAGCTTGCAAGGATCGATAGTTACACAATATCTATAGCTTGTGGTTGTGGTTGTGGTTGTTTGATTTGTGAAGTTGCAAGATCCAAAGCTTACAAGCATCAATAATTGTGCAAGATCTATAGCTTGTTGATCACCAAATTAAGTTTGACTTGTAAAGTCTCAGTGTCTTGACCGCAATATGTTACGAGTAGACTATCTTCTACCATTCACAAGAAAAGAATGAGAAATGTAATCGTGGTCCAGCAACATGGTTTTTCATGTTAAATATGTACTATTGTGATAATGTCACATTGGGAACAATAGAATGAAAGCCACCAAGGATAATATCCTGGTGTCTATACAGGTAGATGTTCACTACCTTTCTCCAGAAACCTAGGCATAAAACTTTCTTAAGTTGATCACATGCCACGTGTTCAGGATAGTGGTATCGTCCAGCTTTTCTAGTTTGTAGATGTTGGACTTGTGAGCTTTTGTGACCTTGTAGGGTCCTTCCCACTTTGGGCACAGCTTTCCTCGTTCCTCTACTATACTAGCTTCATATTTTCTTAGCACCAGATCGCCAATCTGAAACTGTGTTTCCTTCATTTTTTTGATTGTAAGCTCTTTCCATCCTTTCCTTGTACTTGGCTTTTGTTATTGATGCCAATTATCTTTTCTCTTCGAGTTCATCCAAGTCTAACTTTACCATCTCCACATTATCCTTCTCTATGTAACCGCATACTCGAATACTTAAATTACCAATCTCTACCGGTATCATCGCCTAGTGACCATAGACTAAACTTTATGGTGTTTTCCCCGTTGGCTCTCGAATGGTCATTCTATATGACCATAGGGTGTTAGGTATTTCTTGTACCCATCCACTTTATTTTCCCTCCAGTCGCCTCTGAATTCCTTGAACGATAGTCCTATTAGTTACTTCCACTTGCACATTAGCTTGAGGGTGTGCTACGGAAGTAAATTTTTGAAAAATCTCGATCTTTGAACACCAATCAGTGAACGTATTACTTGTGAACTGTGTACCATTGTCCGTGATAATGGTATGTGGTACCCCCAAAGTGACACACTATGTTTTTCTAGATGAATTTCCTAGTTACTTCAGCTGTTACTCGTCTCAATGGTTTCGCCTCCACCCATTTTGTGAAGTAATCTACTACCACAGTCAGAAGCTAGGCATTGCCTTCGCCCTTTGGGAATAGCCCCACAAGGTTAATACCCCATTTATCAAAATTCCAAGCTCTATATATGTCCTGCAAAGCGCCATGTGGCTTATGTGACAATGAAGCGTTGAGTTGGAAACTCCTACATTTAAGCACGAAGTTGTGCGAGTCGTTGAACATAGTCGGCCAATAGTATACTACTCTGATAATCCTTCTTGCTATTGTTCCAGCCCCGTGATGTGTTCCACACAATCCTTCATGGACTTCTCTAAGTATTTCCTTCGCCTGTATTGGCCCTATGCACTTTATCCAAAGGGAAAGAAAGCCTTTTTTATACAAGGTCCCTTCCTCATGAATGTAGTTTTCGGCACGTAACTCTAACTTTCTTGCTTGCACTTATCCTATGGCAATGTTCCTTTTGCGAAATACTCTATTAGTAGCACCATCCAACTTATATCCTCCACTTGGATTGTTCAAACGGCTGTTGATATTGTGCTTCTGATTAGCACGACTTCTACTACCACATCTCCGTGTTTGCCAAGGGATTCAAATCCCGCGGTTCCTAGTGCATCCACTTTTGTCTTCTCA
Source organism: Rubia yunnanensis (assembly GCA_037428765.1). NCBI lineage: Eukaryota > Viridiplantae > Streptophyta > Magnoliopsida > Gentianales > Rubiaceae > Rubia > Rubia yunnanensis. The sequence continues at coordinate 58,087,953 of CM075066.1, forward strand.
ATTCTTGGTACGTGCTGAATGTCGAAGTAATCGAGATGGTTTATTAGTTGTTGTACCTTCTTTAAATATTTGACTAGCTGCTCTTCTGGTACTTCGTAGTCTCCTTGCACCTGATGGACTACAATTATATAATCACTATATACTTGAACGCTCTTCACTTTCATTTTGACTGTAAGGTATAATCCACATATTAAAGCTTCATATTGTGCTTCATTATTTGTGAGTGGAAACTCGAAATGGAGCGAGTATTTGTGTTCACCTCCATCTGGATTCATAAGCAGTAATCCTGCACCATATCCTTCCATACTGGATGCACCATCAACAAACAATGTCCATGCGACTTCTTCCCACTTTGATTTTTCTTTGTCAACTATTAGATTCTGTGTATCTTCACTGCATGCGTGTCCTCACTTGTCATTTCTGCAATGAAGTATGCTAACGTCTGAGCTTTGATCGTTGTCCTTGGCTGAAATTGAATTTCAAATTGGCCTAGCTCCAGAGCTCACTTTGTTAGTCTGCCTGAAGACTCGGGCTTGCTAAGGATGTTCTTGATTGGGAACCCCGTGTAGACCACTATGTGATGACTATGGAAATACATTCACAATATTCGCGCCAAATATATTAAAGCCAAGATTAACTTTTTCACTGGCATGTATGCTTTTTCTGCGTTTTGCAAAATTCTGCTGATGTAATAGACTGGGAGTTGTTTCTGTCCTTCCAGGCAAACCAACATGGAGCTGACAGCGTTCTATGAGATCGCTAAGAACAAGTATAGTGTCTCTCTAGGGGCAAGGGACTTTAACATTGGTAATGTTTGAAGCTGCTTCTTCAACCCATAATATGCTTTCTGCCAATCCTCGGTCTAACTGAACTTTTTAGCTTTTCTTAGTACTTCAAAGAGTGGAAAGTGCTTCTCTGCTGCTTTCAAGACAAAGTAGCTAAGCGCTGCTAGCGATCCCATTAGGATTTTCACATCTTAAACCGTTCGTGGCTGGGGTAGATTTACTATGGATTGGATTTTCTCTGGGTTAGGTTCGATACCTTTTGAGGATACCTTGTATCCCATGAAACTTCCTGTGCCTACTCCAATTACACACTTCTTATGGTTGATCTTCATCCCTACGGCTCGTAATGTGCTGAAAGTTTCTTTTAAATCCGCAGCAAAGCCACCCACCTTTCTACTTTTGATTACCATGTCGTAAACGTATACCTCAACATTCCTTCCTAATTGGTTGTGAAATGCATGATCAATCACTCTCGGGTTAATTCCTCCAGCATTTTTAAGCCCAAACAAAATTTTTACATAACTAAACATCCCAATACTTGTATAAAAGCCATTTTTAAGCATCTTCCGGATTCTTCAAAATTTGGTGGTATCCCTTGTATGCCTCCAAAAATGCCAAGACTTCATATCCTGAAATTGCCTCAAACAGTTGATCGGTTTTTGGAAAAGGGTAGTAGTCTTTTGGGTATTCTCTATTCAAATTCGTGAAATCAATGCACATTCTCCAGCCAGCGTTTAATTTCTTCACCATGACTGGGTTCGCTAGATCATTTGGATATATAAACTCTTTTAGTATACCAGCCTACAGCAGCGATGTGACCTCTCTTTGATCGCTTTTTTTTTCTATCACTAGCAAAACAACGTTATTTCTATTTAACCGGTTTGACCAAGTTGCTGATATTCAAAGAATGAGTAGCAATGTTCGGATCCACTCCTCCCATGTTCTGGACACTCCATGCGTACGTATCTTTGTGGCTTCACAAAATTTCAATAACCTTTGCCTTCTCCTTGTCTGGGAGGTGTTTCCCAATCTTCCCGCATTTCGAGCTATCTTCACTATCTATGCTTACCAACTCCGTTTCTTCTCCCAAGTCTACTATTGTATCTGGCTATTCCAGTGGACTTCAACCAAAAATAGTGCTAATCATTTTTGCCTTTTCTCCTATTTTTCATGCCTTGATTGCTATGACCATACATTACCTGGCCGTTTGCTGGTTTCCTCTAATGGTCGCGATACCATCTGAGGTTGGGAATTTCATTACCAAGTGGTAAGGGGACCATATTGCCTTAGCTCTGTTCATCCATAGCCTTCCAATGATGGCTTTAAACTCACTTGGGGCATCTATTACCACAAAGTCGCACATGATAGTGCAATTTCTTCCATTCTCCCCAGTAGTGACAGGTAGCTGTACATTCCCTAAAGGTGTTTCCTCTTTCCCCGTGAATCTTACTAGCAAAGATGTGGATTTCTTTAGGTCCGCTCTCTTGAAACCCCGCCTGTCGTAGCAGTCTACAAACAGTAACTCGGCTGCGCTTCTTTCATCTATGAATACTCTATGAACAATTGCATTCCCAATTTTTGCTATGAGAGCCATGAGATCGTTGTGCGGCGAAGTGTTGGGTACTGCATCTTCCTCGCTAAAGGTGCTTCATTCGAATGAAACCTTTTATCAATTGGCTCTTGTGGGGGAGAGTATTTTGCTTTAGCCTTCCAAGCGTTATTGGACAATGACTTCATGGATCCATGTATAGAAAAGATGACTATCTCTTTTATTTCATTATCCACATTATTGTTGTAATCCACAGTTGCAATTAATTTTTTATTTTTTTCCATCGTGATCGCAGTGCCTTGGTTTCTTGGAGATGGATTCGCAGTTTTACATACGTCCCCATACTGGCCTGCTCCTTCCTTCCTATATTGTTCCAAGTTACATGATCTGCACCTTTACACATGATTTAACCAATGCATTTGACATATTTTTTAGTTACTTTAAGTTATGGATTGCTAGTATTAGTTGAGTTTACGGGACGAGGGGTTTAGACGGCCATGTTTGGTTTTCTTGTCTGAATCCCGCATTTTGTAAACTTAATTAGTACTAATGGAAATATTGTATCCACGGGCTCCTTGATCTTCCTTGAGATCATCTTTAGTAGGTTTCCCGTGGGTACTTTGTTACATTCTATGTGAAGGCCATTCGCAAGGGCGGTAGAAGATTGAAGGTTGTTTACAAGGATGGTAGAAGAGGTGAAAGCCATTCACATTAGAATGGTAGAAGATGAAGTCCACGAACATCAATGTGTGACAGAAGGATATTGACGCCAAAGATAGGCGGCTTCAAAGTTCAAGACGACCAAAGGAGAAAATGGGGAATCATTGTCCGAGGAGTGTTTCCTTAGTCCGAGAATGATCTAGGAAGAATTAGCCTACAAAATTGGTTCCATTAGATTCATCTTCTCGAGTACTACAAAATTGACTATTAAAACTCCCAATTTTGACTAACGGTTCACCCGTAGCAAGGAAACAAAATTCCACAGATGAAGCACCGGTGGCACTTCACGGACCGCCCATAGTCAAGAACTAGCGTCCCGTGAAAAAGCACATGGTCTGCACTACACAAGAGTTCCAGGGGTTCCTTGAAGACATGTACGAGACCTTCAAGAGGCAAAGGCATCGGGCTGTGTAACAAAACCCCGGACTGTGGAGCTTGGAGATGAAGAATTGAAAATTTCACTAAGTATGGAGCCGATCTGTGAAAACCTTCATGGGCCATGACAAAAGTTTCGAGCAAAGACTGCAGCCTGCTCGCGGTCTGAGAAAACCTTTACGGGCCGTGGGAAAACTATGAGCAAAAACAGTGTAATGTTCGCGGTCCGTGAAAACCTTCACGGAATGTTGCACAAGGTCTGCTTCATGGCACGCGCCAGATCCCATGGCCCACGGCTATGAATGTTCATGAACCACACCAGATCCCACACCCCGTACTTGAATGCTTCACGGACCGTGACATCCGTGCCGGTCTGTGAAGCCTTGGCGACTAACCTAGGGTTTTGCTATTTTTGGCCTATTTTTGGCCTATTTTTAGGCCCAATCTCCTACAACTATATATCGGAGCCTTAGTCTTCTACTAAATCATTAGGAAGTAGATTAGAACCTAGGCATAATGTAGAGCAGATTATCTCTCTAGTTTAGAGAGAAAAGTTCTTCCTCTCCTCCCTTCTTCTTTTCCTTTCTTTTTTCCTTTCATCTTATTTTCAAGATCCATGACATCTAACCTAATATTTTTCATGGATCTAACCTTTGTAGAGTATTTTTTTTAGTTTGGGTTTCATTTTGGCACTTGGTATGTTCTAAATGGTTATTGAGATTCATTAGATTTATCATATATTTGTGTTTATGATATTATTGTGATTTTTCTTGAATGTTATAAATGCATGAATACTACACCAATATAAGCACACATTTTTGGCTATATTCATGTATGGTGCAATTATCGATGCCCCCTTGGGAAGAGAAATCTAGAAGTTAGAATGGGTAGGGGAGAACGCGTCCACGTGGGTATGTGCACGGGGGATTCTAGAATGCTCTGACTTATTTGCTGTCACACCAGTCATAGCTGACTTTGTAACTATTTTTCAAGAGGTTGCGCGCAGAGATAGCTACTAGTAGCAAGATAGGTGTTGTTTTGAAACCCTAGTATCACAGATAAGATGCCTACAATCCTTGGGCCTAGCGTATATAGGACCCGGGAGGAGCAGTTACATTCGTGGTGGAAGCCTGAGATGTAATAGCACGGGGAAGAAACAGACCTACAACAATGGTTGGACCTCATTGTAATCCCCTAATTACAATGGTGGTATCGATGGAGGGTTGCGAGCGCACCCACCGTGACAGGGTTAGGGAAGTGTATGCCATCGGTCACACCACGTGTTGTGAACACACTGATAGGTCTTTTTAAAGTCTTTATGTGAATGAATTGAGGATTGAAGCATTAGAAATACCATGTTGCTAAATGATTCCCAAGTGCATAGTATAGAGATTTTCTCGTTTGTTAATTGCATGCTTTGTAGTTGTTAGTTGAAAATATCAACCCCCCTCCAGTTGCATGTCTACACTACTAGTTGTTCCTTTCACTCATGTGGATTGACAAACCACACAAGGTTGTGTTTTAATTAGTACTTGATCCCTAGCATCCTTGTGGGAAAATCTAGGGCTTGCCGCTTACTACCCCTTGGTAGCTTAGCAGTAAGAATGGGTGCAGAATAAAATCTCTATCTTTCCCCATAAGTCCTTCGCATGTGTTTTAACGATGGCCGAGTGGAGGCAATCAAATTGTGGCACCGTTGCCGGGGATGCTCTTCGGTTCAAGTATGTGTTAAGCATAACAAGTTAGTGAATAGTTAGTATTACTTTTATCTTTTTCTTGTTTTGGTTTTTGGGAGTAGGTATTTCTTGAGTTCTAGGTGAAAACTGAGGACTCTTGCACTACGATTCCGAATTTTGTGTGCTTTCCTTGTTGGTGTTTTAAAAAAATGTGGGAAATCACTCAACAGAGGGCACTTTGTAGGGTGTGCCATTGTGAACATCCTATAGAGTGACTATGGGAGAAGAATGTCTCAAAGAGCGAGATTTTTTAGGATATGTCATTGCGACCACCCTACAGAGTCTTGCTCTTGGATGAGTGAAATTGAGAAAGAGTTAGGAGTTGTTGGTTCCCAAGGCCAATGGGATCAAGATTGTTACCTATACAACGACTCTCCTAATTCGAGGTTTAGTGGTAACTCAAACTCGTGGTATGGAAATGCATCGGGAAACCAACACTTTGGGTTAGATAATTGGACTTCACCAACTTATCCAATGCCCAAAAAACAATCCATAGGATTGGTCCCCAAATCGTATTGTGTAAAAATTTTGCAAGCTATAGCTAATGTGACCAAGAGTAGTGATTTACTCCAATCACAAGTGCTTAGCAAGATTGGCGATTTGGGAACTCAACTATTCTTAAGCATTGAGAAAGTTGAATGGAAAGTGCTTAATTTAATGAATAGGGTGAGCCAACTTGAAACCCAATATTCTGAAAATTAACCATCCCTAGTTGAATATGAAATTTTAGTAGATGAATCTAAAGGGGATGGGGAATGGTTTGTTGAGCGTGAAGAAGTCAAGGAAGGGGTTATTATACTTAATTTTCCATATTACATATTTTCAACCCTGCCTCTACCTATAGATCCAATTCCCACATTTTTTGGAAACCTAAGATGAAACCATAGGGAAGCCAATTGAATATGCTAAGCTTCCATACCACCTATTCCCTCTAAGATCGACTCCCCCTCTACTATATCTTCCTCTTGGGAGATTCTTACCCCCTGCTCTTCATTTTTGGTTGTCTAAGGTGATGGGGTACAAAAACCACACCTTATAGATAATATAAGGGTCGTGCCAACGACCCTAATATACAGATCTTCTCGGGAGGCAACCCGAGTTTTGAAAAAGTAGATAAGTTTGATATATTTGCTGTGTTTTCCTATTTGTAGCTTTCTTTTTGTTTTTGGTACACTATTATACTTGGTGTGTATGTTTTTTTTTGTAGGAAGCATATGGTTCTTGGAGGAAGGTGAGCAACCGGGAAGTCCAACTCATGGACCATGTAGACGTATATGGTTCGTGACGCTCAAAATGGTGGACAAGGAGGAGAACCAAACCTCAAGTTCATGGGTCGTGTAGACATGCATGACCCATGAACCTCAAATACTTTCCTACACTACTCAATCACCATTTCTTCCCTGCCACCACCAAAGTACCACCCAAAACTCACCTACCCTCAAAAACCTTAAGACACACATATCTAGACCTAAGAGGTAACTCTTCATTGTGATACAACTCCTTATTCGATTTGTGGTGCATGGTAGTGGTTAGATTGATCTTTCTTGATTAGAGGTTATGGGTAGTACATTGAGGGTGATGGTATGTTGTTCTTTGCATTCCCTGATTGTGTCATCAAGGGTAGATTTTAGTGTTCTTTTTCATTATAAGTGCTTTCCTATTTCTTTCCCTTGACATGTGTTCTTTGATTTTGTATATGCATTGAGGACAATGCAAGCTTTAAGTGTGGAGAAGGGGATTAGATAGCACTTATGATTTTTAGTTGTTTTGATGTAGTTAATAGCTCTTCTATGTGCATTTTGAAAGTTTTGAAAAATGAAAAATAAAATGAAAACCTCATCAGGACGACTTGGGTTACATAAGGAAAAGCCTGGATAGGTCGAAAGGCCTAGGTAAAAGTGAGAGGCTTGGCCCAGCTAGACTTACGAGTCTAGGCAAACGTGAGAGGCTATGTGGAAAAAGGTGAGAGGTGACCACTTTTTATGGGATAAAGCTAGGATATAAACCCAAAAGGGCTCCTAGGAAAAATGAGAGAAATTGAGAGAGAGAAAAAGAAGAAAAAAGATACAAGAAACAAGGTTGACAATACATTGGACTCCTTGGTTGCAACTGGGTCGAGAATCTTGAGTTATCCCTATGTTGCAACCAAGTCGGCGTCTTTTGGATTTCCTTGGTGGATTTTTTTGCTTGAGGGTTACTCTTTGATTACTTTTGGGACCACTTTGGGAAAAGTAAGATTGGCTTTATTGCGATCTTTTGTCACTTATATTTTTCTATACACATTTACTTGCTTTAGGTTGTTTGATTGCTTTAGAAACTTTGGGGGGTGTGATAGTTTTGAGAATTTTTACCTTCTTGGGGGAACTAGGGTATCTTGGTAAAAAGTTGAATGCACTGGCTATTTTTGAATGTTTCATTCTGCTTGAACCTTTTTCTTTGATTTTATTTACTCGGGGACGAGTAAAGGTTTAAGTGTGGGGAGTCTAATATGCACCATTATGCATGTTTTAACCAACTCATTTGACATAGTTTTTAGTTAGTTTTAGTTGGTGGATTGCTAGTATTAGTTGAGTTTACGTGACAATGAGTTTAGACGGCCATGTTTGGTTTTCTTATCTAAATCTGTATTTTGTAGACTTAATATGTACTAATGGACATCTTGTATCCACGAGCTCCTTGATCTTCCTTGAGATTATCTTTAGTAGTTTTCCCGTGGGTACTTTTTGGTTACATTCTATGTGAAGGCCATTTGCAAGGGCGGTAGAAGATTGAAGGTCGTTTGCAAGGATGGTAAAAGAGGAAAAGGTCATTCACATTAGAATGGTATAAGATGAAGGCCGTGAACATCAATGTGAGGTAGAAAGAGATTGAAGCCAAAGATATACGGCTTCGAAGTTCAAGACGGCCAAATGAGAAAATGGTGAATCGTGGTCCGATTAGTGTTATCTTAGTCCGAGAACGATTCAGGAAGAATTAGCCTTCAAAGTTGGTTCCATTGGATTTTTCTTCTCGATTACTAAAAATCGACTACTAGAACTCCCAATTAAGACTAACGGTTCACCCATAGCAAGCAAACAAAGTTCAGTCAATGAAGCACCGGAGACACTGCACGGACCGCCTATGGTCAAGCACTGGCGTCCCATGACAAAGCACACAGGACAAACTACACAAGAGTTCCAGGGGTTCCGTGAAGACGTGCATGAAACCTTCACGAGGAAAAGGCATCGTGCCGTGACAAAAAACCCTGGACCATGGAGCTTGGAGATGAAGAATTGAAGATTTGGCTAAGTATGGAGCCGGTTCGTGAAAACCTTCACGGGCCATGACAAAAGTTCTGAGCGAAGACCACATGTTTCTCGCGGTTCGTGAAAACCTTCACGGGTCGTGGGAAAACTCTGAGCAAAAATCATGTACTGTTTGCTATCCGTGAAAACCTTCACGGACCATGGCATAAGACCCATTTCACGATCCATGCCAGATCCCACAGGTCGTGCTTGAATGCTTCATGAACCGTGACATCCGTGACGGTCCGTGAAGCCTTGGCAGCTGACCTAGGGTTTTGCTATTTTTGACCTATTTTGGGCCTATTTTTAGGCCCAATCCCCTACTACTATATATAAGAGACTTAATCTTCTACTAAACCATTAAGAAGTAGATTAGAACCTAGGCATTATGTAGAATATATTATCTCTCCAGTTTGTAGAGAAGGAAAAGAATAGTTCTTCTTCTCCTTCTTTCTTCTTTTCCTTTCTTTTTTCCTTTCATCTTATTTTTTAGCTCCATGGCATCTAGTCTAATATTTTCCATGGGTCTAACCTTTGTAGAGTAGTTTTTTTTAGTTTGAGTTTCATTTTTGCACTTGGTATGTTCTAAATGTTTATTGAGATTCAATAGATTCATCACATATTTGTGTTTATGATATTATTTTGATTGTTCTTGAATGTTATAAATGCATGAATACTACACCACATGTAAGCACACACTTTGGGCTACATTCATGTATGGTGCAATTATTGATGCCTCACTGGGAAGAGAAACCTAGATGTTAGAATGGGTAGGGGAGAATGCATCCGCGTAGGTGTGTGCACGGATGATTTGAGAAAGCTCTGACCTATTTGCCATTGCACTAGTCTTAGCTGACTTTGTAACTGTTTTCCAAGAGGTTTTGGGTAAAGATAGCTATTAGCAGTAAGCTAGGTGTTGTGTTGAAACCCTAGTATCACAGATAAGGTGCCTACGATCCTCGGGCCTAGCGTATATAGGACCGGGATGAGTAGTTGCATTTGTGGTGGAAGCCCAGGACGTAATACCATGAGGGAGAAATAGGCCTAGAATGATGGTCGGACCTTTTTGTACTCCCCTAATTACGATGGCGGTGCCGATGGAGGGTTATGAAGGCACCCACCATGACAGGGTTGGGGAAGTGTATGCCATCGGCCACACCACGTGTTGTGAACACACTGATAGGTCTTTTGTAAGTCTTTATATGAATGAATCAAGGATTGGAGCATTAGAACTACCATGTTACTAAATGATTCCAAGTCCCTAGTACAAAGAATTTCTCATTTTTTTAATTGCATGCTTTGTAGTTGCTAGTTAAAAATACCAACCCCCCCCAGTTGCATGTCTATACTACTAGTTGTTCCTTTCACTTGTGCGGATTGACGACCCGCACAAGGTTGTGTTTTAATATGTACTTGAGCCCTAGCATCCTTGTGGGAAAACCCAGGACTTGCCGCTTACTACCCCCTGGTAGCTTAGTAGTAAGAACTGGTGCAGGATATAAATCTCTATTCTTGACCTATAAGTCCTCCGCGCGTGATTTAACGTCGGTCGGGTGGAGGCATGTCATTACCATTCCTCAAATTGTCTTCTTAGGTCTCTGCAACACTCTATATCAAGGCTATGATCCTTGTGAAATGTACACTAATACTCCTTGGATTTTTTTTCAGGTGGTGCTGTCATGGGTGCTGGCTCTCGAAATAGATCCTTGTTTGCTTGTCATATCTCCTTCCTCTATCTCGTCAAGGGCGTATCTTGAAATAATGAACCTTGTAACCCTGGTTCTCCCCTTTGAAAGCGATGTTTCCTTTACCTTTCTTCAGAAAAACCTTCTTAGGATCTTACATTGTTTGTTTTTCGCCTCATTCCCTTTCTATTTTATAGTTGTTTGCTTCCTCTATTCACACATGATATTCAATCATCTTTTGCAGTTCCCTTAGGTTTTTAGCCTTATTTTTTGTCAGTTCTTTGTAGTATTCTCCTGATCTCATGCCCCCTATAAACTCTCCTAATGATGATTGGAATGACAAATTGTGAACATGTAGACTTTCCGTGACAAATTGTTATGATACTCTATGAGGCTTTCATCACTTCATTGGGCTATGTTATTAAAATCTGTGATCATTTTAGTGAACGTTTACTTTTGGTAGAAGCGGCCCCATAATAGGTCTGAAAACTATGCCCAAGATTTGGTACTTCCATTTGGAAGTTCTTCGTACCAAGTGATCGATGTTCCTAACAAAAAGATAGAAAATGCCTTGCCAACTAATTTTGTGTTTGTCGCGAAATCTCATGCTATTTCTATATGATTGCAGGAACTCTTTTGGGTCTGTGGTTCCATCGTAAATTTTAACGTGCAAAGGAAGTTTGAAGTCCTTTGGTATCTTAAAATATGTCGTTTCATCGACAATGTCACGCAACTCTTCTTCATAGTTGAGATTCCCGCGCTCTTAGTTTACCCTTTTTTCTAGTTTTGGGGGTTTTTGCCTGAGCGTCTTCAAAAATTGACCGTAAAAACCTTCTCGGTTCATTTTTAAGAACGATGCGAAAGCCATCTTTGCCCTGTCATGGATATTATTTGGGTATTCCGCCTCCTCTTCTTCCTCTTCTTCCTCTTCCGTTTGTTTGTTACTATACTCTTTCTCCCTATTTGGGGTGTGATTCTGCTGATAATGCATTCCTCTATCGCTTCCAAGTCTTTTTTTCTTATTCTTGTGACTGATAATTATGGGTTTTTTCACTCCTGGTGAACACCAATGTTTACCTGAATAACCTTGAAATGAAAAGAAAAAAAATCCCCACAGGCGATGCCCAATAATGTGGTGGTCCTTTCAGATAGATCACTTGTTGTTCACCTCTTAAGCTTCTTCACCTGCAAAATCAATCCCAGAAGTGATTTCGGGAGAATAGCTCTAACGATCAAGTCAATTTTCTCCTTTAAGAATTGAAATTTCTCAAGATAGTTATACTTACCTCTCTATTTGACCTCTTTATTCCTTGTATAGCTTACTTCAAACGTGGGCCCGCTTCTTTCGAGTTTGCCATTAGATGATTGATCGTGACTCCAAAAAAATGGTTCATGGTCTACGCCTAACCATGATCTCCGCTTTTCATAGTTCGTGGGTTGTCTTCATTTGCTCTGCATCCGTTTGGCCCAGATCGCTTTACTTGTTTGCTCTCGGCCCACCTGTTGTTTTGGGCTTACTACCTTCTTGGGCTGGGTATGCACCACTCCCCATCTTCTATAAGAAACCTAACCTAATCAACCTATAGGAGAGGTCGTTGCTCATCAACTTTGGCGGCCTTCTCCCCCCTCCCCCCTCCCCCCACCCAACCCACTACACATGTATATCCTCACATCTCCCTCCCCTCCACCCCTTCTAGACTCTTCTTATTCTTCTTCTTCTTTGACCAGCGTCCAAAAAACCTTTTCAGCTGCCTATATCTTAAAACCTCTCATGTCTTCAAATTTTCCTCCAACGTGACATATTGCTCTCTCTCTCTTCTTTTCCATATGGTTAAGACCTCACCCTTATGTTGGATGTAGCTACGACAACCACGTAGTAGCCACGACCAGGGACACGCCAACACTGAAAAGTTTCAAATTTCTAAGCGGTGCCCTCATAGAGATAATGTAACAAAATTTTCACACACGACAAAGATACCAACATATATGGTGGTTTCAGTGGTTTTACGATTAGATACAAGAAATTTTCTACGATTTTGGGGGTTTATATTCACAAATCTGGTGATTTTGGCTCAAGCGAGCCTTCGACAAGTCACCGACAATCAAACACGCACCACTGTCAATAATCACGTGTGGTTGGTCACCATTGTTATGGTTGATCACACCCCATATGCACCACTCAGGTGCAGTCGCACGTCACCAAATGCACCGCCGACCTCTAGTCACCAGGAGGAGAGTTTGATTTTTTTTTTCTTCTTCTCCCTTTAGTTTTGATTTCTTTCTTTCTATGGTGATTTTTATTTTTTATCAGTTTTTTTAAAAATTTTAAAGCTATTATTGGCTTCCCTTGGTTTTTATTAGTTTCAAAAGGGGATAGTTTAGTGTTTTAAGTATTGAATTAGAATTGTCTTTGTCAATATAAGTTTTCCAACGACCTTTTTTTCAGTAAAATCCTCCAATAAAACTTGATTGACTTTTGATTTGTTTTCCAAAGACAATTAAGAGAAATCCAAGTCAAAGATGTTTAAGTTACGAGCTTCCAGTGATTTTTTTCATGAGGATTCAAATAGAAAAAGGTGTTTTTATAACCCTACATAATTTACATATGTGCTAATATAACCTTTTGAAAATTGAAAGTGCAAATATAACTCTAGATAGTAACTATGAGTGCAAATGTATCCATTCTGGCAAATTTAGGCTGGATTCGATAAAAAAGACTATTTTACCCTCATGAAAATATAACCCTAGATACCTAATTCACCATTGTCGATTGCTATCGATCTCCGACAACACCACTCTCTGCAACACTATCACCTTTCCAGAGCTCTGTCGCAGCTCTGTCAACCTCACCCTCACCACACACATCGTCGGACTCACCCTCTCCACACACATTGTCGGACGCTGCCTGAGAAGAGCTTGGTCGCTGTCTCCGCCTCCAACCACTGTGCTCTGTCACCACACAGTACCCACAACCACCTCCCCAACTACCATGCACCACAACATACACTTTGCACCACATCCCACATATTTTGTATATATAACCCTCAATCGCAAATCTCCACCAGAGTCAGAGCTATCAACGACCCATCACCCAGCAGCCACCTGGCAGTGAGCCCTAGCTCCACCACCCGACTCCGCATCTACCCAATCTAACCACTGTCGGTGAACACCAGCAAAACACCTGAGATCTCTAGCAGCAGGCAGCAGTGATGATGAGTAGCGAGCAACCAAGGAGCACTAGCGAATGAGGAGAAGAAGAGAAGAGAAAAAGGAAAGAAGAGAATAGCAGCATCGATGGTGGTAAGGGTATAATTGTCCACACACATATTCTGTTTTTGGGCCAAAGGGCATTTTGATCATTTTAGATTCAGTCAACGCCGGATTGTGCACTAGAGGGTTACATTTGCACTTTCATCAACTAGTTCGGGTCGTTTTATGGTTTCAATTATCTAAGGATTATATTGACATTTACTCAAGTATATAGGGTTATATTTGTATATATCCCATTCAAATAAGATTTGTATATTCCGGTCAGGAGAATGTTTCAGCCTGATTTGACTGATTACTCGGTTTAACTTGCCTTTAGACTATTTATTTGGTATCTTTTCGGGTTTGAGTTAGAGACAATTCTACAAAATATATATATATATATATATATATTATTTATATACACCTAAAAAATCCTTTTTAGCAATCAAAATGACCAAGTTCGATCTCTTAGTTTAGTGAAAGGGTTTGGAATGAGTTAAATGGAGAATGAGGGGATCTTTATTTGGGGAGCTTTAATATTCTTCGTTTTTTATTGCCTTGATATTGATAAGAAGTGCATATGAATCTATTGTGCATTTCGTTAAATGCTTATTAATGCGACTGACTTGAGGTGGAATACTAGAATCGATGAATCTATGTTTAGTGATTTCGAGTCTAATTCCTCCTCAACTACACAATAAAAACCACTAGTCCTTCATCCATACCCTTCTTAATGCCAACAATGGATCAGATTGTTTTAAATTTCAAAATAATTAAAGAGATAGTTCACCCAAGTAAAATTAAGGAATTGTTGATGGAATGGGTGGTCAATCGCTTTTGTTTTGAAGACACGTGACCAATGGTCATAGTACAATTGACGACAGGTAAATACGTTTGACTCGAGAATGAAAGAATTAGCGTGTAGACTAAAACTTAAAACTGACCCGTGTTGTTCAGGTTTTGGTTAATCACAAAGTAAATTCCAGCTAATGAGAGTAATCCACCCTCAAAACATGGGATTCCAATCATTTTAATCATGGTGTTCAACGTCCCTACACCATGATTATTAACGAAAGACAGGACGCCAATTCATCATCTCACTCATCAGTCATCACCATCAATCCAGCCGTTACGGTTACGTTATTTACAATTATTTCCTTTCACCCACCTCATTTGAAAATTTTCAAACTTAACAAAGGGAAGAAAGCCTTTCATCGTTTGGTAAACCAACCCAAATCTCCCTTTCCTTTCCACCCTCACCAGCTGTCACTTTATCACACCTATAAATACTACCCAATACTTATCCCACTTCATCACAAACCTCAAAAGGCGCAAAGCAAAAAAACAAAACACATTTCTTTTGCTCTCTACTCCAACTCCATTTTCTTCGACAATGGCTCGTGTCAGCGTTTTCTTGATGGCTTTGGTCACGGTCATGTTAGCCGCCGGTGCCTACGCTCAAGATGTGGAGACTCCATCGCCTGCACCGGATGCCGGAGCTGGTTTCTCCCTGCCGGTTTCCACCGCCTTTGTTGCCAGCTCTCTGCTTCTCTCTGCTTTTGCTCTGCTCAAGCACTGAAAGAGTCTACATATTTCAGATGGGTTTGATGCTAGTCTACAAGTATTTATGTTGTCCTGATTGATTTTACCAGTTGGAGATTTCCCTTTACACTGTACTTTGGAGTATTCTTTTGGTCTTGATTGTTGTACATTTTATGTCGTGGATTCAATAAGATCTTTTCATTCTCTTCATTTATCCATGTTTCTTCCCTAACCCCACCCCACCCTCCCTTCATACCTTAAATTGCAAGAATTTTTCACATTCCTTTTTTAACCAACTTTTATTATTTTTTATACTAAAAAATATTAAAATTAAATGAAAAAAGAGTAAATGAAGGTATCCACCAACATAAGGGGACAACAAAATATATAATAATAAATTCTTAAAAAGATAAATTCTTTCGCTCTCCGTAAAAATAAATGGAAGAGAGTACTACCTTACACGCACCACCGTAAATAAATGTTCGAGATAAGTGCAATATAATTCTATTTATTTAAATAAATATCAATATAATTATGATAATTTTTAGTGCAAATATAACCCTATCTAGTTAATAAAAGTATCAATACAACTTTCAGATCTCATTTTTGACATTGATCTCAGTTTTTTGGCGTTGACTATGTAAATTGACCAAAATATCCTTTGGACTAACTTTAAAATTATGTGGACAATTTTACCCTCATAGTTCATCGGATCGCTGTTGGACCACCATTGGATTGCCGCTGGATTATGTAGGGTTATATCAGCACATTATGAAAACTGGTAGGATTAAATCAACACATTTCAAAAAATTATAGGGTTATATTAGCACATTAGTAAAAAAATGTATGGTCATATCAGCACATACCGTAGAATATAGGGTTTTAATGATATTTTATTTATTTTGTTGTGTTTAGTCTGGATTGATGATTCGATGACCTTTGGTATTGTTTGTGATTGTTATTTTGCATTGTTCTTCGACATAGGATTTTTAATGTTGATAGGTTTTGAAATGAGGTTATGATATGTGATAATAGTGTTTAATATTAATGATAGTGTCATGATGTTAAATTTTATGTTGTATATGATATTGTTATGATGTTATAATGGTGTATATGATGATGTGATCGTCCGTTAAGGCCAATCGAGTACCACACACTTAATATTTATAATGTGTGCTGATATAACCTTATAAGTTAAAAAAAATTGCTGATATAACCCTACAAACATTAGAAATGTGCTGATATAACCCTATAAACATTATAAATGTGTTGATATAATCCAATAAGATTTCATAATTTGCTGATATAACCCTACCTGATCCGGCAGCAGTCCGACTGCGGGTCTAAGGATGATAACGTCATTTCCTATTTTTTTGTATTTTAATTTTTTAGAAGGATAAACATGTAATTTTATTAAATTCCGGCTAAAAGTTGCTGGAGAAGATTATATTGGCACTTTCATTAACTAAATAGGGTTATATTGGCACTTTCAAATATTGAAAGGTATATTGACACTTATGTCAAATAGGTAGGATTATAAAAACTTTTTTTTAAAATGTTATCAGTATTAGAGTTATCAATTTATTAGGAAGTGAATGAGTAATAAATAGGATTACAAGTAATCTTACTCGGGCTTCACTGAGTTTTAATCAAATCACTTTTATCATATCCGAACATAACTAAACTTACACAATACTCCTCATTTCCAAGATTATTAGCTTGTTTACGTTTTCAAAGTTAAACTTGTTAAAACTTAACCTTAAATATGAATTGATATATGTATAATAAAAATATCATGTAAAATATTGTTAGATTCATCTTAATATTTATTTTCTAAATATCAATTTTATATGCAAAAATGTTAAACGTAACTAGAGATGTTAACAATCAAACATGATCATTAAATATCGTGAAAAAGTAAATAGATCAATAATTATGGGACGGAGGGAGTATATATTTGAAAATTGACTGACACTCATTAGAAAGTAGATTGATGGAAGCCACAATTACATCATGATAGCCAGATTATGAACGATACTATCCCAATACTGATAACTTTTATTATATAGTGATAGGATGTACAAATCATAAATCATTGTGGTTGTGTGTATTATTAATATATGTACATATATAGTGAGTACAAATGGTATACAAGACCTAACCGATTATGGAACATGATATATACAAAACCAATCAGAAATGATATTCCTTTCTTGTCCTTATCCTGATTCTAAATCAAATATATCTCTACTACCCCCCCCCCCAATCAAGCGAAGCGTAGGACTGGTCGTAACACAAAACTTGGAACGTAAGAACTCAAACTGAGGATGAGGTAACCCCTTTGAAAAAATGTCAGCAAGCTGCAAGTCCATAGAAACATGAGCAACATTGAGTTTGCCAAAAGACACAATCTCACGCACAAAATGATAGTCAATATCAATGTGTTTGGCTCTCTTATGCGAAATTGGATTATGAGCTAAGAAGAGAACACTATTGTTATATCACAGCAAAACAGGAGGCGCACGAGTCGATACACATAAATCCCAAAGAAGATTCATCAACTAAGCCAACTCTACAGCAGTATTTGCCATAGCATGGTATTCTGATTCGGAACTAGAACGAGAAACTGTAGGTTGCTTCTTAGCACTCCAAGACACCAGGTTACCACCAAGGAAAATGACATAACCATATGTAGACCTACGAGTCTCAATGCAACAAGCCCAAACAACATCAGAATAATCCAAAACTGGTAAAGCAGATGAATTTGTGTGAAACTGAAGACCATAGTGGAGAGTACCACGAACATAGCTTAAAATTTGAGTGACGGCTTGGAAATGGTCATCAGTAGCAGCCTGCATGTACTGAATGACCGTGTTCACAGCATAAGACAAATCATGACGTGTAATCGACAAATACTGAAGTGCACCAACCAGAGATTGATAAAGAGTGGAATTTCTAAATGGCTTACCAGAAGAGCTAGAAAGCTGCGACAAAGCCAAGATTGGTAATCTTGAGTCCTGATTAACCCGATCAATAAACTTCCAAATGAGATGACCATCATTCCCAGTAAGAATATACCATCAACATAAAACCAACAAGTAGAGCAAAGAGACACCCTGAGAAAAGACAAACAAAGAGGTATTATAGGAACTGCATACAAAGCCCAGGCTAATAAAAAATGAACTGAACTACTGAAAGTAAGCACGAGGGAGCTTTCTTCAAACCATAAATGGCCTTGCGTAGACGACAAACAAAATCAGGACGCATCAGGTATTTGTATCCAGCAGGCTGCTCCATGTAAACCGGAGAATTAAGAACGCCATTTATAAATGCATTCTTGGCCTCAAGTTGTTGTAATGACCAATTCTGATGGACAACAAGAAATAAAAAAAGTACGAACAGTAGATGCCTTCACCATGGGACCAAAATGTATGATCATAATCAAAGCTAGGTAATTGCGAAAAACCCTGAGCAACTAACCTTACTTTGTGTCTGTAAAGAGAGCCATCAGCTTTGTACTTCTATAAACCCATTCGGAACCAACAACATTTACATTTGAAGGATGAGGAACCGAATCCCACGTCTGTTGAGTGCGTAGAGCATTCATCTCTGAGCCCATGGAAGTAACCCATTCAGGATCCTCGATAGCCGAGCAATGACTGCAAGGCTCAGTCTTAGAAAATAAAGCATTCAATAAACCAGAAATATCATAATCAGAAAAATCCTTGTACCCTAAATAACCAGTGTGCAAACGAGTAGCCATCGACAGGCACATAACCCAATGCTGGCAATAGCGACCGTGCAAAAAACGCCAATGGAAGCACTGGTGAAGCAGGGTCAGCGGGTTTAACTGGTGAAGCTACAGGTGGCTGGACAGGTGGCGCATGGTGCGTACGCGCAGCTGTGGTGGCGGGGGTGTGAATCAGTTGTGGCGGCACGTCGTTTCAGCTGGTGGCGCCGACTGCTATCAATCTGCTCCTGGTCACCCTGAAGCAGAAAAATACAATTCTCTGAAAAGCCCTGAACTTCCGGTACAGTTGGAAAATTTAAAATTTCCAAAATAATAGGTGATAGTACTGAAGAAAATGGCTCAAAAACCTCCGACATGACTGATGAAGGCTCTAAAAAAGCATAAACATCCAGTAATGATAAATCTGTAACAGTGCCAGTACGTGTAGCTGGAAAAAACAACTCATCAAACCGAGCCTGGCGAGTGATGCACTCCTTCTTTGTAAGAGGATCAATAGATCGATAAGCCTTGTACTGAGAATTGTATCCCAACAAAATACATGGCAAACTCTGAGGTGCCAATTTATGAGGAGCATAAAGGCGCAAATACGGAAAAACTCGACAACCAAATGGATGAAGTTGGAGTATTCAGGAGTGGTGCCAAAAATATTAGAGAGAGGAGACTGACCAGATAAAACTGGAGTACGCAGTCTGTTGATGATGTAGGCTGCTATAGAGAAAGCATCAAACCAGAATGAATGATGAAGGTCGGAATGAAAGAGCATCGACAATCCTATCTCAGTGATGTAACGATGCTTCCGCTCAGCACGACCATTTTTCTCTGGAGTGTGACATGAAAGCTAATGATGAATGCCTTTAGACACAAAATGAAATTGCATGCGATGATTCAGAAACTCAGTTCATCCATCACTCTGAAATACTTTAATGGTGGTAAAGAATTGGTTCTCAACAAGAGCCTAAAAAATGCATATAAGCCTCCATAAAATCAGAATTCCGTCGTAGAGGATATAACCAGGTGAACCGAGAAAAAAATATCAAAAAAATGACATAATAAGAGTACCCGGCACGGGAGACAACATGAGAGGGTCTCCAAAGATCACAATGAACTAGATCAAGTATGTGTGGTGTGCATTTTAAATTATCACTAAAAGAAAGGCTCTTGCCTTTAGCCATCTCAAAAGCGGGACATAAATAAGTCTTAGGCAGCGAACTAGCAACTGACAAACATTCAGACTTGCTCAAAGAAGAAATGATGTTGTGAGGAGCATGGCCCAATCTACTATGCCAAAGTTCAAAAGGATGTTTTAGAAGCACTCGATGAAACAAAAGCAGATAAAGCAGCACCATCAAAATCCAAAACATATAAACCCCCATCAAGATGACTTTTGCCAATAACATCACTAGTAAACTTGTTCAAAATAGTGAAAGAAGAGTCATCAAAACAAATAACAACATTTATATCCCGAGTCAACTTGCTAATGGAGAGCAAATTTTTAGTAATTTGTGGATCCACCAAGATATCATTCAAGTATAATGAATTTGAGACTCGAGAATGACCAACATGGGTAATGTTAACATCAGAACCATTGCCAATAATAACACGTTTATTACCAAAATAAGGAGTCATGCGATCAAGAGCGGACTGAGAATAGGTCATGTGGTTGGTTGCGCCAGACTTAGCTATCCATCAACCATGCGGTAAAGAGCTGGGAGAAGGAGCCCGAGAGACCAAGTGAGGACACGTCGAGACAAAATAACCAAATTTCTTACACCACTGACACTGCAACTGGTACCATTCACGTTGCAACCTAGAGCAAGAAGAAGCAACATGGCCCAGAACATAACACCATTGACACCGGGGTTGATAGAAAAGAGTCATAATACAAGAGAAAGCCAATATATATATTTTTAAATAAATAAATTATGCTAAAATCTGCACAGTGCACGCACAAGCTTCTGGAAGAAGCTAAATCCGGCTCGTGAAACACGCATAACAGGGGAGTAGGTGTGCGTGTCAGGGCTGGCGCATGAAGACATGAGCGGCAGCCGCGCGTCCCTGGGGCAAATCGCTGGTCTGTGTCATGAAGCTGCAGAAATGCTGGGAAATTGCAATAGATTACCAGAGAAACAAGGAAAAACACACGGTAACGGGAATAATTCAAGACTAGGCGCTAAAGCCCGACGATGAGATCTAATGCCATTTGGGGAGATCGGAAGAGCTTTGCGGATACCGGAGATGAACTTTCAGGATCAGAGAAGAAGGCCGGAGATGAACGACTGACGATCGGAACTTGAAGAGCTCTGACCAAAGAACTTAGAAAATGGGGGAAGAAATAGACACCACGGACGGCATTGATGACCGATTGGACGGTGGTGGAAGACAGTAACGACGGCGGAAGACGGCGGCAGTGGGCAGCAATCGATCGAAAAAAGGAGAGATTTTTTTTCTTTATAATTTTGTGTAAGGAGAGAGAAAAGTCGGAAATTTTAGAGAGACCTGACTGATATTATGATAGAATGTAAAACCTAAACATATATATATATATATATGGAGTATAAAGGGTATACAAACCCTAAACAAATATGGAACATGATATATACAAAACCAATTAAAAAGAGTATTTTTATTTTATCATGATTCTAAATCAACTATATCTCTATTATATGGAATCAAGTGAATACCATAACTAACATTATTAAATTCTATCTAGATCTATTAGCCTCAATTTTTTTAAAGTTTGTACTGTAGTTGTCACCATTTCACAATCAATTCCTATTGTAATGTGTGTTGTTGATTCTTTTCTTTTGCGATCTACTACTTCATGCATTTTGACTAGTTTAGCAGAGGCGGATCTACGCTGCCTGTGCAAGGTGGAAAAATTGCCCTACCTTTTTTAAAAGAAAATATTTTTTAAAGTTTTTTTAGTTAACTAATATATAATTTTTAATTATTCTCCTAACTTATTATCAATTTTAGACCCGTTTTATTACTCTAAATTAAAATTTTCTTAAAATTTGAACACTATTTAAAAAAATAAAGTTATCAAATTAAATTATAACCCACCAAAAAAATATTTCTAGCTCTGCCCTGCTAGATACTATAAAAGTGAAAAAATAAATTCTATCAAATACTCTCTCTGTCCTAACTCTATTTACACAACAATCATTATCATGATGTTCAAGGAATATTTTTAACTATTAATATGTTTATGCGTATAATAAACACAAATAAAAATTAATATTTAAAAATTATTTATTACAATAAATTCAACAATACCATATATAATAATAATATTATTTATACATCTATTGAAATATATAATCAAACTTAGATAAAGAACCGTATAAAAAACCTGAGTGCAACTAGAGGAAGGAAGTACTCATTCTATTTGCAAGTTTGTTTCACTTCCTTTTCCCTTTGGGGATGATAGAAAAACTTTATAAATGTTTCACTGCCTTTAACACGCTTTAACTGAGTCCGTCTCTTGAAAGACGGTCTTTCCATAAGCAATGGAAAAAAAGATTTAAAGTACAAATTATAAGAAATGAAGATAAAATTTTCGAGTTGCATGAATCGGACTATAAATTTTATAACTACTATACGTTGCATAACAATTTTTTTAATATTGCAACTAAGACCTTTTACATTTTATCATTCTAATTAAGCCCCGTCTTTTCATTAGCTTATGAAAAAATGGTCTTTCCCAAAAATTTTCCTTAACTTATTCCGAAAAAGATATGTGAAAATAAATAATTGAGAAACTAAATTAAAATACATCAATTATTGCTACTTCCTCTATCCCAACTTAAATTGCATAGAGTACTTATTATATATTTATTAAACTTAGACCAAATAATTGAATATATATATATAGTATATATTATAAACAATATACTTCCTCTGCCTTGGAATAATTGGTTCACGTTCTATTTTAGCTCGTCCCACATAAAATGACGAATTTTAATTCTTACCCAAAATGGTAAAAAAATATATTGTAAAATTCCTACAATATCTAGTTTAATTTCAACAACTTTTTGAGTGGGCCCACGGATTTTCCAAAATATCCCTATTTTTTCATAATTATTCTCTGCCACATCAACTTGCATAAAATACTGTGTCAAAATGTATGTGCCAATTATTCTAGGACGGAGAAAGTATTATTGTATACAAACAAAGTCTATTGTAACGCTTTCCTTGCAACACTTATTCAAAATGTTACAATAACTTATAAAATGTTACATGAACTTTTGAAAAGTGACAAAAGTGTTACCTTAATTTTAAAAAGTATTACGTTAGATCTAATCTAACATCGTGTAAGGTAATACTTGTAAAAATGTTACTTTAGGTGCTATTGTAACACTTTGAACCTAAAGTAACACTTTTAAATGTATTACCTTAAACGATATTACATTAGATATAATGTAACACTTTTTAAAATTTAGGTAACACTTTTGTAGCACTTTTCAAAAGTTTAAGTAACATTTTATAAGCTATTGTAATATTTTACATAAGTTTTGTAAGGAAAGTGTTACGATAGCTCTAATTTGTGATAGTATATGTATTATTATCGGACTCATCTTAACCAGAAATATTAAAATTTTATATCTAATTAAACATATTAGTGGTGAAATATTTTATAATACCATAAAAAATATTCTACATAATTTAAGTTGTAATAGAGTGTGTACTTTAAAAGATCTTATTAGCAACATACTTTCTCCGGTCATCTTATTTTAATCACATATTTGACTATGTATATAAACGATAATTTAATCGTATGAGATATGGTTAAATTCGTCGTAACATGTAGTTTTTAAATATCAAAGTTTTATGTGTCCCATAGCTATATATATTTATAATCAAATATGTTTATGATACATTGTGAAAATATTCAGTGTAAAATAAGATGAGATAGAGGTATTGGTAGTTTTAACGAAACATTTCAACGTCCAACACATTTATATTGGAACTGAGGTTTCTAACGTTAACAAACATGTGTACACCCCACATCGACAACCGGCGCCCCAACGGGTGAAAAATGAATGCCCGGAAATACAAGGCACATGGTTTTATTTCTGTTTTAAAGTGGAGTAATAGTTTAGGGGGACCTGGACTGGATCCCCATGTTCGGCGAACGCTGGACGCACACGTTGCAAGCAGCATTGATTTGCAAGCACATTTTTTCAAGTTACACATGTCAATTCAAAGGGATGCCTGGTCCCTCTTTTTTTCCCCACTGCCTTTTCATTTTGGTCCTATCAAATTTACTCATTTAATTATTAAATTATCAATTTGTTATAAATTAGTTAGTTCATTTTTTTTTAAAATTGGGTAATAACTCAAATGAACCCCCAATAAAATTCCTCCCCTCCCCTTGCCCTGGTGGAAATTGAACCCATGACCTCATGGTAGTAGCACTAGACTTCAACCGCTAGGCTAACATTCAATTAGTTAGTTCATCTATTCCACACATATCTGTACACATTTTAATTAATTTTCTCTGAACATGTTTGATCCCCGATAACTATAGTTATATATACTAATAGTGTATTAAAATTTAATATTTAGAAAATATATTAGGCAGAGAATCTAACATGAAGATTTTGACGTCTATATACTAGTTGAAATTATAGTCAAACGTGTATTGAGAAAGTTGAACAAAAAAATGTGCAAATATGGCTGGGACAAAGGGAGTATTTTATTCTCAACTCTATTTGCACTCTTGCTTATCTCTATCAAATTTTGACTGCATATTTGAATAGATATATGAACAACAATATTATCGTATATGATACTGTTGAATTCGTTGTAAAAAATAATTTTTAAATATCAACTTTTTATTTGTCATTATTATACATGGATAAGTATATTAACGGTTAAATTTTTTTTGAACAATGTTATAATAATTGCTTTGCAAATAGAGTTGGGACAGAAGGAGTACTTTATTTTTTTAAAAAACATAGTAGACTACTTCTCATTGAAATGGAAATTCGTGGTTACACATTATTACAGTTTGTGCAACATTGTGCACATCAGTTACCGCTAGCTATCAACTTTTACAATTGTAAGGGGTGGAAACACCATAGTTAGAAACTTGATTTTCCTAATTATTTATCTAATTTCTGGTGGGGGGGGGGGGGGGCATCTGGGTAGATATTGTTGTATCACAGTGCATGTTTGCAATCCAACCTGATTATCAGATTTCTTATCCCCTTGTACTTGCCTCTTTCATTGCTTCCAAGATGGTTGTTAGTTCTGCTTGCACCGGTGATAGGGTTTGAAAGGAGCTGTAATCGGTCTATTCCTGAATTGACCCACTTCTTCACACACCATGCTCCTACCCCTTTTCCTGTAGCTTTGCAGAATGCTGTGTTTGTGTTGATTACTGTGCTCCCCTAGAAGAGGTGGTCAGTTATCGTGCCTTTCCTTTGCCAAAACAGATTAATATCCCCTACCTTTGCTGCCTCTTAGATTGGGTCCTCTTGGGTCTGTAGTTGATGTTGCATCCTCTGAGATATTTCATGCTAATCTAGCGAGTCTGTTTGTCTCTATGGACTGCATTTGTTGGCCTTTTTTGTTAGGTCCCTAATAATTGCGAGAGCATGATCAATTGAAAAGTTGGTGTAATAAAAAATGACCATGTTCCTTGCGTATCAGATGGCCCCATGTTACGTAGCATGGTAGTTCCTTATCCTCTTTTTGTGGTGTTATTTTAAACCATTGACGAATCCATCTTTTAAAGATGACTATTGTCCTCTGTTGAAGTCTAGACCCAGCCTGCTCATTCACCAAACCCTCTTTGCCAGCTCATATTTGATGATCATATGTTCTACGCTTTCTTCAGCTCTGGAGCAGACACGTCACATTGTTGATAGATACAACCCTCTTTTCCGTAGATTTGAGTTTGTAAGGCAAGCCCCCTGTATCATCCTCCAAATAAGAAATTTACATTCTCCGGGATGTTCCCATTCCATAGGGTTTTCCATAGTTGACCTTCATCTGTATCCGAGTGGCCACTGGTTGATGTTGATGGTAAAAGGCTTTCCCTGAACTCGCAAGCGACGTGGTAGCCCGATCTGGCGGTATATTTTCCTAAAAGTTCTTTGTCCCGGAACTTGTAATCATTTTCCCCTAGACTATACCGAGAGATATAAATTTTGACAATTTCCGTAACTGTTTCTTATGGGAACAACAAATAAAAAAAGTTGCATTCTCCATGCCTTGTTTGCATCAATGGGGTCACTGACACTAAAGCCCAGATTTGGCAATGTGTCTTGTTCATAACGGTCTTGTTCATAACGGGTATGGTTTACTTGGTTTGGGATCTAGTTAGATGGGATGTCCACCGAATTTCCCATCATAATCTTCCATTTCTGGTGTGGTTTAATAAGCTCTATGCCCCATATGATTCCTCTCCATCCCTAGGAGTTTTTTGGCTTCTGTTTGGTACATAGTATATTCTGCTTTTGGCACTACTTGACCAAAAAGAATTTGGAGAAGAATGACTCTTTGTTCGTGAGTAGTGACCACAATTGTTTCCCCATCATTCCTTGGCTCATCTGTGCTGTTGATCGCATACCGGGTCTCCATTTCCATTTTGAAATACATATCTTTCTCCACACTTTCCGGTGTATTCCTCTACCTTTGGGGTTGCCCGCCCATATAAAAACTTGCCATGTATTTATCCACACCCTTAGCCACTGTTGCTGGAATCATGAAGGTTCCTGTGGTATATTGAAAGAGTTCAGTGAGGACATGTTTGCATAGAGGGATTCTCCCCACCACCGACATATCACTTTTCCTCCATGCAACCATCTTTGATATGATCTTCTGTAGCAGACTTCTAAACAGTCAGACCTCCGAGCCTTCAAAATACAGATTGCATCCAAGGTACCTCCCTCGTAGGAGGTCGGGCATAATATTTAAGATTAATTTGATCAAATTTGTTGTGAATAAATCTGCATTGGGGCTAATTATGAATGATGATTTATTGAAATTAAGGCTTTGGCATGAGTAGGCTGCGAACATATTCAGTGTTGACGCTAGCTTTCAGAGTCCTGGCTATGTAATTTTGAAAAAAAGAATACATCCATCAGCAAAAATTAGATTTGACACTCGTGGAACTCCTCTCCCACACTGCACTCCCGTATACACACGTTAAAATGGTGCTAAGGCTATCATTGCTGACAAAGCTTCTTGGCAGACAATAAAGAGGAATGGAGACAGTGGACATCCTTGTCTTAATCCTCGCCTTAGTTTGAATCTATCCGATCACAAGCCATTGAATTTGACTGCATACGTTACAGTGGTGACGAACACCACTATCCATTTTATGAACTTCGCAGGAAAGGCTGTCCTCTCCATTGTTTTTTTCTAGAAACCCCCACGACACTCGATCATATACTTTGCTCATGTCAATTTTCATAGCGGCTATCACCTTTATTCCTTTTTTGTGCTTTCTAATTTTTTTTATATCATCTCATGCGCTATCAATGAGTTTTCTACTATTGATTTGCCCTGGACGAAAGCAGCTTGATTGTTGAAGATTAGGTACCCCATTATCTTTTTTAGTCTATTAGCCTTGATCTTTGCTATTATCTTAAATGTAACACTGCGCAAGCTTGTTGGATGTAAGTCAGAGGGTTTTGTGGGTACCTTGACTTTTGAGGTAAGGGTAATGTTGGTGTCGTTCCACTCCTTCAGTATTTTCACGGTGATGAAGAATTCTTTGACTGTTGTAGTTATTTCATCACCCACCTTGTTCCAATAGTGTTGGTAGAAGCCCGGTGGAATACCATCCGGTCCTGGAGACTTCTATTTCCCCATCTGGAAGACCACTGACTTCCCCCTTATTTATTATGATGGCAACTGTAATATCCCTTTGTTGCTTATCGCTCACTGTCGGCGTTATTTACTCTAAGAAGTTTGCTAGGGTTGACTGGCCAAACACATATGACGGAAATAATGGAATATTTGACAAAATTTATGCTTACATGATCCATGACTAGTTCCTGAAGTTTTCTGGGATTTGTCACCCAAACACCTATGTTGTCTTTGAGCTCCTTTGTCTTTTTGGCACCCATTTTTAGAAGAAACTCATTTTGTTGTTATTGTTGTTGTCTCTGTACCAATCTACTTTCTCCCTTCGCAGCCTAAAGTCAAGTTGTTGGGAGAGGAGATCATCTAGCTGATCGACACTTTCTTTGGCTGACTGAAGGTCACCCTGCAACTGCAACCTTTTGATCTCAGTTCTCTTTTGTCGGATCCTCTTCTCGAGACAGCCAACATTTTCCTTGCTCCAGTTAGTCAATCTTTTCATTTTAGCTGTCAAACTCTCACCAATTTTCCCTATCAAACTCTGATTCTAATTTTGGTGGTTACCATGTTGAGACTCTCGTTCAGGGTTGCTCTATATGGACTAGATAATTCCTTTTACCTCCATTCTGCGCACCCAGAAGGGTTTGAATTTTGGTTTATAACTTCCGCAGAATCTTCTATTTTGGTAGTGTGTATTGAGGGTTATTGACCTATAATCCTAATCATAATTGCATGATTGTCCAGTCTATGCCTCGGGAACATTATGAACCACGCATGGTTTGCAAATCCTTTTTCATGTCTCTCGTGAATTTGATCTTCACCTATGAGGCCATTCGACCAAGTAAACCAAAGGTCTCGGTTTGCGAGTTCCATAAGCTCGAGCATGCTGATCATATCACTCACGACTATTTTTTCCCACTCGTCGACTTGACATCCACCTCTTCTATCTTCGTTACCTATTACTTGGTTGTAGTCCTCGATGATTTGTAGTGGCATGTGACAATTCACTAATGCCCCTTTAAGGTTTTTCCACACTTCCTCCTTATGCTTTCTAACTGGATGCCCGTACAAAAGTGCCAACATCCATTCTTCCCCCCTTATGGATGTAATCTTACAAAGTACAAAATATTGGCAGCTTTTTGCTATATGTAATTGGATCTTCGAGGTCCATGCTATGCAAAGCCCTCCCTATGACCCAATGGAATCTACTACATACTAGTTAGTGAAGTATGACTCATCTAACCACTTAATTAATCTAGCCTGATATGTCCATTTTGTGTGCATAATTTAGTACTATTTTGGGTCATTTTTGTGCTCTTTTATTATCGAGATCTTTTTTTTACCTTGCAATTCTCTTAGGAGGGGTAAGAGCAACTTTACGCTCTTTTACCTCTTCTAAGTCAATTTTGCGTGACAAGGGAAGAACACGGAGGCAATGAAGACCGGAGGCCATTGAAGATCACACTTTCGAAGACTTTTGAAGACTTGCTTCGAAGACATGAAGATTGGAGGCCATTGAAGGCCATTTTTGTAGACATTGAAGACTTGAAAATTGAGAGGAATTGCAATGAAGATGATTATATACCACAAGAAAAAGAAAATGACACAATGCAAAATTCTGGCACCCGTCGCGAGTCGTGATAAATGGGTGGCCAGAATTTCACCTTATCTTCTTTGTACTATAAATAGCACTCTCTTTCCTCTCATTCAAAATCTTCATCATCTGCGATTTCTAGTACTGTTTAGAACCCTTTTTCTTTCCATTTTCATCTCTGAATTCTCTTGTTTTATGATTAGCTGTTTAGCATTGATTAGCATGAACTCTTGTAGCTAATCTAATTATTGGGAGCAATTGATTGAAGCTTCCAAGCATATGTAGCAAGATTCTATGTTTGCTCATTTATGAACATTTATTGGAGAGCATTTATTATGCCATTAATGTTGTGTTTTATCTCATTTATACCATGGGTTGTTTGAGTATATGAAATGTTTGAAAGATTGAAATGTTAGGGTGTTAGGAAAGTTGCAAATTTCTTAACTCATTTGATATGGAAATCCAAGAGCATGGATTTAGAACTTCTTGTGTATAATGTGTGGTAATCCTTGCTAGATGAGTATGTTAATGTGGTTTGTTCTTATATTTGTCATATAGATGCAAAGAAAGGATGAACCTTGAATGTTGTTTGTTCTTAGTTTAATCTAATGAATGCTTTGTTTGGTTCAATGACTGTGTCTTTGGTAGAAGGCTTGTTATTATCAAACCTCTGGTCCTTTGGCTGAAATGCCATTGATGAAATACCCCTATGGTCGTTGTTTGTCTAGGGTGATTATCAATGAGGTTTACAAATGGTCGTTGTTTGCCTTTGCAAATTACTCTTAAGGAGGAACGAATGTTGATCTTTGAATGAGAAAGGATACATTCCCCATAGACAATAAATGTAATTGAATGAGTGAATGAATCAATGAGCTATATGAAGTTTGTAAGTGGAAATCGATTGCCCCCAAGGCTCCGTTAATTATCATTTACATCGTATCTTTAGTTGTATTGCATGATTAGCATAGTTCTCTTGCTTTGCTAGTTGTATTTCAATTTCATAATTTAGGATCAAACCAACCAACCCCCCCTGTCTACATGCTTTTATATGTATGTCTATGTATGTAAATGTCTAGTGTGTCTTCTCCTATATATGTTTAAACACTTGAAAAAAATCCCTCTTCTCGTGGACGGCCCCGACTTGCCATTAACTACTTTATTGTAGATAGGAAGCATTTAGGGCTTAAAAGTATTAACTTTGAGAGGTACGAAGATGACCTCCCATAGCCATATTACACTTAGTCTCCATAAGAAATAGAATATTGGGTTTATAATTAGAAACAAGATTGTTCAAGGTGCTTAATGTCAGGGGGCGCGTCTGCCCCCTGCAGTTCCAATTGAGTAGATTCATACAATTGTCAGTGACTGTTTTGGAAAAACTACCAAAATACAAAAGATATGTTCTTCACTGCAACATATCACAATTGTAAACACCCGCTTATAAGTTTGTGAACCCACTATGACCATCTTCCCCTGATCCACTCCTTCTGTAAAGTCGAATTCTTTGTACTTTTTTATTGCTTTCTTTAGCCGTTCTAGAACCTTCTCATTACCGCGGCACTTTTTGTAGAATGCTATTTCCCCCTAGATCCCCCTGAATGATCCCTTTCCTCTTTTCTCCCTGTTTCCCAACTATAGGCATAAATTTTCCGACCGCCCAGCAGACATCATCAACTTGAGTTTTGGATAGCTCGGTCTTTCATGAGCCTCTTCTTCTTTGAGTTGGAGTGCTTCTCTTTCCCTCTTCAAGTTATTCTATAAAACCTTCTTATTGCAATGGTGGATTTAGTTGGGGCATATCGAACCCTCATCCCCCTAGTTTGAGCCTCCACGGTACTGTTGGGTTTTTCCTCCTATGTAAGGAAATTAGTCCCAAACATTTGAGGAATCTAGCCCAAACAAAAAGGGAGAATTTCGGTCATTTTTCCACACCTTTGGAGCAGGGTTTACTTGGGGTTTGGCTGCCTTTGGATCAGTTGGGAGAAACAACAAGAGTGGGAGAGCAAAAGACAAAAAAGTGGGTGAAAGGGGATTTTCGAGTTCCATGGTGCATCTTTGGTAAATCTGCAACTTTTCATAATCCGACCGTTAGAGTTTGTTGAAATTTGGGAAGGGGTGTTCCCAGGTTGTGTAGATAAATTAAAATTGGTGGATATGGGTTTTGGAGATCTGGAAGTGACTCATTTTCCCTCGTAAAGTAGCTCAGAAGATTTGGTGATTTCTTCTCCTGTTGTTGTTTAATCTTCATTGTTGTAGTGGTTATCAATCCTACCTTTGTTGAGAGAAAGTTGCGATAGTATTAGTTGGTTTTTGAGGTTTTTGTAGCACTCTTTATTGATTAGAAGATGGTTGAAGTGGGTCGATTGACCCCGTGGTTTTTACCCTTCGCATTGGAGGTGTTTTCCACGTAAATGCTTATGTCTCGTGTGCTTGGTTTGTTCTTAATGTTGCTGCCATTATTTTTGCTATTGTTTCTCCTCATAGATTCAAGTAAATATGGAAGGATAGATTTGGTCATCTTCCTATCAAAGTGGTATCAGAGCCTTGCTATTTTTCTTTGGTTTTCTTGGATTTTGGCTTGTTTGGTATTTTTTTTGAATGATGGAGGCAAATGTAGGAAACATGATTTTTTTGAATGACACCAATTACCAAAAATGAAAAGGAAAGATGAATGATCTTATGTTTGTAAAGAAGTTGCATTTACCCATCTTTGCTTCCACGAAGCCCACACATTATAGTGATGAAGATTGGGAGTTTGCGCATCTACAAGTTTGCGGTTATATTAGGTAATTGGTTAAAGATAATCTTCTTAATCATATCTCTAATGAGACACATGATAGAACCGTGTGGGATAAGTTGGAGACCTTGTAAGCTTCTAAGACCGACAATAATAAATTTTACATGTTAAACCAAATGTGCAATTTCAAGTATAGGGAAGGTACTTCAATTTCTGATCACATGAATGATTTTCAGGGTATTTTTGATTGGTTGGATGGTTTGAGCGTCACATTTTAAGATAGGGTGCAAGCTTTATTTCCGCTTAATAATCTACCTGATTCTTGAGATACCTTGAAGGTTTCTTTGGCAAATTCTGCTCCTGGAGCTAGTGTTACCTTTGAATGAAGAGATGAGGAGGAAGTCTCAAGCTTCATCATCGCGCTCAGATATTATGTATGTTGAAGATAGGGAGAGAACCAAGAGCAAATATCAGGGGAAAGAGAGAGAAAATCATAAGCAAGTCAAGATCACGCTACAAGCATGTCACTTGTCATCATTGTGGTAAACTTGTGCAACTCAAGAAAAATTGCTTCAAGTTGAAGAAAGAGAAGAACAATGGTGGTGGTGAATTGAAGGATGAGAGAAACTCCGTGTGTGTCATTGCTTCGATTGGTGATCTTCTTATTGCTTGTGATGATCATGTTATAAACCTTGTTCAATTGGAGTCCTGACCCACTCCACTCGGGGTTGTTAATTGTAGCTAATTAACCCAAGCAAAGGCTGAGATCAAAGAGATCAATGGTCAAAGATAAAATTTATATTTTGCACCCAACTCACTGCTATGCTACCGATAGGGTAGTTAGCGGTAAGCCCTAGGTATGTCTACAGAGATGCTAGGGCCTAAAAATTAATTAAACACAACCTCGTTCGAGTTGTTAATCCGTATGAGTTGCTAGGAATAGATAGTATAGTAAACAAGGGGGTTTTGGTTTTTCGATTAACAACTACAAAGCATGAAAGTAAAAAGCACATAAAATATTTAGCTAAACACTTGGGGAATGCTTGCGTAACATGGTTGATTTAATGCTTCAATCTTCGATTAATTCACATGTGAGATTTAGAAAAATCTAATCTAGTGCTCATAACACATGGTGTGGTCGATGGCATACACTTCCTCGTACTTGTCACGTTGAATGAGCTTGCAACCTTCCATTAACACCGCCTTCATAATTAGGGGAGTACAACAAGGTCCAACTTTTATTTTAGGTCCGTTTCTCCCTCATACGATTATGTCCCAGGCATTCCACCACGGATGCTCTACTCCCTAGGCCTATGAATGAGGCAGAGGGAGTAGGCACCTTATCTATGACACTAGGGCCTCTTACAACCCTAGTTTGCTACTTTTTACTATCTCTACCCGTAACCCATCGGACTACTTTACGTAATCAGCTAAGACTGGTGTGATGACACATAATAGAGCAATACTCGGAAAAGACCCTCGTGCACACACGCACGTGGCCCCATACCCTACTACCTATTAACACATCCGAGATTTCTCTTCTCTGGGGGGAATCGATATTTTCACCAACATGAATATCGATTAGAGTGTGTGCTAATTAAGTGTACTATTCATGTAATTTTAACATTCAAGAACAAGTCACAATAATTAGGATTAACTAAGAATCTCATAAAAGCATAAATCAACACATGAATACAATTATTCCTAAGCTATGGAAACTACTCCTTAGACATGGAATTCAAATAAATATTTGAATTACAAATCATAGGATTAAATGCAAAATAAAAAGGAAAGAAAGAAAGAAGAGAGAATGTTTCTCTCTCTAGAAAGCTATTCCAATTACAAGAGTAGAATATGAAAAATGAAAGATATGATAAAATCATAGTAGACTAAGGCTATATTTATAGTAGTAGGGGATTGAGCCTAAAAATAGGCCCAAAATAGGCCAAAAAATGTGAAACCTTAGTTCATCCGCCGCTTGACACGGGTTGTTGTGGGTGGCGCGGTCTGCGCTGTGTACTGAGTCCATGCTGGCACAGGGCGCCAGATCTAGCGCGACTCGCTTGATCCACGCTGGTGCAGGATGAGGGATATAGCGTACGTGCTTCTCCTTTGGCACAGACCGTCTGATCTGGGCCGGTCCGCATTGTCTCCTTTGGCGTGGACCATGGTGCTTGGCGTAGGTTACCCTGGCGCGGTCTGTGGTGTCTGGTGCGGCCCATCATAAGAATGGTAATTTTTGCACTTCTGATCCGCAGGACGTGAAGTTTAGCATAGAGCGTCATCAGAAACCTCATTTTTCTCAGTAGTTTGGTACGGGCCACTCAATTCTTCACATCTAGTCACTGGTCTTGACATTTTGCACTTGGAACGGCACGGGCCATCTAAAACGGGACGGTCCGCGCCCATACTTGGCCATTTTTGAGTGAAACTTGGAATTTGTACGCATGGCTAGTTGAGTTTGGTGCGGTCTACGCTGGCCTTGGCATGATCCATACCAAAGACATTTGGCATGGGCCACATCGTCTGGTGTGGGCCGTTGGTGCCATTTATAAGCGGTCTGCGGTGACCCTTTTGTACTTCGGTCGATTGAATTCTTTCCTTCGCTATGGATGAACCGTTAGTCCATTTTGAGAGTTCTTATAGTTGATATTATGGTTCTCGAGGAGACAAATCCAGTGGAACTAACCTTGAAGGCTGATTTTTCTTGTACCGTTCTCAGAAGTTAGCATAACTCTCAGACCACGATTCTTTGTTTCTTCCTTGGCCGTTTTGAACTCCAATGCCGCCTATCTTTGACTCCATCCTTCTACTACCAAGAATTCATGTATGTGGCCTTCATCTACTACCATTATAATGTGAATAACCTTTGATCCCTTCTACTGTCCTTGCGAACGGCCTTAACATAGAATGTAACAAAAAGTATCCACGAGCGACCTACAAAAGTTGATCACAAAGAAAGATCTATGAGCCTTTGGATACAAGATGTCCATTAGTACTAATTAACTACAAAACGCAGAATTTAGGCAAGAAAATCAAGCATGGACATCTAAACCCCTTGTCCCATAAATGACTAATATTAGCAATCAAACATATAAAACAAGCCAATTATTACATTGAATGCAACAGTTAAAGCACACATAATGAAGTACATCAGACCTCTACACTTAACCCATTTTTCATCCTCGAGTAAATATAGACAAGAAAATAATTAAGCAAAATGTAGCATGCAAGCACAAGTTAACCGAGACATTCAATTTATTACTAGATTACCCTGTTTCCCCCGAAAGAGCAAGAATCTCACAACTCTCAAATTCCCCGAAGAATACTAAGCAATCTAACCACCCAAAGTAACTTGTGGAAAAAGGTAAGCAAAGAAGATAAGTGTGAAGCTAGCTTACTTTTCCCAAAATGATCCCTAAAGGCAATCAAAGAGTCATTTCCCAAAAACAATCCACCTAGGAAATCCAAGAGTCGTCGACATGGTTGTAACATTGGGATAACTCTATATTCTCGACCTAGTTACAACCAAGGAAGCAAATGTATCACCAACCTAGTTTTTTTGTTTTCTCTCAATTTCTCTCATTTTTCCCAGGAGGCCTTTCAGGGTTTCATCCTATCTTTAACACACAAAGGATGCTCACATTCTCACCTTTTTCGATACAGTCTCTTTTTTTTCCTAGGCTCGTAAGCCTAGCCGGGCCTGTCCTCTCCCTTTTACCTTGGTCTTTCGACCTATATAGGCTTTTCCCAATGTTACCCAAGTCACCCTTTTAGGTTTCCAACTTGTCAGAGTTTTTATATTTTTTCAATTTTTGGTGTAGCACAAAATTGCCCCCATAGTGGACTTCATACTACAAAAGATGAGATCAAAACAAAAACTACACCACCAATATCCTAAAAACAATTTAAAATAATGCAAACTAGGAACCCTACCTAGTATGCCAAATCACCAAGTATACATCCAAAAGCATCCCACAACAATCAAAACCCAAAATACTAAACAATCAAGAAAAACTACCAAGAAAAACATCAAGATGCACCGAGGATTTCAAAGAATGAAAGCTCTCTAGGTGCTCCCTACCCGCCCTCCCCCCCTGCATACACTTAACCTATGCATTGTCCCCAATGCAACAAAATCCATGTAAACATAAGGGAGGTTCGGAGAAACACTGACAGTCACTCTCGCGGCCCCGAAGGGCTTTCCTCCTCTTGTCTCGCATTGTTCTTCTCAATGTATCCCGTTGCTTGAATCTTGACCTCTATGGAATCCATTCATGTGCTAAGCTCTTCCAACTACGATCTCATACCTCCTATCGCCTGGACAACCTTTTGCAACACTTGGGTATAGCTCAAAATGTTTTCCCCAAGGGAGTGCAATTGGTCACTGATGTCTGTAGATAAGCGAGAGTGACTAGGAGGTGCCCTTGAAGAAGTCTCACCCTCGGCCTCCTCAACATCTATCTATGAGCTAGCTAGAACTATGTAGAAATCACTCTCAAAATGTGGGTTGGGCTTAATGAATAGGTCATCCAAACACGTGTCGTGGATGATGGCGGTATGCTCTTACTGAGTAAGTATCATAAACCTAAAAGTGTTTCCCCCATCATAAAGCTATACAAATTGATCCTCAAATGTCATATGTCCCACCATGAACGCCTTGGATAACTTCTCGATATTGTACTTTGTTCCTGATCATCCCAAGTTAGCCAATTCTCACTGTCTGATCTGATGCCCTTAGTATTGTGCCAGTAGCCCTACCATGCTGCCCATAGAAATCTTCCCACTTTTTCTGTCACCTATCGGCAAACACTACAAAATTTCCAACCAAGTTTGGGTAGAAATTACCCTTAGGAGTCATTTCCCAGAGGTAATGACCATCCAAATCCAGACATTGTGTTAGCTCACCATGGCAGAAAACTCCCATTGCCAGTAACTGGTGAACGTAATGAAATGCAGGATAAACAAAGGCATTGCTGATGTGCTTCATTATGTGTGTGTTAACCATTGCATTCGGCATAGTTTTTAGCTTGTTATATTTTGTGGATTGCTAGCATTAGTTGAGTTTACATGACAAGGGGTTTAGACGTCCATGTTTGGTTTTCTTGTCTAAATCCCGCATTTTGAAGACTTAATTGGTACTAATGGATATTTTGTATCCACAGGCTCCTAGATCTTTCTTATGATCATCTTTAGTAGGTTGCTTGTGGGTACTTTTTGGTTACATTCTATGTGAAGGCCGTTTGTAAGGGTGGTAGAAGATATTAGAGGCCATTCACAAGGACAG
Organism: Rubia yunnanensis; assembly: GCA_037428765.1. Classification (NCBI taxonomy): domain Eukaryota; kingdom Viridiplantae; phylum Streptophyta; class Magnoliopsida; order Gentianales; family Rubiaceae; genus Rubia; species Rubia yunnanensis. The sequence continues at coordinate 58,125,064 of CM075066.1, forward strand.
TAGAAGAGATCGAAGACCATTCACACTAGAATAGTAGTAGATAAATGCCACAGACATCAAACCATGGTAGAAGGATATTGGAGCAAAAAATAAGTGGCAACGGAGTTCAAAGCGGCCAACAAAGAAACAGTGAATCGTGGTTCGATGATTTTCACCAAAGTATGAGAATGATCCAAGAAGAATTAGCCTTCAAGGATATTTCCATTGGATTTGTCTTCCTGGGAACTACAAAAGCAACTACTAGAACTCTAAAATTGGACTAACAGTTCATCTGTAGCAAAGGAAACAAGTTCAGCCGGCCAAGGTACCACGGGTCGGGGTGGGTCGTTCATGGTTGGCACCAACAGCCTGTGTCAAAGAAGTTGGCCCGTGCCAACAGTGTTCAACACGAGGCTATGGCACAGACCATGCAAAATTCCATGGGATGCGCACCCTAGTTCAAATCCTCACTCAAAATTGGCTAAGTATTGGGCGTGGGCAGTCCCATTTACGATGGCCAGTGCCGTACTAAGTCCAAGATGTCAAGACCAGCCGGTGGGATGAGAATCAGGCTACCCATGCCAAGTTTCTAAGCTAATCAAGTCTCTAGACGATGGTCTGTGCCAAGGACCGTGTCCTGCACGATCAGAAGCTCAAATCCATCTTACCAGACGATGGCCCGTGCCAAAGGTCACAGTCCGTGCCAAAGGTGTTGGCGTGGATCATGCCAGATTCGGAAGCCTGCAGTATCATGAAGTTGTGGCCTATGCTAGATGCAGCACCCTATACCAAAAGTGCTGGCAAGGATCGCACAAGATACAATGGCCCGCGATAAGTTCACGACGCGGACCGCGCCGTCCACGATGGCCCGGGCCAGGTGGCGGCTGACCTAGGATTTACTCATTTTTTGCCTATGTTTGGCCTACGTTTAGGCCCAATACCCTACTACTATAAATATAGCCTTAGTTTTCTAGGTTAAAGAGGTTTGATCATTTTATTCATCATATTGTATTAGGAGAGCAACTTCAGAGAGAGAAACACACTCTCCTTTTCTTTTCTACCCTTTAATTATCACTTTGATCCTAGATGTGGAATTCAAATATTTATTTGAATTACATATATATGGAGTAGTTTCCATAGCTTGGGGATAAATTGTAAACATATTTTGATTAAATGCTTATGTGAGATTCACTAGATTCATTCTAATATTTATGTTCACGATATTATTGTGACTTGTTCTTGAATGTTAGAATTTCATGAATAGTACTGACTTGCCTCCCCCGGGGTCGTTAAAACTGTAGCTTAGAATTAACCTAGGCAGATGCGGTGTGGTCAGAAGATAAGAATTTATAGTTCTGTACCATGGTCCTACTGCTACGCTACCTATATGGTAGTTAGCGGTAAGCCCTGGGTTTGTTCACACAGATGCTAGGTCTAATGTACCAAATCAAACACAACCTCATATGGATAGTCAATCCATGCAAGTGAAAGGAATAGCTAGTAAAGCAAACATGCAAATAGAGGGGGGGGGGTTGGATTTCCAAATTTAACAACTACTAAGCATGAAAGTAAAAAACATAAATACAATATTAAACTAAGCACTTGGGGAATCATTGAGAAACTTGGTTAATTTAATGCTTCTATCCTCGATTCATTCACATAGAGATCTAGGCAAACCTAATAGAGTGTCCATAATACATGGTGTGGCCGATGACATACACTTCCCCGTCCCTGTCATGATGGGTGATCTCGTAACACTCCATCGACGGTGCCATCATGATTAAGGGAGTACAACAAGGTCCGACCGTTGTTGTAGGTATGTTTCTACCCCCTGCGATTACGTCCTGGGCTTCTACCACAAATGCAGTACTTCCCTCGGGTACTATCAATTAGGCCCAAGAGTCGTAGGCACCTTATCTATGATACTAGAGTTTCTTACAACCCTAGCTTGCTACTATTTAGCTATCTCTACCAGAAACCTCTTGGACAACTTAAGACTAGTGCAATGGTAAGTAGATCAGAGCATTCTCGAATCCTTCGTGCACACACCCACGCAGATGCATTCTCCTCTACCCATTCTAACAACTAAGTTTCTCTTCCCAATAGGGCATCGATTTTCACCAAACATGAATATAGCCCAAAGTGTGTGCTTATATGTGGAATACTATTCATGCATTTAAACTTAAGAACAAATCACAATAATATCATGAACACAAAATTAGGATGAATTAAATAATCTCAAAAAGCATGTATATTAGACCAAGCTACTACAATTTATCCCCAAGCTACTAAAATTAAAATAAAGATTTTAATTCCACATCTTAGGATCAAAGCAAAATAAAAAGAAGAAAAGATAAAGTTTCTGCTAAGGAGAAAGTCTTCAAGCTACTTTTGAAATCTAAATATATGTTCTAGTATGAAAGCCTAGTAGACAAAGGTTATATTTTTTGTACTAGGAGATTGGGCCTAAAACATAGTCCCAAAATAGGGTAAACACTAGCTCAGCCACCGCCCGGCGCGGGGCATCTCGGATGATGCGGCCTGTGGAGAGTCTTTGGCATGGGGCGCGAGGATTGGAGTGGGCTGTGACCATTCATGTGTGTAGGGTGCTGGATCTGGGCCATGGTACAGACCTTCAAGATGTGCAAGGTTTGCGAGGGCCACATTTGACCCCCTGGTGCGGACCGCATCGTCTTCTGTAGATTGCTATCAGGGTGCTGAAAATAGAGGTTCTGATCTACGCCCGTGGCCATTGGCGTGGGCTATGGTTAGGAAGGCTGCTTGTTCAGGAACGTTTTTGTGGGCTGTGTGATTTCCCACACCCCTCCCGCTATTCTTGGCATATTGAGCTTGGAACGACGTGGGACGCTAAAAGTAGGACGTCTTGCGCCCATACTTAGCTGCGTGGAAGGGGTCTTCACTTTGTGCTTGTGGCCCGTGGCCTCTGGCGTAGGCCACACCATAGCATTTCGTTGGTCTTCTTGGCATAAGGCATCCCCTTTGGCATGGGCCATTGGTGTCAAACCACGCATGGCCTGCGCCGACCCGTTTGTGCCTCAGCGGCTGAACTAGTTTCTTTCGCTACGGGTGAGCCGTTTGTCCGATTTGGGAAATTTAGTAGTCAATTTTATAGTACTCGAGAAACACAATACAATGGAACCATCCTTGAAGGCTAATTATTCTTGGAATTTTCTAGGACTTAAGCACAACTCATCATACCATAATTCCCCATTTCTTTGTTGGCCGCTTTGAACTCTGTTACCGCCTATATTTGGCTTCAATATCCTTCTACCACACATTGATGATCGTGGACTTCATCTACTACCATTCTTATGTGAATGGCCTTTATCTCTATTATCGTCCTTGCAAATAACCTTCAATATCTTCTACCGCCCTTACGAATGACCTTCACATAGAATGTAAAAAAAAGTACCCACGGGTGACCTACTAAAGATGATCACATGGAAGATTGAGGAGACCGTGAATACAAGATGTCCATTAGTTTCAATTAATTCTACAAAACACGGGATTTAGAGAAGAAAATCAAACATGGCTGTCTATACCCCTTGTCTTGTAAACTCAACTAATATTAGCAATCCACCAAATAAAACTAACTAAAAAGTATGCCAAATGCATCAGTTAACGCACACGTAATGAATCGGATCAAGTACACTCCATTAATCACACACTCTAGTTTATATTCGTGTTGGTGCAAATATTGATGCCCCATTGGGAAGGGAAACCTATATGTTTGCATGGGTAATGGAGCATGATGGTCTGCGTGAGTGTGTGCAGGGGAGACTCGAGTATTATTCTGAGTTATTTTCTATCGCACCAGTCTTAGCTAATTACGTAAAGTAGTTCAAGAGGTTACGGGCAGTGATAGTGAAAAGTAGCAAGTTAGAGTTGTAATAGGTTCTAGTGTCATAGATAAGGTACCTACGACCCTTGTGTAATTTATAGGACTTTGAGAAGTAGCGTATTTGTGGTGGAAGTCCAAGACGTAATGGAACGGTGGAGAAACAGATCTACAAAAATGTTCAAACCTTGTTGTACTCCCCTAATTACAATGGCGGTGTCGATGAAGATTTGCGAGAGCACCCGACATGACAGGTACGGGGAAGTGTATGTCATTGGCCACACCACGTGTTATGAATACTCTATTAGGCTGGTCTAAATCTTAAATGTGAATGAATTGTGGATTGAAGCATTAAATCATTTATGTCTCACAATGATTCCCCAGGTGCTTAGTTAAATAGATTACTTGCTTTTTACTTTCATGGTTTGTAGTTGTTAGTTGAAAAACCAATATCCCCCTTTTTTTTGCTTTATTAACTATTCCTTTCCCTCGTACGGATTGATTACCCATACGAGGTTGTGTTTTAATGGATTCTTAGGCCCTAGCATCTCTGTTGGCATACCTAGGGCTTACTGCTAACTACCCTATCGGTAGCATAGTAGTGAGTTGGGTGCATAATATAATTTTTGTCTTTGACCTACCATCCTCTGCTCGGGTTAATTAGCTACAATTAATAGCCCCGAGTGGAGGCAGGTCAAATTTTGGTACCGTTTCCGGGGATGCTATCCAGCTTAAGTGTCAATTAGCATAACTTTTTAGTAGAGTAACTAGTATTTGCTTTTATTTTTGTTTAGTTTTGATAACTTTTTTGTTGAGCTGACATGATAGTTATCTTGTTACCTTTTGATCTATTTTCTAGTTTTGTATTCAGAAGGGTATTTTTAGCCCTAGTATATGGCACACACCCGTACCAAAAATCTAGGCATCTTACACTACCCAAATGAGAACACAGGTGGTCGGAAGAGAAGGAAGTGAAGAACTAGGGCAGAAGTTCAATTGGGGTAAGTTGTGTTTGTAAAAGAACAACAAAGAATGGCGGAAGATAACAAAATCTTAAGGGAGCTTATGGCCCTTAATCTGGAAAGCCAGCCACTATACATCATATTCCCCCCACTACTACCGAATGTGAGCTCTGAACTAAAGAGTGGGATGATCCACTGTCTTCACACCTTTTATGGTATGGAGGGGGAGGACCCGAAAAAGCATCTATCAATGTTTCACTTGGTGTGTACGAATATGAAGCCACCGGGAGTATTCAAAGATGACTACAATTTGAGAGCCTTCCTATTCTCCCTTCAAGATGGAGCTAAAGACTGGCTCTACTACTTGCCACCAGGATGCATAGGTTAATGGATGGACTTGAAGCAGAGGTTCTTAGAGAAGTAATTTTCAGCGTCTAAGTCCTCTGGGCTAAAGAAACAACTGTCAAACATCGCCCAAGGGGATGCCGAGCGCTTGTATGATTATTGGAAGTTCTTCAAAAGATTGTTAGTGAGTTGCCCCTACCATCCCTTCAAGGAGGGAGATCTAGTGTATTATTTCTTCAAGGGGCTATGTGACGAAGATATGCAAATGATGAATGCCACTTGCAATGATTTGATAGAGAACAAGAGCCCTAAGGATGACCCTCTTTGAAGAAATGGCTAATGGTATGCGACTATTTGGTACAAGGTCAAGGGTTAGGGTCTTGGATGAACCTGTATAATTGCCTAAATGGGAGGAGCAAGTCTAAGCACTTTCTTCTGTGATGAAGGAGCTTTTACAAGTAAAAGTTCATCAAGTTAAAGTGTGCAGGGTGTGCAACTTAGACCACAATACCGAGGTATGTCCTAAAGTCGTAGACAATTTGCAAGAGGTGAATGCTGTTGAGCACAACAATCGAGAGAGACCACAATTTTCAAGGGGTTAACCACAAGGGTTTTGGGGGAACCAAGGAGATGCAAGGCCGGATGCATATGCTAACTCGTTCACCCCAAGGTATCAAGATCATCCAAATTTCTGATGAAGGGAGGATAACCAACCTCAGGGATATTGGGGTGGATAAGCCTTACCTCAACCATATCCTCAAAGTGAAGGGCTTTCCAATAATCATGCCTCGATCTAAAAATTAGATTGAGAACAAATCTTGGAAGCCATCAGCCAATTGGGGAAGAAACATAAAGTCTTTGAGGAAAGGACAAGGCATGAGATTGAAGACCTTGGTAATAGAGATTTCTCAAGTATTAAAAATCTTGAAGTTCAAGTTGGGAAACCCTCCACCTTGGTGAGCCGACTTGAAGCTAAGGAGTCTGGAAAACTCCCTTCCCAACCGAAGACCAATCTGAGGAACGTGAGTGCACTCAAGTTGAGAAGTGGATTATACAAGAGGATGATAGAGTATTAGAGGCTACGAAGGCACACTTCGAAGAAGATAAGATTGTGGTCAAGGAGGCACCTTCCAAGGAGCTTCCATCACCCGAGGCACAAGTTACCATCCCACCATTTCCAAATGCTTTGAGGGGAAAGCCAAAGGTGGTGACCAATGATGCAAACATTCAAAAAGTCTTCAAAAAGGCCGATGTAACAATCTCTATTTTGGAATTGATTGAAAATGTGCGATCATATGCTAAATTTCTTAAAGTTGCATACACAAAGAAAAGAAGTTGACCAACTAAGAGGTTAGGACACTTGAAAATGGTACGAGTCACCGTTTTGGGCCATAAAAATTTGTCTAAGAAATGTAACGACCCCAGAATATTTTTTATCCCTATATTCGTAGGTGGTAAACTTGTTGAAAATTCCATGATAGATTTAGGCGCATCCATCAATGTGATCCCGTATAGTCTATATGAATGCCTAGAAATAGGTGAGCTTAGGGAAACTAGAGTGATTTTCCAACTCGCCGATCGTTCCGAAGTTAGTCCTCGTGGACTAGTAAAGGATGTGATGGTGCGAGTTGGAAAATTGATTTTTCCGACAAAATGTTATGACTAGACGTGGCGCACAATGGAAGTGCATATCCAATACCTTTGGGGAGACCTATTCTCAAAACGCCTAGGACTAAAATTGATGACCATTTGGGAGCCTTAACTCTAGAAGATAATATGAACAAAGTGGATTTTGATATCTATAAATCTAGGCATGCTTTAACAAATTCTTGTTTTATGTGCAAAGGTGTTACCCTGTGTGATGAGCATGAATTCCATGAAAACTCCTATGTTACCAATGAGCATGAAAACTCAAAGGTAAGGATGGTTCATTGTGGAGACCTCTACATAATGATGTCATCGTGGGTGGAGTCGCCGATGGCGATTCCGGAGACCCACAGGTTGGTGGTTCTAACTTGATTGTATGAAAAGAAACTAAGTCCTGAGGATGATAATAAATACACGGTGTTTCTTTATTGCTTTCGTGTTTTAAATAGTGATTTGATAGATTTTGCATGTTCTTGTTTGCAACGAGGATTTTTGAAATGAAACTCTCATTTGATTTGAAAATTTGAGTTCGAGACTCGTGATTGTGGTTGGATGGAATTAGATTTGATGGGTGACATATTTTTTCGAAAAAGAGGGAAAAACTAAGGATTGAGTCAAAATTTATTGCGATCTCGTGCCAAAACCTGACACGGTCTGCGCCAAGAGCCTCGTTCCATGCCAGGAGAGTTGGCACGAGGGGATGCCTCATGCCAAGGAATTTGGCACGAGGATTGGTTCGTGCCAGGAAGTTTAGCACGAGGCCTTGGGTCGTGCCTGAGATTTGGCACGAGGCCTTCGGTCGTGCCAAGCACATTTTGTGCTAAAAACCAATTTTCCATTGCCAAATTGTTCCAAAAAATACAAAATTTTGAAAACTCTGAATTTCTAACTCAAAAATGCATTTTTGGTTCAAAGTTTTTTGAAATTCCCTAATTCCTTAGGATTTTTTATGCAAAGAGTACTTCTAATATCCATAATTAATTGATTGGTATTATTGTCCCTTAATTTGCAGTTTTAAAATCTCATTCTTATCCAAATTGTACCTCTCTTTTTTATCACATATGCTGAAATTCTAAATCTATGGTATATTCTTCCACCTACTTTTATCATTTGATACACTCTTCCTTCTCAAGAAACACTCACTCACACACACTCTTGGTGAAACTTGAAATTTGAAGCTTTTCTCTCAAAAATTAGCAATACTTGCTTCTTCTTGTGTGGATCTTGCAATAATTAGCTTCAAATTATGAGTAATTCATTGAACTCTTTGTTTATATGCTTTATTGACATTGTGGTGGTGTTATGAAAAGCATGATTTTTGATTGTGTATGTGTGTTTTTGGGATATATGTTTGGGATTGTATGTATGTTCATGTGTTGAAGAAAGTTTGGGTGTTTGATGTGTTATTATGTTTGAATGATATGTTCTTCATGTTGTAGGTGATTTGGGAGGAGATGAATCTCGATTGCATAGTCTTATTGATGGGTTTCTAATGACTCAAATGAGATTGTTGTTCAATGAGGATGTTCTTGTTTAAATATCCTTCATGCTTGGATTATCACGTTTTGATGTCTAGGCTATTTAGGAAGGATCTAGTTGTTAATTGATAATGTGAGACATGCCTTTTTTTGAAGTTCACATCACCACTTTTTACCTCATTTTGTTAGAATACCTCCAAACAGGAATACACCGGAGAAGGGCAAGTCCACTCGGGGTGAGAAGAGGAAAAAACTAGTAAATGGTGCAAACCATGAGCCTGTAACTCCTACTCTTTGTAACCCCGCAATTGTGACCGATGAATTTATGGGACTATCCAATATCTCCGTGACTGTAGCACAGAGGTGGAGGAATTTTGAGAGAGCTAAAAAGGAGTATACTAGAGACTGGTTTCACATGCAAAGACACACTTGCGGCTCTAGGCTTACTCGAGCCTGTAACCTATCTATTGGGCTGGGTAGGTCTAGAAGGATTCTTAGAAAAACATTATAAGACTTACATCAGGTGAACCCTAGAGTTCCTAGCTACTCTTTGGTCGGTCATGGACGAGAATGGACAGAAGGTGATCAAATTCAATCTTGATGACAAGGAGTATCAGATGACACACCGGGAGATAGCCCATGCCTTAGGATGGAGGTACGACAAGGAGATCCGTAGAACACACCATCAAGGGATGCCTTTTTCTCTCGGGAACTTTTGGAGGCAGCTGAAAGGGACTGATCGGAAGAATGTGTGCAAGAGCACCGCCTTGGTTTATCTCACATTTCATTACGTTCACCGACTATTGGCAATGAGGGTTTTCTGCCACGGTGAGCTAATGCAATGTCCAGGTTTGGATGTTCATTGCCTCTGGGCAGTGACTCCCGAGGGTAACTTCTACCCAAACAAGGTGGGTGAACTTTGTACATAAATAGACGATGATGGGGGAAAGAAATAGTGGTAAGATATCTACGGGTGGCATGGTAGGTCTACTGGTACAGTACTTGGGGCATCCGGTCACACAGAGACCATTGGTTAACTTGGGGTGATCTGGTACAAAGTATAACATCGAAAAGATAGCCAAAGAATTCATGGTGAGACCTATGACACCGGGGGGTTGAAATGTATGGCTTTATGGTGGAGCGCACTTGTAGTTTCATGGTACTTCCACAGCCAGAGCACACCGTCATCAACCATGACACATGTTTGGATGACCTATTTATTGAGATGGACTATCACTTTGAGAGAGAGTTCCATGGAGTATTAGCCACCTCGGAGATTGATATTGAGGATGCTGAGGGTGAGGCCTCTTCGAGAGCACATCATAGCCACTCTCGCCTATTCACGAACATCATTGACTGACTGCACACACTTGGGTATCAGTTTTTGAGCTCTACCCTAGTGTTGTAAGAGGTAGTCCAAGCGATAGGAGAAAAGATTATGCAAGTGGAGGAGCTTAGTTTGAGGATGGATTTGATCGATACCGCTCTTCAAGCAACAAGATACATTGTGAGGAGCAACACGAGGCATGAGGATGAAGGGACTTCGGGGCCGCAAGAGTAAGTGTCACTATTTCTCCCAATCTCAAATATGTTTTTACATGGTTGTCCATGCATTGAAGACTATGCATTAGTTAAGTGTGGGGAAGTGAGTAGTGGGAACTTAGGGGGTCTTCATTCTTGGATTTCCTTGGTGCATTTTATATTTTTCATTCGTGGTTTTTTTTCTTGATTGTTGGTAATTTTGTTTTTTTTATTGTTGAAGGATGATTTTGGATGGATATTTGGTGGCATGACATGATATACTAGGGTTCCTATTTTGCATGGGGTAGGTTGTTTTAGGGTATTGGTGGTGTATTTTTTGTGATTGATCTTATCTTTTGTAGTATGAAACCCACTTTTGGGCAACTTTGTGCTACACCAAAACAAATTGAAAATTTTGAAAAATTTTAAAAATTAAAAAACCCAGAAAAGTTTAAACCCCCAAAGGGCGACTTGGGTAACATTGGGAAAATCCGGGATAGGTTGAAATACGTAGGTAAAAATGAGAGGCTAGGCCCGATTAGGCTTACAAGGCTAGGAAAAAATAAGAGGCCGTGTGGAAAAAGGTGAGAAGTGAGTACCCTTTGTGTGTTAAAGCTAGGATGAAAATCCAAAAGGGCTCCTGGGCAAAATGAGAGAAATTGAGAGAAAACAAAAAAACTAGGTTGACTATACATTTGACTCCTTGGTTGTAACTAGGTTATGAAATACAAATTATCCCTATGTTACAACCAAGTCGATGGCTCTTGAATTTCCTTGGTGGATTTGTTTTTGCTGACGACTCTTTGATTGCTTTTGGGGATCATTTCGGGAAAAGTAAGCTAGCTTTACACTTATCTTCTTGGCGTACCTTTTCCATATTTTACTTTTGGGTGGTTAGATTGCTCATGTTCTTTGGGGAGTGTGAGAGTTGTGAAGTTCTTACTCTTTTGGGGGAAATAGGGTAATCAAGGAATAAGTTGAATGCCTCGGTTAACTTATGCCCGCCAGCTACATTTCGCTTCATTCCTTTTCTTGTCTTTATTTACTCGAGGACGAGTAAAGGGTTAAGTGTGGGGAATCTGATGTACTTCACTATGCATGCGTTAACCATTGAATTCGGCATAGTTTTTAGCCTTTATTACTTTGTGGATTGTTAGTATTAGTTGAGTTTACGTGGCAAGGGATTAGACGGCCGTGTTTGGTTTTCTCGTCTAAATCTCGTGCTTTGTAGACTTAATTGGTATTAATGGACATTTTGTATCCACGGGCTCCTAGATCTTCCTTGGGATCATCTTTAGTAGGTCGCCTGTTGGTACTTTTTGGTTCATCCGTAGCGAAGGAAACAAGTTCCACCGACCAAGATACCCCGGGTCGGCGCGGGCCATTTATGGTTGGCACCGATGGCCCGTGCCAAAGGAGTTGTCCCATGCAAACAGTGTTCAGCACAAGCTATAATGCAGACATCATTGAATGCCATGGGCTGCGCGCACTAGTTCTAATCGTCACTCAAAATTGGCTAAGTATGGGCGCAGACCGTCCCATTTACGATGGGCCGCACCATTCCATGTCCAAGATGTTGAGACCAGCCAGTGAGGTGTGGATAATCAGGTAGCCCATTCCATGTTTTTGAGCAAATCAAGTCTCTAGGCGGCGGTCTGTGCTAAGGGGTGCGTCTCGCACGATCAGAAGCTCAAATCAAGCCTTCCAGACAACAACCAGCGCCAAATGCTATGGTCCGTGCCAAAGGTGTTGAAGTGGGCCATGCCAGATCTGGTAGACCATAGCAACATGGAGCAGTAGCCCGTGCTAGATGCATCACCCGGTTCCAAAAGCGTTGTCATGGACTGCGCCAGATCCAGGGGCCCATGACAAGTACACAGCACGGATCACGCCATCCACGACGGTCGACCTAGGATTTACTCATTTTTTGCCTATTTTGGGATTATTTTTAGGCCCAATCCCTCACTACTATAAATATAGCCTTAGTCTACTAGGTTAAAAAGGTTGGATGATTTTATTCATCATATTGTATTAGGAGAGCAACTTTAGAGAGAGAAATACTCTCTCATTTTCTTTTCTTTCCTTTTATTTTTGCTTTGATCCTAGATGTGAAATTAAAATCTTTATTTGAATTCCATATCTATAGATTATTTTCCATAGCTTGGGGATAAGTTGTACACATGTTTTGATGAAATACTTTTTGAGATTTATTAGATTCATCCTAATATTTGTGTTCATGATATTATTGTGACTTGTTATTGAATGTTAGAATTGCATAAATAGTACAATCCATTAATCACACAATGTAGTCTATATTCATGTTGGTGAAAATATTGATTCCCCCTGGGAAGGCAAACCCATATGTTTGTATAGGTAATGGGGTACGTTGGTCTGCGTGAGTGTGTGCACGAGACCCGAGTATTACTTTGAATTATTTTCCATCACACCAATCTTAGCTTATTATGTAAAGTAGTCCAAGAGGTTTTGGGTAGATTTAGTGAAAAGTAGCACGCTAGGGTTATAAGAGGCTCTAGTGTCATAGATATGGTGCCTACAACCCTTTGCCTAATTCATAGGACTTTGGGAAATAGGGTATTTATGGTGGAAGCCCGAGATGTAACCACACGGGGGAGAAACAGATCTACAACAATGGTAAAACCTTGTTGTACTTCCCTAATTACGATGGTAGTGTTAATGGAGGGTTGCGAGCGCACCCGACGGTATAGGTATGAGGAAGTATATGCTATCAGCCACACCACATGTTATGAATACTCTATTAGGCATGTCTAAATCTTTTATGTGAATGAATCGAGGATCGAAGCATTAAATCATTCATGTCTCACAATGATTCTCCAAGTGTTTAGTTGAATAGATTACTTGCCTTTTACTTTCATGTTTGTAGTTGTTAGAAACCCCCCCATTCTATTTGCTTTACTAACTATTCCTATCACTCGTACGGATTGACGACCCATACAAGGTTTTGTTTTAATTGATTCTTATGCCCTAGCATCTCTGTGGACATACCTAGTGAGTTGTGTGCCGAATATAAATTTTATCTTTGACCCACCATCCCCTGCTCGGGTTAATTATCTACAATTAATGACCCCGAGTGGAGGTGGGTCAAGTGCTCTTGCACAGATTCTTCTGATCAGTCCAAGTTAGGTGCCTCTAAGAGTTCCTGAGAGAGAAAGGCATCCCTTGACGGTGTGTTCTCAGAATCTCCTTGCCATAGCTTCATCCAAAGGGTGGGCTACCTCTCGGTGTGTAATCTGATACTCCTTATCATCATAATTGATTTGGTTACCTTGTGTCCATCTTTGTTTGTGACCGACCAAAGAGTAGCTAGGAACTCTAGGGTCCACATGATCTAGGTCTTAGAGTGTCTCTCTAAGAACCCCTCTAGACCTACCCAGCCCAATAGATAGGACGCATGCTCAAGTAACCCTAGAGCTTCCAATGTGTCCTTGCATGCAAAGCCAATCTCCAATATACTTCTTTTTTTCTCTCTCAAATTTCTCCACCTCCAGGATACAGTCCCAAAGATGTTGGCCAATCCAATAAAACTTCCATTCACGAATGCGGGGTTGCAAAGAATAGAAGTCACTGGCTCATGGTTTGCACCCTTGGTCGGTTTCTTCCTCTTCTCACCCCATGAGAACTTCCCCTTCTCTGACACATTCTTTTTAGGAGGCATCCTAACAAAATGTGGGGAGAGAGTGGTAGTGTGATCATAAACAAGGCATGACCCACATTATCATTTAACAAGTCAATTCCTCCTAAATAGCCTACCATTCAAAACATGATAATCTAATCATGAAGGCTATTTAAAGAAGAGCATTCTCATCAAAAAAATATATCATGTAAGTTCTCACCAACCCACCAATAAAATTATGCAATCAAGATTCATATCCTCCTTAATCACCCAACATATGAAGAACATTACATCCAAGCATAATAGCACATCAAATCACCCAAACTTTCTTCAGCACAAGATCATGCATACAAACCCAAAAACATATCTCAACAACATACACTCATTCAAGAATCATACTTTTCATAGCACTACCACAATGTTAATAAAGAAAAGAAACAAAGAGTTCAATGGATTAGCCGGAATTTGAAGCTACAATTTGCAAGATCCACACAAGAAGAAGCAAAAGTTGCTCATTTTTTAGAGAAAAGCTTCAAATTTTCAAGTTCACCAAGAGTGTGTGTGAGTGAGTGTTTCTTGGAAAGACGTAAAGTGTCAAACGCTTCATTTACATGAAGACATGTACCATTGATCTAGAAAATCCAGTATAGGTGATAAGGGAGTGAGGTACAATTAGGATAAGAATGAAAATTTTGGAAATAGAAAATTAGTGGACATTAGTACAAATCAATTAATTCACAAGGTATATGGAAAGTGATATTTGCATTAAAAATCCTAAGTAATTAGGGAATTTCTAAAAATTTGAACCAAAAATGAATTTTAAATTTCAAGGTTCAGAATTTTCAAAAATTTGCATTTTTGAAAATAATTGACAATGAAAATGGGGAACCAGCGTAGATACCTCCTGTCAAAGGTACCTAGCACAGACCCCCCTTGTGCTAAAGACCCTTGGCACGAACCCCTCTCGCGTCGATGGTCCGTGCCAATTCTTTGGCGCGAGGCCTCCTTCTGCCAGGCTCCCCCCCAACGCGGACCGTGCTAGGTCTTGGCATATGGCTACCACAAATTTTGACCTATTTCCTTAGGTTTTCCCTCTGTTTTTTCCAAAAAATCTAAGTCACCCACAAATCTAATTCCATCCAAAGACAATCACGAGACTCAAACTCAAATTTATAGATTGAACAAGAATTTCATCTAAAAAATCCTCAGCACAAATAAGAACATGCAAAACCTATCAAATCACTACTCAAAATCACGAAAGAAAAACAAGAAGAAGCACCTTATATTTATTGTCTTCTTCACGAATTATTTATTTTTCATGCAGTTTTAGTTAGAACCACCTACCCATGTCTTCGGAATTGCCATCGGTAACTCCATCCATGATGGCATCGTAATGGAGGGGTCTCCACAATGTGTCACCCTTACCTTCAGACTATTTGTCCGCCATAGAAAAGGAATCATCGTGCCTTGCTAAGGTTGAGTTCAAGAAAATCACTTTGGGGTTAGGAGGATGTTGAGGAGGTTTTAAACCCTCAACACTCTTCCTTTCCCACTGCAAGTTATTCAACATGGAAAATTATTCTAGCACAGACATATTGTCAATCAAATCAGGCAATTCATCAGACTCATCAATAATATCATCAACAATTTTCATTCAAGTATTCATGATCATTTGTAACACAAGAAGATTCATAGAAATCATGCTCACCACATAGGGTCACACCTTTGCACATAAAAGAAGAATTAGTCGAATCATGCCTAGACTTTTCGATGTCAAACTCCACTTTGTCCACATCATCTTCTAGAGTTAAGGTTACCAAGTGGAAATCAGTTTTAGTCCTAGACATTTTAAGAAAAGGTCTTCCCAAAAGTATTGGGGGTGCACTTCTATCGTGTGCCACGTTAAGAAAATAAAAGTCCGCCGGAAAAACCAACTTGTCAACACATACCATCATATCATTTACTAGTTCATAGGGGCTAGCTTGGGAGTGATTGGTGAGTTGGACAATCAATCTAGTTTCCCCAAGCTCGCCTATTTCTTGGTGTTCATAAAGGCTAAATGAGATCACATTGATAGATGTGCCTAAGTCTATCATGTCATTTTCAACAAGTTTTCCACCTAAGGAGATAAGAATAGAGAACATTCAGGGGTCGTCGCACTTCTTAGGAAAATTTTTATATTTTAAAATGGTGAATCCCCATAATTTTAAATGTCCTACCTTCTTAGTTGACCTATTTCTCTTTTTTGTGCATGCAACATTAAGAAATTTAGCATACGATGACACATTTTCAATTAATTCCAAGATAGGGATTGTTACCTCGACCTTTTCGAAGACTCTTCGAATGATTGCTTTATTGGTCACCACCTTTGGCCTCTCCCTTAAAGCATTTAGAAATGGAGGTGGGATATTTACTTGTGCCTCGGGCAGTTGAAGCTCCTTGGAAGGCGCTTCCTCGACCACAATCTTATCCTCTTCGAAGTGTGCCTTGGTAGCCTCCAATACCCTATTTGTCCTCTTGTATCACCTTCTTCTCAGACTTGAACTTCCTCCCCACTTATTAACTTAATTTCACTCACATTCCTTGGATTTTTTACCTCTGGCTGGGAAGGGAGTTTGCTAGACTCCTTGGCCTCAATTCGGTTCACCGAGGTGGCGAGTTGCCAAACTTGAACTTCAAGATTTTTAATACTTGAGAATGCCTTAATTTCCAAGGTCTTCAATCTCACGTCTTGTCCTTTCCACGAAGGCTTCATGTTTCTTACCTAATTGACTAATGGCTTCTAGGATATCTTCTTGGTCCAATTTATAGATTGAGGTATGGTTGTTGGAAGGGCCTTCACCTCTAGGGTATGGTTGAGGTGGGCTTGTCCACCCTGATATCCTTGAGGTTGATTGTCTTCCCTCCACCAAAAATTTGGATGGCTTCGGTACCTTGGATTGAACAATTTTTCGTAGGGGTCCAGCCTTGGCCGCTTTGGTTCCCCTGGAACCCTTGCAGTTCACCCTTAGCAAGTGGCATCTCTCAGTTGTTGTACTCAACAACCTTCACCTCCTAAAAATTTTCTACAACTTCGGGACATGCCTTAGTGTTGTGGTCTAAGTTGCACACCTCACACAGTTTGACTTTATGGAACTTCCCTTGTAGAAGTTCCTTCATCATAGAAGAAAGAGCTTGGAATTTCTCCCCCAACTTAGGCAATTGTGAGGGTTCATCCAAGACCTTAACCCTTGACCTTGTGCCAAATTGTTGCATACCATTAGTCATTTCTTCAAAGAGAGCCATCACATCCCTTAAGGATTTTGTTTTGGCAATCGATCCATTATGTGCGGCATTCACCATCCGCATGTCTTCATCACGTAATCCCTCGAAGAAATAGTAAACTAGATCTCCCTCTTTGAAAGGATGGTAAGGGCATCTCGCTAGAAATCTCTCGAACCACTCCCAATAGTCATAGAGTGACTTCGTAGCTCCTTGGGTGATATTAGACATTTTCTCTTTAGTTCGGTGGATTTGGATGCCAAAAAGTACTTCTCTAGAAAACTCCGCTTTATATCTATCCAAGAGCCTATGCAGTCGGAAGGTAAATAGTAAATCCAATCCTTAGCCCCATCTTGAAGAGAGAATGGAAAAGCCATCAAATTATAGTCATCCTCAGATACACCCGGAGGCTTCACATTTGTACACACCAAGTGGAACTCCGAAAAATCCCGTGGAAGGTGGGAAGACGATAGATCCTTCCACTCTTTAGCTAGCAGCTCATATTCGGCAGCAATGGGGAGGAGGGGGGGTGAATGGGGTGCATAATGGCTGACTCTCCAGATTAGAGGCCATTAGCTCCCTCAACATTCTGTTGTCCTCCGCTATTTCCTGCAGTTCTTCTACCAACACTACCGGCCTAGGTTGAAGCTCTATTCTAGCTCTCCACTTCCTTCATTTCCAACTACCTATTTTATCATTCGAGTGATGCAAAATACCTAAATTTATGGTACGAGTATGTACCATGAACTAGGGATTAACTGTACCCTTTCAAAGACAACACTAGCAAACAGATCAAAAGGCAGCAAAATAACTATCACGAAAGCTCAACACACGAATCAACAAAAAAAAACATAAACAAAAAAATACTAACTACACTATTAACACGCTATGCTAATTGAGAGTTAGACTGATTAGCATCCTCGACATTTGCGCCAAAATTTGACCCACCTCCACTTAGTGTCATTAATTGTATCTAATTAACCCGAGCGAAGGCTGAGATCAAAGAGATCAATGATCAAAGATAAAATTTATATTTTTCACCCAACTCACTACTATGCTATCGATAGGGTAGTTAGCTGTAAGCCCTGGGTATGTCCACAGAGATACTAGGGCCTAAAAATTAATTAAACACAACCTCATTCGGGTTGTCAATCGGTACGATTTTCTAGGAATAAATAGTAAAGTAAATATGGGAGGTTTGGTTTTTCGATTAACAACTACAAAGCATGAAAGTAAAAAACACGTAAACTAATTAGCTAAACACTTGGGGAAGGCTTGCGTAACATGGTTGATTTAATTCTTTGATCCTCGATTCATTCACAAGTGAGATTTAGACAAATCTATTCTAGTGCCCATAACACAGGGTGCAATCGATGGCATACACTTCCCCGTATCTGTCACATCGGGTGCACTCATAACCCTCCATCGACACCACCTTCGTAATTAAGGAAGTACAACAAGGTTCGACCATTGTTGTAGGTCTATTTCTCCCCCGTACAATTAAATCTCGGGCATTCCACCACGGATGCTCTACTCCCTAGGTCTATAAATGAGGCAAAGGGAAGTAGATACCTTATCTATGACACTATGGCCTCTTACAATCCTATCTTGCTACTTTTTGCTATCTTTACCCGTAACCTATCAAACTACTGTACATGATCAACTAAGACTGGTGTGATGAGCAATACTTTGAAAAGACCTCCGTGCATACACCCACTCGGCCCTGTACCCTGCCACCCATTAACACATCCAAGGTTTCTCTTCCTGGGGGTATCACTATTTGCACCATCATGAATATAGACTAGAGTGTGTGCTAATGATGTGTACTATTTATGCAATTCTAACATTCAAGAACAAGTCACAATAATATTATAAGCACAATAATTTGGTAGAACTAAGAATCTCACAAAAGAATAAATCAACACATGAATACAATTATCTCCATGTTATGGAAACTATTCCCTAGATATGGAATTCAAATAAAGATTTGAATTCCACATCATAGGATGAAATGAAAAATAAAAAGGAAAGGAAAGAAAGAAGAGCGAATGTTTCTCTCTCTAGAAAGATCTCCCAATTACATGAGTAGAATACGAAAAATAAAAGATAAGATAAAACCCAAGTAAACTAAGGCTATATTTATAGTAGTAAGAGACTGGGCCTAAAAATAGGCCAAGAAGTGTGAAACACTAGTTCGGGCGTCGCTTGGCGCAAACCCTCTTGGATGGCGCAGTTCGTGCCATGTACTGGGTCCATGCTAGTGAAGGGTGCCAGATCTAGCATGGCCCGCTTGATCTGCATTGGCACGAGCCGCGAGATCTGGCACAGTCCGTGCTTCTCCTTTGGCGTTGACCGTTTGATCTGGGTTGGCCCATGCTGTCTCCTTTGGTGTGGACCGTGGTGCTTGGCATAGGTTGCGCGGGCGCAGTCCGTGGCATTTGGCACGACCTGTCGTCAGAATGGTCTTTTTACACTTTTGAACTGTGGGACGTGCATTTAGCACAAATCGTCATCACAAACCTCATTTTCTAAGTAATTTGGCATGGGCTACTCAATTATTCACATCCCATTAGCTGGTCTTGATATTTTGCACTTGGAATGACGCGAGACATAAAAAATGGAACGGTTGCACCTATACTAAGCCATTTTTAGTGAAACTTGGAAGTTGAGCGTGTGGCCCATCAAGTTTAGTGCGGTCCGCATCGAGCCGTGGAATGATTCGTGCCAAAGACATTTGACATTGACCACATTATCTGGTACGGGCCGTTGGTGCCATTAATGAGCAGTCCGCGCTGACCTGTTTGTACTTCTGTCAGCTAAACTTTTTTCCTTCAATACAGATGAACCGTTAGTCTGTTTTGAGAGTTATTATAGTTGATTTTTTAGGTTCTCAAGGAGAGAAATCCAATGGAACCAACCTTGAAGGCTGATTCTTCTTGGATTGTTCCCAGATGCTGCCATAACTAACAGACCACGATTCTCCATTTCTTCCTTGGCCATTTTGAACTCCAATGCCGCCTATCTTTGGCTCCATTCTTCTACTACCACAAATTGATTCTTGTAGGCTTTATCTACTACCATTCTAATGTGAATGATCTTCAATCTCTTTTACCGTCCTTGCATATCTGTGTATGTTGCATTCTCCCCAATGGTGCTCTCTCCGAAATTGACTTCCTGTGCAAGTTCGACCATTGCTGTATAACGTGCCACTAATTCTAGGGGCAAGTATTTTATTGCGAGGCCACAGATTCTTATCCAAAGTAGGACATGAGAGACTCCTATATGGGACAGGAACATTTTCGGAACCCATCTATTGAGCGCATATAGCCCTCCCGCGATTGCTAGTGGTCCATTTTGGACTATTGCAAGCATATGAGGACGACTATAAAACTTGAACACATAGAACTTGCCTGACTTTTCCGCCACCCCTACTCTTTCTCTCCCCGATTGAGGTCGATATGGTCTTGCATCCTTCGGGCACCAAAGTGCCTGTAGTTTAAGAAAATCCCACCAGTGAATTTGCAAAGTTTCGTATACCTTCGGTGTAATCATTTTCATCTCCATATAGGATAGGCCCCCTTCTTGCTAGACTATATATATATATATATATATATATATCCCTGTTGAGTTTAGCGCCAAAAGGGACATCGTAATGCTCTTCTATGTCAAGAGTCATCCGACCAATGATCTTCCAGAATCCTATGCACAATCTGTCACGAATGTGTTGGGTTTTGGTTTTGATTATAACTGGGTACTTAAAGCACTTTCCGTGCTCGGTAGGTTTGGCTTTTTGATTTTTTTTCCTGAGATGGTTGTTTGGTGCCTGATATTAATTCTAGGAAATAATGTTTTGGCTATTCCTGGTAATTGTCTAATGCTTTGTATGTTAACACAAATTTACTACTTCGCATGTTATGGAACATGTTAATGGTTGTTTTGGACAACTGAGGCTTTATGGTAACAAGTTTCAATGAACGGTTTCTGAATTCAAGCCTTGGATTTTCTTTGATGGAGAATGTTTCTCTTGATAAAGCAGGGAAAAGTTTTGCTCTCAATTTTAGAGAAAGAATGTTTGTTTCGAATAAGATATCGAGATCCCATAGAAAACTATACGATTTGTTTAAATCTTCAATTTTGCTCTATGATGTTTAAATTTTAGTTTTTCTTAATGTAAAAACAAATAATTAATATTCCTACAAGGTGTTGGAAGTATGCATGTATCTTTAAATTTTGGGTCCATAAGATAAGATGAAACAAGGAAATTGGGCCTTTAATTTTTTGTGCCATGTGTTTGTTACTACCAGCTCCTGTACCACCATCAATTCCCTAGCTAAGAAAATGTTGGAATAGTTTTTTTTTTCGGAAGAAACATTCATTACCTTATATTAAGTTATTACACCCAGTCGTTCTACACTTGAGCTTATTAGCAAAATCTTGTTCAGTAGCTAGAACTTGCCTTGGGACTTTTTTTAAAGACTGTTAAAACTTTAGACACAGGTTCCGAATATCCGAGATAATAGCCGCTCCTGCTCCCTATTGCCAATCCTGAGCCCTGTACCCTGACTTTACCGTGTACTGCCCATCTGCAGTGAGGGCCCATACCCTTCTGTCTGTGCCCTCCTGCCCCTGGGGGATATATATGACTTCGATAATTCTTATTATGTGTGCTGGGAACATTGCATTCAGCAATGGTAATCTCCAATGCTTATCTCGGTCCAACATATTTGCAACTTTCAGATTTGTGTGTTGTTGCACTATTTGCACTGTCTGTCCCAGTGAAGATGGTGGACACCCCGGTATCCAGTAATCAGCAACATTTACCTTTTCCCTTGTCTTGATCTCCCATCGGAGATGTTCGAGTTCTTGATTTTACTATGCTAAAAATTTGAATGTTGGCTGTGGGTACGGTGGTTCTGGAAAATGGACAACATGGTGGAGGACGCATTAGGGTAATGCGTCCTCAGGCTCCTGATTTAAAATTTTTTTTTGCTCTAAAATAATAGAGGACGCATTTTATTTAAGAGTAAAATAAAATTTAAATGAAAGAACCACCATCTTTATTTAAATGCGTCCTCATGGAATTTTATTTTTTGTCCGCTAATTTAAGAGTTTTTTTTGAGCTTTAAAGTAATAGAGGACGCATTTTTCAAATGCGTCCTCATGGAATTTTATTTTTTTCCCGCTAATTTAAGAGTAAATTTTTTTAGCTTTAAAGTAATAGAGGATGCATTTTTAAAATGCGTCCTCATGTTGATGTAATATTTTTTTTGCTGAAAATACTTAAGTCAGCTTTGACGCTGATTAAATTTTTTTTCCCCAAAAATTTATTAGAGAACGCATTTTGAAAACGAGTCCTCGTAGTTGCGCATTTTTATTTTTTCAAAAAATTATTTAGAGGACCCATTTCAGAATCGAGTCCTCTGAGCTGGTTTTTTTTTTGGGAATATTTTTTAGAGGACTCGTTTTGAAATGGGTTCTCAGGAGCTGGCTTCTCTTTTTTCCGGAATATTATTCCCGAATAGGTTTTGAACGAGCCCTCAAAGCTGACTTTCGTAATGACAATTAATTATTCGGTAAATTGGGTAAAATAAGCGTTTGGAGAATTTTAATTATTTGGCAAAATGCTTATTCCCAATGACCGTTATGCGGGATTTTTTTTAATTGCAGCGAATTTTTCTCAGTTTTTTTCCGATTATAAAATCGTGTCATGAATTCAACAAAAGTGTATTTTTCAGAACGAGTCGTGAATTTAAGTAATAAATTATCCTTGAATGTTGCAATGTATAACTTATTATTTGTCATCCCATTGATTTCGGTGAAGATTCTGCATAAGTAGACTCGTGTTTGTCTGATGATATTTTGAGAACTAGTCAAACGATAAATTAGGGAAGCGTGAGTTGCAGTTTTGTAACTAGTCCCGAATAAGGGTGTAAGAATGAAGTATTGCATAGTTAGAAGTATTGCATTATTTCTTGACAATATTTGAATTTTAGGAAATAACAAGTACTCCGTAGTTGCACCGTCTCCATGGAAACCCTCTGTAGCCGTTAGAGGCCATCCTGGCTGATCAATCATGCTCACCATCTTGCGAAAGTACCACTCCATGTATTCACGGCTGGGACAATATGGATCTTCATACCCGAGTGGGTTTACTTGTCGATCAGATTGTTGTTCCCAAGCAACGAGATATCTTCTTAGTTTGACACGCCAATCAATGCCAGACCTGCCTCGACGGTCTCTAGTATGAAGCAGTTTATACTCATCCCCATTGACCAACTGGGTGGGTATTGGCTAGATTAGGCCGAACTGCCTGAGAACACGATGTGCGTGGTGGAACTCCACGACATGCCAGCAAATGAGGTCAATGCAAACTAGCCAATTGTTGCTACCAGCTGTACAGTACCACGGGAGTTATCCCACGATATCTGCCGTGTATGGCTCCCAAATAAACTGAAAGAACATGATGGTGTTGCGGTTAGGTACTGAAAACCATGTTTCACACGAAATCAGAAGAACATAATCCAAGTTGGCCTATACCTGATTCTGATTGAGAAATGTGATCTGATCGTGATACACTTTCAAAACATGCATCGGTGATTGTGATAAATCGTAAGGGGCTCTCCACCTACGAGCAAAAGAGTGAATTATATTAGCCAGTATATGGAATTGACTATGGTTTTAAAAATTGAAAACTAGAATTATTCGGCACCTACCGGGACCCAACAACATTCATCGGCATTGTTATTGGTAGAGCACCTGCAGGTCGGATGGATGGTATGCGCTCCCATGCCCACAACTGTTAGTAAATTAAATTAAATGTAATATAAAGTAACATAGTGGACATTATGTACAAATGAGTGGAGTGACAGACTAATTTACCTGTAGCAAGACAAGGGGGCTAGAAATGGATTTAACTTGTGGAATTGCAGCGTCACATAAGCACCGGTACAAGTGTGCAAGAATGGCACTCCCCCAACTATAGTGACGTGCTGCACCTAGGTCCATCAGTACCGACAAGTAGAGCAGTGGAATTAGATAGCCAGATTTGTCTGACATGAGCATTCCCCCAACCAGCAGTAGAATGAAAACTCTCGCCCGCTGTTGACATTGGACCTCAGTAGGGTGAGTAGGGAACGGACTGTGCAATAAATTTCCCAACCAACTTGCCCTAATGCGACCCCCTCGGATAACACTGGGGGTCAGGTGTAGCACCTAGGTAGTCCGTGCACACTATCATCCATTCCTCCGTACGCCTACTGGTGTCTACTCCTGTGACTGGGATCCCATCGATCGGAAGACCCCATAGCATCCCCACATCCTGCAGTGTGACTGTAGTCTTCCCTATCGGTAGGTGAAATGTGTGCATCTTGGGTCGCCACCGCTCCACTAGGGCAGTGATGAGTGAATGGTCTATGCGTATCGATGCAGAATCAAGGAGTCCCTGGAATCCTAAGTCACGCATGTAGCTCATAACTGTGTCAGGCATACCTTCGGTCTGGCGGTGCACCTTCGGTCTAGCATGCCCCATCGCACTGCCAGACCTACAGTGCCTCATCCTCTAACTGACTGTTGTACAATGCATGGGCACGATGCTCCTCGTGAAGGTACAACAAATCATCCTCCATGGGTCCTGGATGACAATGATACATTGTGTGTCCCTGTTTACAATTATAACATGTTAAAATTAATTACTCAAATGATTACCATGTCAAACATATTCGGCAAATAAAAGCTATAACATCATGAGATAAATATTCCGAGTTCCGAAAGTAATACTACAAGTAACATACGACAGAGGTAATATTATAGATACTATATGACAACATGACACTAAGCACAACCATGCCTACGGCCGACCCTGGATTCACCTGGCACCCTCTCATCCATCTGATTCCTTATCCTTCTCTCCGCAAACTATCCACGCCTCCTATTACGAACCTTTTCCTCATCAGGAATCAACCTCCAACGGGCACGTTGCCAAAGTGATGGATCTCGTACAGGCATGAAACCTTGACTATATTGTTGCACATATGTGGTCGTGTGATACACCCTGTCACATAGACTAGCAGGATCGTCACGTCTATGCTGACAGACGGCCAAGGCATGGGAACAAGGGAAACGAAATATTTGCCATTCGCGATAAGTACACTCTCTTCTTCGGTATTTAACCGTGTACTATCGTTCACTAATGCTCCCATCGATGTTCCTTGTCACAACCCTATAAGTCTGCGACGCATGGCCGAACAAGGTTACGATATGTCCCTGTGCCCATGTATCCTGCTTCTGAAAATTTTTCCAGTTCCTCTTAGGAAACACGGACCTGGACAAACGAACAAGATTTTACAATCCAGAAACTACTCTACGGACACATACAAAATTCTAATTAAGTGACAAAGTACCTCCAATTTGTGGCGTCCATAACCCTTTGTGCAAACATTTCAACTGTTCGCTCAAACGTCGCTTTGACACACGCTGTTATCGGGAAATGGCGTGCGCGGTGCAAACAGTTGTTGAAAATCTCAGACAAATTCGTCGTCAGAATTCCCCAACGTCGATCACCCTCATCGAACACAAGACACCACTTACTCCTATCTTGCCGTTCCAGCCAAGCCCAAGCAGATGGATCTATACTCTCCAGCTCCTCCTTGTACTCCCTCCACTTGCTCTCTCGCCTGGCACCACCAAGCTGCCACACCAGAGTCTTCATAAGCGCATTCTTTAACTTCCCGAAATCATATGATTGGAAGTTGGATTGAAAATGCCACAGGCAAATTCGATGGTATCCAGCCGGCTCCATCCACTCCTCCATATGTGTCATCGCATTTATAAGTCCAGCATGCCTATCGGATATGATACAGATTGGCTTACTATCACCACCAACGACGTGAAGACGCAGTCTCCCCATGAACCAGTTCCAGCTTTCATTCGTTTCTTCGTCAACAATAGCGTAAGCGATGGGGAGGATGTAATCATTTGCATCGTGCGTCACGACGACCAGCATTGTGGACTTATATGCCCCTCTCAAATGAGTGCCATCCACGCTAATGACTGGCCTGCACTGGAAAAAGGCTTCAATTGCCTGACCAAATGCCCAGAACACAAATTTAAATTTCCTACACCAGTGACCGTGTAATCTGTCAGGTACGTCAGCCCAATCAACAACGGTGCTCAGATTGGCCCTGACAAGCTCATCCATAAACATTGGGAGCTGTTCAAAAGAATCCTCCCAAGTTCCGAATACCATGTCAATTGCCTTCTGTCGAGCATACCACGCCTTCTTGTAGGAAATGGTGACATTGAACTCCTCCTTTACTTGAGCTTGTACATCTTTAACTGTGTATGAAGGGTTTACATCAATGTGGTGGCGGATTGAATGGGCAATTATCACTGACGTCAGATTCACGTTACCCGTAGATCGACCAGCACCAAGACACCCATGGCTACTTGCCCATCTGGTGATCTCCCACATGTCATGCGAAGCCTTTTTTGAAGCTCTGGCAACCCAAACACAATTCCCAGTTCCTTCGACAACGTCCTTGCATTTCGCATACCATGTGCGTGATCTGCTCTCCACGACTCTGTGTTTCCTGTTCATCATGGAACTCCACCTAGAAATAGCTTCAACCAACTAGGCCTTCGTCTGGAATCGTATACCCACATCCACTACACCAGTATCTTGATCATAAGTAGAAACTCCGGACCCAAAATGAGTTGGGTCATAGCTATCCTCATCAGGGCCACCATAATCCCTATAGTAGGCCTGTGTATCCGGATTCGCCAGAATATGAAATGACGGGGGTACATTATTCGTGCACACCACTTGTTCTTCCTCGTCCCCAAAATTTGAATCAGTTGATAAGGAGCGATCATCCTCACTTCCACCGTCAAGTTCACCTTCGTCACCATCATCTTCGCCACCATCATGCCGAACAACATGGTCGCTAACGTGTCCCACATAATCATCATCGAAGACATTCTGCTCGTCATGGTCCATACCATACATACCACCATTTGTGGACGGCTGAGCACAATCCACGTGAGCATACCCACTAGGTTGGCTGGACTCACCAATTTCAAAACCTCGGCTATGAATGGGTGGTGGTACACTTGGTACATCGGCAAAGTTCTGCATGTTGCTCAACAACGACATGAACATGCTTGGCTGTGCCCAATCATTAATGCTTGTCAACTGTTCCATAACAATGTAAAAATCCGCGGAGGACAACGACAATCGATCAACAATGTTGAAGAAGAACGCGGTTGACTCATCATCTTCCACATTATAACACCGATAGTATACAGCCGAACCAATCAGTTTAGGACATCGGTAATATATTTTCAACATATACCTCTCACTCGCAATGCCAAGCCTCGTGACAATTACATCAACTAATTCTGAGTGGTTCAACCTCCTCTCGAGAGTCACAACTCGCTCCGGTATTGGAGGATCATAATACACACCCACAGTCAAATCAAACTTAATCTGACTACCTCTATACATATACACAGTCAAAAACATCGTACAACTGCAATACACAAATACATAACTTTTAATTTCTTTTCATTCGACATTCATTTTCATTGTATCCTCAAATATGTACATGTACTCCACTCGACCACATTAACAACACTATTAATACAGACATAATACATTAATCAGTAAACGATTATACAAAGACATCACTTTTATTTTCTTTTCACTCGACATTCCTTTTCGTAGTATCCTCAAAAGTCATTACTATTGCTACAAACTTAATACATTAATCAGTCAACAATTCACATAGTTACTTCATTTAGTCACGCATGAGCATTAAACGCTATCAAAGCATCAGACCAAACTTAATCATTAAAACTACACACAATCATACAACACATCCGAATTAACTAAATTATTTCGGGATCTCCGCAATTTATAATTTAACCAAAAAATCAACAATAAACTTTCTACGACAACTCACACATAATCGTGGAACACATTCGTAAAATTATTTAGGGTTCAATTAACTTCAAGAAAATGAAAAAAAAATGGGTGGCAGTCTGAGACTCACGGACAAGGTGACAAATGTGGAAGTCAACGGCGGGTCAGCGGTGGGTCAAGGATGGTCAACGGCAGGAACTTCAGGCCGATTGTGATCTCTACAACCAAAAATCCATTACAAATTTTACTCAAAGAAAACCTTAACAACATAAAACAAGAGCAAAATGTTGGATTTTGCAAAAATTAAAAATACATTACCGATATTGTGAACAAGCGGAATGGCGGAGGAGAATGGCGGAATGTCGGAGAACAAGCGGCGCAATGGCGGAGGAGAGTGGTGGTGAAATCTCGGGAAGGAAGAAGGGAGGTGAAACGAAGAAAATTTTCGGACAAATGGGGGTGAAAGGGATAACAAAAGAAGGAAGAGAAGAAGTGGATAAATATAAGGGGGAGCTGGGAAATAAAGGAGGGGATCGGAGGACGCATATTGGAAATGCGTCCTCTCCCGGTCATCGCCTGCCCTACGCCTGCACCGCCTGCCAACCGCTTGCAATCTTTGACCGGAAGGAGAGGATGCATATTGGAAATGCGTCCTCTCGTCATGTCAGCGCGCCATTATTCACGAAAAATAAAAAAAAGTAGGAGAGGACGCATTTTCTACATGCATCCTCCCTATTCTCTTCCGTTTGTGGCTACTGTAGCCACAGACATAGAATTTTCTCGAGATGTTCTTTGAGCAAGTCTCGGCCATGTATAATGGATTTCCACGCCCACCTAACCAGTTTTTTGCCTTGCAGTCCATGAATTCCACTGACTTGTAGTATTTGTTCTTAAAAACTGCTACGAACAACGGTTCTTTATTGTTTAAGATATTCCGAGCCAATTTGGCTAGCAGTGCTCGATTCATCTTCTCCGCTGACCTGGTCCTAGTCCGCCCTGGTTTACTGGCTTACACATGACATCCCATGAAATCTAGTGTGTTCCTTTTGCCTCCCTCTCCTTTCCAAATGAAAGTTGTCGTGATTGTGTCAATTTCCTGTAGTACTCATTTCGGGATTTTGGAAATACTGAGAGGATATAGTGGCATTGCAGATAATACATGTTTCGCCAGAGTAATCTTACCCGTCGGACTGAGGGATCTTGTTTTCCAATCATCGAATCTTGCTCCGTTCTTGTTCAGAAGACTTGTCCTCCCCAAGTACTTTCCTCCAATTCCATTGCTATGTATGTTGAGTGTATATCTAATGTATCTCTCCATCTGCTAGGGTGTGTTCTTGCTAATCAGTACATATGATTAATTGAAATTTATTCTCTGACCTGAATATCTGGTGAAGTCATCAAGATTTCTTGCTAGGTGCCTTGTAGCTTGTTCTGTGCAATTGATGAACAAGATAGTGTCATCTGCGTACATGACGTGTTGGAATAGTTATAAAAGGTAAGAGTGCAATTATCAATTTGTTACCATTGTTCACGAAGAACATAGGGAAAATTTTAGGAAAGACGGCATTTCCATAATCTTGTGGACAGATTGCAGGGGCTTTTATCTTAAATGTTGTAATTTTAAAAAAAAATTTAAATATTGTATTTTTTAACATAAAACAAGTAATAATATGTATATGAAGGTGAAAATATAAAAAATATATGATATAAAAAATATTTTCAAAAGTTCTAAATTTTGTACTTCCTCCATCCCAATTCAAGATGCAATTGCACTATTCATTTAATCAAAATTTCTTAACTTTGACCACAAAATTGATTTAGCATACTAACACAAATATTATTGTATGATACCTTGTTAGATTCGTTATAACATATATTTTATAATATCAGTTTTTCACAAGTTTTAATTATTCTTAGTGAATGGTATTAAGGATGTGACAGAGGGATTATGTAATTTATCAAATGCAATATATAAGGTAAGAAGTAAGTGACATGCCCATACACTTATGGACAGACCACATATTAAGAAATGGACATACCACTTATTATGAGATGGATAAGCCGTCTTTTAGGAGAACCACTCTTTCCTTTTTATCCTTTTGTTTTGTTTGTTTGTAACAGTGTTGTATAGCACACCGCCACATGCTCTAAAATGGGTGGGCTTGATTCTCGTCGGGCTTGATTCTCGTCATTAAGATGGTCTAAGCATTATGTCTTGTATCTTTGATTGCTTAAGTTATACACTGGTTCAAATAGAAATGCGGTTCTTTATTTATTTATTTTTTAAACAGTGTCACGGTTACGATTTTGTATTAAAAATGTGAATATAAAAATATATGAAGAAAAATAAACGAATATATTGAGCAAACTCTTGTGAAAGACAGTCTTTCCATAAACTTATAAAAAGACGAGATTTAATTAGAATAATAGAAAGGTAAAAAAGTTTTAGTTGCAAAATTAAAAATTTAGAGTCAAGTACTAAAATGACCCTAACTTTAGGTTGAAAGTGCAAATATAACCTTGCAAAATAAGAAAATTCCAAAAATAACTCTAACATAATGATAAAATGTACATTTATAACCTTTTGTCACTAATTCTGGCATTTATTCATCAATTTGGGTGTTGACTGGACCTGAAATGACAAAAATACCCTAGTCCCCATACGGTAAATTCTCATTTTACCCATTTTCAGCTTATGGGGACAAGGATATTTTTGTCATTAAATGTCCAGTCAACATCCAAATTGACGAGTCAACGCCGAAATAGTGACAAAAGGTTATAATTGCACATTTAGTCATAAAGTTAGGGTTATTTTGACACTTTCTCGTTTTGCAGGGTTATATTGGCACTTTCAACCTAAAGTTAGGGTTAGAAATGTAAAAATCCCAAAAATTATTATGCAACGTGCATTAGTTATAAGTTTATAACACGACTAATGCAACCCGAACATTTTCTATTTATATCTTCTAATTTGCTGTTTAAACCTTAGTCTTTCCATAATTTTCAATGTATGAAATGCTGTCTTTCAAGAGACATACTCATAGATTGAAATATAAAATGAATGAAGATTAAAATAAACTAACTCACAAGTGTAAGAAAGGAGTATTTATGATGGTTAAATGAGGGCTTAAATGACGGTTCCGATGAGCCTTCTCTGACACTACAACGCAATCGGGCTGTCATTGCACATCGATTGAATAAGCTCCTTATAAGCAGTTCTAATGTCAATACTGGCCTCAAAAGTTAATAAAAAATCTGGGATTTTTGGCTCTGTCAAAACTAGAAAACCCAGATCGATCATATTATCCCCATCTTCATATTAACACACATCGACATCTATCTTCAAAACAACACGACACCCATCATCCTCATCATTAACACTCATATCAAACCCACTTACAATAATTTGAACCCACTTACCCCCCCCCCCCCATAATGATAAGCATTCGAACAACAATTATCAATCCACCTTGAGCAATAACATACATCAAAATTTGTAGGTGAGTTCTCGAATTAAAAAATCAAAATGAAGAGGAAACCATACTGATGATAATATGAAGTTTAGCACCACACATTCTTAAAATTTGAAGTCTCCATCTCAGAGTCTGATGTGTTCATTTTATAAGTAGGTTTAGGACATTTTGACTCACTTTTGTGTATTTTTGTGCTTCAAATCATGAGTTTTGCCTTAAAATTTCTCTTAAGATAGTTAAGAGCAACTTTTACGCTCTTATTACATTTTTAGGGAAGTTTGTGTGACAAGGAAAACTAGTTGAAGACTTGAAGATTGCATTTTGAGGGTTGAAGACAATGAAGAAGGAAGGTTGAAGCGGAAGGCTACAAAGACAAGAGAATTGAAATTTCAAGGGCTGGTTTTTATACCTGCCGTGAGCAGGGAGAATCCTATCACGGCTCGCAGTGGCACCTAACCTGAGGAGTGGGATTCACTCACGGCTCGCAACTAACCAACAAAAAGTGTCATTTTTAATGACATCTCTTGTACTATAAATAGCACTTCTATCCTCCCATTTCGTATCCTCCTCTTGGATGAAACTTCTCTTCTTTAAACCCTAGTTTGTTATTTCTTTTCATCTATTTTCATCTTGGTTCATGTTTTTTTTTTCTTATGAATGTTAGTATGATATCTAATAGCTAAACTTATCTCTTTAGGGCAATTGATTGAGGCTTCCAAACCCATGTAGTGAGAAGCTTTTACTATTCATTTATGAATCTATATTTTTTTTGTCATTTATTGTGATATGAATGTGGTAGATTACTTCATTTATAATATGGGGTGTTTGAGAATATGAAATATTTGTATGATAACATGTTAGGAACTAAGATATGTGCACAATTTCTTATCTCTTTGCCATGAAATCCAAGAACATGGAATTAGAACCTCTTGTTGTGTTGATAATGTTAATATTGCTAGATGAATATGATAATGTCTATTTTTGTCATGTTTA
This sequence comes from Rubia yunnanensis, assembly GCA_037428765.1. Classification (NCBI taxonomy): domain Eukaryota; kingdom Viridiplantae; phylum Streptophyta; class Magnoliopsida; order Gentianales; family Rubiaceae; genus Rubia; species Rubia yunnanensis. The sequence goes on from CM075066.1 coordinate 58,157,152, forward strand.
TCCCTAGGTAGCACTAATGGGAAAGTCTTGAGTGTTGATCTTTCCAGATTAACCCTAATAGATGCATTGGTTGGTTAAATGGCTAGACATTTGGTAGAATATTTGTAGTTCTTATCAAGTCTATTGGTTCGTTGTGCATGATGTCGTCGATGAAATACCTTTACGCATTGATTGTCTAAAGTTATCATTGGTGAGGTTTACATATAGTCGTTGAACGCTTTTGTAAATTACTCCTAAGAAGAACAGAGTGTTTATCTTCAAAATAAAAGTTGTAGCATTCATAATAGGTAATCAAGATGAATAAATTGGTGATTGTTTCTATGAACTTAAAGAGTCTTAGAACTAGAAATCAATTATTCCCAAGGCTTTGTAACTTGTGTTTTAGTCCTATTTTCTTAGTTTGTTGCGTGATTAGCATAATTGCATTTATATGCTAGTTGCTTTGTTTTTCATTTCGTAACTTAGAAAAATCAAACCAAAATCCCCCTATTTAATTTCTATATATATATATAAGATGAAATGAAAGGAAAACAAACTCATGCTAGTAAGAGATAGAATAATAAAGATGGAATGTTTTTTGTGGGTTTCTTTAGACGTCGGTTCAATCACCGTTGTTTATTTTAATGCACTCTAGACACATGTTCTGACGTTGGAACTGCCCTTTATTTTGCACTTTAGACATTTGTTTTGCCATCTGAATTGCTCATAGAACTCCCTTAAAATATTAGTCTTTAGTGCATATTTTTGTAGGGTTTCTTTCAATTGTAGTTTGACTGTCGTTGTTTACTTTAGTGTACTCCATACATAGTTTCAAGGTCATAACCGCCCTCTGTTTTGTACCTAATACACATATTCTGACGTTGGAACTGCCGTCATTTTTGTACTTTTAGTGAATATATTTGTAGGATTTCTTTAAAAGGTAGTTTAATCGTCTTTGTCCACTTTAATGCACTCCAAACATATGTTTTGACGTCAGAATTACCCTCGAAAGTGCTATGTTAGACGACACTTGGTGAATAACCTCAGTTTACTAGATCTTCTGAGTCATCTATGGTTAATCCCACTATTGGGACACATGTTCTGAGTTCGAAACTTAATATAAACAGTGGTTTCTTGAATAAAATCCATAACTATCATACAACATAATCGTTAGTGGTGATTCCTGCACTACTGACTCTATTTAAAAAGTAATTGTAATAAACATGATCAATACAAGTGTTTAACTCCTAGTTAAACAGAGGAAATATATGTGGCCGAGGGTGACTGCGGGCGATTCTCACACACTGAAGGTGTAACCAAATTCGCAACCATGGGGTGAGGGTGAGGGCGAGGCCGGCCAAAGAAGTTGGTGGGCACGTCGTTGATGAATAAAAAAAGTACAATATAGTTGAGTACTAGTACTGACAGTCAATCTACTGGAAAAAATTTGGGGGCAAAAGAAAGGTAGAAAGGAGACTGAGCAAGTGAATTCCAGAGTTGAAGAAGAGGTAAAATCAGGAGTTGAAGAAGAGGCTATGGAGGCAACACAACTGAATCATGTTAGTATTGGAGATGCTAATGATAAGATAAATGGTACAGATGAGAAAAAAAGTATGGGTTAATATTATTAGAGGCAACAGATTGTAGTCGAATGGTATGTCTATTGAGTTAAATCCCCATAATATTGTGAATGGTGATATTGAATTTAAATATGAGAGGATGGTGTGAAATCGGAGATGGAATTCTGGAAAAACTCAATTCATTAAGCATATTAGCGGAGGTGATTTGTCCATGAATGCTGTTAAGAATTTTATGTCTAGATGCTGGTCTTTTGTGCGCTTGCCAGATTTGTACTATAATGATGAGGGATTTTTCATTCTAAAGTTTAAGTCTGAATCTAATAGAGATGAAGTGATGAGCAAGTGGCCTTATACGATTCATAACATGGCGATGTTCTTACATAATTAGAAGCCAAATTTTGATTTGAAGAAAGATATGGTGAAGAGATTGCCAATTTGGATCAAACTACCAAAGCTTCCCGTACATCTATGGGGGAAAAGCTTGGGTAAGATTGGTAGTGCTTTGGGGAGACCAATTGTTACTAATGAATATGCTGCAGGTAAATTGAGAGTTTCATATGACAGAATTTTAGTTGAAGTGGATATAACACAGAAGGTGCCTGGGGAAATTAGTATCAAGGATATTGATGGAGGGAAATTCCAACATAAGGTGGAGCTGGAATGGCAACATGATTTTGGGGATAAATGTATGATTGGTGGCCATAAATGCAGGGATAAAGAGGTGAAACAAAAAATTGTCCAGAAATGGATAGTTAAGGAGAAGGCTGATATGGGAAATGTGGGGAGCCTAGTGCTGAAATGGGTATAAAAAAGGTGATTGGGGAGATGAAGGAAGGTTCAGGGATTGGAAATTCAGAAGATGATGCAGGAGAAATAGTGAAAAACAGGTGTGGGGGGAGAGATTGAATGGAATTTGGTGAGAGCTAGAAATAGAGGAAAATAAAAATTACTGGAGAAAGGGGATACAAATGAAGAACAAGAGAAAACTTTGGAGGATGACATTGATCTGCAGGTTTGGAATGACCAAGCAGATGGATATGATCATGTTCCATAATATTATCATGGAATGTGATGGGGATTAATAACACAACAAAGAAAAGAGAGATTGGCTCCCGTTTCAGAGGTCTAAAATTTGATGACATTGTATTAATAGAAACTAGAGTGAAAAGGGAGTAGGCAGAGGCAGTAAGGAGAAAGATTGGAGGTAAATGGGAGTATGTTGCAACTATGAAAACCACCACAATGGAAGAATATGGATTTTATGGGATCTAGGTGAGGTTGAAGTTAAAAAGAGAATCATCACAGACTAGATGATACACTCTGATGTATACAAATTCGATAGGAAGTCGGTGTATAGTTTGACTACAGTGTATGGTGCAAATCAATTAAATAGTAAGAAAGCACTGTGGAAGAAGCTGGAGGAATTAAAGGAGGATAATCCTGGGATGAAGGCTTGGATGGTAGTTGGAGATTTTAACAATGTTCTATATACAATGGATTAAATAGAAGGCAGTGAGGTACATGAGAATGAATACTATGATTTGGTGATGATGATGGATAAGGTAGTCCTGTTTGAATTTTGAATATTTTGGGGACTTCTACACTTGTTCTAACAAGCAATTAAATGAGATGATTCATTCATGGATTGATAGGATGGTGGGAAATGTGGAACTGTTTCAGGCCTAGAACATTAAAGTTGAAATTGTAGAATAATGTATTTCAGATCGTACATTGCTAAAAGTGCATATAAATGATAGAGATGAAAGAAGAAAAGGGTTATTTAAATGTATGAACTGCTTAATGGGTAAGGAGGAAGTGAAACGAAGTGTCAGGGATAGTTGGGGGAAGGAAATGGAGGGAACAACAATGTTTGTGCTGTGGAGAAAGTTGATCTGGCTGCAACCTAAGATAAAGAAGCATATGAAACTTGTGTTTGGTATTAGAGAAAAACTGGAATGTGCCAGGAAAAGATTTCTTGAAGCTCAAAAAGACCCGATGAGTGGCAGAATGAATCCAGAAAAAATAAAAGCAATGGCAGATTGCAGTGTAGATATGATAAAATGGATAGAATTGGACGAAATAATTGCTAGGCAAAAATCAAAGGTTGAATGGCTAAGTCTTGGGGGCAGTAACAACACATATTTCCACGCCACGGTCAGGTCCAAAAACAAACAAACAAGAATCAATCATCTAGTGATGGAGGATGGGAGTAAGGTTTCTCACCATAAGGGGATTACTAAGCAGTACTGGAATTCTATAAAATTCTGATTGGCAGGAAGGCTGAGAAGTTGGAATGTATAGATTTGAATGTTATAAGAAGGGGGAACACTATTAGTAGGGAAGGATGTGAGAAGCTGATAGCTCCAATATTAGAAACTGAGATATGAGAGGTCTTGAAAGGGATTGGAGATAACAAAGCTCTAGGTTTGGATGGATTTACTTCAAAATTTTTCAAGGTAAATTGGTGTGTGGTTAAAAATGACGTGATCAATGCATTAAAGGATTTCTTTGGTAAAGGAAGATTGTACATGGCCGTGAATAGTACTATTGTCACATTTAAACCAAATAATTCAGATATTAGAGAGTTAAAGACTATAGGCCAATTTCTTGCTACACGACGATATACAAGATTATCTTAAAGATCTTAACTAAGAGGCTAAATGGAGTTATAAGGGAGGTTGTGACCGAAAGCCAAACAACTTTTGTCCCCGAGAGAAATATATAAGATCGTATTCTGCTTGCGTATGAATTGTTCAGATACTATACAAGGAAGGGCGGAGGATCAAAATGTATGTTGCAAATGGACCTGCAAAAAGTGTATGATATAGGTGGACTAGAAGGCAGTGGAGAATATACTAAAGGAGTTGGGCTTTTTCAGGTAAATTTGTGGAGTGGATAATGATATGTGTGACATCAGTATCTTACAGGTATGTGGTGAATGGTGTGGCTTCTGAATTTATAATCCCTTGTCTTCCCTACTATTTGTGCTAATTATAGAATACTTGAATAGATGCTTACAGGAACTGAGATATAGTGATGAATTCTGGTACCATGAGAAGTGTGGAAAACTTAAGATTGTTGATCTTAGTTTTGCGGATGATCTGTTGTTATTCTCGAAAGGCGAGGCTAAATCTGTTGGTGTTATGATGGATGCCTTTAACAATTTTTCAAGGTCTACAGGCTTATCAGTAAATCCATGAAAATGTAGATCTTTCTATGGTTAAATGACTGATCAGCAGAAAGAAGAGATTAATTTGATCACTAGTTTTGAAGAGGGAAAACTTCCTTTAAGATATCGGGGGCTGCCATTATGCAGTAAGAGATTAATAATTAAGCTGTGTCAACCTTTGATAGATAAGATCTAGCTAGAATAAAGCACTGGAGTGCTAAACTTCTAAGCTACGTAGGGAGGGTTCAAACGATTAAAAGCGTAATTTTTGCAATCACGAACTATTGGATGCAATGTTTCCCGCTGCCTAAAAACTTCTTGTAGTACATTAAAGCTATGTGTGGATCTTTCTTGTGGAGTGGAAGTGATACAATAACTAAGAAGGCACCAGTGGTCCTGGAAAAAGTCTGCAACCAGAAAAGAGATGGATGGTTTTAATATCATTTCGTTGCTAGAATGGAATGAAGCTTGCATAATCAGGATGTTGTGGAACTTAAGTAGGAAATCAGATAGACTATGGGTGAAGTGGATTCACTCATATTATATAAAAGGTGATAAGCTTTTGACTGCTAAGTTCCCAAAGAATTTCTCCTGGTTGATCTAGGGTTAAATAGAGGGACAAGATACGCAACATAATGTATGGCAGAAAATGTACAAGGAAGGAAAATTTAGAACACATAGAATCTACAGATAATTAAGGGAAGAACATGTGAAGGTTGAATGGAGCAACCTGATATTGAATAATAAAGCGAGACCGAGAGCTTAGTTTACGCTCTGGTTGGGATGCCACAGAAGATTACCAGGAAATGACACGGTGTTGAGAATGGGGATCGAAAAAGGTAACCAATGTGTCTTTTTTACTGAGGAGGAGTCAGTCAATCATCTATTTTTGAGTGTGTGAAACAAACAAAATATAGATGGAGGCCTTGAGATGGTTACAGTGGAGAAGAATACTTGGGAATTGGGAGTAAGAAATGTTATGGCTGAACCAGGCTTGTAGATGAGAAGGGTGGAGATCGAGATTTAAAAAAATGGTTGTGGTGGAGGTGTTGTACATCATATGGAATTGAAGAATTGATCTGTATTTTGGGCGATCAAATAAAGGAGGAAATCAGGAATAAAATATTGTAAATGTTACTATAGAAAATAGTGTATATAAGGATTGGTTATGTCCTAAGTTAAAAGGAAAATGTGCACAACTGATGATAGAATCCAATAGGGGTTTGTAAAGGGAGAAGTGAGAGATGGACCGTATGATCATTACTTATATGTTTTTGGCAATGAAAGTTTTAGTTATTTTAAAAAAAGAGAAGAATATGTTATTTTCACCATGACTATATCCACTAAAAAGCTGTAACATAAGGGATCAAAGTGTAACCTAATTGCGAGGAAGATAAACACAAACCAAGTTTTCTTTTACTTTTGTTTTTTCAGTCACGAATTTGAAATTTTTGATTTCTAAAAGATTAATCACTTAAATAGGCCTAAATCAATAACCTCTGTTGTGTTAGCAAGTGTAATGAAACATTTAAAAAAAAGTTGTTTCTTTTCATTAATCTAAAGGAGTAACATAATTGCAACATAAAATACTAGAATTTAGACTTTTTGCACAATATTGCTCTATTTCCACCATCGATCTGGTTACTTTCTTAAATTCAATTTTGATGAAGTGGCTGCATATTTGTTTGATATCATTAATCATTGAAGCTAATTCCCATGGTGGATATTCAACTTTATTTCTTAAGAAGCGGATAAGAACCTCACAATCAGAGCTCACCACTACCTCTATTCTTTGCCAAGGTGAGTTCTCTTAGACTAGTATAAGCGTCTACGTCCAACGTTGAGTGCATTGGCAAATGAATTCTGTAAGTAACTACCAGGTCTTGATTTTTTCTTGTCACCGTCCAGGCTAAGAATGTGTGCCCCAACTATTTCCACTATGCCCCATTCAGTGTGAGTGTTGGTAGTTGTAAATGAGAGAAACCTCTGTACACATGACGTGTGAGTTTATTAGACATTTATAAACAATACAATGCTTAATTAATACAACTTGGGCTTACAGCCCATTACTCAACTCCTATACCCCCCTCAAGCGAAGCGTCGGGTTGACCGAAACGCAGAGCTTGGAACGAAAAAATTCAAACAACGGCTTTGGTAGCCCCTTGGTGAAGATATCCGCAAGCTGCAAGGAAGTAGGCACATGACTGACACGAAGCTTGCCAGAAGCCACCAGCTCCCGAACAAAATGATAATCGATGTCGATGTGCTTCGCCCGTTTATGAGCAATGGGATTCTGAGCCAAGAAAATCGCACTGTTGTTATCACACAGCAACAAAGGCAAACCATCCAAGGGAAAACGTAACTCCCGTAGTATATGAGAAAGCCAAACCACTTCAGGCGCTTTGTTTGCGAGAGCACGATACTCCGACTCTGAGCTCGAGCACGAGACAGTGGGTTGCTTCTTGGCACTCCAGGAAACCAAATTACCACCCAAGAAAACCGCATAACCGTAGGTTGAACGACGCGTCTCCAAACAACGGGCCCAGTCAGCATCCGAGTAAGCGGAAACATCAGAGGAACCACCCGAGCGGAAAGTAAGACCCAGATGAGGTGTGCCAGGCACATATCGAAGAATCCTGGCGACAACTGCAAAATGATCCTCCCGGGGATCCTGAAGAAACTGACTAACCGAGTTAACGGCAAAAGCCAAATCCGGACGGGTGATAGTTAGATACTGAAGAGCACCAACAAGCGAGCGATAAAGAGTCGGATTACAGAAAGAAGCACTGGAGCTATGGGAAAGCTGAGAAAGTGGTACAAACGGAGTGGTGACTGGAGAAGTCTTAGTCATGCCGGCTTGAGAAAGAATATCAAGAGCATACTTGGCCTGGCCAAGGAAGATACCCGAAGGAAAAGAGGATACCTCAAGACCAAGAAAATAGTTCAAAGAACCTAAGTCCTTGATCGAGAATTCCTGATCCGTTCTGGTGATAAACTGACGAATTGCACCCGCATCATTGCCAGTAAGGATGATGTCATCAACATAGACCAGAAGGTACAGCAGCGTAGAACCCCTGGAGAAAACAAACAGGGATGTATCCGAAGAACTGCAAAGAAAACCAAGCTGGCGTAGATAAGAACTGAATCTATCAAATCAGGCCCGAGGAGCCTGTTTAAGGACATAAATAGCCTTCCGAAGACGACAAACATAATCAGGACGAGCAGGGTCCTTATACCCGACAGGCTGAGCCATATAAACTGGAGTATCAAGAACACCATTAAGGAAGGCGTTCTTGACATCAAGCTGATGCAACGGCCACTTCTGAAGCGTAGCGATAGCAAGAACAGTCCGAACTGTAGCAGCCTTGACCACCGGGCTGAAGGTGTGATCAAAATTGAATCCAGGAATCTGTGAAAATGAGCAACCAGACGGGCCTTGTAATGATCAATAGTCCCATCGGTTCTGTATTTCAGACAAAACACCCACTTCGAACCCACAACATTGGCATCCGAAGGCCAAGGTACCAACTCCCAAGTGTGCTGTCGACGAAGCGCATTCATCTCTTCATCCATTGCACTGGCCCATTTCAGATCCTTAAGAGCTGTACGAAAATCTCGAGGCTCAGAATGAACCAAAACTGCAGCTAGAAGACCAGTGGGAACAAAATCAGGACGAGATGTAAGACGACGAGTACCATCCTGATTTCTGGTGGTCATATGACGAACCCTCTGCGGTGGAGCATCAAAATCTGAAGAGGACCCAGAGGAAGCGGAGGAACTCGAAGATGGAGAAGCCAGCGTCGACGGTGAAGTGATCAATGGAGTAACCGGGACCTCCAGAATGGGCACAGGAGGCGGTAGGCAAGCCGAGGACGGAGACTGATCACAAAGAGTACAAGGACCAGAAACTGCCGAGGAGGACAAGACCGGTTTAGAAGTAGACTGCTCAGGATCCAGAAAAGTAAGAACATCCAAGGATGAAAAATCCTGCTCAGTGCTCCCATTAGCTAAGGGAAAGCACGTCTCGTCAAAATGAGCATGGCGAGTGATATAAATTCGACCAGTGACACTATCCAGACAGCGAAACCCCTTATACTAAGAACTGTAACCAATAAAGATACAAGGAATGCTATGAGGAGAGAGCTTATGATCAGCATAAGGTCGGACAAAGGGATAAACCCGACAGCCAAAAGGCTGAAAGTTCGAGTAGTCTGGAGTTTGACCAAACAAGAGACTGTAAGGGGAAGCACCATCAAGAACAGGAGTGGGCAACCGGTTTATGGTGTAGACAGCAGCTGCAAAAGCATTGTCCCAGTGTGACAAGGGCAAGTGAGAATGGAACAACATAGTCAACCCTATTTCAGTTATATGGCGATGCTTGCGTTCCGCATGACCATTTTGTTCCGGAGTATAGGGGCACGATAACTGATGATGAATGCCCTTAGAGGCAAAATAGGAGCGTAGACGATGATTGAGAAATTCCGTACCACCATCACTCTGGAAGGTCTTGATAGTGGTAGAGAATTTGTTCTGTACAAGAGCCTCAAATTACTTATAAACGTCTACAAAATCTAATTTTCTGCGAAGCGGGTATAGCCAGGTAAAGCAAGAATGATCATCCACAAAGATGGCATAATAAGAAAACCCATTTTCCGATAAAACTGGGGCAGCCCCCCATAAATCACAATGAATCAAGTCCAAAACCTTCAAAGCTCATTTGGGATTAATAAGAAAGGATTGCTTTTGACCTTTAGCCATAACACAGGGAGTACATAGACCCGGCTTAGGTAATAAGGAAGAAGCACACAAAACACCAGTCTTAATCAAAGTAGAAATAATGCTAGGGGCCACATGGCCAAGACGAGCATGCCATAAATCAAATGACGCTCGAGTTTATTTGAGAAATAAAAGACAATAAGGCAGCCTCTCCTCTGTCCAGCACATAGAGACCATGCTCACTGTGGCCTCTTCCCAGAATCCTCTTGGTAACTTTGTGCTGAATAATAAAATTCCGGTCACCAAATATCACATATGCATCAAGATCCTTAGTAAGATGACTTACAGACAAAAGATTTTTAGAAACTTTCGGAGCATATAAAACATCAGACAATCGCAAAGAAGGAGTAAGCTGACAATCACCAATGGAATGAATACCAATAGAATCACCATTACCAATTGAAATTCGAGAATTACCAGAGTGTGGAGTGACACTCTCCAAGGCAGTGGCGGAAGAGCTGAGATGATTGGTTGCTCTAGAGTCGATGTACCAATCAGAGGTGACATGAGAAGGCTCCATGTGAAGCGAGCGCTGGAATTGTTCAGCCAGCAGGGCAGATGCACCATGGCGAGGATGCAGAGGAAAAAGCTTGAAGCACGTGTGAGCAGTGTGGTCGGGCTTGTCACAATAACGACAAGTGATATCATGGTGAGCAGAACTGGGACCACCGGTGCCACCAGAGTATGAAGGACGTCCACTGCCACGACCCCGGCCGCCGGAGCGGCCATTCCGGCCAGCGCATGAGCCCCACGCGCCGCCACCACTCCTGCCGGATTTTGCCTCTGCCAGAAAGGCAACAGGGGCTGCTCCAGGACCCCCAAAATTCTGCAAATTCTTCAAAAAAGCCTCTTGATTCTCCGCCTCAGCAACAACATCAACATATTGCGGAGTCGGAGAACGAGACAGCAACGGGGCACTAAAATCACTATAATCAGCCCCAAGAGCATGCAAAAACCATAACACCATATCATCATTTGTAGCAGGAGAATCCATGGCAGCAAGTTTATCAAATAATACCTTAAACTGGAGATGTAAATCAAGGCATCAGTAATGGAAGAGAGAAAGCGAAAAGGCACTGGCTGATACCATGTAAATGAGAGAAACCTCTGTACACATGAGGTGTGAGTTTATTGGACATTTATAGGCAATACAATGCTTAATTAATACAACTTGGGCTTACAGCCCATTACTCAACTCCTATAGTAGTGAGCCTGGATAAGGATTTTCTTGTGGAGTAAATTGCACTTCCCTCTCCGTGGCTCAGCAACATTCTCAATGTCTGTATTTCCCCTTTTGTTGACATAGCTTGCCATATGCCATATTTACACAGATCCTTGGTTTCATATCTTGGTTTTTGAATACTTTCTTGTTCCTTTTTTTTTCCATATTTTCCGCTGTGTAGAGTCTTCCATATTTGTATTAGTATTTTTCTGGGTAGGGGAAGTCAACATTGGTCTTACCACTTCTCTATGAAAGTGGTTACTTGGTTGGCCATGCTTGGAAGGATTTGTGCCTTGTATCCATGACTTCAGTATGTCCTTTCCATCTTCTGTGGATGGCCATATATTCCTATCTTGTGTAAGGATGTGCCTATGTATATGTATTTTCATGATTTGTTGTACCGTTTGATCTAGATAGATGGTTCTGATAAGTGGAGTTCTCATTGTTTTTGTTCGTCTATTAAGTCTGCAACTCTTAGACTCATGTGTCAATCCAGAGTTCTTGCTTGTGTGGTGGTTTAGCTTTTCCTTGGTATCCACTGTCACAAAGCTTAATTTTCCCTTCTATTTTGACCACCCATATAAGATTTGAGGCTAGCAGTTCTTTGCTCCACAATATGGTTTTCCAGACCCATTTGTTTCAGGCTTTTGACTTGGCCATTAGCATATCCTGATTTTAGCGGTATTTCCCTGTGAATACTTTGTTGAATAATGACTATTTCGTTTGGATAATGTTCCATGCATGCTTAGAAACCAATGCTTAATTCATCTTATCTGCCGATATTACACCTAATCATTCCTGGTGCTCTGGTGTGCACATTTTATTCCATGATAGCCGGTGAATACCTTTTCCTTCTGGTTCTCAATCCCATATGAAGTCAGAAGTTATGGAGCCTAATTGGTGAAGCACTATTTTTGGGATTTTAAATATTCCTAGGGGATAGGACTGGGCGTCAGATCGGTATAATCGATTTTTGATTTGTTTGGTTCGGGTTATTCGGTTTTGCCCGTAAAACTCAAAACCCAAACCGATCCGAATAACTCTAAAAATCAAATTATCTGAACCGAATTCAAAATTTAGTTTCAGTTTGAATTCGGTTTCAAACCGAATAAATCAAATTCAGGGGAATTTTCTTTAAATCAATACTAAAAATATATAAATTAATTTAAAATTCTATAAAAAAATATATAATTTAATTTCTACATCATGAAACTCAAGTGTTTAAAGTAAAAATCCAAAACTACAGTATCAATTCAACCATGGCAATTTTAGAGTTTTAATATTATATTATTAATATATACAATTAATTAATTTTTTAAATTGGAATTCGGTATTTGGGTCAGTTTTCGAATTGTGTTTCAATATCCAAAACCAAATCAAAAACCATATTCAATAATTGGTTTACTCAATCCGATTATCCAAAAACCATACTTTAAATTTGGTTCGGGTTATTCAAATTTGAATTATTCAATTTTTGGCTTGTTTTTCGGTTTTTGGTTTTTTTGCATACCCCTACCAGGGGATATAGATGTATTGCAGATATTGTGTGCTTTGCCAGAGTGATTTTGCAAGCCAAACATAGAGACATGTGTTTCCAAGAGTCAAGCGTTGCCCTAATGCTTTGTAACATATTTTTGTAAGTTTAAAACTTTGATTTCTGAAGCATGATCTTCAATCCTAGTACTTTGCTCCTATGCCCTTATTGTGAATGTTTAAGGTGTACCTGGGAAGGATTCTGCATGCTAAGGGGTATTGGGGCTTACATAGGGCGGATTTGGTCCAAGGTATATGTAATTGGATCTGAAACCTCTCCAAACCCATTTTCTCTCTGTCTTCATTCATTTTCTTGTGTTTATGGCTTCCAAACCCATTTATGTCATGGTTTTGATTAGATTAGCTTAATATATGAATTGGGAGCATTTGTAAGCATGTATTAACATTTTATTTGTGAGACTCTTAGATTCCTTTCTACTTATTGCTTCTATTATCATACTTAATTTGTGGTTTGATGTTTATTCTTATAATTGTGCTAAGATTGATATTAGGATGTACACTTAGTTGGTTTCTTTTCATAATTTAGTGCTAGGCTCGGGAATGAACCGTGGAGTATTTCGTCTTTATGTCGGTTTAGTTGAAGGATGTAAGCATGAGGTCATGGAAAGTTAACACATATACCATGGATTAGATTAAATGTAATTTTTTGTTGGGTTATTCTAAGGACGATAAGCGGGGTTACTCGGCGAATGGGTTGGGTAATGTCATTAAATCATTTGGGGGTCGTAGGATAATACCCACAGTTCATGTCTTGTGTTCGTAAGGACTAGGCGGAGAATGCCCCTAGAGTTATAATGATGTAATAATATCCTAAGTGGCAAAAGATGGGCTTAGGATGGAATTCACGCTACAGGTCCCGGTGATCCATGCTCTCTTCGAGTTTAATTTATTATGTGTGTCCACCGATTTATTAACCCCGGGAGTGAAGAGGTGGTAGTGAAAGCGCACCTATAGCTATACCAAAAGAGGTGAGAGTTTGAGGAAGGGGTAGAACTGAGGTATGATAGACTGAGGGAGTTCCTGAGGAATCAAAATCTTTGCATCGTATGACAAAACATTAGATAGAACTAGTGGAGGGAGAGGTCATTAAAGGCGGTTTTATCCGACCTGAAAGTGCCTTCTCTAGTCACGCCTATGATCGTCACCGATTAAAGGTGGTTTTGCGAACTGCCTTAAAAATGACAATTAAAGGCGGTTCCTAACTGCCTTTGAAAGGCTGGAGGAACCGCCTTTAATAGGTTCCAAACTCGTAAAGAGGCTGGTTCCTTCAGCCCTAGGTGTCGTTTCGAACTCGGAACCCTTATTCAAGGCAGTTAAAAACCGCCTTTAAATTACCAGTTGAACCGACTTTACCGGTTTCCAAGCTTGGAAACCGTTTAGATCCATCGGCCATGTACCAATGGTTACGAACTTGGAACCAATTTTTGTTCAGAGTTCGAAAGCCCAACCGTGTCAATTTTTGGCCCTACAATGTTGGCAAGTTCCATTATCGAATCTCCATTCCAGTCACAATCTGTAATTGTTTAAAAGCGCACTATTTACTTCCGAGTTCGGAAGCTTATTTGGCTACACATATGTAATAGGGCCAAATTGTATTACGAACTTGGAACCCAACACATCTACAAATTTGAAAATTACATTTTCATTCAAATCCCCAGCTCAAAATAGGCCTCATTCGAAGGCAGAATTGTAACATAATACACGAATATATTCTACTTGGTCACAAAAATCTATAGAAGATGCTAACTAAGCAATATTTTATGGATAGGAAAAAATTAACACAATTCCATTCCGAACTATCACTATATACTAATGTATTTAAATTGTGTTACTATACCAAGTTGAGATTTCCAAGAGAGTTTGAGCGGTTGATAATGAGATGTCTTGCCAAACAATTCCTTGCGTAGTTGATTTCTTGTTTTGAATAAGGCCTCGTTGCCTTCCGAAGAACCTATGAGTTTCAAGATATTTGCAAATATAAATTGGACATTGAGAAACTATTAATGTTTAGGAGAAACTAATGTAGAAATACCTTGTCAATTTCAAGAAAATCCACATTTATACCTTCTATGCACTCTATTGCGTACAACATTACGTAATAGCCGCATCCCCATATTTGGGCTTTTTTCTTGTACTTAGTTAAAACCACATCAAACTTGTATCATATAGAAATACCTAAATAAATCACTTTAGAAAAAGAAAAGAAATTTTACTAATTTATACCTTGATTTCTACCACCTCAAATTTTATTCCATCAACTTCACAAGTGTCCTTCATAGCAGACTCCAAAATCTTGACGAATGCTTCCGATGGTTGGAAGTGCAATGGGTCCATCCAATATGTTCATTTCTTTTCCAAAATAATCATGATCAATCACCAATGATCTCTAATAAAAAAAAGAAAAATTGTTACTTAAATAGCCAAATTATGTTTGTAAAAGTAATTTTGATTGTTAATATGACCTTTCAATGTAGGGCACAATGACCAATTTCTTATCCTTTCTCCCAAGAGTTTTGCGAATGTAGTCTATTCTCTCTTGCTTTGTACATCCAATTTCTTGCATCATCATCGGGCATATGTATCCGACCCATGCCTTCTTTTGATTGTACATAAAATACAAGTACCTTGAAAATAAGAAAATTTCCACATTAGTTGTAAACAATGTGACATTATTAAATAGTGAAAAAGAAATAAATGTATATATAAATAAATGTTACTTATAAGATGTATATAGACATTAGTGTCCGATTAACTTGCTCACATTTCCCTAAGTCCTCAAAATCACTCCATAGAGCGATGATATCTCCTTTCACACCAAATAGCAATCGTTACCCGAAAGAGAGTAAGTCGAGTTCTGTTCATATGGTTGGAGCAAATTGTTTAGCACTCGTACGAAGTGAGGTGAGTCTTTTGGGCCTTGCCCTCTTGGAACCGGTTGTCTAATGTTGTCAGGTGTTTTTTGGGCCGGTGTGGGTGTGTAGTGGAGTGGTTTTGGTGTAGTTTGGTGTGCTTTAGGTGTTGTTCGATGTGTGACTTTCAAATGCAGATCCTTCATAGGATCGGCATAAATAAGTCAATGCTACCACAAAATAAATATTCCAAGTGTAGGCCCGACATTATTGTATTCACCAGCCGAAATTGGGAACAGAGCGCCCTTCACCAACACCTTGTCCAGAGAAACTCTTTATAAACCTTCTGCAATTAGTACTGTGAGATGATATCTCCTTAACTCAAGCAAAACTTCATCAGCTACGTGGAGTGGTCTACCATCTATGTCTCGATCAATGTATAATTCACACACATGAGAACCCTACATCGTACCAACTACGTTTTTCAACCATTTCAACAAAATTGGTATGAACGATTTGAAAAAGTTAATTGTGTACCTTTTTATCACTTGCGGGGATGGCCTGGTTGTGGTTGTCGGCCTCGTTATTAGGAGTTTGAATGATTGCCTTTTGATTTACCTCAACATCATTGGGAGAATAGTGTGATCCTCTTGGTGGCGGTGTCCAATGGGGTGTCAAATCATCTAAGTTATTGGGAATAGCAAGGAAGGTGTGTTGGATCAACTTCCGAATAAGAATGTCTTGTTGTTAAATCCGTGTCTCTTGTTGAAGGGCATGTTTTTTCAAAGTGTGGATCTGCGATAGTTGTGCACGCCCATAGTACCGAGTAATCTCAAATGCCTCTCTTTGAGTCATAAACCCTCCCATTCCCCTAACACGCCTCGCGTGGTCAAGTTTTTTTGTAGCCTCAATAAGTATGTCTTTTTTAAATGTGGGTATGAATTTTCCCCCCAATTCGTCATTCTTTAATTTTTCCTGACCATTACAATTGTTGGAATTTATTAGCTAATGTAAACGGGAAAAAAGGTAGAGAAGAAACAATAAAGGAGGTGAAAGTTTACCTATCGTTCCACAATTTCTTTCTCCTCCTTCTTCTCGTATATACCCTCCTTGTTTAATCTGCCTTTTAGGAATAGATCACACCGATCAATATCATCCACATTCATTGGTCTTACACTTGCCCTTGCCTCTTCTTTGGTCATCCCGGCCTCGATTGCAGATTGAACATCATTTTCAAGACGTTCTTCCTCAAATTGCATTGCCGCTATTCCATACCCCCATGGCTTAAATGATGAGGAACTACATTTAAACCAGCTAAGCATTATTTTTCTTTCCGCGCACCCTATGTTAGAGACATGTCAACACTAAAAACAATTTAATTCAAAAATTTATAAATTAAAATTTTGAATCCTAACGTTAAAATCATTCTCTAAAGCCCTTCTCTTGTGGATCTCCCAAATCCCCGGTTGAATGTGTGTGTATGTTATCCCTGACCGATCACCTTTCTCCGAAGAAAAAATGTAGTCCTTAGACAAAGTATATTTGTGTTCCTGCCAACTCTTGCACATCATTGTCGTTGCCTTCTTTCTTATAAATGCCATATCCGGGCAATCGATTTTGAAAGGTCTCTAATAGGGTTTAGAAAAATGAGAGTTAAAATAAGGGGAAAGTTACTTTCTTCTAGACTAAATTGATTTATTGGTCTCTAATATATAACCTATTACCATCTTTTGGCCACCATTTCCAAAACCACCTCTTTTCAGTGCCCTACAAATTCAAAACGATTTGTTTTGTTCCCAAGGCAGTTTTCAAGGTGGTTTCCAGGTAGGTTTGGGGACCAAAAGATGGTATAAGATCATATGTTAGGGACCAAAAAATAATTTAGTCTACCTGAAAACCACCCGGAATCTGGTTTGGGGACCAAAACAATTGTTTTGAATTTGTAAGATACTGAAAGGAGGTGGTTTTGTAAATGGGGACCAAAAGTTGGTATTAGGTCATATGTTAGGGACCAAAAAAATAATTTATTCTTTCTTCAATAAGAGATGCAAAGAACACTATGGCCATTAAGGGTACCTTGCATTCCATCCACAGGGTCTCCTTATAGTCTTTTGGCACCTCATACCAACTATCGTACCTGATGCCGACCCTAGTTCTTCCTATCTTTGCGACCAAACTAGACCACTTTGCTCATTCTTTGGACAAACGCTTCGCCGACTTTTTGAAAACAAATGTAGTCAACTCTTTCCCAGCCACCCTATGCTCTAGTACTCTACAATGAGTTTTAGCTATTCCTCTCTCCTTGGAGGCATCATCGTCATCGCTAAATCCTAATTGCGAGGGTTGGGTATTTTGTGAATAAGACAGATCATCACGAATCCGCTTCTTAGACATTGTTAACCCCTACATTAACAAATTCCTCAACAATTTATGAAACTAACTTCATTTAACATGGTTAGTGGATTTCCAATCCCTAAATTTGTCACTACGTCGACAAACAACCCTCACTATATAAAACACAAAATATCATAACTCCTAGTGCTACCTAAATCATATTCATCAGGTACTCACTTAAAATAGAATATTAAACTAGCAATATGAAGATTAGCCCTAAAAATGAGTTCAAATCATCTCTCCCCTTAAAGAAATCTAGGGTTCGGAAGCACCGGCCTTTAAATCAAACAAATGAGAGCTTCATATCACTCAAAGATGAAGATCCTACAAGTATAGTAGTAAATAACCTCATACCCATTAAAAATGAAGTGAAAATTTTACAAAAATGAAGTGGAAAGTGGGTGTATCAATCATGAACCCATACCTTTGATTTGAGGTTGAAGAGAAATGGAGATTAAAAGGTGGAAGAAATAGAGTAGAAGGATTGAGAGGTTTCAGTGTGGTGGGAAAATGTGTTGGAATATTTTAGTATATATTTTAGCAAATAGTGTGGGTAAAATTCAGCTATAAAAACATGAAATTTGATTGATTCTAAAATTGACATTTAGGATTGAATCAGCTCCGAGTTTGGAAATGATTCTGGACTTTTAAAAAAAATTGAATCCCCCGAGTCCTGACCTTGTGCCGCTCCATTAGACTATTGGAGCCGAATTTATTTCTGACTTCGGAATAGTTGGTTCCGAGCTCGTCCGTCAATTCCATCCCTAATATGGTTGGAAATTGGAGTCTTTTTTTTGTACCCAAAAGGTTATGAGTGCGGAACCTGATCGGCCCCTTTTTACCAAGAGTCGAATTACCACTTATGGACTCAGAAATTATAATTTGGCCATTTGTTATAAGGGCCTGAGTAGGTTTCGGACTTGGAACCTACTCTGTATTTAGAGGAAAAAAAACCCAAATTGAAACTAAACCCTCATTTGTTGATTTGAAAAAACCATTCATCCATTTCCGAACTCAGAGGCAAAATTTCCTTCAACAACTCAACTCCATCGACTACTTTGATTATCTAATGGCAAAGAGAAGTTCATCACGCATCGCTCGCGCTAGATCGACCGATAACAATCCCGGGTATGACAATGTCAAATTTGTTTCATTTGGTGCTCAAAAGAGGTATGAACTATTACGTTCTAAAGGTAAATTGATTGATTGTTATGCCATTAACTTCAGTGAGGTTATGAGAATAGGTTTGGCGGAGCCCTTAGAAAAATTTTGGGACCAATATGTTGAGAAGTTGCTTGCTTAAGCCGAAACTTCTCATTTCGAACTTGTTTTTCAATTCTATAGTATCCTACATGAGCTCTCAAATGAGGCTTAATCCACTGGGGTTGGGGGAATTTATATTCCACTTGATTAATGTATTTTGAATGAAACCCCTAGAGTGCAAGTACAGGAACCCGAAGAGCGTTCACTCGGAAGACACCTAGGGTCCGTTGGATGATTGTTATCTTAGGGAAAATGGCAAGAACGTGTTGATTCCCCCTACGTAGACCCTGTCCAACTTAGTGTTAGGTATTTCTAACGGGATTCGGCAGATTTGGGGAAGCCGGAGACCACTTTTCTTCCATATTTTTTCAAACAACGATTGTATTATTTTTGAAATTATTGCTATATATTTGGTTTCATCCTTTGGACACGTAATCGATCCCAACTATGCTTGCTTGATGATGTTCTATTTGATAATAGAAGGTGGGAAAATCAACTTCGGGGCAGAGATCTTTAAACACATGCTCCATGTTGCCACTTCGACAAGGGTGGTGAAGAGCCTTCCATACGGGAGTTTGATCACCACCATGTTGAAGAAGTTTGAAGGGTTGGAAGTTTCCGGTGAAGAGAAACCAATGATTGTTTTTGACAAAACGTACTTCGAAAATAGGGGGTGGATCTTGGCTGATGGTAAGTGGTGCAATAAGCCCAAACAAGGAGGGGAGTCAAGCAAGATCCCGAGAGTTGAACAAGGTGATTCAAATTGTCTTCCAATATTTGACTTATGTACATTGTCTCGATGCATATTAATAGTTTTATGTTTAACTTTTGTAGATTTCGAGAAGGCTTACCTTAGAGGTATAAGAGATTGCTAAAAATGGGTTTGCAAGTAGTTCTCTGTGATGAAGGGAAGGATTTTGAAGATGGAGAAAATACAGAGAGCCAACGAACGCCATCTTGCGCCAACGCAAAAACCTCATCTTGACCGGTCCACATCCACGGGCGATCTAGAGGATGACTTGAAGTCACAAATTCCATAGATTTTGCTTCATTTTTTGCTCTTATTTTCTTGTTGAACTTGTTTGGATTTGAGAATTGTTGTTAATTTCAAACTTTTACTCGGATGTCGATTTATGGTTAACTTAAGAACTCTTAGAATCATTGAACTATGGATTCATATTTTGATTACCAAAGCTAGATTCCATTCAATCTATTTTTAAGGGCTTAAAATGTTTAGGAATTCATTTCATTTTAACAAAAAGGCAATTACATTCAAGAATGTTTATGATGTTACTTGTGTTTTCTTTTCTTTGGAACTTTCTTGGACATCCACTTTCTACAAGTGAAATTTCCACGGACATCAACCCAAATTCCCTCAACATGATTGCTACGTCCTACGAAAGTGTTCAAACTCATATCGTCCCCCCTCAAGGAATAAAGCATCATCGGTAGCAACAATAGTGGAATTTTTATCGAAACCAACAAATTCTTCGACTTCGTAATCTTATACAAATGCTTGTTTCCTTTCCACCACAATCTCCCATCTAGGATCGTAAGGGTCCCTTACATAGAAAGCCTGGTGCGATTGAGATTCTAAGATGAAAGGATCTTCCCGCCAACAGATCCAACTCTTGTCAACAAGTGTGAAACCAAAATCACCCAACAAGGTTTTTACAGACCGCAAGCAGCATACAGTTTTTGCTCAGAGTTTTCCCCCAGTTTTGTGAAGGTTTTCACGGACCGCGAGCAGCTCATGGTCTCTGCTCAGAACTGTCATGGCCCGTGAAGGTTTTAATGAACCGGTTTATACTTAGCCAAATTCTTCAACTCTTCATCTCCAAGCTCCACAATCCGAGGTCTTTGTCATGGCCCGGTGTCTTTGACTCGTAAAGGTCTCGTGCATGTATTCATGAAACCTCTGGTGTCCCTTGTGTAGTGCATGTTGTGTGCTTTGTCATGGGCCGCTGGTGCTTCACTATGTGCGGTCCATGAAGTGTCGTTGGTGTTTCTTCGGCTTAACTTTGTTTGCTTGCTACGGGTGAACTGTTAGTCTGAATTGGGACTTCTAGTAGTCAATTTTGTAGTACTCGAGAAGACAAACCCAATGGAACCAACTTTTAAGGCTAATTATTCCTAGATCATTCTCAGACTAAGGCAACACTCCTTGGACCACGATTCACCATTTTCTCCTTTGGTCGTATTGAACTCCGTAGCCACCTACCTTTGGCTTCAATCTCCTTCTACCAAGCATTGATGTCTGTGGCCTTCATCTTCTACCATTCTAATGTGAATGGTGATCACCTCTTCGATCGTCCTTGCGAACGGCCTTCAATCTTCTACCGCCCTTGCGAACGTCCTTCATATAGAATGTAACCAAAAAGTACCCATGGGCGACCTACTAAAGATGATCACAAGGAAGATCAAGGAGCCTGTGGATACAAGATATCCATTAGCACCAATTAAGTCTACAAAATGCTGGATTTAGACCAAAAAACCAAACATGGCCGTCTAAACCCCTTGTCACGTAAACTCAACTAATACTAGCTATCCACCAAATAAAAATTTGGTTAAAGCATGCGTAATGGTGCAGATCACCATGAACTTATTAACGTCTTGTTTGGTAGGAATAGATTTTAGCACAACCGGTGAACTTTACGGTTTTTACACGTAAGTTCCACTATAAGGATATAGGATATATGACTCAACAATCCCACTAAACTAAGACAATGTACAAAAGGTGATGTTGGGATTCAGACTGCAAGGTGAATGTGTTACCTTATAGCAAGAACCATGATCGGCCCAAAGAATCCTCTAATATCAAGCTTATATCATAAAATGTAAAATGAGCATTTACACTGGATCGGTTGCATGTACAATGGATCGGTTGCATGTACGAGAGGGTACACAAATTCTATCGCGAACTCAAAAGTATTAGACACCCAGTGTCAAGATGCCTCATTTAAAACAATGTGTTATTGGTACTATTCCTAGAACTGAAGATCCAAGAACACAACAAATTCTAGGGGGTCTAGCATTATCTATAATTCATGAAAGGAACTGTTTCCATCCAACATCGGAGTACACAGGCTCAAATCACACAAGAGTACTCAACATTCCAAGCTAATTTCATAGTATGGCAAGGAACATATTTTCAAAACATAAGAGAAGCAAACATATTGGATGGATTTCACTAAACAGTAGAGAATGATGATCATCTAGTTCCTCTACACCAGCAAGACATGGATATGCAAGAGGAACCCATCCTAGAGTAAGTGGCTCAAAATCAGGGACCAACACACGTAATGATCTTAGAACAACTCCCAACAATGAAGGATAAGATGAAATAGGTACAAAATGAGTCATACCGGCATCAACTTCCAAATGGGTATGCACACCAAGAAAGGAACTTCATTCTGGATGTGGAATGGGAACAAGAAATGTATTTGGTGAAAGAATGGCCTAGGGATAAAATTATGGCAGAGTTAATTAGGGCAGCACTGGCTGAGCACCCCGGGCCGCTGCTGAGAATGCTCGTAGTGTTGCAATCGAAGATGGAATTTATAGTGTTGCTCCCTTACTCGCTCCTAACTACCAGAAAGTAGATAGTGGTAAATTAGGGTGTCATCCACAGAGATTTAAGGGTTTAAAAGATAGTTTCATGAATTTTACATAAAAATCGTCACCCCCTATGTGATGGGAGTACAGAAAATTGGGGGGGGGGGGGGTGTGGGTGGGTGGGTTGGTCTGAATTAGTTAAGCTATAAACTACAAGCATACAACTACAAGTACAAGGTAATATAAATAGTAATAATGCTTTTGGGGGAATTTGCATCACATGTACAATGGTTAGATTTTATCCTCGACTTATATTCACATATAAGACATATTATCTACACTAGTAAAGACTAGCCCATTAAAGGCGGCGATAGAAGGCGGTTTTAAAAAAAGACATAGGATCACCTTATTTCAAAGGTTCAAACTCGGAACGTATGATCCGCCCTAGAAAAAAAATTCAAAAGGTGGTTTTTGTTCAAATAAAGGTAGTTTTGTAATAACCGCCATTAATTAGGGCTAATTAAAGGAGGTTAACCTTAAAATTACCTTTGATCAACCCTAATTAAAGGTGTTTGTTCCTAACCGCCTTTGATTGGGGTATGTTTCGAGTTCGGAAACATGGAACAATTGGCTTCTGAGTCCGGAACATCCCTTATGTACCGATAGTGAAGATACCATAGCTCTACCGAGTTTGTAACGTCTATTCAGATCTACCTTCCGAACTCGGAATAATTATTTTCAATTAATATTATTTTTATTGTGGGTTCTAGACTCGGAACCCACTCAGTATGATAACAAAAAAAATGCACCCATTTCTTCAATTCTGTACAAACAATTAAATTTGAAGGGTTTTCTCCCCATCCTAGTCCATTAGGAGAATTGCATTCATTGGAGAAGGTTAGTTGTGTAAAACTTTATCTTAAAGAATTATTATTGGTTTGATATATATATAAATATGTGTGTATATATGTATATATATGTGTATAGGGTTAGGGTTAACCCTAACCGGAAGAGATATATATATATATATATATATATATAATATCCATTTGGTGTGCACGAACATGAAGCCCCTGGGAGTGTCCAAAGATGACTAACCTAAAAGCCTTCCGATTTTCTCTCTAAGGTAGTGCTAGGGATTGGCTCTACTATTTTCCATAGAGGTTCATTAAATCATGGATGGATATGAAGAGGAGGTTCCTAGAAAATTATTTTGGCATCCAAGTCATCCGAGTTGAAGAAGTAGTTGTCGAACATCACCCAAGGTGTCATCGAGAGTATGTACGATTATTGTGAGCGCTTCATGAGACTTTTGGTGAGTTGTCCTTACTGCCCATTCAAGGAAGGTGATTTGGTGTAATTTGGATGGTGAATTCCACATACAACAATTCGATAGCAAACAAGAGCCCCAAAGGTGCAATGACCCTCTTTGAAGAAATGGCAAATGGTATGTAGAAATTTTGCACTATATCAAGGGTGAAGGCCTTGGATGAACCCACACACTCACCTAAGTTGGAGGAGCAAGTCCAAGCTCTTGCTTCCATGATGAAGGACCTTTTGCGAGAAAAAGTGCATCAAGTCCAAGTGTGTGGAATTTGAAACATTAATCACAATTCCGAAGTGTGCCCCTAAGTCGTAGATGAATTACAAGAGGTTAAGGAAATTGAATACAACAACAGGGAAAGACCATAATTTGTTAGGGATTAATGACAAGGGTTCTGAGGAAACCAAGGAGATGCAAGGCCGGACCCCTATGCAAATTCATTCAACCCGAGATATGGAGATCATCCTAATTTTCAATTGAGGGAGGATAGCCAACCTCAAGGGTACCAGGGAGGACAAACTCCACCTCAACCACATCCTAGAGGTGAAGGTCCTTCCAACAATCATGCTTCACTTTACAAGTTGGAATGGGATGAGATCTTGGAAGCTATCGGTCAATTGGGGAGGAAATATGAGATCTTCGCAGAGCGGACAAGATGAGAGATTGAGGACCTTGATAATAGAGCTTTCTCAAGTATCAAAAATCTTGAAGTTCAAGTTAGGTAACTTGCCACCTAAGTAAGTGGGAGGTCGTCGCCGTACATCTCAAAGTTAATACTTTTAAGCCCTAAATGCTTTCTATCTACAATTAAGTAGATAATGGCAAGTCGGGGTCGTCCACGAGAAGAGAGATCTTTTCAAGTGTTTTAAACATATATAGGAGAAAACATACTAAGCATTTACATATATATATACATATAAAAGCATGTAAACAATGGGGGGGGCGGTTTGGTTGGTTTGATCCTAAGTTAACAAATTAAAGTACAACTAGCAAAGCAAGAGAACGATGCTAATCATGCAATACAACTAAAGATAGGATGAAAATAACAATTTACGGAACCTTGGGCACAATTGACTTCCACTTCCAAACCTCTTATCCACCATTGAACATGCAACCTATTTACTACTTTCACTACTTGTTGTGAAGGCCAAACTTCTATCCTTCTTAGATAGTAGTTTGCAAGAGTGAATTCGACATTTCTTGTCAAACCTCACCAATGACTCCCATAGTCGAAACACGACTCAAGGTATCCCATTGATGGAATTTAGCACGAAGAATCCACAAGCTCGGCAACACTTATAAACACTACACCGTGTCTAAGCATTTAACCGATTTATGCATTTACACAAGATTGCTCAAGATCGATCAACATTCATAGACTTCTCTCATTTGCTACAAGCAACAAGCATGACAAAGAGTTCAACATTATCATATTCACCTAGCAATTATCAATCCATCAACACAATCAAAAGCTCTAAATCATACTCATAGATTCCTATCAAGAAAGGGGGGAAATCAACCCACTTCCTCCAAACCCTAGCAAGCAATTCATACAAGTATTTCATATACTCAAGCTTTCAACAACATTAATGATATCAACAAACACATTCAAAGCTCCATAAATGCACAATAGTAAGAGCAATAAATAACCTACAAATTGTTCTTAAGACATGGGCTTGGAAGCCTTACTCAATTGCTCCCAAGAGATAGATTAGCTACAAGAGTTCATGCTAATCAATGCTAAACAACTAATCATAAAAACAAGAGAATTCAAAGATGAAAAATGGAAAGAAAAGGGTTTGGAACAGTACTGAAATCGCAGATGCAGAAGGTTCTGAATGAGAGGAAAGAGAGTGTTATTTATAGTACAAAGAAGATAAGGTGAAATTCTGGCCACCCATTAGTCGTGACTTGCGACGGCTCATCGCGACTCGCGACGGCTCATCACGACTCGCGACGAGGCCATCACGACTTGCGACGGGTGCCAGAATTTTACATCGTGTCTTTTTCTTCTTCTCGTGGCATGCAGTCACTTCATAGTCATTCCTCTCAATCTCCAAGTCTTCAATGGCTCCAATATCACACATCACAATGTTAAAGTCAAATGAGAAGTTTCCACAATCCCTATTCCTAAATCTACCCAAACTATATCATCCCATCAATTCATTGATTTCCCTAGGACATCTCCAAATCCAGAATTGATAATCCCAAATCCAATGATAAAAGATGAAGCCAAAAGTATGTATAAGGTTCAAAACACATGCTCCATTTTACATCAATATATCAACCTAAAAATGAAGCATATTAATGATCAAGAATTTCATAACATACTCCGTCTTTTCCCGCTAAATTTTTCCATTCCCAAAAGGTCCTCAAAATGTCGAGCTACCCGATCCATCTGTGTGGTCACCGCAACCTTATGACTCCAACGCCAGCAAATGAGTAAACATTTAACTTCTTTTTTTTTCAATTTCTCTCGTTTTCTCTCATTTTGCCTAGGAACCCTTTCGGGTTTTCATCCTAGCCACACATCATGTTTCTTTGACTCACATCTCACCTTTTTCCACACATTTAACCTCTCATTTTTGCCTAGGTCACCCTTTTGGGTTTTCAACCTATCCGGGCCCCCAATGTTGCCTAAGTTGCCCTCTCGGGTTTTCAACTTAGCGGGATTCTTTTTTCTTCTTTTTTTTCCTTTTTCTTTTCTCTCTTTTTTTTTCAATTATTTTTCACGTGTCTCCACTCCAAAAAGTAATAAATTGCTTTCCAAAATGTGAAGGTTAATAAAAGTATCAAAACCAACATTATCCAAGTACATCAAAAGAAAAACAATATCCAAAACAAAACAGAAGAGTTTGTGCAAAAGTATCTCCAACCCTAATCACCTCAGAATAGTAGATACCCCTCCCCATACTTAGAAAACTACATTTCCCTCAATGTAGGGCAAAGCTGTACAAAGCGAAGTATGGGAAGGGTAAAGATGTGGTGCTCACACAATCAATGCTGTGAGGAAGAAGAGCCACTGCCGAAGTAGCACTGCTGGTACTATGCTAGCCACTCTGTGCTCCTCTGCCTCCTTGCCCTCCGCCTGTCCAGCCTCAGATCAGGGCCTGAAACACTGCTTGACTGGGACTGCAATTCATGGATGCAAGCAGACAAGTGGTCAATCTCCTCGTCCATATCAATCAAATCCTGGGAGACAAATACACTGTGCTCCAAAATCATGTTGTCCTGTCGATGGAAACCATCATGCATGGCCTGCATCATCCGCTCATAGAAGTCCGGTGGAGGCTGGGAATAGTGAGGTGGAGCATCATCCTCCTGCATGGGCTCTGTCTCCGGTGGAGGCTATGTAGAGTGTTGCTGCTGCTCAGAGGAAGGTAGGGTGCTATCGTCACACTGGACAGGAACTGGCCCGAGGTCGCGGAGCTCGCGCTGGAATTCATCTGTACATGAGAAATCTGGTGAGATCGCCAAATCTCCCAGAGGTGTGTCGAACTCCAGCTTCGTCTTGCTCTGCTGAGGAAGTGCTATGAATGTGACCTTCCTCGCACCGTATAACCAATGGAAGAGCCCCGTGGTTCGTGTGACACTGAGCATCTCAAATTAAACTAGCCGCTCAACGGTGATCAGATAAGACGTCTACTTCCCTAAGCGTGGAAAGTCGGCTGGAGGGACTAATCCCAAGTACTCTGCTAAAAGGGCTATCATCCCTCTAACCATGATCTTCCCCTTGGGCTTTCCTGCCACCTCCACAATTCTCTTCATCCATAGCTCTGCCCACAGCTCATATCCTGGCCCCTCACTCGTTAAGTGCCATAGAAAGTGAATGTCATTGTCTGGCACATTCGTCGGCTCCGCGGAGCAAAGTACTGTGCCAGCCAAGAGTCGGTGCACATAACGGAGTGCAGTGTGGATAATGGCGCTACTCTTGTCATGGGAGTTCTTCAGCCTCATATTGATGACATAAAAAACTGCATGTCATCCTCAATTGACCGCTCTTGGGCCTGTGGGTCCAGTCTGGTCCGTATCTCGGCAGTGTCAAAACCAAAGGCCTCCTCAATCTGTGAGATGGTCAGTTGCCAAGATATGTCATCTAAGTGAAAGGCAATGTACCTCTCGCAGGGTTGATCACCCCTCATGCTGCTCATACGGATTGTGGACAAGAACTTCAATGTGTACCTTCGGTAAGAGAGCGCACTCTTACTCATAAATCTTTCCATTCCCCCTTTGGTGAGGAGGCATCTCACAGGCTGAGTGAGACCGAGGACATCCAATGTAGGCACATCGACAAAACTAGTCTCTTTAAGCTAGCGCTTCTCTAGGGCCTCTCATCTCTCCGCATAGGACCCGGTGATCCGGGTCAAACCCATGTACCTATCCGTATGGGGAGGTATAGGGCTCGATTCCGGAGCTGGTGAAGGAGGTGGAGGTGGAGCGGCGGTGTGCTCATCTCGTGGGGGAGCCCTAGATCTCTTCTTGGGGGCCATATTTATTAATCACAGCAAACAAGTCAAACGCAAGGGAATATATATATATGCAATATGGAAAATCTATAACCAATCTTAAACTAGTTCATCATCACAGGCCAAATCAAAATCAACTCAACTAGTTCAAGTCCTAATCGTAATTGTATATACAATCCACATTATGTCAAACAAGCCCATATCATCAAATCCATGAAGTTCTCACATAGTTGAAATTAATATACTATATTTCAAAATCACAGTTATGCTCAACTAGTTTAGCCATCATTAGTACATTCACAATGTCAACATCTACGTCCATGGCCAAACTACTCTAAACAATATAACATTGCAAAGCACAATAACACTTTATCCCAATAACAACTATGTTTAATCAAGGGACAACATGCCTCAAATTCAGTATAAGTCACAGTCTACTCTCAGCTAAAGTAACACGAATGCACACATTCCAAAACCAAGCAGGCATAATACAGTCAAAACCGCACTAGAAAATATACAGTCTACACCGCAATTGTAGAATATGCACACAATAACCATAAAATAAAACTGCAAGCACAACATATTCACCACAATCAACCAAGATCCAATGATTTAATTTCCTAAGGCATAACACACAATCTACACAATATCCAATAAGTAGAACATACATTCATAATCACAATTAAGGCTCAATAGAGTGAAGAAGTGTACGACTAAGATGCTTAGGATGAATAAAAATGGAATCCCACAATCAATTCAGATTTGAATTGCCCAAAACCACAAAACCCCCAAATTCTAGGGTTTGTGTTCTTCAAAATGGTGATGGCGATTTCGTGGGTGGAGATTGGGAAGAAATGAAAGGGGCATAGGCGGCGGTAGCGAGTGGCATGGCGGCGGCGGTAGCGAGCGGCATGGCGGCAGCGACGGCTGCGAGGGTGGCGGTTTGTAGAAGAAGATGGAAGAGCAGATGGGAATAAAAAAATGAAGGGGCAGTGTGTGGCAAAAATGGATTCAGCTCGCTTTTTAAAACTAATTTACACGACCGTCGTGACTCACGACGTGTTTTTCGGGACTCGCAATGGGTCCTCTGGGTCATCGTGACTCGCGACGTGTTCGTCGCGACCCGCGACGAAGCGCCGCGAGGTCATCGCGACTCGCGGAAAGTGGGATCTGAGGGCTGGATCTTTTTCAAAATTTCTGAGCCCATCGTGACTCACGATGTGTTCATCGTGACTCACAACAAGGCCTCATGATGTCATCACGACTCGCGGAAAGTTGGGGCTGAAACCCCAAAATTTACCCAAAATTTCTGTGCCCGTCGCGACTCGCGACGAGGCCTCGCGATGTCATCGTGACTCACAGAAAGTTGGATCCAAGGGTCCAATTTTTGAGAAAACTTTTTTGAGCCCATCATGATTCGCAACAGTATGGTCGCGACTCCCGACGGGCTACTTACCTGGTACTTGGAAAATTTTTCTGCTTCCTTCTCTTGTCCAAGTCCTTCCTTCTCGAATCCAAGTATTCCCCCCTTCCAAAGTCCAATGCCTTGGCTTCAAAATTGCTACAAAATCATTGAGAAAACAACCCGTGAAAAGCATAAAGCAAAACAATGAAGCTTAATGATAAAAGCTCAAAACTAAACAATATTAACAGAAAGTCACGAATGACGATCTGGATGATCAAAACCAAGTTTATTTTACATTGTCAGCACGACTTACTCCCCTCCTTGGAGCTTACTCACAAATTGGATTGAGGAGGTCAACGTCCTCTCCTTTTTTCGGCACAAAAGTCTCGTGGTAAGGTTTCAAACGTTATCCATTAACCTTGAAAGTATTGGACTTAACTCGATCTAGAATCTCAACCGCACCGTGTGGAAATACCTTAACCACCTCAAAAGGACTGATCCATCGGGACCTTAACTTACCTGGGAATAGGCGAAGGCGAGATTGAAATAGGAGGACCTTTTGACCAACGTCAAAATCCTTCTTGATGATCCTCTTGTCGCACCATGCCTTTATCTTCTCTTTGTAGATCTCGACGTTCTCATAGGACTCCCTCCGGATCTCATTCAGTTCATCCAATTGTAACTTCCTATGCAAGCCGGCCTCATTTACATCGAGATTAAATTCTTTGAGCCTTGTGCTGAATTTCCACCGGTAGATGACAGAGCTTACCAAACACTAATCGGTACGGGGATATACCGATTGGTGTCTTGTAAGCCGTCCTATATGCCACAAGGCATCATTCAACCGAGAACTCCAATCCTTCCGGTTAGGGTTAACCATTTTTGGGCCTTAGAGAAATGAGGAGGGAACTTACCGGCAACAAGAAAATTTACAATGTCGGCATACCACGGTTGGAGATCCCTAATGGTGAACAATTGTTCATCAGGGAACTCCTCCCGTAGTTGCTCTTTCATTGCGGGGTTTACCTCAATGTCTTCGCCTGGAGTCAACCGGCTCAAATGATCGACCACAAGGTTTTCTGCACCCTTCTTGTCTCTCCAACTCAAATTCGCTCAAAAGCAGGATCCACCGAATCAATCTCGGCTTGGCATCTTTCTTCGTCATCAGATGACAAAGCGCTGCATGGTCAGTGTACACAATAACTTTTGTACCAAGCAAGTAAGATCAAAATTTTTCTAAAGAAAATACCACTGCGAGCAACTCCTTTTCGGTGGTGGAATAGTTTCTCTGGGCCTCATTGAGAGACATCGATGCATAGTAGATGACATGAGGCGCTCTCCCCACCCTTTGACCAAGAACCACTCCAACGGCGTAATCACTAGCATCACACATAATCTCAAAGGGAAACAACCAATCCGGGGGTTGTATGATAGGGGCCGAGACTAACCTTCCCTTCAATGTATCAAAGGCCCCTTTACACCCCTCATCTATCACAAATTCCACTTCCTTTTGCAACAATTTGCATAGAGGAGATGCTATCTTTGAGAAGTCCTTGATGAACCAGGAATAGAATCCTGCATGGCCAAGAAAAGAGCGCACTTCACGCACATTAGTAGGATAAGGCAAAGTTTGAATTGTGCCTATCTTTGCCTTTTCAACCTCAATACCCTTAGAGGAGACAACATGGCTTAAGACAATGCCTCTTTCTACCATAAAATGACACTTCTCAGAATTTAACACAAGATTGGTATCAATGCAATGTTTAAGAACTTGTGCCAAATTTGCTAAACAATTGTCAAAAGAATTACCATGAATGGTGAAATCATCCATGAAAACCTCGACAAAATTTTCAACAAATTCTGAGAAAATGCTTACCATACACCTTTGGAAAGTTGCGGGGGCATTACATAACCCGAAAGGCATGAGTTGGTAAGCAAACGTACCAAAGGAGCAAGTGAAGGTGGTCTTTTCTTGGTCTTCCAGGGCGATAGCCACTTGAAAATACCCCAAGTACCCATCCAAAAAGCAATAGAAGGGATGGCTTGCTAACCTCCCAAAGCATTTGATCAATGAATGGCAACGGGAAGTGATCCTTCCGGGTTTCCGCATTCAATCTCCGGTAGTCAATGCAAATGCGCCACCCGTTTTGAATTTGGGTGGGCACCATTTCACCCTTGTCATTTTTTACTACCGTCATCCTGCTCTTCTTGGGTACCACCTGAGTTGGGCTCACCCACTTGCTATCCGAGATTGGATATATCAAGCCCGCTTGAAGCAACTTGAGGATTTCTGCCTTCACCATATCTATCATAGGTGGGTTCAAAAGGCATTGGGGTTGTCGGACGGGTCTCACATCTTCTTCCAACAAGATTCTGTGCATACAAGTGGATGGAGTTATGCTTTTGATGTCACCAATAGTCCATCCAATTTCTTCCTTGTTCTTCCGCAACACCACCATTAACTTTTCTTCTTGCTCCTTGGTGAGCTTGCTCGAAATGATAACCGAAAGCGTCTCCCCTTCCCCGAGAAATGCATACTTGAGGCCATTTGGCAAAGGTTTAAGGTCAAGCACCGGGGCTTTCACATGTGAGGGGAGAAATTCCAGTTCCTCGGGTTCCTCTAAGAGTAGAGGAGGAGGTTATGAGACACTCGGTCTCATTTCTTCAAGCAGGTTCAAATCCTCAAAGCTTTCTTTCAAGTTAGTGCTTATAGAGTATACATTGTGGGCATCATTAACATCACATTGCAAAGAAACTAACAAAGAATCTTCACCACTTAGTTCAAAAACATCTTGCACAACTTCTTCAACAACAACTAGGGCATGGCAAGCATGTTCTTCACTAGGATACTTCATAGAGTCATTTATGTTAAATTCTACTTTTATTCCATCAAATTCCATGGTGAGGGTACCTTTATGCACATCAATCATTGTCCTAGATGTTTTCAAAAATGGCCTCCCTAATAAAATCGGGGCGGCATGTTTATCATGCTCCATGTCAAGGACATAAAAATCCACGGGGAAAACTAAGGAATCCACCTTAACCAACACATCCTCGACAATACACTTAGGGTATGTACTAGAACGATCGACCAATTGGATTACCACCCCGGTTTTGTGCAATGTACCCAAGTTGAGATTTTCATACAAAGAGTAAGGAATCACATTTATTGATGCACCTAAATCAAGAATAGCTTTTTCAAAATGTGTATTTCCTATTATGCATGGGATCGTGAACATGCCGAGATCACTAAATTTAGGAGGTAGCTCTTTTTGACACAAGGCGGAAACATGTTCACTTTTTTCCACTTTTCAACTTATTCTTGGCCCTTTGTTTTCTATTCACAACACACAATTCCTTAAGAAATTTAGCATATCTAGGAATTTGTTCACTGGCATTCAAGAGTGGAATGTTTACCTCATATCTACGAAAGACTTCGTAGATGTCCTTGTTGTCCTCCTTCCTCCTTTTGTCTTTCAAGGCTTCCGAAAATGGGGGTTCCGGCACATATGGAGGGATCTCCACCATCTTTCCTCTTTTGTGTAGAGGATATGAGGGTTCCGGGATGGAGGTTGACTTTGGTCTTGGTGGCAATGTCTCCACCTCGATTTCTTCTTCCTTGCCCTTTTTGGCTAACTCTTCGTTCTTCTTCTCATGGACTTCTTCCTTCTCAACTCCTTTTTCAAACATCTCAATCCTCTTGGGATCCTCTTCAACAATTTCATTATCCGGTGAAGCACCGACCTCTCTACCACCTTTCAAAGCAATAGCACTTGCATTTTACCTAGGATTCATTTCCGGTTGGGAGGGTAGTTTACCCTTTTCCCAGGCTTCCATCCGGTTCACCATTTGGGCTATTTGGCTCACTTGGGTTTCCAAGTTCTTGATGCTTGCTTTGGCCTCATCTTGGAATTTCTCGCTCTTTTCTGCGCTCATGCCCAACCGGTAATGGCTTGCAACACCTCATCCTTGGATAGCCCCGAGCCCCCCCTTGGTCTCGCAGTTTTTCTTGGAGCCTTTGGAATTGTTATTGAGGTGGCCTATATTGTTGTTGAGGAGGCCGGTATGGTTGAGGGTTTTGGCTTCCTTGAGGGTTTCCATACCGGAGGTTCGGGTTATCACGATTTCCCGAATTGTATGGCCAGTTTTGGTGGCCTTAGTGACCTTGGTAGCTTTGACCACCTTGATACCCTTGGTTGCCTTGGTTCCTTGATTCCCGTGATACCCCATGCACTCACCTCTTCGACGTAGTCTTCTTGCAAAGTGGGGCAAGTGTCCATAGGATGCGCGAAGTAGCAAATTTCACATAATTTAACATGTGGTGCATTTCCTCCGGGCCTTGTCATCAAATGTTTCACCATGGATGTGAGGGTCGAGACTTGATCCTCGAGCTTTCCGCTATTTAAAGAGTCACTTGCTGGCATTGGACTTCTCCTTCTAGAATCGGCCCTTGAGCTAAAGTTTCTCGACTCTTCCGCTAGCTCTTCATACAATTGCATAGCCCCGGAGGAAGTTTTTTTGCCGAGGGTGCCACCACAAGAACTTCTAACCAACCTTTGGTCCTCATCAAGAAGGCCATTATAGAAGTAATACACCAAATCCCCCTCCAAATAACCATGGTAGGGGCAACTTGAAAGAAGCTTCTTGAACCTCTCCCAATAGTCAAAGAGAGACTCTTCATGCCACTGAAGGATGTTGCTTATATCCTTCTTCAAGGCGGCGGACCTCGAGGCCGGGAAGTACTTGGCTAGAAACTTTGTTTTCATATCAAGCCAACTCTTGATGCTCTTGGGCGGTAGGTAGTGGAGCCAATCTCTTGCACCATCCCTCAGTGTGAACGGGAATGCCTTCAATTTATAAAAATCTTCATCCACTCCACGGGGGACCGTACCACCACACAAGAAGTGAAACTCGGTGAGGTGTTTGTTAGCATTCTCCCCTTGCCAACCAAGGAAGGCGGGTAGCATATTGATGAACCCGGTCTTTAGCTCAAAATGCCCATTTGGTCCAACCACGGGGTACTTGATACACATCGGTTATTGATCGAGGTTGGGAGCCATGACGCCTCTCAACAAGGGTTGCCCCAAGTGGACCTCTCTTTGGTGGAGAGAAGGATGGTGAGGTTCCTCTCTCGGATGCTCATCTTCGTGCTCGATTCGATGTTTCATTGATAAAGATGTATCCGCAAAATGGTCACTAGGAGGGGTGTTATTCATACTTTCCAAAGAAAGCCTCCTAGCCCGTCTCAAATTCAACTCCAACTCGGGGTCGTAAGGTAGGGGTTCTTGTGAAGAGGATCGCGTACGAACCATACACCAAGAACTCGAACAATACGTCTCTAAGCCAAGTGAAAATGGCAAATCAACTAAGAAATCAAAATAAAAACCAAACTAATAAATATTTACACATAGCATATAATCACACATAATATGCCCAAACACTTAAAAATCAACGCCTCTTCCCCGGCAGCGGCGCCAAAATTTGGGGGGTCGCCGTCGTACCTCTCAAAGTTAATACTTTTAAGCCCTAAATGCTTCCTATCTACAATTAAGTAGATAATGGCAAGTCGAGGTCATCCACGAGAAGAGAGATCCTTTCAAGTGTTTTAAACATATATAGGAGAAAACATACTAAGCATTTACATATATAGATACATATAAAAGCATGTAAACAAGGGGGGGGGGTTTGGTTGGTTTGATCTTAAGTTAACAAATTAAAGTACAACAACTAGCAAAGCAAGAGAACGATGCTAATCATGCAATACAACTAAAGATAGGATGAAAATAACAATTTACGGAACCTTGGGCACAATTGACTTCCACTTCCAAACCTCTTATCCACCATTGAACATGCAACCTATTTACTACTTTCACTACTTGTTGTGAAGGCCAAACTTCTATCCTTCTTAGATAGTAGTTTGCAAGAGTGAATTCGACATCTCTTGTCAAACCTCACCAATGACTCCCATAGTCGAAACACGACTCAAGGTATCTCATTGATGGCATTTAGCACGAAGAATCCACAAGCTCGAAAACACTTATAAACACTACACCGTGTCTAAGCATTTAACCGATTTATGCATTTACACAAGATTGCTCAAGATCGATCAACATTCATAGACTTCTCTCATTTGCTACAAGCAACAAGCATGACAAAGAGTTCAACATTATCATATTCACCTAGCAATTATCAATCCATCAACACAATCAAAAGCTCTAAATCATACTCATAGATTCCTATCAAGAAAGGGGGGAAATCAACCCACTTCCTCCAAACCCTAGCAAGCAATTCTTACAAGTATTTCATATGCTCAAGCTTTCAACAACATTAATGATATCAACAAACACATTCAAAGCTCCATAAATGCACAATAGTAAGAGCAATAAATAACCTACAAATTGTTCTTAAGACATGGGCTTGGAAGCCTTACTCAATTGCTCCCAAGAGATAGATTAGCTAAAAGAGTTCATGCTAATCAATGCTAAACAACTAATCATAAAAACAAGAGAATTCAAAGATGAAAAATGGAAAGAAAAGGGTTTGGAACAGTACTGAAATTGCAGATGCAGAAGGTTCTGAATGAGAGGAAAGAGAGTTTTATTTATAGTACAAAGAAGATAAGGTGAAATTCTGGCCACCCGTTGGTCGCGACTCGCGACGGCTAGTTGCGACTCGCGACGAGGCCATCGCGACTCATGACGGGTGCCAGAATTTTGCATCGTGTCTTTTTCTTCTTCTTGTGGCATGTAGTCATCTTCATAGTCATTCCTGTCAATCTCGAAGTCTTCAATGGCTCTAAAAATGGTCTTCAATGGCCCCCGGTCTTCATGTCTTTGAAGCAAGTCTTCAAAAGTCTTCGAAAGTGTGGTCTTCAATGGCCTCCGGTCTTCATTGCCTCCGTGTTCTTCCCTTGTCACACAAAATCCGCTTAGAAGAGGTAAAAGTAAAGTTTCTCTTACCCCCCCCTCTAAGAGAATTTCAAGGTAAAACACAAGCTCTCGATAATAAAAGAGCAAAAAAGTGAACCCAAAATAGTACTAAGATATGCATATAAAATGGACACATCAGTAAGCTGACTTGAAGCCAAGGAATCCGGCAAACTACCTTCCCAACCGGAGATTAATCCAAGGAATGTGAGCGCACTTAAATTGAGAAGTGGGAAGGAAGTTTGTAAAACCGAGAAGAAGATAATGCAAGAAGATGACAAGATAGTGGAAGCTACCAAATGACACTTCAAAGAGGAGGAAATTGTGGTCAAGGAAGCACCCTTTAAGGAACTTCCACCACCCGAGGCACAAGTCACTATTCCACCTCCATTTCAAATGATTTGAGAGAACGGTCAAAGGTGGTGACCGATGATGCAAACATTCAAAAATTCTTTGAAAAGGTTGAGGTAATCATCCCTATCTTGGAATTAATTGAACATGTGTCATCTTATGCTAAATTTCTTAGAGTTTCATGCACAAAGGTTTCCCCAATACTTTTGGGGAGACCTTTTCTTAAAACATCTAGGACTAAAATCAATGCCCACTTGGGAACCTTAACTCTAGAAGATGACATGGATAAAGAGGAGTTTAATATCTATAAATCTAGATATGATTTAACAAAGTTGTCTTTGATGTGCAAATGTGTAACCTTATGTGATGAGCGTGATGGGTCTTCTTGTGTGACAAACGACCATGAATGTTTGAGTGAGTTTCATGTTGATGATAATGATGATGATTCCGATGAATTGCATGATGCAATGGATAATATGTCTGTGTTAGATTGTTTTTCTATGCAAACCAATCTACAGCGTGGGAAAGGGAAATGGTCAAGAGTTGAAAACCTCCTCAACCTCTCTCAATCCCTGAAATGACATTCACGGACTCAATGATGTCAATACATGGAGATTCATTCCTATTGGAGGATAAAAGGTCTGAAGGTGAGGATGTCTCATTGTGGAGACCTCTCCACGACGATGTCATCGTGAGTGGAGTCACCGATGGCAATTCCAAAGGCCCGCTGGTAAGTGTTTCTAAATAGAATGTATGAAAAAGAAAATAAGTCATGAGGAAGACAATGAATATATGATGTTTGTTTTGATTTCATGTTTTGATTAGTGAGTAGATAGTTTTTGTATGAATCTTGTTTTGCTATGTGGATTTTTGAGATGAAACTCTTGTTGGTTTGGAAATTTGAGTTCAAGACTCGTGATTTTAAATGGAACTAAATTGGGTAGGTGACATAGTCTTTTGAAAAAAAGGGGAAAAACATGGATTAGGAAAATATTGGCACATGCCTCGTGCCAAGTAGGTCGGCGTAGGGCTATGCTTCGTGCCGGGACTGGAATGACACGATGCTATGTCTCGTGCCAGAGGTTTGGCACGAGGCTAAGCTTTGTGCCAGGTGGTTTAGTGCGTGGCTATGCTTTGCGCCAGGCACCTTTTTTGTGCATTACATCATTCTAAATTTTCCTTGTTCCAATAATGCAAATTTTCAAAACTTCTGATTCTCAAATTCAAAAATGCATTTTTGGTCCAAGAATTTTGAAATCCCCTAATTCCTTAGGATTTTTGAAAATACTTCCAAATCCCTTGAAATTAATTGGCTTATACCATTGTCCCCTAAATTGAGCATTTTAATATTCCATTCTTATCCCAATTGTTTCTCTCACTCTAGGCACCTAGGCTGAAATTCCATAGTAAATTTCTCCTCCTAATAATCTCATTTGACACATTCTTTCTTCTCAAGATACACTCACTCTCACACACTCTTGGTGAACTCGAAAAAGTTGAAGTTTTTCTTCCAAAAGTTTTCAATATTTGCTTCTTCTTTTGTGGTTTTTGCAAATCCTAGCTTCAAATTTTCGGCAACCCATTGAACTCTATGTTTATGTGTTTTACTTGACATTGTGGTGGTGTTTTTTGAAGCATGAATCTTAAATGATTGTGTTGTGAGATATATTTTCAGGAATTTTTAGCAATGGGAGATAGCAAGAGTGGCAAAATCTCTATGGGAGGCATGGTTGGTCTTTTGGTAGAGTATCTACGTCATCCGGTCACATAAGGGATTTAGCTAACTTAGGGAGATCGGGCACAAGGTACAAGATAGAGAAGTTAGAAAAGGCATCAGAGGGTAGATATGTATGGCTCTATGGCAGAGCAAGCACGTGTAGCTTTATGGTTCTTCCACAATCGGAGTGCACCACCATTGACCATGATACTAGCTTAGATGACCTATTCATTTTTCTGGACCGAAAGTTTGCGAGAGAGTTCTATAGAGTTATGTCCACCTGGAGATAGATATTGAGGACGAGGGCAAGTCCACTCCGAGAGCACCTCCTAGTTACTCTCGCTTATCTATGGACATCTTTGTCCACTAGCATTCACTTGGGGTAAATATTTCGAGCTCTACTCAAGTGTTGCAAGATGTGATCCAACCGTTAGGGGGAATGCGCTCACAAGTGGAAGATCTTAGCTCGAGGATGGATAACATTGAGGCCACACTTCAAGCAACTGATTACATAGATAAGAGCTTCATGAATCACGAGGATGAAGGCCCTTTGGGGCCGCGAGAGTGAGTATCACTATTCTCCCTACCTCACTTATGTTTTGATATAATTTTTGTGCATTGGACACTTTTCATTGGCAAAGTGTGAGGAGGGAGTAGTGAGCACTTAGGGAGTTTTCATTCTTGGATTTCCTTGGTGCATTTCATGATTTTCTTTGGTAGATGTTTTTCTTGTTGGTTTATGATGTTGGTTTTTGTTTGTTGAAGGATGATTTTGGATGAACATTAGGTGGAATGACATGCTATGCTAGGGATTTTTAGTTTGCATGGGGTAGGGTGATTTAGAAAATTGGTGGTGTATTTTTATGTTTTGACTATCTTTTGTAGTATGAAGCCCACTTTTGGGGAATTTTTGTGCTACACCAAATTTTGTTTTTGGAAAACTTGAAAAAATGAAAAAAAATACAAAAACATGAACAAGTCAAAAACTTGAAAGAGCGACTTGGGTAACATGAGGAAAAGCCTGGATAGGTCAAAAGACCTAGGTAAAAATGATAGGCTAAGCCTGGCTAGGCTTACGAGCCTAGCCAGGCCTAACTTTTACACACAAAGTGAGTACCCTTTGTGTGTTAAAGTTAGGATGAAAATCCGAAAGGACTCCTAGGCAAAATATTGAGAGAAAACAAAAACTAGGTTGAATGCATGCTTCCGTGGTGGATTGTTTTTTAAGATTACTCTTTTATTGCTTTTGGGATCATTTCGGGAAAAGTAAGCTAGCTTAACACTTATTGTTTTGGCTTATCTTTTTGGTGGTTTGATTACTTATGTCTTTCGGGGAGCGTGAGAGTTGTGAGATTCTTACTTTCTTGGGGGAAACAGGGTAATCTTCAAATAAGCTGAATGCCCGATCTCCCTTTGGCAAAGTGTGAGAGTTGCACGCTACATTTTGGTTGATTCTTTTTCTTGTCTTCTATTTACTCAAGGACGAGTAAAGGATTAAGTGCAATGAGTTAAATATGCTTCATTATACATGCGTTAACCGATGCATTTGATATGATTTTTAATTACTTCTACATGGTGGATTGCTGGTATTAGTTGAGTTTACGTGACAAGGGGTTTAAACGGCCTTGTTTGGTTTTCTTGTCTAAATCCCGCATTTTATAGAATTAATTGGTACTATTGGACATCTTGCATCCACGAGCTCCTTGATCTTCCTTGTGATCATCTTTAGTAGGTTGCCCGTGGGTACTTTTAGTTTACATTCTATGTGAGGGCTGTTTGTAAGGGCGGTAGAAGATATTGAAGGTTGTTTACAAGGAAGGTAGTAGAGACGAAGGCCATTCACGTTAGAATGGTAGAAGACAAAGGCAAATATCATCAATGCATGGTAAAAGGAGATTGAAGCCAAAGATAGGGGGCAATGGAGTTCATAGCTGCCAATGAAGAAAAAGGAAATCGTGGTCCGATGAGTTGTGCTTCAGTTCGAGAACGGTCCAAGAAGAACTAGCCTTCAAGGATGATTCCATTAGATTCTTCATCTCTATTACTATAAAATCAACTATTAAAACTCTCAAATTGGACTAACGGTTCTCCCGTAACAAAGGAAACTACTTCAGCTAGCCGAGGAACCAATGGGTAGGCGCGAGCCATGCATGGTTTGGCACCAACGGCCCCCACCAAAGGAGATACCCTATGCTAAGGAGACTAGCGGGAGGAAATAGAGTGACCCACGCTAGACACAATAGCCACCAAGCACAAATTGAAGACCCTTCCGCACGTCTAAGTATGGGCACGGAATGTCCCGTTTTAGGTATCCCATGTCGTTCCAAGTTCATTATACTAAGACCAGCCGGCAGGGTGTAGGAAATCACACGGCCTGCACCTAAGTTTATGAGCAAGGCACCCATCCTAACCACAACCCTCGCTAACGGCAACAGGCGGGGATCAGGACTTCCAGTTTCAGTTCCCTGACGGTGCCCCGTAGAGACTGACGCAGCCTGCTACAGGAGATGACGTGACCCACGCCAACCACCGTGCCCCGCGCCAAAAATTTGATCCACGCCATGCTCAAGAATAGGCTTCCCGAGCCCATGAAGCGACGTGACCAGCGTCTGGCCTTGCGCCTCGCGCCAAGTACATGCCACTGGCCGCGTCCTCCGTGACGCCCCGCGTTGGGTGGAGGCTGAGCTAGGGTTTACCCTATTTTGGGCATATTTCATCAAAAAGACGTCGTTTTGGCTCAAGTCGAACGATGTCATTTTGATTAGTACAGACGAAAAAAAATTTCAAATTCAAATTTTGAGTATTTGGATTGGGGCAAAATGCAAGACCAAAAAATCAAACATTTAACCTTTTCCAAAAATGCATCACCTCCGCCTCCAGCTCTGCTTCAGCGGTCCAACCTCCAGCTCTGGGCACCACCGCCGTCCTGCCACCGGCCGAAGACTCCTGGTTGATCAGCCCCACTTGAAAAAAAAATCCTGGTTCCGTCACTGCATCCAATAGCCTGAGATGCATATTTTCTTCATGTTGCATTGTATCTTGTATATCTACTGGTTGGATGTGTATTTCACCTTCGATCCTCTGGTGCCTGTAAACATCTTGAAAAAATGTTACTTGCGATTCTGATTCCCTTCTCTCCTCTGAGAAATTCGATCCTTGCACCGTGTATTGCTTTGATGTAGAAAATAAGGGTAATAATGTGTGTTTGTATTCATGATCTAAGGGTATATTTAATAGAATATAATTACAATTACAAGTAATGTCTACATTCCTTAATAGTTCTCCTCAAGTTGGAGCATGGGGATCAGAAATGCCCAACTTGCCAAGTAATGAATGAAACTGTTACGTCTAAGAGCTTTGGTGAATAAATCCGCATGTTGATCAGTTGTGTGGATAGGATGAGTAAAATGGTGTCAGAATACACAAGATCCCGGACAAAAAAATAATCAATTTCAATATGTTCCGTACGTTCATGAAACACTGGATTTTCCACAATATGAAGAGAAGATTGATTGTCATTAAAAATGCATAGGGGGAGTGTGTGCAACCCCCAAGTCTTTAAGCAAAGACTTAAGCCATTACAACTCACAATAGGTAACAGGTATAGCACGATACACTGAGTCAGCAGAAGACTGAGAAACAGTAGGTTGCTTCTTAGTTTTCCAGGAATCGGAGCATTGCCAATCATAACAAAGTATCCGAAAAGATAATGCTGGATAATAGGGCAAGTAGCCCAGTCAGAATCACAATAAGCAGTCACTGTAACGCACTACGGGAAGAGAGAAATAATCCTTGACCAGGATGACTCTTCAAGTAGTGCAACATGTGAACTGCAGCTTGTCAGTGAGCAACACAATGAGACTTCATGAGCTAAGAAAGTGTATGAATAGAATAACTAAGCTCAGGAAGCGTGATAGTGAGGTATAACAGGCACCCAACAAGATACTGGTACTGCTAAGAATCATGGTAGAGCAGACCATCAACATTCTCCAGATCGTGTGTTATTGCTCCATCGAAAAGTTAGTCGATTTTAAACCTGTATTAGATAAAATGTCTAGGGCATATTTCAGTTGCGAAATAAACATCCCCTCTGGCCTTCTAGCAATATCTATACCCAAGAAATACTTATGCAAACAAAGATCTTTAGTGTGAAAACAAGTGCTCAAGTATTTCTTGAATTTAGAGATGAGTGACGAAGAACTACCAGCAATAATGAAACCATCCACATCAACCAGTACATGCAAAGATACCGAACCACGGGAGAAAATAAATAGAGAGTAATCTACTTTACTCTGAACAAAGACAAATACACGTAAAGCTTGAGCTAGTTTCGCAAACCAATTGCGAGGAACCAAACGAAGACCATAAAGAGATTTCTGAAGGCGACATACCTGCCCAGGTGGTGCAGGATAGCCTGGTGGAGGTTGCATGAAAACCCCTTCATGCAGATCACCATGCAGGAAAGCATTATGCACATTCATCTGATGCAGTTCCCAACCACAAATAACAGCAAAAGACAAGAATAGATGAACATAACTCATCTTTGCAACCTGAGCAAATGTCTCAGTATAGTCAATCCCTTCAACCTGGCGATTCCCGAGAACCACTAGGCTTGCCTTATGATGCTCAATGGTACCATCATATTTGAACTTTGTATAGTAAACCCTTTTGCAACTAATTGCAGTCTTGTCCAGAGGTAGAAAAGCCATTGTCCAAGTCTGATTGCGCTCAAGAGCAGTAAGCTCTTTAGTCATAGCATCTCACCAATGAGCATGCTTCGATGCGTCAGAATAGGTAGTGGGATCTACAGTAGAAGTTACTGCACCCAAAATCTAGAATGCGTACTAGAAAATTTATCACAATTTACATAATCAGTAAGAGGCAGCTCGGTGGCTGGAGGCAACATCGGATTAACCAGAGAAGTAGGTGGCGGAGCAGGCAAAGGTAGGTGGCAGATGGAACTATCACGTTTCGGAGACGCCGCGTCAGGCGGCGGAGTAGAAGGTGAGGCCGGCGTTGGCGATGGGTGAGGCGCATGGACGCCAGGCGCCGGTGGCGCGTGAAGTGCATGTTGCGGTGGCATCTTGGGCTATGTATCATTTGGATGGACTAGAAAATTGGCCGGGTGTCTCGCTTGGTCCGCAGATTCGGCTGCAAAGTCCGAGCAGCAGCGAGAGTTAAAGGCGCGGCAGCGGGCAGCCAGAACGGTTCTGGCAGTGGCAGAGGTGGTGTCGGCGGTGAGGTGGTGGCATCACCAGGATCT
Organism: Rubia yunnanensis; assembly: GCA_037428765.1. NCBI lineage: Eukaryota > Viridiplantae > Streptophyta > Magnoliopsida > Gentianales > Rubiaceae > Rubia > Rubia yunnanensis. Next base: position 58,200,945 of record CM075066.1, read on the forward strand.
AGTGATGAGGCAGATGTTGGAGCTTCCACATGCGGGAACTAGTCTTCAAAAAAATTGGCATCCCGACTATTGAAGAAAGTACGGGATTCCAGGTCATAAAAGCGATAGCCTTTCTTTCCTGTAGGATAACCAAGAAACAAACGTCGCCGACTTCTTAGTGCAAACTTTCACAGTATCTGGGAATGTAAGCAGCAAAACAAAAGCATCCAAAAACCTTCAAAGGTGTGTAATTTGGAGCTCATCCATAGAGCATCTCAAAGGGAGTACGACTATTAAGATGTTTTGTTGGTGTTCGGTTAATCAGGTAAGCGGCAGTAAGAACATATTCTCCCCAAAAATCAACTGGCATATTAGCTTGAAAACACAAGGCACGTGCCACATTTAGCAAGTGCCGATGCTTACGTTCAACACGACCATTCTCCTATGGTGTATCAACCATATATGTCTCAAAAATGATCCCAGATTCAGCAAAGTTGGATTGCAAAGGCAAAGTTTTAGTGTTGTGTCAGCCTGGACGTGCAGTACAGATTGGCCAAACTAGTTCTTGACTAAGGCACAAAACTCAATAAATCTAGAAGCTGCATCTGACTTAGCTAATAACAAATAAACCCAAAAAGCTCAGAAATAATCATTAACTATTGTTAAAAAATAAAAATGCACCACTAGAAGATGGTGTACTATAAGGACCTCAAACATCACAATGTATTAATTTAACTGGCTTTTCCAATGTAGACCTAACTGGCTTTTCCACCAAAGCTTAAGGGAACAAGCATCTATTATGCCACTGATAGATCTAAAGCCTAGGCCGTTTAGTGATGTTGGCTTAGCTCAGACAATTTTTTCCATGTTTTGTTTCTCTTCCCATCAGTTTCTCCCCAAAAAAACCTAGCCAATTTTTTTTCAAACAATCTGATAATATATTTTGTGGGGTAAGTCACTGCCCAAAGATGCTGAGGTATAGAGTATAAACAACTTTTAATCAAGATTAACTTTCCCCCTGAACTTAGCCACTTATTTTTCCAGTTTTTCAGTTTGTTATCAACTCTTTCCATTAAAGGGTGAAAATATCTATTTAAGGTACGACCCTTAAAGCCAAGATATTGAAAAGGAAAGGTTCCCTGTTTCATCTTCAGTATAGATCTCATCTGAATTAATTTAACACTAGTGGCTCTCTTGCTTAAATAAAAATCAGATTTGTGGAAATTGAATTTTTGGCCAGAGGTGAGTTCAAAAATGTCTAAGAAAGCCTTGATTTTAATCAAATTAGGTTTAGAGGCTTGCATGAAAATAATTGTATCATCAGCATACATGAGATGTGAAATTGGAGGAATTGCTGATGGCATTTGAAAATGAGAAATCTTCCCAGTATTAAAAATAAATGACAAACTTCTGGAAAATGCCTCTGAGAAAATGTTAAAGAGAAAAGGGGAGAGTGGATCACCTTGCTTGATTCCTCTAGTAGCTGGAAAGAAACCCACAGGATTCCCATTTATTAGGACTGAGAAAAAAGCTTGAGAAAGATTTGAAAAAATAGCATTCAGAAAAGATCCATCAAAGCCAAATTTCCTAAGGATACCTCTAAGAAAATCCCAACTAACCGTATCAAAAGCCTTTTGTAAGTCTAGTTTAAGGATACAGTTTGGAGTTCTAGCATTTTTATCTAAAAATCTCACCAATTCCTGTAGGTAGAGAATATTATCCGAGATATCCCTGTTTTTCATAAAAGCCAATTGGTTTTGGGAGATTAGGTTAGCCATATAGGGTCTTAGTCTTTTCATTAATACCTTAGAGCATATTTTATTAATTGTGTTGAAAGACTAATTGGCCTGAAATCATCAAATGTGCTCGGTGTAGGTTTTTTTGGAATCAATGTAATCCATGTGCTAGATATACCTCTAGGAATAGGTGAGCCCTGAATGAAATCATTAACCGCATCTACCAGGTCCTTTTTTATTATACACCAACACTTAGAAAAAAACTTTTTGGTAAATCCATCAGGTCCTGGACTACTATTATTGGTTAATCCCTTCATTACTGCCTCTACCTCTGATTCGGAGGCTGGTTTTGTTAAATCTAAGTTATCTTGAGCAGTAATTATAGTAGGGATTTGACTCAGGAAATGAGCATAATATGTATGATTGGGATCTTGATTAGATTCAGATAACAGATCTGAATAGTAAGCAATGGCCTCAGTTTGAATTGCAGTTTGAGAGTTTAACCACTGGCCTGCCCTGTTTTTAATTTTTAGAATCCTCAATCTACAATTTTTCTCTTGTACAACCTTATGAAAAAATTGTGTATTATTATCACCTAATTTATGCCATTTCATTTTTGCCTTTTGTTTCCAAAATTTTTCTTTTTCTTTCTGAGCCCTAAGTAGTAAAGATGTTTTCTGGTTTAACTTAATGAGTTCAGCTTGAGAGGGATTTAGGTCAAAGACTGTTTCCTGAATTCTAAGTGATTCCTCTGCATGTAGTAAATTAGAGTCAATATTGCCAAAACACTCCCTGTTCCAGATTTTAATTTCCTTTTTTAACCTAACCAATTTGAGGAAAAAGCCTAACATTCCTTTTTCTCTAATGTGTTTATCCCAACAGGTTTGAACTAATATAGTGAAATCAGGTCGGTTAAGCCAAACATCAAGAAATCTGAATGGTCTTGGGTTCAGATTAGAGAGATTTGAGATATTTAACAGAAGAGGGGAATGGTCAGAGGTTTGTCTATTTAAAATCTGTATAGAAGAGGAGGGAAATTTCTGATTCCAAGAAATTGTGCTAAGTCCTCTATCTAACCTTTTTGAAGTGGGATTTCTAAGTCTAGAATTACACCAAGTAAATAGGTTTCCCACTGTGGTAATTTCCTGTATTCCTAAGGTATTTATCCAATTACTAAAGTCACTGATACTACCTCTAGCAGGAGTGCTAGGTCCTCTATATTCAGAAACGGAGGTAATAGAATTAAAATCACCGATATAAATAGTATCATTCTGACTTACAGCTGCCAAATCTCTCCATAATATCTTCCTACCCTCTCTATTCCTAAGAGCATAAACAAATACAGCTTCCATAAGAAGGTTTAGAGAGCCATGGAGGATATTAACATGCAGATACTGTTCATGGGCAGAGATAAGGTTAACTGAAAAGGAACTAGACCACATCAGCCATATTTTGACATTAAAAAGAGTTAGTCCATCAGCAAATTTAAGTTTTTCCCTATAAGATTGAAATTTTGAGTTATCATGCATAGGCTCAATAATACATAAGAATTGGATCCTCTTAATCCTGATCAGGTTTAGTAATCTCAACATCGATGTTTCCATACCCCTTAAATTCCAGACCAAAAAATTTATTGAAAGAGAACCTATCATTGTTCACTAGACTTATGACTTTTTGTTGAAAATCTCAGCATCATTTTATTGATTTGACTGAAATAATTAGTCTTTTTACCTTTAGCCTTACCTGACTGCTGATTTTGTCCTTGAAGTGGAGTTGAGCTCGAGCTAGCTTGAAGGTTTTGATCATCCTGGTCCTGTTCTTGAGCAGTACTATCAAAATCTTCCTGCAAAACCAAGAACCTGTTCCCTAATCTGTCAAGAAGAGAGGGAGATGTCTCCTTCTTCTTAGACAGATTGGGAATGGAGGTTCCAACTTGGATATCATCAGAAGCATAGGTTATAGGAGTAAAACTTCTGAAAACAGTTTTCTCTAAGAGTTTGGTTATGGAATTGTCAAGTGGAGCCTGAGAGGGGGGGTTAGTTAGTATGATCTCAGGATTGTCTGTAACTTGCCGAAGTAGGTTAGGAGCCTCTGAATAGGTATTAGTATCCATATGAAGAGGGGATGCAGGCTTGGGATCAGTATTAACTTCCAAAGGATATTCAGTAATTTCTAAGTCAGACTGATCTTCAGGGGCTAACATGGGAGGGACTTCAAATTTTTTGCCAGTGGCTTTCCAGAGGGGCTGTGTCTGATGTATTACATTCTCAGCATTAATAGCAATAGCATTGGGTGGGAAAACTCTACATTTAGGTTTGGAATGGCCCAATTTAGAGCAGTGGTCACAATATAAAGGTATATCCTCATAATCAACCTGATATTTTCTGTTATTTGTCACTGAACCTAACCTGATGTGAGTACTGATAGGTTTTTGTAGGTCAATTTCTATGCATATTTTGATTGCCGAAGGCCTAGTGAGCATATCTGTTGCCATATCAGTTTTAATGAAACTGCCTAAGCTATTTCCAATTGATTCAATGGCTGCCGAATTATAGTAATACAAGGGGACTTCCCTTATTGTACACTAAACAGGAACTATAGGTGACTCTTTATGGATTGAAAAATCAGAGGTCCATTTTAACATTTTAAGCAGTATCCCATTAAAGTTCCAAATTCCTTTCATCCGTGCTCTCTGGTAATCATTCAACAATTCAAATCTAATTAGAACATGTTTGTAGTCAAGGGAGCCCAGTTGGTACTTACCTGTGAAGCCCGCAGTTTTGAAAACTTGCTCCAGTTTCTCCATTGGGCATCTGCCTCTGGTGACTTTCCTACAAGGGCATTCGCATAGTGCGATGATAATTTCTCAATTTGCTCATCTGAGTATAGGCAAGCTGCCTCGCCGAGGTGCTCAGATTTAGGGATAAGCTCGGGATTATTCGGTAGTAGCTTTGATAAAGGGGGGGCCTTGTTTTTGAGCACCGCGGCGAAAGAGATAGGAGGAGGAGGAAGTTGTGGACCATGGTTGGGGTCCAGATCGGCCGGATCAACAAAACCCGACATCGCGGTAGCCGTTAACAGCTAAAAGCCACTAACGGCCAAGGAGATCCGGCAAGAACCAGGGAGACGAGGATTAATCAGATAGAAGAGAGGATTGGGATCGGATGGAGATGGAAGTAGTAAGGTTAAGGAGAATAGTGTTCGGAATTCGCACACAAATTCGCACAACAATCGCACACCATGGCCTTTCTCTCTAGAGGAAAGGTTCGCTAAAATCAAATTTCGATTTCCTCAAAATTCTTAGAAATTTCAGCATTCATTGGGTGTCCACATCTTTTGCACCTGAGATTCTATCTTCTTTCTTTTCTGGAGTCATTTCCCAACTCGTATTAAATTTTATTAATATCATATTCTCAAAAATCAAAAGGCATTTTCTCCTTCCGTTCCAGTTGAATTTGCAATCTTATTTTTTTTATGTTATTTTCTATTAAATTTTGACCACATATTTAAATATTTATATGAATAATAATATTATCGTATATGATATTGTTCAATTTATCTTAACAAGTAGTTTCTTAATGCTAACTTTTTATTTACAGTTATTATATGTAGGAAAACATATTAATGGCCAAATATTTTTCTTGAACAACATGATAATGATAAGGGTGCAAATTCAGATGAACATGTAGCAAGGGAGTAGTTTAATGACTGAAATCCCGTCATATATTATGAATACAACGCATAAAAAATAATAAATTATTTTTTCCCAAATCTATATAAAATAAAACAAAACTACTGACTATAATAAAAATATTCCAAAGTATGAAATTGAAAAACGACTTTTCTTAATGAAAGTTATCACTTAATACGTTAGTAAACTACCAATTTCATCGTAAATCAAATGTGTTCATTGTTGACGAGTTTTATTTAGTACCACGTGTCCAATCAGAAAACATATTCCCTTTGTTCTAAGTTAAATTTCACACTTTTTTTTGTCCATCCCATTATTGACCCGCCTCCACTCGGGGCTGTTAAGTGAGTGTAGCTAACCCGAGCGAAGGTGTTTCTGTAAGTCAAATAAACCAAAAAGGTTGAATGAGAGATGATCAAATTTAAATTTATATTTTGCTCCCAAACTTACTACTAAGCTACCTATGGGGTAGCTAGTGGCAATGCCGGGTTTGTCCACAGAGATGCTAGGGTCTAATAGCCTACTATACACAACCACGTACGGGTTGCCAATCCGTCAGTGTGTTAGGAATATATAATATTACAAAATAGGAGGTTTTGGGGTTTTTCAAGTAACAACTACGAGCATAAGAAATAACACAAGAGAAAAATATATGGACAGATACTTGGGGAATATTTGCATAACATGATTTATTAAATGTTTCAATCCCCGATTCCATCACATACAAGATATCAAAGTCTATTCTAGTGCTCATAACACGTGGTGTGGTCGATAGTCAGGACTTCCCCATACATGTCACGTAGGGTGCTCTTGAAATCTTCCGTCGGCACCGCCTCTGTAACTAGGGAAGGGCAACAACGGCCTTGCCGTTGTGCAGATTTGTTTCTCCCCCGTACGATTACGTCTCTGGCACTACACCACGAATGCTCTATTCCTAGGCCTAAAATGGCAAAGAAAGGTAGACACTATATCGATGACACTAGGGTCACTAAACCTAGTTTTGCTACTAAATGTTATCTCTACCGGCAACCCTTCGGACCTACTCGCCAGCTAAGACTGGTGTGATATCATCATTACGGTAAAACTTGGAAAAGACCTACGTGCACACACCCACGTGGACCTGAACCCCGCTACCCATATCACAACCAGGTTTATTTTCTCCGAAGAGTATCAATATATATACCAACATGAATGTAGACTAGAGTGTGTGCGAATGGAGTGTATCATTCATGCAATTCATAACAATTCAAGAACAATCTAACATAATATGATAAACACATAGAAATAAGTGGATCTAAGGAATCTCAAAAAACATAATCAATTCATGAGTACAAATATTATTCTCAAGCTAATAAACTACTCCCTAAGAAATATAGCATGTCATATATTGAGTTAAATGCCATGGATCTATAAAAATAAGATGAAGAAAAGAAGAGAAAAAGAGAAAGAAAGAGGAGAAGTACTCTAGAGATAGAGAGATCATTCTCCTCTTCCTTCTACCTAACCTAGAGAGAGAAAAAATCTACATTATGCCTACTTAGTTCACCCTAATAGACTAAAGGCTCCTACATATAGAAGTAGGGAATTTGGCCCTTGAAAAAGACCCAAAATAGGCCAAAAAACCCTAGCAGCCAAAAATGGTGCGGTCTGTGCCGGCTAGGGTATCTTCGTGCTGACACGAGCCGTGTGTCCTGGCACGGTATGTGCTGACATAGGCCTTGTGTCCTGGCACGGTTCTTTGGCTGGTGCTCTGTTTTGAACTTCTAAATTGTGAGCCCTGTGTTGTTTAGTGCGAGTCGTTTGCATTTATGGAGTTGAAACGACACAGTGCGTGCCCATACTTAGCCTATTCAGAGTGAAACGGGACGTGGGCCGCTCGAACGGGCACGGTCCATGCTAGAGGCCCTGGCACTGGCCCCTCTTCGTGCTGGAGGCCCGGGCAAGAGGTCGGCCGGTTCTTCTACTCCCAAAACTTGTTTGCACCGCTACAGATGAACCGCTTATCAATCTTGAGAGTTCTTTTAGCCAATTTTATAGTGCTCGAGAAGACGTATCCAATGGTACCACCCATTGACTCTGATTCTTCTTGGATCATTTCCAAAAACTTTGTACAACTCTCGGATCTCAATACCTCTGCTTCTTTGTCTTCCTTCTTTGACCATTCTATCTTCTACCACGTTTTGTCTCGTGGCCTTTAATCTTATACCATCCTTGCAGATGGCCTTCTAGTATTTACCACCACCCTTGCGAGTGGACTTCTACAAAATGATGTCGAAATATCCACGAGCAACCTACTAATGAGATCAAAATAAATGAAGATCTAGGTTCCCATGAATACATTGAGCCTATTAGATTCAATTAAGTGTACAAAACTCGTGATTTAAACAAGAAAACAAATAATGGTTGTCTAAACCCTTTGTCGTGTAAATCTAACTAAAACTAACAATCCACCCAGTAAAACATGATAATTATTGTGTCGAGTGTATTGATTAACGCATGTAATATGGTGCACATTAATTCTAAATTGCACACCTCCCCATCCACATCTTCTGCCATTGCCATCATCACCGCTAATCTGATCTTCACAGTGGCCACCATCTTTGTTCCTGCCTCAAGCTGTAATCAATACACACACAATAGAAATCATCCTTTAGCCATAAAATGCTGGTCAAAAATGGAAACTTTTTAATCCGTATAATCAGACCTCGACTACTTTAGCACTAGAAAAAGTGTGAGTTTTGCTGCCAAACATACTCGGCAAGAATAACACTACAAGGCCACACAAATAACCCATACACTTCTTTCATATTCTGAAACCTCAAATTTAATCATTTTAACATTATTTGCAGTAACACCTTCCAAAATTCCATTATCTAACAATTAAGAGAGAATCGAAGGAAGAGAGTGTGCATTTTTACCTCAATTACAGTGATTGAATCACCACCTCCGCCCTACACAATCGCCACTAGATCTAGTCTTCACCGTCGCCTCCATTTTTGCTCTTCTCCACTAAATCAGGTCTTCACTGTCTCCACCGTCTACACTTCACTGTCGTCACTATCTACACTCTTCACCACTAAATCAGGTCTTCACTGTCTCCACCGTCTACACTTCACTGTCGTCACTATCTACACTCTTCACCATCACCCCTACGTAATCACGTCCGGTCCTAAGATTTTAACGGTCTAAAGCAAATTACGAAAAAAGATGGCTTACATACCACCAAAACATATTTAATCTTAAGATATTCTCAATAAAAAACATGTCAAAACATACGAAGAATTCGCTTCTTTAATAAAACTCTACTCGCTTTCTTCGAAACGAATTCACAAATAAAGATTTTTATAATCAAGCTACGAAAAACGGGGAATCACATACAGAGCTGTTGAAAATTTAGACATGTAATATTAGCATTTTCTTTTCTTTTTTCTATACATATGATTAATTTTTTCACAAATTCCTATTTTAGATTGACTAACCGTTAGACGGGGGGTCATTATGTAAATAATAAAATTTGTAATTGGGAATGTTTTTTTAAAAGATGATATTAAGTTGAATGATTATTAATGCAATTATGAAAATGTGTTGACTAAAATCCCTTTTTCTCTTTTCTTCCTCCATTTTTTTCTGGTGTTTTCCTAGTTTTCCACTTCTTTTTCTTTGCCAATTCATTCTCCACTTTTCTCACCATTGACCGTAGGATTTTCTCTATTTCATGATATTTGGTAGCGTGATTTATCCTCCATGTTTGTTTCCTAGTTTTTCCACCAATTTTGTAACCCCGTTTTTTTAATCTTCTCTATTATAAATATGAAATTGATCGATTTCAAAGGAGATTATATTTTTTTATTGGATTCGAATTGTTTCATTGTGATATGGTTAGGTTTTGATTGTGTTTGATCGGAATTATTGATTTATAGTGTGTTTTTTTGTTGTTTTTGAAGATGAAATAAAGAGTTTTTTCATTTCTTTTTTTAGGCAGATTTTTTGCAGTTTTAATTTCAGTGTACGACATTTTATCGCAGTGATGATGTTTAGTACATTTTAGTTGATGTTTATACGTATAAATCAATCATGTTGATGTTTATGCAATTTTAGGTGATGTTTACATGCATTTTGTTGAGGTTTCAGTTCAAGTTACAATTAGCTGATAATGATGAGGTTTCAGATTTTCATCATTAATTTGATCTTCTAAAGTTGAGTCAAACTGATGTTGAATAAAGTTCAAGGGATGTGAAATATCAAGTTAGAAGGATTGGATTGTTTGATATTAGTGTAGGAAAGATCTTCATAGTGTTTGACATAAGTTTTACATTAAATGACATTATGTTGATGTTATTTTTTTTTGAGTTGAGAATTACATATATTATGATGAGTTTTTAATATTAAATCTATAAGATCCGTTTGTAAAATAAACAGTGTTGAAGTTTTTCATATTAAAAATAAAAGTTATGCTTTTGTTTTCTTGTTGATGTTTTATGTGTTTCGAGTTTATGTTTAGGGAAAGTCTCAAGAAAGGCGGCATGTCCATAAGCTTATGGACAAGCCAGAGACTGATTTGCAATTGAGAAAATTACAAAAAAATCCATGGATCAGATCCGTTCAATATCGGGTCATAATGTTTCAGCAAAATGGGTTAATTCTTTCTCCTCAATGCGCCACTAATTCCTCACCGCTGTCGCTGGAGCGATTCCTCTTCTTAATTTGAGCTCGAGGAGAGCGGTTTTGTACCAAATATGAGCGGTTGTGGAGGGGAAATTGGTAGGGTATATATGTATAAAAACCAGCTGCAAGAGCTGGCGCAGCGGAGCTGCTTAAATCTGCCGTCCCTACGCGTGCATACGTGAGATCCGGATCACGCGCTGCAATTCAAAGCCCATGTGAACTTCAATGACGAGACGTTTGAGAGTCCTTAGTACTGCACCACTCTTCGCCAGGCAGAGCACTCTGCTACGGAGATGGCGCTCAATGCGCTTGCTGGTCGTGATCCTTCCAACTCTCTAGCCGCTAGAATTCTAGTGAGTTTCACTTTTTTTTCTGAGTAGATTTTTTTGTTTGTTTTGCCAAGCTGCTAGGGTTTCGGTTAGCTTTATCATCCTGAGTGTGGGATCCTGGCATGGTAATTTCTGCTGAAATTCACACCTTTAAATTAACACACTGTACACACACCACCAAAACCAATAGTTGTATCAACTATGAGTACTGGAATTGTCAATCCTATTGTAGCTGATGTTTGTTTGTGAGTATTAGATTCTCATTCCATCTGTTTTGTTAATGTAATGCCTTTTGTTATTTTATCAGCTTATAAGGACTTACGATTGGCGCTAAAACCTGCAAGTCGATCTCCTAATTCAAGCACAATCAACCCTAATGAAAAGAACAGGTAAGATGTACATAATTGAAAAGAGCAGGTATAAGAAAGAAAATGTACATAATTGAAAAGAACAGGTAAGATGACTTGTAATGGCTAGCTTACTTACATCTTCGGTTGTACGCTTCTCTGTATATGTTTTTGGCTTCTCACCAAACTCTTGAGAACTTGGAATGTCCTGCTGTGATTTGCAGTTCTTGTCTCCTATAGATAATGGCTCAGTTGCTTGCTTATATTGTTCATCTGTCATTTTTTATTGACTTCCCAGTGACTGATAGAGAGTTAAATGTTCACCATCTGCGATTTCTACATCTTCAGTCTTCTATTCAATGGAAGATTCCTGAATTTTCTCACCTTTTCCCTCTAATGGATCATCTGCCGTAGAGAGATATTCCTTGGGCTCTGATTCTGTGCCATGACATTTGCCATCTAGTTTTTTGGTTAGGGTACATCTAATATCTAGTTCTGCAGGCTCATTTCCTTCATTGTGAATCAATTCTTGCTCGGTGCTGGTTTCAAAAGAAGCATTTGTTGCCTCATACACAATATTTCCATCTGTATTTGTGTTGTCAATTTTTCCTTCGGTGTTGGTCAGAGTTGGCTCTTGATTTTTTTCCACTTTTTTGCTAATTGTTCGTTTTGAATTCCGAGCTACATCTGTTTACTTATATGTTACACCTGTTAGTATTTAATGTGTACTTGATAGTTGTCCTATCTATGACATTTTATTTTTATTTGTTGTTAGTTGTATGTTTTGAATAGCGAGTTGCATCTGTTTACTTATACGTTGCACCTGTTAGCATTCAACGTGTACTTGTTAGTTGTACTGTCTATGACCTTTTGTGCATGACTTTTTTTTTCTTCTCTTTTCTGCTGATCATTCGTTTTGAATTACGAGCTGCATATGTTTACTTATATGTTGCATATGTTAGTTTTCAATTTGTATTTGTTAGTTGTAATATCTATGACCTTTTGTTTTCATTTGTTGTTAGTTGTACGTTTTGAATAACGAGTTGCACCTGTTTACTTATATGTTGCATCCGTTAGTATTCAATGTGCACTTGTTAGTTGTACTGCCTATGATCTTTTGTTATCATTTGTTATTAGTGGTACGTTGTGAATAACGAGTTGCATTTGTTTACTTATATGTTGTATCTGTTAGTATCTCGTATGTACTTGTTTGTTGTGTTGTGTATGACCATTTTTTTTAAAAAAATTTTATTGTTGGTTGTTCATTTTGAATTAAGAACTGCATCTGTTTACTTATATATTGCATCTGTTAGAATTCAGTATGTACTTGTTAGTTTTATTGTGTTTGACTTTTACTTTCATTGTTGATTATTGTTCGTTTTGAATTATAAATTGTACTTGTTTGCTTATATGCTGCACATGTAAACATCCCATGTGTATGACTTTTTGCTGGAGTTGGATCTAAAATGTTTTTGGTTTTAAATTTTAAGAAATTAGACAACATTGAACATTGGACTCCACAAGACGTTCCAACACGAGGATGATTCATATGAAGATGACACTGAACTTGAAGATTCTAAGATAGTCCCCTTTTGACGATTAATAATTGATTCATTGTATTAGGACTGTTAGTTAATCTAGATAGGAATACTATTGTAATTGTAAGTTCCCTAACGGAAGATTTCTGTCACGAGCACTTTATCTTCCATTTTGTTTAGATGTTGGGAGCCACTCTCATGTTTGAATTTGACAAAATTTGTATGTTTTTTACACAAAGTATGGAATTTTTTACATGTGTTGCTTTCACACCGACAATACTTTCTATGAGCTCTTTTTTATTTTAAAATAGGGAAATCTACTCATTTGTTTTTTAAAAAAAACACATATTTTAATGTAATCAGTATATATTGTAAGGTATTAAATGCAGTACATGTGAAAATTTGAAAAACTACAAAATTATGTGGCCTCTATACTGTAAGAGAATAATAGTTGTAAGCTAACATATGCATGTTTAAACAAAACATAAACGATTCAAAAGATAACTTATGCACTATCTCATGGCAAAGTTTTGCTATTCATAATAGGAATTGATAATTTAAAACCATATGCGTGTTTTTATTTAAACAATACATGTTGTAAAGTAATTAATGCAGACTTAATATGACAATGTTTAATTGTCAAATTTTAGTCTCCTCTGTCTGTGTAATCTATAACATATACTAGTAGTAGACTAACATATTTATGTTTTAACAAAACAGAAACGATTTATAACTTAACTTTTACATGATCTCCTAGAAAAGCTTAATAATTCATATTCAGAGCTTTTTAAACAAGTGCATATTTTAATACACACAATGTGTATTGTAAGGTAACAAATGCATATTATATACGAAAATTTTCAGCAACATTTGTTTTGTTTTGTGAATATTTGCCACATGTTTTTTACATGTTCAAAGCAGCAGAGTTCATAATCTGATGAATCTTCGGCATCAAATAGTCTGAATAATCATGTCAATATCCTATTCTGATGGTCAAAAAATCTCTATTGTTACAAGAACAAAAATCTTATCTGTTTTATAGCTTTACAACTCCAAAACAAACTTCTATTTTTCGGTTCTGGTGTTCCACCTTTCTTCTTCTTTCCAGGAGAAAGAAGAACGCCGAACCATAATGATGAGAAGAGGGCTCCTATCAATGCACCCACAATGACCTAATTGAATGTATCAATGCACCCACAACCATAACGAGTTGCTTCTCTGTTCCCACTCTTCATCACCATTTCTATGCCTACTACCTAGTCCTGTGTTATCCTTCTTAGTTTCATGGTTTCTTTGCAGCTTGTCCTTTTTGGTGCTTTGAAGCTCATCTCCATAAAAAACCATGCCATAGCTGCAATCAGACCAAGGATCAGATCAGATACATATGCATAATATTGTACATTAAAGCTTGAGTAATGACCAACCTTGAATTGTCATGGTGACCATTTCTATCCTTGAGTACATATTTCGAATGTTTTTGGATATTTCTAATAATGCAATGCTAAATGCTAATACAACACTTTACATTCTTGCGCTCGTAACTTCGTAACGTACACAAAAAGAAGCCTAAGGATACAATGCAAATTGAATTCACAATCTACAATTTATTACGTTTGATTCATGACGAAACAGTAAACTTATCGACAGTATACAAAATGTCATGAAAATTTCACAATCCAATGAAAACAGGGACTCTTTCGCAATAGTATACTAGCTACTTGCTGACACATAGAAAGCACATTGAGAGGTAGTTGTCCTGTCCAAACATTAACAAATATTTGATTCGTAGATATCACTTTGGTAGTAACATAAATCAAACTACAGATCCATAAAACAATAAAAAAGGCCAAATTCTAACATATTCAAATAGGAAAAAGCAACCCTTTATGCAGCTAAAGCAATCAACATTCCAAAAGCCAAAAATAGAAGCTTCCAGCTTTAAACAAGCAGACAAAAAGTAACCTGAGTTTCTGCAAAACTAGAAAAGGGCAATCAAATTCATCTCCAACCAGCTCCATTACACAGCTCAATCTTGCAATTGAACCCAAACTCTCATTAATTTCAGGAAACCAAATAAACTATTCGAAACAATGCACCAATTCAAATAGGATTCCTTTCACCAAAACAAAAAATCACATGAGACTCTGAATGTCTTGAAGAGTGCGGGGAAGCTTAATGAAGCTGTAATCAGAAGCTGGCATGGTGAAGTACACGCCACCAAACCTGTTCCAATAGTACTCCAAGAGCTCTTTTCGAAACAGTCTTAGATGATGAGTGTAACTATACAGTGTCATAGGATTATGCCCAGTATCCTCATTTTGGGAGAGCTTATGTCCTATCTGAAAAAATAAGTAAGATTCTAAAGATGGTAAAACTAGAAGGGACTTAAAGAAACCAAAGAAGAAGCAGTTGTGTGATACCTTCACCCAACATTTCACTAGAGCTACAGGGGGTGAAATATTCTCTAACATGCTCTTTGCAATAGACCAGCTTTTAAAGCTATGCCTAAGTAGTCTGTTCATCTTGTGCTTGCTAATCTCAAATAGAATGTCCAATAGCATAGCCATTTTTTCAGATGCCTCACTGACAAAATCCATAGAATCTTTCAAAGAAGTTTTGAATGATATCTCTTATAGATCTTTTGGTAATTTTTTTTAACTTGCAGTGCTTCACTACAAGACTCCAAGATGCTTTGCAACTTTGTTTTAAAGCTTTTGAAGCATGTGAAAGAAAAGCACCTTGATTAAAGCCAAACCTAATGAAAGGCACAAAAATTCTTATAAATATAAAACAAAACGCATTCCATCTAGTCAGTCACAACTGTTTAGATGCCACCTACTCCATTATGCAGAATGTCAGCACAGCTACAGAAGAAATAGACAACAATCAAATGATACGAGGACATCAAATTCTACATTAACCCATGGGTTCTTCTACGCATAAATAAGCTACATGAATAAGATTAAATGCCCATTCACCGCGGTGAAAGGAAGAACTAGTCTACCATATCCGAGTTCCAAAGCTACAGCACACAGATGCAACAAATGATGAACGAGCTAACTAATAATGCTGCATATGACTCATAATTTCAATAATCTATTAATAAGATCAGAGAAAATAAAATGAACTTAACCTTCGATAGCATTTACTGCAGCTGGAGTAGCGGGTGAACTAGGCATGTTCATAGTCGCGCTTGTTGCGCATTCCGATCTTCCCATTGAACATCTGCAACTGTACCGAAACAATTCATCAATACACAAGCGTAGAAGAAAATTACACAAGCGTAGAAGAAAATTACACAAGCGTAGAAGAAAAGAGAGGAAGAAGTTAGATATAGGATATACTTGATCCAAGGGGTTATACCGTGATGGTTGAGCCGGCGGCGGTCATAGTTTTCGACGAGGGGTTATTTTTATCAATCTCATTATTTTGATCAATCTTATTCCAAGCGGTGAAGAGAATGGACGTCGTCTCATCGTCAAGCAAGCACTAGGACACGCATGTGTTGCGGAGGTTTTGAGAAGCAGCGCCGCCACCGGATGTTCATTCTCCGCCTGAATCTCCGGCATCTATCTCCAGACGACCTCCACCGCCGCCTGAATCTCCGGCATCTATCTCCAGTCATTCTCCACTCCTTATTTTGGGGAAGAAGGACATGGGTTGGATATTTGCAATTTAACTCGCGAATTTTGTTTAATTTGTGTTAATTACAGATTGGTCCCTGGTCTGTCCATAAGCTTATGGACAGGCCGCCTGTCAGGAGACCCACTCTTATATTTATCATGTTAAGGGTTTTTTTGTGCCTAGGGAGAAATTAGGGAGGGTAGAAGAGAGTGTTCATTATGTTTATAATTTTTTTTGCATATACGTCCATATAATTTTGTGAACTTTTTCTTTAAAATACCCCCCAAAAAAATAGTTATATAATTACCCAATTTCTATTCATCACCTCGTATTATTTATGATCTACCGGATATTTTCTCTAACTTTTTATTCCAAAAAAAAAATGGACTCCTATATAATTATCAAATTAGGGGGGTATGAGGCAAATCCTTCATTTGTACCCTTATTAGGTCGGCCTTGTATGCAATAATGGTATAATGGGATAGACGTAGTAGCAGATTTGCCCCCTTATTAGGTCGGCCTTGTACGCAATAATGGTATAATGGGATAGACGTAGTAGCAGATTTGCCCCCTTATTAGGTCGGCCTTGTACGCAATAATGGTATAATGGGATAGACGTAGTAGCGGTGATGGCAAAGGTATAGGATTATGGTGGCGGGGTTATGGAGAAAATTATGAGGATTGAGATAGGGTTATCGTCATTTCACATGTCTCAAAATTTGGAGAAACCACTTCCTCGGTTCCTCCTCTACACAATATAAACCGGTATAAATGGAGTATTTCCTCGGTCCCAACCGCTTTCTCCACAATTTTTTGCCAACTTTCAATGCACCTTTGACCATAAATTCAATTAGTATATAAGTACCAATATCATCACGTGAGATGTTAGATTTTCTGCATCATGTATTCTTTAAATATAAAATTTTGATACACTATCAGTATACGTAACTAAAGCTATTATTGATCATACATGATCTGAAAAAGTTAACTAAAAAATGGAAAAAGTTGACTAAATGATGGAGGGAGTATATGATTTTCATGAATCTGAGATATAAAGTACTTGTACCTTTCAGATCCAACTTGCATCACACTGAATTCTTTTTGCATTTTCAGTAAAAGCATAACTGTAGTATACCATAGTATACCACAAGCTGGATGCAACACATCATCATTTAATGAATACAACTATACAACACTTATACAGAAATATATACAGGCATATTTTGAGATGGATGATACCTACCAATATATACCATATACTGATTCCTATAGTATGTTTGTGAAACTCAAGAAGCGGAATCTTTGGATTCTTGAATGTCCAACTCATGTTCTGCTATCATAATGCAAGAATCAGCTTCCAAAGGAGAGTTCAAGCTCTTGTCCTTGGGCTTGGACGAATCTCTCAGTGCACTAAGCATATCGGCTGAGCATTGAACATCTGGTGTAATACCAACCTGATCAATGTCATGCAAAGCTGGGGACAAATACTTTGCTACTGTCACAAACAACGCCGATCCATCATGTAATTCTGTCACACTCTGCAGTAAACATGAGCAACCATTTTCAGTTCAGGGAATCAATACAAACATGGATAATTTCAAATGTAGGACACAATGCAATGTCTTCAGAGATGCCGATGATTCAACTTCTAAGTACAACACACAAGCAAAAAGATGGATGTCAAGCAAACCTGTATTTTTCCCTTTCCAAAAGTCCTATGTCCAACAAGAATGGCTCGCCCGTTATCATGAAGAGCTCCAGCTAAAATCTCGCTAGCACTGGCACTCTCCTCATTCACCTGTTAAGGAAGCCAATAGAATAAATCTCAGTGCTATTGAGAGATAATTCTTAAGACATCAATAAAAAATACAGTTGTGAACATTGTACATATGAAGAACACAAAAACTGTTAAGTTTATGCACTTACTAAGACGACGAGTGGATCATGTGTGAGAGCGTGGCCATCTATCATGTTGATTGGCAACAAATTGCCATCCCTGTCAACAGTGTTTACAAGAGTCTCATCACCATCCAGCCATATTTGAGCAACGTCGAGTCCTGCTTTAACCAAGCCACCCTATGAGATTGATTATAAGGCAGCGTCAGAAAACTAAAGGTTAAATGCTACTCCTATTATATAAGAGACCAAGTGGTTTAACTCACAGGATTATTTCGAAGATCTAATATGTATGACTGTACACCCTGATTTTCCATCTCAAAGATAGCATCTTCCATATCCATTGCTGCTGTCTGTTATGCCATATGTTGGATTTTAACTATGATATGCAATAACTCATCCACTTGGAATCTATCGGTTTCACATGTTACCTGGGAGAAAGCTGACAATTTCACGTATCCCGTTTTCAAGATTCGTCCATCAGGAGTTCTATGAGGGATGATGGCACTGGATACTGGTGTCAGTTGGATTATTTCACGAGGTAGATTTACCTTGATGAGATAGGAAATGTTGCACGGTGAGGATCCATACAATAGGCCAAGAATATTTGGGAAAAAGAAGAATGAATGATAAATTCATCTTGTAGCAAGTTCTTTAGTATCATACTTCATCATAATATACAACAAATGAGTATGTTTACCTCTCTTAAATTGGAACTTCTGGAATCAGTCACCTGGGAAATGAGTCCAACATAATTTGTTAGAAATCCAAATGTTGCTGTTAAATGTTCATGCAAATTCAGGACTCCTTTATAAGGTTCCAATGCAAATTCAGAACTTCTGGAATCAGACACCCTAACACATGTGAATGTTCTCATAGTTGCAAAATATGAGACACGTGATTGAGTTTGAAATTGAAAGTCATTGTCTTCGAATAATTGGTCTCCTTGAGTACAACGAACACAGTAATGCATAAAAAAACACGGCACTTAGTACTTACAGGGTGAATTTTTACTGTAACTGTTGTCCCGGCACGACCTCTGAGCTTTTGCGCTGCTGCTTCACTCCCTAATCCACTAAGACCTTCCCCTGATTTTTCATACATCACATGACAATAATTAATCAATTTTGCTAATTTAACTCTTTTAGTTCTGTTCATTACATGATAAGGAATTTCAATAATTATGTACCATTGATTTCAACCAACTCATCACCCTCATGTATGCCAGCACGTGCAGCAGGACCATTCTCAACACATGATGAAACAATCTGCAATGGATAAACATTACAACCAATGCATGAAGATCCACAAACAAATTCTAGAACAGGAAGACTGAAAATGAAATCACATCAACGAGAGAGGACTAGCGAGCATATAGGTTATATAGTATAATATACTTTCAAGCACTTCCCAGCATCCAATATTCAATACCGATAGTGTATATGATACACAAACATGCTAAGTAAAAAGGTAATCAGCAATAAGACAAGTGGGAAAAATGTGAATTTTATAGAGGAACGAATTTCACCACAATATACTTGCAATGCTCGTGGTCATTGCTGATTTTTCCCAAGAGCCTTATCTACTTACAATATAACCTACACATCTGAATTCTCAACTACTGTATTTATAATTAAAATTTCTATGAGAAAACAATTCATTCTTCTACACTGAGGAGGAGTAAGGACCAAATCACTTCTAATTGCCTTTATCAACAATGCATATGACGATTCTTCCTACGATAAAATTGATGTTCTCTTAATTAGAAAGGTGAAAAGGTTACCCAGTGGGGAGAAAACACTTCTCAGGGATCTCAATCCGAATCACTTTTTCTAAAGTACCTAGAGAGGTTACCCCTTGGGACAAGTATGTATGTCTGTAGTTCAGCTGATAGCAGTGGTAAAGAATTCAGAGTAACTTTAAAAAGTAAACTGATTTACAAAAGTTCACTTCATAGCACATAAATGCACTCCACAACATATAAATATGCAGGATATTTTTGGTTTGTTATGCAGTATGTAATGAAGAGGACAAGCTGAAAAGAAAGCTTACTGACCAGGTGCCCGGTTTTTGGTTCCGCATTGATGAAGATTCCAACCCCTTGCAGATTCCCATCAGTTCCTATCCTGAAACTTTGATATTCCTGTGTGCAATGAACATTCACAATCAATTTCCAATTTCACATGCAATCACATTAGGAAGCAGATATGTACATAAAAGAAATACTAACAAAAAACATGCCATCTTGATAAAAAAAAAAATACCAGCCTCAATGTGAACCAATTGAATAGTAAGAAGAATAGCACAATTGCGAGGCTATAACAGGGGTGCAAAATATAAAACGTCACACAGCTATACTGAAAAATGCAGGACTAAGTCGCATTCGATCATGAAAGCAAGTTGCATTTACAAGATTCAAATTTAATTAGGAATTTTACCACGAATTTTACCACGCACAAGAAGATAGTACCTTGGGACTAACAATCCGCGTAAAGGGATCACCAAGAGAAGAAAGCATGCCCTTGATCTTATTATAAGCAGCATCCTCTGACCGCAGGGCAAACATTTCCACCATTGTTTGTTGCAATTTCATATCCCAGTCTGCAATATAGAGATGGTTGATGGTTCATCAACATAGATAAAACATAAGAATTTTCAATTAAAAAAAAAGATAAAACATAAGAGGAGTCTTATCCTAAGATTTTTGCACTCGCAGTACCTGTTAAATGCAAATTTGAAGATACAAGTATCTTAAACATAGCATCTACAGAAACAGTGACGAAATTCCATACCTTGATGATTGAAAGTAGGATCAACAAAAGTTTCCCTGATCAAACCCCAAGCCTCCACAAGGGTTCTCTGAACTGTATTTATCTAACAACAACCAATTGCATAAGCATCAGAGGTCATTTCAAATTACTCATTCCGCCATCTTGCAAGTGAAAAGCTTGTCACTTCGACTATACATGTTAATTGATATTTAAATTAAAACGTCCTGTTTCTTGTGAATATCAAAACTTATAATTTTTCATTATAGACATATGAACATATTAACCTTGAAAACCAAAAGACAGAGAAATCCAACAAACAGAATGGTATAGTCTAACCTCACGGGCGTGAGAAACGGGGAATGCAATAGTGAGAGACTCAGCTAAAGCAGAGGAACCACAGCATAAGGAGGCAGCAGCTGCAAAACTAAGGACTCCGCTACCAACCCATCTCAACAAATTGTCCTTTGATAGTTCAGTAATTCCACCACTTCTGCAACATTTAACCTTGGACTTTCTTGCATATTGAGTTAGAGGTACCAAGTTTGGATTTTTATCACAGCAACGGCCAGAAAAGACCAGCTTCGAAATGGGTTTTGGGAATGCTGTCGAAATGAGAGTAGTTGATGATGGGTTGAGATCAAAACTGGAGCAGAAGGCCTCCATTTTTGTTGGAGGACGAAATAATACGGCCTTTCTGGTTGAAGAGCTTCAACAAGTAGTTGTAGCTATAGCAACGACTAGTGACTACAAACAAATTGCGTGCACCAGAGAGAAAGTGGAAGAAAAATTGGCGACGAATGGCCATGGAAAATTGACGCGAAATTTTGGTGTGTAGTGTGGACATTTGAGGTGTGCGGTGGTAGAACGTGTTGCGTATTCCAGTACTCAAGATCATTACATGCACACCGTTCGATAAACGTTACTTTCTAAAAACTACTTGCTACGATGAATTTAATAAGAGTCCGTCTTCTGCGAGACCGTCTTACCATAAGATCAGGAACTAGAGAAAAATAGCAAAAGGGAAAATTAAAGAGTAAAGTGCTCATATAACCCTATGTTTTGATTGTTTGTACTAATATGACTTTGTGAAGTTAGAAAATGTCATTGTAGCCCTGTGTTTTGCTAGAATGTGCTAAGATAACCCTCCCGGCCTGAATTTGGTCGAAAAGATATGAAATGACTATTATACCCTCTGTAATTAAAAAAATAAAAAAAAAAGAAAGCTAGAAAGACATTTATACCCTTGTTCCTCAATGGACAAAACCTTTTTTTCCCTCTTCTTCTCGTCAGATCTGTTTTCTCCCTCTTCTTATCGAGCTTTCTTTTTTCCCTGGTAATGACTGCGGCGGAGCAAATCGAGGTGGAAATGATGGCAAAGGTGAGTCGAATGCGGCGGTGGAGGTGAATCGAAGTGGCATTCCAATTGGGTTTCCAATGGCGTTCTAGGGAGAGGTAGAGCGCGGTGGCAGGGCTAGGCAAGGGGGAAAGGTGGAACGCGGTGGCATGACTAGGTTAGGGTTGTGCGGTGACGGTGACGAGGCTGGGTTTGAGCAGTGGTGGGGTGGGGCTAGGGTTGAGCGGTATTGGTGGCGGTGGTTGGGACGAGTAGTGGCAGTGATCGGGACGAGTGGTGGCAAGGCTAGGGACGATCGGTGGTGGGACTAGGGTTGAGCGATGGTGGTAGTCGTGGTTGGGGCGAGTGGTGGCGGGGCTAGGGACGAGTTGTGGAGGGACTAGGGTTGAGCGGTGATAGTGGTGGTTAGGAAGAGTGTTGGGGCGAGTGTTGTTGGTGGTGGTTGGGACGAGTGGTGGCGATGGCTGAGGAGAGTGATGGAAGTGGCTGGTGGTGGTGGCGATGGATGGTTGTGGTGGCATAGCTATGTTTAGGTTCTGTTGGGGTGGGTGGTGGTGGTTGTGGCTGGTGGTGGTTGTGGCTGGTGGTGGTGGTGATGGCAGGTGATGGTGACGGAGCTAGGTTTAGGTTCTGCTAGGGCGGGTGGTGGTGGTGGTTCGGACAAGTGGTGGCAGTGGCTAGGGAGAGTGATGGCAATGTTTGGTGGCGGTGGCTGTAGCTGGTGGTGGTAGCGATAACTGGTGGTGGTGGCAGAGCTAGGTTTAGGTTCTGTTAGGGCGAGTGGTAGTGGTGGTGGTTGGGACGAGTGGTGGTGGTAGCTGTGGCTGGTGGTGGTGGATGTGGCTGGTGGTGGTGGTTGTGGCTGGTGGTGGTGACGATGGCTGGTAGTAGTGGCGGAGCTAGGTTTAGGTTTTGCTGGGGCGGGTGGTGGTGGTGGTTGGGACGAGTAGTGGCGGTGGCTGGGGAGAGTGATAGGGGTGGCTGGTGGTGGTGGTGGCGGTAGATGGTGGTGGCCGGCGGCAGTGATAATGGCAGCGGTGGTAATAGTGATAATGAAGAGGAAGAAATCTAGGGTATTTTAGTCATTAGATTTGTAATTTGAAGACTAAGGGTATTAAGTCTTTTTATTTTTGGTCAATACCAAAAATTACAAAGTCAACACCGGAATAGTCCCACCGGGTTATATCGGCACTTTTGATGCAAAACATAGGGCTACAATAGCATTTTCCAACTTTACAGGGTCATATCAGCACAAACCTTCAAAACATAGGGTCATATCAGTATGCCCAAAATTAAATTCGGGGGTTGATTTAAAAATATATATGACTTGGGGTATATATTATAATAAGTCCTGAAACTCGGGAACTAATATGCAATTTCATAAAATATCTCCCTCATCCCACTTCTGCAAACCCTCGTAAACCGCCTCCCTCCTCCGTCTCCAACCTTCAACGAACTCTCTCCGCCTCTCTCCTTCCCTCCTTCTCTAGCTGTGATTCTGCTCGCCTTTGCCAGTGATCGCATCGTCCCTCCGTTCTTGCAGTCATCAAGTTCTTCCCTCGTCCACCGGATTCTACTCGCCTCGACGTCGCCGCTGCTCTCTGTCGCCTCCCAGTCGCCGAAAATCGTTGGATGCCAAATCGTCATTCACCGGATACGCCGGATTTGGCATCGAATTCGTCCGATTCACGACGTTCCAGAGATTCCGATGATTGTGGCGGTGTTGTGCTCCATATTTGCGAGAAGTTGCCGGTGTGGGTGATGTTTTCCCGGTGGCGCTGCAATTTGATTGAATGATTCTGATAGTTTCAGATTTATTTTTGGTTAATAAAAAATATTCAATATTGGGTTATTTGGATGATTCCAATTTGCGTCAATTTCTTTTGGGTTAAAAATGGGCTTAATGATTTTAGGCCTGGGTCTTGTTATGTGTTAGACCCGATTATTAAAGCCATGTCTTAATATTAATTCATTATTACTAAAATGATAAAACATCAAAAAATAATTTAAAACTCTAACCACAAACTAAAAACTGTAAACCATCAAATTAAATAATTATATTAAAATAGAAATCAAATAAAAATATTTAAACATCATATAAAAATTAATAAACATCAAATTAAAAAAGGCAAAGTCTTGGGAAAGACGGTCTTTCCATAGGCTTATGGAAAGACGGGGTTTAATTAGAATATTAAACGGTAAAAGGTCTTAGTTGCAACATTAAAATTTTAGTATGCAATGTGTAGTAGTTATAAAATTTATAACCCAGTTCATGCAACCCAAAAATTTTATCTTAATTTTTTCTAATTTACACTTTAAACCTTGGTATTTCCATAACTTATGGAAAGACCGTCTTTCAAGAGACAGACTCATTAAAAAATTAAAATATCAAACTAACATTATAAAACATCTTATTAAAATAAGTTAAAAATATACATTCCATTATTGTTGTAGATTTTAAAAAACTATTTTGACGCTCCACTTATATCAACTGATCTTATTATTCTTTTACATGATAATTTACAGATGTAAAATGATACGTACCACTTTATGTATATTACCGATGAACAAGACATAAACATCATATATTGACAACTCAAAATCGAAGGAATTTATTGAATTGTCACTGGCACTACAAGTACGTACAAAATTGGTATATAAAAGTTGCAAACTTTAATCATCAAAACAATCAAGCACCTCAACACTAACATCCAACCATCAAAATCAAGCTAATACATAAATAACAATCAAGCGCCTCAACACTAACATTCAACAATCAAAAATAAAAAATTGATGTAATTCAATACATCCCAAACAACTAAATTCTATTTTCCTCGACTTGTTTTCCTTCGTTGCTCGCTTATTCACCGACTTGCTTTCTCTCCTGCTAGTTTCGTAGAGGATTGCTCTCTACTCCATCAACATAATGATCAAAGGTCGATTTCCAGTCTTTTGTTCAGGGGAACACCTTCGGGAGCATGGTTTCTCATACCATTTTTTATTAACTCATCAATAATATCGTAAAACTCTCTAATATGGAACATATTCATGTGAAATAATTTAAAACATCACATACATTAATTAAAATGTCAATATCTGTAGTTAAACCATCACAATAGCACAGATTACATCAATGATAACTACATTGAGGAAAAGTTAAATACAACATTTAAAACATCAATCTCAAAATTTAAAAATATTAAAGAGTACACACTAAAATATCAAAAGAACCAAATTGAACATCAATTGCATACTTAAATATGAAAACACTACAAGCATCAAATGCTGAAATTATATCATCACACCAACACAGATAAACAAAATTTAAAGCTTAAACATGAAAGATTAAACATAAAACCTGAAAGGTCAACAACAGTATTTAGAAAGTCACATGCAAAATAACAAAATTTACAGATCCTCTTTCCTTCTCGATTGCAGCAAAAGTGGGCATGCCTTCTTACACATCTAAGAAATAGCTACAACAATACAAAAATTATCACAAATCGTAACAAAACCCTAAGATATTACAACCAATAAAAAATGAAAATCAATTGCATACTTTAAAACACTACAATCACCGAAATCCGAAAATTAAAATACATAAGCATAAGCATGAAACATTGAGCATCAAACCTGAACAATCAAAGCAACAAAACTAATATTAAATCATCACACCAACATAGATAAACAATACTTAAAACCTAAACATGAAAGATGAAACATAAAACCTGAAAAGTCAACAACAGTATTTAAAAAGTCACATCTGCAAAATAACAAAATCTACAGATCATATTTCCTTCTCGATTGCAGCAACAATGACAAAAGCATTCTAAGACATCTAAGGAACACAACAACAACACAAATATCATCTCAAATCGTAACAAAACCCAAAGATATCACACACAAAATCAAAAAAATAAAACTCAACATCAATTGCACACTTAAAATACTACAAGCATCAAATGCTGAAATTAAATCATCACACCAACACAGATAAACTGTACTTAAAACCTAAACATGAAAGTTCAAACATAAAATCTGAAAGGTCAACAACTGTGTTTAAAAAGTCACATGTGCAAAATAACAAAATTTACAGATCCTCTTTACTTCTCGATTGTAGCAATAGTGGCAAAATTATTCTTAGACATCTAAGGAACATCAACAACAACAAAACAACTAGCTCAAATTGTAACAAACCCCTAAGATATCTCACACACAATAAACAAATGCACACTTAAGCATGAAAACACCACACGTATCAAGCATTGAAATTAAAACCTCACAACAACACTGATAACAGTACTAAAAGCCTAAAGCCTGAAACATCACACTGAAAATGAGAAACATCAATACATGTAGCTAAAACATCTCGGCCAAAAATTTAGAAAATTTACAAACTATTTTTTCTTCTCGATTGCAGCAGCGGTGATGCAAATCTCCTTAGACATCTAACAAACAACAGCAACAACACAAATAATAGCACAAATCCGTAAGAACAACTCACAAAACATAAAAAAAAGAAGAGAAATTCCCAAATATTAACACATTGAATAACATAAACCCTAGAAAATCACATGAACAAAAAAAAACAAACAAAAAATAAAATAAGCATAAAAACTCTGAGCAAATACATTACCTTCGAAGATTAACACAAAACGAAGCTTGTATAGTGTTCGGCCACTGGAATATTCACTGAAAAACTCTAAAAATTGTGATGAATCTTTGCACACAAGAAAGAGGAAGAAAAATGGAGATAATGAGTGGTTGAATCGAAGAAAACGAGCTAGAATTGAAGAAGATGGAAGAGAAATGGAGAAGAGTGAGATTTGAGTTAGAGAGGAGAGAGAATATGGATGTTTGTTTCACAGGAGAGAGGAAAGGAGAAGAGGGAGAAATTTTCAGAAAAATATGAGGGAATAATGAGGAAAAGTTGATATTTATACCTGGATTTAAATGTAAAATAGTAAAATTTTACATCCAGTCCCTAGACTTTTAAAAACTTTAGTTAAAAATCTCATGCTACATTCTTAACAATTTAATCCCTGGTCTCGCTGCGAGACCGTCTCGCACAAGGCTTTGTCATTCAACAATATCACATACGATAATATTCGGTCTCATAAATCTATTCAAATATGCGGTCAAACTTTGATAGATAATAGTGTTATAAAGTAAGTGGGTCATTTAAACTAGGACAGATGGAGTATCTAATACTCCTCCATTTTGTTTTTTGATCTAGCCCACTCCAGTTTGGTTTAGTTTGAGTCAAATTTAATTTAGTTCAATGCATTTCATTTATGTTCGGTTTGGTCCAATCGGATTTAGTATGTTTCATTTCAGTCCAATTTATTCCAGTGCAATTCAATTTGATCCACCCCATTTCATTTCGGTTTAGTTTGGTCTAGTTCAGATTGGTTTAGTTTGATTCACTCCAGTCCAATGTGTTTTAGTTTACTCCAGTTTGATACAATTTGGTGCAGT